>CM056050.1:574472045-576872045 GCA_029574335.1 Rana kukunoris | reverse complement strand
CCCGTTCTTCAGCTCTGTGACCCAATCGCGGGACACCGGCAGACACATGCACAGTCATGGAGCTCGCGGGCACACGCCGGCAAATTTAAAGGGGATGTGTATATATAAGCCCATTTGCCCAGCCGTGCCATTCTGTCGACCAGCGGTCGGCAAACGGTTAAAGTGTATTGGATATCTTTTATATCATTCTTCATAGAGTAGTCACGTGCTGTAACACACAGCAACCAGTTGGCACCCTGCATTTTAGCACCACCTAGTTGTGTATCATTATTTGTACAAATATACATTGCAGTACCCAATACTATATACTGTCCATTAGGGATGAGCCGAACACCCCCGCGTTCGGTTCGCACCAGAACGTTCCAACAGACCGACCATTCGATCGAACATTTAGAACCCCATTGAAGTCTATGGGACTCGAACGTTCGAATTTAAAAACGTTCATTGATTTTATTGATGCTTAAAGAAAAAAAATTAAAAAATTAAAATAAAAATTCCTTTAAATATTGTACCTGCTGGGTGTCTATACGTGTGATAACGTCTTTAAATAGCACAATCACCTGCCTGCCAGTAAATTAGGAAGAACTGATCTATCTAAGCTATACAGTGTATAAATATATGTACAACTCCTAGGGATGTATATATATCCTCCACACACTGTAAATTAAGCTAAACTGACTAGCCTGCCTTCTCTATCTAGCTATATAAAAAGACAGTCTCTCTGACTGCTCTCCGTAACAAGCCGGAACACACTACACGAGTATATAGTGTGGGGCGTGTGCTAAAGCCTTGAGCCATAATTGGCCAAAGCCACCCTGGCTTTGGCCAATTATGGCTCTCTGTTTTTGCACGCTGTGATTGGCCAAGCATGCAGGGTCATAGTGCATGTTTGGCCTATCATCAGCACGCAATGCCGCAGTGAATTATGGGCCGTTAAGCATCACTCGAATTTGGCGCGAACGACCCGTTTTGTTCGAAATTCGACGAACGTATACGAATGGACAATGTTCGAGTCGAACATACGTTCGAATCGAACGCGGAGCTCATCCCTACTGTCCATCATTGAGCATTGGCTTTTCTGGGGTTAGAAAGGTCTTTTTCGTCTTGAGCTGTAGGACCTTACCTGTCTACATCAAAACGTATACATCTCTGGAATCCGCTTTGATTTTTGCACCTTGTTATCCTCTAAATCTGTTAAGCCTCAAAGTTTAATATTTTAATCCTTTCCCTGCCAGTTGCTGATCCCTTCAGAAACGATAATGGTAAAGGAACAGTTTTATGTAAAAAAAAAAAAACATGGTTTGCCGGAAATAGAAAAGCCTCCAGTCTTTTAAAGTTTTGAGAGAAGAGGGGAGGAGGGGAGACAAAGCTTGTCTTGGTAAATACCTTTCCTGGACCTTCGCGGATTGACAAGTTAATTCTAGCGATTCTCTGCATCTATCAAAGAATTTCTTGAGCTTGCAGAAAAGCTGCCAGGATCTACAAAGGCATCTTTATTCTGTTGTGGAAAAAGACCCTGAGCTGTCTATCCACCAATCTATCCAACAATCCGCTTTTAATTTGCCAAAACAATGTAATATGAGGTCCAACCTTAAAGCGGAGGTTCACCCAAAAGTGCTCCTCCGCTTTTCGGAACCCTCCCCCCCTCCGGTGTCACATTTGACACCTTTCAGGGGGGAGGGGTGCAAATACCTGTATAAAACAGGTATTTGCACCACTTCCCGGTGGCAAATGTGACGCCGGAGGGGGGAGGGTTCCGATCAGCGTGAGTTTCCACTTTAGGGTGGAGCTGCACTTTAAAGGTCTCCCTAGAGGGAGTAGTGCCTTCATATTCAATTGAAATCGAATTAACTGGTAAATCTGCTCAGAATTGTGTTGATACTACAGTGGAACCTTGGTTTACGAGTAACGTGATTAACGAGCATTTTGAAAGACAAGCCAATTTTTATTAAAAAAATGGGACTCGGTTTGCGAGTGTTGTCTCGCAAAACAAACCGAACTCAAGCTAATGGGGTGTGCAGTGCCGTATTTGGCCTGAGGTCCTTGGGCGCCAGAGCTGTTCGGAAATACTCTGTTCCTGGGTGTTTCCGAGCCTTTCTGAGGGTTTCCAAGGTCAGCCGAGCTGTCCCCTAGCCTTTCTGGGTATTTCTGAGTCTCTCCGGCGCCCCCCACCTCTGGCCACATGTGGTATCGCATGCTATAGAAGTCAATGCAGAATTAATTATTTTGGTTTCCATTGACTTCTAAAGGAAAACTCTCTTTGATATGCGAGTGCTTTGGATTACGAAAATTCTCCTGGAATGGATTATGCTCGTAATCCGAGGTTCCACTGTACTAATGTGACCTTCTTTATCAGCAGTCTGCAATGGGCTTTTTCCATCTCCATACTGGAATGGGGATGTTCTTTCCATATTCTGATAGAGCAAGTACCTAGCTCCAAGTTGTAATCGGCACGCGGTCACGTTCTCCCTTTTCTGGTGGGCCCCTTTTTTTCAGAATGAGGGTTAAAGGGTGAAGCTAGTGCTTGGACAGAAGGGTGGGTAGGCTAGAGCACAGAGCAATCTTTCAAACTGTCACATCCCTAGAGACATCAACTCTGTTCATAGCACATAACTTGTTTTTAAAGATAACAAAAACTGTCCCTCTAAAAATGGAAATATCTACCGCTCATGCCAACTGCCTCCAAAGTCTGTAAAGAAACCTAAACTTCAAGGATTGTTGATATCCTGTGCCCCTCACCCCCAGTGCCCTGGCAGTTACAGTTTCAGTCAAAGCTTCATAAGCAATAGAAAGATGAGTATTGTGGGGAAAACTGAAATTCAGTCTATGGTGCTTATCCAAAGAATTATTCAAAATTGGTGAAATGTTTACAGGATTTTTAGGTGCGTGCCTGATGGGCACAAAACTTAAAGCACTTGTAATTTTCATTCCTGTAAATCAGGGGTCCCCCAACCCCTGGGCTGCGGACCGTTGCCAGTCTGTAGCCTGTTGTTGAGTGAGCTGCGCAGCAGGAGGTGAGCGGCGACCGCGCTCCACACACGGCTATCAAGAACAGCGGTCTCTGCTCATCTCCTGCTGTGCGGCCATGCCCATGTGTCCTCTCCCGACTCCTCCCAGCCATCAATGTCATCCAATCAGCAAGGCAGGGGGTAGGAGGAGGTTTACAGCATTTGCCCCGTGAGTAGAAGCCCTGAGCAGGGGACGCAGAGATTGATGTTAGAGAGGAAAGGAAGGGAGAGGGCAGACTGCAGGGGCACTGTAATGTAAAGGGGGCTGTGATGTCAAAGGGACTCTAATATAAAGAAACTGCACTGTAAAGGGGCACCGCAATGTAGGGGGGACTGATGTAAAGGGGAATTGTAATGTAGAGGGGGGACTGTGATGTAAAGGGACTGTGCCTGCCCCCCTTTACATTACAGTGCAGTGACTGCAGTCCCGTTTACATCACAGCCCCCCTTTACATTACAGTGCAGTTCATTTTACATCACAGCCCCCCTTTTACATTACAGTGTACCCTTTACAGTGCAGTCCCCTTTGCATCACAGTACACCTTTACATTAGTGCCCCTTCTTATAGAACAGTCCATGTTACATTACTGTAAAGGGGAGTTGTGATGCTTAAGGAAACTGAGGACACTGGAACTGTTCTAAAGGGGACACTGATGTAAAGGGGGGCTGTGGACACTGATATAAAGGCGGGGGCTGTGTGTGAAGGGGGCTGAGGTCAGACTTTGTGAATATCCCATCCCCGACCCATCCCCGACCCATCCCCGACCCATCCCCGACCCATCCCCGACCCATCCCCGACCCATCCACTACAACCACTATCCACCCCCCCCCAGATATAATTTTTTGTTACTTCCACTTTTACATTTCAGCATTTTTCATTTAATTCTACTAGTATAGGGCCGCCTTTTGGATGCTGCCCCTTTTATTGTATAGGATTTATACCCATCCCAGAGTCCTTCATTGCACTGAATTGAATTCATGGAAGACGTGTCATCACAGAGACATACAGAACTGTACTCAGAACTGAAAGTCTAAATTATGGTGCTTTACTAGTCTTTATGCCAGGTGTTGCCTGGTAATTAGGATTAGCTGGGGATAGACTGAATAGTGTTCTGTCACAACTAGAGCCTGCACACCCCCCATTCTCACTTCTCCTGCTGTGTCTGCCATTGCCATGGTAACAGTTGTTTTTTTTTTTTTGTATCATTTACCAAAGGATTTTCAGCTATGTTTAAAGCAGAACTACACCGTGTCTGAGCACCACCAATGTCTCCTTTTGTTTATTTTGCTCAGAAATCACTTTTTGAAAAACGCCCCATAGCGTTTCTGGCTGTGGCCATCTTGAGTAAGGGCAGATGAATCGGTAGCATTTACTTCCTGGAATCCAGCTGCCCTTTGCTTAGATATACATACAGGAGGGTGTGCTTAGCTGGGACCCCCCCCCCAATCTCTGTATGACATCATCTGCCTAGGCCTGGAAACTAGAAAGTAACTGAAGAAATAAAAAAATAAAAAAAGTTTAAAACAAGTAAATGTGATATCTATTTACTAATACTAGCAGCATAAAGATTAAAAATAGTCATTGTTGATTGAGAGTGAGACGTCCCGCTTCAAGAACTAACTTGCATTGTGATTACATTCAACAAAACCGGGAATTATATCAAAGTTTTGTCACTGTCTCTACATATTGCGCTCTAATGAGCTTGTCTGTTTGGTCTACAAGTGGTCTACATTCCCTGAGCTGCAATATTTGGTTATGCTTAAGGCTGCATTCACACTATAGCGTGACGTATTGTCCCGCGATTTGCCGCAACAAATTGCAGCATTTTGTCCCGCGATTTGCTGCGACAAAACGCATAGTTTTTTAGCCTCGTTTTCGCTGGAGGGGTGATTTTAACATTGTCGGCTATGCCCAAACGTTGAAGCCGCCTGAAAAAAAGGGTCCGGGACTTGTTTTGATCTTCAGGCGTACGGCGTTTCGGCGTTCGGCGTGGAGATGTGAACCATCTCCATAGCCGACAATGTTAAATCACCCCTCCAGCGTATTTCGGGCTGCAATAGCGCCGGGCGTAAAAACGCCTAGGTGTGAATGCAGCCTAAAAGTGATTGGTTAACCACTTGAAGACCGGGCATTTTCTGTCACTTTTAGTTTCCATGTGAAAATCCGTTTTCATTTATTTTTTGCTAGATAATTCATTTGAACCTCCAAAGATCATATATTTTTTATTTATTTTTTTAAACTGAGGCCCAGAAAATAAATTGGTGGGTTTTGCAATTTGTCACACGGTATTTAGCGCAACAATTTTTTTTTAAGTGCAGCATTTGGGGAAAAAATACACTTGTCACACTGAGTAAATGGATACCAAACATGTCACGCTTTAAAATTGCGCACAATGGCGACAAACATACATTTTACTATCCCTAGGTGACCCTTTAAAAACCTTTACAAGTTACAACTTTAGATTCAAAGAGGAGGTGGTGATCTGATGTTCACAGCAAAACCTACTACATGTGTGGGATGATCGCTGTTTGTGCGTGTGTGGGACTGACGCATGCTCGCCTTTGCACGCTAGAACGGGATGTAAACATCCTTGTGACAGCAATAGGCATGTGACAGGTACTCTTTATGGAGAAATCTGGTGGTCTGTAAGACCTCAAATGCCTCCTTTGCACTTAAAAGCATTCAAAACTAAAAAAACTAAAATCACTGTTTTTGAATACTTTTGATTTTCAAAATGGTGGCGTTAAGATGCTGGTAAACTGGAAGTGATGTGATGTCATTGTTTTTGGGTTACCATAGCGGCGACTCAGACGATGCCATCTTTCTTCGGGTCTCTGAATAGCCGACGGACGTGCCGGCTAGTAGCTAAGGTCTCACGGTGGGAGCCGCGGAAGGGGGAGGATGTCCCCTCCTGCTGCTTGTAATAACCGAGCGGCTGGTTAGCCGCTCCGATTATTATTATTACAAGAGAGCCGACCATCCGTTCTAAAAAACGGTATGTGGTTGAAGCCTGCGGCTGAGGGCATCACACCGGTACAAACGCTTGAAGTCCAATGACGTACCGTATACAGTTTATAGTGGTTTAGACATTAATGGCTGTGTGTTGAGTTATTTTGAGGGGACAGAAAATGTACACTGTTATACAAGCTGCACACTCACTACATTGTAGCAAAGTGTCATTTCTTCAGTGTTGCATGAAAAGAGAATAAATATTTACACTTATGTGACATACTGTATGTGTGTATATATATATATATATATATGTATGTATATATATATATATATATATATATATATATATATATATATATATATAATCAAAAGTATTGGGACACCTGCCTTTACACATGAACTTTAATGGCATCCCAGTCTTATTCCATAGGGTTCAATATTGAGTTGGCCCACCCTTTGCAGCTATAACAGCTTCAACTCTTCTGGGAAGGCTGTTCACAAGGTATAGGAGTGTGTCTATGGGAATGTTTGATCATTCTTCCAGAAGTGCATTTGTGAGGTCAGGCACTGATGTTGGACTAGAAGGTCTGGCGCTGAGTCTCAGCTCTAATTTATCCCAAAGGGGTTTATTGGGTTGAGGTAAGGACTCTGTGTAGGCCTGCTTATCCAGGTCTTTATGGACTTTGCTTTGTGCACTGGTCCAAATCATTTGTTGGAGGGGGGATTATGGTGGTGTTTTTTTTTGTTTGTTTTTTGAAGGGGAATAGGCTTGGCCCCTTAGTTTCCAGTAAAGGGAACTCTTAAGGCATCGGTATACAAAGACATTTTGGACAATTTTAAGATCCCAACTTTGTGGGAACAGTTTGTGGATGGCCTGACCTCAACCTGATAGAACACCTTTTGTAATGAATTAGTGCAGAGACTTCTCGTTTTACATCAGTATTTGACCTCACAAATGCACTTCTGGAAGAATGGTCTGCCCGAGACTACTGTGGCCAGAAGTGGGTGCAAATACCTGTCTTCAGACAGGTATCTGCACTCCCCTCCCCCTTAAAGGAGTCAAATGACACCGGAGGAGGGGAGGGTTCCGATCAGCGGGAGTTCCACTTTAGGGTGGCGCTCCGCTTTAAAGGGGACAACCAAATAAAAGTTAATTAAACCCACAAGTGCTTTTTTTTTTTTTTACAACTAATATTCCTTTATATTGGCTTTATAAAAAGGACAAATGCAGCAATTTAGAATTTGGATGAAAGGTTTAGCACTGGGAAACACTTTTTGAAAGTAAAAAAAGTGCATTTTATATACAACTATAAAGATCAGACCAGAAATAGGGGCAAATGTGTATGAAAGAGAGACCTTGCTCCAAATCAGGGATAGTCACTCAAATTTAGGGACAGTTGGGAGCAATGAATATTGAACCCTACAGACTAAGGCCTCATACACACGATGAGATATGTCCGCTCAAACTTGTCCGACGGACAGTTTAGAGCGGACATGTCTCATCGGATTTCGGTCCGATGGCTGTACACACCATCGGATCAAAATCCCCGCCGGCAGACAGCGTGGTGACGCGGCGGTGACGTTGACACCGCTACGTCACCGCACCAGGAAGTAAACACTTCCGCGCGCATGCGTCGGATCCATTCACAGGATACAACGCATGTGCGGGAAGATATGTCCGCTGGTTTGCCGTACTAACCAGCGGACATATCCGACGGACAGGTTTGTAGCGGACAAATTTCAAAGTATGCTTTGAAATTTGTCCGATGGACAAACCTGTCCGCTAGCCCGTACACACGATCGGATTTGTCTGCTGAAACGGTCCATCGGACCGTTTTCAGCGGACAAATCTGATCGTGTGTACGCCGCCTTAGACTGGGATGCCATTAAAGTTCATGTAAAGGCAGATGTCACAATACTTTTGGTAGTAATATATATTTGTGTGTGTATGTATATATTAGGGCTGTGCAAAATAACTATTAATTCATCGATTAATCTTTAATTTTTTTGATTGATCAAAATCTTTTTGATCGATTAAAATTCATTTGATTGGTACTCACCTCTCCGCCAGCTTCCGGGCCTTCAGGGAGTTCCGTCGGAGATGCGGTGACGTCACAGACACCGGCAGGGCTTGCAGTGTCCATCTGAAGGGCTCCTTTGCTGTGCCTTTATATCTGCATGCCGGCGGGACCTTACTATCTGCCACACACAAGGGCTGTTACACTTCCCTCTATCAACCTGGAACTCTACAACCATCCACTGGGAGTTGTGATCGTTCCCTTCATGGGACATCTACATGCCGACAGACTGATGTTAACCTCTCCTCATCTGGATTCAGCAGTGGTATCGTTGTACACATTTTTATACCAGTTTCATACTGAGCTACATGTTTTTATGACTGCTTTTGGTACCGTTTGGTATTACTCGCACCATTTTTACAGTTTATGTAGCTACATCGATTTTATCTCCAGTGCAATATTTATTTGGTTACCTACTTGAAGACTATAAAAGTTTTAATGCTCTTTCCATCGAGCGCTGCCTTTGTGCGTTTTTTGTATCCTGCTATCCATTTTTCCAGTGGTTGGGAGCTGCACTGGGTATCAGCCTGCAAGGAGATCAGCTAAAACTAGTTGGATCTGTATGTGCGTTATAATTAATCGAAATTAGTCGATTAATCGATTTATTAAAAAAACGATTAATCGCACACAACATTTTTGATCAGTAACAGCCCTAGTGTGTGTGTATATATATATATTAATATATTATATTTATGTGTGTTTTTTTTTTTTTTTTCAGCCTAGTTTTTAGCTTTAAATTGTAGTCTAGTACAGTCATACTTTCAAATGTAAAGCCCTTTCATGTTGCACCCGGACTTGGAGCATATACTGGATAATGATTGATGGCACTATTGTAATTCAGGCACTGGCTTCCTCCATATGGCATATCCTTCCAGAAATAGCACACAGGAAATTCGGGGACATTGTAAGTGTCCATCAGATGGAGGGGAAGTTCACTGACACAGGAAATAGTCCCAATTTATAGACACAATAAATAAACTGGAGAGAGAAGTGGGCTTCCCATGTACATGTCTGACCTCCTGTACACAGGCAAGGTGGTATATGGTGTTATATGATCGGCTTGTTTAACTCTGAAAGATCAAAGGAAAGAGGATTTGGAATTACTGAGTTTTTCAGCCTTCATCATGCTATGAGCTAAACGGCAGAATGCTTTTTTTTTTTTTTTCGAAATTAAATTACTGCAAGATTCTGTTTTGACAGTTAAAGTAGTATTAAGCTCTGCTACATTTCTTTTCATTTCTGGGCCCCCAGGAGGTTTATGCCATAATGTGCAAATCTGCACTACATATTGGCACATTATGGCAACCTTACCTGTCAAACCAAGCCCTCCAGCGTTGTCACTGCTCCAGGAAGGCCATACTTTCTATATCGTCCTTTAGGGTCACTCTCTCTGGCCACTTGAATAGCCGGGCTGTGATGACGTCATGCGTGGGAGTCACTTCGACACGGCACAGACCAGGTGTCGCAAATGTGGTCTGAGATCCACATGCGTGGCTAAGCTTACATTACTGCTGGGAGAGTCGTTTATTACCAGTATGGTCTTTTATGTTTTAAAAATTCTGCCTGTCTGTGGTTTTTAAAATATTTGACTTTAATACCAATTAAAGGGGTTGTAAACCCTTTTTTTTTTTTTAACATCAAAGATGTCATACTTGCCTCCACTGTGCAGTTCGTTTTGCACAGTGCCCCCGGTCCTCCTCTTCTGGGGTCCTTCAGCGGCACTGATGGCTCCTCCCCGCATCGAGTGTCCACGTTTTAGAAGCACTCTCCTTGGTGGACACACACGCTTGCACGCTCCAGAGTCCAGCATCTGTGTTCATTCACACAGAATGCAGGACTCGGCCCCGCCCCTCGGTGTCGCGTCATTGGATTTGATTGACAGCAGTGGGAGCCAATGCTGCGCTGCTATCAATCTATCCAATCGGGGCACAAGACACTAGCTAGAGCTGGTGTGCTTGTTCCCGGACGGAGGATAAGAGCATCCAGGTAAGTAAAATGGGGGGCACTGGGGGGGCTACAGCACTAAAATAAGTTTTTTCACCCCTAACGCGTAGAATGCATTAAATTGAAAAACCATGAGGGTTTACAACCCCTTTAAGTCCATGCTTTTTTTTTTTAAAACACAATTTTTTTTTATATGTAGCCAGACCAAATACTGCTAACAACTTCTTATAATGTTACTAGGAGGGGCATACTGATGGAAAGCATGAGCTCAGAAGTCTGCTGCTTCCTGCCCAATCACAGATTGAGGGCAGGTAGGTGACCAAGTCAAAGCAGAGACAAAGCAGCTGCTCCACGAGTAGTCATTGGTTTATATCTCGTTTAACTTCTTCATAACTCTAGTAAACCGCCCTCCCCCATTGTTATTTCTGATGGTAAATCTGCCATCTTGCATTGAAATTTTAGGCCTCATACCCACTGGGCATTTTTTCTGCTGCTCATAGGGGGCGTTTGGCACGTTTCTTCCCTGCCTCTAAAACCTGCATGTTAGCCGATGTGTCCACGTGACGCGCACATTGACGCGAGTTTAGAGGCAGAAAAAAAAAACACAGCCAAGGCCAGGAGATGCAGTATTTTGACAGAAAAAACTCTTAACGTGCCTAAACACGTCTAAATGCACCGAAGTGCTTGGCGCATTTAGCACTTGAGCGTTATTTACTTACAATGGCCAGAATAAATTGTCATTCTGGCCAAAGAAATGAATTAATTTGAATGAGTTTACAAGTGTCAAGCATTTTTCCTTCCAAAACGCTGCGGTCAGGAGGAAAGGAGTCTAAGAGTTGGCAAAATGTCACGCGTGCATGAGGCCTTAGATGGAACATCAGCATTCTTTTTTAGATCTAATAATAATGTGTAGATGCACATTACAATATTATTTAGCAAGACTGGGACAATTTCACACGTCGTGCCATCGTTTCACCAAGAGAGAACATTTTTGCAATGCAAAGACTGAATGAAAAGCATTACCCAAAAAAATGTTAACCTGGAATATGTAGAAAAAAAAACAAGATGGTAGATATCGTTTTTTTTCTCAGTGATCCAACACTGGCAACAAATTAAGTTCTTTAGGTTCAGTTTCAAACTGGGGCAAATAAAACTAGGCCTATGGTGAAAAAAGCAGAGACTATTTGCCTTGAAAAATCCCCTATGAAAATGATTGGTAGATCCAGAGATGGAAGCAGCTGAAATTGTGAAACGCTTTAATGAAAGCCAAGCCTAAACGCGCTATCCTCTGACTTTTCCAGCATCTCTTTTGGTCTGGGAAGCCACATATCAAATGAATCCTTATCAAAGCTTAGGAATTGGGATGGGCAAGACCAAGTCATGCTTTGGTACTGCTGCTTCTTGTGCTTCTCTCTTGGTTCCTTACCATTATGAAGAACCTATTTGACAAATAGGGAGGCTTGGAAGGCATAGGTGGGTAAAGCTAAGCTTGGCCTTGTATGAAATTTAAGAATTGCATCTAACTTTGCTGCCTAGAAAGCATTAATTATGCACATAAAGTCTTTAATGAAGTGGTTATAACCATCAGTTCCGTACCGGGGAGTAAAAGATCGCATGACCTCTTTAATGGTAAATGAAAACTCCCACAAAAAAATTCCTTTACGTTTCGGAACCTTGGAATAACTGTTCTCTACCTTTGCTACATCTAACCAGTTTAGGGCATTTATGTGATGCCTGTGGTGGCACCAAGTCCGTGAGGAATTTCCCTTCCTTCATGCACCTCCTTCTCTTATTATTTTTCTGGTTCTCCCTTGTCCCTTGGGCATGGTCTATGCCGGGATTCTTGGCTTTGAGCTTTTTGGCTTGTGACCACTCTACCATTGGTCCAAGATCCCGAACAAGTTAAGTAAATATGGTTGCTTTATATGCTTATTATTAGCTACCTCACGTTCTGTGTAATTGTATTGTCCCCCTACATGGGTGTACTTGAGTCTGTTATCCTCTGAAAACTCAAACGATTGCACCAAAACATACATCACAATGCTTTTACTACTCTTTCTGTATCGCCAAAAGCTACTTCTAAATGATTCCTCAGTTTTCACCTCTTTTAAGACAAGATACAAAGTGAAAGGTTCCTCTGTTTTCTAGCTCTTATCAAAAAATTGCAGCAGCCTATGGTTGGGTTTTTGCCAAAGTTGGCATAGTTCAAAAATGGCAGATGAAAAATGTTGGTGTTTTGTAGATAAGACCTTGTCATTGGTTACACGCAAGCATGTGTTTTTGCTTAAGAGACTCTAGTGTTCCTGAAGTTTTTACAAGATTGTTAACCAGCACAAATCTTTTTAACCCATTTCCAATTATCCCTAATCCTAAACAAGTTAATTTCTCCATTTACAAAAAACTAGCGGCTCCTTTCTAAAGAACGCCATTAGGAGTCAATATTTTAAGTCGTAAGAAGCCAACGTACTCGCCAACGCAGTGATTCGCTTGCGCGCATTATATCTTCGCCTGTTGTGCAAAGAGGAAGATTGCAGTGCCTACATTAGGCACTTTTACCTCCTATTATTTATTTTTTATAAATGCATTTTCATTAAGACTATATAAAAATGCTTTTCAAGAACCCAATGTTTTCCATTATTTTTTTTGTAATCTTATCCATTTGCAAGTGAAATCTATACCCCCCCCCAAGAATCTGTTTATATCCGTATGTGAGGTTCTGGATGGGAACTCTGCAATCTGGTTGCTAGGTGACTCTGTGCCTACACAGCCTGGAGAGTGGAGCTGTGCAATAGAAAGCCTTGTGAGACTGGTAAAGTTGAGTCTATTGCATGCCTTATCTATGCCCCCCCTGCCCCCTTATATAGAGTAGCTCCTTAATTTAAGTTACAGAGAGTAGCAAGTGCAGTTGATGCACAGTTTGCACAGAGCGCTGCTGCCCAGCTCCTGAATTGGTGTAATTGCTATGTGTGTTGGCAGATGGAAGAGAGATCTGTATAATCATTCCCGCTCACTAGAGAGAAAATTGTGATGACACGGGTACAATGACACTCAAGGTTATCTGCCTATGGTGGCGATGTCAGCTGCTCCTACTGTGTCCCATACTTGTTCTGCCATTTGTTTAGTTAGTTGTGGCAAGAATAAATACAGTCAACCTGGAAGAGAATCTAGAGTATATTTTTTTAAAAGCATTGTTTATAGTAGAAGTACTTTTTGATGTTACTTTTTGTGTTTGCTCTTTATATTTCCCTTTATTCTGTTATGAATTGTTTACACCATGATGCACATTACAGTTATAGTGTATGGTAATTGCACACCAATACACAGTATAATGCTTGCCAACACACCTGCATTCATGATGAGCACCACAGTGCACAGATACATATGCTCTGTGAGTTGTATTATGTTCAACTTAGTTAACCTTCACCCAATAAAACACTTTTCACCTGCCTTTGCGCTCACCACTATACCGCCTCCTCTCCCCACCCTGCCCTCACCCAATGTTGTATGCAATTTGTTTTTGACTAGGGTCACAATATAGGTGAAAATATAACACCCTCATCCCCTT
Organism: Rana kukunoris; assembly: GCA_029574335.1. Taxonomy (NCBI): domain Eukaryota; kingdom Metazoa; phylum Chordata; class Amphibia; order Anura; family Ranidae; genus Rana; species Rana kukunoris. Next base: position 576,858,497 of record CM056050.1, on the reverse strand, counting down.
CCCCCTGCTGCCGACTAAGATGTCCTCATCACACACGCATCCTAAGAGGCATTTTTACTGATGGACCCATGCACAGGACCCGGGGGTTTATCATGAATGTGCTCAGATCCACAGGTAACGTAGTTGGTTACATAGTATCAAGGTCCCAGGTCCCCAGGCTTCTGAGGGCTTCGGTACAGTATATCTGTGCGCACACACACAATAATTTAAAAATTGTGGCATTGGTGAGGAAGGATGGGGTGAAAATATTGTGGGACAGAAGTTTTAGAAAAACTTTAAGAGCATAGAACAGGACTTAATTTTTAGCACATGGGTTTTGAAAGCCCTTTAAATGGAATTTTTAATATCACATGGCTCATTTCAAGAGAACACATGCATTGCTGTATGTGGTGTTTTAATGGGAACGGGCCCTTATAAATACACATTTGGTGATTCTCCCTCTAGTGGCAATCACTTAGCCCCTACCCTGGGTAACAACTCTTGTGATAAAGCTTGACAGGGCATCATTGTTTTCAAACAGCCAGATCTTGTTTGGTAGGTGTACATTGAGAGGGAGGAAGAGTATAGTAGTCACTGTGAAGCATTATTGAGCAGAAATCGGAGCGGGTACATTTTTCTGACTCCACTAGGAAATGCAAAGCTGGAGGAGCTATGCATATTCTTGGTTCACCTAGACCAGCGGTCGCCAACCAGTGGTCTGTGGAACACTAATAATTCTTGAGAAAATGTTGGTGGTCCCCAGGGGTTTTGCTGCAAATCAACATTGTGGCGGATGTATGCCGCCCAGTATTTCTAGTGTTGTTCTCAATGCGCACTGAAAGCCAATAGTAGTGTGGAGAGCAGGAGGGGACTCCAATGGCAGCACTGATCACAGATTGGAAGGAAGCATGGAGCTCAAGCACATGGCTGTATAAGCAGGTGAGATTCAATGAGGAGTCGGTGTGATGCGGAGTGTGGGGGTAGTGGTGCTGCAAAGAACCGGAGCCTTGTGTGTATAAGGCATGTAAAATTCATGTTAGTGGTCCGCGGGATTTAAAATTGTGAGTTAAGTGGGCTGTGAGGTCCGAAAGGTTGGCGAACATTGATATTTTAATTGTATAGCACAGAGTATGAGCTCTTTGTTGTTTCATGCTGTGTATATACTGTGCGTGATTCTCCTTTTCATCTTCAATGTGTGCAAGTAAATAAAAGCAAAAAAAAATAAAAAGATATAAAATAATATAAAAAGATAAAAAGTTAATTGTGACAACAATTTTGGGAAGGCCCCTTCCTGTTCCAGTGTTCTGTGCACTCAACCAGCTCCATAAAGACATAGTTTGATGTGGAGGAACTCAAATGGCCTGCACAGAGCTCTGGCTTCAAAGCTATTGATATGAATCAGAATGCTTTCCCATCAGACATCCACACATGTGGATAATAATCTTTTGGCTAACTGGGAACAAATTTCCACAGGCACAATCCAAAATCTTGGGGAAAGGCCGCATACACACGATCAGTCAAAACCGCTGAAAACGGACCGAAGGTCCGTTTCATTGGTCCAGACCGATCGTGTGTGGGCCCCATTGGTCAGTTATCCTTCGGTCAAAAAAAAATAGAACTTGCTTTAAAATTTAACCGATGAACGCCTAACCGATAGGTCAAAACCGATTATTAGTATGCAAAAGCATCGGTTAAAAAGCCGCGCATGCTCAGAATCAAGTCAACGCATGCTTGGAAGCATTGAACTTTTTTTTTTTTCAGCACGTCATTGTGTTTTACATCACCGCGTTCTGACACGATCGTTTTTTTAACCGATGGTGTGTAGGCACATCAGACAATCAGTCAGCTTCATCGGTTAACCGATAAAAACGGTCCGTTCTCATCGGATGGACTGATCGTGTGTACGCGGCCTTTAAGAGTGGAGGTGGTTTTTCCTGCAAAAGGAAGGAAGGTGTAGACATCTCCAGTGTAGGAAGGTGAGACAGCAGGGCAGGGATGTATGTCAGTGTAGTGGTGAGGGGAGTGGTCGTTCGCTACTTTTTCTTTTAGTTTTTTTTTTTTTTTGTCCGACTTATGCCACACACACACATGATCCGAAATTCCAACGAAAGAAAATTTACGATGTGAGCTTTTGGTCAGAAATCCCGACCATGTGTAGGCCCCATTGGACATTTTCCGTCGGAATTTCCGACACACAAAAATCCTACGCATGCTCTAAATCATTGAACTTCATTTTTCCCAGCTCGTCGTAATGTTGTACGTCACCGCATTCTTGATGTTCGTAATTTCCGACAACATGTGCGACTGTGTGTATGCAACACAAGTTTGCGGCAAAATTCAGTCGGAAAAAAATCCATGTTTTTTCTTGACGGAAATTGCGATCCTGTGTACACGGCATAAGGGTAGACACCAAAATAGTCGCACCTCATCCCAGAAATGTAATTTGTAAGCGAAGTATATGTAGTATACAGTCCAGTACAGATTTGATTTATTGTGAGCTTACAAGCCCTGAAGGAGTTGTGAGCCTTCAAAACATGTTGGCTTTCTAAAGTAAATATAAGCCGCACTTCAAAACTTGGCTCTTCTTTCTAGACTAAATTTGTCAAAAGGTGAAAACGACATACATTGTCTCCACCTGAAAACTACCTTACAGGTGTGAAACCCGTCAAAGAAAGGGGTTCTCGGGTGAAGACATTGATGTATGCAGTTTTCTTCTTTTGATGAATGTATTGTAGAAAGAGCCAAGTTTTGGAGTGCAGCTTATATTTACTATCGACTGAGTGTGGAGCAGACTGTGGTAGCCAGAACCTGGGTTGTCCATGTGGGTTGAAAGGAGCAGGGCTGGAGCAGAGACATGGGTTTGGTATGTTCCTGGAATACGTTGGCTTTTTACCTTTTTATATCATGTTTAGTAAAACAACAAAAAAAGGACTTGGGCTTATCAAGTTGATTCTTCTTATTTCTGGTGACCCTTTGAGATACTCCTGTTGATAGAAAGGTGCCTCTGAAAAGTTCAGAACTCAGACTACCTATCTTTGTTTGCTCAATGGATCTAACCATTGTACAATACACATCTACAGTAAATGTATTTATAAGGAACAGTTGTATGTATGTAACATAATGTGTCTGGTAATGATGTGCAATGACCCAGAGCAGATATTGGCAGCTTCGTGCAGACTAATGAATGCTGACTTGGCTGGTCGCTGTGGGTAACTACGCTGCTAAAGAAGCCCTTTTTGTTCAAATGTGTTAAATTGGTTACTACACGGTTTACCTGCTGAAGTGTTAATAAATGAAGTAAAAGCTTTGCCGGTCTGTGCACATACTCACCAGCGTGTGTGTGTGTATAGGGATTAGTCACAACTGCTGTCTGTCGTCTTCTCCTGTTATCGGCCATTCAGCATATTGGCGAGCCCAGCTCTGAAAAGTGACAAGCACGCTGCCTGCCGAACGCTTATGTAACATCAATCTTCTTGCAGAGCTCCGAGCACGTTGCTGCATTTTGTCGCAGCCTCAATGAGATGAACTCGCCAGACTCCTGCCTGAGCCCCTCCGAATTCACAGGAACCCCGCTGGGCACCATGAGGCAATTAACGGACGCCGACAAACTGCGCAAGGTGATTTGCGAGCTGCTGGAGACGGAGCGCACCTATGTCAAGGTATTTCACACTTTGCTCGTCTTTTCCAATGTTCGATTATCCGGAGACTTGTAGCATTGATTGTGTGCCTGGTAGCCATTCAAGAGGCGATAATGAATGATTTAGCACTTGCTGTGTGACAAATAAAATTACTGGCTAGGATTTGAAAGGATTTTTTTGTTATCTGTGTTGCTGCAAGCTGTGATTCCTCCTGTCTTTATCGATTTTTGTTTGTATTTTTTTTAGGATCTAAATTGCTTAATGGAGAGGTACCTTAAACCACTGCAGAAAGAGACGTTTCTCACACAAGACGAGGTATAAGGAATTGACTTAATTATTTCCAAATTAATTACATTGTCTCTAACAGATGGGTTAGATCACATTGATGTCACCCAACTAATGTTTTATAATATTTCTTTATACAATTAAAATAGTTCAATCATCAAGATCTGTATGCCTTTTAATCTTTTTTTTTTTTTATGTTTTTTGTTTGTTTTTCTTTTTCTTTCTCCACTGCTCTTACCATGTGTTCCTTTCCACACCTCTCCATGCCTAATTTTCTCTCCTCTCCCCATCCCTTTATATTTCACACTCTTACTACCATCATCTCACTCTTTTCTCTCTCTTCTAGTTCCGTAGGGTAAAGACAAGTAATACAGTTTATTTCAAATAATCCTTTTTTTTTATTTGGTTTTCCTATTCTTTCTTTCTCTTAATTCCCTATTTGTTATCTCTTTTCTTCCCGCTTTCCCACTTCTCTATTACCCTTACTCTTTTTACTGTGTTTATCTGTTTTAGTAGTCTTTAACACCAAAAAGTATGACATAAAGTGTTGTACAATACATTTCCATTCTATAAAAAATAAAAATATATTAATGTACCAGTTAACACAATTCAGTGAGTACTAAATTGCAGAGAGTGTTGAGTTGTATTGAGACATTTGATAAAAATAATGTTGCCACCTAACCTTCAATTAGGTAGCAATTGCATGAGAGCAGATAGGCGTAGGGTTGAGAGTAGAGGGAAAAGAGAAGGATAAGAAAAGGAAAAGCGAGAAGGAAGAAAAACCACAGTGGAAGAAAAACAAACTAAAAGGTGAGCAGTTCGCGGTGTAGAGAACGATGTGAGGAGTAGGGAACCCAAGTTGGCACAATGGGTTTTTAAGTGGTTGGACAAAGACTGCTAGCGAGCAGTGGGGGAAATTCACTTAAACTCAAGCACACAGAATCTTGTACAGTTGTGTATATCGGCTTCTAACTTCAGCTTGTTCAATTAAGCTTGGTCAAACTTGGAAGCCGATTGTTTTTTCTCGCAGAGCGGTGCCATATTTTGCACACTCTAGTTTCAGTGAATATCCCCCAAGTGTTATGCAGGGAGCCCATACTTTTTGGAAATTTGAGTTTCTATGTAAGGCTGGCGATACACGGGTCGAATTCTGAAATCATTTTCTTTTGAGAATCGTATCTAAAAAAAATTGTTCGAATTTCGCACCATTAGTGGGCCCAACAATGGCCAATTTGAGTGTGGCCATTAAATTGATGTTGAGTGATCGGGCCTGTTGGGGGGAAAAAAAATATTAAAAATGTTCTAATTAATGATGGGAGAATTTTGTGAGAAATATAATTGAAAAATAAATATGCTTAAGTACAAAGAAAATTCCCGGCACGAAAAATTTCTGTAGCAACTTGAGGTGAAATTGAAGGCTTGGTTGGCTGAATATTGAAATCAATGGTGGCACCATCGGGTTACAAAACGCACAAAATTCCTGATTGTTCTAAAGAAATTTTGTTCGGCCTATGTATAGGCCATACATAAGATTTCTGATCGTTTTGTGTGATACATACAATAGTTTATATATTTACTGCACAGGTATCCAATATTATGGTTGATTTACACAGGAGCCTCTACTGTAATTAATTGTTGATTATCTTATATCAGTGATCTGAGATTTATAGACTAGCAGAAAAGCCTTAGCCATTATAGCGTTTATTAGAGTATAGGAAAGATCATTGCTCCTCTTTTCTTCAGTGTGGCACAACATAACCTGAATCAAAACGTTCTGCTTGTGTTCCAGCTGGACGTGCTATTCGGCAATCTGGTGGAGATGGTGGAGTTTCAGGTTGAATTTCTGAAAACTTTAGAGGATGGGGTCAGGCTGGTACCAGACCTGGAAAAGCTGGAGAAAGTCGATCAGTTTAAGGTATACTTTTTCTTAATTTATTTGTGTCTACTGATATATTGTGAAATTTACAAGAATTTAAAAGAAGACTCAATGACGTTGGATGAGAAGTGGTTTAACCTAAAACTGCATAAGGGGTTCTATAGGCTGCTTTAACACTGAGATGCTTTACAGGTACTATAGCGCTAAAAATAGTGCCTTCAAAGCACCTGTAAAGAGCCTCTCCTCTCACTCCAGTGTGAAAGCCCGAGGGCTTTCACACTGGAGCGGTGCGCTGGCAGGATGGTAAAAAGTCCTGCAAGCCGTATCTTTGCAGTGCAGTATGAGCGGTATATACACCGCTCCTAAAGCGCCCCTGCCTATTGAATTCAATGCAATAGGTTAAACTGTCTGGGTGCAGCTCCCCCTTATCTTGATCCAATTCTGTACACGAGAGCAGCGTCTCTCTCCGTCCTCACAGGGCCAATGGCTCTTGCTGCCGTCAATTAAATCCTATGATAAAGCGGGGATGGGGCAAAGATGTCTGTGTCTGTCTAAAGAGCGAGCCCACATGATTGGCCTCGTAGGAAGCGGTTTCCTATGGTGGGCACTTGGCAGGGGGGAGGAGCCCAGCAGTACACTGTTTTCAGGGATTTTGGGTTATCTTGTGTGTACCCAGTATGTGTGGATGGAACAAGAGATTGGGGGGGGGGGGGGGGGTTTACTAAAACTGGTGCACACAGAATCACACAGATTGGTACTAACCAATCAGCTTCTAGATTTAAGCCCATGTTCACACTGAATGCAGGAATGGAATGGTGTGAGATCAGCTGAACTCGCAGCATTTCATTCCCGCATGTCGGCTCCGTTTTCGGCGACGATTACAGAGACATCTGTGCGGGTTTCTGCACAGATGTCAATGAAAATCGCACCCCGAAATCGCAAAAAGTAGTACAGAAAGTACTTTTTCAAATTGGCACAGCGACACAAATGCGGCGGCGCACCGATTAGGGCGGTGCTATTGCCCGACGATTTAACATACGTTGTGACATGTCAAATCACATATCAAATCCCACCAATGTGAACCTAGGCTTATTGTCAAACTTTAAAGGGATTGTAAAGTCAGAATTATTTTTACGCTAATGCATTCTTTGCATTAAAGGGGTTGTAAAGACAAAAATATTTTCCTCTTAAATTAAAGTCTGACAGTAGCTGATAAAGTAAAAAGTAATGTTTTGCATTATAACTAGTTTGATACCTGTTGAAATCGAGCTGTTTTATTCACTTCTGTCACTCCTGAATCGTTATTCTCACTGACTTCCTGGTTTGCGGTGCACATTCTTTCCTGCTACATCACGGCCTAATGGGAACTACAGTTCCCATTAGGCTTAGCCCCTCCATGCCTGTGAGGGATACGAGAGCATCTTCACGCAGGGCTGTAGTCATAGGGAGGGGGTGAGCACATTCTGCTTTCCACCATGCAAAACAGCTCAGGTGCTGGTGGAAAGCAAGAAGAGGAGAGACAGGAAATGGCATTTTCAAACCTGAATTACTGTATTTTGGAGGTCAAAAGGAAAAACGAGGTAAGTGATATTTAAATGCTCTAGCTTACAGCAATCAATTGATCTAATAAAAAACGAACCTTTAGTGTTCCTTTAAGATAAAAAGCCCTCTGTGTGCAGCACCCTCCCCTTATTGGCTGCCGGTGCTGTCAATCAAAGTCAGCTAGCCAATCAGGAGAAAGAGGGGACAAGGCCGAGCTAGGGCTCCGTGTCTGAATGAGCACAGGGAGCTGTGACTCTGCTTGGGTGCCCCCATAGCAAGCTGCTTGCTGTGGGGGCACTAAACAGGAGGGAGGGGCCAGGATCACAGAAGAAGGAACCGAGAAGAGGAGGATCAGGGCTGCCCTGTGCAATTTCACTGCAACAGAGCAGGTAAGTATAACATGTTTGTAAAGTCCTTTTTCTTTCCCCTAGAAAAATAACAATCACTTTAAGCTTACATTTTTATACTGCTTCCATATCTTCCTGATTATAGAATTTGCAGGCGCAGAAAATCAGTACTCATTGTATGCTGTGGTTTTACACCTGGATTTATACCTGTGACGCAGTCGCACATTTGATTGTGAATGTATTATATTGCAGCACTATATAATTTCCCTGCAATATGTTTTAATGAGCACAGGAATACAAACTCCTTTACGTTTATAATACTTGGAGCTATTCAGATCTCAAAATATGAACCATGAACACTTTAGCCCCTCTAATCCAGACAGCCACATTATTTGTTTAGGCTCCGCCTCCTTTAGGGTTTGTGTACAAGAAAATGTTTTCATCTGGGCAGCTTTTCTTTCCATACAAGTGGTTGGAAATTTAAAAACAGCTTAATATAGCCTAAAGAGCAGATCAGGGGGAAGTCGGCAGCACCTTTGAAGGCACTTGAAAGGATCTAGGAAGCTTTTGAAGCTGATCTCAAATGTAGGCTGAAAGCACGCCGCCTTTGCCCATTTACACAAGACCTGATATTTCTCTACCTGTCATCTCATTGACCTGACTCTCCTTCTTGGCTTTTTTTTTTTTTTTATCTTGTGCTCTGCTAGCTTCAAGTTCTTAAGCCAGTGTGGGCAGTGTTCTTTATAAATGTGCGGTGGTCTTTTTTTTTTAAACCCCTTTATACCCAAGGGTAAATCAAATGTAAATGCCTAAGCACAATTTAGCAATTTTGAAGTGTGTTAGTAAAACTGTACATATTATCACAACTACTTTGTGTATCCAGGTAGATTATAACGCGTTTTTATTTTATTTTTATTTTTTTCAGGACATATTATGTTTTTATTTGGTAGTAAATAGTTGTGGATATCTCCTGATTTTTTTTTTTTTTTTGTTTTAGTATTATTATTATCAATGGAAAACTGGCCCAAAATAGTAAAAAAAAAAAATTAGCACGAAGCGGTAAATCTCTGGTTACTTCCATAACCTACTACTGAAAGAACAACCCAAAATAAATTCTCCTGCTCTGGACGATCGCAACAATACCACATATGTGTATGTCGTTTGTACCTGTAGTACTGCCCAGAAGCAGTGTCCAAAATATACTGACTCTGACCTCTGACCCTTACTGGACCCAAACACTAACCCTGGCACTGACCTAGATCAAAGCTTGATCTAGCTATTTTTATTTATTTTTTATTTATTTAAAAACAATACAAACTTTTTTTTTTTTTTTTTTCCTTTCTGCAAGTAATGAGGAAGATACATTGTATCCTTCTCCTTTAAAAGAAAGGGGAAAAAAAACACAGGGACAGGCTTCACATTGACTGATCACTGTGGTAACCAATTAGAGGCTACCACAGCGATTGGGTGACCTTGAATGGGGAGATCCGGGTCTCGATCATTAGTATGGGGCCCGGGGGTCTTGGTAAGACCCCGGTCTCTGTACTGGGAGCGTGCCGTGCGGGGCGCGCTCCCAGAACAAAGGGAGAAACGCATATATGCGGCCCCATGTAAGAAAGCCCAATGCAGTGACGCCACATATTCGTTACGTCAATGTGAAGGTGTTAAAGTGGTGATATGGCCATAGTAAGGCCATAATGCTGTTTATTTACAGCCTTCTGAAACATACAGGAACTTCTAATGACCTGTATACAATATAGGAAGAAAAAGTGCATTTGGAGCGATCTCTAATAATGTGTTCATTCCTTGATTGCGGTCAGGAGCCGATCACGTCAACATTTTTCGATGAGGACTAGCATGAAAAATGTTCTCGTAAGATAACAGAACAAAATTGTTTTGTGTAATTAGTGTAGTATTTGTACGGAAAAAATGAATTGACCCAAGACCACGCATGCCCGGAAACTAAAGAATTAATTTCTTTACAATAAATGACTTCCAAAGTTGTATTCTGTCTTAAGAAACATTTCTTAACTTTAGTAACCTATTCATTTTCGATATGAGTATGCAAAAAAACAAAACAAAAAAAGTTGATCATTCGTCCGATATTCTCATCATGTGTACGAGGGTCTAGGGTCCATTCGCTTGGTTTGCATTGGGCTGTATTAGAATGTAGAATTGCCAAATGCAATCCCAACACATAGACAAGGCAATTTGCCTCATTTCCTGTTTCAGTTCACACCAAAGCAACCTGTTGAATCGGTCCTTAAATTGAATGATGCTTTTTTTTTTGGTTTAAATCACACTTTAAAGTGGAGTTCCACCCATTTTTTGATGTTTGTCTGTGCTGCATGCCCTAATCTCATAGTGTTCAGAATGGACAATTATTATTAATTTTGTTGCTTGTAAATACCTTATTTTGTAGTCCTTCATTACTTCCTCCTCCTTATTAGCCTAGGCTATTAAGTCACATGGCTATTTGCAAGGGTTTCTGGGATAGGCATCATGTTTCCCAGTAGTCCTTGCAAACCTGACTGAAACCTAGTGTGCAGCACTGAGCATGTGCGAGATATGCAAAGCTGAAATCCAGGAAGTCATACAGTCTGGCTTCATGATGCCCACACTATTTCTATTTCTAGATTATAAACTAAATGCTGTAACAACCTAACAAAACAGACCTTAGTTTACAGACTAACTTTACTAGAATACATTAAGCTTGTGTATTACAGGGGTATTTATATTTAAAAAGTGAAATTGTGGGTGGAACTCCCCTTTAACTTGTTCTGTGTCTTCTATTCCACAGAAAGTCCTGTTTTCTCTGGGTGGATCTTTCCTATATTACGCAGATCGATTCAAGTTGTACAGTGCCTTCTGCGCCAGTCACACCAAGGTCCCGAAAGTTTTGGTGAAAGGTAAGAAAGGTTTAAGTCCTTTTTTGAGTTGTATATCCCCGGACAAAAGCTGGACGGTGGTAATTCATCTATATTTTTAAGCGCATTGTATAATATGTGACTTGTCCATGCCTTTAGCTTCTGTTGGTATTTAGAATTTCTGTATCATGGTGTCGGAGACTTGGCCCCCAAGCCAGCCATGTTGGTGGTAAAAGCAGAGCTGGGATCAGCAGCACGTCAGGGTTTGCCATTGCTGGTCTCCTTATGATCACGGGGTGGGGTTTGATACCTTTTATGTGTTAATTTATTTCTGCATCTCCAGTGGGATTGGACAACTATAAGTAGGCTGGAGGCATATAGATTCAACACATCGCTGCAAAGACCGGGTTCAGGGGGGCTCTGGAGGGCTGCTGCTTCACAGGAGGTTTTTCACTTTAAAGGGGTTGTAAAGGTAAAAAAAAAAATTCCCTAAATGGCTTCCTTTACCTTAGTGCAGTCCTCCTTCACTTACCTCATCCTTCCGATTTTGCTTTTAAATGTCCTTATTTCTTCTGAGAAATCCTCACTTCCTGTTCTTCTGTCTGTAACTCCACACAGTAATGCAAGGCTTTCTTCCTGGTGTGGAGAAAGCCCCTTGAGGGGGGAGGGGCGGGCAGGAGTGTCAGGATGCACACAAACATACAGCTCCTTTCTCTGTCTGCAAAGTAGAGAGCATCCTGACCCTCCTGCTCGCCCCCTCAAGAGGCTTTCTCCACACCAGGGAGAAAGCCTTGCATTACTGTGTGGCGTTAGACAGAAGAACAGGAAGTGAAGATTTCTCATAAGAAATAAGGACATTGACACTGACTATTACCACCACCCCCCTTTTTACTTACCTGAGCCCTGGAAAGTTCTGTGTCGAGAACCTGCTGGATCTTTACACAGGGTTCTCGGCTCTTCATTGGATAGATTGATAGCAGCGCAACCATTGGCTTCCCCTGCTGTCAATGAAATCCAATGACTTGGGGGGCGAGGTTTAGAACTGCATTTGGCAGCTATGGATGGAGTTTGCCTGCAAGGTAACCCCCTTGGGAGAGCGCTTCCCAGAGGGGGGTTATCTGATGCAGGGAGGAGCCGAGAGAGCCCCCGGGGGCCACACTGTGCAAAACACGCTGCACAGTGGAGGCAAGTATGACATGTTTGTTTAAAAAAAACAAAAAAAACAAACAACCTATATTGTCACTTTAAGGTGAAAAACCTTGTGGGTTTACAACCCCTTTAATATTTTATGGCTAAGTGGTTAGCACTTTAGCCTAGCAGCACAAGTGTCGCCTGTTCAAATTCCAACCGTGACACTACCTGCATGGAGTTTGCATGTCCTCCCTGTGCATGCGTGGGTTTCCTTGGGTACTATGGTTTGCTCCCACAGTCCAGACAGGCTGGTATGTTAATTGGCTTCTGTCTAAAATTGTCCCTAGCATGTGCATTTATGAATGTGAGTTAGGGACCTTTTAGATTTGAAAGCTCCATTAGGACAGGGACTGATGTGAATGTACAATACATTCCGTATATTCATGGTGCTATATAAGTAATATATAAGTACCTTTTAATAAATTAAAACCGTGTGATCAAAATCTACAGTTAAAAAAAATAAACATTAAAGCTTAATATTGTCTAAATACAAAAGACATGCGTATTCTTTCTTTAATCTTGGCGTGCTTTGTGTATTTCTTGCAGATCTGTGCAGTAATCCAGTAAGACAATGTGGATGAAATAACACATATATATAACCAGCGCTCATATGTGGATGATCCCCATACGTGAAAAATGAGAACAAATGACATGAACCCGTGGGTAAATAAAGTGATTCAAACACAACAAAAGTTCATATGAAGTGAAATCAAATAGAACTCAAATCAGGAATCTTCACAGTATTCTTCCACCACACCCGATGTGCAAAGTGAATCCTCCACCAATCCAATTGGCAACTCACCAGAACAAGTTGCCTGACACTCTCGTGTTAAGGCAAAAACGCATGAAGTGTAATCCTTAACCAATCAGGTCAAATTCCAATTCCAGTTTTGTGGTGAATAAGGAGCAAAATGAAAAAAGGATATGATAGTGTGATAACGTAAAAACAGTTTAATAACACACCACATAAAATCTACAAAGGTTGCACTCACAAAAGTGAAATAAATCAAAGCCGTGAATCAAAACAAAGCAGAACTTCCTCCATGTTCAAAAAGCTGATGAACCCTGGTCGCGGCGGACCTATGCACACAATCAGATGTCTCTCGCCGTTCCACCTTTGCTGTAATGGTTCCCCTGGTTGGTGAAAAAAGCTCACGATTGATGGTAAACAGCATAAGCTGACATACAGAGTAGTGTCCCCACGCTAGTTCAAACGTGTCAGATGTTTAAAATGTAGCTGTACCCCGACATGTTTCGTAATAAAACGTATTCTGATTGTGTGCATAGGTCCGCTGCGACCAGGGTTCATCAGCTTTTTGAATATGGAGGAAGTTCTGCTTTGTTTTGATTCACGGCTTTGATTTATTTCACTTTTGTGAGTGCAACCTTTGTAGATTTTATGTGGTGTGTTATTAAACTGTTTTTACGTTATCACACTATCATATCCTTTTTTAATTTTGCTCCTTATTCACCACAACACTGGAATTGGAATTCGACCTGATTGGTTAAGGATTACACTTCATGCGTTTTTGCCTTAACACGAGAGTGTCAGGCAACTTGTTCTGGTGAGTTGCCAATTGGATTGGTGGAGGATTCACTTTGCACATCGGGTGTGGTGGAAGAATACTGTGAAGATTCCTAATTTGAGTTCTATTTGATTTCACTTCATATGAACTTTTGTTGTGTTTGAATCACTTTATTTACCCATGGGTTCATGTCATTTGTTCTCATTATTTTTCACGTATGGGGATCATCCACATATGAGCGCTGTTTATATATATTTGTTATTTCAACCACATTGTTTTAATACACTATATATGCTTTATCACTATTACTTTTTTTAAAACAGCAGCTGTGAACTCTTGTATATTTATACATATACTTTCATCTTGGGGCAGCGGTGGAAGTCATTAGGGCGCAATATTTGTGACTACCATTTGTTTTATAATCCAGTAAGCGGGAGCTTCCTGTAATAAAGACCGCTCACTGCTGTTCTCTCTCCTTGTACAGGGTGACTGGTCTTGTCTCCGCCCCCTCCTGTAGTAGAGGGAGCTGCTGGGCCCCTCCCACTGCTCCATCTACTATGATATCACCTCTACTTTAACAAGGTGAAATCGGGGCATTTGGCAAATACAAAGTGGCTTCACGGCTATTGAGGAATATATTTTAAATGAAAAGGTCTGTGCCTGCAGCTTAGCTTTAAAGCGTTCATTGTCAAAACCCCTTATTCTCATCAGTTGATCTACAGCTTATTCCAGGACTCCCTCTTCTCTGTAAGTGGCTCCTGTATTTTACTTCAGTGCAGCAAGCTGAGCTGAGGCTTTAAATATATTTCTTTTTTCTTTCTACAGTGACTGTATAGTTCTGACAATTTCAGAATAATTTAGCTTGAAATAAAACTAGCCTGAGTAATTGAGGCAGATGTGTTCAAGATGGAGGGCATTCATTTTTATGTTTAATAGTTTAAATTATTTTTTTAAGGTGAATGCAATAGCGAAATGACATCTCTCTCCTCTTCATTCTGGAAACCTTTATGGTTTTCTTTGTAAAGTCCTCCTTTTGATTGGAGAGCCTTTGTTGCAGAAGATTACCAAGTCTCTTTGTGTGCCTTCATAGGGTCGGGTTTTAGCACATCAGCCGTCGGGATGAAAGTAGGCTACAGCTGAGCTACTTTATCGGGCATTAAATATTAAGCAGCCATTATGTTCCCCTTGACTTGTAAATGCCAAGCGGACCATTAGTTCTTGCATGTTTATTTTGCACTTCAGTGGTCATTGCACACTGAAAGTGAACCTGTGCTCACTGCAGCTCTGAAAAGCCGAACCTTAGAAGTGCCTACAAGGGCTTTCAGGGACCTTTAACTTCATTATGTGACTCTCAGCCTTAAAGGGTCACTAAAGAATTTTTTTGGGGGGCTAAATAGCCTCCTTTACCCTACTGCAGTCCTGTTTTCATGCCCTCAATGTTCGTTTTTGCTATGATGTTGCTGTAATCCTTCTCTGTTCTGGACACTTCCTGGTTGTCTGTTTCCTGATGAAAAAAGTCATGGGAGCTTCTCTCTGTGGTCACTAATCAAGGAGGTGTGATTACTGTGTGTCTAAAACCCCTCAGAACCAATCAGTTTCGTTTTACAAACCATCACTGCCCTGTATTGGCTCTGTGTCTCTGTACATCAGAGAAGCATGAAACGGCATGCAAAAACAAAACTGAAACTGCAGGTACATGATATGATTGATTTTTATCTATTTTTAATCATTTTTAAAAGGAATCGGTTAGCTATTATGTCTCTCTACCCTGTAAACAGTCATTTCAGCAAAAACTTTTTTTTCCTTTACAACTCCTGTAAAGTGGTTGTAAACCCAAAAATCAATTTAAAAAATAAATAAAAACCTGCAAGACAAAGCCATAATGTGCTAGTATGACTAGCATACCAGCTCAATATGCATTACTTGCCTTTCGATCGAAGCTGCAGACATCTCTCCGGAAGGTTACTCTTTGTGGCAAATATCTCCTAGGTTAGGAGATATTGCAAATACCTACAGGTAAGCCATAACCTAGGCTTACCTGTAGGTGAAACATGTCAGAGTGGGTTTACAACCACTTTAAAGAGGAAGTAAACCCTAATGGGTTTTTCTTCCTTTTTATTCCCCTGCAAAGTAAAAGCATAATGGGCTAGTATGCATTGCATAAAAAAGTGGTTGTAAAGGTTTGTTTTTTTATTTTCTAAATGGGTTTCTTTAAGCTAGTGCATTGTTGGTTCACTTACCCTTTCCTTCGATTTCCTTTTTAAATATTTTTTTTTCTTTGTCTGAATTTCTCACTTCCTGTTCCTCAGTAAGCTTGCCTCCATCATCCGAGCTGTTCTGGCTGGGGGTTAGTCAGCATGCTCGCCCCCTCCCTTGGGACTATATCCCTGCAGGGAGGGGGGCGAGCACGCTGACTAACCTCCAGTCAGAAGGGCTCGGATGATGGAGGCAAGCTTACCGAGGAGGAATAGGAGGTGAGATATTCAGACAAAGAAAAAAAAAACATTTAGAAGGGAAATCGAAGGAAACGGTAAGTGAACCTACAACCCCCTTAACTCATTATTTGGCACTTGCCTGCAAATGAAGCCCGCAATGTCCCCACTGATGGAAGCATCCATCTTCGACCCTCTTCCTTCTGGGGCCGCGGACAACGGCTCTGTGACTGGCCGAAGCCACATGCGTGCGGAAGCTGGCAGTCACGGCACACACGAGGAAGAAACCCCACAGAGGGCCGTTTCTTCACTGTGCGGATGACCCGATAGGCACACTAAATATCCCCTAAACCGCGCATGTTTGGGAGATATTTTCAGTACATCTAGGCAAGTCTTATTGTAGGCTTACCTATATGTAAAAATGTCTCAGGGGGGCTTACAACCACTTTAAACATCAATATTGGTCTATAAGTTTAATTGGGGACGTCACTGACTTGTAATGAGATGCACAAGGGCAAAGTGGATGCCTGTGGTTCAGCTTCAAGACCTCAAAACGTGCATTGTGGAGTGTCGCATGTCGAGGCTCCCAAGGTGACCTCTAAGGCCGCGTACACACGTCCGAGAACCTCGTCGGGCTAAACCCATCCTTCCGCCCAACGAGGTTCCTGATGTGCGGTCGGAAAAGCTCGTTGAGCCAAAAAGAGAGCGTCCTTTTTGGCTCGATGAGCTTCCCGACGGGACGCTCATCGGAAGTGTACACACGATCGAGCTTCTCGCCAGAATATGTCTCCCAGCGAGCTTCTCGCTGGATTCTGCCGAGAAGCTTGGTCGTGTGTACGGGGCCTAAGATATCAGAGGCCTTTTATTAGGATGGCTGTGGCTTAGCTTTAAGATCTCCAAGTTTGTATTATTGGGTGTCTCACATGTTCTGGCTCCCTCTGTGACTTCTTAGATATTTGAAAGTATTTTTTATTAAGTTACTAGGCTTAGATGTTGGAGACCTTGCATTCCCCCACCTTCCGTTTGAGGATACACCACAGATGCGCAATAGGGTTTAGGTCTGGAGACATGCTTGGCCAGTCCACCACCTTTGCCCTCAGCTTCTTTAGCATGGCAGTGGTCGTCTTGTAGGTGTGTTTGTCATTATCATGTTGGAATACTGCCCTGCGGCCCAGTCCCTGAAGGGAGGGGATCATGCTCTGCTTCAGTATGTCACAGTACATGTTGGCATTCATGGTTCCCTCAATGAACTGTAGCTCCCCAGTGCTGGCAGCACTGATGCAGCCCCAGAACATGACACCCCCACCACCATGCTTGACTGTAGGCAAGACACACTTGTCTTTGTACTCCTCACCTGGTTGCCGCCACACACGCTTGACACCATCTTAGCCAAATAAGTTTATCTTGGTCTCATCCGACCACAGGACATGGTTACAGTAATCCATGTACTTAGTCTGCTTGTCTTCAGCAAAGTGTTTGTGGCCTTTCTTGTGCATCATCTTTAGATTAGGCTTCGTTCAGGGGTGACAGCAATGCAATGAAGACCAATTTAATGCAGCGTGCACTAACAGGCTGACCCCCCACCCCTTCAATCTCTGCACCAATGCTGGCAGCACTCATAGGTCCATTTCCCATAGACAACCTCTGGATATGACGCTGAGCATATGCATTCAACTTCTTTGGTCGACCAGTGGTTTAACATGACTTCTGTTCTAAGTGGAACCTGTCCTGTTAATTACTGTATGGTCTTGGTCACCGTGCTGCAGCTCAACTCCAATCGCAAACTGATCCTCGCTTTGACCCTAGCTCCTTACAGCAGGATCTTGGCGATCTTCTTATAGCCTAGGCCATCTTTATGTAGAGCAACAATTATTTTTTTGGGGATATTATTTTAACAAAGTAAAAAATGTTGTGTTTTTTTTTCCCCCCAAATTTTATGTCTGTCTTTTGTTTTTAGCGCAAAAAATAAAAATCGCAGAGATGATCAAATGCCTCAAAAAAAAGCTCCTATTTGTGGGGAAAAATTATAAAAATATAATTTGGGTACAGTGTTGTATGACCGCGCAATTGTCGTTCAAAATGCGTCGGCACTGAAAATTGGTCTGGGCACGAAGGGGGTTTAAGTGCCCAGTAATGAAGTGGTTAAAGGGGTTGTAAACCCTTGTGTTTTTTTTCTTCCTCTTAATGCATTAAGGTGAAAAAACACCTTTCAGTATTCGGGCCCCCTCATTTTAATAACCTGAGCCCCGAATTTTTGTGGGCGCGAGGCCGCATCGCTCTCTGTGGCTTCTCGGCTCTTCGTTGGATAGATTGATAGCAGTGCAGCCGTTGGCTCCTGCTGCTGTCAGTCGAATCCAGTGACGTGGCCGCCGAGGGGGGGCACCCCGAGTCATACAATCAGCATTTATGGAAGCCGAGTGTATGACACAGGAGTGCGCCTGCAAGATAACCCCCCTCTAATGCAGGGAGGAGCCGCTGTGGGACCCCAGAAGAGGACGATCGGGGCCAATCTGTGTGCAAAACTAACTGCACAGTGGAGGCAAGTATGACATGTTTGTTATTTGAAAACAAAAAAAAACTTGAACCTTTTAGTATGACTTTAATGAGTTGCTAACCCAACAGGTTCCTTGGTGCTTTACTTGCCTGCATGCTTGTTCTTGGCATTAGTTATGCGGTGTGCTCCAAAACGACGTGGGAGTGTGGGGTTTAGGCAAGCTAGCCAATCGGTGGGTGTGCTTGAACTGTTAGCTACTGGCAGCCTTAATGAGAAAAAATGTTTCGACCAAAAAAAGCTACATGGGGTCTCATTACCATTTTAATGATGCCCCTAGGAAGTGCAGCAGCGAAAATAATTTTGCATGGACAGTGAAAGTCCACTTGAAAATATCGAATTTGTTGATAAGTGAAGGAACCCTGTAATTCAAAAGCAGTCATAGAGCCTCAAGTTACATGCCCGATTTAGCACATAACTGTGACTTAAGTAGAAGTACACGTGTACACCTGCTAGAATTCTGACCTATATCGGTGTTTTCCTGAAAATGCTTACTCCTGCTGTTATAATAGTGGCGGTAATACGAAGCACGCAGAGAACAGTGCTGTATAAATAGAACAGGTTGTAGGCTATGGACATGCTTCAAGGCACACAGTTCTTTCATATATTCCGAGATCAAAGCAATTTTCTGACTAATTAGTCTAAATGTATTCCCAGATTGTAATAATTCCTCTGGGGAGTTCCCGTTGTGGCTTACTGTGATTTTTCTATTCTTTCAGCTAAAACAGACCAGCATTTTAAAGCGTTTCTAGATGCCCAGAACCCGAAGCAGCAGCACTCTTCAACCCTGGAGTCTTACCTGATCAAACCCATCCAGCGCATTCTCAAGTACCCACTGCTTCTGAAAGAGCTCTACTCGTTGACGGACGCAGAGAGTGAAGAGCATTACCACTTGGATGGTAAGGATGCAGAGGGGTGCTACAGCTCACATAGGTTTTTAAAAGGGGTGTTTAACCACTTAAGGACCTTGGGTGTTTTTCAGATTTGGTGTTTGCAAAACTAAAACAGTTTTTTTTGCTTGAAAATTACTTAAAACCCCCAAACATTATATATTTTTTTTTCCTAACACCCTGAAGAATAAAATGGCGGTCATACAATACTTTTTGTCACACCGTATTTGCATAGCGGTCTTGTAATCCTAGTGATTGTAAGCCTATTTTTTTTTTTTTTAACTAAAACTTTGTACACGTGATCGGATTCCCATCCGACAAAGCCATGGATTTTTGTCCGAAGGGCGTTGGCCGTGAACTTACAGATGGCAGAACTTTTTCAGCCAACATTCACAAAACTACATGTTTGTTCTGTTCCTTAGCGCCACCCTTTGGGCAACTTCTGCTAATGTTGTCTTATGGTTAGCATTGCTTCTGAGCATGCGTGTTTGTACTTTGGATTTTAGTCCGACGGAGAACATTTGTTGTCGGGCAATTTGAGAGCATGTCTAATCCAACATTTGATGTCGGAAATTCCGACAAGAATTGTCTGATGGAGCATACAGGCAGTCAGATTATCCGACGAAACCCTTCATCACACAATTGTTGTCGGAATATCCGATCGTGTGTACGAGGATTTACAAACATGTTTTGCTTTGCTGCTCTGTAATTGTTTTTGCACAGAGCCGTCCCAATCCTCCTCTTGTGGGGTCCCTCACCAGTGCTCCTACCTCCTGCTGAGTGCCCTTATAGTAAGCCACTTGCTATGGGGGCTCTCATGTGGGCTGGATCCCAAGCTGCACTGCGTGTGACCATAGACACACATGGCGTGGCTCGGCCTTGCCTGCTACTCTCTCCTTGCTGGCTTAAAGGGGTTGTAAAGGTAAATACAGCCCCCCCCTCATTTTACTTACCTGAGCACTGGAAGGTCCCGCGCTCGCCCCCGTCATCATCCTCGTGTCTGAGCCTGGCCGTTGATTGGCTACACTGGATGGATTGAAAGCAGCGCAGCCATAGGCTCGTGCTGCTGTCAATCACATCCAATGACGCGGCACGCCGGAGGCGGGGCTGAGTGATACAGTGAGCGGCAATAGCCACCGGCTGTATCACGGGAGCGCGCCCACAGGGAGGGGCCGAGAAGACCAGGTTCTGGGACACACTGCAAAACGAGCTGCACAGTGGAAGTATAACATGTTATTTAAAAAAAAATATTTCTTTAACTTTGCAACCCCTTTAATTGACAGCAGCAGGAGCCAATGAGCCTGCTGCTTCCATGTCCAGTGACGAGAGAGAGAGAAAGTACAGCTCTGGATTGAGCTCAGGCCCAAGTAAGTAAAGGGGGGCTGGGGGTACCTGGAAACAGAAGATTGTTTACCTTTATGCAGAGAATGCATTAAAGTAAAGACCTCTTCTGCCTTTGCAACCACTTTAATGTTGCCTGCAGGCTTAAATTCTTCCTTTTTACATAATACATGAATATGAATTGCACATTTGCACATATAGAAAGTTGACGCTTATCCCCTCCATTGCTGAGGTCCTGGATTCAGCTTTCACCAGGAACATTATCCACATGGAGTTTGTATGTGTTTTTTGTGACTATTGTCTCCACTTCTCTGTTATATTTAAAAATCAGTAAAAACTCAGGAATAAACATCAAAGGTTCACTTTAACCCCTTCACGCTGGCCGTACGCAAATATGCTTTCTTAGCTTGGGTTGTACCAGGGTGGTGCTGTCCCACCGGGAGGCCCAGGCTACCAGCTAACGCATCCACTGGCTGGCCGGAGACCTGAACAATGCCGGAATCGGCTTTGATCGAGTCTCGGATCTAGTAACCTGGAAGTGATGTCATGACATCACTTTCAGTTTACTCGGCTGCCAATCTCGCCAATTTTAAAAAGTCCCTAAAATGGCGATTTTGGCATTTTGACTACTTTTGAATACAAAGGAGGGATTTGGGGTCTTATAGACCCCCGATCCTTCCATAAAGAGTACTTGTCGCCCCCTATTTCTGTCACAAGGGATGTTTACATTCCTTGTGACAGCAATACAAATTAATAAAGAGACGGTGTAAAAAAAAATTGATATTTTATTTTTTAAAGTGCCCCATTTCTCCGTGCTTGCGCGCAGAAGCAAACAGATACATGTAAGGTATCGCCATGATCGGTAGAGAAATAATTCTAGCACAAATACTCCTCAAACTCTAAACTAGTAACCCATAGAAATTGTTAAAGCGTTGCCTATGGAGATTTTTAAGTATTGTAGTTTGTCGCCATTCCACGAGTGTGCGCATATTCTAAGCGTGACATTTTCGGTATCTATATACTCAGCGTAACATCATCTTTCACATTATACAAAAACAATTTGAGCTAACTTTACACAATTGCGTTTAAAAGACCGCTGCACAAATACAGTGTGACATAACATTTTGCAACAATCGCCATTTTATTCTCTAGGGTCTCTACTTAAATTTTTTTTTAATATTTGGGGGTTGTTGGTCATTTTCTAGCAAAAAATACAGATTTTTAAGTTCTAAGCGACAAATGTCAGAAAAAGGCTTAGGCATGAAAAGGGTTAAGCTCTGAGAAGAAGCTGCTTCACAGTTAATTATGGCATTAGCACGTACCTGCTGGTTGTGACACATTTAACTTTTAATAGTGCACTAGGGGAATGAATACATCTACAAGCAAAGTAGGACACGTTCATAGGCAGTTTAGTACATTATGGTTCATTTTGCATGAGTAATGCAGGGTGGCTATCATTAATTAATCATGACTTCAATAATTCTCTGTCACCAACCAGTAACACGCAAGAAAGAGTGTTGGAGCCGTAGTATGACTGACAGTAAAAGGAGGCTTTGCAGGACAGTAGTTACAGTAGTATTCCTTTTTAGCAATGTTTTCCTAACAGCCCTGAATATTGAATGTAGGGACACTGTGGTTGATTTTACTAAAGGCAAATCCACTCTGCGCTACAAGTGCACTTGGAAGGGAAAACGCTGTAGATCTGAGGGGAAGATCTGAAATGAGGGGAAGCTCTGCTGATTTCTATCATCCAATCTTGTGTAGCCAGGTCCTAAGCCTTCTCTAGTCTAATAAGAACCTTTAGTGCCAAGAACTTTGGGAGAGAGGGTTAGGGCCAGGACACCCTTAGGTAGTTGCAATGTTCATTGGCAGACTCAGAGACTTCTACAAGTAGACAGCCATGTAGGGAAAGGCATCCAGCATCCTATGGCAACAGTCTTTACCAGTTTCTAACACAAGGTGTAACCAGGCCCGGATTTACTCCCTGTGCCGCCCCAAGGCTGGGTCCTTCAATGCTGCCCCCCCCCCCCCATACACACACACACAGGGGCCAAGTGATACAGTCACGGGAGTGCATCCGCAAGAACTAACCCAGAGAGAGCTTGCATCCATATTTAGCACTATAACATTTAACTGGCTGCTTGCTTGGGCCTGGCACAGTGGCACACACACATGCACAACATGATGATCAATCATGGTCATCAATCATACCTGCTAGTGTGTAATCCCTGCTGGCTGCTGCTTCTTTTTCTGGTCGTGGTGGTGACGTCACATTCTCAGACCCCCGCTCCTGGCCTGGGGGAGATGCTGGCCGCTCACAGAGGGTCTCTTTTTACATGTCACTGTCCCCAGAGGAGTGTTTCCTTGCCTCTCAGGTGTCAATGTCCCCAGCCAGCAGAGTGCTTCCTTACATCTCAGGGGTCACTGTCCCCAGTCAGCGGAGTGCTTCCTTACATCTCAGGGGTCACTGTCCCCAGTCAGCGGAGTGCTTCCTTACATCTCAGGGGTCACTGTCCCCAGTCAGCGGAGTGCTTCCTTACATCTCAGGTGTCGCGCCCCCCCCCCCCCATTAGAGCCCTTCAATATCCCAGCAGCAGTATCTCCTCCGCCATTACTGAAGGCTGAGGGGGAACAAATTAGAGGCAACCATTTTCCAGAAGACCACAGACAAATTATGAACAAGAAGGAAGCCTGCCGAGTAGCTACAATAGAAATTGAGAGGTGGTACTGCCCACCCACCACCCCTTTACACAACATAACAGACAGACCAGGGGCGGGGGGTGGGCGGTGCCGCAGCTCAATTTCTATTGTAGCCACTCGGCAGGCTCCCTTCCCGTGTATGACTAGTCTGAGGTCTTCTAGAAAATGGCTGCCGGCGGAGGCGAGTGGCGAAATTTAGTACAATACAATGCGGGGCGGCCGCGAAAGCCAAGAAGTTGCCGCAGGAGCGGCGCCGCCCCTTCACCCACTGCCGCCCGAGGCCTGGCCTAGGTGGCCTTGTGGGAAATCCGGCCCTGGGTGTAACAGTTCCTTCATTTTTGCTACAATCACTTCTTGTAGTTATTCAACCTACTGAACTCCCAGTCTCTCACTAGACTAGATGTTTCAGTGCCACTGAATCCCTCGAGCTTCTCCAATCTTCACAGTAGTATCTTCCTCAAGCTTCCAGATTCTTCACCGTCCAAGTTTGGTGAGAATACTGCTCTGGTACTGGCTTCAGCTACTCACTGTGGTCTCTGGTAACAAGACGGTAAGTCCCTTAGTGGCCGTGACAGGTTCTCCGGCTGGCAGAACTCCTCCACCTCCGACCGTGACAGGTTCTCCGGCTGGCAGAACTGTCGCCTCTGGTTGGACTGCAAGCAGCAATCCCAACCCTGCGCTGCTCTCCTTCTGGATAGGCCCTCAGAAAGCCTAGCAGCCAGATGGCCCGGGATAGACCCAATCTCTGGCCTAGCAGCCCGGGGCAGTACAACACACGTCCACCCAGACAGCCGTCCAGGTGGCACAGAACCCTGATTACCTGACTCCACCCAAATGTATAGGTTTTCCCAGCATGCCAAGGGATTCAAGAAAACCCCTGCCCATTGGCTGAGACTCCCTATATACTCCTAATCTGTCCTTGCTTTGCCCTTGTCCTATCTAATGCCACCAGCTACCTGGGTGCTACATGTGCAAGCTAAAATACTGATTTTTTATTTTCCTTGCTCGTCCCCCTCGGATAAACAGGGACTGTACTTCCAAGTGTACTTGTAGTGGACAGTGGATTTGCCTTTAGTAAATAACCCCCACTGCAAGCATGAAGTCTGTGTTCTCTCTGGTTGGCATTGGCTACCTTCTTATGTTTCCATTTCCTCACACAGCCAAAAAAAAAAAACCGAGCAGGTTAATTGACGTGCAGCCAAATTGCCCTATAATTATATGACTGAGGTAGAGGGTAAAATGTTACATTGTGTGCATTTTTGCAGAATCTATGGAAAAAATAAATAAATAAGTAACTTTATATATCTCAAGCAGAAAGATTGTTTTTTGGACCCCCCTACAATGCCACATTTGCTTGCTTGGGGCCACAGAAGATAACAAGCAGTTTTACCCACAGTGGTGATACAGATTAGAGCCATCCAATTTCTAACACTGGCAAGAAAATAAATCCCCCCCCCCCCCCCCGTTGCTCAGGCAACAAGCTTAGATTTCCTTTCCTTCCAATTTTATAACAATTGTCTGCCATCTTAGTGGTATAACATGAAATCGTGCTTGTCCTTGTTCTATTAATTCAGTCCGGGAAATATTTGTGCCCAATAAATTGTACCTGGTTTCCATGAACATATATTGCAAGTAAAGTCCCTATGAATAAAAACAGTAGACTCCTCCAGTGGGAAGGACAGTATAGAATGAGATCTGATTGGTGAGATCTATTAATGTGTGTTTTAGCTTTATTTTTTAAAATATTTTTTTCATGCAAAGCTTGCTTTTGGTGGTATTTAATCACCGCTGTGTTTTTATTTTTTGCTGAACGAACAAAAGATGGAAAATTTAAAAAAAATAAAAAAAAATGTTTTTTCATAGTTTGTATACAATTTTGAAAACGTGTAGTTTTTCTCCTTCATTAAAAGCCGGTTCACACTGCGACCTTGGGGCGACTCTGCAAGTCGTCCTGAAAACGACTTCAGAGGCGATTAGCAAAAAGACTTCTGTATAGAGTCAATGCAAGTCGCCCCGAGTCGCCCCTGAAGTCGTACAAGAACCTTTTTCTAATTCGGAGCGACTTGCCTCGCTCCTATTAGAACGGTTCTATTGCATAGAATGGGACGCGACTCGTCGCCCCAGTGTGAACTGGCTCTGAGGGTGCGCTGATGCGCACTGGTAGGTGGCACTGTGTGCACTGGTAGGCGTGATCAGGACCAATGTCTGTCTGTCTCACAGCCGCGGGTAAACAGAGCCGATTACCAGCTCTGTTTACATCACATGATTAGCTGTAATTGGCTGACAGCTGATCGTGTGGTTACTCCGACCTGTAATCAGCCGAGTCTCATTTCAACTCGGTTGGACAGAGCGTGCTGTGGGCTCACAGGCCGTTTGAGCACGGGAGGACGTCATATGACGGTCTACCGGCAAAGTAGGCCAAACCGCATGACAAGTCTCAGCCTGTTGCTGGCAATGGCGCATTTACAATCAGTACGACTTTGCGGCATCGCACTGATTTGCAAAAGTAGTTCCTGCAATACTTTTGCTGATTTCGGGGGCGACTTGACAATAGACATGTGTGCATGAAGCCACACAGATTTCTTTCAAGTATCACCTGAAATTGCGCTGATGTGCTCCTTTGAAATCGTGCTACTTCAAATGAAGAATAATGATTTCAAAGTATCTTTAATGTGAACCAGGGCTTAGGCCCTATTCACACTAATACGACAATTGCTCTGACTTTGGAGAATTGTCGCATCAGAATTTGGACTTTATTCTGTGCAATGGAACTGTTCTAATCGGATGCGACTTGGTCACTCCAACTTACAGTATACTGTGATTATGTACTTGCCAGATATGCTGCAGAAATCTCCCTTCACAGAGTCTGGCTGCATCTATTTTAACTGTCGGCAGCTGAAGCCGCTGCCTGTTCACTTCCTGGATTTACAAAAACACACCTCCAGCTCTGCCGCTCTCATTGGCACTCTTATGACTCATCCCCCCTCCCTTCCTGGCAAACTCTCAAGAGTAAGAGAGAGCACTGTGCATGATGTCATAAGCCTAGGCTAATGGCCAGACAGGAAACCAGAAGTGGGCTGTATAAGAGATTTACTGGCAGAAAAAATTGTTTTACTATCCAAAGTTAAACCAACAAGGGCAGAAGATTAAATAGATGGAAAGATGATGAAGACATTACTGAAGTTCCGCTTTATTAAGCTTTTATTATGCAGCGCTGCACCAGATTTTGCAACTCTCCAGTTTTACTAAATCAACTGGCAGCATAACTTCTTTCCTGACATATTGTACTGTATGTAAGAACAATGTATGTTGCCTATCGGCAACCAATGAGATTCTTCAGTGGAGAAGGGACAGTGAAAGTTGGAATCTCATTGGTTGCTAGGGACAGTGCAAATTTTTTAGGGCATATTTATTCAATACATAAGCCCAGGGGACAGAACACAAGGGGTAAGCACAGCACCTATAGCAATAAAAATCTATATGGTACTGGTCTGGCATCCGCATTAATTTCTGTTTGGTTACATAGCCCACTAGGAGTTACATAGCCTCCCATTGATGCAGCAGATTCCTCTGTACATGTGTAGAAAATATCCAGTCATTCTACAGAGAGCCATCCATCCTATGGTGGCCATGTGTCCAAATTGCCCGGGACAGTCCCGCATTTTGCAGGTCTGTCCCGGGCACCTTCATTCTGGGACAATACAGTGTCCCGGAATGAAACTGACACAGCAACCCCCCCGGGCCAATCTGATGCCCCCAAAAAAGGCTGCCACATCACCGCTTTACTTGTCCTGGCCGGGAATGCCTTGAGGAGCACAATCCCCACACCCTGCTTGTGATTGGAGAAATCATAAATCCCGCCTCTTGTGTCCAATCACTGTGCTGTGATTCGTTACAGCAGAAGCTGATTTTTGGGAAGGGAGGGTGTCCCTGAATGGTAGTTTAAAAATGTGGTCACCCTAATTCATCCATCCTGGAATTTGTACATTTTTCTTGTCCAAAAGTTAATGAACTCGGGGAAACATGCCCACGCTCTTGCATGCTGTCTCTGACCTTATTCCTCCCAGTTTATTGGCAAAGTTTAGATGTATATTGTCACTTAATATCCATTGTGATGAAGAATCGTCTCGAGTATGATTTGCATTAGAGCTTCTGGATGGTAAGACGAATGTTTTTCGAGGTCATTTGATGTAATTACTCGGCTCTTCTAGTTCAGAGTGATAGACAGACCTCAAAGTGGACAAGACGACCTTGACGAGCTTTCATGTATATTAATGAATGTTTCATATCTTCATAGCCAGCAGACAAGGATTAAGCTCCGTTAGGAGCTTGGAATCACTTGGTACATCCAGTATGAGCAGACAGGGGACCCAGGGCAAATGCAGGCTTTTTTGGAAGTAAACCAAACTGAATTAACCTGTATTGTTCCTGCTAATCACTGTGCTTTTTGCTATTTTCAGTGGCAATCAAAACCATGAACAAAGTGGCCAGCCACATAAATGAGATGCAGAAGATCCATGAAGAGTATGGTGCCGTGTTTGACCAGCTCATAGCCGAACAGACCGGGGAAATCAAAGAGGTACAGGCTATTCTGCCTCTATACGTTATTATTTTGTCGTCCTCATGATTAGTCCAAAAATACTTTTAATTTCAGGACAATATGCATCATACATGGGTTGTGTGT
Source organism: Rana kukunoris (assembly GCA_029574335.1). NCBI lineage: Eukaryota > Metazoa > Chordata > Amphibia > Anura > Ranidae > Rana > Rana kukunoris. The sequence continues at coordinate 576,830,648 of CM056050.1, read as the reverse complement.
GGTTAGGTTTTCAATATCAACGCAGTATGACACTGTGTATGCTCGATGAAGTTCCACTTCAAGCGCCAAAGTTGGTGGTTTTGTTGTTCACCCTGGTTTTGGTGCTGGTGTATGTGCTAATCCAAGAAGCATTGTTACTAATCGTGAATGAACGCCGCACACCAGACCGCTTTTAGGGCTTGAAAGGTAGAGGTTGGCCTCCGCCGCAGTTTCTCCAAATAGATGACGGCTTGGCACTTTTCGCCACACAGGCAACGATAAATGTTGCCATCGGGAGAAGCCTAAGGCTGTTTTATAACCCTTAAGCACCCAGCGCTGTCCGGTGTGTGTTCACTCATAATTAGTGACTCATTATTCCTCTCTTTGTAAAATATATTCTTTAATTTTGTCACCAAGGGCCTGTGTTTGCATCAAAGCTGCTTTTCTCCACATATGTTTTTGGGAATGCAAAAGTACTGTATTTATTGGTGTATAACACTCACTTTTTTACCCTGAAACAGAGGGTAAACTGTGCCTGCGTGTTATACGCAGGGGGCTGCGGAAAGGGTTTTTCCTGAAACTTCTCTCTTAAAGTTAGGGTGCGTTTTATACCCCTGTGCGTGTTATACCCCGATAAATACGGTAGCTTGAAGCAGGTCAGAAAAAACTATAATATATATATATGTGTGTGTGTGTTTTATTAATATTTTAGTATAGAATAAAGATGTCAAATGTACTGTCAATGACTGTTGAAGCTACTAACATCAGTTTATTTTAACCACTTCCATACCAGGCACTTACGCACCTTCCCGCCCAAGCCAATTTTCAGCTTTCAGCACTGTCGCACTTTGAATGACAATTGCGCGGTCATGCTACACTGTATCCAAACAAAATTGGCGTCCTTTTTTCCCCACAAATAGAGCTTTCTTTTGGTGGCATTTGATCGCCTCTGCGGTTTTTATTTTTTGCGCAACAACTAATAAAAGACTGAAAATTTTGAAAAAAAAATACATTTTAATTTTTTTCTGTTAACTTTTTTGTAAATAAGTATGTTTTCTCTTTCAATTATGGGCACTTATATGGCGGCACTAATGGGCACTGATGAGGTGGTACTGATAAGCACTGATGAGGTGGGACTGATGGGCACTGATAGGCGGCGCTGGTATGCGGCACTGATGGGCACTCATAGGCGGCACTGGGCACTCATGGGCGGCACTGATGGGCACTCATGGGCGGCACTGATGGGCACTCATGGGCGGCACTGATGGGCACTCATGGGCGGCACTGATGGGCACTCATGGGCGGCACTGATGGGCACTCATGGGCGGCACTGATGGGCACTCATGGGCGGCACTTATGGGTGGCACTGATGGGTACTTATGGGTGGCACTGATGGGTACTTATGGGTGGCACAGATGGGCACTGGGCATGGATTGACATGGAGGGGTGGCACTGAATGACAATGTGGGGTGGCACTGATGGACTTTGAGGGGTGGCACTGATGTATATGTTGCCAGTCAGTGCCCATGTGTGGGCACTGACTGGCATCTTTCTTTTTTTTTTTCCTGTTTTTTTTTTTTTTTTTTTAAATCCTGTTTATTTTATTTTTGTGTTTTTTTTTATTTGTTTTGCCCTGCCAGTGTGGGCATCCCTGGTGGTCTAGTGTGGGCATCCCTGGTGTCCAGTGTGGGCATACGAGGGGGGGCTGCGCTGATAAACAATCAGCGCGAACCCCCCTCTGTCAGACGCGAGTGAGGAAGAGCCGTCGGCGGCTCTTCCTGTTTACATCGTGGTCAGCCGTGATTGGACACGGCTGATCACGTGGTAGCGAGCCTCCGCCGGAGACTCGTTACCGAAATCGGTGATGCAGGGTGTCAGACTGACACCCCGCATCAGCGATCGCCGCGCTGCGAGCCCCCCATGGGCGCGCACGGCATGAAATCGTGCTGGACGTTTGAGAACGTCTAGTCACGATTTTTTAACCACTTCCCAGCCGTAAATCTGCTATTGGCCGGGCGGGAACTGGTTAAGGGTAATGGGGTCCAGATTTTATATTCAGATCTTGTATTGTCTTGCAGAGTCCGTTTTAAAGCAGAGCTCCACCCTAAAGTGAACTTCCGCTGATCGGAACCCTCCCCCCCTCCGGTGTCACATTTGACAGCTTTCAGGGGGTGCAGATACCTGTCTAAAGACAGGTATTTACACCCACTTCCGGCCACACAGTCTCGGGTAAAAGACGAGTATTTCTTCACATCCCATCCGTCCCCCGTTGTGTGCTGGGAACACTCCGCTCCCAGCACACAGCAGGAGCCAATGGGCGGGCGCAGCGCGACTCGCGAATGCGCCTTAGGGAACCGGGCAGTGAAGCCGGAGCGCTTCACTTCCTGGTTCCCTCACCGTTGATGGAGGGGGGGCAGCAGAGTAACGAGCGATCGCTCGTCCTCTGCTGCAGGCGGCACTAGTCTCCAGGACAGGTAAGTGTCCTAATATTAAAAGCCAGCAGCTGCAGTATTTGTAGCTGCTGGCGTTTAATATTTTTTTTCGGGGGACATCTGCTTTAAGACTTTGCATAGCATTAGAGGACAGTGCCCAATCAGTGTTTGTAAGTGTAGCACTCCCCCCCCAGGAGCTGCTGGTTATATTTTGGGTGGCACGTTACCTCTATATTCCCGCTGTCCAGGGTGAAAGGAGAGTCCGAAAAACTTCAATGTCCACACTCAATGTACCCGTTTTCTCTCTGGGTTTATTTAGGAGAACTTTAGTAGAAAAGAAGGATAAAGGGGTGGAAGGGTAAGTAGGTTCAGGTGCACAATCAGCTCTCGTCGCCACTCTAGCCAGAGTGAGTATTGCTCACGCGGCTAGGTCCCTTTCACTAGCAGCCAGGATGGCACACGGAATAAAGTACAGTCTCTGCCACAGAACTTCCTTTCCTGATGAGACACTTTGGTCCGGAATCCTCTGATACAGGATTCAGCACCCGGATCTCGTTAGCTTTGCTTCACTAGAACTTTTAGATCCGACAGGCGACACTGTCAAGCCTCTCGGCGTACGGTGCATCCTTAGATGAAATCTAAGCATGGTTGCATGGTCATACCAGGATAGGTCCTCCCCTGGTTTCCTTCATCAAGTGGCCTCCTACCGCAGGACAAGACAGCACAGGATTACCTCTGCAGTACAGGCCCCAGCCAGACAACTGGGCCCATCAAACGAAACCGCAACCCCGGGCCAACATGATCCCGGAGCCTGGCTGCTGCCACCCTTGGCCTGGAGTGGTAATGACACCCCCAGGCGATCAATGGTGGATACTCCCAGCACAGCCATTGCTGGAACAGAGGCTAAATTTCCCCTAATCATTCTGGTCTGAGCCAAATAACAACTCGGACCCCCATTAAATTTAAAGCAGCTCCTGATCGCCAGGAGCAGGGCGCTACATAAGAAAATGAGCTTATTTCTGTTAAGAACATGCCCTTTCACATGCTATTCTTTTTTGTGTTCTAGGTTGCAGATTTATCAATGGGAGATTTATTACTACACAGTACCGTTGTGTGGCTGAACCCTCCGACATCACTTGGCAAGTGGAAAAAGGATCCTGAACTGGCAACCTTTGGTAGGCCTGACATCTTCAGCACATTACACTAGATGCAAATAAAATGTTAGAAGTGTATCTAAAGCAAAAAAAAAAAAAGTATATATTTTTAGTTTGAGAGTTGTGAATGTTTCGAAATCTTGGCAGATTTTAATTGTGGTCGGCATGAGACCTGAGAAAGGCAACCCTCAATATCTGTCAATTTGTTCTGGTGCCGATGGTAACTAGGGGTGCAGGGGAGGGAAGATCCAAATTCTGAGGTGACGTTAGAACATTAATAGACAGATAGCTGTTGGGAAGTGGGAAGTTCCTTTAATTTTGATAAACTGAAAACTGCCTATTGTGATACCCAATATGAAGAAGCTGGCTTGGTTTATGTGATGCTTTAGGGGTCAGTTGTTCATACAATCTTTGGTTTGTATAAGAGGTTTCCTCTACATGAAGCCTTAACTTTATTTGTTGAGTTTGTCACGAGGTGTAATTATATAACCATCAAACATTTCTCAGAGAGTGTGAGGCAGGGATCTTGGATGGGACAATATTGGAGACCTTGAAGTAGAACCAAAGGAATTTTTTTTTTCATTTTACTATAGAATGAAGGTTGGTTGTAACCGCTGTAAAATTTGTTTGCCATATGTGTCCCATTGGGAAGGTTTCCCTTTACTTCATGTCCCATATCCAAAACAGGAAGTGTAAAAAAATCCTTCTAAAGTACAGGAATCCTGGTTTTACCGGTGTCATTAAAACTAGTGTCCTCATTGGACGATAACCCCTCTCTTCCTCTCCTGGGGACAACCCAAATTTTGTGATTTCTTTTTTTTATTTTTTTTATTTATTTTTTTTGCTTTTGGCTATAATGGTAAACAGGACACATGGAGAGAGGGTGAATCTCCCTCAAAGATCCCCCGACAAAAGATGTGGGAGGAGAGGCGATTGGGAAGCAGCCATGTTGTCCTATAGCTTTTAATCACAAGGAATTATGATTTGGGAGGGAACCTGAACTGTGCATTTTAATGTTAATAGTGGCTATAAGAGTAAAGTAAGACATCTATACTGTATGTGGCTATGCAATTGGCCTCACTGAGCTTCTACTTAGAATTTTCACCTCTGTAGTTATTTTCCAGTGCCAGTTTGAATCTAGTTGTTGGCTTTGGGATGATACATTGATAAATGAGACCTGATACCATTTGGTGTCTAATGATACTTTATATTATGAACTTCGTGTTTTAATGTCTAAGCACTATACTTTGTTGAAAGAACATGAAACCAAAACTATCTGTAATCTGTTTTCCAGTATTTAAGACAGCAGTCGTATTGGTGTACAAGGACAGCTCCAAGCAAAAGAAGAAGCTTGTAAGTGCTTTTGTCTTCCTGTAATGTGAATTTTTCAGGAGATATATGGGATAAGTACAGAAAAAGGTATAGAACACCCCTTAAACTTACTGGAAATATCACCCTTTAAATGGAAAGGGGGCTCTCTCATCGGTCTGACATGTTCTTTGTCAGAGTCCGAGCAATGGCTCTCCTGTCAGAAATGCTCATGCTTTCTGCTTTTTGGATAGATGTAGCTTGGATAAATGCAGCACATAGATTAGGCAATTGAAGGAAAATTGCTTGATATTCTGATTAACACAGTCAGTGTTGATGGGGAATCCCACCTGCAGTGCAAGTGTGTTCTGCCGGTTGGGAGCCTTCGCACCGGCAGAACACAATGAACATTGCTGGCGGCTATAGCCACCAACAGTGATCACATGAAGAAAAAAAACTGACAGGCTGGTTGTACTAAAGTCAATCAATGGGTCAACTTCTGTACAACCAGCCTGCCCATGGATGGCTCACATTTCGGTCCCTGTCCCTGCTAAACCAGCTAAGATTCAATCCATCAGTGGCTGGTTTAAAATTATTGTAACGGTTAATTTTTTTGTTTTTAAATAAACATGTTATACATACCTGCTCTGTGCAAGAGTTTTGCACATAGCGGCCCCGATCTTCTTTTTTGGGGTCCCCTGGCGGCACTCTTGGCTCCTTCTCTTTCAGGCGCCCTCACAGAGAGCCGCTTTCCATTGAGGCACCCGCTTCTGGGTCCCACTGCGTCCATTGACACAGACAGCAGGACTTGGCCCCACCTCTGGCTCCCGAGCCACTGGATTTAATTAACAGAATTGGGTGCCAATGGCTCCTGCTGCCATTTATCCAATTAGGACCCGAGCCAGCGGCTGGAGCTGCTGGGCTTGTGCTCGTTGTTAGAATAAACAAGTTCAGGTAAGAAAAGGGGGGGCTCTGGGAGGGCAGCTGCAGCAGCACAGAAGGTTTTTCATCTTAATGCATAGAATTAAGACTCATCTCTTTTGATCTCAAAGGAGACAGGAACAACAAGCGCCCAGAGGCGATTTACTTGGCATTTGCTGCGCTATATAAGTTTTTCATTCATTCATTCATTCAGAATGCATTGCGACTCCTTAAAGCAGTGGTGGTGGAGGGGCTAAGGGTCTTAAACCACCATAGAGAATCTGCTACTCCCTGACATAAAAAAAAGTATTTTTCTGCAGCTTTATTCCTGTGTTTACAAATCCCACTGGCTTGAACTAATTTAAGCAAGAAGATAAAAGCCAGACCTAAAAGACATAATTGGGTTTTCCTTTATACCTTACTTAACTTCACACAAAATAATTTAACTTCAATTGGGCTTTAATCGAATAATCACCCAGAGGAAAGCTTGGTAGACGCTGCCAATTACAGTTGCTTCTCATTTTTTTTTATTACACATTTGAAATGTCCTTCTTCCCTGACTTTTAGGGTGGATCACACAGAGCCTCCATGTTTGAAGACCGCGATCCATTCCGCTTCAGACATATGGTTCCTACAGAAGCTCTGCAGCTGCGAGCGCTCACTACATCAGGTAATGCTTATAGAATCTTTACAAGGGGCAGCAACCTGTGGCCAGACGGTGGGAAATTATTTTAGATAGGCCATAGATGGGTAGATATTTCCTTAAGGGCAGAGTGATCATCGGTGATCATAAGATGACTGGAAGACTTTGTTTTCAGGCAAGTTTAACATATTGTGCTAGTATGCCATCCATACTAGCACAATATTACAATACCTTTCGGGGTACAAAAACAAAACACCCAGCGGTTTACTACTGCTTTAGCATATTTAAGAAATGCAAGCAGTGTATTTACCTTTATTTGAACCTCTTGCGGTAGCCTGTACAGAGAAGCAGGACAAGGAGTTTATAGGCTGTGCTCATGTTCAAACAAGAGGCATACATGGAGGAGGAGAGAACAGGTTAACGGAACTGAGCTCATCATTGTGCTGCTTCTCCTTTCCATGTCCAGTCACAGGCTGGGGGCTGAGACAATACCTTATTGTAACAAAGAACAACCTCCTGTGCTGCCATATAGGGTTGTGTTGTGTGGCAGAACTGTTTGCTTGGAGTTCAGCTTTAATTTTGTGGACAGAAATTGAGTAAATAGTTTTCTCTGCCAGGCTCACAATATGGTAGTGCACCGTGCTTGACATGCATCCAATTCCATTAATATGACTTTGATTTTACTTCTTATTTTCAGTTCATTCTGTAACCTGTACTGTTTTTTTTTTTTCCTTTACTAGATGCTGAAACAAACTCAGTCTGTGAAATTGTTCATGTAAAGTCGGAATCCGAGGGGAGACCAGAAAGGGCTTTTCATTTATGCAGCAGGTGGGCTCATCTATGTTGTAAAGAGAGATTTGTAGATTTATACTCACTACTTAGCCCAGGTTCACACTGCTGCGGGATTGAAATACATTTTCATACCCGCATGTCAGTCTGACTTCGGGGGCGATCTCAGAGACATCTGTGCGGGTTCATGCACAGATGTCTACAGAAATTGCACCTGAAGTCGCCAAAAGTAGTACAGAAACTACTTTTGGGAATCGGTGAGGTGCCGCAAAGTCAGTGTTGCATCGATTCAGATGTGCCATTGCCGGCAATAGCCGCCGATTTGACATGCCAAATCCCATCAATGTAAACTTGGGCTGAATACTTTTTATGTTGTAACCTCTTGGCGCCGACAGTACGCAAACATGTGGCCTCTCGGACGGTGGACCTTAACCCTGAGCAGCTGTATATTTGCATACCAGAATGTAAATACAGCTGCGCTTCCAGCACAGTGATGGGTAACCCCTCCTGATCACTCCTTGTAATCAGGAGCTTCCCGATCGTGGCCACTCACTAAAATTTAGAAGAAAAGAGGTTTAACCTTTAACTGCGTTGAGGGTTCTTTACTGTAAGAGCGGCAAGGATGTGGAATTCCCTTCCACAAGCGGTGGTTTCAGTGGGGGGCATAATGGTTTCAAGAAACTATTAGATAAGCACCTTAACAACCACAACATACAGGGATTTACAATGTAATACTGCTATATAATCATACACTTAGGTTGGACTTGTGTCTTTTTTCAACCTCACCTACTATGTATATGACCACTGTGACAGCCAATAACGGCAGTCACATGATCACAAGCCCCGCCTCCCAGCATCTGAAACCCCTTAAAGGAGTTTTTGGCGCCAAAGGGTTAACATGATGAGCTCCCAGAGTTTGTAGAGTTCAGACAAGGACTGACGTGCAAGCATTTTCCCCAATGCCAAGGTCTCATAAATATGGGTTAGGCTGCCCTTAGACAGTGATCATATGAAAGAACATTTTCCATTTGTCGAAGAAAGATTGTATGTAAAAAATATGTACATAAAAACAGAACGCAATGCAAATCTCATAAATCCGTATTTTATTCACAACCGAAAATAGAAAACATCAAATGTTTAAACTGAGATAATTTACTATTTTAAATGAGGAAAAAAAAGGTAATTTTGGAAATTTATGGCAGCAACACATCTCAAAAAAGTTGGGAAAGGGCCGCAAAAATCTGGCAAAGTTAGTGGTACTATCAAGGAGCTGGAAGAACATTTTTAAACTAATTTGGTTAATTAGCAACAGCTCAGTGACATGATTGGGTATAAATGGAGAATCTTAGTCAGTGTCTCAGAAGTAAAGAATATGGGCAGAGGTTCACCAATCGGTGAAAAGCTGCATCTAAAAATTGTCGCACAATTTCGGAATAATTTTCCTCATTGTAAAATTACAAAGTCTTTAACTGCTTGCCGACCAGCAGGTCAGCTCGGCTGCGCAAGATCACGTAGCTATACGTCATCTCGCGTATCAGCCAATAGGGGCGCGTATGCCCCCCGCTCACCCCTGGTCCCGAGGGGCGTGCCCGGTGGGCGCGATCACCGCTGGGCACCCGAGATCACTCGTTACAGAGCGAGAACCGGGAGCTGTGTGTGTGTAAACTGTCAGGGAGAAATGACTGATCGTCTGTTCATACAATGTATGAACAGCGATCAGTTATTTCCCCAAGTCCGTCCCTCCCCCCTTCAGTTAGAACACACCTAGGGAAATACTTAACCCCTTCCTCGCCCCCTAGTGTTAACCCCTTCCCTGCCAGTGGCATTTTTATAGTAATCCAATGCATTTTTATAGCACTGATGGTCCCAAAAATGTCAAAAGTGTTCGCCATAATGTCGCAGTACCGATATAAATCGCTGATCGCCGCTATTACTAGTAAAAAAAAAAAAATTATAAAAATGCCATAAAACTATGCCCTATTTTGTAGACACTTTAACTTTTGCGCAAACCAATTAAACGCTTATTGCGTTTTTTGTTTTTTTTTTACGAAAAATATGTAGACGAATATGTATCAGCCTAAACTGAGGAAATATTTTTTTTTTTATATATTTTTGGGGGATATTTATTACAGCAAAAAGTAAAAAATATTCATTTTTTTTTCAAAATTGTCGCTCTATTTTTGTTTATAGCGCAAAAACTAAAAACCGCAGAGGTGATCAAATACCACCAAAAGAAATCTCTATTTATGGGAAAAAAAGGACGCCAATTTTGTTTGGAAGCCACGTCGCACGACCGCGCAATTGTCAGTTAAAGCGACGCAGTGCCGATTCGCAAAAAGTGGCCCGGTCATTGACCAGCAATATGGTCCTGGGCTGAAGTGGTTAAATATTTCATCATTTACAGTATATAGTACTATCAAAAGATTCTGAGTATGTGGAGAAATCTCGGGGGACGCAAGGTACAAAGCCAAAATGTAGTATTAGACGCCTACTGTATGATCTTCAGGCCCTCAGATGGCTCTGCTTTAAAAACCAGTATGACTCTGTGATGAACATCACTGCGTGGGCTCAGGAATATTTCTAAAATTTCTGTCTGTGAACACAGCTTGCCATGCTATCCAAAAATACAAGGGAAAGGTCTAATATGCAAAGAAGCAGCCATATCTGAACATGATCCAGAAATGCCACCATCTTCTCTGGGCCAAAGACCATTTTAAAATAGTTTGTTGTGAAGTGGAAAACTGTTCTGTGGTCAGACGTATCGAAACTTGACATTCTATTTGGCAACCATGGATGCTGTGTCCTCCAGACTAAAGAGGAGAGGGACCTTCTGGCTTTTTATCAGTACGCCGTTGCATCTCTAAAGGCATGGGGGTGCTTTAATACATGTGGAAGGGGCAGCTTGCACATCTGGAAAGACACCATTAATGCTGTAAGATATATGCAGGTTTTGGAGCAGCAAATGCTCCCATCCAGATAACGTCTTTTTTAGGGAAGGACTTGCACATTTCAGCAGAGCAATGCTAAACCGCATACTTCATCTATCACACCAGCATGTCTTCATAGAAGAAGAGTCTGGGGGCTTAACTGGCCTATATGCAGTCCAGACCTTTCATTGACTGAAAATATTTAGCTCAAGTTGGTATGAAAAATATGACAAAGAAAACCCGGGACTGTTCAGCAGTTAAAATCCTATATCAGGCAAGAACAGGACAACATTCTTCTCCCAAAACTCCAGCAACTGGTCTCCTCCATTCCCAGACGTTTACAGAGATCTGTTTAAAAAAGAGGAGATGCTAAACATGGCCCTGTCCTAACTTTTTTGGAATTGGGGTCGTACATGCATGGTTAATTCCTCTACCAGGAAGCATCCGTTCAATATTACTGGGCAACATTACGTGTATTTTGTGGCTTTTTTTTGGAGCAGAGATGGAACAATATTTTATGGAGAACCCTGACAAATCTGATTTATCTTATGTTTGTGGACGCAGGTCAGGAACTTCTCAAATTGATCTCCGATATAGGCCAAGTGCACTGAAAAGAATTTCTATCCACAACAAGCCTTTACCAGTCACCAGTGCATTGTCACCTATAAATAACAATTATTATAATTGAACCTTGAGTTTAATCTGCTAAATAACATTCCAGATGCATCAAAACAAAAGCTGTTCATACTTTTTTTTTTTTCTTGAGCATCCACAGCCTGAGAAAAATAGCCTGTCCCCTGCCAGCTTTTTGCTAAGAAGAACCCTTTGTGCAGCAGTCTGTCTGTAGAGGTGTTATATGTCCCCTACTGAGACAGACCTATAGCTCTATAATCGGCACACCTTATGTCCCCTACCAGTGGCAGCAGGTGTTTTTTTTTTTGGGGGGTGGGGGGGTGCGTGTGACAAACTCCCCCCCCCCCCCGGTCATCCAGCCCCGCACTTACACCATCTAAATTAGATGGGCAGCGTTCCTACGGGCGGCAGCTTTTATCGCATCCCCTCTTAGGCCAATCAGGTGATGGGTCTTAAGACCCGCTTCCTGATTGGTCAGGAGGAGGATCAGTGTGACAGTAGTGAATATTAATTTGCCATTGTCAGGGCCGTTTGAAGAAATGTGGGGGCCCCAAGCAAAATGGGGGTCCCAAGCACCCCCCTGCACGCAAAGCCTACGTTAGCGCTACATTAATTTTTTACTCCCATGTTCTTACTTCTCCCCCTCCCTTGTCCCTATGTTTTTCTATTCTCACCTCCCCTTCTTCCCTGTAGGCTGTCGCTGTAGCGTGGCCAAGCTCCTCTTCCTCCTGTCAGTGTGGTGTTCATTATGGGTCCCCAGTCCCCTATCAGATAGTGCCCGGGCACTGAGCACTCAGTGTGAACTTCCTGTCAGTCTGGCCGGGAACAGGAAACTGAATCTCCTGTATCCCGCGTGGTACCCGGCCGCACTGACAGGACTCCAGGAGGAAGGAAGAGGAGCTCGGCCACGCTGCAGCCTGGGAAGGGGAAGTTGGGGGGCCCAGGTCAGTTGGGGGGCCCAGGCAAGCTCGGGGCCCCAAGCAATTGTTTGTTTTGCCTGTCCTGTAGCGAAGGGTCTGGCCATTGTCACACAACTGTGTGGGCTCAGGGCACAATGCTCTGCCCACCGAGCCCACTCTTTTTGAAGCCTATTGGAGCCTCTGGCTCTAATCACGTGTAAAAAAAAAAAAAAAAAAACATTGGAATTCATGTGTCTGGTGCTCCGCATGTAGATTAAAGGGGCTATACGCATGGATTGGGGGGCAGCCCCCGTGCACCCCTTCATGGACAGGCCACCACTGTTCCCTGTTAATTGGAAAGCTCTGTTTCTGACTCAGTGTGGGCAGGGTCGGACCTCAGGAGAGAGATTCTGCTTCCACACAGAGGAAGGGTCCTTCACTGCAGCAAACTGACAGGATCAGGTGTGGCGGCTTCATTCGTTTTATCTTTTATGCCTTTTCTCTCGGTTTTCACCTGGCGATCTGAATGGAGGAGCACAGGGACACCTTTGGACAGCAGCATTGTCATGTATAGGGGGAAGGGAGTATTAGATGTGCTAGCAGATTCAGATAAACTAAAAAAATATTAAGCCAAACTCCACCTCACACTTAGAATTTACAGCAAAGATTATTCTTTTTCCCCTTTTTGGATAAAGGTTTTAAATAAAAACTGATCATTGTACGCACCTCTGTCAGGGGTAAATGGTTTGTCTTAACCCTTTAACTCCTACATCTGTAGGACGGCTTGTTCTTTTCAAAAACAGACTTACTGGCCAGATCACCAGGTGAAAGTCAGGGGAAAAATAACCCTAACACAGCTATTTTATCTAAGAATTGGTAAGCTGCAATACAGTAAATGTTTGCTGTCAGGTTTATTACCACTTTAAGAACCCCAGACAGCATTATGGTTTGTCCCAATCTTTGTTGCTTTAATGGCCGGGTTAGTCTATCAACATGTAATTTAGAGAAAAATATAAATAAAGGCGTGTGAATAAATATTGAATACTATAATTTACGGGAATAACCTGCATACCGATATCCTGATTTCAAAATATTTAGTGCTTTGTGCTTGAAACAAAACTCTGCTATGCACGGTTTGAATCCAAGTTGGTAACGCAATAAAATTCCTTTTATATTTTTAGAAAATTAAAACCCTGTGTGGAAAAAAAATGTGATGTTGAGGATAATGCACCCCCTTTTAGTACTAGTTTATAAGGATTTGCACTAGATTTAGCATTCTCCAGTTTTAGTACATCAACCCCTAGATGCCTACCCCTAACATATATAGGGATCTCTGCCATACCTAACACGTAATACCCCTTTTCGCTCTTTTTCTTCTCCATCCTCCTCCTTTTTTTTTTTTTTTTTTAACAAACGGTGTTCTGTAATATTTACCTATATCCCTTTTTCTTGTTGAAAATACATTTTAAAAGACAAGTATGGGAATCTGTTTTTTTTTTGCAGATTCATACATGCCACGCTGGATGCAGCTTCGGTCCTCTGCCAGATGTTCTTCCTGAGAACTGAGCGATCAAACACCACCAATTACTTTATCAGGGCTCCTTTAAACAGAGAGCTGGTCCCTGTCGGTCATCGCTCTCTGCTTTGCCCCCCCCTACCTGCTCACCGGATCACTGGGCTGTGGAGGGGGTGGAAGGGGCCAGCTCAGCCTTAGCAGCTCGCTGAGAGGCTGAACCAGGTGCTGGTACAGGCATATGGGCGGATTCCAACCATATGGTCGCTATCTTGCCTGAGCCTGGACCAGCTCTGTGACATCGGCCAACAGTGGACTTCAGCCCGCTGTCTGCTGAAAACAGGTCAGGGGAGTGCAGAGCGAACTGCTATCCTGTGAATCGCAGTAGTACAGCCAACTATTTTTTTTCTGTACTTCTTCTTTTAACTTAAAAGTATGTAAAGCTGGAACTTGTATTTCTAGTTTTTATTGAGTGGAGAAGATTGGTACCTCCTGTGACATTTTTTTTTTAAATTGCTGCTGGTGTCCAACTTGGGAAAATTCACCCTCTCTTTGTGCCCTGGTAATAATTGTAATGGGAAATCTTCAAAAGGGGACACCTGTTGCTGTGATCAATCGCTAAGTGGAGATTTCCTATCACTTTTGGAAATTTGCCTTTACTTCCTGATTGTGTTTCTATGACATCGCCTATTCATAAACCCTAATCACTCTTCGTTAAAGAATAGGCCACATGCACTCTCTAAATCATGGGTCTCCAAACTATGGCCCTCCAGTTGTTCAGGAACTACAATTCCCATCATGCCTAGTCATGTCTGTGAATGTCAGAGTTTTACAATGCCTCATGGGATGTGTAGTTCCGCAACACCTGGAGGGCCTTAGTTTGGAGATCCCTGCTCTAAATCACTCTACGTTAAAGAATAGGCCACATGCACTCTCTAAATCACTCTACGTTAAAGAATAGGCCACATGCACTCTCTAGAATGTTTCTTGTATGGAAATAATGGTCCTCTGAATGTGACTAAGGTTTTGACAGCAGAGATTGGTTGGGTTAATGTTAGGAAAATCTAGGCCACAGCCATCAATTTTGAATGTCCTATGTAGCCCCACCCTATTGGATTGTAAGCTCTTTTGAGAAGGGCCCTCTTAATCCTCTTGTATTTTATTGTATTATAACTGTATTGTCTGCCTTTAATATTGTGAAGTGTTGCGTAAACTATACGCGCTATATAAACCCTAAACAATAATGTATACAAACATATTTTCCTGCGAGTATCCTAGGTCTGCTCTTCAAGGAGTATTCTACAATTTATACGTACTCTATATCCTATGGTTTGCAGTTATGACTTGTCTTGTGCACATGTGAGCACTCTAGCTGCGCTCTGCTCCTTCCAGTATAACATACATGTCTTTTATCACTGCAGTTCTCCAGCCGAAAAAAAGGAGTTCCTGAGGGCAGTGCATTCTATCCTACGGGACAAGCACAGAAGGCAACTGCTGAAAACTGAAAGCTTACCAAACTCCCAACAGTATGTCCCATTTGGGGGGAAGAGGCTGTGTGCACTGAAGGGTGCTCGCCCCGCCATGAACAGAGCAGGTAATGACAATACGGCACACCACCCATCATCCAAATGTCTTGCAGCAAAAACTGTTTAATACCAGTCAAGGCTCAGATTTTGCTTTGAAGTTGCATATAAAGAAAACTAACTTGATTCACACTGGTCTCCAAAGCCACTTCACTTCCAAAAGCACCAGACTTTAGTCCTTTTAGGCCTGTAAAGCTTAGAGGGTGCCTTGGCTGTACTAGATAAATGTCCTAGTGGGTTTCTTTCAGAAGAAGCATGGGTAATGTTTTGCATGTAGAGCTGGGTGGTCTTAACCACCTAGGACCAGCACCTAGTGTATGCTCATCATAACTCTCACAAAGCCATCATTTAAGGAAATCTCTGTTGTCAGATAGGAATAGAAATATCATTCTAATGGAGGCTGCCATGGGTTGCCTTTCACACTGCATGCTGATCCCAGGACAGTGGAGCAGTGGTTCAGCATCACTGTGGGACAGTTACGACCTTGGGTATAATGTGCTGCTTATAATTCAGAAAATTGTGGCTTCCAGCAGATAGCTGTTTAGCTTAATGACCTGTTTGAAACAGATGCATGTGGAAAAGAGATTCTCCGTGAACGAGTTGTGCTTTCCCCCATACTCACAGAAGAGGGGGATTAACAGCCGTCAGGCCATAAAGTTCAAATAGAACTCACCGCTTAATTTGCTCCTGTCTAAATTGGCCCTAGTATGTGTATGTATGAATGCCAGTTAGGGACCATAGATTGTAAGCTCCTTGGGGGGAAGGACTGATGTATGTATAATGCAGCCTTCAAAATTTCCACCTGCCTGCTTGCCTTAGGGGAGAGCAAATAAGCTGAGGGTGAGTGTGGAGCTGCATCAGAGGGGGGGCGGGCACCACCAGCAGACTGGGTTAAATGAGAGCCAATACGCCTCCCAGCCCCTGTCATTCTCTTAGCAGGGCCTGGCACACAGCAGGAGTCGGGGGGTAGGACGAGGCAGGGGGTTGGACAGGAGCTGCCAAAGTTTACTTTTTCTATTAACTAACTGGTGATTGGTTGCTCAAACCGCCTAGCAACCAATCACCAGCTTGTTAATAGGAAAAGTTCATTTTGGCAGCTCCCGCTCTGTTGTAAGTCTCCCTGCATGCTAAATCATTGAAGGTGTCCTTCATTGGTTTTCATTTTATTAATGCTATGTTTAACATGGCAATAAAATATTTACCTTAATTTTGGCAGCTCCCGCTCTGTTGTAGGTCTCCCTGCATCCTAAATCATTGAAGGTGTCCTTCATTGGTTTTCATTTTATTAATGCTATGTTTAACATGGCAATACAATATTTACTTAACAAGGCAGTAATGTGTACAGTGCCTATAGTAACTTATCATATTTTACCCCTATTTTATCATTATCAGATCAATGAAATATGCTTTGTTACTATTATTAAATGTGTTGCTAATATCTATTTTTGTAACTTTCTGCATAAAACATTTAATCTTGTAATCATGAGATAATGTAGGAGGGCATGTTTAGGGGTGGAAATATAGGCATGGTAGGGGTTGGGTGGGGCAACTGGTGGTGAGCAACTCTTAAGGCCTGGCTAGTAGCTCAGGACTCGAAATTATAAAGAGCTTTGTAAATTGACGTTGTATAAGTACTTGTAACAAATATATAAAATGTTGTAGTGCTGTCATTGATACTTGTTCAGTTCTATGTATATATTTGCCATTATTTCCCTTTAGTAGTTGGTCCCCCTTAAACATATTAGATCTTTGACGAATTCTGAATTCTGTACTGTTGTTGGGGAATTGATGAGCGGAGGGCTTTAAATCGCTAAACGGCTGTACTTGTAAATGCAAAGATACTAACTATTTTCTAGAGAGCTCTTTGGGATTGGTTACATCGTTTAGTTTGACTTGCAAATGAATCTCCACTAAATTTTAACAAAACGGTCTAAAGTTTCCTTTTTCTGATTGGATCTTCTCTTGTACAGTTTCTGCTCCCAGTAGATCCCTTGCCCGGAGAAGACGTCTCGTTAGGAACCGCTTCACCATCGACTCAGACACGGTTTACTCAACAAGCCCTGACAAAGAGCCTGACCCTGAACCCGAACCTGAGCCCAAACCACCTCAGCAGACGAGCAACAGCGGTGACACTGACCGCTGGGTGGAGGAGCAATTCGATCTGGCCCAATACGAGGAGCAGGAAGACCTGAAGGAAACTGACATTCTAAGTAGCGACGATGAGTACTGCGAGTCCATCAAAGGCGGCTCTATGGAGAAGGATCTAAGCGACCAGCTCGAAGCCACTTCCCTCTCCAATGATTCATTGGATAACATAGTCCAAAACACTATCAGCACTCACGCTTCCCGAATGACCAAGCTCAAGAAACAGACTGCCTTTTCTGGAATGAACGGTAGCATAGAGAGCACCACCGAAGAAGTTATATGGGTGAAACGGGAAGACTTTGTACCAGCCAGGAAACTAAACACAGAAATATGATAGTCACTTTTATCGCTCTGTACAAGTCAGAATAGGTGACGGCGTTCCATGCACTGTGGAGATGTAATCCTCTAGACTGCACACTTGCACACAAAACGTTGGCAGCTACATTGGCCGCAGAGCGGTACTGGGTTACAATAACGCAAATGCAGAATCCTGTTACATAAGCTCAGCATCCTTCAGTCACTAGCAGGTCGGGGCTGCTATCATTATTATTATTAATTTTTATTTATTAAACAATCAGGGTTGGACAGAAAAAGGGTAATGTACAAAAGCGGCAATGAAGACACAAGGCAGCGCCCAGTCTTGTAAAGAGAGCACAAAAGAGGGACTTGTGTTGTGATCGCTCTGTACTTTGCTCCCTGCACTTTTCCCTCGTTTTATGAAATTTGTTGTGTTGATATTCCTTTTTGCCCCATCACTGTAAAAACATGTTCCGCTACTATAGCTTTGTATTTAAAAAAAGTGTTTTAAGGGGTCGTTTGGAATATGTGCAGCAAAAGCCGTTTTTGTTCTAGTTTTACTTTTTTACTTTTTTTAGGCCTATTCGCTGGTTATTTAAGTCCTGTTACATAATACTTTTAATTACATGTCGAGATAAAAAAAAAAAGTGTAATGATGCCAAACTCTTTAGAGGTGGAAAACTTGAAAAAAGAAAAGCTTATAGGTCTTTATTTTTTTTCCTTTTTGTATTTATAGCTTTTAAATCCAGGGACACCAGGGGATAAGGGGCATTTTATGTTTTAAGCCTTCAGAGAAGCAGATAATCTAGTCTTTCTTAGGAGATAGGACACACTAGTTTTATACACATATATATATATATATTTAATACAGAGAGTGTGGGGAAAATAAAGCTATCCATAGTTTTACAAGAAGCATATCCTAATTTTTCTAAATCATTCTTCCATTCTGGTGGCAGTGGCACCAGCATAGACCCAGCCAATTCATTTAACCATTCCAATAGGGCATCTTATTACCCGTATGCTTCATCCTTACTTTTTAAATGAGAGGTCCAGTTTGTATAATAAAAAAAAAAAACTGCTGGATCCTCTCCTCCTGTAGCACATTCGGGACCCTCGTCCTGATGTTGTTTGCACTGCTTGAGGGACGCAAGTCCAACCATTCCAAATAGTGGTAACTTCAGAAAACCATATTAAAGTGGTATGTCAAGCCAAAACTTTTTCATAGTTTTCAAAGAATGGGAAATTATTAGAATCCCTGTCAGTTTTTTACTGCTAGTCTGGGCTCTGTTGAAGAGATATGTTCTCACTTCCCTTCCTGCTGACCATGTTTCACCAGACAGGAAGTGAGTAGATCTCTCCGGTAGCAACAAAGACAAAAAATGCTTTTCTTTAGTAGAGTAGGGAAGACTTAAGTACCTTTTACATTTCTGTCCATTTCTCTCACAGCTTTTCCTTCACTTCCTGTCTGGTGAAGCTGTTATCAGCAGGACAAGAGGTGAACGAAGCCCCCAGATGGCAAAAAAAAAAAAAAAAAACACCCAGAGGTTCAGATGTTTAGCCACCAATTCCAACATGAGAATAAAACTTAAGGTATATTTTTATTGCAGTATTTTAATTGAATAATAAGTGGCATTTGTGTTGAACTGTGGCTCAATACCAGTAAACAGCAGGTGATGTGGTAGGCGATGACTTTGTTTTCACAAAATACTTCAAAAAAATGTTTTCCTGCAAATAAGAAGTAAATATTTCTCCTGCCATCTTTTTTTTTTTTTTTCAAGAAACTGTCTTTGAAGTGTTTGTTTGCTGGTCCCCTGCGATGCTCAGTAGTGTCACTAAATACCACATTGGGGTAGGGGTTGGTGAAATGAACCACTGAGCATAGTGTGGGGGGGAAGGAACCAAGAATCCAGCATTCCCTGAAGAATTGGTTTCTGAAGAGTCTGACCAGCAGGCTGGTGGCAGGAGGGGTAGATGTATACTTCTTCTTCTTTCCAGGGAAACCGTTTTTGAAACTTTTAGCAGACAAATTAGAACTACTCTTTAAAGACCATCCCAAGCTAATATCAGTTTTAGGTGGTCATCTCTAGGTCAATTCTTCCTCCTATTTTTTTTTCTTTTAGTTTTTCACTCAGGGACTCGGCAAGGTCCACACTAGACATTCCCAATCGTGGCTATTACAATGCAAAAACAGGGTGTAATGCTCTATTCTCCATCAAATATATTTAGTTGTTAAATTCCACAACAAGAGTGTGACACCTGCTAATAGGCCTGGTAATGTTAGGTCAGGATGGACGAAGGAGATAACTCTCCACCAAAGGCCCCAAGAAGATGGCTAGTTATATAAATATAACCTATAAAATCAAAAAATATGCTGCGCTGCACTAACACATGTATCATAAATCAAATATCAAATGTGACCATTCCTCTTAATGTGAACATAAGTGAAACGTAGATGGCGTGACAAATCAAAAAATATCACATTCAAATACAAATAATAAAGTCCATGTGTGTCAAACTTGCACCCGAAGTGTGTTTGAAAAAAGTTCATAGAGTAAGATCAGACAAAGGGCACCTCCACCTCTAGTAAAATTGCCTGCTTACCAACTCCCAATGATCTTATTGCTAAGATCACAATCGCATGTAGCTCTATGTTTCTATGGTAGGCTTGCTTCTACTGTTCATCTACAGTTCAACTCCATATGTAGGTAAACCATACATCGGTGCATGCCAGATCCTTATCACAGAGTCTGGAAGACTCTCAACCGATACAAAAAGTCACCGATCACCAAATCCCGATCAGTACATCGCACAACCCACG
This sequence comes from Rana kukunoris, assembly GCA_029574335.1. Taxonomy (NCBI): domain Eukaryota; kingdom Metazoa; phylum Chordata; class Amphibia; order Anura; family Ranidae; genus Rana; species Rana kukunoris. The sequence continues at coordinate 576,810,607 of CM056050.1, read as the reverse complement.
TGCACATGACCGGCAGACTGGGTTGTGTGGTGTACTGATCGGGATTTGGTGATCGGTGACTTTTTGTATCGGTTGAGAGTCTTCCAGACTCTGTGATAAGGATCTGGCATGCACCGATGTATGGTTTACCTACATATGGAGTTGAACAGTAGATGAACAGTAGAAGCAAGCCTACCATAGAAACATAGAGCTACATGCGATTGTGATCTTAGCAATAAGATCATTGGGAGTTGGTAAGCAGGCAATTTTACTAGAGGTGGAGGTGCCCTTTGTCTGATCTTACTCTATGAACTTTTTTCAAACACACTTCGGGTGCAAGTTTGAAACACATGGACTTTATTATTTGTATTTGAATGTGATATTTTTTGATTTGTCACGCCATCTACGTTTCACTTATGTTCACATTAAGAGGAATGGTCACATTTGATATTTGATTTATGATACATGTGTTAGTGCAGCGCAGCATATTTTTTGATTTTATAGGTAATTTATGTGTATCGCACATTGTTTATGCAGCAGCAGCAACCAATCACTTTATTGTTTTATATTTTGTTAAAGACCTGCGCAGTAATTTTTTTCCACAGATATAAATATAACCCACTGGCTTCCATCCAAAAGCAATATGACCATTTTGGATGAACTTGCTGTTAATTTTAGATTGACCTCCCCTCCACCCCACCCACCAGCCCATTCACCAAACTACATGACCGCCATTATATTTTTAATAAAGTTTTAACTCCGTTACGTTGAACGTTCGAGGGTTCATGTTGTGAAAAGAGTTTGACATCTTCATGTTGTGATAACGTGGTGAAAACAGCTACTTACGATTTTCTGTGCCGGGGGCCTCACCGAAAGTGAAAACCTTTTTTGTTTCTTGCTTTTTTTCCTGGTCTTTCTTGGAGCAGTAAGATGTTAGTCAATATTCACAATGCTAGCTATGGTTCCATTGTGACGTGTAAAAGTGAGGATGTAATCTTGCTACGCTTTGCAGTCCTAGTACAACTTATTTTTTGGTTGGTGTGACAGTGAATCTTGCAATCCATGAGCAAAAGCTTCTGACCAGATATTTTTTTTCTTTTCGTAATTCTATTGTCATACTATGCCATGCGCGGTTCACTAGTGTATGCCCCCAACACGATATTCAGACACGGTGACCAGTCCTGTGGTGTACCGTTCCAAGCTGAGATATGGTCCATTGTGAACAACTGGAATTTCTGGTGCTTTTCTAGGTACCATTATATGTACATATTGTCATGACATGTCGATGTCAAATGTTCTTATATATTTCTTTTATAAGCTGAAAGAAGGTCTATTTTTATGTTTTTAGGTCTATGAATGAAAAGTTGTAAATGCCTGTCAAAAACAATAAAATATGGAATTAAATGGTTTGTTTCCAGGAAGATCTTATTATATGTTGCACTGCTCATCTGTTCGTGTTCATAATCTGTATATGCTTCGAATATATGAACGCTCCAAGATGGTTAAACCTCATTAGAAACACCGCTCTCCAGACCAGCCTGTGCAACATGTGCTTCATATATAAAATAAAATGTGCAGCTCCAGTATTTCCAATGAACAAAAGTGATAAATATATAATATGTAAAAAGCAAATGCAACTCGTGCAAGTATTTATCAATAATATAACTATGATCATAAAGAATCCAGATATAAAAGATAGTCTTGTGCAAGAAATCATCAACAGAAGATCCAGCACCTTCAAACGTGAAAAAACAGTCCTAAGAGAGTGTTTAGAGGTCAGCCGCCACCTCCCCAATAAATCAACACTCACCAGATACAATGGCTGCCATTTTAACAATATGCACACCTTTGTCTTTGACAAACATCCACAGCACAACGGCGGATCCAAGGGGGGGGGGCAACAGGGAAATTGCCCCCCCCCCCCCCCCGAGACAATCATGTCACATTGGCTGTTAAAAAAAATATCTTTTTTTTTTTAAACTGCTTTGCGGTGCCTGCCGCTGCCGAGACTCTCTCTCTCTCTCTCTCTCTCTCTCTCTCTCTCTCTCTCATCACCAGTGTGGCTGAATTAATAGACAAAAGTGGGGTTGTATTTATAGACAAAAATGGGGATGTATTTATATACAAAAGTGGGTATGTATTTATATACAAAACTGGGCCTGCATTTATATACAAAACTGGGCCTGCATTTATATACAAATGTGGGGCTGCAATGATGGGCACTGATGAGGCTGCATTGATCTCTTGTACCATGTCCGCAGTCTTTGACCATCTCTTGTACCATGTCCGCAGTCTCTGACCATCTCTTGTACCATGTCCGCAGTCTCAGACCATCTCTTGTACCATGTCCGCAGTCTCTGACCATCTCTTGTACCATGTCCGCAGTCTCAGACCATCTCTTGTACCATGTCCGCAGTCTCTGACCATCTCTTGTACCATGTCCACAACCTCTAACCATCTCTTGTCTTTTATCATGTCTGCAGTCTCTGAGGGTGTCTGGAGAGGAGTCAAGAGAGGGAGAGCTGCCAGAATGGGGGTCATAAGAGAAGTCAGAGCTGTGTGGATGTAGAGAGCAGACTATAGATTAAAACCAGAGCCACCAAGCTGAAGCCGACTGACTGAGCCCTGCATGGTGCACCTGAGAGGAGGTCAGTGACGGCACCACTAGGCCAGTCTGGGGGGGGGGGGGGTGTCACTGATGTAAAGGGGAAGTGAATACAACAATGTAATGGGGCACTAATATAAAGGTTTCTCCCTATATTGGTAAAACCCCCCCTTTAGTGTATTCTTTCTGTGGAAGGTGGTCTCTGGTCAACAGTCACCCCCCACGTTCCCAGAGTTCCTGGGGTCCCCCTTGATGATTGACCACTATTAACTAGTGCTTTCATATCTGTCTTCTCTATATATAATACATTCTTCACATGTGCTTTAAAATGCATGGTTTTCCCTTTCAACAAGAAAATGCTATGGGGCTGGTATGAATTTTTTTCCAGGGCTGGTTTTTATCCCATAACAACAAAAACCTGGGGAATGCCCAGGGAATAACCAAGCCTACTTACCGACCAGCTAGCAGAACAACCAATTAACCTGTCTAACAGTGTGCGTTTAAAAACAGGGGTTTTGTCCGCACGCATTTGCAAACGCATGCGTGAGCCACAGAGCCGTGCCAAGGCACCCCATAATTCTGTGGTCCTAACACTAACAGTGAGTGTCCTCACAATGGAGGCACATGCATTTTAATGGATAGATAGGGGCAGGTGGACTGAAGGGCTTTTTATCCCAGTTCGGCCCTGCTTATCACCCGATCAGCAGTGCCACCGTCGAGAGAAAGACGGTTTATTTTCTGGCAGTGCCCCTCCCGAGACTAGACTCTGCCACAGCATCATATAAATCTCGCCCAATATCCACATCAGAAATACTCCTCGGTGGGATTAAGCTGGAGTGAATAAAGCTCACCAGGTGCCAAAAAGATGCTCTGATAGTGTAATATTTAATATAAATCCATGTATTGTTAAAAACATACATAACATAACGGCGTCAGCACCAACGTGTTTCGTCCAATAGGTCCACCCTACAGTGACGGAAATCCTTTATTACTTTTGTCCCAAAGAGCAGCTTCAGCCTGTGTGTCTCTACTAAAGCTTGCCCCTGACATAGTTTGCCCCTCCTACATGATTTGGCTTCAGTGGGCAGGGTGGAAAAGGCAGTGGGTGTGGTTTGGCAGAAATATGCAGGCTAAGGCTGCTCTTTAACTTCATGTTGCAGATCCTGGTCAGGAGAGCAGAGTTTCCTCTATTGATGATTGAGTGCCTTCTGGATGAGTATACTGACACACAGGCCCGTCGCTACAAGACAGGCAAACCAAGCAATTGCTTGGGGCCCCGAGCTTGCCTGGGGCCCCAAGCATGTCCCTTGCTGCGCTTCCTATATGCTTCAGCCGCCTGAGCACTCTATAGAGAGCCTGCCGCACTGCTGCCTCGAGTCGTCACTTCCCCTTCTCTGTAGCGTGGCCGAGCTTCTCTTCCTTCCTCCTCTCAGTCCGGACTCTGGCCGGGTACCGGGCGGTAAAGGAGATTGTTTCCTGTTCCCGGCCGGACTGACAGGAAGTGCACACTGAGTGCTCACTTCTTTTTCAGTCCGGCTGGGAACAGGAAACTGAATCTCCTGCCGCGCGGTACGGACCCAGTAGGGACGTAAAAAGAACATAGGGAGGGAGGGGGTGCCCAGGGGGAGTAAAAAACATGGGGGAGGTTGTGCGTGTGTGAGTGCCGGGGGGGGGGGGGGTTGGGGGACCTCCATGTCCATTTTGCTTGGGGCCCCCAAATTCCTTCAAAGGGCCCTGCTGACACACCAGCACCCTGCTTCTGTGGATCCAGTGTTAACATTTCTTTTTAGCTTCGACTGGCACTACAATTCTATGTTCCAGGATGATTAGCTACACACCAGTAAAATGTGAAACATAATTTAAATATGAATGTCGGTCCCATTCAGTAAGGAGGAAGAGGGCTTGCCAAGCATACCTGCACCTGGAATAGCTGTCAGGACACACACATGCACAATGGCTAGGAGGAATTATGGGGCATGGAAGCACAAGGAGGGGTATAGAGAAGGGTATGCATGCATACTGGTGATAGAATTATGAGACACAGTCCTGAGGAGGGGGAAAAAAGAGTGCTTTCTAGGAAGCCAATGAGTGCTTGCTCTCTGACCACAAGTTCAGGGAAGAAGTGCCCAGGGACTTGGAGGCTGCAATGGTAACGAAACAATGACCAAATCATTTCTGGACTTTTCTTGAATACATTTAATTTCTTCTGATCATTTGGTATATACTGTATAAATGCAATGAACATACAGTCGGGTCCATAAATATGATGGGAAGAGAAGAGTATGGAGAAGGAACTGTCCATAAATATAGACGTTGGCTCTTTCCTCACTCACAACTGAAGAGGAACAAGTAATGTAACCACCCAGGTGTACTCTTAGCTAATGAGGGATAACCTTCAATGACCCGTCAGATCCGAGAGACACCCAAGAATACACATGAACAGTTGCCGAGTGTTATCGAGGAGTGTCTAGTTTATTTAACACAGATACACAGTATTTATGCAAATTCTAAAAGGAAAGGTGGGGGATAATGAGGGAGTTCCTATATGTTATCAGGAAAAGACACAAGACCTCTTTAGCAAAACATCAGTTTCCACCCTGATAATGCATGTTCCTGTTTTCATCTCAACGACATATGTTACAGTTAGAACAGGAAAAATATTCTGAGACTTTGGTTTAACCACAAGCCACAAGATGAAGTCTAAAGCCCCATACACACTATCGGTTTTCCTGACGGTTTTCTCTTCAGGTTTACCAAAACCATCTAATATGAGGTCAAACCTCAAGAGTTTCAATTTGTATGCAATCAGGCAGGCCCTTGTACTACATGATTTTGGTAAACCTGATGAGAAAACCGTCAGGAAAACTGATAGTGTGTATGGGGCTTAAGTGAAAAACAGATGTTGCCTAAAGATAAGAAATAGCCTTATTCTAGCAAGATGAACATATTTTAAGATAAAATACTTTATGGTTTATACATATTACAACAAGAACTAGTCCCCCTGGCAAAGCCCGTCACTGGCTCCCGAGTCCCACTGCAACAGGCTCATGCTGGCTACCTTTTAGTAGTGCCTGTCCTCCCAGCTTCTGCCTTTCCTTCTGGATTCCTGGTACTGCAGAGAAGAGAATGGAACTGAGGGGAGGAAATGGAAATAAATGGTCAGTGTATGCATTTATTCAAGTCCTGTTGCAATTTACCCTCCCCACCTCCTTACCTGTCCAGACCACTTGCACAATAGAGTAGATACTGTAAGTCTAACCAAGACTTCCCTTGTGGCTCTCCATCTTGACCATTTCCTCACTCCTCTGTAATGCCCCGTACACACGAGCGGTCTTTCAGTAGGAAAAAACAACAACGATGGTTTTCCCAACGAAATTCCTCTCAAGCCTGCCTAGCATACACACGGTCACACCAAAGTCAGATGAACTTTTGACTGCCAAGAAAGCAGTGACGTAAAAAAAAGGCTACGACGAGCCGACAAAATTAAGTTCTATGCTTCTGAACATGCGTCGAATTGTTTCCGAGCATGCATGTTTTTTTTACGGTCGGAAAAGCATACAGACAAACGGTTTTCCCGCTGGGGGAAAAAAGAGATCCTGTTTTTTTTTTTTGGCAGTTTTCCTGTGGGGGAAAAAGTCCAATGGAGCATACACACGGTCGGGATTCCCCGACGAAAAGCTCTCATCACAGTTTTTCCGACGGGAAACCGGTCGTGTGTGCTCACTGATTAGACATCTGTTGTCCCGGGACACGGAGTGGGTTTGCAAATCTCCCAAGATTTTGTTAAAATGTCAAGAGTTCTGAACTATACCGGGTGTTGCAAGTATGCGAGTTCCTTTCGCACTTGTTCCAGGTTATAAATGTTTTCACTCAAGTTTTACACTACTTTCACTTTTAGATTTTTTTTAAGTGGATTGAAACCATTGAGTACTGTCTGTGATACTTTATTTTATTGCACTAACATACAATGACTCAGGACAAACGTACGCGGTATGTCCCCTTCTTCAAGGTTCAAACAGTAAGTGGATTCAAATGCAAAAAAATGTGAAAGCTGACAGTGAGAATATTGGGTGAACACATAAATGAAGCCAAAAGTATTGAATCCTCCAAAAAAAAAAAAAAAGCCATCAATGGTAGCTTCCCTATTTCTTTCTCTACAGGCTACCTTTAAAGGAGTTGTAAAGGTAAAACATTTTTTTCCTAAATGGCTTCCTTTACCTTAGTCCTTCACTTGCCTCAATTTTGCTTTTAAATGTCCCTATTTCTTCTGAGAAATCCTCACTTCCTGTTCTTCTGTCTGTAACTCCACACAGTATGCAAAGCTTTCTCCCTGGATTGGGGTGTCGTGCTCGCCCCCGCCCTTGGACTACAGGAGAGTCAGGACGTTCACTAACACAAAGCTCCTTTCTCTATCTGCAACGTAGAGAGCGTCCTGACTCTCCTGTTGTCCAAGGGAGGGGGCGAGAACGACACCCCACACCAGGGAGAAAGCCTCGCATTACTGTGTGGAGTTAGAGAGAAGAACATGAAGTGAGAATTTCTCAGAAGAAATGAGGCCATTTAAAAGCAAAATGGAAGGATGAGGTAAGTGAAGGAGGACTGCACTAAGGTAAAGGAAGCTATTTAGGGGATTTTTCTTTAACCTTTACAACCCCTTTAAGTGTATATAAAATCCCAGACACATTATTGTGATTCTGGTGTTGTTTTCTTTCCGCCTGTTCTTGTCACATCCCTGGTATCAACATGTATAATTTTCGGAGGCACTTAGTGACTGTAGACCACGTGTTCACTAAATACAGCTCCACTGTGCTTAATAGATACGTCTTGTGCTTAGCAAAGCACCTATAGTCTCACTGATACAAGCTATAATTTGCCCATCACCAACTCAATGCTAAATTCCTACTGAGCTCAACCTATGCAAAGCTATTCAGGGGATCTACTGCAAGTCAGCTCTGCTATTACACTGTCTCTGCACTGTACAATATTTGGACAGGACACCCTGGTGGGCAGTTCTTCAAGCAGACGTCTGCGAGTAAAGATGAACTGTATTAAAATAATGTTGTTTTGGAATAAGCATAGCATCTAACCATATGCCTTCTACAGCTAAATGCCCCTGTGCCGCCTCCACAGCTGTATGCAATTAAGGTTTATGTATAGAGCGTATAAATAAATGTACTATTTACTGTGAACTTTGTATATTACTTAAACTCAACTCTAGTCGATACCTTTTTTTTTTTTTTTTTGTGTAGGAGGGTAAGAAACAACTTTTCTTTGTTGACTCTGGCCCTGGTTTGCAATTTGTCAACAAAACTAGTTGTATTCAGAGAACATAACAGAACATGCCACTAATATGCACATGCCTATGTTGGGAATATCAGGCAACACTTTCTATCATGTTAACCTGTAAGCAAGGGGTTAGTACTCCTTTATAGGGAGCCCTGCCCGTGAGAGTGATTGACAGATGGGTCTGTAGAACCCTCCTACTATAGGATGTTAGGTAAATTTCCTTAATAATCAAGGGGGCAGTAATAGTTTGTCCTGGGATGTTCAAGATTTAACAGATTGGACGCTTTGTTGCGTCCCCCTGTCACTGGAAGAACCTTATATTTCAGATCAGTGGCGGCTGGTTCTCAACATTTTTGGGGAGGCACAAACTAAATAAAAAAAAAAAAACATTAATTACAGCCACTGTGCCCATCAAATGATGCCACTGTGCCCATCAATTGCAGCCACTGTGCCATCAAATGCTGCCAGGGTGACCATTATATGCTGCCACTGTGCCAAATGCTGCCAGTGTCCCGTGTGCCCATCAAATGCTGCCAGTGTGACCATTATATGCTGCCAGTGTGACCCCCGCTCACAGTCTGCCCGGCACTTACCTGTCTTGGTGGGGCAGTGGGTGACAGCGACGGGTGGGGTCCTTTATGTCTCCTGTGGGCACTTCTCGACACACTGTCCTCATCTCCGACTCTTGTCGTCTCATCCCGTCAGGCGTCCAATAACGGCGCCTGTTTCAGCCAATCAGGGGACAGGTAACCATACCCTGATTGGCTGAGAGGCGAGTCAGTGTTAGGGAAGCTATGTATTTGCGTCCCTAACACAACACTGAGTAATCAGCAAACGCACAGCGTTGGGCTCGCTGTTTTCCCTTTTGGAAGCCCACGGCTCTAATCGGGAAGCCAAATAGGCTTCCCGATTAGAGCCGTGGGCTTCCAAAAGGGAAAACAGCGAGCCCAACGCTGTGCGTTTGCTGATTTGCTATGGCTCTAATCAAGCGCTTAAAAAAAAAAAAAACGCTGCTGTAATTGATATGCCCTGTGCCCGACAAGGGGTCCGGCACATGAATAAGGGACAGGAGCAGCGACCACCAATAGATTCATGCAATGCATTAATCCATCTATGTGAGAGAGCAGGAGCGAGGGAGCGAGCAGGAGAGGGGGGCAGCGCTCCTGCGCCCTTTATGGACGCACCACTACTGTTTTAGATAGCAATCTGTGCCATCTTTAGACACCCTTTAAGAAGAGTCCTCGAAACTTATTAGATGACATGTATCATGTTTGAACTACCTTATTTTTGTATCATACATATATGTTATTGCCGGAATACTTACATGTCCTTTTATCTTTTTTGTATCAAATGTAAAATGTTATCTACATTCACAATTTTTGGACAGTGCCCACATAGTCCCAAACCTAGAGGGATTATGTACTTGTCTATTAGGGATGAGGGCACATTGCAAACAAAGGCCAGGTTCTCTCTATCCAGAGCTTAGGAAGGGAGATTCATATAACCAACCTGAATATTTATCATGCTCCAGCCAATCCCTGGAGAGGAGTGTCCAGAATCAGGCTGGAAAGGGGATTGATAGTTTAAAGCACTGTAGAGCTGGGTTTTCTCTCCCACGGGGGGTTCAGAGCCTGGGGGGCTGCTGCCTTCAGGCAGCTCATGGACCGTGCACCTGTTCTAGAGACATCAGCGGTACAAGAGCTGGGGGCCGTGATCGATCTGCTTAGAAGCTGATTGTAGGACCTCATCACAAAGGATCTGGTTTTGGAGAAGGAGTGTCTTACTGAATAGATCATGTCCAAAAGAAGGTGGCAGCTGTCCTGGGGACTTGAGAGTAAAGAACCTAAATTGATCCATGTGCAGTGTTCTGGAAAGAGCAATGGATACCAGGAGTTGTGCATAGTCCAAGGACACTAGATGCCAATGAGCCGTGTCTCATAGTCTTCAGCTGTGAGGCCTTAGACCAGTGGTGTCCAAACTGTGGCTCGGGGGCCAGATGAGGCCCCTTGCTTGCTCTTGTGCAGCACTTGGGGCATTATTCTATCCACTGTCATTAACAATGGTACACATTTCCTCCCAATGACCCCAACAATGAGATGCAATTTCTACTGACACAAGCAATGGGGTACAGTTCCTTCCAATGACACCAATGATGGGGGAGGGGCCCCAATTACACCACTAATGGGGCACAGTTCCTTCCAATGAAACCAACAATGAGGTTCAATTGACACCGCTGATGGGGTACAATCCCTCCCAATGACACCAAAGTTGGGGCATTGTTTACTCCCACTAATGATGGGACATTTTCTACTCCCGATGGCCACAGCCCGGCCCCCCCTAAAGTCTGAAGGACAGTAAACTGGCCCTTTGTTTAGAAAGTTTGGAGACCCCTGCCTTAGACTGTTCAATACTCACAATTACTTAAGAATAACTCCACTTTTGTGGGGAAAAAATTATATAGCATGTACATGTGTGACACAAGTCAGATTGTAATTGAATATTATTAAAAATTACCTTTCCCTTTGAATCTACAGCTCTGTAATTTTCTGTAAAGTGCAATGCAGAATGTGTACAGAACAACCCCCCCCCCCCATGTAATTTCCTGTTTGTGTGATTGGCTTACTGATTTTCCCACAAGTCTGCATTAAGATACAAGTCAGATTTCAGGCATCCAGTGCAACAAAAATTTAATTTTTGATGAGATACTCCCAATAGGAAATCACGGCTAAAGTGTTGCAGGCCCATCAGCTTTCCTCATTAGTGCCATGCTGGTGCAGCAGCTGATTGATAATTATTAAACCACACCCATTCGATTCAGCTTCCCACATGGACACAAACGCACAGGGATTCCTTCAGAATAGCAAAAGGTAGGAATCTGCAACAAAGTTTGTTAAAAGCCTTGTAATATATACAGATCATCCAGAGGGGAATGTTTTTTCTCAACGACAGTGGAGTTACTCTTTAAGGAGAAGATTGTCCTTTAATTGCCATGTGCTAAGCTTTTTGGAGTTTTCCAGGCCCTATCCCCTCTCCTGTTAAAGTTTTTTCAAGCACTAAATCTTAAAAAGACATTCTCTAGACTGTGTTATTGGAGCCGGTGTGAATGGACTAGCGCTTGCAGTGGTGGGCAGCCTCTGTACTTTTAGAGAATAGCAAGCTATTACCAGTGGCCCGTGTGGGTATAGTGCTACAGGTCATGTTCTCGCTACAGTTAGGGGAAAAAAGTATTTGATCCCCTGCTGATTTTGTATGTTTCCCACTGACAAATGATCAGTGTATAATTTTAACGGTAAGAGAGTGAATAACAAAAATATCCAGAAAAACAAATTTCAAAAAAGTTACAAATTGATTTGCATTTTAATTGGTAAAATAAGTATTTGACCCTTTGCAAAACATGACTTAGTACTTGGTGGCAAACCCTTGTTGGCAATCACAGAGTTCAGATGTTTTTTGTAGTTTGCCACTAGGTTCCCTCAATGCCCTGGCAGATGGAAGGAGGTTCTCACCCAAGATTTGATGGTGTATGGTCCCGTCTATCATCCCTTTGATGTCTTGAAGTTGTCCTGTCCCCTTAGCAGAAAAACACCCCCAAAGCATAATGTTTCCACCTCCGTGTTTGATGGAGGGGATGGTGTTCTTGGTGTCATAAGCAGCATTCCTCCTCCTCCAAACACGGCGAGTTGAGTTGATGCCAAAGAGCTTGATTTTGGTCTCATCTGACCACAACACTTTCACCCAGTTCACCTCTGAATCATTCAGATGTTCATTAGAAAACTTCATACGGGCCTTTACATGTGCTTTCTTAACCTCCCTGGCGGTATGATTCTTTCAGATTTTAGGTGCTAAAAGCGGTACCATTATTTGCAAGAGAATTTGGCGTTTTATACTGTAGGCTTGTAATTCTTAGGAATAACTCACTGAAATCTATCCAAACAAAAGTCTAATAGGCATCCTGGGTATGATTTTTTTTTTTTTCTTATTAAAAATTATAATATAATAAATAATTATAAAAAATTATAACAAATAATAATATAATTATAGTAAAAATTATTCAATAATGTAATCAAATCAAAATCACTGAAATTTGCTCAGTTGCAGAATTTTTGCTGTCATTATTTTTTTTTTTTTTATGACGAATTTCCCCATAAATCGCTATCGCTAAATTCTGCAAGTGATTCTGATTTATTATCGCTGTTTTTTAGCTGCTCTAAAACAATTTTTGCCATAAAGGGACACTTTTGGTTGCTATGGGCAATCTACAGTTTGCAGGGAGAAAGAACAGTTTTTATTATATAAAATGACATGTAGTGTACAGGGCAGACCACTAGGGACATGGGGGGTGTGTATTTTTTACATACAGTACTGTAATCTATAAGATTACAGTGTACTGTATGTATAGTGTTTGTTTACATTTTTAAATTTGGCGCCGTTCCCCCCCCCCCTACGTCGCGACGCTCGCAGGGAAGGGAATCGGCGGAACACACAGCATCAGGCGGACATCCGCCCGCCGTGTACTGCAGGGATTCATCGCTGGATCGCAGAGAAAAGGTAAGTAAACTTTTTTCTGCATCCAGCGAGGTAAGCGCGTGTGTGGCACGGGGTTACCGATCTTAGCTTTAAAATCTCACCCCGTGCCACACACGGGAAGACCGCCAGGGAGGTTAAGCAGTGGGACCTTGCAGGTTTTCAGTCCTTCAGAGAGTAATGTGTTACCAACTGTTTTCTTGGTGACCATGGTCCCAACTGCCTGGAGATCATTGTCAACATTCTCCCGTGTAGTTCTGGGCTGATTCCTCACTGTTTTCATGACCATTGAAACTCCACGAGGTGAGATCTGGCATGAAGCCCCAGACCGAGGGAGATTGACAGTTATTTTGTGTTTCTTCCATTTGTGAATAATCACACCAACTGTTGTTATCCTCTCACCAAGCTGCTTGACGATGGTCTTGTAGCCCATTCCAGCCTTGTGTAGGTCTACAATCTTGTCCCCGACATCCTTGGACAGCTCTTTGTCCTTGGTCATGGTGGAGAGATTGGATTCTGATTGATTGCTTCTGTGTACAGATGTCTTTTATACAGGTAACAAGCTGAGATTAGGAGCACTACCTTTAAGAGATTGCTCCTAATCTCAGCTTGTTTCCTGTATAGAAGACACCTGGGAGCCAGAAATCTTGCTGATTGATAGTGGATCAAATACTTATTTTACTCATTAAAATGCAAATCAATTTATAACTTTTTTGAAATGCATTATTTGGTATTTTTTGTTGTTGTTCTGTCTCTCACTGTTAAAATAAGCCTACCATAAAAATTATAGACTGATCATTTCTTTGTCAGGGGGCGAACATACAAAATCTGCAAAGGATCAAATACCTTTTTCGCTCACTGTATATATTACCATTGCAAGGTGGGAGTGAGAGAGGTCTGACCTAAAAAAAAAAAGCAAAATGTGAGTGACGGGACCTCGCAAATTACCCCTCAGGCGTAGGTCCAAAGCATGTCCAGTAGAGAAGTGTGCCCAAATTAAAGAACTAAGTTGTGGACAAGAGTAAGCTAAAGCTGGGATTCTTTATCTGTTGCTCCCCACCCCCAGCAACTTCCCCAAGTCTGCATTTGTCCTCAACAGTTGATTGCCTTTTCTCTCGAATGTATGGATTCTACACATGCGTAGATTGTGAGGAAGTCACGTGACCAGAGACGCAACATGTCGGGTGGAGCCTTGTGACGTAAGTTCCGCTGGTGTTTTAACAGAAGTACAGTGAGGAGGCCTGTGTGTCACTACTCCCATTGCTTTTTACTGCGGTTTTTATCCTTATTTGATGTAAGCAGTTTTTTTACTAAATAAATTTACTTTTCATTTGGCGATATTGCACTATGGCTGTTCTTTGTTTCCTTTGAGCACCATTTATACAAGGAGTGCCATTCCTCGGAGCGAGCTGTTTCCTCTATATATGGAATTACCCTAGATGTTTTGATGCCAAGTTTTGGACGTAGTTCTTTGTCTTCGCCTGAAACCTGGATGCCTTTACAGATCCATCAGCAGGATTTCTTATCTGACTATCTGATGAGCCGTGTTTGACCCTTGGGTCATTGTTGGAGGTGAGCAGCCAATTCATAAATTTAACAGTCGATGCTTGGATAGATGTTTTATCTGTTTTTTCTTCTATCAAGTTATCTCTATGAGATTTTTGCCTTTATATGAACTAACTCCTACCATTGGGCTTTAGTTGGACTTTATTCACATTTTTTTTTTATTTGTATGTTTGAATACTCAGCGTATTTTTTCTTTGAGTATATTACTTTATGGCACATTATTGAATAAGCGCACCATTCTCATATTTTTCTTTCAAATACTGATACACACTCCTTCATACCCGGAAGTACCAGATATTGTATTTTATAAATGGAGTGAGGATGGAGTGCAGAAATGGTGAATATATGCTTGGGATATGTAAGGGATTGATTCAAACTAAAGTGGCAAAGCACAGGTTTGCTTTAAGTGCCGTAATACATCAAATATCACATTTCCCACCTGGACCTGGCATGATATCAGTCTGTAGTCGTGTTTTTCTGAAAGCAATGTATATGCGGGACTCACTCTACAAGCTGCCAAGATTTCATAAATATATTTGTCTCCTCATCTGCTATAAGTACAATTAAAAATAACCACCGTAACCGATGGTGCAGAAGAACAGATGATTTGACGCCTCTCCACATTAAAATCATTGCGCAAACCCCAAGCAAATGTTAATGTTGTGGCAATTTATCCTTGCAAAAAATGTAGAAATACATTACACAAATTTTTAGAATTCAAGAAAACCCCTGCACTTTCCCCAAAGCAGCTGGTTCTTGAGCCCCCACACTGCCCTGAAATTGGGGGCCCCATGTTGGCACTGAGAGTGATAGATACCCAGGGGAGGCAGTCTGCCTCTTACCTACTTGATGTCTGTTTACCTACACTGTCATCAGTGTAGGGGCCCCAGAGCATTACTTTGCCCAGGACCCAATGATTCTATTAAGATGGCCCTGCATTAAACTGCACCTCTGTTCAGATGAATAATAAAGGAACAGTATGGCGAAAGCTTTTTTGGCCTTACTTCTCCTATAGATCACAGGAGTGCAGTTCGATCTAAACTTTTGTGACCTTTTTTTTAAGCTGACAGCAGGGCTAACGGCCACTCTGGGCTGACGCCACATAGCCAGTTCAGGCTTGGGAAAGATCCACCCAGATGCCTGGCCCGACACCTGGCTCAGCCTCTCAGTGATGCACTAAGAGCCTGAGCCAGCCCCTCCACAGCCAACACTGCAGTGAGCACTGGGACGGAGAGCAGAGAACTGCTTACTGACAGTCACAGCTCTCTGCTCAGAGTGGAGGGGAGAACTGATCGAACAGCGGTGTTTAAAGGGGTTGTAAAGTTAAAAAAATGTTTACCTTAATGCATCCTATCACGGGAGCGCGCTCGAAAAATCTTTCCACCGTGCGAGCGCCCTCGCATGAAGATGGAAAGCTTTTGCGAGGAGGAGCCCAGACAGCCGCCGAGGGACCCCAGAAGACAGCTTTCCGGGCCACTCTGTGCAAAAACAAACTGCACAGTGGAGGTAAGTATCACGTTTGTTATAAAAAAAAAACAACCTGACTTTAGTTTAGCCCGTGTAGCGTCACTCCCAAAAGGGCCGCTGGTTTAATGATGGGATCGGCATGTTGAAGTTACCCTCACTTGTCTAGAGATGCACCAGAAAACACTTAGCAGTAAATTGAATGTCCAGACAGGCAATAAAGATTTTTCTCAATGCTTTAATTTTCCAGGCCAACACAGCCTGACACAGCCTGACATCAACTCGATGAAAGAAGGACAGGTTGATGAAGAAGGAGAGATTCTTAATGTCAGGCCTGGATAAATGCACAGCGAAACTCAGCCGTTATTAGCGCCAATTTGTACACGCCGCCGCTCTAGGCCTCTGTCACAGGCCAATGTGAATTTAGTTAATTTTCTGAAGTCCGAACAGAGAAGATCCTCCCAGCAGCTTTCTGTGCATCCGGCACCATGTGACAGCAAAGCGTACCTGTCTTGACTTGGGGGCCGGATCTTCTTGGCGACACTCGGGACCCCAGTCATTCACCGGAGTCCCTTCAGATTAGTCTCCGACCGAGACTCAGCATGGTCTGGAACTGGCCAGGCGGGCCACACCGGCGGGGTCCCCGGGTGCGCACACCCTAAAGGTGGATGCCGCACCCCAACTCCGGGACCCCTTGCAGGAGACGCCAAAGTGAGCCCCGAACACCTTACCTTGTCCCAGATATACCCCTCCCCAGCATGCCCAGCGGGAGGGGAAACTCTCCAATTGGCTGCTGAGGAAAGGTCAATCCGCTGGAAATCCCTCCAGCTCCCACTGCCGGCCAAGGATGACTCGCATTCCCAGAATGCAGTCCGAGCCAGTGGACCTTTCCAGAATGACACAGGTCACAGATGCAACAATCACTATTAGGAGCAAAAATAACTCTCCCAATTAACTATTCTTTTTGAGCGCAATACCCATGTTACACACAAGGGGGCGCTACACCCCCTCCTCTTTCCCCGTCACCAGGCCAATTAGAAAGTGCAGCTCACTTAGCACATACGCAGTAAGGAACCACCTGTGAACCCAAAAGGCTTCACTGCCGGTTTACCTTACGACCGATGGCAGCGGTGGCAACCAACAGCTGATCTGTAAATTGGCTGGGCTGTCAACATCGCAGGCTCCCTGGACAGGTGAGTGTCTATATATTAAAATTAAAAAAAAAATTCCCTAGGGAGGAACAGTGCTTTAAACTATTTATTTTCCCAAAAAGGCATTCAACGGAACTAATGCATAGCAACCAAGACACATTTCTGGCTAGTGTATGTAGGATAGCCCTGTTGACTTGACTGGGTGAGTTTTTCAGGTGGTGAATCCTGTTAACTCAGCATGCCACGTAAAATTTTCCGTGCCTATGACACAAAGCATTGCGAGGCATGTGAATAGCCCCCTCTGGCTCTATGGTAGACTTAGGCTACTTTCACATTGCAGCGTGAGGCGCGGTGACGGTATAGCATCGCGATTTTTGCAGAGGTGCATTGCGGGCGGTATTACTGCGGTTTCCCATTGATTTCAATGGAAAGGAGCAGTATAGGAGCGGTGAACACCCCGCTCCTTTACCGCTCCAAAATGCAGCTAGCAGTACTTTTGGATCGGTCCTGCTAGCTCACCGCTTTAGTGTGAAAGCCTTCGGGCTTTCACATTGAAGACTGCAGAGCATGATTTTTTCAGGCGGTATAGCAGGGCTATTTTTAGCGCTGTACCGCCTGAAAAACGCCCCAATGTGAAAGGGGCCTTAAGGTGGGTGGTGCGGTTGTGTGTATGTAAAAACGATGGCTCAACTGTCTGTTTTTACCACCCCTTGGCTGTCTTTGTAAAAGAGGTCTAGAAAATCTTTAAAACAAGTCCTCATTGGCCTCTTTAGCTGCTTTTAATGAAGAGTTATTTGTTCTCAAAGATCCCAAAAGACCACAACAAAGAGGTTTTAGTTGGTTTCAAACTGCAAACACCTGCATTTTGTTTACATTAGATGACCAGCCCCCTGTCTAACAGTTAAATCTATAATGCCTAAAGAGCCCGGGGTGTATGAGGACTTGTTTTAGGCTTGGTTCACACTATCCCCACATTTGTCGCACAGCAGGGATCCGGTGCATGCTGGTTCACCGTTTCGGTCCTGAAACGGACCAAAAAATGCACACGTTTTTCCAGCAATTTGCACCGGGGATATGTGAACTGGCTCCATAGAGAGACCGTCAAATTCACCTTCTATGCAAATTGGATGCGGGGAAAATCTGCATCCAACTCGCATAGGTGTGAACCCGGCCTTAAAGTAATTTTACTGCTTGTTCAATTTAGGTATATACATTAGTCTGCATGATCTGGGCACAGATTTACTTCAAGGCAGCCCATTTATTTTGAAAGGACTGCCAATGCACAGCAATGGACATCAAAAAAGTTTTTTCAACATAAAATGATTTTATTGGAGTAACAGAAAGTCTTTCACAATTTAAGGGCCTACAAGTTGATTGGAAACTAGTAAACAAAATAATGGTAGACCAGTCCGGGATAACCCCCCCCCCCCCTACTACCAGTGTGCCTCAATTTTGTAGCAGAGCAGTACTCAGAGGATGGTACCTATGTCCTTTAATAGAATCCTATTTTATTTATTGAAGGACACAAGAAGTCTTTTACCTTTAGAATGTCCAAAAACTGCATAACTGAGGGTTGGCAAAACAGTAAAATTCACTAACACGTCCAACAAAATAATAGAAAAAAACAGAAGGTTGCTTGCAGCTTGAGATCTGCCTGAAAGAGTGTGCGCCCTAAGATGCCATTGGATGAAGCTACAACCTCCACCTGGTAATGAAAACCTGGTGAAAAGACCAGGAGGTAACTGAGTATAGGAAAACTGGTACTTTAGTTATAGCCAGGAAAAAAATTCTTGACAGGGGGAAAAAAATTGTTCTAAAGCCTCATACACACAATCGGACTTCCATCTGACTTGTCCGTGGATTTCTGTCCAAAGGGCATTGTCTGTGAACTTGGTATGCATACACACGGCAGGACTTTTTCAGCCAACAAATATGAACGTAGTGACGTAATAGACGTATTGCGTGTTTTTTCTGCTCTTTACCGCCACCCTTTGGGCAACTTCTGCTATTGTTGTCGGATCTTTAGCATTGGTTCTGAGCATGCGTGTTTGTACTTTGGACTTTAGTTCAATGGACTTGTGTACACACGATCGAATTAGCTGACGATCGTCTGGTCTCACAGCGAACATTTGTCCGATGAAAAAGTTAAAAAGTTTTTCCGATAGAGCGTACACATGGTCAGATTGTCTGCTAACACGGGTCCGTCGGACAATTGTTGTCAAAAAGTCAGATCGTGTGTATGGGCCTTAAAGATCATAAGCTTGGAAGTTGGTCTACCTGATCCATTCAGAATGGTGGTGCATAAAACTGAATTACCCAACAGAGTCCTCCCAGGGAAGGGCAAAAGAAGAATCCATAACTAATAGATAGAGACAAACAGTACAAACTGCAGTCAAACTAGAAAGAGAAGCTGCTCTCAAAGTAATGGATTCAGGCAGAAGGACTGAAAGTACAATGTACTGTTTCAGGAAAAAAATTTAAAAGCCACACTCGATCAGAAGAAGTCCTTAACTCACCTGATTCTATCATAGAATAAGGATTCAATGCATTAAAGCCGGTTAGGACAGACACTCATGTGAAAAATCCAATGACTACTAGAAGAGAAACTATTGGGTGTGAAATAGAGTAAAATTACCTTGAAGGAGTCCAAACATCAGATCCTCAAAAAGCTGAGAGAACCGTAGTGTGATCCTACAGAGTCACAATGAACAAATAAGGAAGAATACGGATGCAATGCATTGATGGACACACACTCATCTGGAAAATACAATGACTACCAGAAGGGAACCCATTGACTGTGTAATAAAGAAAAAAGTAGAGAGAACCAGAGTATGGGCCTTTACAGTCACAATGGACAAATAGGGTAGCTGTATATGGGATCTCTCCATAGGTTTAAGAACTTAGCCAAGGTATAGAAGGATAACATTCCTAACAAAAAATAGCAGAGAATTCAAACTTGAAGATGCTAAGAGCCGAGCTGTAGTTCATCCTGTCTGCAGGACGATGAAGCCATCCCTGGGACAAGGTCCCATGATAGACCATACTGTCCTTAAACATTTGTAAGTGCTCCTGACTCCCCAAATCCAAAAATTTATGAGATCATAATGGAACAATAATCAGGAGGCTTACTGGTTTGACAAAGTACATTCAACTGAGCTAATCCACAGCAAGTAAGATCACCAAAAAGTCTTCGATGTCAAGTCTGCGAAGCTGATGAGGAATAAGAGTTAGAGGAGGAAGTGTGTAGATCTGTGCATATAAAAATTCCATAGATTCACTGGAGCACCTACTGCTATTGCCAGAGGATTCTTACATGTGGACACAAACCAGATCAACGTGCAGATGAGCCAGGCAATCAGAGTTCTGGAACTTAGGTGTATGGAAGCCTGTCCACCAGTTGTCTGAACCTGAGACGATCAAAGTGAACAGAATTAGAACATGAAGTTCTGCTTGGGTCAGGATACAAATCTCTTTTGTTGCAACAGGATCTTGTGCTTCTCCTTGATAGTTGCAGCATGTCACCACTTTGGTGTTATCCAGCTTAAACCACATTAGGTGAGCTCTGAAGTGGATGATCTAGTGATATAGGAACAATCCCATCTCCTGAAATTCCAGAATGTAGACCATGAGCCAAGTTAACTTAGTTAAAAGGATCTTCCAGAAGGCTGGAAGGGAGAAATTCCCTAATTTCAGAGCTGAAAGACTGATACATTAAACCAGAGACTACCTAGTCTTCATGGGCAGGCAAATTCAATGACATAGTGTTCTGCTTAAAGTCTGAGTTTGGTTAAAAACAATGGACTGCCTCAAAGAGGGATACTCACAGACCCATGTTTCTCAAACAAGAGTTGGGAGGCAGACAACTCCCGGATCGAAGGATAAGGATATTAAAACAGGTTGAATCATTTTTATACAAAAAAATATTCTGGGCTGAGTTGCCTTCAAGCAAGGAGACAATTCCAGTGCTGATTTTTGAAGATTAAGCATCCAACCCAATTGTTGAGACATTTGGACCATAAGAGGGAGATTGTCCAACACAGCCTGCACCAATTGTTTTATCCACATAAATTTGCCTATGTATTCCACAATACCACAGGAATGCCATGAGAATGCACTAGGAATAAAACTTGGTGAACCCTTGGGGTGCAGGACAGCTAGAAAAAAAAGGTTAATATTTTACACAGCAGACATCTATCCGCCTAAGGCCTCGTACACACGATTAAATGTGTCTGTTCAAATCGGTCGGACCGACCGATTTGAACAGATCTGTCTGCTGGGATTTTGGTTTGCTCGCGTGTACACACGAGCAAACCAAAATCCACGCCAGTAGACAGCGCGCTGACGTGTCGGTGACGTGT
Organism: Rana kukunoris; assembly: GCA_029574335.1. Classification (NCBI taxonomy): domain Eukaryota; kingdom Metazoa; phylum Chordata; class Amphibia; order Anura; family Ranidae; genus Rana; species Rana kukunoris. Next base: position 576,789,674 of record CM056050.1, on the reverse strand, counting down.
CGGTGACGTTGACGCCGCCACGTCACCGCACCAGGAAGTAAAATACTTCCGCGCATGTGTCGAAACCATTTGGCGCGTGTGCGAGAAGACATGTCTGCTGGTTAGCGTACTAACCAGCAGACATGTCGGGCGGACGGGTTCCCAGCCGACAGATTTCAAAGCATGCTTTGAAATCTGTCGGGTGGCCAAATCCGTCTGTTTGCCCGTACACACGATCGAATCTGTCTGCTGAAACGGTCCAGCAGACCGTTTCCAGCAGACAGATTTGATCGTGTGTACGAGGCCTTAGACTCTAGCAAAATAATGAAGCATGCAGCTCATGGGAGGGGGCTATCCTGGGCTGACCTACAATTTGTTCTTTGCCAGTGTCTAATCTTGCTGTAGGAGGCAGTATAACCCAAATGTGAAAGACTACCTATGCAGCCAATAACAGTGCAGGGTATGTGCATTGGGGTGGCATTTTGAATGAATTATGCTGCAATGCACTTGGGTGCCTTGGGTTATCATATGTTGTAGTAAAGGGCAGTACAACACACATTTTACGATTACTGTAATAATGTAAAGCTTTCCTTAAAGTGTATGAAAAAGAAAAAGTTTGGATAGAATGAGGAAGACTTAGACCTGCTGCCAGCTTTTTATTGTTGTCTGTGTCGCTACTAGGAGATGCACCCCTCTTTACACTAGGGACCTTTGGTAATGAGATATTAATCCAAAATTTTAGATTTGTAATGGGAACAGGGGGTAAGATAAAATCTTCCAATATGAAGATCCCCAAAAAGTGTCGCTCAGGGTCAGATGTGTCCTCCGCAATGTCGCAGTCCCACTAAAAATCGCCGCCATTACCAGTAAAATATATATATTTAAAAAGTCCCTAAATCTATCCTGTAGTTTGTAGACACCATAACTTTTGCGCAAACCAATCAATATATGCTTAATGAGATTTTTCTACTACAAATATGTAAAAGAGTACATATTGGCCTAAATTAATGAAGAAATATTTTTTTTTTTAAATGTAATATTGTTTCTTTTTTAATTGTCTGTCTTTTTTTGTTTATAGCACAAAAAATAAAAAGCACAGAGGTGATCAAATAGCACTAAAGAAAAAAGCTCTGGTTGTGGGGAAAAAAGGACATTCATTTTATTTGGGTAAAGCGGCGCATTACCGCAAAATGGACAGTTAAAGTGACGCAATGCCGTATCGCAAAAAATGGCCTGGTCAGGAAGTGGTTAAACCTTTCAGAAACTGAAGTGGTTAACAAAAGTTCCCATCATTCTTCAATCTGAGGAAGAGACACACAGGTGCATCTTGGGCACCATTTAAAAAAAACATTCAGGCTAAAAATAAATTCAGGGCTAATTGGAAATGGTCACCATGTGACTGACGACCATAAAGAGGATAAATGTTAAAAATGATGTATAGAAAAACAAAAAACATTAAATTAAAAACATTGAAAAAACATTGACCATGTCCACATAGTGATAAACTGAACAGTCAGTGAAGATTATTGATAACAACCTCTGGATGATGTCTCTTTAGCCGAAACGCGTCAGGTCGAGCCTCAATGTCATTGCGTCATATACACTGTTGTTCCTACAAGCGCTTTTTATCCATCCAAATATTTTAAATAAATTCTCTGTTTGCACCAATGGATTTACACTATGTGGAACATTTGTTTCATGTTTGGTTTTATTGTGTAAGTGTATGGGAAAGACTCGGTCCACCTACATTTGATATTACCAGTTACATCTTGATGTTATCCCTTTGAGCCATCTTGAGGATAGAGGGATCATATTCCATCATGATCAGCAGCTGCAGGTGTTAATGGTCCAATATATCAGTGTTTTTATATACCACAAGCCTCGACAACTCATCGGGCGTAAGCTCTTTTGAGTGCAATTATTCCGGTAAGCCTTCTCATTGTTGGTGGTGGTTATCGTCCATACTCACTCATTGATGTCAGAAGGATTTATCTTCCTAACCGGATCAATCTCAACACTTAGTTTCACTTTGTTATTATCGATCATCTTCACTGACTTTTTAGTTTATCACTATGTGGACATGATCAATGTTTTTTATTTAATGTTTTTTGTTTTTATATACATAATTTTTAACATTTTTCCTCTTTATGGTCGCCAGTCACATGGTGACCATTTCCAATTAGCGCTGCACATTTCTATAATCACTCATTTGCAATTTGTCCCTTGCTCTCAGCCAGGCTAAATTTTCCTACACTAACAACTATGTACAATGTAGCACACTAGAGGAAAAATAAATGTAGACACCAAAGGATAGGGGGTGTCTCATTTGCAGAATCAATTGGTATAAAATAAAGGAAAGAGCCTAAAAAAAAAAAAATGTTACATTTTTTATTTGGGTTTAGATAAGCTTTAATTGCATTTGGCCCTCATGCATACAGGGTGTTTGCCCAGCTCTCCTAAACATCTTTCCCTTTGGGGGCAACGTTTTGTCAGAAAAATGCTTGTAAACGCCTCTACATGCATTTTGGTTTAATTCATTTCATTGGCCAGAATATTATTAAAGACCAATGGGATCGCGCAGCACGGCTCGCTGCAATGCTTCACTTACTGATTCCCTTACCGAAGATGGTGTCGGCAGCACCAAAGAGCTGAGGGACAGATCGGCTTCTGGTGCCGACATGGAGTGTGCCTTGGACAGGTAAGTGTCCTTATTTTAAAAGTCAGCAGCTGCAGTATTTGAAAAAAATAAATAGATCGGCGGAACTCCGCTTTAAGCTTGTGGGAAAATGAGTGCAACTGCACTTGCAAAGTGCAACCGCCAGTTTGACTTTAGAAAATACAGAGCAAAGCCTGGGAATTACCATTTACAGTAGAGGGGTCAGCAATGACAAAAGAAACCATGGGCCAGATTCACATACAATTAGATTTGCGTAGAGTATCAGAAATACACTACGCCGCCGTATTTTACCTGGCTCTACGTGGAATCCCGGGAAGATTTTGTCCAGTACACTACGGCGGCGTAGTGTATTTCTCCCGGCGCAAGCCATCTACGCGAGTAGGGGGCGTGAAGCATTTAAAATAGGCGCGTTCCCGCGGCGATCGGACAGCGCATGCTCCGTTCAGAAATTTCCCACCGTGCATTGCGCGAAATCACGTCGTTACGTCATTCGTTGTTTGAGTAGCGTCGTTTACGGACATTCCTATTCCCGAACGAGTTACGTAAAAAAAAAAAATAATAATTAAATTCGACGCGGGAACGACGGCCATACTTAACATGGGCTATGCACCGTTAGACCAGCAAATAGCTGGTCTAACAGTACGTAGCAAAAAAATGACGTAAGCGATTGCGAAGACCACTCGTATCTTCGTGGATCGCCGTAAAAAGTCATTTGCATATCCCGCCGCTGAAAACGACGCGGACTCCTCCCAGCGGCCGCAAAAATATCGCAGCGTAGATCCGAAGGCTTACGAAGACGTAAGCCTCTCGGATCAAAGCCCGAAGCCACCGTATCATGGTTTGAGGATTCAAACTAGTGATACGGCACACGAAATTTGAAATTACTCCTGTCTAACACCAGTTAGACAGGCGTAATTGCTCTGTGAATCTGGGCCCATATCTCTATAGAGCAATTAGGAAAGGATCTGACATAGACGGCAGCCAAGACTGAAATAGATATGTCCCCCTTATATCCTCTAGTGGTAAAAACGAAAGATAAATATTCAGTTAGCACAGAAAGAAATATATAACCCAGAATGTCTAAACAAAATTGTAACACAGTTTCTGAAATCCATAGTTGAGAATATATCGTCCTTTAAGCCCTGGTTCACACTGCTGCGACTTGTTATGCGACTTGAGACAAATCGCTCCCCATGAACGGTAACGGAACTGTTCTAACTGGTGCGACTCAAGTCGCTCCGACTTAGAAAACGTTTCCTGCACTGTATTCGCACAAGAATGTTAGATTTAAAGTCACGCGAAAATGAAAAGATCTCATTGTTCTGGTACAATATTTTTTATTAAAGTATACATAAAAAAAGGGGAAAAACAAAACAACAAGTTCCCACGCAGGGGATATGGATATAACACATAAGTACACATAAAGGCACATAATAAAATATATACTAATAAGGGAACAAATTATGAATTACCACTGTCTCCCCAGCCGAGGTCGGAGGGCAGTGCGTTATGCCTGAGCCCGAAGGCCCAGGGGCCAAGGCAGGTAATAAGAAAAAAAAAAAGTGGGGGGCGGAGTTATCCGCAAAACAGGGAAGAAAAAGGAAAAAAACAAGCGAGAAAAAGATCTCATTGTTCACTTACTGGGGGGGGGTAGGGGGTCAATGGTCAGTGCTCAGAGGTTGGTAGGGGTCGGAGACACAAAGTTACTTAGAAGGGGGGAGTTCCTGCACCTATTCTCTGGGAAAAAAAAGGACTGGAACTGGACTGGAACTTACATATTTAAAGGGTCACTAAAGGAAACTTTTTTAAAATAACAAACATGTTATACTGACCTCCACTGTGCAGTTCGTTTTGCACAGAGTGGCCCCGATCCATGTCTTCTGGGGTCCCTCGGCGGCTGTCTCTGGTCCTCCCCGCAATTAGTAATTACAGTCATGCGAGAGCTCGCATTGTGGTCACTAATTGCGGGCTCGCTCCCGTTATACAGCGAGCGGCCATAGCCGCTCACTGTATCACTCGGCCCCGCCCTTCGGCGCACCACATCACTGGATGTGATTGACAGCATGATTGAAAGAATGAATGAATGAAAACTTGTAAAACGCAGCACATGCAAACTTAATCGCCTCTGGGTGCTTTGGGCCTCTGGGCCAGCTAATGGTTGCGCTGCTCTCAATCCATCCGCTCTAGCCAATCAGTGGCCAGGCTGAGCGGCGAAGAGGATATTGGGACCGCGTTGGACTTTCGAGGGGTCAGTTAAGTATAACGGGGGCTGGGGGGGCCTGCAGCAGCAGATGTTTTTTCACCTTAATGCATAGATTGCATTAAGGTGAAAAAACATTTTCCTTTACAACTCGTTTAAAGCCTATTTCCATGGAATTTTATTTTGCCACATTGACAGGCTTAAATAATAAACTGTATTGGACGTTAAACTAAAAAACAAAAATACAATATTTCCCCAACAAAAAAAATGAAATATATGAAAATATGTATTTTTTCAATTATAAGCAAAAGGTTCTAGCCCAACAGGTACTAATGTGTCTGGTTCAAATACCCACTTTGATTCGTACGTGTATTTTTTATAGATTATGGATGAAGTTGCCACCCCTCCAGTCTTTCTTTACATGTTCAAAAAGAAGTTGCTTGTAAACTTTTATTAATCTGTTTCAAATGCAGCTTTATGCATTGAACCCAGTCTGTCCAGACAGTCTGGTCACCTGCTGACTTGACCAAACACAGGCAGCCTAAGGCCGCGTAGACACGATCGGAAATTCCGATGGAATTTTCCGTCGGAATTCTGATGAAGCTGACTTCCATCAGTCTTACCTACACGCTGTCAAACTAAATTCTGACTGACCAAAATGCGGTAAAGTAAAACACTACGACGAGCCGAGAAAAATGAAGTTCAATGCTTCCGAGCATGCGTCGACTTGATTCTGAGAATGTGTGGATTTTTCCATGATGGAATGCCACACAGAAGATCAGAATTTCCCATCGGATTTTTTTCCATCGGAAGAATAACATGTTCTATTTTTTTACTCTGATGGAAAAAAGTCTGATGGGACCCACACACGATCGGTATTTCCGATGAAACAAGTCTATTGTTAAATCCGATTGTGTGTGTATGCAGCATAACTCTTCAATAAGACACAGAAGTTAAATCGAATACATTATTAATTCAGATAATTGCAGCACATCTCTGTGAATAGCTAACACTGACTGAGGGAACATGATAAACAGGGTTGATTTAGCTATGCCTCAACTAACTAGTCCTAAACAGGAGGGGTTGACAGAGGTAGATACCAATTAGTAAACAAGTTGCAGTGGTCCAAAATCACCACTAGATGTCAGCATAGTACAGATTAATGGTAACCTCATGCAGTTCAATACAGCACAGAAAAATAACACGGAAGTGGGGCAGAACATCCAAATATTTTGTAAAATGTTTTGAGGGGATTTATCACTACGCTTTCTTATATTACAGAAATGTTCTCTAATGCATATCTTAAATTCAAAGTTTAGCTCTACTGAAATATAGCTTATTACAGGAACAGTTAATTGCATAAATGACTCCTTTCATGTTGCCAGTTAAGAACTCATTGATCTTAAAATTCTTGTGTCTGAAGGAATAAAAATTCCTTAAATTTCTTCATCTTCAAAGTGTTTTTACACACCATGTGCATATGCAGTGCATCTCACCAATCCTTTCAGATATTCAGGATGTTTGGAAGTCATTGGACTTCCCATAGACAGGGGATGCTTGTGTTAGGGATGCTCTGTGTAAGGAGAATTATCTCTGGACACTGGAATATTTTGAGACTAGGTTGGGTATTGGCACCCGTATTACTGACCAATGCCCAGTTTATTTTTAGGAATAGAAAGGCTAAATATCTGGGTCTGGAGTAGAGTTGCCACCTTTTCATCAAGCCAAACCCGAACACTTCAGCAGCGCACGCCAATTTTTAATTTTTTTGTAGTACATTCAATGTATTACCTCTGTACAAAGCAATGCACAGCAATTTTGTGATTAAATTTAATTTCTAATCATATGGAGTTAATTACAGGAGTTCCCCTTTACATAAGAGTCAATATAGTTCCCCTTCTTCATCTGAGTTTACCTTTATATCTGAATCTGCAGGAGAGGTGTGCGGAGGGTATGATGGGGGCAGTACTTACAGAAGAGGAGTACGGAGGGGGTGATGGGGCAGTATGTACATGAGAAGAGCGTGGAGGGTATGATGAGGGCAGTATGTACAGGAGAAGGTCGTGGTGGGTATGATGGGGGCAGTATGTACAGGAGAAGGGCATAATGGGGGCAGTATGTACAGGAGAAGGGCGTGGAGGGTATGATGGGGGCAGTATGTACAGGAGAAGGGCGTGGAGGGTATGATGGGGCAGTATGTACAGGAGAAGAGTGTGGAAGGTATGATGGGGGCAGTATGTACAGGAGAGGACTGTGGTAAGTATGATGGGGCAGTATGTACAGGAGAGGACTGTGGTGGACAGGATGGGGGTTGTATGTACAGGAGAGGACTGTGGTGGGTATGATGGGGGCAGTATGTACAGGAGAGGACTGTGGTGGACAGGATGGGGGTTGTATGTACAGGAGAGGACTGTGGTGGGTATGATGAAGGAAGTATGTACAGGAAAGGAGTATGGAGGGTATGATGGGGGCAGTATGTACAGGAGAAGAGTGTGGAGGGTATGATGAAGGAAGTGTGTACAGGAGAGGACTGTGGTGGGTATGATGGGGGCAGTATGTACAGGAGAGGACTGTGGTGGACAGGATGGGGGTTGTATGTACAGGAGAGGACTGTGGTGGGTATGATTAAGGAAGTATGTACAGGAGAGGAGTATGGAGGGTATGATGGGGGCAGTATGTACAGGAGAGGACTGTGGTGGGTATGATGAAGGAAGTATGTACAGGAGAGGAGTATGGAGGGTATGATGGGGGCAGTATGTACAGGAGAGGAGTATGGAGGGTATGATGGGGGCAGTATGTACAGGAGAAGAGTGTGGAGGGTATGATGAAGGAAGTATGTACAGGAGAGGACTGTGGCAAGTATGATGGGGCAGTAATTACAGGAGAGGAGTGTGGAGGGTATGAGGGGGCATTATAGGGAGGGATTTCTTGCAGTGTCTATGGGGTTATCAGGGAGCGATGTTGGATAGAGAAGGGAAGGTAAGTGACCATGGAATGATGTCTCTCAACTGGGGGGTAGGAAGCAGCTCTGAGTGGTGTCTATGAAGTGGTATGGGGGGGGGGGGGGTGATGTAAGGTTGGGGGGGGAGTGGGGGGCTGAGAAGTGGTCAGATAGCGATGTCTATAATGGAAAAAAAAAACTCATCCACTACTATATACAATACTGCTCAATGAAAACTATGTGGTATAAGAAGTACATATATACTGTAATCCAGCTCCCAGCACTCTGTATACCTGGATGATGTGAAGTTAATGGATGACCATTCATGTATCCCTGTGTTATCCAAGCACTGAGTCACTCTGTACAATCAGACCACACACACACACAGGGTTACATGATTGGTAATTAATGATGGTCACATTATCTGCACTGAGGATTTGGGGATGTTTGTATGGACAAGTGTTTAGGTTTGGGAGATAGACTGTCAGCTGTGATCGGGCTGCAGACTCCCCCCTCCCCCCACACACACTCACTATCTCCTCCGATTCTAATGTCGGCTTAACCCTTCAATGCATCAGTAAAAAAAAATCCTCCTGAAAGTTTACAACTTCCCATCCATGGAGACTTGTCACAAAACACCGCTCACCTCTCCCTGCGTGCAGTGTGAACAGCAGTCAGCCCGACAGAAGTTACAGTGAGCTCCGCCCCCCGACTCCCTCACTACACCGCACTGGTGATTGGGGGGGGGGTTCAGTCAAAGATCAGAGAGACTCTGCCTGCAGGACACTGGAGGGGGGGGGGGGGTGGAACAGAAAGGAACTTTGGATTTTCAACACACACTACAGGCACTGTGTATTTAGAAGACATGCCTTTTCAGCTGTCTCCACAGTGGCAGGTGTTCTAATGTTCCCCCTGCCCAGATGGTCCAGCCCTAGTCTGCGCTGAGTAATGTGCCCGGGCGTCAAGCAGTACAAAACCCGGGCACATGATTCAAGACCCGTACTGTCCGGGTCAATCATGGACAGGTGGCAACCCTAGACTGGAGATAGCATCAGCAGCTCAGAATAGAAAAAGTCTGATGACTTCCAAAACATCCTGAATGTAAATGTATTGCCCTCATTTTGAAATATATCCTGCATACCTAATGCAGTCTTCCTTAGGCTAATAAAAAAAAAAATCCTGGCATGTCTCCTCTGCTAGAAACAAATAAGACAGCTGAGATTTGGAGTTCTGCAAGAAACAAAAGAACAAAAGCCAGAGTAAGGCGCCACCACTGGCAAAGATGTATGAGGGTTATTGCGTAGTTGTGTGCTGCACCATTTAGTATGTATTAATATAAAATATTGTGACAACTTCTATCTAGAGCACTGTTCCCTGGTAGTCCCTATATTTTACTCTTTAGAGGTTTACTTTAAAGCCAAATTCCAGACTGTAATGTAAACTTGCAGTATAATTATTACGGGAATGGCAGTCCTTTGACATGTTCTTCTGCTGGCTATTGTTGGGGCCTTTTAAGAGCATTGATGTACTTAAAGAGGAGGTTCACCCTAAATATTCTCTCTCCCATGCGATCCAGCATACTGGCGTCAGCGCCAGTATGCTGTTTTTTTTTTTTTTTTAATCCCCCCACTTACTGTGAAATCTTTAATTTTAATTTCTTTCCCCCCGTGGTGGATGGCGCTTGTATAGCGCGTCACAGCTTCCGAAAATACCTGATTAAGGACTCGGGTATTTCCGGAGCAATGCGGCGCCTGCGCACAGACCTAGGAGCTGACTGCGCAGGCGCCGCATTTCTCCGAGTCCAATGGCTAAAAAGCAGAATTAGGACTCGGAGAAATACGGCGCCTGCGCAGTCAGCTCCTAGGTCTGTGCGCAGACGCCGTTTTGCGCCGGAAATACCCGAGTCCTAAATCAGGTATTTTCGTAAGCTTTGACAAGCTGTATAGGCGCCAGCCACTGCGGGGGAAAGAAATAAAGATGAAAGATTTCACAGTAAGTGGGGGATTTAAAAAAAAAAAAAACAGCATACTGGCGTTGACGCCAGTATGCTGGATCACATGGGAGAGGGTATATTTTAGGGTGAACTCCCGCTTTAACAACAGTCCCAGATAATCTGGATGCAGTATATTATTATTATTATTATTATTATACAGGATTTATATAGCTAAAATGAAAAAAAATTAAACTGAATAAGTGTAAAAAAATTGCAGCGCTAATTAATATAATAATAAATAAACAGTAACATATAAACTCAATGGGCCAGATCCACAAAGATGGGACGCCCGCGCGGCGTATCCCATTTACACTACGCCGATGTAAGCCACAGCGGCATATTACGAATCCTCAATGAAATTCCGCTGTAGCTTACAGCGGCGTATCGTAAATGGGCCGGCGTACGCGGGTGTAATTTAAATTAACTAGTGGGGGGCGTGGTTTAGTATAATTATGAACTATGAATGACCCGATGCAAACAACGCTTTTTTTACACTGCGCATGTGCCGGGCGGAGTCGTACCCTAGTGCGCATGCGTGAAATCACGTCGAAAATAGTCAATGAAAACGATGTGTACGTAATATACACAATTCCCTATTCGCGAACGAGTTACGCAAACTACTTAAACGACGTCCAATACGACGCGGTCCCGACGTCCATACTTAACATTGGCTGCGCCTCACTATAGCAGCTTTATCTTTACGCCACACAGACGCTTACGCAAACGACGTAAACACTGCGCCGGGCGTACGTACGTCCGTGGATCGCCGTATCTACCTCATTTGCATATCTAAGATACGACGGTGTAAGAAACTTACGCAAGTCGTATCTTAGCGTAAGTCCGGCGTATCTTGTTTTCTGGATAGAAAACAATGACACGCCGGCGGGAAATTTGAATTACGCCGGTGTATCTATAGATACACCGGCGTAATTCCTTTGTGGATCTGGCCCAATAACACCACATGACAAGCATTTACTGCGAAACATCTCTGGGAACGTGGCTACAGTTTTACTAGCTTCACCGACTAGAGACGCTGTTGCTGTTTAGACAACTTGCCGTTACTGGGACCCGGGAATCTGGAGTGTGGTGAGCTTATACCAACCAGTGGCGGCTGGTGAAGTTTTAGGATGGGGGGGCGCCAGACCCCGCCCTTCCTTTTTTGACGAGAGAGAGAGAGAGAATGTTATATTCTAGAAATGTATTTCTATTCTAGAAAGTTTAACAATCAGCAGATAAAGATACTTCAATCATCCCGACACCATGGGTGTTATGGTGTCAGGATGATTGAAGTGCATTATTTCTATTATTACATTGTAATATAAAATGAAATCATTCAACTCACCATGCAGAATCAGTGGGAGCCCCGAGTGTGCCGTCTGCCATCATGTGCCCACAGCGGAGTCCCTCCTTACATACAGCTCTGTATTACATCAAATGCAGCCTGTCCCTCCATCAAATGCAGCCAGCCTGTCCCTCCATCAAATGCAGCCAGCCTGTCCCTCCATCAAATGCAGCCAGCCTGTCCCTCCATCAAATGCAGCCAGCCTGTCCCTCCATCAAATGCAGCCAGCATGTCCCTCCATCAAATGCAGCCAGCATGTCCCTCCATCAAATGCAGCCAGCCTGTCCCTCCATCATATGCAGCCTGCCTGTCCCTCCATCATATGCAGCCAGCCTGTCCCTCCATCAAATGCAGCCAGCCTGTCCCTCCATCAAATGCAGCCAGCCTGTCCCTCCATCAAATGCAGCCAGCCTGTCCCTCCATCAAATGCAGCCAGCCTGTCCCTCCATCAAATGCAGCCAGCCTGTCCCTCCATCAAATGCTGCCAGCCTGTCCCTCCATCAAATGCTGCCAGCCTGTCCCTCCATCAAATGCAGCCAGCCTGCCCCTCCATCAAATGCTGCCAGCCTGCCCCTCCATCAAATGCTGCCAGCCTGCCCCTCCATCAAATGCTGCCAGCCTGCCCCTCCATCAAATGCTGCCAGCCTGCCCCTCCATCAAATGCAGCCAGCCTGTCCCTCCATCAAATGCAGCCAGCCTGTCCCTCCATCAAATGCAGCCAGCCTGTCCCTCCATCAAATGCAGCCAGCCTGTCCCTCCATCAAATGCAGCCAGCCTGTCCCTCCATCAAATGCAGCCAGCCTGTCCCTCCATCAAATGCAGCCAGCCTGTCCCTCCATCAAATGCAGCCAGCCTGTCCCTCCATCAAATGCAGCCAGCCTGTCCCTCCATCAAATGCAGCCAGCCTGTCCCTCCATCAAATGCAGCCAGCCTGTCCCTCCATCAAATGCAGCCAGCCTGTCCCTCCATCAAATGCAGCCAGCCTGTCCCTCCATCAAATGCAGCCAGCCTGTCCCTCCATCAAATGCAGCCAGCCTGTCCCTCCATCAAATGCTGCCAGCCTGTCCCTCCATCAAATGCAGCCAGCCTGCCCCTCCATCAAATGCAGCCAGCCTGCCCCTCCATCAAATGCAGCCAGCCTGCCCCTCAAATGCAGCCAGCCTCCCCTCCAAATGCAGCCAGCCTGCCCCTCCATCAAATGCAGCCAGCCTGCCCCTCCATCAAATGCAGCCAGCCTGCCCCTCCATCAAATGCAGCCAGCCTGCCCCTCCATCAAATGCAGCCAGCCTGCCCCTCCATCAAATGCAGCCAGCCTGTCCCTCCATCAAATGCAGCCAGCCTGTCCCTCCATCAAATGCAGCCAGCCTGTCCCTCCATCAAATGCAGCCAGCCTGTCCCTCCATCAAATGCAGCCAGCCTGTCCCTCCATCAAATGCAGCCTGCCTGTCCCTCCATCATATGCAGCCTGCCTGTCCCTCCATCATATGCAGCCAGCCTGTCCCTCCATCATATGCAGCCAGCCTGTCCCTCCATCAAATGCTGCCAGCCTGTCCCTCCATCAAATGCAGCCAGCCTGCCCCTCCATCAAATGCAGCCAGCCTGCCCCTCCATCAAATGCAGCCAGCCTGCCCCTCCATCAAATGCAGCCAGCCTGCCCCTCCATCAAATGCAGCCAGCCTGCCCCTCCATCAAATGCAGCCAGCCTGCCCCTCCATCAAATGCAGCCAGCCTGTCCCTCCATCAAATGCAGCCAGCCTGTCCCTCCATCAAATGCAGCCAGCCTGTCCCTCCATCAAATGCAGCCAGCCTGTCCCTCCATCAAATGCAGCCAGCCTGTCCCTCCATCAAATGCAGCCAGCCTGTCCCTCCATCAAATGCAGCCTGCCTGTCCCTCCATCAAATGCAGCCTGCCTGTCCCTCCATCATATGCAGCCAGCCTGTCCCTCCATCATATGCAGCCAGCCTGTCCCTCCATCAAATGCAGCCAGCCTGTCCCTCCATCAAATGCAGACAGCCTGTCCCTCCATCAAATGCAGACAGCCTGTCCCTCCATCAAATGCAGACAGCCTGTCCCTCCATCAAATGCAGACAGCCTGTCCCTCCATCAAATGCAGCCAGCCTGTCCCTCCATCAAATGCAGACAGCCTGTCCCTCCATCAAATGCAGACAGCCTGTCCCTCCATCAAATGCAGACAGCCTGTCCCTCCATCAAATGCAGACAGCCTGTCCCTCGGGTGCCGCCGAACAAGAGAGAAATAGATCACTTAGCTCAGCTTCTGTGTTGTCCTCCAGGCTCCTTGTGTCTTCTTCCGATCCGTCCTCATACTTCCTGTCTTCTCTTTCTCTCGGGAGACAAAACAGGAAGTGACATCATGCAACAGATGTCAATCACACTGCCCGGCCGTAGTAATAGATACTACGAGCGCCGGGCAGAACCTGTGGCGCTTCCGAAAGCGCCACAAGGCGGTATAAAAGCCCGCAAATGAAGCGCCGCGTCTGCAATCTCATGATTGCATTGACGTGGCGCTTCCCATAATGCATGTGGCCGGCGCCACATGGTGCTATTACTGAAGCAAAAGGACGTTTTTTTGCATTTTTTTTTTAAAGGGGCAGTATTAATTTTTTTTGTGATTACAGGAGGACGGCCCGCCACTGATACCAACTGAGCACACACCTCAGGTCTGCCATGACCGCCTAGGACTGCAGAGCCAACTAAACACTGATGTTTGCTGTGATTTGTTTGAAGCTGACTTTTAATTTCTTACATGTGAGCTTAATGAATGAAGTGTTGCTGTGATTTTGAATTAAACTGGTGGTACAATTTTACACTATTGGAGCACTTTGTTTGTTTTCATGTACATTATTGAGGGATTATCACAGTGGTCTAGCTGAGATTCGTTTATCCATTTGTGGGATCATACACAAGGGATTTAGCCTAACACGAGTGAAAGGCAAATCCGTCTGGTGAGTGCGTTTTTCAGAGGGGAGTTATCACAGCACGGTGGTGAGGTGGAAGGTTCACAGAATAAGGAATTTTCTCATCGAATTTGTTCATCAATTTTTTATGGACTTTATATCACTTGTCACGTGGTGTTATTGAGTTTATATGTTACTGTTTATTTATTATTATATTAATTCAGGTTACGTTTTTTTCATTTTAATTATTCATTCACTAAGTAGCAGCTGTAGTTTATTTCACTTTTTTTTTTTTTGCCGCAGTGGTGATAGAGGTTACCCAGGGCGTTAGTATCCTATATCAATCATATATTGTCAGGATTTAAATAACGCAAACAGTTTGCGCATCGCTTTACATCAGTATAGGTACAGTCTCGCCACAGGTGAAAGTTAGATGTGGTCTAAATGTGGTAAAGGGTTGGTATAATATAGTATAGGGTTGGTATAGGTGCAGTATAGGTTTGAAATAAGTGCAGTATGAGTGTGGTGTTTGGGATCATTGTCATGCTTAAAAGACCCAGCCACGTTTCATCTTCAATGCCCTTGCTGATGGGAGGAGGTTTGCACTCAAAATCTCACGGTACATGGCCCCATTCATTCTTTCATGTACACGGATCAGTGGTCCTGTTCCCTTTGCAGAGAAACAGCCCCAAAGCATGATGTTGCCACCCCCATGCTTCACAGTAGATATGGAGTTCTTTGGTTGCAACTGAGCATTCCCTCTCCTCCAAACACGACGAGTTGTGTTTTACACCAAACAGTTCTATTTTGGTTTCATCTGACCATATGACATTTTCCCAATCCTCTTCTGAATCATCCAAATGCTCTCTAGCAAACCTCAGACGGCCCGGACATGTACTGGCTTAAGCAGGGGGACACGTCTGGCACTGCAGGATCTGTGTCCCTGGCGGCGTAGTGTGTTACTGATGGTAGCCTTTGTTACGTTGGTCCCAGCTCTCTGCAGGTCATTCACTAGGTCCCCCCCCTCCCCCGTGTGGTTCTGGGATTTTTGCTCACCGTTCTTGTGATCATTTTGACCCCCATGTTTTGACAGGCGCGCAGTTTCAGTGCTTGCCATAGGCACCATTTTTACTAGATACGCCTCTGTTGTGGGGCCCAAACCATCTGTCCCTTGAGCCCCACATTGCCCGCATATATTTTTCCCAGTGTAGTGGGTGCAGCTGATTTCCTGCCCCGCTTGCTCTCCTGGCTGCAATGATACAAACAGCCACACTGGGACAGGGGAGAGGCTTTTGGTTGTATGCGCTAGAGCCTGCTTCTCCCTCTGTCATGACTGCAGAGGATGTGACAGGAAGTGAGGCAGAGTGTGTCTCTGTGTTCCCCCACTCGCCCCTCCTTCTTTAAGCAGTGTGGAGATGAAACACACAGAGAGGGCTGTGTGTTGAGTCTTCTCCCACACGCTTCTCCTGTCAGCAGCATGGGGGATATTAATAAAGCAGTGACAGGACCGGAGCAGCTTGCAGAGGGGAGAACGGTAAGTTATCAGTTATCTGTTATGATGTGTAGTAACTAGGGTTGTCCCGATACCACTTTTTCAGGACTGAGTACAAGTACCGATACCTTTTTTCATGTACTCGCCGATACCGATTACCGATACTTTTTTTTTTAAATGCAGCCACGTGTCCCCAAATGCAGCCTTGTCCCCCCAAATGCAGCCTTGTCCCTAAATGCAGCCTTGTCCCTAAATTCAGCCATGTCCCTAAATTCAGCCATGTCCCTAATGCAGCCATGTCCCTAATGCAGCCATGTCCCTGAATTCAGCCATGTCCCTGATGCAGCCATGTCCCTGGTGCAGCCATGTCCCTAGATGCAGCCATGTCCCTGATGCAGCCATGTCCCTAGATGCAGCCATGTCCCTAGATGCAGCCATGTCCCTGATGCAGCCATGTCCCTGATGCAGCCATGTCCCTGGTGCAGCCATGTCCCTAGATGCAGCCATGTCCCTAGATGCAGCCATGTCCCTAGATGCAGCCATGTCCCTAATGCAGCCTTGTGTCCCCTAAGACAAAACCGCTGCCGACATCTAGTTACTATGCGCTGGGGGAACACAACATCTGTCATTTGCATTTGAATAGCTGTGTGTTCCCCCGGCGCGCCATCATGTATAGCCCCTACCCCTTGCCCGGGCACTTTGATAGACAGATCACCCGTTTTCGAACTTTAATCACTTGAACCAACGTGAAGAGGCCTCCTTGCATGTCATATCACGCTAAGTGACCAGCGATCGTGAGCTTTTCAACTAACTGGGGTTACAAGCACAGCGCAGGTGGAGTGGTGAGAATCATCTGGTTGTTTGCACAGGTCCGCCGCGACCGTAGTTCATCAGCTACATGAATATTGAGGAAGTTCTGCTTTGTTTTGATTCACGGCTTTGATTTTTTTTTCACTATTATATGCTTTCTTTATTTTGGATCTCATCTACCACAATGCTGGAATTGGAATTCTACCTGATGAGTTGAGAAACACATTTCATGCTTTTGTGCCAAAACACGTGAGTGTTAGGCAACTCGTTTTGGTGAGTGGCCAACTTAACTGGTGGAGGATTCACTATACCCATTGGGTGCGGTGGAAGATTACTTTGAAGATTATAGATTTGAGGAAATTTATCTTCTGCTCTGTTCTTAAACACCTATGAACTTTTTGTTTGAAACATTTTATTTACTCACGGGTTCATATCAATTGTTTAATTTGATCCTATTGTCATTTATATTTATATTTATTTTCATTCACCTATGTGGGTCATCCACATATAATCGCTGTTTATCCCTTTCATGACTAAGCCTATTTATGACATTTGGTGTTTACAAGTTAAAATCTGTATTTTCTCACCTTGTCTTTCAGGACAGCACTTGGAGAGAGCGCAGCTCCACCCACTTCCCAAGAAACACTGCAGTCATTGCTTTAACTTCCGCCCACCTCCACCATGGCCTCAGTTGTAGTGTTTCCTCTGGCCATGGTGGAAGCTCTGCAGGGAACCAGGAGGATGCTGGACTCTCTCCAGGGTGAGATGGATGGAAGAGCATACCTGCGATCGGTTGTTTTTCGGGAGGCAGACCCAACCTCCCCCCTGACGCGTGGGGGATGTTTCGGTGCTCCCCTCTTCTCGAGCCCGGCGAGGGTAAAGGCTGCCGGAGGTTCCGCTCTAGTAGGCTGGGCATTGCAGGCGGTTTTGAAGCGGTTAGATGCCGGTCTCCTGGGGCTGCGATGTCCCGGTACGGAGGGCGGGCGACGTCATTTCCGGTGGAGGCGGGACTTCCGGCGGTGCATGCCGGCTTCCGGTTCCGGCCGCTGGAACGCAGAAGGGAGGGGCAGCCTCAGCGGTGCAATTTCCGGTTCCCACAGCGGTGGGGTTAACCGGGAGATTCAAAAGGAAGGCGCACAAACGATTGCTGCGTTCTGGGAAAATGAAGCCAGAAGACGCGGCGGAGGTGGCGGGAGCAGGAGCCACATGTACCAGCCCGGCCCAGGTTCCTTGTTATGTCCCTCCTGCTGCCCCTTTGGGGGAGGGGAGCCTGCCTCACTCACCCTAGTCACGTCCCTGGGAGAGTGTTGTTTGTTTTGATACAGCGGTGATGGAATCTGGTGTGTTGTTTGTTCACTGGCTGTTTTGTGGTGGTGGTGGTTTGGGTCTGAGACACAAAGAGTTAAACATGGGGTTGTTGTCTTTTTGTGTTTTTCAGAAAGCTAAAGAAAAGCTAAAAATTTCAGTGCCCCCTCCTAAGAAACGGTGTGCTACTTGCAAGACAACCCTTAAAGGGTCTTGAACTAAGCCGTTATGCAAGGCATGCATCGCGGACATAGTCAAAGGGGAAGCCTCTACGAGTTCAGCCTTCGAACAACCCAAGGAGATGCTCTCTTCCTTTCGTAAGGAGCTAGAAGAGACCTTTCAGTCGTTCTGCTCCTACTTGGACAGAGGGGCGGCGTCAGGGTCAGCAGCTAAGGCCTCCACCAGTGCACCCTTGGATTATAGAGGGGCAGGTAGTGAGTCTGAGGAGGAAGAACCTAGCAGCATAGTCTCAGGGTCAGAGGCAGAAGAAGATACAGGAGATTCTTCTTCTTCACGTTACAAGTTGTCTTTAGAGGAAGTGGACGACTTGCTGAAAACTATTCATTCCACCTTAAACATTAAGGTGGATAAGACGCATTTATCTCTGCATGACAAGATGTACCAGGGTTTAGACGAAGTGAAGCATCAAACCTTTCCAGTACATAGAGTATTGTCAGACGCAGTTAAAAGGGAGTGGAAAGACCCAGAGAGGGCTCCTTTCTTTTCCCGGTCTCTTAAGAGGAGATTTCCTTTTGATGAGGATCCAGCGCAGGTATGGAATAAGAAACCTAAGCTGGATGCTGCATTTTCAAAGGTATCCCGAAATACGGACTTGGCCTTTGAGGATACGGGCACCTTAAAGGATCCCCTGGATAAAAGAGCAGATGCGCTTTTATGAAAGGCTTGGGATTCCTCCTTGGCCAACCTCAAACCGGCGATGGCATCCACGGTAGTGGCCAGGAACCTTGAGCATTGGTTGGAACAGCTGAAGGGTCACATTGAGTCTGGGACCTTACGCAGAGAGTTACTAGAGTCCTTCCCGATTCTTCTGAAGGCAGTAGGCTACATGGCGGATGCCTCAGCCGAGTCAGTGAGAATATCCGCCCGTTCCTCGGTCCTAGTGAATTCGGCCAGGAGGGCTCTCTGGGTCAAAACCTGGACTGGGGACACGGCTTCGAAGGCTAAGTTATGTGGCCTGCCGTTTGATGGAGACCTAGTATTTGGCGCCGGTCTGGACGCTGTTCTGGATAGGACGGCGAATAG
This sequence comes from Rana kukunoris, assembly GCA_029574335.1. Taxonomy (NCBI): domain Eukaryota; kingdom Metazoa; phylum Chordata; class Amphibia; order Anura; family Ranidae; genus Rana; species Rana kukunoris. Next base: position 576,770,756 of record CM056050.1, on the reverse strand, counting down.
GAAAAAGGCTTTTCCCTTAAAGAAGGTAGTACCACGGACCAGGAAACATTTTTGTCCTTTTTTCCAGCCCCAAGATCCTAAAGAGACGCAAAAAGGTCAGGGTGGAAGGTCCTGGCGGCCTCAGAGGGGTAGAGGGAGGCCTGGGGTGTTGTTTCGCTCCCCCAACCAGCCCGCTAAACCCCAGTGACGGTCGCCCGGCTGTGGGAGGACGACTTCAGGCGTTCCTTCCACAGTGGGCAGAGACGACTTCCAGTGCGTAAATCCTCAGGGTGATTTCAGAAGGCTACGCGCTGGAGTTCTCAGAGAAACCACCGTCGCGTTTTTACGCGACTCAGCTGCCCAGGGATCAGGGGAAATCCAGGGCAATGTTGTCGCTGTTAGAGGAATTTCTCCAGCAGAGGGTGATCACCCCGGTACCCCAACAAGAGCAGGGGACGGGGTGCTACTCCCATGTATTTTTAGTAAAAAAGCCGTCAGGAAAATTTCGTTTGATTCTGAACTTAAAATTCCTGAAGCTTCTTCCAGCTGGTTGCTTTCTGGCCTCGATAGATCTAAGGGATGCTTATCTTCACATCCCGATAAGAGCCTCTTCTCAGCGCTTCCTGCGTCTAGCGATCAGGACAGGAAGCGAGGTCAGACACTTTCAGTTTAGGGCCCTGCCGTTCGGCCTCTCCTCCTCTCCGAGGATCTTTTCGAAGGTGGTGGCAGAGGCCTTGACACCTCTCAGGCTGGAAGGAGTCTCGGTAATTCCGTACTTGGACGACCTCCTGTTGTTCGCCAAGACGGAAGATCAGCTTCTGAAAGACCTGGCCCATTTGGAAGGTCTAGGTTGGATTCTAAACAGAGAGAAGTCAAATCTAGTCCCCTCTCAGGTCATAGTCTTTTTGGGGTACACCATAGACTCCATTCAGGAGAAGTTATTTCTACCAGAGGAGAAAATAATCAAAGTTCAGGCAGCAATGAAGGCAGTGCAGACGAATCTGTCAGTATCAGTTCGTACAGCTATGTCCACCCTGGGACTACTCACATCCTCCATTCCTGTGGTTCAGTGGGCCCGCCTGCATTGGAGGAGTCTCCAGCAGGCGATTCTACAGAATTGGACGCATGGAGAACCCCTAGAAAAGGAGATCAGGGTCCCAGTTTCAGCAAAAAGGAAACTTTGGTGGTGGAGGGCTCACGCAAATTTGAGTCAGGGTCTGGTATGGTCCTTCCCCGCTACAATGGTCCTAACTACGGATGCCAGCTCCTGGGGGTGGGGTGCTCACCTCAGGGGCCAGTTGGCCCAGGGGTCCTGGTCCAGGGAAGAGTCCAAGAGATCCTCCAATTGGAGGGAACTCAAAGCCGTTTGCCTGGGACTCTGGGCCTTCCAGGAGACAATACAGGGTCTGCATGTCCAGATACTGTCGGACAATGCTACAGCGGTAGCTTACGTCTCAAGGCAAGGGGGCACGGGGAGCAGGGTTCTCCTGAACCTGGCCCTACACACTGGGCAGAGACAAACTTGGCATCTCTGTCTGCAGTACACCTAAAGGGCAATTTGAACCACCTGGCAGACTTCCTAAGCAGGAGGAGGGTTCTAGAATCCAAGTGGAGTCTAAATTCAGAGGTGTTCCAGAAAATAGTAGACAGGTGGGGAACCCCTCAGATAGACCTGTTCGCGTCCCAAGCCAACGCCAAGGTTCTGGCTTTCTTTTCCTTCAACAGACTGGATCAAGCGGAGGGTCTAGATGCGTTAGGTCAGCATTGGCCCTTCCGTTTGTGTTATGCTTTCCCCCCAGTACAAATGGTTCCGTTAGTTCTGTGGAAACTTCAGGTAGAAAAGAACCCTGCTGAAGCTGGCAATAGAACCTCACCAGCTACTTCCAGTCAGAAAGGACTTGTTATACCAGGGTTCGTTGCTTCATCCCAACGTGGATCGGCTCAACCTGGTGGCCTGGTTACTGAAGAGTTAATTTTAAGTAGGAAGGGTTTATCTAAATGCCTAGTGGATACGCTACTTAGTAGCAGAAAGGAAGTTACCAGGGCGATTTATTTCAAGACCTGGAGGGTCTTTAATTCCTGGTGCAGTTAAAAAAATCGTTCCCCCATGAATAATTTTTCGGTTCTGGAGTTTTTACAGGACGGGATGGACAAGGGTCTGGCAGCCAGCACCCTGAAAGCACAGGTTGCTGCGCTGTCAGTATTTCTAGAGAGACGGTTATCCCTAGATCCCTATGTCATCAGATTTTTTAAGGCATTGGCCAGGGCTAGGCCTTCCCCCTTTAAGTTTTTTCCCAAGTGGGACTTATCTGTGGTTTTGGGGGGTCTAACAAAAAGACCTTTCGAACCACTGTTAGAAGCATCTTTAACATTTTGGACCCTGAAATCGGTCCTTTTTGTAGCCGTCACCTCGGCTAGGAGAATTAGTGAGCTACAGGCTCTTTCTATTGTAGAACCCTTCTTGACCATCTTCCCAGATAGGGTCGTGTTGAGGACAGATCATGGGTTCCTTCCTAAGGTGGTGTCGGCCTTCCATAGGACACAAGAAATAGTGTTACCTACCTTTTGTCCGGCTCCTTCCGGTGCAAGGGAAGAAGAGTTTCATACCTTAGATGTCAGAAGGTGCATTATGCACTACCTGGAAGTCACTAGGGAGTTTAGGAGGTCCAATTCCCTGTTTGTGTTGTTCTCAGGTGCAATTAGGGGGTACGGGGCTTCCAAAAGCACGCTAGCCAGAACGGACTGGAGCTTCGCCAGAGCTTATCTGCACGGCAGCTACGTGGACGAGTTTTTCCACTTTTACTCGCCACTACAGGATGGATCTGCTCTCAGCGGCAGAGCAGTCTTTTGGCAGGAAGGTCCTGCAAGCGGTGGTCCCACCCTAGAGTAAGTACTCGGTTATCATCTCCAAGTGCTGTCCTGAAAGATGAGGTGAGAAAACCTTAGTTAGACTTACCGGTAACGGTATTTCTATGAGTCTTTCAGGACAGCAACGATAACCCACCCTTCTCTCTTCGGGTATATATATATATATATGTGTTGTACTAACATGTTTGGTTGCTATGTTCTGCTTATCTCATTTCAGTATGGCCGGAGGTGCTCGTGTACAACTGAGGCCATGGTGGAGGTGGGAGGAAGTTAAAGCAATGACTGCAGTGTTTCCTGGGAAGTGGGTGGAGCTGCGCTCTCTCCAAGTGCTGTCCTGAAAGACTCATAGAAATACCGTTACCGGTAAGTCTAACTAAGGTTTTTTGCTAGAAAATTACCTAGAACACCCAAACATTATTTATATATTTTTTAGCAGAGAATCTAGAGAATAAAATGGCGATTGTTGCAATATTTTATGTCACACGGTATTTGTGCGGCGGTGTTTTAAACGCAACTTTTTGGGAAAAATTTACTTTAATGAATTTTAAAAAAATGAAAACGTAAAGTTAGCCCAATATTTTTGCATAATGTGAAAGACAAGGAATGTAAACATCCCTTGTGACAGTAATAGGTGGTGACAGGTACTCTTTATGGAGGGAAGAGGGAAAAGACCCCCGGTCCCTCCTTTACACTTCAAAGTATTCAGATCGCCGAAAACGGCGATTCTGAATACTGTTTATTTTTTTAAATCCGGCGCCATTGACAGCCGAGACGTCGCTTCCGCGTTTACACATTGCAGGCTGAATCAAAGCCGCGTACAGCTTTCATTCAGTCTGCGCCCGCACACAGGACGCGTCGGGTCGAGAATCGGGTCTCCCGGTGGGACGGGAGGCCCGGTCAGAGCGGCGAGAGGCGGCGGGAGGGGGGGTGTCCCCTCCCACTCCTCCGGCATAACAACCGAGCGGCTTTTAGCCGCATTGGTTGTTATGTTTGGAAAGCCAATTGCCGGCTCTAAACAACGGTACCGGGATGATGCCTGCAGCTGCAGGCATCATCCCGGTATAACCCCTGAAACCCGAGGACGCATATGTGCGTACGTTCGGCGTGAAAGGGTTATATATGTTTGGAATTTAAACCACATTGTTTAAATACACTATATACACATTGTCACAATTTTCTCCATTCCCGTCGAGGAAAAAGAGAACATGCTCTCTTTTTGGCTCGTCGAGTTTCTCGACAGTTTCCTCGTCGAAAAATGTACACGTGACCGGTTTCCTCGGCAAAACACGTCTCCCAACAAGTTTCTTGCTGGATTCTGCCGAGGAAACCGGTCGTGTGTACGAGGCCGTAGAGTTGATGGAAAAAATTACAGCCAGATTACAGGATAGACTGGAAATGCATGACACAACTTGGGAAGAGTGGCACCGACACGAAGACCCGCCCTGAGCCACTGACCGAGCCTCTCCCTACTCCCTCCATACCTACAGGTTCTTCTCTCTGTTTCCCCTATTTCACTACCTTTCTATTCTTTTCTTTCTGCTCTCTCTCCCTTTTTTCTTTTTTATGATTCTCCTTTAAGTATGGTTTGACGAGGTTTCCGGCAGGCTGTATTTGAGATCTAGTCGCTGATATGTGGAGCCGCCGAGTTCCCTCTGTTATCTGTCTTGTGATTTATTTCACTGTGATATACACTGCTTACGCTACTGTTTTGCTAAAGTTTTGTATTGTTCTTTTTTTTTTTTAATAAAAACTGTTATTTAAAAAAAAAAATGAAAGAAGGTATGTAGGCAAAAAAAGCACTCCAATGCACCAAGTTATGTCGACTGTGAAAAGTTGATACAATAAAAAATATGACTGGTTAAATTCAAAAGTGATTTTTTTTGTCACTACTTTACACCAGAATTTCAAACAAACAATGCAAGCATTTCGTGGTGGAATATATATGGTTCATGGCATTATAACACTAGTACCTAAATAGTACATTTCTTTAAAAGGGTCTATGCATAAGATCAAAATGAGGGACAAATGCGAAGGACAGAGGACTTTGTTTCCAAAAGAGGAACAGTCCCTTCAAATCAGGGAGCTTTAAAAAAATGTAGCACTACCCCCGGAGGATCTGCTGGTTTGTTTTGGGTGGCACATTTACCTTGTGGCTCTCCGAATTCCTAGGGGTGCATGGTGCATATAGCAGTAGTAAAGGAATGTCCACGATAGGTGTCTTTTGCTGTGCTTTTTATTACCCAGTCGGGTAAAAACAATAAAACTTGTGGTGAAGAAGATAGAGTTGGAAGGAGAAGAAACATAGCAGATTCAGGCGTAGCAATAGGGAAAACAATCCTGCTCCCACGTGTAACACTTTTTGCGCCACTCCTGCTTGAGTGGGAATAGCGTACCTGGACAGGCCTCTCTCACCGGCCTGGCAGCCAGTGTATTTCGCTCGAACCTTTAAGGGATAAGTCTCTGCCACAGACCCTCCTGGAATGAACTCAAGGAAAGACCTCTGCCACAGGCCCTCCTGATTGTGATTTCGGCAGTGGCGGACCCCCTCCTGTAGGCACAAAAAAATGTTTTGTGTTTTTTCAATGGCCCCTTTAAGGAAAAAATAAATAAAACATTTCCTTTAATAGAATAAGATTGAGCGTCGGCCACCATTGCCCTATGAAGCGCCATGTCAATGTAATCTTTAGATTGCAGACGTGGGGCTTCATTTGCAGGCTTTTATCCCGCCTTATGGGTGCATTGCAAAGTGCTGAAGAGCTTCCCGTGCGTCTGGATCCACTATGGGAGCATTACTATTGCTGTTGACGAAAACCAAAAGTGACGTAACGCGGCAGCTCTGTTTTTTACACTGCCTGAGCGAAGCTGCCAAGGTAAGCAGATGGGATGTCATTGCTTGCCTCGTGTTTCATTGTATTGTCATGGATTGGAATTCTAGTGATCGCCCCAAAGTCATCAGCAGTGCACTGCCTGATCCCCACCCATCCACCTCGGAGCCTGTTATTGTAGTTAGACTGCTGGGACTTGTAGTTGGAGATTGGAGAACTACAAGTCCCAGCAGGTTATACATACAATAAGGCTCTGAGGTGGATGGGTGTGGATTGCATGCACCTTAGCCCAGGAGAAGATGGGGAACTACAAGTCCCAGCAGGTTATAATATAAGGCTCCGAGATGGATGGGTGTCCGGACATCCATCCACCTCGGAGCCTTATATTATAACCTGCTGGGACTTGTAGTTCTCCATCTTCTCCTGGGGCTCAGGTGCATGCAATCCACCATCTATGGGACTACAAGTCCCAGCAGTGAGAAAAACTGGACAAAGATGGTGGATTGCATGCATCTGAGCCCCAGGAGACGATGGAAAACTACAAGTCCCAGCAGATCATAATATAAAGCTCTGAGGTGGATGGATGGCTGTGTTTGATGGCATGGCACAGTGGTGACAATTGATGGCACAGTGACTGCATTTGATGGCATGGCACAGTGGTGAAAATTGATGGCACAGTAGTTGCATTTAATGGCATGGCACAGTGGTGACAATTGATGGCACAGTGGCTGCATTTGATGGGCACAGTGGCTGCATTTGATGGGCATAGTTAGGCTGCAATTTTTTTTTCCATTTGCGCCCCCCCAAAAATTTTGAGCACCAGCCACCACTGGATTTCAGAGATGAGCCTCCTTGATAGAATTACGCCTGGATCTCCTTCAAGTTGCTTTCAGGTACCGACTGACAGATGACCTACCTCCCAGTGTCTGGATACCTCGATCCCCGATGGTTTGCCGAGACCCTATTGGATTGCCAGCCTCTCATTAGCTCTCCTCAGATGGACTCCCCACCGAACAGCTATCTCGCTTGGGATCTTCAGGATTGGGAACCCAGTCGACCACTGGGCTCCCCGCCACGGCTCAAATGTCCCAGACCAACATGGTCCCAGAACCAGGAACATCGCGTGGCATGCACACCCCGGCCTGGTAGGCCATAACGCCGGGGCACCGTGGTGCAGTCATTCTAAAGGTGGGTGCCGCACATGAAGAAGAACCCAGAACCAATGGTGTCTGTCCTATAAATACCCTCCCCTAGCATGCACAGCAAGGCCACGTCCTCCTGATTGGCTGCTGGGGAAAAGTACCCAAATCTTAATTCCACTGCTGCCACCTACTGCCCTGGGGTGGGAAGAACACCCCAGCAACAACAGAATGAGCCTACAGCACAGGCAAGCTGAGACAGAGACCTAATTTTGAACACATTAACTGGATCAGACTTAAATTAACATTCTGATCTCCTTCTAAATTTAAATAGCACCGGTACTTCGAAGTTACCAGGTGCTACACAAAGAAAAACAGTTTTGGGCTTTAACCACAAGTTATTTATTATTAGTATTTGATCAACATCACAAAAAGAAAAGCATCCAGCACTAAGCACCGTTTCTTTTACTTTCAGCAGAAAAATTCATGTCTGTTCAGAACACCTGTGACAGATGATGAATGATTGCTAATTGTGTTTGTGCTTAAAATCCTAAAAAGCTGCTTTTTTGCAGAAAAATAAAAAACCTCCAAAATATCCAGCAGGGGGCGATATGTCCTAATGAATAAAGAACTACTTTTGTTCTGAGATTTTTGATGGAAATGGAAATGTTTAAAGGCTTATTGGACATGCACTGGGCATTACATACGGGGGCTGGAAACATCTGAAGGATCCAGCGATATCTAGCTATTTTTTTTTTTACCAGCTTTTCTTTATTTCTGTACATTTTATCAACAGCAATATCAAATATCTAACAGCAATTAATGACAATGAAACACAGGATGCATAGAAAAACCCCCCATCAAATATTTTTTTTTTTTAAAGCATATCAATACTCAAAACCAAAACCTTGTATTGAATGCAATTTACCTGTCGTTAGATGTGGTGGCCACATTCATTTTCTATTTTCAGACTTTTTTTTTCATCTGGGGAACCTGCTAGTGTCCTAGGGTGACAATGTGCATGTATTGCACCATATCTATAGAGGAACAGCACAGTCATTCAAGGCTGCTTTCCACCTCCCCTCCTCCTCATCGCCATTACAGAGAGGAGGGGTTGTGTAGTTCACAGAAAATAGCTGGGAAATCGAAAATTGTTCATAACATTGTTTTAGGTTTCAGTTAAGAATACGGAAGGTTACCAGGACACTGGATTTCTGTTGTGGGTAGGTGCAGTGTGGTGCAGCAGCACAAAACACTTATGCCCCGTACACACGATCGGAATTTCCGTTGGGATAAACTCTGACGTATTTTTCTGGCGTAATTTCATTCAAGCTGTCTTGCATACACACTGTCACACCAAATTCCGACCGTCAAAAACGCGGTGACGTACACTACGACGAGCCGAGAAAAATAAAGTTTAATGCTTTTGAGCATGCGTCGACTTGATTCTGAGCATGCGTGTTTTTTTTCTCCAACGGAGTTCCACGCAGACTAATGGAGTTTCCAATATAATTTTTTTTCATGTTCTCTTTCTAAGTCCGAATCGTGTGTGTCCGATGGGGCACACACACGGTCGGAATATCCAATGAAAAAATTCCGTCTGACTGATCGTGTGTACAAGGCATTAGAGTCTCAGTGCGGAGAAACTGAAATACAGTAAAACCTTGGATGGCGAGCATAATTTGTTCTGGAAACATGCTTGTAATCCAAAGCACTTGTATATCAATGCAAATTTCCCCATAAGAAATAATGGCCCCAGGGGCGTGCCTCCCCCAGGCTGGACTACTCCACTCTAGGACAAGAACCAGACTTCAATTTGCTCACAGAATAAATACAGCCAGTCACCCAGCCCGTCTTCAGAGCCTTCCTTTCTGTGATAGGCCGGGACTGCATCCATATTTATACTACCATCTGCATAGCTTCACACCTACTATCTAGAAACTTCTCCCAGCCTCCTGGATACAAAGAAAGCCATAGACAGAACAGCAGTTGTGCAAACTGAGCAAACCTAACTAGCAGATTGCAGCTCCACTGATTACAGGGAGCAGAACCAAGGGTTGTCCCCATTTTTATTTTTTTATTTGAGTGACCGAGAAATGAGAAATAAGATAAAAAAAATGGAGACAAATATTTCTGGCTGCAATGTAAGTTTTAGGCACAGCCATGTAATCAGCCCCCACCTTGTCCTACAGAAGTCTGTCTCTGTTGGCAAGAAACCTAACTATGTTCAGTTTCACTACGTCTGTGTAAACAGAAAATATTTCAAACATAATTCAAGCCTGTTATATGAGCGAATGTTTTCTCCAGAATGCAGCTGGCCATTTCCTACACAAATGTTCAGCCAATCAAGTCACCGGGGTCTAGTTTGGAGAAGGTAATGAGATTTTGCTTGCTATCATTCGGTAGTACGGCCAAACAGAGCCGGCACACTGGCCCACATTTACATGAAGTCAGTATTAGTTGGAAAAGATGAGCTTCCCTCTTGTGAGTTTGCTTGCAGGTGCTCCATCTGGGGGACCAGAAGACGATAAAAAGGTCCCCAGGAATTGGAATTTTGTCAAAGTTAGTGTAGATTAGTAGTGTGGGTCCATGTGTAGAAATGTAAATAAATTACTGAAACTGAAAATGAGGAAGATCACTCAATTAAATTGAAGTACAGACATGAAATGATGCAGATGCTATGGAGGCATTTATCAAGCAAATTAGCAACACAATTAGACACAAATCTGGCTTCCTCCCAAAGTCTTTGGGACAGTTTTTTGCATATGACTCCTGCACCTGGAATTCTGGGCAGAAAACAAAACGATTTGCACAGGTCAAAAAGATTTAGCACTAAAGAAGTGACGGATTATTTTTCACCACTATTCCTAATGTCCATTTAGACAGTTTATTAAGAAAACATAGGAATATATATATATACAACTTTCGCTGATGTCTTAGCCATTTTCATGGGCACCATGCTTGTGCCAATGGTAAGGCATCTGCACAGCAAATGTTTTAAACATGTAGCCAAGGTTTGCTACTGTGGTTAAAATTAAGGGACAGTTTGTTGTTTTATGTATGAGTTTGGCTCCCTCTAGTACATGCTAGACTCTTTGCATGTTTTTTTCCTCCTGTGAGAATTACCAGAGCAATGCATCATGGAACATGTAGTCTGGGATAAGAAGTGACACTGTTGGCCAGACCAATCTGTACCACAGGTAACAGAATGCTGTGCGCACAGAGCAGCTTGCTGGGAGAGTAAATAAAAGAGCATGTGTGGCCTATTTTCGCTCTCTCTGGACGCCATTCGGAACCTGCCAGCAGGAGGTCTGTGTGACAGGGAGTGAGAGTCTGCGGCCTACACTGAATCGCCAGCCTCGCCAGGGATCTCAAAGGACACCATTGCTATTCCAGCACAGCGGACCGGCCTGTGTTCCAGACCACCTGGAGACAGCTGCAATCCAGTCTACCAGGAGCTGCAGTGTGGCGTGTTGTGGCGCCATTCCCACAGGACAGAGACACAGAGAATTCCGGCTGGAACCCTCTATCCATTTGATGTCCGTAGTGTTGAGCGGGGATAGTGCCTTGTGATAGTTGATAACAGTATTGCTGAGTAATTCCTTTACAGACTGACTGGTGATACTTGTAGTTCCACGGATGTGAATCTACTTTTTCCTCAGACCTCACACAGCAGGCGCCTGGGGCTTATTCTCCCCTATTGTGCTTTAAAGTCAGTACTGTAAACATCTTCCTGACACAGTTAAAGAGGAACATACATGTAGTAACATCCCTTCAGATAACGTGCAGAATATTTTTTTCTACTTTGGATTACAAATTTTACTGCAGTATAAACAACAGGTTAGCTGAAGATAACCGGAACTGAAAGAACACATTTCTTCTTGGCTGTGCACAACTTCTTTACATTCCTCTGCTAAAGCATTGAACTACAAACACAGGGGGAGCCAATCTATAGGATATTGTTCAATTTCCATTGTGTTCAACATATGCATGTGTTTATCATTGTTTGCTGGTCTGTGTGCTGAGGACACAGAGTGAAGGTATCCAATATATGTGTTACAGTGTTGGGTATTTGTTCCTCTGTCTGCCTGTTCACATAGGTCTTGTAGTAGATTTATGTTAAGCATCTTTGTATATCAGTTATGAGACATACCCACTGTTAAACTAAAGCTGTTTTTTATTCATGCCATTCTTTGTGTTCGTTTCATCTCAGTAAACATTTCTGAGTGGTTCAGTGATACTGTGTGCGTTTCTCATTACTATCGCAGCATTGCAGGATGGAACTCGAGGTGTCAGAGGTAAGAAAGGATTTGCAGAGTTGAGGTAACCAATGGGGTATATAGTCTTCTAGCAGCCCCTATGTAGCACACCCCCTAAGGAGCCACAAGTAAACTGGGATCCCCCACCCTGCACAACCAGGCACACCAAATTTAAACAGACACTCTTGAGACAAAGAACAGTCCGTAACTTTATTTTTGTTATTTATTGAGGGTAAAAACTTGGATAGGGATGGGAAGTTATGGGATGACCATTTGACTTCAACAACAACTGCCAAGCTTTTGGCCTACAAGGAAACACAGGAATATCTTCTTGTAATTCAAATATTGTCCACTAGACTGTTGATGGGCAAGTTCTATGGTAATGTACATTTCCTGTCGTGTTATTGAAAACTGTATTTTCTTCCTATCATCTCTCTTTCATCTCTTTTCCACTGGACAGTCCACATGGAGTCAGCTAAGCCTGCACCACATGTTTCCTAAGTCCTGATCCTCCTGGAACAACATCGCTGGTATGATAAAGACTGTTTATCTATATGCCTAGTAGACATTTGTTTGTGTTCATATAATTCTTATATGTTCATTTATTTTTTTATCTCTAGTTTCACCATTATTCATACGCATCTTATATGACCATCATCGTAATAAAGGTCCAAAGTTACAGACAGTCTGGTTATTTAGGATGCAAGGTTTAAGCTGTATGTTAAGCTACATACAGTATATGCCAGGGGAAAACATGTAGCGAGAATAGAACAACAACTTTAGGGACAACTCCTCCTATATACAGTCTCTATATACAGCTCCACTTCTTCCTCCAGCACTCACTTGCTTGCAGAACCCAGCTGGATCACTGTGAAGATCTGACAGTCACAGATTAAAGCAATGACCCATTACAGGTAGGAATATGTGGCCCGTTAGTTGTGTAGCAGAATTTTCAGTGGGTTTTACTTCCTCTTTTGCTACCTGAAAAGCCTGGAAATTAAAAGAATAATTTGCTAGTATGCATCGCATACTAGCCCATTATGTGACACTTATCTGCAAAAGAATCCAGCGATGTCCCCTGTGTAGGCATCATCCATCTTCTGTCTCCTCTTCCTTCCGGGCTGCAGACTCCGGCTCTGTGATTTGCCGGACCCGTGTGACATCACTCCCGCATATGCGCACAAGGGCACCAATAACGGCACAGGCTGGGGAAGAAACGGCATGGAGTTTTGTTTCTTCCCCGCACATGCGCCGTTAACATTTTCGGTGGACTACAAGTGCAATATCTCCTAAACGGTGCATATTAGGAGTTGTTTCCACTACCTATAGGTAGGCCTTATTCTAGGCTTACCTATAGGTAGAAGTAGTCAAAAGGGGTTTACAACCACTTTAAATTGACAGGACTAATCTGTGTACCACATGAGCTCATACTGTAGCCATTCTGTGGGAGCCAGAATTATTGTTGGTTGGTAGGGGATCAAATACTTATTTTACTCACTGCAACTCAATTTATATCATTTGTATCATGTGTCTGCTGGTCCACTGGCACTTACCCCATCTAACTCACATCAGTGAGGGAAAATCAATGGCTAATTGGGCCAAATTTGGACATTTTTACTTAGGGGTGTACTCACTTTTGTTGCCAGCAGTTTAGACATTAATGGCTGTGTGTTGAGTTATTTTGAGGGAACAGCAAATGTACGTGTATGTGTAAGTATTGCGCAAATCCTGAATGTATGTGTAGGCAGCCAACACAACAAAGAAAGTTGTACAAGATATATAGAAAAGTAAGTGTAGCGCCAAAAAGAATAACTCCACTTGTGAGGTGGAAAATGGAGACAGGAACTCCAGTCCCTCTTCCCACTAGTGCTAGGGGCGTCTCTCCCTTAAGTGATTAATGCATATCAAATGTGAAAAAACAAATAATCAAAATAGTATCAACATGTATGGCCGTGATCTGCCTTACCATGAAAAACAAATGAAAGAAAAAAACATAAAAATATGAAAATAATAATAATGAAATTCGTGTCCACAAGGGTGGGTGAGCATGTGACCAAGATCACTAAGGGCCACGACAACCATACTGTGCCCAGACATTTTTTGGAGCGTCACAACAAAAAATTGGGGGGCACGAGTTTTCAAATTATTGATAAATTTGTACCCCACTGGAGAGGGGAACCCAAAGTCAGAGGGGTATCCAAGTTAGAGGTCTACTGGATATACCAGTTGAAAAGTTATTTTCCACACGGTTTAAATGTGGAGTGGGATGTAAATGCTTTTATCAGCCAGGCATAGACACCCCATTCATACGTTTTTTACTTTTTTATATTTTTTTACATTTTTTGAGATGATCGATACTGCTATATATATATGGTTATTGCTGTACAATGGCCACTGAAATATTACTAGGTCCATTTGTTGCCAACCGGGTTCCATTATACGTATAGTACTATTGCTGATCATGATTTTATGGTTTTTCTTGTTTTTAATTCTCACCTGTTTAGATAAATTACTATATTCCACTTCCCCAATGATTTGGAGACAAGTCTGGGCTGTATTCACCTATGATGTCCACAAGAGGGGGCATGCATGTACATACGTTTGTATTTTATGTTAAATTAACATCCTTGATGCATTGCTATGCACTGTGAATCCTGTGGGAGCGCATTCCGACTTCATTGCGTTGTATGGCGCTACTGGTTGTCAGCGCTATAACAGTGTTTAGACATACCAATGGGTGGGCGCCAGAACGAGGCGTGGAACGCAGCATGAGACGCGCAGGGCACGAAGCGAGATTGACCCATGTGTACACGTGACGTCATCATGCTTGAAAGTCGTAAATGAATAGCGCCACACACTATCCTCCTATGGGAGAGAAGGTGTAATAATAGGAGGAGGCATATCAGCACAGGATGTGCGGAGCTTTGTTAATACAAGCTCCACTATTGGTAACTACTGTCCCGCCCCCATACTTCCGGGGCTTGGAACGCACAATAAAGAAAACATGCCTAATTGGAACGCACGCCGCCACCTCTCAGAGGGGGAGCGATAATCTAGAACAGGTGGGTTATTATCATTTTTGAAACATATATATGTGCATAGGTTGATGGGGACCAGGCCATATACCCCTGTAGAAGTCTACCTAAGACGAAACCGGTCGGGTACGCTGGGTTCATTCCCAACTTTTTGCACACTTTCTTTGATATACTCCTACCTATCCAAGGTGGTGGAGCTAAGGTGCATATTTTATTCTGTGATGTGGTTTCCTATTGGGACCAAATTATATCTTTGGATTGGAGTGTGACATTTTGCTGTGGGACTGCCAATTTTTTATGTTTTTAATAAATTTTTATACATTTTCACACTATGAGAATTTTTTCTCTTTTTTTGGGTGTGATTACCCACTGATTGATTACACCATTTTCGGTTTATGGAGTCACATCCCTGTATTCTTGGTCGTGAATACAATCTACAAACACCGGAGGCCCTCTGGATCCTGATATTTCCTTGACGACACCACGTAAAGGACAAAGGGGAGTCAGCCACGGATTGATCTATGCTCTCTAGACCCTCCACCGTACGGTGAGTCACGGGTCCACAGAATCTGGTAAGAGTACCTTATTATTCTTACATTACCATATTATTGGATTATATCCTCTGGAGTGTATGAGTCTGCCTACACCTACCGTGGGAAGAAATTTTCCATCTATGAGACCCATAGAGTGGGTGGACTTACCTTTTCCAGTTTCAGGACTATCTTTCGGATCCAGTGCCGACGTCCTGTGGGGACCTTGTTTAGGCTTATGAACATATTCATATATGGTGTTTGATCATATAAACCTAGTATACTCACAATCCCCTTTTTTCATTTGATTGTGCACATTGTTTGGAGGTGTTACTGTGATCACTATTACAGATTAATATTTATTTATTGGTCCAAGTTTTGATACTTGTGGCCCTTGTTTACATTGTTTGTGCAACACGAATTTCATTATTATTATTTTCATATTTTTATGTTTTTTTCTTTCATTTGATTTTCATGGTAAGGCAGATCACGGCCATACATGTTGATACTATTTTGATTATTTGTTTTTTCACATTTGATATGCATTAATCACTTAAGGGAGAGACGCCCCTAGCACTAGTGGGAAGGGGGACTGGAGTTCCTGGGGTAGATTCATGTAGAGATACGACGGTGTATCTACTGATACACCGTCGTATCTGTGAGATCCGACGCTCGGATCTATGCGGCTGATTCCTCGAATCAAGTTCCGCATAGATCTCCCTTAGAGCCGACTGGTGTAAGTGAGTTACACTGTCGGATCTTAGGCTGCAATCTCCCGCCGTCCGCTAGGTGGCGCTTCTATTACTATACGCGACGAATATGCAAATGAGGAGAACCGCCGATTCAAAAACGAACGCCCGGCCGTCGCTTTTTTTTTTACGTCGTTTGCGTTCGGCTTTTTCCGGCGGATCTTTACCCCTGCTATATGCGGGGTAAGTGCGGCGTATCCTATGTTAAGTATGGCCCTCGTTCCCGTGTCGAGTTTTGAATTTTTTACGTCGTTTACGTAAGTCGTTCGGGAATACGGCCATACGTTAATTGCGTTAACGACGAAAACAATGACGTCCTTGCGACGTCATTTGAAGCAATGCACGCTGGGAAACTTAGCCGGCGGCGCATGCGCAGTATGATCGGCGCGGGGACGCTCGTGATTTAAATAGTAAACTCCCCCTAGCCGCGGAATTTGCATTCCGCCGGGGGATTTACGATCCGCCAGGGCTACTTACGAGGCAAGTGCTTTCTGAATACAGCACTTGCCTCAAAAACTGGCGCAGGCGGATCGTAAAAAAGATAGATCACGCGGATCAAAAGATCCGCTGATCTACATGAATCTACCCCCCTGTCTCCATTTTCCACCTCACAAGTGGAGTTATTCTTTTTGGCGCTACACTTACTTTTCTATATAACAGCAAATGTACACTGTTATACAAGCTGTACACCCACTACTTTACATTGTAGCAAAGTGTTGTTTCTTCAATGTTGTCACATGAAAAGATAGAATAAAATATTTACAAAAATGTGAGGGGTGTACTCACTTTTGTGAGATACTGTCTATATTTTTACACACAAAGTTTTAAACAAGAATGGGTTATTTTAACAAGCAAGGTTCACATATACTACAATCCTTTGCCAAAGGTCAGACTGACAGAACATTATGCACTGTTAAAAAACTGGACTGCACCGCCTTGCCAGTGCTGTGTTCCTTCTTAAAGCGGAGGTTCACCCTAAAAACAACATGTATATAACATTACACTTAGCATGCTTCCAACATTTACAGTATGCTGTTTTTTTTTTGCTGTACATACCGTCTTATTGCTATTTTCCACCCGGCTTCCGGGTGCTCACTCCTGCGGGAGTAGGCGTTCCTATGCAGAGGCGCAGTGTCATGTAGCACTTTGCCCAGATGATTGACGTCTTGAGAAAAACTTCCCCCCGGCGGATAAGGCGCATCACGAGTTTCCGAAAGTAGCCGAACTGCGAGTCGGCTCTATACGACGCCTGCACAGTCAGCTCTACACGGCTCCTAGTCTGTGTGCAGGTGCCGTATAGCGCCGTATAGAGCTGACTTGCAGTTTGGCTACTTTCGGAAACTCGTGACGCGCCTTATCCGCCGGGGGGAAGTTTTTCTCAAGATGTCAATCATCTGGGTGAAGTCCCACATGACACCTCTGCATAGGAACGACTACTCCCGCGGGAGTGAGAACCCGGAAGCCGGGTGGAAAGTAGCAATAAGACGGTATGTAGAGCAAAAAAAAGAGAGAAGAAATCAGAATACTGTAAATGTTGGAAGTATGCTAAGTGTATGTTATATACATGTTTTTAGGGTGAACCTCCGCTTTAAAGTGGAGGTTCACCCTAATTTCACCCTAATTTAAAAGTCATCGTTAATCACACCAGCTCAGTGTCAGTCTTTAAAGTTGGCTATCAATTTCTTTTTAACCACTTCAATACCAAGTCCATCAATTGACGTCCTGGCTTTCAGTGGGGATATCTGAATGATGCCTGCAGCCACAGGCATCATTCAGATATCCATCTCTTCAGGCAGGGAATCCCTGCACCATAAGAACGATCATAGCGGCGGTTCCGCCGCTTGATCGTTCTTATAGGCGGCGGGAGGGGACGCCCCCCTCCCGCCGCCATCCGGTGCGTCTCCGTGCTCTCCTTTGCCATCGGAGACCCGGAGAAACGATCCGCCGCCGTCCGCTGTAAACCATAGAGTAGACTGGTGACCAGATGGTCACCAGTCATCTCTATGATCGTCGGAGGCCCGGGCGCGATGTTATGACGTCACGCCCGGGTCCTGGAATGTAAACACAGCCACAATCGCGGCTGAAAGCATTAGATCGGTGAATTTTTTTTCACGATCTAATGCTTTCCAGCCTGGAGGAGAGATGTTGGGTCTTATTGACCCCACATCTCTCCATAAAGAGTACCTGTCACACACATTCCTATTACAAGGGATGTTTACATTCCTTGTAATAGGAATAAAAGTGATCAAAAAAAGGTTAAAAATAAAATAAATTGTGTAAAATAAAAAAAATAATAATAAAAAATAAAAAATTAAACACCCCTACCCCCGGTAGCTCGCGCTCAGAAGCGAACGCACGCGTAAGTCCCGCCCACATATGTAAACGCCGTTCAAACCACACATGTGAGCACCAGCAACAATTCTAGCACTAGACCTCCTCTGGAACTCTAAATTTGTAACTTGTAAAAAAAAATAAGCGTCGCCTATGGAGATTTTTAAGTACTGACGTTTGGCGCCATTCCATGAGTGTGCGCAGTTTTAAAGCGTGATATGTTAGGTATCTATTTACTCGGCGTAACTTCATCTTTCACATTATAGCAAAAAATTGGGCTAACTTTACTATTTTGTTATTTTTTAATTCACAAAACCGTTGTTTTCCCAAAAAAAAGGCTTTGAAAAATGATTGCGCAAATAATGTGTGAGATAAAAAGTTGCAATGGCCGGCATTTTATTCCCTAGGGTGTCTGCTAAAAAAACATATATAGTGTTTGGGGGTTCTGAGTAATTTTCTAACAAAAAAATTATGATTTATGCATGTAGGAGAAGTGCCAAAATACCCCCGGTATTGAATCGGTTAAATAAATGCCAAAGCGTGTTTCTGATGTCTGAACCAGGCACTTCCTGGTTGAAGTGTCGGTTTAGCTGTGATCGCCCCAGTGATTCCTGGGATTCCTGGGATTACTTTGTAATGTCTCCTGGGAGCACAGCGTGACGCTGCTCAGGAGACGATTCTCTAGCTAACAAGAGGAATTCAATGTATCCCCGAAGTATTGCTTGTGGGCTTCAGAGTGCCCACAAGCAAAATGGAACCGTCCAGCCAAGATTTTTATAAATTATTGTTTGCGGCAGAATGTCCATGCGAAGGGCTAAGAATGTCAGGCACGTGAGTACAGTAATAAATTTATTAAGAGCGAAATTCATGCGGAACCCCCGCTTTAACATGTTTCAGGTACTGTAGGCCAGTGGGGGAGGTGTTTAACCACTTCCCTACCGAGTCATTGTAAAATGACGTTGGCAGGAACCTTTCCTCTTTCAGACAGAACGTCATTGCTCGGGACCCAGTGCGCGTGCCCGCGATGTCCGCTGGGCACCCGCGATTGCCCGCAATCACGGCAGAACCATGGATCTGTGTGTGTAAACACACAGATCCATGTCCTGTCAGCGTTGAGGAGACCGATGTGTGTTCCCAGTACAGAGGAACACACATCAATCTCCTCCCCTTGTGAGTCCCCCTCCCCCTACAGTTAAAACACACTTTAGGGAACATATTTAACCCCTTCAGCACCCCCTAGTGTTAACCCCTTCCCTGCTAGTCACATTTACACAGTAATCGGTGCAGTTTTATAGAACTAATTGATGTGTAAATGTGAATGGTCCCAAAAATGGGTCAAAAGTGTCCGATGTGTCCGCCGCAATGTCACGGTCACAATAAAAAAAATCGCAGATCGCCGCCATTACTAGTAAAAAAAATAAAAAATAAATCCACAATTCTATTCCCTATTTTGTAGACGCTAGAACTTTTGCTCAAACCGATCAAATACGCTTATTGCAATTTTTTTTACCAAAAATATGTAGAAGAATACGTATCGGTCTAAACTCAGATTTTTTTTTTTTAATTATGATATTTATTAAATCAAAAAGTAAAAGATATTTGTTTTTTTTCAAAATTGTCGCTCTTCTTTTGTTTATAGCGCAAAAAATAAAAACCGCAGAGGTGATCAAATACCACCAAAAGAAAGCTCTATTTGTGGGAAAAAAAGGGCGTCAATTTTGTTTGGGAACGACGTCGCACCAAAATTGGTCTGGGCAGGAAGGGGGTGAAAATGCCCTGTATGGAAGTAGTTAAAGGGGTGTTCCAGCCAAAATTGTGTTTATTCAAAGTCAGCAGCTACAAAAAGTGTAGCTGCTGGCTTTTAATAAACACTCACTTACCTGGTCCTGCGTTCCAGCGACGCGCCGACCGGGGCTCCGCTCCTCTCCCCCCCTCCCCAGCCGGCGTCTCCATCTCGATTGTGGGCACCCAGCCGTGACAGCCTTCGGCTTCACGGCCGGGCACCCTCTGCGCATGCGCGAGCCGCACTGCGCATGCGCGCGCGGCGCGGCTCGCCGCTGTTTGGAGAGGCGATCGCATGGGACCTGTCAGTGTCCCATGTGATCGCCTACAGGGAGGGGCTGGTGTAGGCGATTAAGGCTTAATCGCCTAACCAGCCCCTCGGCGGAAGCAGGAAGTGGGACAGGAAGTCCCACTCCTACTGAAGCCCCCACTCCCCCCCCCAAAAAAATGACATGCCAAATGTGGCATGTAAGGGGGAGGGGAGGGGATTAAGCAAAAGTGTTTTTTTTGGGTGGAACTCCTCTTATTTACCAGATCAGTGATACCCGAGGAAAGTTTCAGGAGTGTAATGATACTTATTCATAGTTCAATGAACAGGCTGGAGGATTGGAAATAGCAAAGAAAGCTAACGAGCGGCAGACGTGGAATAGAGTTGTCACCTTCAGGCAATAGTAAACCAAATGGTGTAAATCACAAGACTGGCAAACAGAGTTACAAATATTTTTGCAGGTGAAACATTTCACATTAAAGTATTGCAACTGATTTTTAGCTGTTTTGCTGAAGTTCTGCTTTGGTTTCTGAGAAGGCAGACTTCAAATGTCATATAAGATGTACGTTTTGTTTCTTGCCTACCTTTCAGGTTCAGCAGTCCCTCATGAGGCCGAGCATTCACCCCTCCCTGGTAGAGGATTTCTGTGTTTTATTGCATCTGCTCAACCCTGATGTGTCTTTATAGTGCAGCCTCTCCCGCAGGCCTCTCCTGGTACTGCACTCTGGGGTCCTGCTAAATGTCTGGCAGATTAAAACAAAGGGCAAGTCAGCAGGCTGTGTATTCAGACATTAATCCATCCACAGTATGGAATTGGAGGAAAGATTCAGGTAATATTAAATGATAATAAAAAAGGGATTAAGCCATTCTTTCATTTAATGCTTCTAAGACACCTTAGAACCGTATTTCAAAGCATCCAGAGATGCCTGATTAACTATTCCCCGAGAGTTCAACATGGCCACCCATTGCTTGAAAAAAATATTCTAACATATGCTCCTGTAAAACAAGACTCTTCATACTTACCTCTCTAGAAGGGGGCAAGTCCTCATTTCACTCTTTAACCCTTTCCCTACCGAGTCATTGTAAAATGACGTCGACGGGAACCCTCCCTCAGAGTGGACGTCAAATGATGTCCTTGCCTCCCCTACAGTTAGAACACACTTTAGGGAACATATTAACCCCTTCAGCGCCCCCTAGTGTTAACCCCTTCGCTGCCAGTCACATTTACACAGTAATCAGTGCAGTTTTATAACACTAATCGCTGTATAAATGTGAATGGTCCCAAAAATGTTTCAAAAGTGTCCAATATTTCCTATTTTGTAGATGCTAGAACTTTTGCACAAAGCGATCAAATACGCCTATTGAGATTTTTTTTTTTTTTTTAAACAAAAATATGTAGAAGAATATACATCGGCCTAAACTGATGACATTTTTTTTTTTAATTATGATATTTATTATAGCAAAAAGTAAAAGATATTGGGCCAGATTCAGGTACACTTAATTTTGCGCTGCGTAATCGAAATACTCTACGCTGCCGTATTTTCCCAGGCTCTACATCGAATTCTGGTAGATTTTTGCCCGTACGCTAAGGCGGCGTAGTCTATTTCTCGAAATACGCGATTAGGGGGCGTGAAGCATTTAAATTAATGCGGCGATCGAACTGCGCATGCTCCGTTCAGAAATTTCCCGCCGTGCATTGCGCGAAATCACGTCGTTACGTCATTCGTTGTTTGAGTAGCGTCGTTTACAAACATTCCTATTCCCGGACGACTTACGTTAAAAATAATAAAAGACGTCGGAAAACGTAGAAATTCGACGCGGGAACGACGGCCATACTTAACATGGGCTGTCTAATATTAGAGCAGCAAAAAGCTGGTATAGTGTTACGCCAAAAAAAGATGACTAAAGATGCTGTAAGACATTGCGATTGAAGATCGTAATTTCTGGGATCGCCGGCAAAAGCTCATTAGCATACCCCGACGCGGAAAACGACGGGAAGTCCACCCAGTGGCCGCAATTTTATTGCAGCGTAGATCCGAAGGCATACGAACACGTAATCCAGTCGAATTGAAGCCCGCAGCCGTCTATTGAGGTTTGAGGTTTCCGACTAGCTAAAAAACGCGCGTAATTTGAAATTACTCCAGTCTAACACAAGTTAGACAGGAGTTACGGCTCTCTGAATCTGGCCCATTGTGTTTTTTTTTTTCAAAATTGTTGCTTTTCTATTGTTTATAGCGCAAAAAATAAAAACCGCAGAGGTGATCAAATACCACCAAACGAGGGCTCTATTTGTGGGAAAAAAAGGAGCTAAATTTTGTTTGGGAGCCACGTGCGCTGTGTGTATATTTATGCTTAAAGGGGTCGTAAATTTAAAAAATGTTTTCCCTAAATAGCTTCCTTTACCTTAGTGCAGTCCTCTATCACTCATCCTTTGATTTTGCTTTTAAATGTCCTTATTTCTTCTGAGAAATCCTCACTTCCTGTTCTTCTGTCTGTAACTCCACACCGTAATGCGAGGCTTTCTCCCTGGTGTGGAGAAAGCCTCTTGAGGGGGGAGGGGGCAAGCAGGCAAGTCAGGACACTCTCTACTTTGCAGATAAAGAAAGAAGCTGTGTGTTAGTGGGCTTCCTGACACTCCTGCTCGCCCCCTCCCCCCTCAAGAGGCTTTCTCCACACCAGGGAGAAAGCCTTGCATTATGGTGTTAAGTTACAGACAGAACAGGAAAATAGCATTTCTCAGAAGAAATAAGGACATTTAAAAGCAAAATGGAAGGATTAGGTAAGTGAAGGAGTACTGCACTAAGGTAAAGGAAGCTATTTAGGAAAACAATTTTTTTCCTTTACAACCCCTTTAATGTGTAAGGTTATACTAGATACAATGTAATCTATATACAAAGATGTAAGTAAATGAATTAAGCTTACTGACGTATGTTAGCATAAAAGACTATCTGAGATATGGGATATGGTATATACATGAATGCAAACCAACATTGTTACAAAGTTGATATGGGCAGGCAGACTATGGAACAATGTGGAAATGATATACGGTAAGTATTACATGTGTAAAAGAACAATGTAAGAGACCCAATAGGGGTAACTAAAGTATAAAAGTTGTACCTCAGTTTGTTCTTAAAGATGTGACCGCTCTATCCAACCATCAAGTAGTGAAACAAAGTTCCAGCCATGCTGAACGTCCAGATATTCCCACAAAGGACCGGAGGCTCCGCCCCCAGTGTAATGGAATAAGGGATGCTCTGGGAACTCTGATTTAAGGGGGAACACTGAGCACTCTGATGCACAGAGAGGACTCTGATGTAAGGGGAACTCTGATGTAAGGGGTGCTCTGAAAGCCCTGATTTGCCTTAGTGTACTCATCCAGATATATCTGAGGCTGCTGGACTTCAAATTTCCAGCCCCAACTTTCCATTTCTAAAGGCACAGCATCGGGGATTGGAGTGTGGGCAGACAGAGGGGTAGGGGTGGGAGAAAGAGAACCAGATCAAGCTCTCTCTCCTCTCCCAATGTGTGTG
This sequence comes from Rana kukunoris, assembly GCA_029574335.1. Lineage (NCBI taxonomy): Eukaryota > Metazoa > Chordata > Amphibia > Anura > Ranidae > Rana > Rana kukunoris. Next base: position 576,747,461 of record CM056050.1, on the reverse strand, counting down.
TTTGGGGGGGGGGGGGGTGTTAGTGCTGGCTGTGGGCAGTGTGAAGGAATGTAACAGACACTCTCAGCTTAGACAACTGCAGCCAGCAACCCTGCTGGAACGTCATAGTCCAGTCTGAATAATGTGTCCGGGTTTCAGGAAGTCTGAAACTTGAACTCATGATTTCAAACCCAAACTGTCCAGGTGAATCCTGGTCAGATGGCAACCCTAATTAGGCCAAGGTAACTTGGAATAAAGTTCTGTACTACTAGACTGGAATTAACTCATAAATCAGCATAGTCAGTAATAAACAATACATATACAGTGCGGAAAATAAGTATTTGAACACCCTGCTATTTTGCAAGTTCTCCCACTTGGAAATCATGGAGGGGTCTGAAATTGTTATCGTAGGTGCATGTCCACTGTGAGAGACATAATCAAAAAAACTAAATTCCATAAATCACAATTTATGAATTTTTTTAACTATTTATTTGTATGATACAGCTGCAAAGAAGTATTTGAACACCTGAGAAAATCAATGTTAATATTTGGTACAGCCTTTGTTTGCAATTACAGAGGTCAAACGTTTCTTGTAGTTTTTCACCTGGTTTGCACACACTGGAGGAGATATTTTGGCCCACTCCTCCACACAGATCTTCTCTAGATCAGTCAGGTTTCTGGGCTGTTGCTGAGAAACACGGAGTTTGAGCTCCCTCCAAAGATTCTCTATTGGGTTTAGGTCTGGAGACTGGCTAGGCCACGCCAGAACCTTGATATGCTTCTTACAGAGCCACTCCTTGGTTATCCTGGCTGTGTGCTTCGGGTCATTGTCATGTTGGAAGACCCAGCCTCGACCCATCTTCAAAGCTCTAACTGAGGGAAGGAGGTTGTTGCCCAAAATCTCGCAATACATGGCTCCGGTCATCCTCTCCTTAATACAGTGCAGTCGCCCTGTCCCATGTGCAGAAAAACACCCCCAAAGCATGATGCTACCACTCCATGCTTCACAGTAGGGATGGTGTTCTTGGGATGGTACTCATCATTCTTCTTCCTCCAAACACGGTTAGTGGAATTATGACCAAAAAGTTCTATTTTGGTCTCATCTGATCACATGACTTTTTCCCATGACTCCTCTGGATCATCCAAATGGTCATTGGCAAACTTAAGACGGGCCTTGACATGTGCTGGTTTAAGCAGGGGAACCTTCCGTGCCATGCATGATTTCAAACCATGACGTCTTAGTGTATTACCAACAGTAACCTTGGAAACGGTGGTCCCAGCTCTTTTCAGGTCATTGACCAGCTCCTCCCGTGTAGTCCTGGGCTGATTTCTCACCTTTCTTAGGATCATTGAGACCCCACGAGGTGAGATTTTGCATGGAGCCCCAGTCCGAGGGAGATTGACAGTTATGTTTAGCTTCTTCCATTTTCTTTTTTTTTTTTTAATTCTTTATTTTATAGCATTTTTCCACTCTTATTCCTCTTTATACAAAAAAGTAAATAACTACAATTTGACACTTTTCTTTAGACATTTTCTCGTTGGTCATTGTGCTTCTTGGCGAAATTCCAAAATTCTGCCGTCATATCTACTGTATGTAGCTATAACATAATACGCTTCCTATTCCCCGTTTCTACCCTTCCTTCTAAATCGCTATTCCCCCCCCCCCCCCCGTTTTCCCCCCAGAAAAAAAAAAAAGAACCCCTCCCACCCCCCTCCTCCTTCAAAGGTCTCGCTCTCTGAATCTTATATAGGGGGTCCACACTTGACTATACTTCCCCTCTTGTTCTCTTATTCCCATCGTCAGGTTCTCCATCTGCTGAATTTCTGTTACTCTGCCCAGCCATTGCTGTCTAGTCGGCGCAAGCGTACTTTTCCACAAAATTGGAATGCATGCCCCTGCCGCTGTCAACAAATGTCTAAGCAGAGAATTTTTAAACTTTGCCATGGAAATTGGGAAGTCCAAAAGTAGATAGGTAGCTGGATTATCTCCCAGATCTACCTCTGTGATTTCTTTTACCGTATCGGTGACCATTTTCCAAAAATCTCTCAACTTTGGACACTCCCAGAATACATGTAACATGGTACCCTCTCCTTCTCCACACCGCCAGCACCGGTCTGATAGTTCGGGGAATATCCTTTTTAATGCGACAGGGGTTTTATACCATCTAGTCAGGATCTTATAACCACCCTCTTGATATCTGGTAGCGAGAGAAGCTTTGTGTGTAAAATTGAAGATTTTTATTCTCTGCGTCTCTGAAAATTTAGTCCCCATTTATTTTTCCCAAGCTAAAATAAATGGTAATTCTTTTGGGGCTATTGACTCTTCTAGAAGAGTATACATTAAAGACAGAACATGTCTCAGTGAGTCACCCTTCAAGCATAGTTCCTCATATCTTGAGAGGTCTCTGGTTGCTTTGCCTAGTGGGTTCATTGCTCTAATAGCAGCTTTTAATTGGTTTAATCTCATTGAGTCTATTTCCCTATTAAATACCTCTTCCCTCTCTCCCCCACTGCTCCTTTGATTCTCATCTTCAAAGTGTGTTAGCCTGCTCATTCCCGACCGTCTAAGATTATTAAAATGTAGGTCTGTGAGGCCTAATTGGAATCTAGGGTTTCCCAGCACCGGGAGTAGTGGGCTTGGATGTTCCGAGATTTTAGTTTTCTTAAATATTTTTTTTATGACTCGTAGTGTGGCTCCTATAGTGGGGTGTTTTTTCACTTCTTGTGGTATATCTACCTCTTGGATCCATGCCATTCCCTCTAAAGGAATGTTCGTGATTTTTTGCTCCATATGTATCCATGGTTTTGCCTTCTGTTGGGTACACCACTCTACTACCCTTGCCATATGGGACGCATCGTGGTATCCCATTGGATCTGGGAGTCCCACCCCTCCTCTTTCCTTTGGCAATGTCAAAATCTCTCGCCGTATTCTAGGTGCTTTCCCTGCCCAGATGAACTTAGCGAATCTAGTTCTTAAATCTCTCAGGAATCCTGAGGGAACCTTTACAGGTAGGGTCTGAAGTATGTATAGTAGTCTTGGCATCACATTCATTTTTATAATGTTAATTCTTCCGAACCATGTAAAGATTTCCTTATCCCATCGTTAAAAGTCTGCCTTGATCTGTCTTACCAGGGGTACGAAGTTCAACTCGTAGATTCTTTTTAGATTTTTCGATATCTTTGTTCCCAGGTAAAGTATGTGGGAATCTGTCCACCTAAAGGGGAAATTTGCCGCTAATTGCTGCTGCTTCTGTCTATTCACTTCTATTCCCATTGCTTCCGATTTACTATAGTTCACCTTAAAATTGGAAAGCTCTCCATATTCCTTTATCTCCTTCAATAGGGATGGTAGGGATAGTTCTGGAGTCGTTAACGAGAATAGCAAGTCATCTGCAAATGCTGCGACTTTATACTCTGCTCCTTTAACCAAGAGTCCTCTTATATCTCTATTTGCCCGGATAGTTCTCAAAAAGGGTTCTAAAATGAGGACAAAGATAATCGGGGAGAGTGGGCATCCTTGTCTTGTTCCATTTCTTATTATAAAGGGATCAGACATTACATCGTTCACCTTTACCCTTGCTGTCGGGCATGAGTAGAGGCCTGCAATCCAATTTTGCATTCCTCTACCTAGCCCAATGTGTTGTAGTGTAGCTTTTAAGAATCCCCAATCCACCCTATCAAAAACTTTTTCAGCATCGGTTGATATTAATACTAAAGGGTTGTGATAGAGTTGGGACATGTATATGGTACTTAACACTCGTTGTGTGTTTTCCCTCCCTTCTCTTCCGGGGGTAAAGCCGACCTGGTCCGGATGTATAAGGGGGGGGTAAGTGAGTTACTAATCTATTGGCAATTATTTTTGAAAAGATCTTTAGGTCTATGTTCAATAAGGATATTGGACGATAACTGGGGCATAGTGTCGGGTCCTTCCCCTCCTTAGGAATTACAGCTATGTGTGCCCCAAGTGTTTCTTCACGCATCGACCGCCCTTCTTTTAATGAATTAAAGGCCCCCAAAAATTTAGGTGCCAGTTTTTCGTAAAAGGTTTTGTAGTATGTTAATGTATATCCATCTGGACCCGGGGATTTGCCTGGTTTCATTTCTTTAATTGCTTCTAGAAGTTCCTCTGAAGTTATTACCCCCTCCATACTGGCTATAGTTTCTTCTGGAATTTTAGGCATGCCTGATTCATTTAAATATTCCTTTACTCTATTCTCTCTGAGCTGGTTCTTCACTGATGTGGATTTGCTCTCCAATTGGTACAGTCTATCATAATATTCTCTAAAGGCTTTTGCGATTAGTTGCGATGAGTTAACCAATTTATCTCCTTGTATTTTTATTTTTTCGATATGGTTTTTAGCTCTTGTTTCTCTCAATGCCTTCGCCAACATCCTGCTTGGTTTGTTCCCAAATTCATAATATGCCCTTCGGCATCTACTTAGTTTAGCCTTAGCCTTATCCATGAGTATCAGATTTAGTTTATCTCGAAGGATCGTTAATCTCTCTTCAGTGTTTTTTTTTTGCGACCTCAAATATTCGGATCTCCCCAAGCAGGCGGTCTACCTCAGCATTGAGAGATCTCTTTCTATGAGCTCCTAGTGAAATAAGGATTCCTCTCAGATAGCACTTGTGCGCCTCCCAATTACATAGTGGTGATGTATCTTCGTCTTAATTCAGTGTAAAAAACATTTCTATTTCTTGCTTTATCTTATCCTCATACTCTGGGTCTTTAATTAATGTTTTGTTGAGCCTCCAGTTCCATTCCCTAGGACCTGCTATCCCCCATTCAATAACACAACTGACTGGGGCGTGGTCTGATATTGAGAATGAGCCCATTGAAGTTTCTCTTAAATTCAGCAGTATACTTTGATCCAGAAATATGTAGTCAATCCTCGTGTATGTTTTGTGTTTTGGTGAGTAAAAACTGTAGTCTCTCTCATGTGTATGTAACGTCCTCCAGGTGTCTATTAACTGTAGGTTTTGTAGTGTTTCCCTTGCTTTTCTTAGTTTTATGTTGGATATATTATAAGATCCCTTGGAAGAGTCAAGACTAGGATCTAGGACCATATTCATATCCCCCCCCAAAATCAAGACCCCCTCTCTACTCTGAGTCACCATCTCCGCAAATTTTTCCAGAGCAGAGACCGGGTCCTCATTCGGGAGGTAGATGTTTACTAGAGTAACCCTTTGCTCGTTTAGTGTCCCCTTTACCGTTAGAAATCGTCCTTCCTCGTCGGTTTCTACTTTTGATTCCTTCCATGTTACATTTTTGGCCAGCAAAATTGCCACTCCATTAGCCTTTGAGGTCTGAGATGCCCCCATATACACTACTGGAAATTTTTGACTCTTCATCTTTGGGATCTTATCTTTCCTAAAATGTGTTTCTTGCAAAAAAACTATTTGTGATTTTAGTCTCCCTAGTTCCATTATTATTTTTGATCTTTTTTCTGGGATGTTTAACCCTTTTACATTATAAGTAGTAATGTTTAATCTATCCATCCTGCCTCTTCCTCTTCACTCCCCTCGTATTCTGTCCTATAGCTTCCGGTATACGTGCCGGCCTCAAGAGAGCAGGAGACGGGAAGGAGGGGGATTGAGGAGGGCGCCGACAGAGAGAAGGCAAAAGGAGAACGAAAAGGGGAGAAAAAAAAAAAGAAACCCCGCCCCCCCCGTAGCTCGGATTCTAGTCCTCCGTTCAAGTATCCGAGTATTCCTTGCCTCCCACCTCCGTGGTGGCCCTTCCCCTAGGGCTGTCCCGCGGTTGGTGTGAGGAGAAAAGAAAAAAAAGAAAAATAAAAAAAAAGAAACCCCACCCCCTGAGCGTCTCCGACTTTCCTCTACCAGGAGGAGAGGCACTCTATGGGGGAAACGTATAAAAGCATTGCGGAGAGTCACGTCTTTTGCCCGGGAGTGCCCTTCAGTATTTGATTATCCTATCCCCCTCCCCCGTGTCACCCCCTACTCCCTCGCAGGGAGGGGGGGGTCCACCTCCCCCTAAATCCCCCCCCACAACTTGAGGACAAATCTATTCCCCAAAGAACAATAAATCCTACGAGGTTATCATGTGGCACTAAATCATGTGTATAGTCATATAGTCATGTAGTCAAATCTTTCATGTACATTAAACAAACAAATAAACCAATTGAAGAACCCTCCACCACAGTTGTCCCATAGACCCCCCCAGCTGGGGCCGTTATACTCCCCTTTCTCCCCCTCCCTTTGTCTCCCACCCTCTACCGTATACTCTACTTAATCCCCTCCACTCCTTCCCCCCTTCGTGTTCCTTACAATTCCGCATCTAGGTCTTCTAACATTATCAGTCCAGGCTTCCTTTCCCTAGGTCCCCTTTCCCCCTCTTCCCTTTCGTCTACCCCTACATATCCCTTGATAAAAAAAAACAAAAAAAAACACATATACACCTCATCAACCGGGGAAAGGAAAGCAAAGGGGAATTTGTGGAGTGGAATAAAAAAACAAAAAAACAAAACAAAGATAGGTTGTATTATATTACTATTCTATGTGAGAAAAAAAAAAAGAAAAAAAAAAGAGGGGGTCCTAGTATGCACTCTTACCGGGCCCTTTTTTAACGATTGCTCCAACAGTGGACCTTTTTTCACCAAGCTGCTTGGCAATTTCCCCGTAGCCCTTTCCAGCCTTGTGGAGGTGTACAATTTTGTCTCTAGTGTCTTTGGACAGCTCTTTGGTCTTGGCCATGTTAGTAGTTGGATTCTTACTGATTGTATGGGGTGGACAGGTGTCTTTATGCAGCTAATGACCTCAAACAGGTGCATCTAATTTAGGATAATAAATGGAGTGGAGGTGGACATTTTAAAGGCAGACTAACAGGTCTTTGAGGGTCAGAATTCTAGCTGATAGACAGGTGTTCAAATACTTCTTTGCAGCTGTATCATACAAATAAATAGTTAAAAATTCATAAATTGTGATTTCTGGAATTTTTTTTTTTGATTATGTCTCTCACAGTGGACATGCACCTACGATGACAATTTCAGACCCCTCCATGATTTCCAAGTGGGAGAACTTGCAAAATAGCAGGGTGTTCAAATACTTATTTTCCGCACTGTATAAGCATTAACTGCAATGTGAATAATAATATTATAATCAGTCGAGAGTTGATAGGGAAATTGCATATTACATATTTCCTTAGTTAAAGTCTAGTGGTCTCACACATATCTAATAATGAATTCCAAGCTTGGGTTAAGGGGCCACACAAGCCATATAAGGATATAAGTATGGTTTTACCTTAGTTGACTTCAACCAAAGGAATGTTTTTGTTACCTTGGCCAAACCCACTTTCTAATTTTGCTGTAGAGACTGTGTAGCCAGAAGTAGAGGCAAATACCTATCTGTACCCCCTCCCCGCGGAAAGGTGCCAAATGTGACACCGGAGGGGGAGGGTTCCGATGAGCGGAAGTTCAACTTTAGGGTGGAGCTCCTCTTTAAGTGTTAGCATGATGGAATTGCTTCAATGTGTGAGTTGGCACCCCTTGTGGCCAGAGACCAAAGCACTACGCCGGGTCCCACACCGAAAAGATAATGTCTTCTGACCCGCCAGTGACGCCTATCTCAGCACTGACTACAAAGCCATTTTGATGGAAATACAATGCATTCAAGTACTCAGAACTCCTTTACTTATTTTTCAGTTTTGTTATATTGCAGCCTGAAACTATAGTTGCTTAAATTAATTCAGTTCCCCATAGTGACAAAGAGAAAACAGAATTTTAGAAATGTTTGTATGAAAAAGGAAAAATGTAATTCACATTGGCATAAATATTCAGACCCTTTACAACAACACTTGAAATGTATCTTAGGTGCCTCCCATTCTCTTGAATGTTGCTGAGATGTTTATAAACCTTGATTAGAGTCCACCTGAGATAAATTTAATTGATTGGACATGATTTGGAAAGGCACATAAAAGGTCTCAAAGCAATGCATACTGTATCAGAAAAAAAGCCACAAGGTCAAAAGAACTGACTGCAGAGCTCAGAGACAGAGTTATTGCAAGGCAAAGATCTGGGGAAGGCTACAAAAAGGTTCACAAGAGCACAGTGGTCTCCATAATGTTCAAGTGTTAAGTTTGTCACAACCAGGACTCCTCCAAGAGCTGGTCATCTGGCCAAACTGAGCAATTGGGGGACAAAGGCCTTAGAGCAGGGGGTCTCAAACTGGTGGCACATAGCGTAATAACGTAGGCACTAAGCTTTTAATAATGGTTAGAATCACTTACATGGAAGTGAAGAAAAAAGGCATACCGATCAATATGTACGTGGCAGCAGTACTGCAGTGCTGCCACGTACATATTGATCGATATGCCTTTTTTCTTCACTTCCATGTAAGTGTTTCTAACAATTATTAAAAGCTCAGTGCCTATGTTATTACACTATGTGCTACTTCTGTTTTGCTTTTCCTTTATACATCGCTGTTTTGGTTTGACCATTTGGGAAATACCATCTTTAAATGGTCACAAAAGGATTTTTTTTTTTTAGCTAAATAGCCTCCTTTACCCTAATGCAGTCCTGGTTTCATGTCATCATTGTTAGTTTTTGCTGTAATCCTTCTCTGTTCTGCACACTTCCTGGTTGTCTGTTTCCTTATGAAAAAAGTACTGAGAGCTTCTCTCTGTGGTCTTTAATCAAGAAGGTGTGATTACTGTGTGTCTAAAACCCCTTAGAACCAATACGTTTCATTTTAAAAACAAACACTGCCCTGTATTGGCTCTGTGTCTCTGTCCTTCACAGAAGCATGAAACTGGATGAAAAAACGAAACTGAAACTGCAGGCACATTATATGATTGATTTTTATCTATTTTTAATCATTTTTAAAAGGAATCAGTTAACTATTATGTCTCTACACCCTGTAAACAGTAATTTCAGCAACATTTTTTTTTTACTTTACAACTCCTTTAAGTCTTGGACATCTTCCTCTTAATTATTGGCGTTGCCATATGAAAATCGGATCCCATATTGTCACAGCCTATGTATACATTCAGCTTTGTTGACCCTCTGGGCGTAGGCTCACCTGGGTTCAACATATTTGGTAAGCCTCTGTTTTATTGGTGGCACTAGTGTGCATCACGGACAAGAGTGAATCACCGTTGGTCTGTGATTACTTACCCAGCTCATACATCAATCAAGTTTTCTCACCATATATATTTGGACTTTTTATTATATTTGTCCCTTCTTTTTTGTTCACATATTTTTCACTATTATTATTACTTAGCGCTACTATGTGTATGTATTGGCTGTTCAAGAAATAAACTTCACTCTGTTTGAAGCGTAAAAGTGACTGGCACCCAATGTTCTTTTCTTGTTCATCACCCACCATGCCCACAAACCTGCACCCTGAGAATGTATGTCGGCCATCCCTACCCCAGGTAATCACCATTAGGCTCCTGGAAAAAAAGGGTAGGCGCTACATTGGTATGCCCAAGCCCTAGTTGGCCATCCCACACCTGTTTACTCCTCCTCATGTACTAGCACCTCTATGTGTTTATCTGATGAACCCTTCTCTAAGCCTGAGTTGGCATCTAGAGGGTCCACTAAGGAGGGTCACTAAACCTTGGTACTTGCCTTAAGTGATTTTGTTTTTAGCTAGATGTACCTACCTGCAACCTGCTGTGTCTGGCAATGTCTCCTCGCTACCACTTGTTACCAACCTTTGACGTGTTCTTTGACTAGGCTTCCACTTGATTCCTGCCTGCAACCACTTGTTACTGACCTTTGCCTTGTTTATTGACTCTGCATCTTCTTGATCCCTACCTGCTACCTAGCTACTGCTACTGGACCCCGTTATGCTCACATCTTGGTGGGGTAATCCTGAGGACCATGACCTGGTACAAACATGCAGCAAAACCCATCTCCACCATCAGGAGCTCTGGAGAATAATGGCTAGACCCCACACCTTGGGTGAGCCAATATCATCCACCAGGGTGACCTTCTTGTTTACCTATCCTGTTGTTCAGTGGGGACCTCTCTACTGCTATAGCTACTGGTCTCCGAGCCTGACCCCGACCATGAGATAGTTGCTGACTATCGAAGCAGCTGTCTGCTAGATGCAATGTCAGATGGCCATATGACAAGGGATGGACGCTCTGTTTCATGTCGCAGCTGGTGTTTTAGGGCACCTATACTGTAAAGATGTGATGAAGTACTAAAAGTACTTTGTACAATAAAGAACTAAATAATGTAAAAAAAAAAAAAACTGTTCACAAATAATATAAACAATTAGTTCACAAATGATTGTCCTCTTGGTCCTTTAAGATGGATCACAACATAATCTCCGAGGACCATGGAGAAAGCAACATGTATGCTAAATAGGATTATATATTCTTGGATATTAACTTTATTATTAAATATTAACTTTTAAAACTCATTCAAGTTTATTTAATATGTCCAAAAGCAGAATGTTATAAAAATGTGATTCTTTTACTGATCCGACTAGAGTGAGTTGAATTCCGGTTGGACATTATGGGTTGCTGCCCTTGGCACATTGTCATTTCTCTGTTGTCTGCTTTTGTTAATAAGCCAGCTGGCCTGAAGGTGTCCTTACCATTGTTGGCAACCAGGCTGTTCATTTTCTAGTCCAGGTTAGAAAGTTAAATTTAATTTGTTTTGTTGGGCAGCCAATCTTTTCATTTCTTACATGAGATTGGGGCTGTGATGGGTTTGGGGACTATTTAAAAGGGTTTGGATTTTTTTAAATGTTCAACACCTGTGCTAACACTTTACAAAGATAGTGAAAGGCAATAAATACAACAATCGTATACCAGAAACATAGCAAACATAACAGGAGAACCTCCCTCAATTAAAGCTTTCTCTTAGTAGCAAAATAAACTTAACAAGTTTCTGTCCTTACAGAATATGTGCCCTGCCCTTGTGCATTCCCTGATATTACATGTTGGGTGATTGTGTATACACTAACCCAGCTGCTGGACGATAATCATTCCCAGGAAAGGTCATTTACTTTGGGTAATAAGGAGCTTTGTAGGGGAAAATTGTGTCAAGGTAGAGCAATCCATGAGGATAGATAGTGTAGCGCCCCCTTGCTTTTTGCATGGGCGCTGCTTTAAAGAGTTAAGTTGCTCCTAGTTGTGATTTGTTTAGGTTGTTGACCTATGTCATTCTGGAAAGGTCCACTGTCTCGGACTGCATTCTGGGGATGTCATTTCATCCTTGGCCGGCAGTGGCAGCCAGCGGGATTTCTGGCTGATGGAGTCTTCCTCAGCAGCCAATTGGAGAGGATTTTTCCTCGCTGGGCATGCCGGGGAGGGGTATATCTGGGACCTAGGTCGGGTCTTCGGGGTTCTTTGTCTTCACGTGCGCGGGGCCCTGGACTCGGGTGCGGCATTCACCTTCAGGGTGTGCGCGCCCATGGACCCCGCCAGCGCAGCCCGCCTGGCCAGGTTTTGGGGCCTTCCTGAGTCTCAACCAGAGACGAGAATCAAGGGACCTCAGTGACTTACTGGGTTCCCGAAGCTTAAGAGAATCCCAGATGGGGATTCGGTGACCGGGATGCTGGCAGGTACGCTTTACTGCCACCCGGTGACTTATGCTGAGAAATTACTGGGAGGATTCGCTCTGTTCGCACATTTAGTCTATCCAAAATTACTGGCCTGTGGCAGAGGCCTAGAGCCGGGCCTGTGAGAGAGACCCGTTCCTCCCAGCTAAAATTCGAGGTGGCGCCTCGGCTGCCAGGTCTGTGTGAGAGACACCTGTCCAGGGGCACCTTACCCACTCAGTCTCATAGGAGTGGCGACGTGTGAAAATTTGTGTTACTAAGGGCTGATCTGCCTTTTGTGATACTACACTTACTTAAAGTGTTACTTAACCCACAACAGTAAAATCAGTCTGTATATGAAGTAAAGCATGCTTGTTATACTCACTATGGAACCTAAGGAGTTAATCATCTGCATTGAGTAAACATTTGATCCTGTCCTCTCTGATCCTCCCCTTCTTCCACTGTCTCCAATCTATCTCCTGATACAGAGCTAGGGGACAAGCTGCACATGCTCAGTTTGGTGTGTATTGCTGGAATTTTTTTTCTTCTTGTGAGAGTGCATGTGATCAGCACAGGGCCAATCAGCACTGTTTAGACAGAGGGTCAGGGATCCTGCATCCTCATAGGATAGTCAGAGCAGAATGAAAACGCCTCCTACAAGCTTTAACCAGACACTGATAGAAGTGACAAGACTGCTATATACTGCTGATGAGAAAAGGTATTTAGCAGTTTATATTTACTGACATAAGTGTATGTTCTGTGTACTGTGGGAGACCAGATACAGTGAATACAGGGTCCTGGGTTTAGTAACACTTTAAATGGGTCATGTTTGGACACCAAATGCGTGTACAGCCCGAAGTAATTGCATTTCTGTGTGTAGCACTACCCCCGGAGGAGCTGCTGGTTTGTTTTGGGTGGCACATTTACCTTGTGGCTCTTCCGAATTCCTAGGGGTGAATGGTGCTTATAGCAGTAATGAAGGAATGTCCACAAGTGTCTTTTCTATGCTCTTTATTACCCAGCCGGGTAAAAACAATGAACTGGTGATGAAAGGATAGAGTTTGAAAGAAGCAGAACAGCAGATTCAGGCATAGTATTTGGAACAGTCCTGCTCCCATATGTAACACTTTCCGTACCACTCCTGCCTGAGTGGGCTTAGTGTACCTGGAGAGGTCTCTCTCACTGACCTGGCACTCAAACCTTTTTAGGGTAAAGTCTCTGCCACAGACCCTCCTGAGATGGACATCAGGGAGACACCTCTGCCACAGGCCATCTCTGATTGCAGTTACGGAGGCAATCCTCCTTAGGTGAATTATGCCTGGATCTCCTTCTTAACGTCGCCCAGGTACCGACTGACAGGTGATCAATCCTTCAGGCCGCGTACACACGAGGAGATATATCCGATGAAAACGGTCCGACAGACCGATTTCATCGGACATGTCTCCTGGAGATTTTGGTCTGATGTGTGTACACACGATCAAATCAAAATCCCCGCGGACAGACAGTGTGGTGACGTGGCGGTGACGTTGATGCCGCCACGTCACCAAACTAAAATACTTCCACGCATGCGTCAAATCCTTTCGGCGCATGCGGGAGATTTCGGTCCGCTGGTTAGGCGAACTAACCAGCGGACATATCCGACAGACGGGTTTCCAGAAGACAGATTTTAAACCATGCTTTAAAACTTTTGTCTGCTGAAAACCTGTCTGCTAGCCCGTACACACGATAGAATCTGCGGACCAGTTTCAGCGGACATGTTCAATCGTGTGTACGTGGCCTTAGTGTAGTGCTAGCTTGATCCCCGGTGGTTTGTCGAAATCCTTTTGGATCGCCAGCCTCTCATTGGCGCTCCTCAGACGGACTCCCCACCGAACAGCTATACCGCTTGGGATCCTCAAAAGTGGGAACCCAGTCGATCACTGGGTCCCCGTCGCTGCTCAAATGTTCTTGACCAACATGGTCCCGGATCCAGGAACACCACGTGGCACGCACGCCCCGGCCAGGTAGCCCATAACGCTGGGGCGCCGTGATGTTGTCAACTTACGGTGGGTGCCACACTCGAAGAAGAAGACCCAGATTCAATGGCATCTGTTCCATAAGTACCCTCTCCCAGCATGCCCAGCGAGGACACTCCCTCCTGATTGGCTGCTGGTAAAGGACACCCAAGCCTTAACTCCACTGCTGCCAACTGTCCCCCCGGGGTGGGATAACACCCCAGCAACAACAGAATGAGCCCACAGTACAGCCAAGCTAAAACAGAGACCCTACTCGAACATTGTAATTGGAATCAGAGCCATTAGCACTCTGATCACCCTCTAAATTTCAATAGCACCGATACTTGGAAGTAACCAGGCGCTACATGTGTATAGGTGGGCATCCAGGGGGAGGTAAAATGTAGTGTTGAGCGGAATACGCCATATTCGATTTCGCGATATTTCACGAATATATAGAAGAATATTCGCGAAATATTCGTTAATATCGAATATTCGTGATATTTTATCAAAACATTTTTTTTTTCGAAATTTCGCTAATGCAAATGCGAAATTTCGCTAATGCGAAATTGATTGCGAAATTCTCGTCAACACGCGAAAACGGAGATCATTTCCTGGATTACTAAACTAATATGTACTAAACACTAACTCTACTTACACAAACTTATATGACTAAACTAAAGCTAATTTTATTTTATTTTTTTTATACACAAAACACAGAAGGGCAGAGAAAGTATTCGCGAATATTCGTAATACGAATATTCGCATTGCGAATATTCGGCAACATAAAAGGATCGCCTCAGCTACTCGGCCCAGGGTCTCTAATCATACCAGCAATGCTTTTAGACATCGATGGAGATCACTAGGATGTGATCTGTTTTAAAAATAAATTTGAAAAAATACGAATATTCGCAATATCGAATATTCACCGCGATATTCGATTTATTTGCGAATACTCGAATATGCAATATTCGTTACGAATATTCGCAATGCGAATATTCGTGAGCAACACTAGTAAAATGGTGACTCAACCATCTGCTTTTAACAATCACTGGTTGCCCATGTGAACCATCCAAAAAGAGATTTAGCAGAGTAACATTTGTGCTATTTATACATTTACAATTTCCCGTCTTTTGTAATATCACCTCTTTAAAACAACACAGACCTTTACTAATTCATAGTCACTGTCTAATAAGTATATTCAATTTTTAGCTCACAGGCCCCTCAACTGTGGTTGAAAGAACTGTGTCGTAATTAAATTTATAATGGTGTCACTCTCAAGAATGACTATATTTTGTTTCTTGCTGTCAATATTAATCTGCATGGTAACATAGTTTATTGTCCCCATGCCATAAAACAGACTCCCACACTAAATACTTTACTTCTGTCTCCTGTTTTATGTCATCCCTAATTCTAAAACGGCTCTGATGTTGAAGTATTTCCGGCTTCCCACAGTCCTCCACTCCTGATTGATGGGTGGCTTGCTCTTCCTGACAGGGCCTGTCAATGATGGAATAATATTCCTACGCCGCCATCAATTTTATGAGTTTTGCTTTACATCCCGCACCAAATACATTTTAGAGAAATGATAAAGCCATTTGTCAGCCATATTAATTTCACCGGCCCGGGCCTAGAAGGAGTGGAATACATTAGCAGGGATTTTATTATTAATTTTATTGACAACGTTTAGACGATCCATCTCCGAGCCAGGCTTCGCTCTTAGAGATTGATTTATTTAGAAATAAATTTGGGTCGTTCACGCTGGTCTAGCAGTTTTAACATGAATGCAAAATCCCCTTTTAAGTGAAGCAAGTGTGGAGAACTATGAAGTACTAGTGTGCAGAGCATGAGTGGAATTGAAAGCGATATTTAAGGCCTGGCGAGATGGAATGGAGCCTGTGGGGTGACCTGAGTTTAGAAGGAGAATAAAACAAATGTAGGGTACTTCATGACTAGATAGAGCTGTCAGGGAGAAATATCTTCCACTCAGGAGCTTCTCTCTCATGAATTCTAAATAGAGCTGCTTCCCCAACATATTTTTTTTTGTGATGGTTTATTTTCATACAGGCCGTAATGAACGAAAATATGTAATCTGAATAAAAACTTCACCCAAAGCTGCACATTTGTGTCTGTGTCTTTCACTAACAAATGCTTAAAACCTCACATTTTAAATCAATATTTATACAACTGCAGATTTTATTAAAGAGCTTTCAAAGCCAAAACTTTTCTTTTTTTTTTAGCTTTGATCGATTTCTCTTTGCTTTCTGTCCTTGAGATGCAACAGGAAGTGAGGGGGATTCCTGCTTAGGCAGTTATCACTGGAACTCCGGCCCAGTTGAAATATTTCTCCATACTTTTCTGTCTCAGTGTCAATGGTCACCCGGTCAAAGAAGTTGAGGCGCCCCAGCGACTCAAGACACAAATAAAAACGAGACAAGGGTTCACTTCTAACCTTTCCCTGTTCCATCCTAAAGCAAAAAATGTTTTGCCTATACGTACACTTTAAAATAATAATTGGTAATTCTGCCATGAGGGTCCTTGTGCAAGCAATTCCGATTATAGTTTGTTATCGTTTTTCAAACATAACTCTTTTATAGTATAAAATGTTCCAGTTAGGTATACAAAAACATCATAAAAATGCTTACCAGCAATAAAAATGTCAACACCTGCACTACCGGGTCACGTGGGGCGTGATGACGTCAGCATGTAGCTCCGCCAGACATGTTTCATCATACGTGACGTCTTCCAGGTTTTTATATACCTAACTGGAACATTTTATACAATAAAAGAGTTGTGCTTGAAAAACGATAACACACTATTGGAGCCTTAGTCTTTTTGTTTGCTCCACTTTCACTTTGGAGATCGTACCTTGGAGTAAGGTGGATGGAATGTGACCATCGAGTGAGGAGGAACACCCGAGTTCACTACACCAAGTAACCCGGATCCATCTCAGACCCTGCAGATGGCTATATCTGCAGGTACAGATGACTAGTGTTGAGCGGAATACGCCATATTCGATTTCGCGATATTGCGCGAATATATAGAAGAATATTCGCGAATATTCGCTAATATCGAATATTCGTGATATTTTATCCAAAAAAAATTTTGCGAAATTTCGCTAATGCGAAAATGATTGCGAAATTCTCATAAACGGAGATCATTTCCTGTATTACTAAACTAATATGCACTAAACACTAACTCTACACTAACTCTACTTAAAAGAAAGGAGAATAAGGGGGCAAAAGAAGGGCAGAGAAGATAATCGCGCAATATTCCTATTGCGCGATTTTCTTCTCCGCCCTTCTTTTGCATCAGAGCCAAAAGAAGGGCGAATATTCGAGTTATTCTGATTGGCTCTGATGCAGCATCAGAGCCAATCAGAATAACTCGAATATTCGGCAAAAGGAATATTGTGCGATTTTCTTCTCCGCCCTTCTTTTGCATCAGAGCCAATAAAAATAACTTGAATATTTGGCAAAAGGAATATCGTGCAATATTCCTTTTGCCGAATATTCGAGTTATTCTGATTGGCTCTGATGCAAAAGAAGGGCCGAGTAGCTGATGCGATTCTTTTATGTTGCCGACAATTCGCAATGCGAATTTTCGGCAACATAAAAGAGTCGCATCAGCTACTCGGCCCAGGGTCTCTCTCTAATCATACCAGCAATGCTTTTAGACGTCGATGGAGATCACTAGGATGTGATCTGTTTTAAAAATAAATTAGAAAAAATACGAATATTCGCCATAGCGAATATTCGCCGCAATATTCGAGTTATTCGCGAATACTCGAATATGCAATATTCGTAGCGAATATTCGCAATGCGAATATTCGTGAGCAACACTACAGATGACCTCGCTACAATAGGAGGTCCACTCCATCCGGTAATAGTCTCCATTTCTCCCACCCCCTTTCCCTTTGGTGGCGGGGGATACTGAACATTCTTCAATTTTTTTCCAAATTTATATCTTCTCAGAATTTCATCTACTCATCACTTTATATAGACTTTATTTTTAAAGAGTAATTTTCTCCTGGAGACATTGTCTTAAAAGTCACTTTATTCACACATATATATATATATATATATATATATATATATATATACATATTGTGAGGGATTCGCTCGGTAGCGGGTGTGTGTAACCCCCTGGATGGGTTCACTTCACGCTGAACTATACAGAAAGGCAGTTGAGGACGGTTGAAAACAAAGGATATGGTTTATTCTCCCATATTGCTGGATACAAGTGCAAGGATCAAAACAGCATAAACAAAACAAAACATAAAATAAACCCTTGCCACTTGGGGCGTCTACCTTCCCAACACAGGAACCTACCAATGGAGTCTGGCACAGCCTACTGCTGGGCAGACACTGCTGGTCAGACAGCAGAAAAATAATAGTCTTTTTGATTTTTATCACACAGAAAAATCAACAACCACCTCACCTCTTCAGAAGACTTTCTGACTGCTCTCCTTAACTCAAAAAGCCTCAGGATGCAGCAATCAGTAGTCATCCTTTGAATAACTTATAGAGGCCTTATTCTGAACAGCTGAAGTTTTCCAACGCCCTAAACCTTTCTGGCTATTTCTGCAGCTGACACCTAATAGAAATTGGTGAATTGTCTAAACAAGGCAGACGTGTATCTCCCGTCTGTGACAACACCCACAGATTTACCTGACTTCCTGTCACAATATATATATATATATATATATATATATATATACAGTGGCGTAACCAGAGTTATGGGCGCCCGGGGCAGAACTTTTTTTTTCGCCCCCCCCCCCGGCGCTAGCGCATGACCACATACGCCCAATCACAGGGCGCCATGCCATCAAATGCAGCCACTGTGCCATCAATTGTCACCACTGTGCCATCAATCGTCACCACTGTGCCACCAATTGTCACCACTGTGCCACCAATTGTCACCACTGTGCCACAAATCGTCACCACTGTGCCATTAATCGTCACCACTGTGCCACCAATCGTCACCACTGTGCCACCAATTGTCACTGTCCAGACATCTATCCACCTCGGAGCTTTATATTATAACCTACTGGGACTTGTAGTTCTCCATCGTCTCCTGGGGCTCAGGTGCATGCAATCCACCATCTTTGTTCAGTTTTTCTTACTGCTGGGACTTGTAGTCCCATAGATGGTGGATTGCATGCACCGTAACCCCCAGGAGAAGATGGAGAACTACAAGTCCCAGCAGGTTATAATATAAGGCTCCTAGGTGGATGGGTGTCCGGACATCCATCCACCTCGGAGTCTTATATTATAACCTGCTGGGACTTGTAGTTTTCCATCTTCTCCTGGGGCTCAGGTGCATGCAATCCACACCCATCCACCTCAGAGCCTTATTGTATGTATAACCTGCTGGGACTTGTAGTTCTCCAATCTCCATAAGCCCCAGGAGAAGATGAAGAACTACAAGTCCCAGCAGTCTTACTAAAATGACAGGCTCTGAGGTGGATAAGTGGGGATCCGGCAGAGCACCCCTTTAGATTTACACCACCCCCCCCCCTTACCTTGCTGGAGATGGAGAAACTTCCTGCCGCGCTGTAAACACATGTTCCAGGCCAATCAGCGCGCCCTTCTGTCTGGTTGGCTGGTGTTTCCCGCCACTCCCACATCAAGGGAGACAGACAGTTCCACCAGCCAACCAGGCGCGCCGCCGCCGGGTGTACCAAGATGGCCGACAGCTCCAGAGCTAGGCCAAAGCCGCGGCCTTTCCTAAGGCGGCGGCGGCGCATTCCGCGGACGCCAGGATTTCGCCCCCCGCAATCTTTCGCCCGGTGCAGGAGCCCCCCCTGCCCCCCCCCCCGCTACGCCAGTGTATATATATATATATATATACTGTATATATCATTTTATATATGTATTGCACTGTATTAATTTAAGGTTATATATTTTTTTAATTATTCACTGTATTTTATTTTAGTATTTAAATTAATATTATATACCCATATTAGCGCAACTAGTTCCGTTTACCATTTTGTTTACATGATTATATCACATGATTGTGTCACTGCTTTTTCTCACAGAAATATTTTTCATACCTTTTATATTATTAGTGCTGTATACACACACCTTGATTATAATTCCTATTATAGGTTGACAGCACTCCCTAGGGGTCTTGCTTCACAAACAGTTATTTTACTCTTAAAATCTGAGATAAAATAACTGAAACTTTTTTTGCAATTTACAAAAACACTACTAAAATAAGGCATGAGTTATTTCAACAAAATGTGAGGTAATTTACTCATGAAACCGTTTGGTATTTTATCTCATGTGATGTCCAGTGGAATTAGGGGAAAAAGGGGAAGCCTTTTTAGGCCCCCCCTTTTACTCATGGGACTGTAGTGTCTACGTTTTAGGGGCATTAAAGGGGTTTAAGGTAATTTTTTTATCTGATTGGCTAGTTTGGGTCAGGTGTTATAGAAGGTTCTGGAAGGTCAATGGGTTAGGAAGAGATTGGCTAGTTAAGGTCAGGTGTCATAGAAGGGTCTGAAAGGTCAGTGGATTAGGCTAGGATTGATCAGTTAATGTTGGGTGACCTCCCAGAACATTCTGGAAGGTCGTTTTGGGCTCGTTAAAGAGCTACCTCAATGTTTTTTGTTTGCCAGTTGCCAGGGAAGATACAGCAAAAGGAACGCCCTACCTCCCCCTCGTTGCAGATGGTTTATGTGGTGGCTCCCTTTTTAAAGGGGAGATTTAAGAAAATGTTTAATTATAAAAGGCTAGAATCTTAGTGGCCGGGCTGAAGTACTGTTGATTGCTGAGTATTTTTTGGTTGAGAAAATGATTTGATGAAAATAAAATTTTGATGTTATAACTAATTAATTTATAAAACCAATAAACCAGGCCGTGTCCAATTTTATTCCAATTTGTGGTGTGGTGTTTTTATTTTTGTTCTATGCATGTTTGCTGGTCTTTGCCTGATGCCTGCTGTCCTATGGATACAGTAGAGAAGGATTAAATCAATTGTGAGTTTTTATTGCTAATAAAGAGGTAAAATGGTTTAAACCATAGAAATATGCCAACTCACTAAGTCAGTGTGCTCCTTACAGTATATGTATCAATACAAAAGAAAAAAAAGATGACTAGAATATCAGTCAAAGGGAAGATGCTTTCACAGGACACACATCAAAAATAACAAGTTAAATTAAGTAAATACAAAATATCTTTATGAATGTAATTTTTTTTTAAATCTCACACATATATAAATACCCTTCTTCCACAAAAAAAAAACAGCGTTGTGATTGGGGAGATTTCACTTCCTGTCCCATAGCCAAAACAGGAAGTTAGAAAATCACTTCAAATTAAAAGAATCCCTTGGTGACCCCCAGGTCACCAGAACTAGTGTCCCCATTGGAAGATTTCCATTCTATTACTTTTTTGGGGACAATCCCAAATTTTGGATTTTCTTTCACTTTCAATGATAACGGTAAACAGGACAAATAGAGAAGGTGAATCTCCCTAACAGGGGCACCGACATCAATAAAAACCTGACAGGGGTGCTAATCCCTCTCTACTTTATCCAAAACTAAAAAAAAAAATTGCCTTCAGTTATGAGTGAGTAACTTGTATAGCGCTACAAATGCAAACTAATTCACCTTAAGGCGCTTATTTCCCTCCGGTGTCGCTCTTATGCTTCAGAAGTGGTGGGTCTTACGTTTTTTCCTCAAGGCCCGATGGTTTTCTTCCATGCGGATGTTTGTGGGAAGAGCAAATCTTCATTCTCCCTTTGATTTGTAGTGGGGCCTGGGAATGTTCAGGAGGTTTTGGTTAGTTAATCGGAGAACGCAATTGGGGGTGAAGTGTTTTATTTTCTCGCATAAAGGCGGCCATACACGGTTTGAATTTCGAAAGAATTTTCTTTCGAAAATCGTATCAAAGAATTTTCGTACGAATTTCACACCGTTGGTGGGCTGCAGCAACAGCCGATTTTCGTGCGGCAAACAAATTTGAGGAATATGACATGTTGGAAATTTTTTGAAAAACAAACGATTTTCTGGTCAATGATGGGAGGATCGTGAGAGAAATGTGATAGAAAAAAAATGCGCATGTGCAAGAAAAGAATATTCCCGGAGAGAAAATAATATTCCCGGAGAGAAACGAAAATTCCCGACAACATGAAGGTTTGGTCGGCCGAAAACCAATGGTGGCATCATCGGATCACAAAAAAAAAAAAAACTTTCTGATTTTGAAAAGAAAATTTGTTCGAAATTCGACCGTGTATGGCCTGCTTAAGTATTAAGGGGCATTTCCTTGTGTACATTTGTGGGTGAGGTTATACTTTAAAAAAAAGCCCCAATGATTGAGTGTTTTATTAATTTTAAGCTTTCCATGCATTACTGTAGAGAAACTGATCCAAAAATTCCCCCTAAAGACTCCTCCAAATTGGCGACAATATTTTTACATTCCTTAACCACTTAACCCCCGGACCATATTGCCGTCCAATGACCAGAGCACTTTTTGCTATTCGGCACTGCGTCGTTATAACTGACAATTGCGCGGTCGTGCGACGTGGCTCCCAAACAAAATTGGCGTCCTTTTTTTCCCACAAATAGAGATTTCTTTTGGTGGTATTTGATCATCTCTGCGGTTTTTATTTTTTGCGCTATAAACAAAAATAGAGCGACAATTTTGGAAAAAAATCATTATTTTTTACTTTTTGCTATAATAAATATCCCCCAAAAATATATAAAAAAACATTTTTTTTCCTCAGTTAAGGCCGATAAGTATTCGTCTTCATATTTTTCGTTAAAAAAAATCGCAATAAGCGTTTATTGATTGGTTTGCGCAAAAGTTATAGCGTTTTCAAAATAGGGGGTCGTTTTATGGCATTTTTATTAATATTTTTTTACTATTAATGGCGGCGATCAGCATTTTTTTTCAGTACTGCAACATTATGGCGGGCACTTCGGACACGTTTGACACATTTTTGGGGCCATTGGCATTTTTATAGCGATCAATGCTATAAAAATGCATTGTATTACTATAAAAATGCCATTGGCAGTGAAGGGGTTAACACTATGGGGGCAGGGAAGGGGTTAAGTGTGTTCCTGGGTGTGTTCTAACTGTATGGGGGGGGGGCGTGGACTCACTAGGGGAAATCACTGATCTTCTGTTCATACAGCGCTTCCCCCGCTGACAGGACCGAGAGCTTTGTGTTTACACACAAAGCTCCCGGTCCCCGCTCTGTAACGAATGAGCGCGCGTGCCCGGCGGCGATCGTACCCGCCGGGCACGCGCGCGGGACTCGGGGGCGGACGTATAGCTACGGGCTCTCGCCCAGCAGAGCCACCGTCCCGCAGTAATATGACGGCGGGCGGTCGGCATCTAGTTAAATACCACCTGCCTGGACCACTACTTATTTAACTCATGCATTTATTTATTTCCTTAGTGAATTGACTTTTACACTGTTTAATGAATTATTTACCTCATATTTTTGTTTTGTGAGGTAAATAACTCACGAGATGAGTGTGAATTGATATTTTCAGCGTCTTATAGGTTTATAAACACTTTGGTCGGGATTCAGAAAGGATTAACGTTGGCGTATCTCCAGATACGCCGATGTAATTTCAAATGTGCGCCGTCGCATCTTTGCGCCGATTCACAAAGCGAGATACGTCCAAAAACATGGCTTCAGCCATCCGACGTAACTTGCCTACGCCGGCGTATCGTGGGCGGATAGTTACGCTGGACGCATTCGGCGTTCCCATTATAAATATGCAAATGAGTAAGATACGCCGATTCACGAACGTAGATGCGCCCGGCCACTTCATATACGCGATTTGTGTAAGGCTTACGTCCGGCGTAAAGTTACCCCTGATATAGCAGGCGCAGGTAATGCAAAGGTATGGACTAGGGAACGACACCTTTGAATTTTAGTACTACGTGAATAGGGCTGTGCGTAAGTAACGTTCACGTCGTAGGCATTGCGCCAACGTATCTTAGGAGTATATGCGACGTGATTCTGAGCATGCGCGCGCATGCCCAGTTCGACCGGCCATTCATTAACATGGGGTCACGCTTAATTTAAATAGATGACGCCCACCTCCTTCCTACTTTGAATTAGCCGGGCTTACACTACTTTGAATTAGCCGGGCCAATTTACGCTACCCTGCCGCAACTTACAAAGCAAGTGCTTTGTGAATACTGCACTTACCTCTCTAAGTTGCGGCGGCGTAGCGTAAAGAAGATACACTACACCCGCACAAAGATACGCAAATGTATCTGAATCCCGGCCTTTAAGTGCAGTTCCATATAATCAAATTTAAATAGGTAGGGAGTAAAAGAGCAAAACTAGCAAAAAAGAGTGTACACCTGGCTGTGTGGGAAATACCCTGTGACTCGCTAGTGGAACTGATACCACTGGCAGGATTTACAATCAGATGCAGGAGGCTAGGCTCTTAGTCTTGGCAAAGGTAATATTTTGTGCATGTGTTTGGGGCACCACATCCAACATGTTGGTTGCACTGATCACTGAAAATTTTGCACAAGTGACCATTAGTGGAACTGAGCCCAAAGAAAAGTTCTCTGATAAGCACTATCATGAGAATATGTTAAGCCTTCTAATGCCACGTACACACGGTCATTTTTTGCGATGAAAAAAAACGTTGTTTTTTAAAACGTCATTTAAATTGATCGTGTGTGGGCAAAACGTAGTTTTTTGTCTTAAAAAAAACGAGCAAAAAAAATTCCAACATGCTTGAATTTTTTGTGTAGTTTTTCAAAACGTCGTTTTTTGTTTCACAAAAAGTCACCGTGTGTAGCAAAAACGTTGTTTAAAACAACGTTTTTCAACCCGCGCATGCCCAGAAGCTATTTATGAAGCGAGCTTCAATGGAAAAGAGTGGTGAATGTAACCTCGCTTTTTGTGAAAAAACAATGGTGTGTATGCAACATCGTCTTTGAAAAGTGACGTTTTCAAAAACGTCGTTTTGTACTTCACAGAAAACATCGTTTTTTTCATCACAAAAAATGATCGTGTGTACGCGGCATAAGAAGCCTGTTGGAGGGACATCTGTGGACAACTAACCATCACACTTAGATTTATACTCAGAGCTGGGACAAGTGGTGGAAGTGGTGGTTGGGGACGGGGTGGGTGGTCAGGAAGGGCAGCTGCCCTAGATGCAGTGTCTTCCTCATCATATGCATACACAGTTGTAGAGATGAGCTTCGCGTTCGATACGAACGTATGTTCGACTCGAACATTGTCTGTTCGTAGGTTCGACGGAATTCGAACAAAAGCGGTCATTCGCACCAAATTCGAGTGACGTAAACGGCCCATAATTCACTGCGGCATTGCGCGCTGATGATTGGCCAAGCATGCTGTATGACCCGCATGCTTGGCCAATCATAGCGCGCAAAAAACGAAGAGCCATAATTGGCCAAAGCCTGGGTGGCTTTGGCCAATTATCTCTCAGGGCTTTAGCACACACCCCACACTATAAAAGGCCGCCTGCTGAGAGCAGTCAGAGAGTCAGAGAGATTGTCTTTTTATATAGCTAGATAGAGCAGGCAGGCAGGCTAGTCAGTTTAGCTTAATTTACAGTGTGTAGAGAATATATATACATCCCTAGGAGTTGTACATATATTTATACACTGTTAAGCTTAGATTATTATTATTATTATTATTATTATACAGGATTTATATAGCGCCAACAGTTTACGCAGTGCTTTACATTAGGGAAGACAGTACATTCACAATACAAATCAATACAGGAGGGATCAGAGGGCCCTGCTCGTAAGAGCTTACAATCTAGAAGGGATCAGTTCTTCCTAATTTACTGGCAGGCAGGTGATTGTGCTATTTAAAGATGTTATCACAGGTATAGACACCCAGCAGGTACAATATTTAAAGGAATTTTATTTACAAATTTTTAATTTAAGCATCATTAAAATCACTGCTCCTGGAGCAGTGATTTTAATAATGTTTAAATAAAAAAAAAAAGAAAGATTCCTTTAAATATTGTACCTGCTGGGTGTCTATAGTTTGCCTGTGAAAACGTCTTTGAGAACCCAGGTCTTGCCTGAGGGAACATGTATCAATGGAAAAAAAGTTTTAAAAACTGTCGTTTTTCAGGAGTCCTGAAAAACCAACCGTTTTTAAAACTTTTTTCCATTGATACACGTTCCCTCGAGCAAGACCCGGGTTCTTAAAGACATTTTCACAGGCAAACTGCAGGTACAATATTTAAAGGAATTATTTTTTTTATTTTTTTATTTAAACATTATTAAAATCACTGCTCCTGGAGTTGCAGCGGCGCATGCGTAGGGGAGATCCTCGGCTAAAGGACCGGCAGCCACCGAACCTTGCCGAATTGAAAACTCCTGCGCACATGTGTGGGAGTGACGACATCGCCGCTCCAGCCAATTACAGCGCTGGAGCGGCGATACCCGGAAGACACGCCGGAGCAAGATGACATCTCGCTCGGCGTGGACCAGGTAAGTTCTTGTCACCTCGTTCCGAGGTAAGTATTTCATAATGAGCTAATATATGGTGTATATTAGCTCATTATGGCTTTTGCCTTGCAGGTGTAAAAAAAAAAATGTTTACGCGGGTATACAACAGCTTTAACCACTTTAGCCCCGGACCATATTGCTGTCCAATGACCAGAGCACTTATTGTGATTCGGCACTGCGTCGCTTTAACTGACAATTGCGCGGTCGTGCGACGTGGCTCCCAAACAAAATTGGTGTCCTTTTTTTCCCACAAATAGAGCTTTCTTTTGGTGGTATTTGATCATCTCTGCGGTTTTTATTTTTTGCGCTATAAACAAAAATAGAGCGACAATTTTGAAAAAAAATCTTTTTTTTTTACTTTTTGCTATAATAAATATCCCCCAAAAATATATAAAAAAACATTTTTTTTCCTCAGTTTAGGCCGATACGTATTCTTCTTCATATTTTTCTTTAAAAAAATCGCAATAAGCGTTTATTGATTGGTTAGCGTTTACAAAATAGGGGGTCGTTTTATGGCATTTTTATTAATATTTTTTTTTTTTACTAGTAATGGCGGCGATCAGCATTTTTTTTTCAGTACTGCGACATTATGGCGGGCACTTCGGACACTTTTGACACATTTTTGGGGCCATTGGCATTTTTTATAGTGATCAATGCTATAAAAATGCATTGTATTACTATAAAAATGCCATTGGCAGTGAAGGGGTTAACACTAGGGGGCAGGGAAGAGGTTAAGTGTGTTCCTGGGTGTGTTCTAACTGTATGGGGGGGTGGTCTCACTAGGGGAAATCACTGATCTTCTGTTCATACATTGTATGAACAGAAAATCTGCGTTTCCCCCGCTGACAGAAACGAGAGCTTTGTGTTTACACACATAGCTCCCGTTCCCCGCTCTGTAACGAGTGATCGCGTGTGCCCGGCGGCGATCGTACTTGCCAGGCACGCGCGCGGGACTCGGGGGTGAGCGGGGACCCCTAGCGGCCGCTTTAAAGCGGACGTATAGCTACGGGCTCTCGCCCAGGAGTGCCACCGTCCCTCAATAATATGACGGCGGGCGGTCGGTCGGCAAGCGCTTAAATGAAGAAGAATGCATACTTAAAGCAGTGTTCCAGCCGTGATTTTTTTTTACAAAAATAGGGACACTTACCTGTCCAGGGTGCCTGTGATGACGGCCCCCTGAGGCCGAGCCCTCGATCGTGGCAGGTCCATCGTCGTCCATCCTCACTAAAGGAAACAGGCAGTGGAGCCTTACGGCTTCACAGCCCGTTTCATACTGCGCATGCGCCAGTCGTGCGTCGCTTTATGAATGGGCGGCTGTTCTCTGGGATACACACAGTTCCCAGAAGACAGCGCGCACCATTCCCCAGAAGACACCGCAAGAAGGACAAGAATGAAGACCAGCCGCGTACTAGGAAGAGGCAGATTAGGAAGACAAGAACAACTGCCATTTCTGGTAAGTAAAGAAAAAAAAATGTTATGCATTTTTATGTTCAGTGTCACTTTAACATATACTCTGTGCCAAAGGAGATCTTCATCTGTGTTACAGTATACCAGGCCTTGAAGTTCTGCTTTCATTTTCAAAACCCCAAATGAATTGTAGGATAAAAGATGACAGTCATCATTTAGAAGGATAGGCATGAAATGTCACTGCAAAGTGCTGTGGTTGGTATTGTGGAGGAATGCACCGGGCTTTTATGTTATGCTGTATTTATTTAAAAAAATAACTTTCTTCTGTTAAGAATTTTCTCCTACCAACTATCAAAAAAAAAATGCTAAGGCTTGACAACAACATATTGATATGAGGGCTTTCATGGATTTACAGTTACTGGAGGTGAAATGTCAAGTGAAAGACTGTCAAGAATGAAAACTATCTGGTTTAACAGAAACCTTTTTTTTTTTAAGAGTATCTATCATATGGCACACACCTACACACACATATCAACTATTTTTATCTTTATTGACAAGTATAGCACTAACATCTTCCACGGCCTAAAGACATACAGAAGCTATAGAACCAACAGAGTAATATATGAAAGAAAGAACACTGGTGGGTCTATTTGATGTGATTTCATTCTTAAAAGTGTACTTTTAGGGCCAGATTCAGATACATTTGATGTATCTGTCCGGCGGCGTAGCGTATGCTGTTTACGCTACGCCGCCGCAAACATTATGGGCAAGTGCCTTATTCAGAAAGCACTTGCTCCATAATATGCGGCGGCGTAGCGTAAAGTGGCCGGTGTAAGGCCGCGCAATTTAAATTTGTGATGTGGGGGCGTGATTCATGTAAATGAATCATGACCCCACATATATGACGTTTTTTTTGGACGGCGCATGCTAGTGCCAGTGCGCATGCGCGAAATCACGTCGCTATTTGTCAATGTAAACAACGTAAATTTAACTAACGTCGAGCCCCATTCCCAAATGATTTACGCAAACGACGTAACCAACGTACAATTCGACGCTGTCCCGTCGTCCATACTTAACATTGGCTACACCTCCTATAGCAGGGGTAACCTTACACCACTATAACGATTACGCAAACGACGTAAACTACGACGCACCGCCACAAGTATGTTTGGGAATCGCTGTAAATCCCTAATTTACATATTCAACGCGTAAAATGACGGAAGCGCAACCTAGCGGCCAGCATAAAAACTGCAACTAATATACGACAGTGAAACAGAATTACGCCGCTCGTATATTAGCAGAATTCCGGCCTATCTTCTTTTCTGAATAGCAAAAAAAGATACGCCGGCTATTCTTAGTATTTACGCGGCGTATCTCTTGATACACTGACGTAGATACTTCCTGAATCTGGCCCTTAAGTACATATTTCTAGATGCTTTCCTATGCAATCTGATAAAAAGGTTGATTGCAAGGTGGACCTGCTCTGTGCAGGATTGCCTACTTGGAAGCAACCTACCTACCAACCTATAAGCAGTGTGCTTACATCATCTCTTCCTGCCATTTGTGCCCAACCACCAATAGAGGGCACGCACAATGTAATGGATGGTCACATTCCAGCTAAAAGTCTCTGGCCAAGATTCAGATACATCTGCGCATTATTGGACTGGCGTAGCGCACCGCCTTTACGTTAGACTTGCGCAATTTTGCCGCGTAATCACCCTATTCTCGTAGCTTTTGCGCAGGAAATTGCGCATGCGTAATGTTTTTTCAGAGGCGTAAGGAGTAGTAATACAAATTGGGAAGGACGTGGGCGTGTTACATTGAAATGAGCCGTGACCCCATGCAAATTAAGGGCCGGCCGGCTCGCGCATGCGCGCTAGAAGCATACCATGTCAGCTCCGCTGTGCGCATGCTCACAACTCGGGAGCGGCGCAATCAGTGAAATTGGAAATGGACTAGGGCAACGTTGTGAACTACGCAAACAGCATAAATAGACACACACAAACGCACTTGCTTTGCAAAAGTACATTTAACCAAGTGCTTTTGTCCTGTTGTTCGTTGCGGTGTGTTTTGTAGTTGTCAGATTAGTGTTCTGTGTGATCAAGTGTTTGTTAGTAGATTTTTGAAAGTGGTTTTTGATAAGTGTTTGAGAGACTGTTTGTTTGATTGATATATTTGTGTTTGTTTCTTTTCCTGCTGTATTTTTGTTTTGTTTTTTTGTGACTGTTTATTGCTGAGTATTTTTCTCTCTGTGTGTGTTTTTGCTTGATTGGTTGTGCTTGTTTGTGTGCGTGAATTTTGTTGACTGGGACTGATTTTTTTTGGAAGGATGACTGAGAGAAAACGAAAGCTGAATTTTACAGTTGTGGAAAAACA
Organism: Rana kukunoris; assembly: GCA_029574335.1. Classification (NCBI taxonomy): domain Eukaryota; kingdom Metazoa; phylum Chordata; class Amphibia; order Anura; family Ranidae; genus Rana; species Rana kukunoris. Next base: position 576,717,724 of record CM056050.1, on the reverse strand, counting down.
AATTCTTGCCCGGGCCATTAGCGAGTATGGGCGTTACCTCCACGGCCCAGAGAGTGCCAACACCACCCCGGCCAGGAGGAGGGAGATTTTGGATAGGATCACTGAGCAGGTAAATTCAGCGGGGCAGGGGGAGACACGGACCCGGTCTGGGATTGACAAAAAAATCAATGACCTCCGGCGTCTGGTCAAACAGAAGATGGCCAGAATGCATGCCCATGCCAGGGGCACAGGAGGGGGCCCACCATGCCGTATTAGGCTGACAGCGGAGGAGCGTGCGGTGGCCCTGACCTTTCATCGGCATGAAGTTGAGGGCCTGCCCGGCTTTGATTCAAGTCCGGAGCCCGTGGTGCCAGGTAAGTTTTTTTTTTTTAATATCAGGTGTGTAGCATGTGTGGGGGAGGGGGTGAAAGGGAATATGTGGCAAGTGTGTGGATCCTCCAACCTGTGAATGTTTTGTGTCATCCACAGATGTGCAGGAGGGTGCAGGGCCATCTAGCCTGACCGCACCAACCCCAGGACAGCAGCCTAACGAGGCCCCCCCAACAAGGCCGGAGTCCGCGGAGGAGGTTCAAGAGGAGCAGGAGAATCATGAGGAGGAGGAGAATCATGAGGAGGAGGAGTCCATATCAGGCACTGGACGTTTGGCTTTTGAGGACTCTTCCCCTCTGGCTGGCAGCAGGCAGGCCTCCCTAAGGAGCCCCCCCTCCTCCCCCAACATGGCTCCCCTCACAAGGGCCTCCCCTTCTCCCCGGCCACAAGCATCAGCTGGAGGCAGGATGTCATCCCAGACCACCAGGGGGGTGGCCGATCTCCTGCCCGCCACTCTGAGAAGGGACCAGTTCCTCCAGACCCGCCATCTGGGACAGGTCAGCCAGACATTGGTGCGGATGGAGGAGAGCCTGTCCTCCATCAAGGATACGCTGGGGAACCTGGACTCCCACTCCCGGGCTTTCACAACCTGCCTAAACGAACTGCAGACGACATCAGCAGGCGTTGGGCAGGATGTGAGGGCCCTTACCCTGGCTATCCAGGCCAACACGGCAACACTTGGTGCTGCCCTGGACAGAATAGCCGTGGCCTTGGAGGGCAGGCCGCCAGGTGGGCAGAGATCAGGGGCTGCTCCTCCTTCCCCGGTTTTACCCCTTCCCCATGAGTCTCCCCTGAGAAGCCGGGGCCGTGGCCGGGGGCGCCCCAGGCGTGGCTCACGCAAAGGGCATTAATTTGTTTTTCCCCTTTTTTTTTTAATTTTCTTTTTTTTTTGCTGGAAATTTTTTGCTTTTGCAGGTAATTATTATTTTTTTTTTTTTTGTGTTGTGAATGCTGTGTGAATGTGGGGGTGACATTCCTGCCGGAAAAGGGGTGTCACCCTCAATTTTGGTGGAGAAGGGTTCCCCAGGACCAGGGAGAAGTGATCCCCAGGTCCGTGTGAATGGTGTATGAATGTACAGTGGCATAATTGGAGCCTTGGCGTGGCGTTGCTGCTCACAAGTCCTGCATGGTGGACTGGTGCCAATCCAATTTGATGTGGATGTGGTGTGTGTGTGCTAGGGACCACAGTGTTGTGCATGCATGCATTCTCATTGTGCCATGATTAATGTGTGTGTTTAACGTGCAAAGATGCCCAATGTGAGTTGTCTCCTGGCTGCTCTTCCCTCAGAAGACGGGGTAGCCTCGGTTAGGGGGGGATTGTCTGGTTCAGGGGTCAGGTCATCACGTAGGTCAATCTGCAGGCCCTTTCTTACTGCAAAGTTGTGCAGCATGCAACATGCACCGATGATCTGGCACACAAAGTTTGGGGAATACAAGAGGGTACCCCCAGACTTATCCAGGCATCGGAAACGTGACTTTAGGAGGCCAAAGGTGCGCTCCACCACTGCTCGTGTTTGGGCATGTGCTTGATTGTATCTTTCCTCTCCTGGGGTTTGGGGGTTCCGGATAGGAGTCATGAGATGGGGTCCCAGTGGATATGCAGAGTCACCTGTAAGGGAAAAGACAGTAGGATGTTAGTCATGCATGTGCCCCTTGTGATGTGCATCATGGGAGGGGATAGTCATGCCTGCCACCCATGTCACTCACCAACCAGCCAGGTGTCCCCATACACGTTCTGATCGAATTCCAATCGGATGTGGCATTGATTGTATATGTAGCTGTCATGGCTGGACCCTGGGTGTTTGGCACGGACGTGCCATATGAGACCTTGGGCATCGACTATCACCTGTACATTGATGGAATGCCAATGCTTCCGATTGCGGTACATGTGCTCTGTCTCCTGGGGGGGCTGGAGTGCCACATGTGTGCAATCAATGGCCCCCACAGTGCGTGGGAATCTGGCAATTCTGTAGAAATCTGTCATTGCCTTCAGCCGCAGGTCCTCAGTGGTGGGTTTGATGATTTGGTTGGCCATGCGTCTGAGGATTGCTGGGACAACCTGGTGCACACATCTGCTCATGGAGGATTGTGACATCCCAGCCACCACTCCACTTGTACGCTGAAAAGAGCCACTGGCAAGGAAATGGTGTGTTGCCAGTATCTTGACCAGTGGCTGCACTGCATGTGAGCGGTGTGTTGGGCTGGTGATGTCCTCCTGCAGGGTTGTGGTTAATTCCAGGATGACATGAGGGGTGAATCTGAAGATGCGAAACACCTCAGAATCACTCATGCCAAACAGGTCTATGCGGGTGCGGTATAGCGCATATGTTTGCGACACTAATCATTTTGTAATTGAATGTTATTAAAAATGACCTTTCCTTTTCAATCTGCAGCCAATGTAATTATCTGAGAATACAATGCAATATGGCTACATGAAGTTTTCTGTACACGGTGTCGTGACCACTCCCCAGAAACATAATATCCTGCTTGTGTGATTGGCTCACCAATTTTACCAGAAGTCTGCCTAAGATACTAGTCAGATTTCAGGCATTCCTGAATTTTTTTTTTGAGATACCGTATTTATCGGTGTATAAATCAGGGGAAAATCACGGGTGCGTGTTATACACCGACAGAGTACCTCGGAGGGAAAGGAAATTGGGCCAGTGTTCTGTCTATCACAGGAGCTGGTCCAATGTCGATGGTGGAGGTAGGACTGTGTGTGTGGGAGCCGAGTAAACAGGATATGACGGCTTAGTGATTTCCTGAAGTTCAGACTGCTTTGATGACAGATGGTGAGGGTGCAGATAAGGTAAACAAAAACGGCATTAATCAGGCTGCATTAAGGACATTGATCAGGCTGCATTGAGGACATTGATCGGGCTGCAGATGGGCATTCATGGGCACTGACCCTTAAAGGGGTTGTAAAGGTACAATTTATTTTTCCTAAATAGCTTCCTTTACCGTAGTGCAGTCCTTCCTCACTTACCTAATCCTTCGATTTTGCTTTTAAATGTCCTTATTTCTTCTGAGAAATCCTCACTTCCTGTTCTCCTGTCTGTAACTCCACACCGTAATGCAAGGCTTTCTCCCTGGTGTGGAGTGTCGTGCTTGCCCCCTCCCTTGGACTACAGGAGAGTCAGGACGCTCTCTACGTTGCAGATAGAGAAAGGAACTGTGTGTTAGTGGGCATCCTGACTCTCCTGTAGTGCAAGGGAGAGGGCGAGCACAACACTCCACACCAGGGAGAAAGCCTCGCATTACTGTGTAGAGTTACAGACAGAAGAACAGGAAGTGAGGATTTCTCAGAAGAAATAAGGACATTTAAAAGCAAAATCGAAGGCTGAGGTAGGTAAATGAGGACTGCACTAAGGTAGCTATTTAGTGAAAAAAAATTGTACCATTACGACCCCTTTAATTTTCTTCAAAGTGGTTTATTTAAAAAACATGCTTTTTTCCTGAAACTTCCCTCTTAAATTGGGGTGCGTGTTATATGGCGGCGCGTGTTATACAGTATGCCAATACATCCGGTACTTTCAATAGGAGCACATCTAAAGAGATGCATGCCCAGCAGATTTCTTAATTAGTGCCCTGTAGCTCCACAACTGACAGTTAATTATGAAACCACTCCCATTAGACCCACTTGGTAAAGAGGCACAGAGAAACACACAGGGATTTCTCCAAAATAACAAAAGGTAGGAATCTGCAAGTGGAGTTACGCTTTAAGTGTGAAATTCATATTAGGTATTTTTCCATCTATTGTACCAAATATGCGGATTACTACTATTAACTACTTGCCGACTGCCGCACGCCTATTTACGTAGACAGAATGGCACGGGCAGGCAGATAGACGTACAGGTACGTCCCTTTAAATCCGCTGCCCAGCTACGTGGAATAATGGACAGGGCCCTTGAGGCAGAACAGAGGGAGGAAGAGGAGGACTTTCTTACCTCTCAAGGCCCCCTTTATCCAGACAGTGGTCCTGCTTGCCCACCTAGCACACAGGAAGAGGTTGAGGAGGAGGAGGAAGATGATTGTATCAGCAGCATGGAGGTGGAGCCTAGCACTCAGCGTCAGCAGTCTTCAAGGGATCACTTACAGTCCCAAGGAACCCATGGACTTTTACGTGGCTGGGATGAGGTGGCTGAGGATCCTGTCGTCCTCAGTGACCCAGAGGACTGCCCCGAATGCCTCAGCAAACCTACGCTGCATGGCCTCCATGATCCTGCAAAGCCTGCGTAAGGATCCTCGTGTTCGTGGTATCAAGGAGAGGGATCATTACTGGCTGGCAACTCTCCTTGATCCACATTACAAGAGTAAGGTTGCGGAGCTTATGTTGCCATCGCAGAGGGAGCAGAAGATGAAACTTCTGCGGGAGGCCTTGCAGAAGGGTCTGTGCAACGCGTTCCCAGAACCTGGGGGATTACCAAATCCTGGTCCTGGACAACGTGTTGCTGAGGCTTCGGTGAGTCACAGAAGGGGCGGTGGAGAAGGTGGCCGTCTGACCGATGCCTTCAGACAATTTTTTAGTCTGCAGCCCCAAGGTCTGACTGGTTCCAGCAATCATCGCCAGCGTCTGGTTTACATGGTGCGGGAATACCTAGGGGCAAGATCCGACTTGGACACCTTCCCCACTGAAAATCCCCTGGCTTACTGGGTCTTGAGGATGGATCACTGGCCAGAGCTTGCACAGTACGCAATTGAGCTACTGGCTTGCCCTGCATCCAGCGTTCTTTCAGAATGGACATTCAGTGCTGCTGGTGGCTTTGTGACCGATCATAGGGTGCGCCTCACCACCGACTCCGTTAATCGGTTGACCTTCATCAAAATGAATCAGGCTTGGATCAACACCAGCTACCAAGCACCTGATGCAGATGTAACTGAATAATTTTTTTGAAATGTCAGATCCCTTTGAGACTGCCTATGCTGATGCTGAGTGACTGTCCTGTTATGCTGCTGATGGAATATCCTTTTCCTCCTCACTGATCTTGCTGATAGCTAGTAAGAACATTTTTGTTTCTGGGCTCTGCCACCAGTGCCTAAGGCCAAATTTTTCTGCCCCTGTTCAACAGGGGCGTCTAATAAATTTTTTTGATGCAATACTTTGCATGTGGCACTTTGTTGCACTCCAATTACAGTATCTGTGAGGGTTGCAGTGTTGTGTTGTGCCTAAGGCCAAATTTTTCTGCCCCTGTTTAACAGGGGCGTCTAATACAATTTTTTGATGCAATACTCTGCATGTGCCTCTTTGTTGCGCTACAATTACAGTATCTGTGAGGGGTTGCAGTGTTGTGTTGTGCCTAAGGCCAAATTTTTCTGCCCCTGTTTAACAGGGGCGTCTAATTACAAATTTGGATGCAATACTCTGCATGTGGCACTTTGTTGCGCTACAATTACAGTATCTGTGAGGGATTGCAGTGTTGTGTTGTGCCTAAGGCCCAATTTTTCTGCCCCTGTTTAACAGGGGCGTCTAATAACAATTTTTGATGCAATACTTTGCATGTGGCTCTTTGTTGCGCTCCAATTACAGTATCTGTGAGGGGTTGCAGTGTTGTCTTGTGCCTAAGGCCAAATTTGTCTGCCCCTGTTTAACAGGGGCGTCTAATAACAATTTTTGATGCAATACTTTGCATGTGGCTCTTTGTTGCGCTCCAATTACAGTATCTGTGAGGGGTTGCAGTGTTGTCTTGTGCCTAAGGCCAAATGTTTCTGCCCCTGTTTAACAGGGACGTCTAATAACAATTTTTGATGCAATACTCTGCATGTGGCTCTTTGTTGCGCTACAATTACAGTATGACATGGTTCCGATTCTACTTAACAAACCTACAGTCCTTGTCTTGTTTGCACCGCCTGTATACTGCTGTTCAAAGTATATAGGGCCAAAGGCTCACTATGCAAGCCACTTAGGGCCCCGCAAAGCTGCATAGGGCCCCCCAAATTACTAGAGGCCCCGCTGGCTGAGTCATTTACGACAGCAGAACACCCCCTCCCCCCGCTTCTCAACTTTCTTAAATGTGACATGTCATTGTTGTCAGCGCCCCCCGCTTCTCATTTTTAATGTGTCATTTTGCTTAGGGCCCCAGGGAGGTCAGGATTGGCACTGGGTCTTGTAATGACCTGGGGGGAGTGGTGGTGGGGAAACTCATGCTATTTTTTTCAATGATGTGTATCCATATTGCAGGGACCAAACATTACATTAAAGCCGCAAGCAGTATTAAATTTATTTTTTCTTATAGTAATCTCATGTTGTGCAGGGACATTTCTAAACACATGCCACTACTGCAGACACCCAGCAGGTACGATATTTAATGGAATTTTTAATTTTTTTTTCACTTTAAGCATCATTAAAATCTCTGCTCCAGAAAAAACTACCGCTTTTAAAACTTATTTTTTCCATTGATACATGTTCCCTGGGGCAAGACCCGGGTTCTCAAAGACGTTTTCCAACAATAACTTGAATATTGGGCTTTAAAATGAGCACTTTTGAATTCGAACGTTCGAGTCCCATAGACTTTAATGGGGTTCTAAATGTTCGCGCGAACATTCGATCTGTTCGAACGTTCTGGTGCGAACCAAACGCGGGGGTGTTCGGCTCATCCCTAGTCTGCATACTGCACGTGTCATTCTACAAGACTAATAATTACATTAAATTATTAGCCATTAATATTAACCAGACCTATCTGCTCCAGGGGTCCCAAAGAGGAGGCTTTCACAGTCAGCAACCTTGCCTCAACCCTAAGCTTAGGTCACCCTTCTCATTTAGGTGTGCCCATCTCTCTCGCTTTCTCACTGGCAGATGTCCACTGTTTCCTTTTACTCATAAACATTTGCATTAACCCCTTCAGGACCAAAGTTCCTGTAATCAGGGTTTGGAGGTTCTTCACATACAAAACTCTTCTGCAAAGGTGATCAGAGTGAGAAATTGGAGGCATTTCTTACTACATTTGCATTGTGATAAATAAAGTTGTGCCTGGGTATCCAGTGCTCGCTGGTCACATTGTCAGATGACATTTTTTAACAGTGAAAATGTTATTAAATTTTCTCAATGTACAATGTACCATTGGGTAACAACAGAACCACTGTTCAACAGTCATGTCAGATGGCTTTTTTTGCAGAAGGCCAGTTTCTCCTGCTCTATCTTGCTGCAATTTGGGATGGGTTGTTGTTTCTCTATGCACCTGGAAAATTCTAGAATATTCAAACATTTACAGCAGGATACAGAATTTGCAAGCTGATTTACTGATAGAGAGTTTGGAGTAAAACGTCAATAGCTGGCTGGTGCCACTGTCAGAAATCGTTATATTGGTTTGATTGATAAGCTGGTATACTCCTGAGCAAATAAAAACTATACTATTTATAGAGTTCACCTGCTCGATTCAATATATACAGAAAAAGGCCACAACACTAAACCATGACATTTTTATCACCACAGGCAAAGCTAAAAGTCAAGGGATCCTCGCTGAAATCGGAACATGGCCACAGTAGCAATGATTCTGACATAAAAAGGTTAATATCTTAAACTCCCAAGTGCTAAGAACAATGTAATTCTTTTTTCCAGAGTTTAACAGAATAATTTCCTGATTGGTGAGCTTAGAGGGAACTGTGAGGGACTAGTGTTGAGAGGAATACGCCATCTTCGATTTCGCGATATTGCGCGAATATATAGAAGAATATTCGCGAATATTCGCTAATATCGAATATTTGTGTTATTTTATCCAAAAAAAAATTTGCGAAATTTCGCTAATGCGAAAATGATTGCGAAATTCTCATAAACGGAGATCATTTCCTGTATTACTAAACTAATATGCACTAAACACTAACTCTACACTAACTCTACTTAAAAGAAAGGAGAATAAGGGGGCCAAAGAAGGGCAGAGAAGATAATCGCGCAATATTCCTATTGCGCGATTATCTTCTCCGCCCTTCTTTTGCATCAGAGCCAATCAGAATAACTTGAATATTCGGCAAAAGGAATATCGCGCAATATTCCTTTTGCCGAATATTCGAGTTATTCTGATTGGCTCTGATGCAAAAGAAGGGCGGAGAAGATAATCGCGCAATATTCCGTTTGCCGAATATTCGAGTTATTCTGATTGGCTCTGATGCAAAAGAAGGGCGCATCAGAGCCAATCAGAATAACTCGAATATTCGGCAAAAGGAATATTGCGCGATTATCTTCTCCGCCCTTCTTTTGCTTCAGAGCCAATCAGAATAACTCGAATATTCGGCAAAAGGAATATCGCGCAATATCGCGAGTTATTCTGATTGGCTCTGATGCAAAAGAAGGGCCGAGTAGCTGAGGCGATTCTTTTATGTTGCCGAAAATTTGCAATGCGAATTTTCGGCAACATAAAAGAATCGCATCAGCTACTCGGCCCAGGGTCTCTCTCTAATCATACCAGCAATGCTTTTAGACGTCTCCCAGATTCCGATAAGCCCCTTGCTTGCAGACCCCAACAGGCAATGGCCAGGGTTGTCCTTGACCTTGTCCTCATCAACATGGGGGCAAGGTGCTTTGGGGTGGGGTGTGCAGACGCCCCTTGCGCCAAAATACCCACCCCTCTATGTTGAGGACATGCGGCCTGGTACGGTTCGGGGGGGGGGGCACTTGCTCATCCCCACCCTCTTTCCTGACTGGCCGGTCTGCGTGTTCGCATAAGGGTCTGGTATGGGAGTTCCCCCTTAAGATTCATACCAGACACAGTGCCTGGCATTGACTGGGATTGAAGTCGGATCCCTGTTCATTGAAGTCGCAGGGCAATATCAGATCCAAAGCAATATGACTGTCGTGTCGTACCAGTGTGAACCCAGCCTCAAACAAGGAAAAAAGATTGGGATGTCAATGATATTAACAATTCATAGGTATCAATAATTTATTTGTTAAATCACATATATAAACATGAATGATATAAAATAATATAAATAATATAATATAGAAATGATTGCGGTTAAACAGGTGTTTATTAACATTTGTGGGTTGGAAAAATAAGAACAGGTTGGAGAAAATATTTTGAAATGACAACATTTCTATTCAGTTTTATGTAACAAGATCATTTAATTTTACTGTGATCAGACAACAAGATAACTGCTCCCACATTCCTAGTTAGAAGAAATAGCCAGAGACTGCTGACATGTTTTAAAGAGATTGTTGGCGAACAAACATTCAAGCTGTTGGCTGCCCAGATTATTGGAAAAACATTTATTCCTGACTGTCTCCATGGCTTAAGGCTCTATGCACACTAGGAGCAGAAAAAATGTCAGCGTAAAACATGAATTGAGAGCATATTTTGCAAGTTTAGGCGAGTTTATGAGCGTTTGAGTTTACAGGCGTTTTTTGCACTTAACAACACTCCCCTCTGCAAAAGTAAAATTCCAAATAAAAAAAAAACCTTGAAACTTGACGTTAACAAGAGATAACAGGAGTTTAGGAGCGATTGACTTTTTACAGCTCCTAAACTTCTCTTGAAAACGCGATCGAGAAGGTTTTTTTTTTTTTTTTCTGCCTCTAAACGTCCTTGGCAGAAAATGCCTGTAGTCGTCATAATGTGCAAAACCCCATAGAAAACAATAGAAGTCAAATGCCTGTAGAATCAACATTTTCTTTTTGCCAGTGTGCATTGAGCTTTACAGTGTTGTGTAGTCTCCATTTCCCTCAACCTCTGTTGGAGACATATGTTCATACATTTTTTTAACCTGCAGGAATTTTCCTGATCTTGCTTTTTCTGCTTGGATTGTCACTTGCAAGCTCTTTGATTATTCTAGACCACAGGTGCCAAACACAAGGCCCACGGGCCGAATCCGGCACTCCAGGCCATTTCATGTGGCCCTCGCCCTCTTCTCTTCCTCCTCAAGACCCTTACTTTCTGCTTTTAATCAATGCATCCAGCTTCTTCCCAGCAGCAGCTTAATGAAAGGGGGTGCACTGTGATGTAAGGGAGAGTGGGGGACTCAACTTCTGATGGTGGGGGGCTCTTAACATCTAATGTAAGGGGAGTGGATGCGCTGGACATCTAATCTTACAGATACAACCGGCTCTTTTGAGGGCAATCATAATGCTGATGCGGCCCAGAATGAAATTGAGTTTGACATCCCTGATCTAGACGTACGATTGATGATATGTGATTTTATCTTTGCAACAAGATAAAAGATGTTCCTAGATGCCCACAGTATTTATTTGATGGAAGACATTTTAGTAGACTTTGTAATTATTTGTGAGCACCCTTATTATTACTGTTCTGCTGAAGCAGCAGGAATAAAACACTTTTATATTGAGTACTGAATGCCATGGTTGTGACCCTGCTAATACAATGTCTCGGTTTGGGTGCCCCCATAGCAAGCTGCTTGCTGTGGGGGCACTCAGGAGGGAGGGGCCAGGAGAGACGAAGAGAAACCTGAGAAGAGGAGGATCTGCATTGCTTTGTGCAAAACCACTACAAAGAGCAGGTATAAGTATAACCAGGGCCTGATTTGCTCTCCCAGCCGCCCCGAGGCCAGGTTCCGCGCAATGCACCCCCCCCCCTGCCAACCAAACCACCCCCCCCCCCCCGAATCAACGGAGAATGCCAACCAGATGGCAGTGACGGTTAATTCAAATATTACTTTTCTTTTTTTTTTTTACTTTTTTTTATCACTTCTTTTATTTTGTAGCTTGTTGTTTACTTTTTTTTGTATAATTTTCTTATTATTTTTAATATTATTTTTCTTATTCTTTACTTTTTAATTACTTTTTTTATTTTGATTATTTAATTATTATTTCTTCTTTTTTTTTTTTTTCATGCCGCCCCTCTGCACCCTGCCGCCCCGAGGCCAGGCCTTGGTGGCCTTGTGAGAAATCCGGGCCTGAGTATAACATGTTATAACATGAGACTTTACAATCACTTTAATTAAAGAAGCTAAAGTTAGAAGCTGATTGGCTACAATTCACAACTGCACCAGATTCTGAGTGCTCCGGTTTTTAGTAAGTCTCCTTTAAGGTATTGCTCAAATCCCTTTAAAATTTCACTTTTTATTTCCATAAATAGTTATACGTACCTAGCTATACATTCAGTACAGAATCTCCATCTCATAGCAACATACTCGGTAATCATAAACATTGAGGAAACAATTCAGTGTATACAATAGACATAGCTCTCTATATAACCTCCATTCACTGTTCTTTAAACTGTACCTTTGATGAATAACAAAGAGTGGCAGAAGCTTTTAACTTGAGCTTAATTAAAAACTATGAAGTTAGAACTATAGACTGCAGTACAAATAATAATGACAAGTTATATCTGTGTGTTTAGTTTTCTATTGGACATCACATCCTAACAATTTTGTATACAAAAAGGCAGTAGAAATCAAGGATTTTCTCAGTACTCCAAAGAAGTCAAACAAACAGGTTTAAAATATAAAAAATTAGGGTAGAGATACAGGGGAACATACATACTGCAGGCCCTCTAAATGTTTCATGGTAATGACCACTTCTTCACGAGGAATGGGGGTCATGGAGCATCCAGATACACAGAATGACCAATAAGGCAGAGAACCCAAACCCCACATTAGGAATTTAAACCACAAAATGTCCCTCAGTTGATATTGGCTACCACGTCCGCCCCAGGGAGAATCTGGTCCCCGGACCTGGGTTGCTATTTGTTTGGGGTTTGTTATTTTAAAGCTGTTTGTTTGATGTCCTTGGGGTACCCAAACGATTTCTGCTTCTTTTTGTATACAAAATGATTTGAAGGATATGACAGTATCCAAATATGTGATTAGAACTTCTATCCGAGCAGGGCTTTTTTTCTGGGGGAACTTGGGGGAACTCAGTTCCACCACCTTTGGCTCAGACCCTTTGGTGCCTGCTCACCACAATCACTTGTAAACACAGAAGTCTGGTTTCTGTGTTTACAAGTGACAGCTTTGTAACCCCCTGAACTCTGCACTCTGTATGTAATGCAATTCTGGTATTTAATGCCCCTTTAAGACCCTTCTACTGTTTGTGAAATCTGAACGGGTCGTGGTTGAGTTCCTGTACCTATTTTCTGAGAAAAAAAGCTCTGTATCCGAGCCTCCTCAGAAAGCGATAAAAGGTGCTGTCCTTGGTCCTACCCACATGGAAGAGAAATATATTTCCAATATATTTAGAAAAAAAATTATATGTGACATATATTTACAATATATTGTAAACAGATAGTTACATAGTTATTCTGGTTAAAAAAAAAAACACACAAAGCCAATCCAGCTCACGCAATAAAAAGGGGAAAACAAAACAAAATGGCCAAGATTCACAGAGCAATTACGCCTGTCTAACTGGTGTTAGACAGGAGTAATTTCAAATTTCGCGCGCCGTATCACTAGTTTGAATCCTCAAACCATGATACGGCGGCTTCGGGCTTCGATCCGAGAGGCTTACGTCCTCGTAAGCCTTCGGATCTACACTGCAATATTTTTGCGGCCGCTGGGAGGAGTTCGCGTCGTTTTCATACGTCGGGATATGCAAATGAGTTTTTACAGCGATCCACGAAGGTACGAGTGTCCCTCGCAATCGCCTACGTCATTTTTTGGCTACGTAATGTTAGAGGAGCTTTTTGCTGGTCTAACAGTGCGTAACCCATGTAAAGTATGGCCGTCGTTCCCGCGTCGATTTGAAAATATATATTTTTTTTTAACGTAACTCGTTCGGGAATAGGAATGTACGTAAACGACGCTACTACGACGTGACGACGTGTTTTCGCGCAATGCACGGCGGGAAATTTGTGAACGGAGCATGCGCAACGCGCCTATTTTAAATGCTTCACGCCCCCTACTCGCGCAGATGGATTGCGACGGGAGAAATACACTACGCCGCCGTCGTTTACTGGACAAAACCTACCTGGATTCCACGTAGAGCCAGGTAAAAAACGGCGGCGTAGTGTATTTCTGATACTCTACGAGAATCTAATTCTCTGTGAATCTGCCCCAATGTTTTTTTTAATCCTACATACACACAATCTTAAACCCACAGTTGATCCAGAGGAAGACGAAAAACCCCAGCATAGCAGGATCCAATTTGCTCCAGCTGGGAAGTCCCTGAATCAACTTTACCTATAAATGTTAGTATCCAGTTATGTTATGTACATTTAGGAAAGAATATAAGCCATTTTAAAGAAATCTACTGTGCTGGACAGAACGAGATTTTGAGGGAGTTTATTCCACATTTGGAGATTAAGGGCCAGATTCGCAGAGAATTGCCCCGGCGTAGAGTATCAGAGATACACTACGCCACCGTATCTTACCTGGCTCTAAGTCGAATCCAGGAAGATTTCGACCCGTAAGGTACGGCGGCGTAGTGTATCTCTCGCGGCGGAATCGAAATACGCGATTAGGGGGCGTGAATCATTTCAATTAGGCGCGTCCCCGTGGCGATCGAACTGCACATGCTCCGTTCAGAAATTTTCCGCCGTGCATTGCGCGAAATTTCGTCGGAACTTATTTTTTTTTTAGTAGCGTAATTTACATACATTCCTATTCACGGACGGCTTACGCAAAAAAAAAAAAAAATTGAAAATTCGACGCGGGAAGGACGGCCATACTTAACATGGCCCGTCTAACTATAGACCGGATAATAGCAGCTTTAACTTTACGTCAGAAAAAGCCGACTAGCGACGATGTTAGAGAATGCGATGTGGATCGCTGTAAAAAGCTAATTTGCATACCCGATGCGGAAAACGACGCAAACTCCACCCAGCGGGCGGAAAAAGATTGCAGCGTAGACCTGAAGGCGTACGGAGACGTAAGCCTGTCGGATCGAAGCCCAAAGCCGTCGTATCATGGTTTGAGGATTCAAACTAATGATACGACGCGGGTAATTTGAAAGTACGCGGGCGTATCAGGAGATAGACCGGCGTACTGGCTCTGTGGATCTGGCCCTAAATCTCTTTTCCTCCAGATGTAAAGAGTGCCTCTTTTGTCCTCTGTGATGACCTAAAGTGAATAACGCAACACCAAGTTCACTCTATGGACCAGTTATGTATTATACATGTTGATCATATCCCCCCTAGTCCGATATGATTCTTTGACCAATCAAAACAATCCCTCTGTGAATTAAATTCCTTTCCTGCTGCTGCTGAAATCAACATGTCGGATGTCACAAGTAGACTTTAATTATATTGAATGGGCTAAAAACAGACCAAAATAATGCAAGAACATTTTCCAAAGTTGGACCGACTGGTGTCAGACTAGTTAAGTCGGCTCTCATAGGGAACCATTGCTCTGTATACGTAATGCGACATGTGCTCCCAAAGTCGGAGCGTATGTTGCACCAGTGTGAACCGGGCCTTACTCATGAGAAGGACATGGAACAACTCTTGCCGGCCCTGATTGCACAATTAGGTTGCAAAGCCATTATCTTGCATGTGTGTTGCATGTGTATGTGTTAGCATTATAAAAGTGACATTTGTAAAATACAATGGTCTAGTTGGTTAGCATGGTGAGGCACACTGAAGCCCTGTACACACGGCCCAGATTCTCCTCAGGAAAAAAACATAGTTTTTCCTGACGAGATTCCTGGCAATATTCTCTTGCCGGCCGAGTGTACACACACACCATTCAAAAGAACCGCCGTTCTTTTGAATGGCACGAACGAGGGGACATTATCGACTGCGACGAGCATGCGATTGTCACATTCAATGGCGTCGCCGCCATCTTGCTTCACCCTACCCATGCTGTGGAAGCTACCGGGCATGCGTCAAAGTCATTTCAAGAATGCGTTGGGTTTCCATGGAGAGGTAAGTATACACACGCTGGGTTTCTCGGCAGGAAAACTCACGACGAGCAGGTTCTCTTTTTTTCTCATCTAGATTCTGGGCAGTTTTCTTGATGAGAAATCTCAAAGCCTCGTACACACGCACGGTTTACTCGGCTAGAAAGCTCTGCCAGCAGTGTTCTTGCTGTTTCTTGCCGAGAAAATACTCTATTTGTTGTTGTTGCTGCACAAACTGCTGATAACATCCAGATAGAAAAATTCGTTTATATAACATTTAAATGATTATTATATCATTTTGATGGTAGATTATAGAGCCTTGTGTCATTTATGCTAATACAGTGAATTGTTATAGCAATTTATGCTCTATATTCTGGTTTTCGTCGAGCAGACAAATTTGAAGTGCGCCAGGCACAAACGCAGCTGACTTCCAGGGTTGTCTGCCATTATCTTACTCACACAACTGCTGTATTTAACGATACAGATGATTATAGCAAGCGGCGACTGGTGCAGGCATTGTGATAATAGTTTATTGCCCTCGTCGCAGCCCATCCATCTAAACAAATTACTCTTTAAGCAGTCACTGCCATCTGATTGCTACAGCACTTCTATTGATCTACGGCTGATTCGCTTGTTTCAGCTCAGCTTTTCAGCAGTTTATCACATACTGTATTCATCCAGAAAAATAAACATTCCAAAAATAAATGTGTTACTTTAAAGGACTTACATAAATAAATGGCATCATTTTTATAAATAGATGTTAGACAGGTTTTCATCATTTTATTGTTGGAATATTAAAAACATCCATGACATTTTAGAGTGGACTTGGCATCAGATATCATTTTGTTAGAGTGTATCTAAATCTGATAACAAACATGTAAGACCTCTTTCACACTGGGGCCACACCACATTAGCGGTAGAGCGCCGCTAGTTTTAGCGACGCTTTACCGTTGTTTTAGCTGCGCTTTCCGGCCGCTAGCGGGGTGAAGAAAAGTGCCTGTGTTACCTGCCTATTCATTTCAATGGGCAGGGCGTTTTGGGAGCGGTGTATACACCACTTCTAAACCGCCATAAAAATGCTGCTTGCAGGACTTTTTTCCTATCCCGCAAGCGCACCGCCCCAGTGTGAAAGCACTTGGGCTTTCACACTTGGGCTTTTACACTCGGGAGTCATAAGAGGTGCTTTTCAGGCACTATTTTTAGCGCTAAAACGCCTAAAATGCGCCTCAGTGTCAAAGGGATCTAATACTATGCAGCTCCTTTTTAGGGTTTTTTCTTTAAGAACCTTTTTTTGGGCATCCACAAAGCAGGGAATCATGGGGAATGTATCTATAGACAGCATATTGTGCCTGCTATGAAGCAAACCTGTTATGTTGTGTAATATGGGTAAAGTACTGGTTAATTTTCAATAATACAAGGTGCATCCAATCCAAGCTTTCTGAAAAAATGTTGTTTAGTTATCTATATTTCAAACAAAATATTAAATTATGTAGAGTAGGTAAGAAATACTAGTACTTCTGCTATACATATCTATAACAAGTTAAAACTGTAAAACAAGCCACTCCTGACCTCTCTAGCTGCTAGTACTGTGAAGTAATTTATTCTGAAAAGATCCACCAAGGATCCCAACAGAGAAAAGTCTCTAAAAGACTCTAAGGCCGTGTACACACGACCGAGGTTCTCGCTGGAAACCAGCGAGAACCTCGCTGGAAGCTGCATTCCAGCGAGGACCTCGGCCGTGTGTACGCTCTCGGCGAGCTTCCCGTCGGGAAGCCCGTCGAGCAGAAATAGAGAGCACGCTCTCTATTTGCTCGACGGCCCGCCTGGAAGAATGGCTGGTTGCCATTCCCGACGGGCGGGTCGCCGATTTTGACGGCCGGCAGGGAACCTCGACGGGCGGAACGATGTGTTCTGCCCGTCGAGGTTCTCTGCCGTGTGTACACGGCCTAAAGTTGAGTTTCAATCAGACAACGTCTTAGAAACACCTGCCAAGTTCTGGTGCAATAGAAATTAAATGAAAAAGAGCAAATATTTCAGTCCCCCTGTTGAGCGCTTTGAAGATGATTTCTCCACAATCCCTATAGTTGCAGAGGCAAATTCATTTTTTTAGGGCACTTTTACTGTTTGTGCAGAATATGAAAATCCTTTTTTGTGAATAAATTTGGCACTGCATGCAGATAAATACTCTTGCTAATGTATGGATCAACCTAAATGATAAGTCCAAAGTCATGTATGACCGATGTATTCATTATTTCGTCATGCAGCTCTCAAAATCAGCGGGAGACTGGTAACTGTCAGAAAACCAAAAAACACAAGAGAGCACAATTATTGATGACAATACATAAAAATGGCAATACACAATTTGAAGTCTTGTGTAATGCCCCGTACACACAATCGTTTTTCGGCATGAAAAAAAACGACGTTTTTAAAAATGTAATTTAAAATGATGGTGTGTGGGCTTCAGATTGTTTTTCATCTTCTGAAAAACGAAAAAAAATTTTTTGGAGCATGCTGCATTTTTTAACGTCGTTTTTAAAAATGATGTTTTTCGGGTTGTAAAAAATGATCATGTGTGGCCTAGAACAACGTTAAAAACAACGTTTTAAACCCGCGCATGCTCAGAAGCAAGTTATGAGAGGGGAGCTTGAATGGAACTTCCCCTTTAGAGTGCCGTTGTATGTGTTGTACGTGACCGCGCTTTGCTCATCATTTTTTTTAAAACTATGGTGTGTGGGCAACATCGTTTTTAATGATGAAGTTGGAAAAATGTTGTTTTTTCTACATGCTGAAAAACGCCTTTTTTTTTTCATGCCGAAAAACGATCGTGTGTACACGGCATAAGGCTCATTACATAACACACTTGCCTCCAGCTGTCCCTGTGAATGGGTGTAGATACACTGGATGGATTTCCTGTCAGCCTATCAATCCTCTCTCCAGGACCTAATGCAGACCCACTAGAAGGAGCCCTTATTGGCACTGCAATCCCCTCTCTCAGTGGGATAGGATGGATGATGGAATAGAAGTGCCTAGAGCAGCCGCTCTGAAGACTGTCAAGCTCCTGGCTGCAGCTCAAGATGGCTATGGGAGCAAAAGGTGTCCATCTGTGTACTGAAATAAGTAGCAGTGGAAGGCTAAGTGGATGGATATTGATAGTGATTGCTATGACACGTGACGACACATTTCAGAGGCATGGTCCCCTTTATCAAATCTAATTAGCAACCACATTAACTCCTTTATATGCCTAAAGCAATTGCTGGTTGCATGTGGGTTATACGATGGGCCTTATACAAGGCTTCATATTGTAAGTGTAATGTTTTTTTACTTCAATAGCAAAAGATTTCACAAGGGTTGTTGCTTTCTCTCTTTGGATTGATAATTTGGGCAAGTTTTAGTTTTATATTTACCCTTTTCTGAAATCTTATGGTAATCAAGTGGTGTTCAGCGTCCTATTTGATGTTCTCCCTGTGATCCTTATAGATGCAAAGATGGGCACTGACACTGACATGACGGAATCATAAGGCCCCTTTCACACTGGGGCTTGAGGCACGGTGGAGGTATAGCGCCACTAAAAATAGCGGCGCTATACCGTCAGATTTGCCGCTGGATTCGGCCGCTAGCGGTGCAGTATTAACCCCCGCTAGCGGCCGATAAAGGGTTATTACCGCGGTATCCCATTGTTTTAAATGGGAAGGAGCAGTAAAGGAGCGGTATACATACCGCTCCTCTCACCGTTCCAAAGATGCTGCTTGCAGGAGATTTTCACATTGGGCTTTCACATTGAGAAGGCTGTGCAGGAGTTTTTCAGGCGGTATAGCAGCACTATTTTTAGTGCTGTACCGCCTGAAAAACTCCTCAGTGTGAAAGGGGTCTTACACTGTGCTGTGGTGACACCCTGCACTCACAGTATGTCCTTGGTCTTCCCAGTTGAGTGATGCTGAGAGTCATTCATTCCAGGTGACTGAGGACATCTTGTGGCAGGGAAGAAGAGCCGCAGTGGACAGCTCCAGAGAGGTGGTGAATATTTTAGCCAGAGCTGGGGCTCCTTGTATGAAGTTGGGTTTCAAAAGTGTTTCCAATGCCAATATGTAGGCTTTTCTAGTGTAATGATGGGTCATTGTGATGGGTCATTGTGCTAAGTGCTTCTTACTAAACGTACTATTTCCTCTTATTTCACAACTGCTAGTATGCAGACAAACAGAAATAATGTTGGGTAACAGTAACAAATCTATTTGTACCAGGTCCATTAAGCAATTGTGGCTATACATACAGGCCCGGATTCAGGACTGATTTATGTTGGCGTATCAAAAGATATGCTGTCGTAATTTCAAATGTGCGCCGTCGCATCTCTGCGCTGATTCACAAAGCTAGTTACATCGAAAAGCAAGGCTTTAGCCGCCCAACGTAACTTGCCTACGCCACCGTATCGTGGGCGCATAGTTACGCTAGACGCATTCGGCGTTCCCATTTTAAATATGCAAATGAGTAAGATACGCCGATTTGCAAACGCAGATGCGCCCGGCCGCTTCATATACGCGATTTGCGTAAGGCTTACGTCCGGCGTAAAGTTACCCCTCATATAGTAGACGCAGGTAATGCAAAGATATGGGCCAGGGAACGACACCATCACATTTTACGTCACGTACGCTGTTTACCTAGTACTACGTGAATAGGGCTGTGCGTAGGTTACGTTCACATCGTAGGCAGTGTTCGGCGTATCTTAGGCAGCTATTTCGACGTAACTGTGAGCATGCGCACTGGGATGCGTCCAAGAGACGACAAATGCGCAGTTCATTTTTTGAAGCTGGCGCCATCATTTGCATGGGGTCAAGCTTCATTTAAATATATCACGCCCACTTCCAGCCCACTTCCACCTACTTTGGCTTACGTCGGCTTACGCCGACAACTATACGCTACACCGGCGCAACATGGAGCGCACATTCTTCGTGAATATCAGGCTTGCTTCTCTACGATGTGCCAGCGTAAAGACGATGCGCTACGCCGGCATAAATATTTGGCGATCTACGAGAATCCGGGCCACAGTATATATCTATGATCAGTTGCTATAGGTTTCTAAACTACTGGTATGTACAGAATATTTGCATTGCTCTTTGCACTGCCTTGTTGTTTGTAGTCAGACAGTCTTTAGATCTGTAGAAAGAGGTAATGGTCAGACCTACGCAGATTATTGGATTGCATTCTACTAGTGGATAGGTTTGATGATTTGGTCAGTTCCTTTATATGTTCCAACAATTTCTTTGCAGAAATCTGTAATTTGGCCTTCGCCAGCTATATATGGGTTCTCTCTCATTTTCTTGGTTGCTCTAAAAAATTAACATAGCTGCCAACTGTTTCAAATCATGTCTAGGGACAGTCTCATAGTAGCCAGGGCTAGCTTTGGAATGTGATGATAGTTTCATTTTAGTGTAGAGTTTCCAATTCTACCATCACACAATTTTTAAATCTGAATAGGAAAACCCATTTTATATAAATAACAAAACTAATTTTTAATTAAAAAAATATTTAAAAAAATTCAAAGAAATAGCAAACACGTGTAAGCTCTATGATTGTTGCTGATTTATAAACACCATTATTTTAAAATCACTTTACACTCCACAAAATCTGTGACCTGTGGTTAATATCTTCTCTTATGCCGCGTACACACGATCAGAAATTCAACAAGAAAAGTCCAATGTGAGCTTTTGGTCGGAAATTCTGACCGTGTGTAGGCTCCATCGGAATTTTTCTGTTGGAATTTCCACAAATTTTTCGACAAGAAAAGTTCTTGGAGGAAACTCTGATCGTCTGTATGCAATTCTGACGCACCAAAAACCACGCATGCTCGGAATCAAGTCGACGCATTGCTGGGAAGCATTGAACCTTTCTCGGCTCGTCGTAATGTTTTAAGTCACCACGTTCTTTACGGCCAGAATTTGGTGTCACCGTGTGTATGCAACACAAGTTTGAGCCAAGATTCCGTCGGAAAAAAATCCACTGTTTTCTTGTCGGATTTTCCGATCGTGTGTACGCGGCATCGCCCTGAACTTGAGATGAACTGCCCATGACCATACACTAGGACATTTCTAGCCTGTTTTATATGGACCTTCATAGAGTGGGGAGGGATTAGAACCCCTGACAGGTTTTATTGCTGTCTGTTACCCCATTATGGAGGTTCACCCTCTCTATTTATCCTGTTCACAATTATCATTAAGGCCCAGTTCACACTGATGTGGTGCAGAAAACGCAGCGATTCTTGTGTGTTTTCTTCACCGCATAGCAATCACATTGTGTTTTGCGATCGGTTGTGGATGTCAATGCAAAGTTAACAACACCTCAAAAGCAGGTTGCAAACATAGGGTGTTGACCTGAATCAGATCGTATGGGTTAAAACTGCCATGCAATTCAGGTTTTATAGCGAATAAAAAAAAAAGCTACCCATACCTTTTTGATGCAGATGCATTGAGATTTCAGACATTCAAAATGAATGAGATTAAAGGGGTTGTAAGGATAACATTTTTTTTTTTTACCTAAATAGCTTCCTTTATCTTAGTGCAGTCCTCCTTCACTTTCCTCATCCTTCCATTTTGCTTTTAAATGTCCTTATTTCTTCTGAGAAATCCTCACTTCCTGTTCTTCTGTCTGCAGGGCCGTTTGAAGGAATTTGGGGGCCCCAAGCAAAATGGGGACCCCCCACACGCAAAGCCTACGTTAGCGCTACACAATTTTTTACACCCATGTTCTTACTCTTCCCCCACCCCCCAGTCCCTATGTTTTTCTATTCTCATCTCCCCTTCTTCCCTGCAGGCTGCCGCTGTAGCTTGGCCAAGCTTCTCTTCCTGTCAGTCCGGTTTTCTATCAATATGGGTCCCCAGTCCCCTATCAGATAGTGCCTGGGCACTGCGCGGTACAGTAGATGCAGTTGCACTCAGTGTGCACTTCCTGTTAGTCTGGCCGGGAACAGGAAACAAAATCTCCTGTACCACGCGTGGTACCCGGCCGAACTAACAGGCCTCCAGGAGAAAGGAAGAGGAGCTCTGCCACGTTACAGCCTGGGAAGGGGGAGTTGGGAGCCCCAGGCCAGCTCGGGGCCCCCAGCAATTGTTAGTTTTGCCTGTCCTGCCTGTCTATAACTACACACAGTAATGAGAGGCTTTCTCCCTGGTGTGGAGTGTCATGCTCGACCCCTCCCTTGGAATACAGGAGTGTCAGGACGCCCACTAACACACAGCTCCTCTCTCTATCTGTAACGTAGAGAGTGTCCTGAATATCCTGTAGTCCAAAGGAGGGGGCGAGCATGACACTCCACACCAGGGAGAAAGCCTTGCATTACAGGAAGTGAGCATTTCTCAGAAGAAATAAAGACATTTAAAAGCAAAATGGAAGGATGAGGTAAGTGAAGGAGGACTGCACTAAGGTAAAGGAAGCTATTTAAGATTTTTTTTTTTTTTTTTACCTTTACAACCCCTTTAAATAAAAAATGCACAGAATCGCATGTGATTTGTACAGGAATGCTGTGTGATGGAGGGGAAATCTTCCAATGGGGACACTAGTTCTGGTGACCAGGTAGTTGGGGTGGGGGGCTCAATGGATTCCCTTAATTTGCAGGGATTTCCTCTCACTTCCTGTTTTGGGATAGGAAGTGAAAGTAAAACTCCCCAATGAGACACAGCTGGAAAAAAGGGAAAAAGAAAACAAAATGAAAAAAAAAAAAGGTTTGCCTATAGTTCTATTTTAGCACGAACACCATGCAAGTAAAAATTACTCCTTTTTTTTTGTTCTATGTTGATTCTTATTCCTATGCAATTTTTTATTTGCAATGTAATACAAGTCCACTTGTGGTCTAGTACAACAGCTTGACATCAATAAACAAAGTTACAAAATATATAAGTCATGTGGTTACTTTGGATTACTGGATTTTGACTGGATCTTAGTGGTCATAGCAGAATTCAGTGTAAGAAATACATAGGAAAAAATGCATGTTGACAAGGGAAGTGTAGAGGAGGGCGGGGAGTCTACTGACATCACGACTCCACCCACCGAGGTCCAGACAACAGATCCACCCACAGAATCTGCAGTTTTTCAGTTCTTACAACAGACAGAGGGGAGACATTTGACATGTAAGGATACATGCAGGGGGCATCTATATCCTTATACTGTAGATCAGCACTATGGCAGTAGTTTAGAAAGGATGAGAGTGGGTTTACATCCACTTTAAACTATAACCCATCTGTTATCTGCCATAAGATCGCTTTTTCATCTATGTGACTACTATTTTCAGCTGTCATCTTTTTTTACTACTAAAATTACCTAATTTTATGGCATACAAAGATCATTATAACTTGAGTGAATTAGGACAACTGTATTGGTCAGAGTGGATAGGATATGGAGATGAAAGAATACAATATTCAACTAAAGGCCTCTTGTGGATCCATACAACGATTACAATTAGGGATGAGCTCCGCGTTCGATTTGAACGTATGTTCGACTCGACCATCGTTCGTTCGTACGTTCGTCGAAATTCGAACAAAACGTATCGTTCGTGCCAAATTCGAGTGACACGTCACGGCCCATAATTTACTGCGGCATTGCGCGCTGATGATTGGCCAAGCATGCACTACAGTATGAACCGCATGCTTGGCCAATCACAGAGCGCAAAAAACGGAGAGCCATAATTGGCCAAAGCCAGGGTGGGTTTGGCCAATTTTGGCTCAGGGGGTTTAGTACATGCCCCACACTATAAAAGGCTGCCTGCAAGGCGGCCTCGTGTAGTGTGTTGCGGCGTTGTTAAAGAGATCAGTCCTATAGAGAGAGAGAGAGAGAGAGAGAGAGAGAGAGAGACAGTGTCTTTATTACTAGATAGATAGATAGTTTAGTTAAATTTACAGTGTGTAGAGGATATATATATACATCCCAGGAGTTGTACATATATTTATACACTGTATAGCTTAGCTAGATCAGTTCTTCCTAATTTACTGGCAGGGAGGTGATTGTGCTATTTTTAAAGACGTTATCACAGGTATAGACACCCAGCAGGTACAATATTTAAAGGAATTTTTCATTTTTTTATTTTTTTATTTAAGCATCATTAAAATCACTGCTCCTGGAGCAGTGATTTTAATGATGCTTAAAAGAAAAAATTCCTTTAAATATTGTACCTGCTGGGTGTCTATAGTTTGCCTGTGAAAACGTCTTTTAGAACCCGGGTCTTGCCCGAGGGAACATGTATCAATGGAAAAAAAGTTTTAAAAACGGTCGTTTTTTTCAGGAGTCCCGCTCCTCCATTTATACATGTTCCCTGGGGCAAGACTCGGGTTCTCAAAGACGTTTTAAGACAATGACTTGCATATTAGGCTTTAAAATGAGCACCTTTGAATTCGACGTTCGAGTCCCATAGACTTCAATGGGGTTCTAAATGTTCGCGCAAACGTTCGGTCCGTTCGACGGTTCTGGTGCGAACCGAGCGGGTGTTCGGCTCATCCCTAATTACAATGCACACATTATCTTATGGTCAACATAAAAGGATCCCTGAGAATAGGTTAGTCCTTTAAATAAAGAATATCCCAGATAAAATGGTAAGAGTCGAGTGAATTAGAAAAATCTGGCTTTGTATAAATCCCACACTTCATGTCCTTTCAAAGTGGATTAGGTTTCGAGCTATCATTAGGAGCGGAGAATAGATTCCCTGGCATTAGAGAGAACGGGCTGAATAAATTACACAGCTTTGTTTTAATCATCATTCTTCTGTATAACTAATTCATGGAGAAGAAATATGAGAGATCCGGCAATGAAGTTACAACTTTTAATAGTACAAACATTTCTCATGCTGGTTATAGATCTGCATTTGGATTATACACTTATATATTACATCCAAAATGAAAAATCTGTTTTGCTTGTACAATTAGTATGGGACGCTGAAGGTAACAGGAGAGCAGCCAGAGAAAAGGAAATGCAATAGTAAAGTAGATGTAAACCCAATCACTGAAATCTTGAAATCCCATATACGCTTTAACATGGTCTTGTAATTTCAAAAGTCATTTTCAATATTTTTGAATCTTAAATGATTTCCTTAACCACTTGCTGTGGGCTGAGTGATACAACACTGGCCCTACCACGTTGTGTAGAAAAATGTCGGCAGAATGGCACGGCTGCGCAAAGTAACGTATATTTACCTCACTTTGAATTTTACGCCACTACCGCAAGCTCTATGACTGTGCCCCCACGGTTCCGCCAGTGTCCTGCGATTTGTGTCATAGAGCTGCAGAACACTTAGGCCTCGTACACACGATCAAATCTGTCCGCTGGAAACGGTCCGCTGGACCGTTTCAGCAGACAGATTCGATCGTGTGTACGGCCGAGCCGACGGATTTGGCCACCCGACAGATTTCAAAGCATGCTTTGAAATCTATTGGGTGGGAATCCGTCCGCCCAACATGTCTGCTGGTTAGTACACTTACCAGCAGACATGTCGTCCCGCACCGCCGCCGCACCGCCGCCGAATGGATTTGGCGCATGCGCGGAAGTGTTTTACTTCCTGGTGCGGTGACGTGGCGGCGTCAACGTCACCGCCACGTCACCGACACGTCAGCGCGCTCTCTGCTGGCGGGGATTTTGGTTTGCTCGTGTGTACATGCGAGCAAACCAAAATCCCAGCAGACAGATTTGTTCAAATCTGTCGGACGGACAGATTTGAACAAATCTGTCTGCTCGTGTGTATGGGGCCTTAAAGTGTTAGTAAAGGAAAAAATGTTTTTAATTTAAAATAACAAACTGTGCAGTTCGTTTTGCACAGAGTGGCCCCGATCTACATCTTCTAGGGTCCCTCGGCGGCTGTCTCTGGTCCTCCCTGCAAGTACTGACCACAGTCATTGCGGAGCGCGCTACCATGATACAGCTGTATCACTCAGCCCCGCCCCTCGGCGCGCCGCTTTACTGGATGTGATTGACAGCAGCGCGAGCCAATGGTTGCGCTGCTCTCAATCCATTGGCTCTAGCCAATCAGCGGCCTGGCTGAGCGGCGAAGAGGATCTCGGGACTGCGCACGGGACTTTCGAGGGGTCAGGTAAGTATAACGGGGGCTCGGGGAGGGGGGGCTGCAGCATCAGATGTTTTTCACCTTAATGCATAGATTGCATTATGGTGAAAACATTTTTTTCTTTACAACTCCTTTAACCCCTTCCCCTCCCCCTACTGCTTTAACCACTCCACTGCCAGTCACATTTACACAGTAATCAGTGCAGTTTTATAGCACTTTATAAATGTGAATGGTCCCAAAATAGCGTCAAAAGTGTCCGATGTTTCCACCATAATGTCACAATAAAAATCGCTGATCGCCACCATTGCTAGTAAAAAAAAAATATATAAAAATGCCATAAAACTACCCCCTATTTAGTAGATGCTACAACCAATCAATATACACTTATTGAGATTTTTTTTACCAAAAATATGTAGAAGAATAGGTATCGGCCTAAACTGAGGAAAAAAAATGTTCTTTATATATTTTTGGGGAAAATTTATTATAGCAAAAAGTAAAAAAATATTCAAAATTGTCGCTCTATTTTTTTTTATAGCGCAAAAAAGAAAAACCGCAGAGGTGATTAAATACCACCAATAGAAAGCTCTATTTGTGGGAAAAAATACCTAAATTTTGTTTGGTAGCCACGTTGCACGACCCCGCAATTGTCAATGACAGAGTGCCGAATTGCAAAACGTGGCCCGGTCATTTGGCAGCCAAATGGTCTGGGAATGAAGTGGTTAAATCATTTCCTTAAAATAATACCTACTGTAGTGATCCTGCTATTAAATTCCTGATTCCTAATTTGAGCTTTGTGATGTGGTGATTGTCAAAACCCTGTGAACTTAAAGTAAACCATGAAATGTCATGTAGCACCCTCCTAGATAGGTGCTTGGTTAGGTACATTTAGTTTTGGGCTCATTGTAGTAAGTTGAGCTGCTTGTGATTGTTTCAGTTTGTGCTGTGTTTCACTGGCTTTTGATTGTGACTGCTTCCTCCTGTCTGTTAGGAAAGGTTAGGGAAGATAGAGGGCTGGTCAAATTAGCAGCTGAATATTTATGCAACCCTGGCCAATCCCTGAGGAAAATATGCCCAGACGGTGGCTGGGAGAGTGTATAAATACTCTGAGACTTGGAACAGTGTGGTCTTTTGTCCTGAGGAGGGAGACCACTGCCTGGAGGGCTGCTGCCCTTATGGGCAGACTTGCTATGTGTCTACTGTTCAATGAGGTCCCAGCTAGGCTAGCTGGGTGGATCTATCCTTCTGAAAGTTGTTGGAGTTGACTGAGGGTCTTTTGTTTGGGGATCTGGTCTAGTATCACTGGATAGGTGTCTGAAGATTTTGGAGGGAGGCAAACAACTATCCAAGGACATTGAGTACAGGCTGTGGCCACTCTCTTGTGCTAGAGTCAGCATTGTTCAAAGGGGACATTGAGTCTGGTGTCCTGATATATCTGTAAAGACTCTGCTCAGATCTTAAGAGATCTTAACATCAGTGTTTACAAGTTGCTACTAAAAGTTACTGGAGTATCCTAAAGTTATCCTGAACCTATCCAAGTTCAAGTCCTGCAATAAAACATCAGAAAAGCATACCCTTAGGCTGCATTCACACCTTCGCGTAGGCGTTTTGCAGCGATTTGCGGCGACAGAGAATAGGCGTTTTGTCCCGCGATTTGCGGCGAGAAAACGCGTCGTTTTTAACCGTGTTTTTTTTTACATTGTATTGTCGGCTATGCGGAACGCCAAAGCTGCCTGATACGCGCGTCGGAAAAGGGTCCGGGACTTGTTTGAATTTCGACGTTCGGCGTTCTTTCGACGTACGGCGTTCGGTGTTAGGAGATGTGAATGATCTCCATAGAGAATAATGTAAATCCGACGGTCCGGCGTATTGTAGCATCAGTCGTAGGGCGACAAAACGCCTAGGTGTGAATGCAGCCTTAGACTGTTTATTGATCTAAAGAAGTAACTGTGACTGTGTGTCTGGCTGTGGGACAACGATAGGAAAAAACCTTTGGGACCTTAAAACTGTGGGTTCCTGCAGGAGTGAGCGATACAGACAGCACAAAGAAAAATGTGCATGAGGGTACAGAATGGTCCAACCTCCAAGGAGGAACCTCAATCTCTGAACTCCCTGGGGCACAAGGCTCCTGGCAGAGGCAAGGTAGCTTGAAAACCAGGTGGACTTCGCTTCTTAGGGACCTGCAAAGCAGGTCTACCAAGTACTTGGTGAGAACTCTCCTAAAGAGAGACCCCTGATGGGGAGAGGAATAAGACCTGAAAGCCACAGATCCTGCCCCTGATAAAAAAATTCACCGATCTTATGAATGGTGGCTTACAGCCGCAATTGCGGCTTTGTTTACTTACGGAGACCCGGGCGTGACGTCATCACATCGCGCCCGGGTCCTCCGACGGTCATAGAGATGACTGGTGACCATCTGGTCACCAGTCATCTCTATGCTTCCTGCCGATGCTGACGATTCGTTCTCCGGGCCCCCGAAGGCACGGGAGAGCCCGGAGAAGCACCGGATGGCGGCGGGAGGGGGGGATGTCCCCTCCCGCGGCCTGTAAGAACGATCAAGCGGCGGAACCGCCGCTATGATCGTTCTTACGTCGTGCAGAATCGCCGGCTGAAGAAGAGGATATCTGGATGATGCCTCTGGCTACAGGCATCATTTAGATATCCACCCGCAAAGCCCAGGCCGTCAATTGACGGCCACTTAGGATGGTAGATACCATCTCAGGCCGTCAATTGTCTATGGCTGGGTATTGAAGTGGTTAAATCATATTTTGCATCTCCTACAGCTCTTTTCAACCATTTTCTGCCTAAATGCCCATATGCCAGAGCTAGATGCACATCATTGCTCTACGCCATCACCGTATATCAGGAAATGAATAAAGACCTTCCTGTCAGGATCACCAGGTATTATACAGTATCTCACAAAAGAGTACACCCCTCACATTTTTGTAAATATTTTATTATATATTTTCCTGTGACAACACTGAAGAAATTAGTGTACAGCTTGTATAACAGTGTAAATTTGCTGTCCCCTCAAATTAACTCAACACACAGCCATTAATGTCCAAACAACTGGAAACAAAGGTGAGTACACCCCTGAGGCCTCGTACACACGAGGCAATTCATTTGTTCAAATGAATCCATTCGGCGCCGGTGCGAGACGACATGTCTGCTGGTAAGTGTACTAACCAGCAGACATGTCGGGCGGACGGGTTCCCACCCGATAGATTTCAAAGCATGCTTTGAAATCTGTCGGGTGGCCAAATCCGTCGGCTCGCCCGTACACACGATCGAATCTGTCTGCTGGGACGGTCTAGCAGACCGTTTCCAGCAGACAGATTTGATCGTGTGTACGCGGCCTAAGTGAAAATGTCCAAATTGGGCCCAATTAGCCATTTTCTCTCTCTGGTGTCATGTGACTCATTCGTGTTACAATGTCTCAGGTGTGAATGGGGAGCAGGTGTGTTAAATTTGGTGTTATCACTCTCAGGCCTCGTACACACGACGGAGAAACTCGTCGTTAAAAAAAAAAATAGTTTTCCTTGACGAGTTTCTTGTCAGGCTTGTCG
Source organism: Rana kukunoris (assembly GCA_029574335.1). Taxonomy (NCBI): domain Eukaryota; kingdom Metazoa; phylum Chordata; class Amphibia; order Anura; family Ranidae; genus Rana; species Rana kukunoris. Next base: position 576,688,047 of record CM056050.1, on the reverse strand, counting down.
AGAATCTTGACAAACGCGGTGACGTACAACACGTACGATGGCACTATAAAGGGGAAGTTTGATTCCACTGCCACCACCCTTGGGGCTGCTTTTGCTAATCTCATGTTACCGTGTGTTAAGTAAAAGTTTGGTAAGAGACGAATCGCGCTTTTTAGTCTGTTACAGCGTGACGAATGTGCTATCTCCATTACGAACGCTACTTTTACCAAAGTTGCGCTCCCTTCTGTTCTGAGCATGCGCGAGTTTCTAAGCATACACACAAACGTGTTTCTCGTCGTAAACCAGTCCGTCAAGAAACACAACAAGGAAATTAAGACTCCCGACGAGAAAAAAGAGAAAAAAGAGAACTTGTTTTTCTCAACGAAAAGCATAAACACGACCGTTTTCCTCGGCAAAAAAGCTCTGCAACCAAGATTCTTGATGGATTTTGTCAAGGATTTTGTGTACAAGGCCTCACTCTCTCATACTGGTCACTGGAAGTTCAACATGGCACCTCATGGCAAAGAACTCTCTGAGGATCTGAAAAAAATTATTGTTGCTTAACATATCGTCAAATTCTTTGGGAAATAGACGTATGAGTGCTGCCAGCATTGCTGCAGAGGTTTAACGGGTGGGGGGTCAGCCTGTCAGTGCTCAGACCATACGCCACCCACTGCATCCAATTGGTCTGCAGGTCTATCGTCCTAGAAGGAAGCCTCTTCTAAAGATGATGCACAAAAAAGCCTGCAAACAGTTTGCAGAAAACAAGCATATTAAGGTCATGGATTACTGGAACCATGTCCTGTGGTCTGATGAGACCAAGGTAAACTTATTTGGTTCAAATGGTGTCAAGCGTGTGTGGTGGCAACCAGGTGAGGAGGACAAAGACAAGTGTGTCTTACCTACAGTCAAGCATGGTTGTGGGAAACCATGAATGTCAACATGTACTGTGACATACTGAAGCAGAGCATGATCCCCTCCCTCCGGAGACTGGGCCCCAGGGCAATATTCAAACATGATAACAACCCCAAACACACCTTCAAGATGACCACTGCCTTGTAATTCAATCGTTAAATTCACACAAGCAATCAAACCAGGGAACACAAAGGAGCAAACCTGTCTTGAAGCTGGAGCTGTAGGAGGAGGCTTGACGGGATGCTGGAATTATCTTTTCGACTGCAAGCAATGAAGCTTGCAAGCTGTTTGATCCATTTTTGTATCCATTTCCCTGATGCCACATTGCATCAGAATTACTATCCATTTATCCATTTCCCTTTGCTTGGTCGGTCGTGGTGTGCTGAGATCAAAGGGATTTTTTTTGCAACCATAAGCCTATCTGACCTTTGTAATAAGAGTCCAAAGAGGAGGGTAAGCGGCAGGGTGATCGGGTGCCTGTGGTGGTTTTCCTTTCCTGTCCACACATAGGGCCAGATCCACAAAGAATTACACCGGCGTATCTACAGATACACCGGCATAATTCTAATTTCCCTCCGGCGTATCATGTTTTGAATCCACAAAACATGATACGCCGGAATAACGCTAAGAGACGACTGGCGTAAGTATATTACACCGTCGTCTCTTAGTTGTAGTGTTACGCTGGACGCTAGGGGCACTCCCGTCGGATTTCCGTGTTGAATATGCAAATTAGCGAGTTACGCTAATCCACGAACGTACGAGCGGCCGACTGGTTCCCTTTACGTCGTTTGCTTAAGCGTATCTCTGGCGTAAAGCTACCCCTGCTATATGGTGGCACAGCCAATGTTAAGTATGGACGTCGGGACAGCGCCGTGTTGTACGTCGTTTACGTCGTTTGTGTATGCCGATCCAGAATGGGCCTGGGCGTAAGTTCCGTTCCGTCGTTTTCATTGACTATTTGCGACGTGATTTTATGCATGCGCACTAGGATACGTCCACGGCCGGCGCATGCGCAGTGTAAAAAAAAGCGTTGTTTGCGTCGGGTCATTGATAATTTTAATAAAACACGCCCACCAACAACACATTTGAATTACACCCGCGAACGCCAGCCCATTTACTCTACACCGCCGTAAGTAACAGCGCTATTTCTTTGAGGATAAGTAATACGCCGCTGTTACTTACAGCGGCGTAGAGTAAATGGGTTAGGCTCACAAAGTGAGATCTGGCCCATAGTGTTTACCTTACCAAATCTGCTGTTGTTTACAACATCAATGGATTAATGTTTATGGACATTTACGTATATGAGCGCTGCATCTATATTTTACTGGCTATCATTGTTGTTAATCAATATTGTGCTGGCTGCTCGAGAGACTATTATTACTGTTTAATTTGGAATTGCTATTGGTGCAGCAGTTACCCAATTTTAGGGCCGACATCTTCCCTGAAATTACTTCCAGGTTCGCAGTCTCCGTCACTGTGATTGACCAAAACATTGATGACATCACTCCCGTGCATGCACGCGGGAGCCACCATTCACTGCACGGGGTTTGGAAGGAACGGCACCCATGGGCCATTTCTTCAAAGCGTATGAGCCAGTGATGTCACTAGCTGCATGTACTGTAAATATCTCCAGGTTTAGGAGATATTTTCACTACCTATAGGTAGTGTTATAGGCTTACCTATAGGGGCATGTCAGCAGAGGACGTTTACTTCCTCTTTTAAAGGAATGGCTTTATTTTACCATCTGCAGACACTGAATGTACCAGACATTTCCAAAATGTTGAAGAGGTTAAAGATGATGGTTTTAGAGGATGATGATATTTTGTTAAAATTTCAATTAAATTCATAGCATGTGATAAGGACACAGCATTTTTTGAAAACAATGCTTACAATTTTTATGGCCTGGGGGGCTGAATTTTGCCTGTGGGCCTTGTGTTTGATACATGTGACTTAAAAAAACAAGCACAACATGACAACTATCTGGAGATTTGGTGGTCTAGCTAGTTTAAGTTCCCATCACCATTTAGAGTAGACTATAATTGAAACTGTATTAGTGACCCTTGCTACTCAGAGAAAACCCACAGGAGACAATAATTTGAAGGGGTGGATAACCCAGCCCTCTGTTTTACAATAGCTTGTTCGTTAGCCCAACAGGCAGAGAGAAATTTCAAGACTGCCCCCCTCCCCCACATTAGTTGCATGGTTGCAAACTTCAAGCAGGATTTGAGAAACTGCAAACTCGGGGATGCACTCATCTATAGTGTCAGAAGGATGGGCCCTTGTGGCTCTGAAACATTGCATATTGTTTATGACAAAATAGAAGCTCTTGCTTTGATATTAGGAAGACATATGTAAATATAGGTTTACTTTTGGAGAATGCAATTATGATCAAAACTATTTTGATCATTGCACTCAAAATCAAACGACCTCTTGCTCATGTAATGCATATGTGCGGAGGTAAAGAGGGCTTTACTCCCACATGCCCCACATATGCATCCATTGGTGGCCAAAGTTTCAGGTAATTGCTGTGATTGCCTGTCACAGTGGCCATGACTAGGGGCTGATCAAGCCAGTTGCCAAACATTACTAAGGACCAGGAGCTGTCTATAATAACCCAGCCACTGTGTTGGGAGTGTGCAATTAACCTGCTCTCATCAGCCTGTGCCATCAAACACAGCCACTGTGCCATCAAACGCAGTCACTGTGCCATGCCATCAAACACAGCCACTGTGCCATCAATTGTCACCACTGTGCCATGCCATCAAACACAGCCACTGTGCCATCAATTGTCACCACTGTGCCATGCCATCAAACGCAGCCACTGTGCCCCTCAATTGTTGCCACTGTGCCAATTGTCACCACTGTGCCCTTTAATTGTCACCACTGTGCCCATTGATGCCACTGTGCATGTCACTGTGCCCTTTAATTGTCACCACTGTGTCCCATGATGCCACTGTGCCCATTGTCACCACTGTGCCCCATGATGCCACTGTGCCCATTGTCACCACTGTGCTCCATGATGCCACTGTGCCCATTGTCACCACTGTGCCCCATGATGCCACTGTGCCCATTGTCGCCTCTGTGCCCTTTGTTACCACTGTGCCCCATGATGCCACTGTGCCCATTGTCGCCTCTGTGCCCATTGTTGCCACTTTCCCTGTAAAAAGCACTTACCTGAAGCTTCCATGTCCTCCCTCGATGTCTTCTGCCGCTGTGGTGAAGCTTCAGCCAATCAGGTTCCTGATAACCAGAATCCGGGAACCTGATTGGCTGAAACGGCCGTCAGTCTTATGCAAGGAATGCAGCGAGGCTGCGTTCCGAGTATAGACATCCGAGAGACGGAGGGCTGTACTTCAAAAGCCTATCAGAGCCAGCAGCTCTCATAGGCACTTCCTCAGAGCCAATCAGCTGCGCTATTCAGGTAACCGGCGCCCTATGTCCGGTTATATGAATAGACCAGCGGCAGCTGGCAACAATGATAACACACATTCAATGCAATGCAATGCAATGAATGTGTGTTATTTGCGATAGCGGGTGGCGCTGCAGGTAAAGAACGGCCGCCAGAACTGCAGGTAAAAGTAAAAATGACATTTTAAGCAAAATAAAATGTCTCATTGTAAGAAAATCTTTCCAGGCAATTCAGCAAAGCAGTCCAAAGAGAAACCCATCTTAAACTGAAGTGACGATGATTTAAAATGTGATTGGTTGCTACGGATTTCTGTTATTTACACAATTGTATTGGATATGTTGGTATTGTAAGCTCAGCATGGCTTCAATACCGTGCATGAAAACTTGGCTAGTAATCCTTGTTATTGTTTAACTTCTGTCTCTACCTTTAGCAAACAAAATGATACTCTGGCTTGACGTATACAACAGGAAGCAAAAGCAATATCCCTATCCATTATTTAAATAGTGACAACTTATTCTGGAGGTCTGTGCATTTTGGAAATTATAATAGCACAGGAGATATCGTTTCTTAAAGCTGAACTCATTTAGGTCTAGGAGAAATGGAAAAGTAAATGTACTTAACTGATTCTCAACTCTGCAGGCTTCTCTGCACTGCTAGACTGATCCCCAGAGCATTTTTACTCCTTTGCTTCAGTAGTCTAAAGTCCTGACACCATCAAGACCATTTCCCCAACCATAGTCCAGGACTGAAAATGAGGCTGCAAAGATAGAGAGAGAGGCCGCTGTTGGAGCATTAAGGAGCTCTATCTACTGGGGGAATGAATAATTTGTCAAGAAAAATTGCTTTTACCTAGACATAATTGAGCAGTTAACTTCTGCAGTGTGGGTGCAGTCCTTGCAAGGCAGAATTTCCAGGTTTCCCTAGTTTCAGCTGATTCACTCCCTGGTTATCTCGACTACTGCAACTTCCTCCTTATTGGCTTACCTTTAAATAGGCTATCCCCCTTCAGTCTTTCATGAATGCTGCTGCAAGACTCATCCACCTTACAAACCGCTCAATGTCTGCTACCCCTTTGTGCCAATCTCTCCATTGGCTGCCACTCACCCAACAAATTATTATTTATTAGTACTATTATTATTATAAAGGATTTATATAGCGCTAACAGTTTGCCCATCACGTAAAACAAAATGAAGGCAGATATTACAGTTACATTACAATTTGGTAGAAGAGGAATCAGAGGGCCCTGCTTATTAGAGCTTACAATCTAAGAGGAGGGCCAATTTATTCAAAAGGTAAAAGCTGTGGGGGATGAGCTGATGGAGAAAGTAAAATGGTGTATTAGTTAAAAGCAGGATGGGGTTTTTCAAAGACAAGGGTTTTCAGGGATCGTCTAAAGATGGATAGATTAGGAGACAGTCAGACAGATTGGGGTAGGGAGTTCCAAAGGATAGGTGAAACTCTGGAGTAATCCTGTAGGTGAACGTGGGAGGAGATGACAAGGGAGCTAGAGAGCAGGAGGTCTTGGGGGGACTGAAGAGAGCAGCTTGATTGGTATTTTGAGACTAGGTTAGTGATGTAGCTGGGGGACAAGTTGTTTGGCTTTGTAAATTATTGTTAGTACTTAGAATTTTATTCATTGGGTAAGTGGCAGCCAGTGGAGGGATTGGCAGATAGGGGTGGAGGACACTGAACAGTTGGTAAGGTGCATGCGTCTTACAGCAGCTTTCATTGTGGACTGAACAGGGGATAGTGTATGTAAAGGTAATCCAATGAGGAGGGAGTTTCAGTAGTCGAGGTGAGAGATAACCAGGGAGTGAATTAGAAGCTTGGTAGTGTCATTGGTTAAAAAGGGCGTATTCTAGAGATGTTGCGGAGGCAGCATGATTTGGACAAGGATTGCATGTGGGCCTGAAAGGACAGTTCAGAGTCTAGGGTTACCCCTAGCACCCTGGCATGTGGGGACGGTCTGATAGTTGTGCCATTGATCTTGACAGAGAAGTCAAGAGAAGGGGCACGTGGGGGAGAAAATATTGTAAGCTCGGTTTTAGATAGATTCAGTTTGAGGAAGTAGTGTGACATCCAGGCTGATATGTCTGTTAGTAAATCAGTGATGTGTGAGGAGATTGATGGGGTGAGCTGAGGGGTAGAGAGATACATTTGGGTGTCATTGGCATATAAATGGTAGCAGAAGCCATTGTTAGGCTATCAACTGACCCAGGGAGGATGTGTAGCTCAAGAATAGTAGAGGTCCAAGTACTGAACCTTGGGGGACCCCAACAGTAAGAGCAGTTAGAGAGGAGGAAGTGGAATTGTAAGTGACACTGAAGGTGTGGTGGGATAGGTAAGATTCAAAACAAAGGGAGAGCGCAGCCATGGTGGAGACCAAGCAAATCAAGTTTTTTGAGGAGGAGGGGATGATCAACTGTATCAAAGGCAGCTGAGATGTCCAAGAGTAAGGGTAAGGACCATTGTTTTTAGCTGTTAGAAAGTCGTTTTAAGAGAGCAGTTACTGTTAAGTGCTATGGACGGAATCCAGACTGAAAGGGATCAAGAAGGTTTTTCTCAATCAGTTGGTTGTACTAAACAATCAAAGAGTTTGGAGGCATAAGGAAATAAGGAGATAGGTCTTAGATTGTTTAGATTGGTGGCAGGGATGGACTGGCCATTGGGACCACAGGGAGTTTCCCGGTGGGCCGACGGCTCAGTGGGACGGCTTCAGTGACAGCGGACCGCCACCCTCCTCCGCTCCTCTGTCTCTCCCTCCCCTCAGCACTCACCTCCTCTCCCTCCCCGCAGTGCTCACCTGGGGGGAACAGAGAAGCAGGGGGAGGACCAGAGGAGCATGGGGGAGGGGACAGACAGCCGACTCAACAGCTATGACCTGGGAGTTTCTCACTTCTGCCTAATCTTGTCCCATAAGGGGGGGCACCGAACTGATTCTTTTCCCTGGGTGAAATAATGTGTAGCTTCCCCACTGGTACTGCCTATAAAAGTACCAGTACCAGCCATTCTACTCTAATAATGAAGGAAGGCTAGTGGCTAGTGAAGGGGAAGAGGGGGCTTGGGTGGCCAGGGGGAGGGGGGGTGCGGGAGTTGTCCGGCCGCCATGGGAGAGACCTGTCAAAGGGGGCCAGTCTGGATGAAGTCCGTCCAGGGCCAAATTTTTGTCCCAGTCCAGCCCTGATTGGTGGGGTCCAGTGAAGCCTTTTTTGGTATTGGAGTGACTAGTGCATGTTTTAGAGGGTTGCGGAAGATGCCAGTAGAGAGGGAGAGGTTTAAGATATGAGTTAAAGAGTGTAGAGGGTGTCCGTAGTATTTGAGAAGGAACCGGGTTCAGGGGCAGGAGGTTAGGTGGGCATTAGAAAAAAGTTTAGTTACTTCCTCTATAGTAGCTGGGTTAAACAAAGGTATTGAGCAGGACAAAGAGTATAAAGTGAGGGAGATATCTTCTGAGTGGAGATCTCGATCAGTCTTATTTTTTAAGTGATTACCAATCTCCTGGGCAGTGAGTAAGTTAGTGGGTTGAGGTAACGGAGCATTAAAGATAGAAAAGAGTTGATGAGGACAGGATGAGAAGGTGTTAACGAGAGTGATAAAGTAGGTCTGTTGGGCACTGTGGAGGCAGGAATGGTATTTTTGGAGGGCAGATTTATATTGGCTGAAATCTTGCTGTGGCTTAGTCTTATACCACAGATGCTCAAGTGCACAGCCCCATTTTTTGAGGCTTCTGGCATTGTCTGTATGCCAGGGTTGTAACAGTCTGGGCCTGATGCCGTGTGTAGTGAGAAGGGCCAAGGTATTCAGGGTGGATGACAGTGAACTGTTATAGACAGAAGTGGCCAGGCTGGGGCAGGACAATGATGAGATTTTTGTCCTAAAGGCAACCTGTAGCAGAAAAAAGAAGAGAAGGGTTAAGATGGCAAAGGTTTTTACAGGTAATTGCTTGGCAGTTGGAAGGCAAGGAGGAGGAAGACAAGGAGAGAGTGACAATAAGGTGGTGATCAGATAGAGGAAAAAAGAATGTTGAAGAGGTTGCATGGAGTGCATAGGTAGGAGAATATGAGGTCAAGGCAGTTGCCATCAGAGTGTGTAAAAGCTGTGCCCGTTGTTTTAGGTCAAAAGAGGAGGCTAGGCTCAAGAATTTGGAAGTGTTAAGATTGAGAAGGGATGTTGAAATGATTGTTAGAATTTCAGAAGAGAGAAAGTAGGGTAACCAGGGAGAGAAGTCGTCAAGGAAGCATGATACGGGTCCAGGAGGCTGATAGAACACATCAATTCTCAACGAAACTGGAGAAAATAGACAAATACAGTGAGCATTGGGGCTCTGGTGCGAGAACACACAAGTGCCCCCATGGGAGGTGGCTTTCCATGGGGTCACTGTACAAAAGGGAGGGGCCAGGAGTGACGGTGGGAGTTTGCAAAAAAAGGAGGTCTGCAGCTGCTCTGTGCAGTTCCATGTCACAGAGCAGGTAAGTAAAGACATGTTTGTTATTTCTTGAAAAAAAAATTACCTTTAACAATCACTTTAATGTACTAGCAGTATTTAAAAATACATTTAATGAATGTGCTGCACACAGGTATTTTGAGTGCTCAGGTCACTAATGACCAGACTGTAAGGGAGTAGATCACACACAGACTCACCCTTTTCCATGGGTGCATATTCTGAATCATGCACCCAGCCTTGTCTCCATGCTGGCATAATTAAATCTTAGGCCGCGTACACACGAGGGGATATGTCCGCTGAAAACGGTCCGATGGACCGTTTCAGCAGACATCTCCGCTCGTGTGTATGGGCTAGCGGACAGATTTCTCCACCCGACAGATTTCAAAGCAAGCTTTGAAATCTATCCGGTGGGAATCTGTCCGCCCGACATGTCTGCTGGTTAGTACACTTACCAGCAGACATGTCGGCCCCCACCGCCGCCGCGCCGCTGCCGAATGGATTCGGCGCATGCGCGGAAGTGTTTTACTTCCTGGTGCGGTGACGTGGCGGTGACGCGGCGGCGTCAACGTCACCGCCGCGTCACCGCCACGTCACCGCGCCGTCCGGCGGCGGGGAATTTGATCCGATGGTGTGTACACGCCATCGGATCAAACTCCCGATCGGACATATCCGATGGAAATGGTCCGCGGACCGTTTTCATCGGATATGTCCGATCGTGTGTATGGGGCCTTACTGTGCAACTTGCTATTTCTGTTTTATTTCCAATACTCTGGAGCCTCTTCACCTTTCTCTAGTATCAACCTTAGCTTCACTTTTTCCTGGGCTAGGAAGTCCATCCATTTGAAAAAGTACAACCAATAAAAAAATATATATAGATTAGTGCAGTGGTTCTGAACCTTATGGAGACCTGGGCCCCATTAATTCTTCTAAAATGTTCCATGCCCCTGCCCATATCACTGTGTGGGGATGAGGGTTCTAAAGGTGGTTTGGGGATACTGCAGAAGACTTAGTGGCTCTGTAAGGGACTCTTAGGCAGCGTACACACGATCGAACATGTCCGCTGAAACTGGTCCGCAGACCAGTTTCAGCGGACATGTTCGATCATGTGTACGGCCTATCGGACCGTTTACCAGCGGACCAAAGTTTTAAAACATGCTTTAAAACCTGTCAGTCGGACAGGTTCGATGGTTAGTACACAAAATCATCGGACCAAAAACCCGCGCATACTCAGAATCAAGTCGACGCATGCTTGGAAGCATTGAACTTTGTTTTTTCATCACGTCGTTGTGTTCTACGTCACTACGTTCTGGTCCGATGGGATTTTGGTCCGATGGTGTGTACGCACATCAGACCAACAGACCACTTCAGCATGGTCCGATGAAAACGGTCCGTCAGACAAGTTTCATCGGACCTGTCTGATCGTGTGTACGCGGCCTTAAAGGAGCTGGGGGGCAACTGTGGGAGATGAAGTCTCTGGAAAGGACTGGAGATTTTTCAGGGGCATTGTGGTAATCTGGAGTATACTGAGTTTTCTAATGTTTAGAGGCACTTGGTTTTCTGATGTGTTCCCCATAGAAGAAAAGATCTACTCCCTGAAGGAGAATAGCAGTTAGTATTTATACTCTAGTCTATTTCTTTTTAAGCTTCAGTAAAAATTATATTTTTTGTTACAAACCTTGAGTGGATAATCCTTATTTCTGCAGTCAACTGTTTTGAGAATTGTTGGGACATCTCAAGAAATGGGCAGACTCTTCGCAGACTAGAGACACCTTGATGGCAGCAGTAGAAAATAAGCTGCCTGAGCTGCTTGACTTGGAGTAAATCTAAGACCCCCCATGTGCAACAACAGGGGTTCCAAGGTACCCAAAATCTCAAAACCGAAAGCTAGAATATGGGTCAGTATATTGCTCTTTTACAGGCATGCCCATATTAAGGGAGCCATTGGCATGCACCCCGAGCTATGTTGATATCAAACCACATGCCCTTTACCATTACAATCAGAAGAAGAGGTTTTGGACAGCCGCACTCAAAAATAGGTAAAAAATAGCCCTTTATTGTGGTAAAATAAATGGATGCACTACAAAGAAGGTATACAGGGGGAACAAAAAACAGCTAATTTTACCATTACCATTGGAAGTGCTTTGAAAAGGAATAAAAATAAAAACAAAACACCAGAACCCACCTCCCAAAGCACTGGCATCCATTACTAATGGGTTTTGGGCTCCAAGGAGCTGCATGTTCGCTCCTCCCTTGCTATAGGGATACCAGCCCACTGGTCTAGTAAGCCGGCTCGGTTGGTCCTGGGACAACCTATTGTACATCTGATATTTGAACGCTGTTTAAGAGCTGCTGCATTTGCCTTGTGCACATTCATCCACTGTAAGTGTAAATAGGGTGAATCTCACACGGGTCAACATCAGGAAAAGATGATAAATAGAACTTAAAGTGGATTAAATGTCTTCCAGATAAAAACCTGTCTAAATAAAAAGTCAGTTTCTCTCTCCTTGCTTTGAGTGAGAGGTTATTTACATATCTAGCTTGGACATGTTTATCATATGTTATGTTATGTTTATCATAATATGAGGTGATCCAAAGTATAAAAAGTGAGAAATCCACCCCTCCCCCACATAACACATCCTGGTAATATACAATGAACTTTGGATCACCTCATGTCCAAGCTAGATATGTAAATAACCTGTCACTCAAAGCAAGGAGAGAGAAACTGACTTTTTATTTAAAAAGGTTTTTATCTGGAAAAAAAGAGGATAGATAAAAGAACAATAAAAGAGAATTGATCAGAGCTGGATTAACTCTGTGTTGCAAGACTGGGCACAGATGATAGGAAATCCTATACTCTACATTGTGACATCCACTTTAAAGTACCGCATACAAACATTCGCAAAATAAACTTTCCCAAATAAATTATGGCTTGCGTCCACTCTATATATATAACATACAACGTAGTAAGAATATAATAGTACAAGAAAACACTTTTGTTGACTCTGAGCTAACAACCGTGTTTATGCACAATAAATGTGTCCAGTTGTACATAAATGGCTCATGTTTGTGAATGAGGAAAGCGTAAACTATAGACTAATTAGAACCTCGTCCTGCCTTGCAATTTGAATAGGGAAACTGAGATGCCTAGTAATTGGATTTATGCAAAACGTAAGTATTTTTTGTACTATAGTATATGCAATTGTGTTCTCTAAATTAAATTTATCATTGTGCTGCCTGGTAATTTACTTAGTAATTGGATTTATTTGTGATGAATATGTTGCTTTTTTTTCTTTTGATTAGTCCAGCAAAGATTATACAATCAGTTTCTTGTATCTGAGACATTGTTATCCATATATAATAGGGCTGTGGAAATTAATTCCTCGATTAATCTTACATTTTTTTAAAAGATTAAAATTCTTTTGATTGGTACTCACCTCTCCGCCAGCTTCCGGACATTTAGGGAGTTCAGTCTGAGATCCGGTAATGCAGGGCCGTCTTTACCATAGGGCAAACAGGGGCAGCTGCCCAGGGCCCTGTCACTGTTGGGGGCCCAAAGCAGAGCCGCCCGTTAAGCCCCTGTGCTGCCCACAAATCAGCGCTGAAAATCATCAGCGGCACAGAGTACTGCTTCCCTTCCCAGTGTTTTAAAATGTACAGCACCCCTGGCTTCCCTTTAGACGTGCACGTCTCCCTTCCTGCCACTGGGTGCTGCTTGTATATAAAAGTGAATTAGAATGTGATTTTATAGCATCCCCAGTTTGCTCTTCCCGAGGCTGACTTCTTCTTCAAGTCCTGCACTCCAAGGTATGTCACTGTTTGCTAATCTATATTGTAAATAGAAGTTTTCTGTAGAGTGTGCCCAAAGTCTTTATAATATTTTATGATTCACTGCAGGCCTGGTCAGTGTTTTAAAAAGTTCCTGTATTTTACACATGGCATGGCATGGGGTCACAGCACCGTTTGTCCATTCTGCTTTAGCACCATGGGACCCCATGCCATGCCATGTGTAAAATACAGGAACTCTTTAAATCACAGACCAGACCTGCAGTCCAGGCTGAGTGAGGCCTCAGAGCACATGGCATTACTGTCTGTATTTAACTGCTTGATGGGCTTATTTTGGGCCTGGCTGGTTCACATGTATGTGTTTTGGCGGCCCACATTTGCACAGGCACAGCAGCCCATTCATTTGAATGGGCCGCCATGCCTGCGTTTCCTGCAAAGAAAAGCGCATACCTCATGTAATAGGCTGCGCACACGGCACACCTATGCCCATCAAGCAATGAAATACAGCACTGTCTGTCCATTCTGCTGTCTGCTGTGACTTATCTGCAGTTCCTGCACTGTCAAACTTGCTGCATTTTTTGACGTTTGTGTGTGCAAGAACTGCAGGTAAGTAGCATGGTGCAAAAGCAGAATGCATTTTAAGGCAACTGTATTTTTAAAATGCTGAATGCACCTTTTTTCTGCAGGAAACAAAGGCATGGCAGCCAATTCCAATCAATGGGCTGCTGTGCCTGCACAAATGAGGGCTGCCAAAACACATACATGTGAACCAGCCAGGCCCAAAATAAGCTGGAGGGGGTCCCAAAAAAAATGTTTGCCCAGGGCCCAAACCATATTAAAGACGGCCCTGCGGTGATGTCACAGACACCGGCGGGGCTTGCCGTGTCCATCTGAAGGGCTCCTTTACTGTGCCTTAATATCTGCATGCCGGCGGGACCTTACTATCTGCCACACGCAAGTGCTGTTACACTTCCCGCTATCACTTGCCTATCAACCTGGGATTCTACAGCCATCCACTGGGAATTGTGATAGTTCCCTTCACGGGGGCATCTACATGCCGATGGACTGATGTTAACCCCTCCTCATCTGGATTCAGCAGTGGTATCATTGTACACATTGTTATACCAGTATAATACTTAGCTGCATGTTTTAATGACTGCTTTTGCTACCGTTTGGTATTACTCGAACCATTTTTACAGTTTATGTAGCTACATCGATTTTATCTCCAGTGCAATATTTTTTTTGTTACCTACATGAAGACTATAAAAGTTTTAATGTTATTCCCATCGAGCGCTGCCTTTGTGTTTTTTGTATCCTGCTATCTGTTTTTCCAGTGGTTGGTAGCTGCACCGGGAATCTGCCTGCAAGGAGATCAGCTAAAAGTAGTTGGATCTGTATGTGTGTTATAATTAATCGAAATTGGTCCATTAATTGATTAATATATTAACCACTTAACTACTGTGCACCTACACCCCCTTCCTGCCCAGACAAAATATAAGCTTCCGGCACTGCGTCGCTTTAACTGACAATTGCGCGGTCGTGCGACGTGGCTCCCAAACAAAATTGGCGTCCTTTTTTCCCCACAAATAGAGCTTTCTTTTGGTGGTATTTGATCACCTCTGCGGTTTTTATTTTTTGCGTTATAAACAAAAATAGGAGCGTCAATTTTTAAAAAAATGCAATATTGTTTCCTTTTTGCTATAATAAATAACCCAAAAAATATATAAAAAAAATATTTTTTCCCTCAGTTTAGGCCGATACGTATTCTTCTACATATTTTTGGTAAAAAAAAAAATGCAATAAGCGTTTATCGATTGGTTTGCGCAAAATTTATAGCGTTTACAAAATAGGGGATAGTTTATGGCATTTTTTTTTTATTTTTTTTTTTTTACTATTAATGGCGGCGATCTGCGATTTTTTTATTGGGACTGCGACGTAATGGCGGACATTTCGGACACTTTTCTGACATTTTTGGGACCATTTACATTTATACAGTGAACAATGCTATAAATATGCATTGATTACTGTATAAATGTGACTGGCAGTGAAGGGGTTAACCACTAGGGGGCGGGGAAGGGGTTAAATGTGTGTCCTATGAGTGCTCTAACTGTGGGGGGAGGGGGGGGTGACTGGGGGAGGTGACCGATTGTGTCCCTATGTACAAGGGACACATCCGCTCTCCTCTCTCCCTGACAGGACGTGCAGCTCTGTGTTTACATACAGAGCTGCACGTCCCCGCTCAGTTACTGAGCAATCGCGTGTGCCCGGCGGCGATCGTTGCCGCCGGGCACTCGCACGGGATCCCCGCAGAGCGGCGGGTGCGCGCGCGCTCCGCCGGCGACGCGCGCGCGCGCCGCCCGCGGCTTTAAAGGGACATCACGTCATATGACGTGATGTCAGGATAATGGAGTCGTCTGCCCGCCGTCATTTGACGGTGGGCAGATGACAAGTGGTTAATCGAAAACACAAATTTTAATCAGTAACAGCCCTAATATATAATAAAAGGTACTTTTTTTCCATCTATCAAGAGAGAAATATGGCAGTGTCCTTGCTTACCTATGTCAGCTGTCTTTATGTGCTTACTTGCTCCGGGTCTCCTGGCCAGTGAGTCAAAGTATTACAGATAAGATGAAGGAAAAGTCAGCAATGACAGACAGCCTCCATGTCTTTTTTTTCAGGACATTACTTTAAAGCAGAACTCCAGCTAAAATTAAACATTGTATTGATTAGCCCACTAATAGATAAACTATAAAAACAATTTTTACTGCAACATTCACCTTCAATTCAGGTTTTTGAACAATTAAATCTGTAGGATCTGTCACCCACAATTTATTAGAGTGCTGCTCAGGCTTGATCACTATAAATAAAAATAAAAATAATAAATATTTTATTTTCATATTTATTTTTGTTTTTCAATTTTAATTTATTTTTCATTTTATTTCTTATTTTTCACTTTTCATTCATATTTCATTGTTTATCATTATCACTTTATACTTTATTTTTTAAAATCCATCTCTATTTTTTCTCATTTACCAGTCTCATTCACATGCTCTTTTTCTGATTTCAGTTAATCTTTCACCCTTTCCCCATCTTTTTATCCCTCCCTTACAACCAGAACGTTTTACCATACCTACCTGCCAGCTCTTTATTCATGATGAGTGACATCAAATGATGCGTATATGGGCCCGGATTCACATACATTGGCGCATATATATGCCGCCGTATCGCATGTCTTTTACGCTACGCCGGTGCAGCACGGAGAAAAGCAAATGCTCCCAACGTTTGCGCCGCCGTAACATAAATTCGTAGGTGTAAGCCGGCCTAAGTCAAAGTAGGTGGAAGTGGGC
Source organism: Rana kukunoris (assembly GCA_029574335.1). Lineage (NCBI taxonomy): Eukaryota > Metazoa > Chordata > Amphibia > Anura > Ranidae > Rana > Rana kukunoris. The sequence goes on along the minus strand of CM056050.1, from coordinate 576,672,170 downwards.
TGGAAGTGGGCGTGATACATTTAAATGAAGCGTGACCCCATGCAAATGATGGGCCGAGTGTCACACAAGTACTTAAAATGAACTGCGCATGTGTCGTACCTTGGACGCATCCCAGTGCACATGCTCACAATCACGTCGAAACAACTGCCTAAGATACGTCGAATCACTGCCTACGATGTGAACGTAACCTACACCCAGCCCTATTCACGTAAACTACGTAAAATTTGACGGCATTCATTCTTTTATCCATACCTTTGCATGAGTTGCCCTTCCTATATGGGGAATAACTTTACGCCGGTCTTACAACTTACACAAACCGCGTATATTATGCGCCGGGCGCAAGTACGTTTGTGAATTGCCACACTTGCCTCATTTGCATATTTTCATAGAAAATTAATGGGAGTGTCACATGCGCCCAGCATAAATATGCGCCCACTATATGCCAGCGCCATACTCTGCACATGCATGGGATTCCCATGACTAAGCTCCGGGGAGAGGAACGAAACGCGTAGGTGGCGTGGCCTGGCGGAAGCCCAGGCAGAGGTTGTCTTTCTTACTATCACCATAGGAGTGAGTGAGTGAATAACTTGTATAACGCTGCACATGCAAACTAAATCGCCTCAAGGCGCTTCCACCCGGCGTCGTCCTAATCCTTCAGAAGAGGTGGGTCTTAAGCTTCTTCCTGAAGGCCCGATGGTTTTCTTCCATGCAGATGTCTGTTGGTAGAGCGTTCCATAGCCGTGGTCCCTGGACTGCAAATCTTCGGACAGTGTATGTGTGGCACCAGGATTCTTTCCTTTTTTCCTTCCAGTAAATGTGTATGAAATTTGTCTTTGGGAATGCTAAAGAAAAAATTGGGCTTTTTGTGGCTTTAAAATGTAAGTAAAACCTAACAATGCCAATTCTGCCCCTCCATACATACAGTATAGTAAAGTTAGTGAGAGTTGTCACCCTAGGACAGGAAGTTTGTTGCTGGTAGGATCACCAGCTAATTACCACATCTAAGCTGCATCATCTGGTATTCTGCATGCTTTTATAGGACGATTTGGAGATTATGACCCTTGCCTCTCTATCTCATCCAATCAGAGAATGCCTTGTATTTACTGAAAAAAAATACAAGACTTTCGGTAAATTGCAGCCGTGCTTAACAAGTGACCCCATGTGTTCACTATGTAGAAGGGCAGCTGCTTGGCAAAAGAACCAGAAGACCTCGACAACCACTCTAGTAGCACCAGCTACTACAGCAATTCTCCACAGCAGTCCCACAGGTATGGAACTTGTTTACCTACATTGATCCAGCAATAAAAAAACATATCTGGGGTTCAGCTTTAAGTTTTACGTGCTATTCTCCAATGTGGTCTGCACACTAGTCCCACTGTTTGTGTTTTTTGATCCCCCAAATAGGATCATTTTAAGGTACATGTGGCAGGTCTGTTGTGAGCAGTGTCATACATACATACAGCTAGTCATGCTCATTACTTCTGGTCTCCGAGCTGCAATGCTTAGTTTCCAACCTTTCCTGCTCTCTTGGGTCCTGTTTCACTATATTAAGTCTTATCCAGTATTATGAAGAGGGATTTATTGGAGGAAAATAGCATTAAACTCTCCTACTGCATTATTAACAGACCATATGTTCATCAAACTCTAGAGATATCAGCTTAGACAGGATAGCAACTCAAAACCTCTCTGATCTCGCTGCCACCTCTAATTCATAATCCAGCCTCAGCACAGAGGAAAAACGCCATAGATTTTATCAAAGAATTTCAGCAGGAGCCATCTAGTAAGTTTAACTTCTGTAGTGCTGGATGGGGGCATAGTGCTTCGGCATCCGCAGACTGTCTGGCACTGTCTATTCCCGTTCAGCTCACATGTCAGGCTTTAGCTGATGCATTAGTATTTGCATTAGCATTTGAAATGGTAAACTTGACATTTTATGTTTCTTGTTAAGTGCAGTTGTTTGGAGGGTTTGTTCATTCTAAATGTTTATCTTCATTTTGGGAACGGTCTTGCAAATAAATGATCCACTGGCTTATAGCCTGCAGTGATAGGGAGGTGACTCTGCACCAGTGCTGTATTTACCATCAGTGCACATGTGGCCTTTGCCTAGGCACCAGGATATGAAGGGCAACACCCAACATCTCAGCATTTATATTTTTTTGTTTCCCTCCTCTGGAGAATTTGTAGCTAAAGTCAGCTATATTAGTCAGAAGACTCACTACAGTTCATGAAGCTTGAGTACATCTCTACTAATGCAACCACCATACCTCAAGGCAAGTAAGCTTGGCACAACTATAAGCCCACGCCCGCATGCCAAGGTCCTAGATGTAGTCCTGGACTCTGAACTCTCCTTTAAGCCCCACATCCAATCACTGTCCAAATCTTGCCGCCTCAACCTCTACAACATCTCCAAAATACGCCCCTTTCTAACCAATGACACAACAAAGCTCTTAATTCACTCCTTGTTAATCTCTCACCTCGATTACTGCAACTCCCTTCTCATTGGCTTACCTCTACATAGTCTATCCTCCCTTCAATCCATTATGAATGCTGCTGCCAGACTCATCCACCTTACCGATTATTTTGTGTCTGCTACTCATCTCTGTCAATCCCTGACCTCCGCTCACCCAACAAATGACATTCAAAATACTAACAACTACTTACAAAGACATCCACAACTCTGACCCTAGACCTAGTCTAAAAATATCAACCTAATTACCACCTCCCATGATCGCCTCCAGGACTTTTCCAGAGCCTCTCCCATCTTACCCCAATCTGTCCAATTATGTCCTACTCTATTAGCTTTTAGATGATCCCTGAAAACACTTCTCTTCAGAGAAGCCTACGAAGTGGTAAAGTGTAGTTCTACATATGATAAACGTGAACACCTGCTACTCAAACATGTATTGATAGCAGAGAGTTACTGTGGTGCATACAACAAATATACAATATAAATCAAATATTGTCATTGAATAAAATATATAGTGAACAGTGACACATTTACATATGATGAAAAGTGCTAGTGCATAGTTTATATATAGTCCATAAAAAGTTCCCAGTGGATGAAGAGATTCTCCAGGGTGAGTAATAATAAAACAGTTGTCTGTAGGTATTCCACAACCGATGAAAAAGAGAGGCTTACCAGATATGATGAACCCAACTAGGCATACGCCCAATGGCCCAGATTCACAGAGTTGGGCGCACATTATGCCGCCGTAGCGCAAACGCCGTGACGTTGCTGTGACGTGGATGTCATGGACTTACCTCCTTCCTAGCTTCTCATCACTGACATGTGCTGGCGGCCATCTTGCTTCTGAGGTTCTTGTAACTTCCCATTCCCTGCGGTTCCTTCTTCCCACTGGGAGGAGCTGGATGCTCAGCATATATATACCACGCTTGCTGCAGCACTCCCTTGCTTGGGCCTTCTGTGTTCAGACCTGTCTCTCATCCTACCTTCATCGTGCTGCTGTTCTGATTACCGACCCGGCTTCTACGGACGTTCCTTCTGGCTCCTGATCCCTGGCTTTGTTTCACCACCTGGTTACAGACTCGGGCTGGACTGACTCCCATCTCTGGCTATCGATCCTGGCTCCGGTGGAAGACTCTCTTGCCTGTTTACATCTGTCTGGACTTTAACCTTGTTGTTTGGTTTTTAATAAAGAACCATTTCTTTCATTCATCCGTTTGTGTACGTCTGATTCATGACATTAGGCCCAAGCCATGAATTCTGACGGTACTGAGCCCCTCTCACTGTCCACGCTGGTTGCCAGACTTGATCAGCAGGATCACCTGCTGGATCAGTACGCTCAGGCGTTGCAAATCCTGCTTGCACGCACGGCTCATTTCGCTCCTATTGCTGATGGTTCAGTTGTCACTCCAGGGCCCGCTCCTACTGCCGCTCCGGTTGATGCGCCTGTCTCTGCCCCCCTCCCGCAGCGCTTCGGGGGAGAGCCAACCCAGTGCCGAGGTTTTCTTATCCAAGTGGGCATTTACTTTGAGTTGCTGCCACATGCCTTTTCCTCTGAGAGATCGAAGGTGGGCTTCCTGATCTCGCTGCTCTCGGATAAGGCCTTGGCCTGGGCAAGCCCCTTATGGGAGAACAACAATCCGGTGGTTGCTGAGTTTTCCGGTTTTGTTGCTTCTCTTCGGAAAGGTTTTCGATGTGCCCATGTGCTCGCTCTGCCTCTGCTGCGAAGCTCCTCATGTCCATGGTTCACGATCTGTAGCCAAATACGCCATTGAGTTTCGTACCCTGGCAGCAGAGGTGGGCTGGAATAATGAGGCTCTGGTCACTGCTTTCTCTCATGGTCTCTCGGGCGCCCTGAAGGATGAGATTGCAGCTGATAACCTACCTGTGGAGCTCGAGGGCCTCATTTCCTTCTTGATATTGATATTGACTCCAGACTCAGGGAGAGACCCTCCTTTAAGGAGAGCCTGCAGAGGTCTCCTAACAGCTTGGCGCCTACGTTTGCTGTCCCACCCGTGCCTCCCTCTCCTCCCACGCCTCCTGAGGCTGACCCGCTTGGAGGTGAGCCCATGCAACTGGGGTTTGCTCGCCTGTCTGAGGGAGAGAGGGCATTTCGGAGACGCGGGGGCCGATGCATGTACTGTGGTCTCAGTGGGCACCTTCGGTGGTCATGCCAGGACCACCCGGGAAACGCTCTCACCTGAGATCCTGTCGGGGGCAGATCTTGGGTGTGTCTCTTCGTCCCCAGTTTCCCGTGCTGATAAACCACTGATCACTGTTGTCCTCTCCTGGGTCGGGGGCTCGGTGACGACCCAGGCGTTGGTGGTGCTGGTGGTTTTTTCATCGACAGTGAATTTGTTGACGCAAATTCCATTCCTCTGCAGCCCCGAGTTTCCCCGCTGGTTCTTGAGGCGATAGACGGCAGACCCCTCCAGCCGTCGCAGGTCACGCATGAGACCCTTCCTGTGGAGGTGGCCATTGGGGTCGTTCACAAGGAGTCGGTCTGCTTCCAAGTCATTTAGTCTCCTCACTACTCAGTGGTCTTGGGGTACCCCTGGCTCCAGAAGCACAATCCGATTTTCAATTGGAGATCGGCCGAGATCCTCTCGTGGTCCCCACAGTGTGGGGCTAGTTGCATCCATGGGCCTGTCAAGGTGTTGTGCCTCCTCGCACCCTATGTTGCCTCCTGAATACAGGGAGTACCTGGATGTGTTTGATAAGGTGCGTGCTGTTGCCTTGCCTCCGCACCGCCCCTACGATTGTGACATTGCTTTACAACCTGGTGCCATCCCTCCTCGTGGCAAGGTATATCCTTTGTCGGTTCCGGAGAATAAGGCCATGGAGGAGTACGTGAGGGAGGCGCTTTTCCGGGGGCACATTCGCAAATTCTCTTCCCCGGCAGGGGCTGGATTTTTCTTTGTCAAAAAGAAGGGCGGTGAACTGAGGCCGTGCATTGACTATAGGGGCCTAAATCGCATCACGATTAAAAATGCATACCCGATTCCGTTGATTTTCGAGTTGTTCGACCGCCTCAAGGGAGCAACAGTCTTTACCAAACTCGATCTGAGGGCTGCGTACAATCTTGTAAGGATCAAGGCGGGTGACGAATGGAAGACCGCGTTCAACGCCAGGACCGGTCATTATGAATCCCTGGTTATGCCGTTTGGGTTGTGCAATGCACCCGCAGTCTTCCAGGAATTTATCAATGATGTTTTCCGTGACCTGTTGCAGCAGTGTGTGGTGGTCTATTTGGATGATATCTTGGTATACTCCGAATCCATGGAGACCCATATTCTGGATGTCAAGCGAGTGTTGCAACTGTTACGAGAGAACAAGCTCTTCGGTAAGCTTGAGAAATGCGAATTTCACCGATCCCAGGTAACCTTCTTAGGTTACATCATTTCCGCGGAGGGGTTCTCCATGGACCCTGAGAAGGTTTCGGCAGTCCTTCAGTGGCCTCAGCCCAGTGGTCTTCGTTCCCTGCAGCGCTTTCTGGGCTTTGCCAATTATTATCGGAAGTTCATCAGGGACTTTTCCAGGTTGGCCAAGCCTCTCACAGATCTGACCAAGAAGGGCAGTAATTCCCATGTCTGGCCGGCCGAGGCCATCCAGGCTTTCGAGGCTCTAAAGTCTGCCTTTGCTTCGGCTCCTATATTGTCTCACCCCAACCCTGGGCTGCCCTTTGTCCTTGAGGTGGACGCATCTGAGACGGGAGTAGGTGCCCTTCTGTCTCAGCGTCGGACACCAGAGGGTCCTCTGCTTCCCTGTGGGTTTTACTCCAGGAAACTATCTCCTGCAGAGTGCAACTACCAGATTGGCGACAGAGAGTTGTTAGCCATCGTGCAGGCTCTCAAGGAGTGGAGGCACCTGCTCGAGGGTTCGGTGGTCCCGGTTCTCATTCTGACGGACCACAAGAACCTGACTTACCTTTCGGAGGCCAAGAGATTGACACCCCGTCAGGCCAGATGGGCTCTGTTTCTGTCACGTTTTATTTATGTGGTCTCCTATTTACCCGGTTCCAAGAACGTCAGGGCTGATGCCTTATCATGCCAGTACTCCGAGCTGTCTAGGGAGGAATCGCCACCACCGACTTTGGTCATACCTCCAAATCAGAACTTGGCCGCCATCCGCACCAGCTTGATCTCTCCCCTTGGGGAGCAGATTTTGGCGGCCCAACCTGGTGCTCCACCTGGGAGGCCCGATGGCAGATGCTTCGTGCCTGAGGAGTTGCATACCCGGCTGTTGCCAACCTATCATAACTCTAAGAAGGCAGGGCATCCTGGGAAGAATCAGCTATTCTGGGCGGTCTCACGTTTGTTCTGGTGGCCTTCTCTACGCTCCGATATTACCGCATATGTAGCGGCCTGCTCTGTCTGTGCCCAGAACAAGTCCTCTCGGCACCTTCCGTTGGGACTTCTACAACCCATTGCCACTGGGAAGCGCCCATGGTCACACCTGGGGCTGGACTTCATTGTGGACCTTCCTGCGTCCGGAGGCCATAGGTCATTCTCATGATTGTGGATCGGTTCTCTAAAATGTGCCACTGTGTTCCACTCAAGAAATTACCCTCTGCACAAGAGTTGGCCACGGTTTTCGCCAGGGAGGTTTTCCGGTTGCACGGTTTGCCCAAAGACATAGTCTCGGACCGGGGAAGTCAGTTTGTGTCCAGGTTCTGGCGCGCCTTTTGCTCCCAGTTGGGGATTCGACTCTCTTTCTCTTCGGCTTACCACCCGCAGTCCAATGGGGCCGCTGAGCGATCCAATCAGGCCCTGGAACAATTCCTTTGTTGCTACGTCTTTGATCATCAGGACAATTGGGTCGATCTTCTGCCCTGGGCTGAGTTTGCCAGGAACATGGCAGTTAACTCTTCCTCTGGGACGTCTCCCTTCATGGCCAATTATGGGTTCCAACCTGCCGTGTTACCGGAATCATTCTCTCCCCAAGATATTCCGGCAGTGGAGGATCACCTTTCTGCTCTACGTGCTTCATGGGTACAGATCCGGAGGTCCCTTGAGGTCTCTGTGCAGCGCCAGAAACTCCAGGCTGATCGCAGACGGTTGCCTGCTCCTTCCTACTAGGTCGGAGACCGTGTATGGTTGTCCACTCGCAGTCTCAACCTCTGAGTGCCCACTCCCAAGCTGGCTCCTCGCTTTGTTGGTCCCTTCCGTGTGCTCCGCAAGGGTGAACCCGTTTGCCTATGCCCTTGCGCTCCCACCGGGCATGCGGGTTTCCAATGTGTTTCACGTTTCCCTGTTGAAACCCCTAATATGCAATCGCTTCACCTCATCGGTTCCCCGGCCTCGTCCTGTCCAGGTGGGCAATCATGAGGAGTATGAGGTGAGCGATATCCTGGACTCACGCTTGGTCCGTGGTCGGTTGCAGTTCTTGGTCCATTGGCACGGCTATGGTCCAGAGGAGCGTTCCTGGGTTCCCTCCACAGATGTTCATGCTCCTGCCCTTCTCCGAGCCTTCCACACACGCTCCCCTCTGAAACCGTTTTTTGCGCCGCGAAGGAGGGGTCCTTGAGGAGAAGGGGCCCTTGAGGGGGAGGTACTGTCATGGACTTACCTCCTTCCTAGCTTCTCATCACTGACATGTGCTGACGGCCATCTTGCTTCTGAGGTTCTTGTAACTTCCCATTCCCTGCGGCTCCTCCTTCCCACTGGGAGGAGCTGGATGCTCAGCATATATATACCACGCTTGCTGCAGCACTCCCTTGCTTGGGCCTTCTGTGTTCAGACCTGTCTCTCATCCTACCTTCATCGTGCTGTTGTTCTGGTTACCGACCCGGCTTCTACGGACGTTCCTTCTGGCTCCTGATCCCTGGCTTTGTTTTTGTTTTTGTTTCCTGGTTATAGACTCTTGCTGGACTGACTCCCATCTCTGGCTATCGATCCTGGCTCCGGTGGAAGACTCTCCTGCCTGTTTACATCTGTCTGGACTTTAACCTTGTTGTTTGGTTTTTAATAAAGAACCTTTTCTTTCATTCATCCGTTTGTGTACGTCTGATTCATGACAGTGTAAGCATAAAACTGCACCCTTATGCGCATGCTCACAACCACACCGGCACAACTGCCTTAGCTACGCCGGATCACCACGTACGCCCAATACTCCGGCCTGTGTTCTCTGGTGCAGACCTTTGCGTGTCTGTTGCCGGGTTGCGCCTCATCTATGGGGAATAACTTTACACCGGACGTACAATTTTTGTGCACCTCGCGCAGGGAAGGAAAGTATATCAGCATACAAAGCATCCAATGTAGACATATAAGGTGGAAGAGCGTCACAATATTGTTGCCAGTAAGGTTCAACCAAGGATGCAGTGACACAAAACACAAAGGCAATTCATCCAAATAATAAATCGATATAAGGAGAGAAAATAGGCCACATAGTGTAATACCATTTCAACAAGAAACATTTATTGTATAATAAAAAAACGGACACTCACATTTGAGAAGGTATTAAAAGCATGTAGATAAAATCAAATGATGCAGTGGCATCAGCAGAGCCCGTCACAATGTTTTGTCCTAAAAAGGCATCCTCTGGGCCTGGGTCTTCAGAGAAGCCTATCCTACCCACACCTAACAACTGTATTTTCATTTTCTCCATCTGATCAACCCCCCACAGCTATGTATTACCTTTTGTTCCACTTGACCCTCACTTCTAGATTGTAAGCTTTAACAAGCAGGATCCCTCCTGTATTGAATTGTGTTGTAACTGTTCTGTCTGCCCCAATGTTGTAAAGCGCTGCACAAACTGTTGGCGCTATATAAATCCTGTATAATAATAATAATAATAAAAAAGCTGTAACATAATACATTTTTGTTTTTTTGGGTTAAAGTGGAACTAAACTGCATCTGAGCACCACAAACCAAAAACGCTACTGAATACATTTTTATTATTCAAAGCATACACATTCATCCATTCATGTCTCCATGCTTTATTTTGCTGAAGAATCACTTTCACCCCCCCCCCCCCCTGCATTTCTAGCCGTGATCATCTTGAGTAAGTGCAGATAATTTAAGTAGCATTTACTTCTTGGAATCCATCTGGCCTTAAAGCAGGCATGCAGGCAGGAGCATGTGCTTAGCTGAGAAAACTCCTCCTCCCTTCCGGAAGAATCCTGGGATATATGATATCATTTGCCTAGACCTGGAAGCCAGAAAGTAACCAAATAATAATAATAATAAAAAAAGGTTAAATAAGTAAATATGATGGGCCAGATTCAGATACAAATGTGTATCTATCCGGCGGCGTAGCGTATGCTCTTTACGCTAAGCCTCCGCAAATTTTATGGGCAAGTGCCTTATTCAGAAAGCACTTGCTCCATAAGTTGCAGCGGCGTAGCGTAAAGTGTCTGGCGTAAGGGCGCCTAATTCAAATTAGTAATGTGGGGGCGTGATTCATGGAATCATGACCCCACGCAATTTACGTATTTTCTGAACGGCGCATGTGCCGTCCGTGGACGTATCCCAGTGCGCATGCGTGAAATCACGTCGCAACTAATCAAAGTAAACGACGTGTACGTAAATTACGTCCAGCCCCATTCCCGAACGATTTACAATTTACGCAAACAACGTACAATTTGACGCTGTCCCGACATCAATACTTAACATTGGCTGCGCCTCATATAGCAGGGGTAACTTTACGCCGGACTAACGCTTACGCAAACAAAGTAAACTACGACGCCCAGCCGCAAGTACGTTCGAGAATCGGCGTAACTCCCTAATTTACATATTCAACGCATAAAACGACGGAAGCGCCACCTAGCGGGCAGCGTAAATATGCAACTAATATACGACGGTGTAACAGACTTACGCCACTCGTATATTACCTGAATTCCGGCGTATCTTGTTTTCTGAATACAGAAAAAAGATACGCCGGCTATTTTTAGTATTTACGCAGCGTATCTCTAGATACGCCAACGTAAATACTTTCTGAATCTGGCCCGATATATTTTTCTATATATTTACTGATGCTAGCAGCATAAGGATTAGAAATTGTCAGTGTTGATTAAGAGAGTGAAGTTCCACTGTAAGTTGTCCTTTACTAGGGTTGACCTCAAACAGTAATGGTTAGCACTTAACAAATGTGACTGGTAACAAAGCTAGGACAACAAACTTCTGTAATGTTTGCACATTTGGCTATGTATGTGATAAAGGCTTATTCAAACAGTACACAAAGCCGTCTCAGCAACACAAATGCTGAGCCAATCATATGGACCAGGCCCATATGTAACAGCCTCCTGTTACATATGGGCCTGGTCCATCCATCCTCATGCCACATAGACATGGCGCCTTGTTTCATAGTCATCCTCCTGCCACACACCCACGGAGCTATCAACCTGCCACACACGTGTCCTTGCCCCTTAATCTTCCACATAGAAGTGGAGATTGGTCCATGTGCCAGTCCTCCTGCCACACCCGAGGGGCAAAGTTTATCTGTTCTCCTGGACATATACAGTGGATATAAAAAGTCTACACACCCCTGTTAAAATATCAGGTTTCTGTGATGTAAAAAAACGAGACAAAGATAAATAATTTCAGAACTTTTTCCACCTTTAATCTGACCTATAAACTGTACAACAGTTAAACAGTTGAACAGTTGAACAGTTGAACAACAGTTGAACAACAAACAGAAAAAAAAGATTGCATAAGTGTGCACACCCTTAAACGAATACTTTGTTGAAGCCTCTTTTGATTTTATTACAGCACTCAGTCTTTTGGGTATGAGTCTATTAGCATGGCACATCATGACTTGGCAATATTTGCCCACTCTTCTTCACAAAAATACTCCAAATCTGTCAGATTGCGAGGGCATTTCCTGTGCACAGCCCTCTTGAGATCACCCCACGGATTCAGGTCTGGGCTCTGGCTGGTCCATTCCAAAACTATAATCTTCTTCTGGAGAAGCCATTCTTTTGCTGATTGGGATGTATGCTTTGGGTCGTTGTCATGCTGAAAGATGAAGTTCCTCTTCGTGTTCAGCTTTCTAGCAGAAGCCTGAAGGTTTTGTGCCAATATTAACTGGAATTCGAAACTGTTCACAATTCCCTCTACCTTTACTAAGGTCCCTGTTCCAGCTGAAGAAAACATCCCCAAAGCATGATGCTGCCACTACCATGCTTCACAGTGGGTAGGGTGTTCTTTTGGTGATGTGCAATGTTGTTTTTGCACCAAACATATGTTTTAGAATAAGGGCCAAAAAGTTCAACATTGGTTTCATCAGACCATAACACATTTTCCCACATGCTTTTGAGAGACTTCAGATTTGTTTTTGCAAAATTTAGTCAGGCTTGGATGTTTTTCTTCGTAATAAAAGGCTTTGGTCTTGCCACTCTACCCCATAGCCCAGACATATGAAAAATACGGGAGATTGTTGTTACATGTACCACACAGCCAGTACTTTCCAGATATTCCTGCAGCTCCTTTAATGTTGCTGTAGGAGTCTTGGCAGCCTCCCTGATCAGTTTTCTTCTTGTTTTTTCATCAATTTTGGAGGGATGTCCAGTTCTTGGTAATGTCACTGTTGTGTCATATTTTCTCCACTTGATGATGACTGTCCTCACTGTGTTCCATGGTATATTTAATGCCTTGGAAATTATTTTGTACCCTTCTCCTGACTGATACATTTTAACAATGAGATCCCTCTGATGCTTTGGAAGCTCTCTGCAGAAGATGGCTCTTGCTGTAGGATGCGACTAAGAAAATGTTAGGAAAGACCTACTAGAACAGCTGGACTTTATTTGGGGTTAATCAGAGGCACTCTAAATGATGGCATGTGTGTACTGACTCTTTTTTAACATGAGTTTGAATGTGGTTGCTTAACTCTGAACACAGATACATCCCTATTTATAAGAGGGTTATATAACTTATGTAACCACATAATTTTCTGCCCCCCCCCCCCCAAAAGGTTTCAGTTTGTTTTTCAATTGAGTTGTACAGTTTATAGGTCACATTAAAGAGTTAAAAAGTTCGGAAATTATTTATCTTTGTCTCATTTTTTTTACATTACAGCATTAAAGAAATCTGACATTTTAACAGAGGTGTGTAGACTTTTTATATACACTGTAAGTGGGGCCTCTTCCATTTATCTGTTCTCCTTTTATCCATGTGGAGTCTGGTTTAGCCATATATTCTTATGCAACTTATCATGAGAGTGGCAAGAAGTTAAAACTCCTGTTAGTTTGTTTTATTGCTGTGTCTCCATTTGAGAGTTTACTGAAAATTAAAGTGGCCACTGATACAAGAATTAAAAGTTGGCCTGAACTAAAAAAAGATTTTTTAAGTTATAAGAAACATTTAGAAATCTGCATTTTACTAGATTACTGCCCTGAAAAAATCTACCCTTTGTCTTGAATTTCTTCTGCAAATTAGAAGTGCACTTCCTTGAATGTGAGGTTGCCTACACAATCCTTTTCTGTAGCCTTAAAGCTGTATATCTGCATTGTGAGATCATCTAAGGCCCCGTACACACGAGAAAACATGTCCGATGAAAACGGTCCACGGAGTGTTTTTATCAGACATGTCTCCTGCAGGATTTTGGTCCGGCAGTGTGTACACACCATCGGACGAAAATCCCCTCGGACAGAGAACGCGGTGACGTGGCGGTGATGTTGACGCCGCCACGTCACCAAACCAGGAAATAAAATGCTTCCGCGAATGCGTCGAATCCATTCGGCGCATGCGGGGGATTTCTGTCCGCTGGTTAGTCTTACTAACCAGCGGACATGTCCGACGAACAGGTTTCCAGCGGACCAGTTTCAGCAGACTTGTTCGATCGTGTGTACGCGGCCTAAGACAAAAATCTGCAAACTGTGGTCCAAAGGCTGGATGCAGACTTTTGCTTGCCTTTTTTCTAGCCCTTGGGACACTGTTCCTGCCAACTGAAACAAGGCAACAATGAGTCACCATCCCTTCACAGCCTGTAGCTCCAAAGAGTACTGGAGGGGCAGAACAGACAGTTGATGACTAACAGTCACTGCTCTATGCTCAGAGAGGACCAGAGAAGTGAGCGATCAGAAGTCACTTGATCGCTCAGTTCTTGGGCTTAGAGACAGCAGGGAGCAGCTTCAGCATCAGACTGATGCTGCAGCCATATAGGTGAGTATGTATTTTGTTATTTTTACTTTGATCCAAAATAACCAATTTGAAAGCCTCTCAAGCTCTCAAAAGGGGTGCAAGTCCTCCATATCCAGCGCATAGAGTGCTCATCTAGGGGGAGCTCGCCCTGGCTCCTGTGATCGCTAGATATGTTACAGGGTCTCCCTAAAGATGCACATCTGGACAATCCCACAGATCAATGGTTAGTGGCAACTTCAGCCTGGATGCCAACCAGGCCACGCTCCCAATTCATTTCGCCTCCTCAGCTTAATTATGGGAATGAAAAGCCCAGGCATGAGAGGAGTTTTTATACATCATCGGCTGTCATATTAAATGAAAAAAGAATTGTCAGATGTGTAGTATGTTATCAATGTAATCTGACTGCAAAGACCTATAGGATTTGAAAAAGAATGGTACTAAAGCAGAAGCAAAAAACAAAAGAGCAAAAAACCTCCCTTCTCCCACCCCAAAAAAATGTAAAAATCTTCTTTATTATGTTGCTGAATAAAAACAACCTAAATAGAAATATATAAGAAAAAAAAACATCTTTCACTAGGTATAATAGAAACAAAAAGTAAGCGAAATATCTCTATAAATAGAATGTTTGTGAGAATCCCCAAAACAGGGCAGTGCCCTCAAAAATGGATTGATGTAAACACAAACACTTATTTTTTAATTCTTTTATACCCAGCAAAAAAAGTTTTTTCTTATATATTTCTATTTAAGTTTTTTACAGTTTTTTTTTTTCACTGTACATGAAGAATAAAACTCTGCTCACTTACCTTTTATACAGTATAAAGAAGCTTTTATTAAAGTTTTTATTTATTGGGTTCAGTTGTTCTTTAAAAAGGAACCTGTTATTTTTTATATAGTCAAAGTTCAGCATCACTTTAACCTCTTCCCGACCGCCATGTGCCAATGTACATCGGCAGAATGGCACGGGTGCACAAAAGGGCGTATCCGCACGTCCCTCGTAATCCAGGGATAGCGGGTGCGCATCCTACGGGAGCGTGCCCATGGGTCCCGCAGACTTGATGTCTGCCGGTGACCCACGATCGCGACGAGAAGAGGCAGAACTGGGAGATGACTATGTAAATAAAACATTTTCCTGTTCTGCCAAGTGACATGACAGAGATTTACTGTTCCCTGTCATCGGGAGCAGTGATCTCTGTCATGTCCTAGGTAGCCCATTCCCCCCACAGTTAGAACACGCTAAGGGAACACATTTAACCATTTGATCGCCCCCTAGTGTTTAACCCCTTCCCTGACAGTGTCATTTATACAGTATCCGTGGCTATTTTTAGCTCTGATCGCTGTATAAATGTCAATAGCCCCAAAATAGTGTCAAAAGTGTCCGGTCTGTCCACCGCAATGTCGCAGTCCCGATAAAAGTCGCAGATCACCGCCATTACTAATAAAATAAAATAAATTGTAATAGAAATGCCATAAATCTATCCCATGTTTTGTAGATACTATAACTTTTGCGCAAACCAATCAATATACACTTATTGCAATTTTTTTACCAAAAATATGTAGAAGAATACATAACGGCCCAAACTGCGAAAGAAATTGTTTTTTTTATATATTTTTGGGGGATATTTATTATGTAAAATGTAAAAAATAGTTTTTTTTTTTAAATTGTCACTCTTGTTTTGTTTATAGCGCAAAAAAAAAAAAAAAAAAATGCAGAGGTGATCAAATGCCACCAAAAGAAAGCTCTATTGGTGGAAAAAAAATAAGTCAATTTTGTTTGGGTGTACCCAAACAAAATTGACTTATTTTTTTTCCACTAATAGAGCTTTCTTTTGGTGGCATTTGATCACCACTGCCTTTTTTTGCATCGCACGACCGCGCAGTTGTCAGGTAAAGCGATGCAGTGCCGTATCGCAAAAAAAAGGTTCTGGTCATTAAAGCGGAGCTCCACCCTAAAGTGGAACTTACACTCATCGGATTCCTCCCCCCCTCTGGTGCCACAATTGCCACCCTTCAGGGGGAGGGGGGTGCAGATACCTGTCTAAGACAGGTATTTGCACACACTTCCGGGCTTAGACTGTGGGAAACTGCGTGCATTATGCCACTATCCGCCCCCCCCCCCCCGTTGTGTTCTGGGAGCAGAACACAGCGGGGGAACAGTGAGATCGGCGCAGCGCGACTCGCACATGCGCAGTAGAGAATAGGGCAGTGAAGCCACAACGCTTTACTTCCTGATTCCCTCACCGATGATGGTGGTGGGGGCAGCCAAGTGACGAGCGATTGCTCGTCTTCTGCTGCCGACGTCGCTGGACTCCAGGACAGGTAAGTGTCCATTTATTAAAAGTCAGCAGCTGCAGTATTTGTAGCTGCTGGTTTTTAATATTTTTTTTTACAGCAGAGCTCCGCTTTAAGGGGGTAAAACCTTCCGGGGCTGAAGTGGTTAAGAAGGCAGCAATCAGCCAGTGCGAAGGCCACAGCTGAATGGCAAATAAAGGGTGTCCATTCTATCCAGTAAAAACTAAAAATGAAGAATGTCAATTTGTTATATCTGTACGCCAACCACTCAGCTGTCAGTATTCCAGACTTGGAATGTCCATTACTGACGTTGCTTTCCCAGATGTGCGCTTCCGATAAAAACTGTATTCAGCTATGAGAAATGTATGCCTTTTCATTAAACGCATGCATTTCTTTTGAAGTGACATTTAATCATACAGACTACTATGGTGGAACGCAGTTTATATTATTATTCCAGCCTATCAAAGGCAGATTCTTTCCAGGCCTGGATAAAGCTAATGTGGTGGCTGTGGAAGGCTTTTCATAGAAGACGCAGAACGTACAATAACCTTTTCTAAACTAAGGCCTAAATGTTAGAGCGAGAACAGCGGATGTTCTTATCTGAAGCTTCAATGGGCTTGCAAATGGGTTAGCAGCGCAATTCTTTGTCTCGCTCTCTGGATTTGATCACTCAGCTTGGTGATTCTGGACGCACAAATCTTTACATCTCTTGCGTTCTCCACAGTGTTATCAGCCCCTTATTGTGTACATCTTTTGCATATGCTGATTGCAGACCTAATTTACTTCGCTGGCATCCGAGCGCCTCTGGTTTAGGGTAATCACACAGATGAGGCTCACAGAGCGTTGGAAAGATTCCATCTGGCACTTATCAAATAGCATTTAAGAATTTGTTTCAGAAATATTAATTTAGCTGCTGAATTCAGATGAAATAGCTTGGCACCCGGTGACCACATATCTGCACTCATTGGTAGAGTAGTCTGATTCTGTGTCAAGACACTCACTGGGGGTGCTGAAGATGACAATGACTCGCTCCTGGCATCTTAAACAGAGAGCTTATTTAATAATCACAGTTAAATAGTAAAACTAATATAGAACTTGGCATTAAATGTATTAAAGTGATTTTTTGCCCCTTTACAAAGCATTAGCAAGACCTCATCTGGAATATGCAGTTTAGTTTTGGGCACCAGTTAACAAAAAGAATCGATAAAAGGGAAGTCCGGAATACACTGAGCTTCTTCTATCTTAATTGCATCTTCTTATAAAAACATCACAGGCAGTGCAGGATACAGTAATCCTGTGTACACACGCTCGGAATTTTTCGACAACATTTGTGTGACTGTGCGTATGCAAGACAAGTTTGGGCCAAAATCCGTCGGAAAAAAAAATCCACGGTTTTGTTGTCGGAATATCCGATTGTCTGTACGCGGCATAAGAGTTAATGTGTTTTTTACGCTACTCCTAAATCAAGGGCACACCAACACATATATACTCATCACATCAACAAAGTGAATCGCACTACTTAGACAGTCCATCCCATCCCTCTCAATGGAGGAGTGTGTAGGGCAGCCTTTCTCCCCAAGGGAAACATTGAGGTTTCTTCAAGGGTGCCTTGGCAAAATGCAAAAAAATGGGTACTAGCCAGCATGTGGATGAAGGCTACCTTTTTAGTTACACTAATTCACAGGTTTTAACTGTGTACCATTACAGCCATCTAGCCGCCGGTGTCCTAATGACCAATGGCATCATCGGTTGATAAGGAGAAGTCAGGTGCTTGCATAGCATCCTTGTCTGACTCTCCCCTGCCCCTCTCCATCAATGCTGAGATTACATTAGCTGAGTGATGGAGAAAAGCTGAGGGAGAAGAGAAACACTGGAATAATGGTCAGTACTAGTTTGCAAATGTATATTTGCTTTGAAAGACATTGGGTGTCCTATTGGACTTGTGGGTGTTGTTGCATTGTGTAAAACTATTAGAATAGCTTTTACATTTTAAAATGGGGTGCATCGGGGTCCATCATGGGGTGCAATGGGGTCCATCATTTTTAAAGGGTGCCTTGACTAAAAAAAGTTTGAGAAACACTGGTGTAAGGAACCCTACCAAAAATAACAACACAACCTTTAGGCTCCATTCACATCTAGGCGTTTTTACGCCCGACGCCCGACGCCGCATACGCCAGAGGGGAAATTTAACATTCCCCTCTATGGAGATGGTTCACATCTCCACGCCGAACGCCGAAACGCCGGACGCCTGAAGCTGAAAACAAGTCCCGAACCCTTTTTTTCTGGCGTCTTCGGCGTTCGGCATAGGAGATAGTGGACCTCTCCAAAAAGGGGGTTTAAAAACTAGGCGTTTTGTCACCGCAAATCGCGGTACAAAACGCCTCACATTTGTCGCAGCAAATCGTGGGTCAGGACGCGCAATTAGGTGTGAATGCAGCCTTAGAATCCATACATTATGCAGGAGTATTTTCTTGTATCGGTTTACTTTATTGATGTGATATATATGTGTTGGTGTGTCCTTGGTATAGGTGAAAAAAATGTGCAGAGCTAATAGTAAAACAATGTGTTCGAAAGTATCAAACAAAAATGTCAAACATATACAAATGAATAAGTGGTGTAAAACAATTACACTGAAACAGGTATATCCCAGTCACAGGTGAAATAACATCAGGGAAGTCTGATGACTTCAAAACCATGAAAACACCCCCCCCCCCCTAATCACAGTGGAGTATTAAATAATGCAAATATATAAAATAATAATGATCACACATGGAATAAAAAAAAGTCCCATATATATAATGGAAGTGTCTCTAAACCGCTAATAGGCGATCTCCAAAATGCAATGGTGCAAACGAAGAAGGAAGACATCCATCATGGTATCACATGGGTGAAAACATCAGATACAAGGGTAGTGATCCCGCCACCATAGAGTAAGGTCGGTACTCTTACCGTAATTGGTGGACTCACACATTGGTCAGTGGTGAGTCAAAATCGCAAAACGGGAACTGTGTCAGGATCTTTTTTTCCTCAGATGTTAATCAAAGTAGGTGACCGGTGAAGTTCCTGATGGCTGTCGGATCAAGCATGCACCCTGCATGAAGGATTGGAAAGGATCCCGCTTTCAGCAACCGTCCCCTTTTAGTCCAATATGCAGAGCTCCTCTAACTCCCTGAGTCTCTAGCCAGAATCTTGGTATAGGAGGTTATGTGTAAGCGCTAACTGTAACTGAACCGCGTTAACTTTTATTGTGTCTCACACAGTACTAGATGTACTGGAAATGGAACATGTACAAAGAAGGGCAACAAAGCTAATAAAGGAGGATATTAGTTATGAGGAAAGGTTGCGATCACTGAACTTATTCTCTCTTGAGAAGAGACGCTTGAGAGGGGATAGGATTTCAATTTAAAAATACCGTATTGGTGACCCCACAATAGGGATAAAACTTTTTCACGGACGGGAGTTTAACCACTTCCCATCCCGCCAATGCACATACGACATCCACAGGAGCGATCTCCCATCCTGGGTGGAAGTCATATGACGTCCTGAGCTTCCCGGCCGTCTAGGGGGCACACGCCCGCCGCATCGGTACAGTACAACCGTAAATCTATTTTAGTATATTTGGCCTCATGTTTCACTTTTTTCTTTATCGTTTTTTTGTAAAACTGTTGCTAAGTTTCTTTCCTGAAGAAACCTAATACTGTAGTCCCTAACAGTAACCCCACTTCCTGTTGCAGGCTGACAATTCTAAACTACTGTGTTGTCAGCTTGCCGTGCAAGATTGTTCATTTGGTCATTGGGTAACCTATCCGATTTAAGAGACAGTCCAATGGTCAACTCCAGCTGCTCCAACGCACATTACGCTGGCACATTCTGCCATAGCCACCACAGTATAATTTTAGCTGCTGCTGGGTTGTGGAAGTTTCTACAAAAGTCTACAAAATGTGCACAATGCAGGTATAGAAAACTTGAGGAAATTAAGGAGAACATTGTATTTAAAAAATATGCAATCCTATTTTACTTAAAGGGCTCCACCCTGAGTGTAAGTTCTACTTTAGTTCTGAACTCTAAGCAACTTGATAAATACTCAGCTGAAATTCAATATTCATTCAAGTGAGCCCTGATGCCGCGTACACACAGCCGTTTTTTGCGATGAAAAAAAACGTTGTTTTTTAAAACGTCATTTAAATTGATCGTGTGTGGGCAAAAACGTTGTTTTTTGTCTTAAAAAAAACGACCAAAAAAAAATTCCAACATGCTTGAATTTTTTGTGTCGTTTTTCAAAACGTCGTTTTTTGTTTCACAAAAAGTCACCGTGTGTAGCAAAAACGTCGTTTAAAACGAAGTTTTTCAACCCGCACATGCCCAGAAGCTAGAAAAAAGTGGTGAACGTAACCTCGCTTTTTGTGAAAAAAACGATGGTGTGTATGCAACATCGTCTTTGAAAAGTGACGTTTCAAAAACGTCGTTTTTTACTTCACAGAAAACGTCGTTTTTTTTCATCACAAAAAATGATCGTGTGTACGCGGCATTACTTGCACAAGGAAATTCTCTTCAGGTATGATGATGAAACCTTTCAAGTTTCAATAACATTGGCCAGTGAAACTAAATTAAAAAAGAATAAAAAACTAGTCTACTATAATGCAATTGTAAGGAGAGCAAATTTAATACAGCAAAAGTGTATACAGTAGAATTGCTTTAAATAGATATTGTCCCATACAGTTTATATAGTCTAAATGGGGAAGGAAACCTGACTAACTGGTCAGACCACAGAATGTTTTAGGATTGGCGCCTGCTATTAGTCTTCTGGTCAGGTAGTTATGATTGATCTGCTAGTTCATGTTTGGGTATGAAGTCCTTTTTCCTCAAGGCGTGAGGAGTTTCTTAAGCAAAGACAAATTATAGAGTTAGATAACCAGTCATGTTATAAAGGGTTGGAAAAAGCAGCTATATATCAAGAAATGGTTGCTATATACTAAATGGTTCTCACTTTTCCCCTTCAAGTAGTTTTGTTATTTGATCTGCTCTGCTTAACAACAAGACCAAGTCTCACTCAACCACTGACCTCCATGTTTTCTATTGCAGTTGAACACCACAACTTGGTCAGGGACCAGCCAATAGCCAACTTTCTCCTAGCATTTTAACTGAAGAGTTTATTCGATAATTATGGACAACCGGACAACTAATATGCAACCTGGTATGAACTAGGGTCACATAGCTAAATAAAAAGTTCACACTCATATACAATAAATTAAGGCCCGGATTCACGTAGCACTTACGCCGACGTATCTCAATATACACCGCGTAAGTGTAAATATGCGCTGTCGTATCTATGCGCCATACCCATAGAACTATGATACGCCAAAAAAACTGACTTCATCCGACCGACGTAACTTGCCTACGCCGGCGTATAGTGGGTGCATAGTTACGTTGGACGCATTTGGTACTTCCATTGATTTGTGATGCAAATTAGAGAGATACACCGAATTCACGAACGTACTTGCGCCCGGCGCATGTTTTAAGCGATTTGCGTAAGGGTTACGTCCGGCGTAAAGTTATTCCTCATATAGGAGGCGCAACTCATGCAAAGGTATGGACCAGGGAACAGCCGGCATATTTTACGTTGTTTACGTAGTACTATGTGAATAGGGCTGGGTGTAGGTTACGTTCACGTTGTAGGCAGTGATTCGACGCATCTTAGGCAGTTATTTTGACGTGGTTGTACGCATGTGCATGTGGATACGTCCAAGTTACGATGCATGTGCCATTCGTTTTAAGTACTTGGATGACGCTCAGCCCATCATTTGCATGGGGTCACACTTCATTACCATGCATCACGCCCACTTCCACCTACTTTGACTTACGTCGGCTTACGCTGACGACTATACGCTACGCCGGCACAACGTTGGGCGCATTTTCTTTGTGAATTTCATACTTGCCTCTCAACGTTGCGTCGGCGTAGCGTAAAGAAGATACGCTACGGCGGCATAAAGATGGGCCGATGGCTGTGAATCCGGCCCTAACTGTTTTGTCTGTAGTTAAAATAGAAGAAAAGCCAAAATCAAACTATTTTTCAAAATGTTTCCTCCTCCATCCTCTTACCTATCCTACCTAATCTGTATAAAAAAGATCCGCATACGTACCTATATTCAATGCTCTCTGATTCGGTCACTTAATCCTACAGCTCCATTTCAGGGAGCACTCAACCAAGGGTATAAATTCTGTGGGCCGTTACTTCACCCATAGCCCATCTGCTGTTGGTGCTGATCCTGCAACACTGTACCCATACAAAATTGTTCTCATTTTCGTGAGACAAATATTGCTTTCTTTTGGTGGTATTTAATCACTACTGGGTTTTTTATTGTTTGCTAAACAAACAAAAAAAGACCAAACATTTTGGAAAAAAATATGCTTTTCTTAGTTTCTGTTATCAAACTTTGTAAATTATTTTTCCCCCCTCCTTTTTTCCATTTGTAAATTAGTATTTTTTCTCCTTCTTTGATGTGCGCTGATAATGCTGCACAGATGAGCAGTATCAGGCGGCACTGATGAGGCGACACTGATGGGCACTAATAGGCAGCACTGATAGGAGACACTGATGGGCACTTATAGGCAACACTTATGAGCACTAATAAGCTGCATTTATTGGCAAGCTGATATGCAGAACGGATGCACAATGATATGCACTGATAGGCGGCACTGATGTGCACTGATAGGCTGATGGGGAGGCACTGGCGGCCATCACTGATGGGCACTAAAATGCAGCACTGATGGGCACTGATTGGAATAACTGATGGGCACAGATTGGCATCACTGGTAGGTACTGGTGGGCATCACTGATGGGGCTGCACTGATAATCATTGCGCTGATTATTAGTGCAGATGTCCCCACTGAGAAAAGCCGCTTATTGGCTCTCCTCACAAGAAGAGAGTAATGCCGATAATTGGCACTTCCAATTTACACTGTGATTGGACACAGCTGATCACATGGTAAAGAGCCTACGTCATAGGCTCTTTACCGTGATTGATGTTGTGGTATGTTCGAGCAAAACACTGCACCACAAATTGCCATGTTACGCTCCCCCGGAAGCCACTACTGAAGGATGTCATATGACCTCCCCTCAGAACAGGAAAGCCACTGCCTGGTCGTCAATCTGCTATAGGCCAGGCAGGAGTTGGTTAAGGAATGACTAAATATTATTCTCTTTATTAGCAATCGTTTTCACAAAGGTGCTCACATTCGGGGCTTGTGTCACCTTCCATTAGCTTATTATGGTGGGTCTGGCTGCGATTAGGGCGTGCTCAATTATTGTATGTATGATATGGGATTTGGTGGATGTGCTTGTAAGCCATACTAACAATTTCATAGTTAATCAAGCTGAAAATAGACACAAGCCCCTCTACAGTAAACATATAGGGCCAGATTCACAGAGCGATTACGCCTGCGCAACAGGAGATGCGCGTGCGTAAGTCTAAATGTGCGCGTGCGTTTCGATGCACGGCATCCCCAAAACGAGATACGCAAGAAATCTACTTTTTTTTGTCCAGCGTAATTTCGTTAGACAGGCGCATCCGTCCGCGCAAAACTGCGCTAGACAGACCATTGATTTGCTAGTCAAATATGCTAATGAGGGACTTACGGGGATCCACAAAAGAACGTTGGGGCAGCGCAGGCTACGCAGTGTGCGCAACAGCAAAATGTCCTGTCTAAAATTAGACCATATAAAAGCTGGTCTAAAAAGAGAAAAAACGTCTACATGTTAGATAAAGCAACACTGTTAGCGAGGAGCTCAGCAGTCACACGTGTTGCACAACAATCTGTATGCCAACATGCCAGGGGCATCGTCGCGCATAGCTATACTACTGACTTTAGATGAACAAAGAAGGATGAGGGCACGGAGGATGGCACGGAGGAGGGCACGGGAGAGGATATACCGCACACGCATAGACCTGTTTGGCATGAGTGATTCTGAGGTGTATCGCATCTTCAGATTCACCCCTCATGCCATCCTGGAATTAACCACAACCCTGCAGGAGGACATCACCAGCCGAACACACCGCTCACATGCAGTGCAGCCACTGGTCAAGGTCATGGCAACACTCCATGTCCTTGCCAGTGGCTCTTTTCAGCGTACAAGTGGAGTGGTGGCTGGGATGTCACAATCCTCCATGAGCAGATGTGTGCACCAGGTTGTCCCTGCAATCCTCAGACGCATGGCCAACCAAATCATCAAACCCACCACTGAGGACCTGTGGCTGATTGCACACATGTGGCACTCCAGCCCCCCCAGGAGACAGAGCACATGTACCGCAATCGGAAGCATTGGCATTCCATCAACGTACAGGTCATAGTCGATGCCCAAGGCCTCATATGGCACGTCCGTGCCAAACACCCCGGGTCCAGCCATGACAGCTACATCTACAATCAAAGCGCCATCCGAATGGAATTCGATCAGAACGTGTATGGGGCCACCTGGCTGGTTGGTGAGTGACATGGGTGGCAGGCATGACTGTCCCCCCCCATGATGCACACATCACAAGGGGCACATGCATGACTAACATCCTCCTGTCTTTTCCCTTACAGGTGACTCTGCATATCCACTGGGACCCCATCTCATGACTCCTATCCGGAACCCCCAAACCCCAGGAGAGGAAAGATACAATCAAGCACATGCCCAAACACGTGCAGTGGTGGAGCGCACCTTTGGCCTCCTGAAGTCACGTTTCCGATGCCTGGATAAGTCTGGGGGTACCCTCTTGTATTCCCCAAACTTCGTGTGCCAGATCATCGGTGCATGTTGCATGCTGCACAACTTCGCAGTAAGAAAGGGCCTGCAGATTGACCTACGTGATGACCTGACCTCTGAACCAGACAATTCCCCTCTTAACCGAGGGTCCCCCGTCTTCTGAGGAAAGAGCAGCCAGGAGACAGCTCACATTGGGCATCTTTGCACGTTAAACACACACATTAATCATGGCACAATGAGAATGCATGCATGCACACCACTGTGGTCCCTAGCACAGACACAACACATCCTCATCAAATTGGATTGGCACCAGTCCACCATGCAGGACTTGTGAGCAGCAATGCCACGCCAAGGCTCCAATTATGTCACTGTACATTCATACACCATTCACACGGACCTGGGGATCACTTCTCCCTGGTCCTGGGGAACCCTACTCCACCAAAATTGAGGGTGACACCCCTTTTCCGGCAGGAATGTCACCCCCACATTCAAACAGCATTCACAACCAAAAAAAATAAAAAATACCAGCAAAATCAAAAAATTTCCAGCAATAAAAAAAAAAAGGGCTACAAAAAAAAGGGAAAAAAAATTAGTGCCCTTGACGTGAGCCACGCCTGACCCCGGCTCCTCAGGGGAGACTCATGGGGGAGGGGGAAAACCAGGGAAGGAGAAGCAGCCCCTGATCTCTGCCCACCTGGCGGCCTGCCCTCCAAGGCCACGGCTATTCTGTCCAGGGCACCACCTAGTGTTGCCGTGTTGGCCTGGATAGCCTGGGTGAGGGCCCTCACATCCTGCCCAACGCCTGCTGATGTAGTCTGCAGGTCGTTAAGGCAGTTTGTGAAAGCCCGGGAGTGGCAGTCCAGGTTCCCCAGCGTATCCTTGATGGAGGACAGGCTCTCCTCCATCCGCACCAATGTCTGGCTGACCTGTCCCAGATGGCGGGTCTGGAGGAACTGGTCCCTTCTCAGAGTGGCGGGCAGGAGATCGGCCACCCCCTGGTCTTCTGGGTCGCCTTCCTGCCTCCAGCTGATGCTTGTGGCCGGGGAGAAGGGGAGGCCCTTGGGAGGGGAGCCATGTTGGGGGAGGAGGGGGGGGGCTCCCCCTTAGGGAGGGCTGGCTGCTGCCAGCCAGAGGGGAACGGTCCTCCAACAACAATAGGCCAGTGCCTGACATGGACTCCTCCTCCTCATCAAAACTCCTCCTCCTCAACCTCCTCTTCAACCTCCTCCGCGGACTCCGGCCTTGTCGGGGGGGCCTCATTAGGCTGCTGTCCTGGGGATGGTGCGGTCAGGCCAGATGGCCCTGCACCCTCCTGCATATCTGTGGATGACACAAAACATTCATAGGTTGGAGGATCCACACACTTGCCACATATTCCCTTTCACCCCCTCCCCCACACATGCTACACACCTGATATAAAAAAAAAACTTACCTGGCACCACGGGCTCCGGACTTGAGTCAAAGCCGGGCAGGCCCTCCACTTCATGCCGATGAAAGGTCAGGGCCACCGCACGCTCCTCCGCTGTCAGCCTAACACGGCATGGTGGGCCCCCTCCTGTGCCCCTGGCATGGGCAAGCATTCTGGCCAGCTTCTTTTTGACCAGACGCCGGAGGTCATTAATCTTTTTATCAATCCCAGAATGGTTCCGTGTCTCCCCCTCCCCCGCTGAAATCACCTGGTCAGTGATGATGTCCAAAATCTCTCTCCTCCTGGCCGGGGTGGTGTTGGCACTGTCCGGGCCGTAGAGGAAACGCCCATAATCGCTAATGGCCCGGGCAAGAATTAGTTTCTCCCCCAAAGTGAAATTTAGTTTTCTCTTTCTCTCTGTCATACTCATACAAAAACTCACTCCCAGTCAACAAAAATCAGTCACAAAAACAAGCACAACCAATCAAGCAAGAACACACACAAAGAGAAAACTAACACCCAAAAAATCACACAAGCACTCAGCAAAAATCAGTCACAAAAACAAACAGCAACAATTAAGCAAGAAAACAAACGACCAGAAATATATCAAACAAACAGTCTCTCAAACACTTATCAAAAAACACTTTCAAAGATCTACTAACAAACACTTGATCACACAGAACACTAATCTGACAAATACAAAACACAACGCAACTAACAACGGGACAAAAGCACTTTGTTAAATGGGAAGGGACAAAGGGATGTACTTTTGCAATGGAAGTGTGTTTGTGTCTGTCTATGTATGCTGTCTGCGTAGTCCTTAGTCCATTTCCAATTTCACTGATTGCGCCGTTCCCGAGTTGTGAGCATGCGCAGAGAGGTGCTGACCATGGTCTCCTTCAAGCGCGCATGCGCGAGCCGGCCGGCCCTTCATTTGCATGGGGTCACGGCTCATTTCAATGTAACACGCCCACGTCCTTCCCAATTTGTATTACTCCGCCTTACGCCTCTGAAATAACGTTACGCATGCGCAATTTTCTGCGCAAAAGGTACGAGAATAGGGTGATTACGCGGCTACATTGCGCAAGTCTAACGTAAAGGCGGTGCACTACGCCGGTCCAATAATGTGCAGATGTACCTGAATCTGGCCCATAGTATATATTACAATTTGATTTCCAAAACCTTTATATGTGAGGAACCAGTCCATAGAATAGGGGAGTAGTGCTCATTTGATTGGTCACAATTCCTCAGACATTTAGGAGACAATGTGTGGGAAATGTTACTACCAGTAGCAGATTATTTTAATTGTCACCCCCCTAATACTTACCTTCCCAGTGCCCCCCAACAGGAACCAAATGCAAAAATGGTGTGTACGGTCCTGAGGTTGGAGCCAAGTAATCTCCCTTTGAGATGGTGCATTGATTTGGAACTTGGCCACCCAGCCATCCAGCAATGCATTACGGGAGGAACCCTCCACAAAGGGTCATCTGTCCTTCCCATAAGTGGGTATTTTACCATTTTTATCCAGTGGAAGTGAATTTGTTTGAGCCTCAGCTTGTCTCGCTGTTGAGTAAAAGGAGTGATTCACTACCCTGGCTCTGATGAATAGGGTTCCCCTTGAAATGCATCAGCCATTTTGGAAGCCTCCTGGTCTCCTGGCAGAGCCGATGGACTTGATTAGACCTTAAGGCATTTGAATTCACAATATGCATTTGTAAGTATATTTATTGCTGTTTTTATTTGAATTACATTTTATTGAGGTAATGCGCTAGGTACGTCCTTCTATTTTTATTGTTGTATCTCAGTCTGAGTATACCCATTGTCCTCAGAGGGCAGCAAGACCATTGTCGTTAAGAAGAAATTTTACACTGTCTACCTCTGGGTTAACCATTGCGAGTGCAGGAGAATGCTTGTTGGGTATTTTGCTTGGTTCTAAGGGCGGAGGGTGGTAAGTAGCATCAACGTTGGGTGAAGGAGGATGTGGCCTATCAAATGATCTTGTTCATTTGGGCTGAATGGGCAAAGTACAGGTTCACTATAAGTGATGGAAACAAACAGTTTATATATTTTTTTTCAATCAAATAGTTTTTTTTTATAACATTTTTATAATTCAACAATTCAGTACCGAGACATACAGCTTATTCTTTGTTTTCTGATCAATATTTCATAGTATGCTAGTATATGAATGATCAAATAATACAGAGCTGGATAGAGATTTACTGCACAGCTCGTGGTGATAGATTTCAGATGCTATTAATCTGACATATTTCACATTCTCCCAAGCAGTACTGACAGCTGTGGTGAAGCCCCGGAGTCTCTTTCTCCTCTCCGCTCTCTGTTATGATTGGTAGAGGAGAAGATTGACAATTCTCTTGGCTCCCGTTTACTCAACAGCGAGACATGCTGAAGCTCAAACAATTTCACTTCCACTGAACAAATATTCCAGAGACTTCATGTAACATGTATTTCCAAGCTTCAGACAGGTCTTCTCTGTCATCACATATAAAGGCATGATATATGTCACAGGGTCCTGAAGTCATATAAGTAAAGCGTTCTTCAACTTCAAATATGTGAACATTTGATGTAACAAAATTGTTGCATTTGGCAAGTTGCATTTAAAGAACACAAGAACACCTGTAAAGAGAAACATTTCATGGGCTGGCAGGCTGCCATTGCTGAGCCCCCCCCCCCCCCGATGTTATTCAGCGCTACTGATCTGGGAAACAGGTGGAGTGATTATGACTTTGCTAGCCGCATATGAGCTCTAAGTGACTAATTTAAATTATTGAAAAAAATTAATATTAGTCCATTGTACCATTGATTGTACAATTACGTCCAAAAACCCTTTAAAACCACTTTTACCTACAGGTAAGCCTAGATTAAGGCTTACCTGTAGGTTCTTGAAATATCTCCTAAACCTCAGTTTCTAAAGGAGATCCTGTTGTGACTGATAGTGAGTGACGTCATTACGGCTCCGGCCAAGCACAGCACCGGCGCCACGCTACACGGAAGGAAGAGGGTGGAAGATGGACGCTTCATGGAACAGGGGACAGCGGTGACATTACAGGCTTTGGTTTTAGGTAAGTGACACATAATGGGCTACTATGCGATGCATAGTAGCCCATTATGCTTTACCTTTGCAGGGAAACAAAGAGATAGTAAAACCCATCAGGGTTTACTTCCTCTTTAAGAACTGGTAGAGAAACTGTGATCCACTCCAGTCATAACTCCTACCTTTTTATGTAAGTTATCATTAAACTGCCATGCCCTGGCCAGAATATACCCACACCTTGATCTGAAATGTCCCAGATGTGGGACCAAGGAGGGGACCTTCTGGCGCATAGTTTGGGATTGCCCGAGGCTCAGGCCATATTGGGGGGGGGGGGGGTGGTGGAGATGCTCAGTAACATAGGGGGTACCAGGGTCCCGTGTGACCCCATGGTGCTTCTCCTGAGCCACTTGGGTGAGATGGAGGGGGACAGATACACTAAACTCTGTATTACATTTTTGCTGTTCTACGCTAGGAGGGAGATAATGCATCGCTGCCCCGAAAGTCAGTCGAACCCCCACCCTTAATTCCTGGAGAAAGGCGGTGGAATCAGTGTTACCTCTTTACAAACTCATGTATGAGAGTAGGCAGTGCCTTGCTAAATACGACAAGGTCTGGTCGGCTTGGGTGGGTGCCCGCGGGTGAGGGGCCGGGGAGGTGGGGGACCAAGTGATGGATCCCCCCCCCTGCCTGGCCTGGGGGTCTGCTGCCCCCCTCTGCACTGGGACCGCCCAATCCTGCTAACTGTGGTTTGAATTTCATGGCACAACTTGTTATGTACATGAAGATTTCTCATGGGGATAATGCTTGTATACCCCAATGTACTCGAAGGAGGGCTTTTGTTGGGAATACTTGCAATTTATCGGTTGAGAAATGAATGTTAGGGAGAAGGAGTCATGGACTCGGGAAATGTTAAATTCTGGAAAGGCTTATCTTAGACTGACAATGTACCGATGTAAACTTGAATGTCGATTGCTGAATATCTTGTAATGCTGACTAGGGATGAGCCAAACATACCCGAGTTCGGTTCGCACCAGAACGTTCGAACAGACCGCGGGTATCAATGGAAAAAAAAGTTTTAAAAACTGTCGTTTTTTCTGGAGCAGCGATTTTAATGATGCTTAAAGTGAAAAAAAAAATTGAAAAATTCATTTAAATATCACACCTGCTGGGTGTCTATAGTAGTGGCACGTGTGCAGGGCTGGTGCAAGGATTTTTGACACCCTAGGCGAAACCTTATTTTGCCGCCCCCATTGGCTCCTCCCCTGACCCCACCCCCTTTGTACTTGCCCTGGCCTTTTTAATGGCTGCTCAAAAACAAAATAAAAATACCTTCAAAGTTGCTGCTTTCTCCACAAACCAAACTTCTCCTGCAATCCTCACTCCCAGCACCCTGCCATCCTGCTCCCAGCAATCCTCACTTCCAGCACCATGCCATCCTGCTCCCAGCAATCCTCACTTTCAGCACCCTGCCATTCCTGCTCCCAGCAATCCTCACTTTAGCACCCTGCCATCCTGCTCCCAGCAATTCTCACTTCCAGCACCCTGCCATTCCTGCTCCCAGCAATCCTCACTTCCAGCACCATGCCATCCTGCTCCCAGCAATCCTCACTTTCAGCACCCTGCCATTCCTGCTCCCAGCAATCCTCACTTTAGCACCCTGCCATCCTGCTCCCAGCAATTCTCACTTCCAGCACCCTGCCATTCCTGCTCCCAGCAATCCTCACTTTCAGCACCATGCCATCCTGCTCCCAGCAATCCTCACTTCCAGCACCATGCCATCCTGCTCCCAGCAATCCTCACTTCCAGCACCATGCCATCCTGCTCCCAGCAATCCTCACTTCCAGCACCCTGTCATTCCTGCTCCCAGCAATCCTCACTTCCAGAACTCTGCCATTCCTGCTCCCAGCAATCCTCACTTCCAGCACCATGCCATCCTGCTACCAGCAATCCTCACTTCCAGCACCCTGCCATTCCTGCCCCCAGCAATCCTAACTTCCAGCACCCTGCCATCCTGCTCCCAGCAATCCTCACTTCCAGCACCCTGCCATTCCTGCTCCCAGCAATCCTCACTTCCAGCACCATGCCATCCTGCTCCCAGCAATCCTCACTTCCAGCACCCTGTCATTCCTGCTCCCAGCAATCCTCACTTCCAGAACTCTGCCATTCCTGCTCCCAGCAATCCTCACTTCCAGCACCATGCCATCCTGCTACCAGCAATCCTCACTTCCAGCACCCTGCCATTCCTGCCCCCAGCAATCCTAACTTCCAGCACCCTGCCATCCTGCTCCCAGCAATCCTCACTTCCAGCACCCTGCCATCCTGCTCCCAGCAATCCTCACTTCCATCACCATGCCATCATGCTCCCAGCAATCCTCATTTCCAGCACCCTGCCATTCCTGCTCCCAGCAATTCTCACTTCCAGCACCCTGTCATTCCTGCTCCCAGCAATCCTCACTCCCAGCACCATGCCATCCTGCTCCCAGCAATCCTCACTTCCAGCACCCTGCTATTCCTGCTCCCAGCAATCCTCACTTCCAGCACCCTGCCATTCCTGCTACCAGCAATCCTCACTTCCAGCACCCTGCCATCCTGCTCCCAGCAATCCTCACTTCCAGCACCATGCCATCCTGCTCCCAGCAATCCTCACTTCCAGCACCCTGCCATTCCTGCTCCCAGCAATCCTCAGTCCAGCACCCTGCCATTCCTGCTCACAGCAATCCTCACTCCCAGCACCCTGCCATCCCACCTCCCAATATCCTGCCATCACTTAGCCCAGCCTGCCACCTCTGTGACATGTGACAGCTAATGCGTTTAGGTGCTATTAAAAACAGCACACGCGCAGTTACAGCGACTGCGTTTTTGTGCAATTAAATAGCCCACGCGCATTAACAGCGACTGTGTTTAGGTGCAAATAAATAGCACACGTGCAGTAACAGCTATGCAGTAAACCATGGGTCTTCAAACTATGGCCCTCCAGTTGTTCAGGAACTTCAATTCCCATCATGCCTAGTCATGTCTGTGAATGTCAGAGTTTTACAATGCCTCATGGGATGTGTAGTTCTGCAACAGCTGGAGGGCCGTAGTTTGAGGATCCTTGCAGTAAACACTATGCAGGCAATACAACACGTTAGAGCACTGCATCAAGCACAATCTCCTGCCTGACAAATACTAATAGCAGATCTAGCTAAGCTATACAGTGTATAAATATATGTACAACTCCTAAGGATCTATATATATTCTCTACACACTGTAAATTTAACTAAACTGACTAGCGTTCCTGCTCTATCTATCCATCTACAGTATCTATTTTTCTATCTATCTGGTAGAAAAGACACTGTGGGGTAAATTCATGTAGATCAGCGGATCTTTTGATCCGCGTGATCTATCTTTTTTTACGATCCGCCTGCGCCAGTTTTTGAGGCAAGTGCTGTATTCAGAAAGCACTTGCCTCGTAATTAGCCCTGGCGGATCGTAAATCCCCCGGCGGAATGCAAATTCCGCGGCTAGGGGGAGTTTACTATTTAAATCACGCGCGTCCCCGCACCGATCGTACTGCGCATGCGCCGCCGGCTAAATTTCCCAGCGTGCATTGCTTTAAATGACGTCGCAAGGACGTCATTGTTTTCGACGTTAACGCAATTAACGTATGGCCGTATTCCCGGACGACTTACGTAAACGACGTAAAAAATTCAAAGCTCGACGCGGGAACGACGGCCATACTTAACATAGGATCCGCCGCACTTACCCCGCATATAGCAGGGGTAACGATCCGCCGGAAAAAGCCGAACGCAAACGACGTAAAAAAAAAGCGACGGCCGGGCGTTCGGTTCTGAATGGGCGGTTCTCCTCATTTGCATATTCGTCGCGTAGAAAAAAAGAAGCGCCACCTAGCGGACGGCGGGAGAATGCAGCCTAAGATCCGACAGTGTAACTCACTTACACAAGTCAGCTCTAAGGGAGATCTATGCGGAACCTGATTCGAGGAATCAGCCGCATAGATCCGAGCGTCGGATCTCACAGATCCGACGGTGTATCAGTAGATACACCGTTGGATCTCTATGTGAATCTACCCCTGTGTCTCTATCTATCTATCTCTCTCTCTCTAACTGTCTGAGTGATCTCTTTAACAAAGCCGGAACACACTACACGAGGCCGTCTTGCAGGCGTGTGGGGCGTGTACTAAACCCCCTGAGCCATAATTGGCCAAAGCCACCCTGTCTTTGGCCAATTATTTTTCTTTGTTTTTTGCGCGTTGTGATTGGCCAAGCATGCAGGGTCATGGTGCATGCTTGACCAATCATCAGTGCGCAATGCCGCAGTGAATTATGGGCCGCTTCGTTTTACTCGAACTTTGCCGCGAATGATCGTTTTTGTTCTAATTCGTCGAACGCGCGAACGGACGATGTTTGAGTCGAACATATGTTCGTTTCGAACGCAAAGCTCATCCCTAATGCTGATTTGTTAATAAAAAACACTTTTCTGTTAAAAAAAAATAAAAAAACTGCCATGCCCTTTATTTTAGTTTTAAATATCATATATTAAGAAATCTGCTTTTTACCTTACAGTTTAGAATTAGTGATAATATGTCAACAACATTCAATTCAAACATTCCTAGACATTGAAGAAGAGGTTTTTCCAAAGCTTGTACAAAGGATGCTTTGTACAAAAACGATCCAAAAGACCTAAATTGCCAGAATCTCCTCTGTGTACAGCCAGCCGAGGGGCTCTATAAGTTATCACTGGCTGTGAAGGTAGATTTTAAACTTGTAAAATTTATGTCGGGAAAATAATTTTACTGTAGCTCTAGCTGAAGTGTAAACCCAAAACTATAAATCTGTATGAAAGGGAATGTTAGGCTTTAGTCCAGGGAGAACCAAGGGTCCTCATTTTATTATGTTATGTCATAATACATAAGCAACGCAAGCGACAAATCTTTCTTTCTGCAAACCTTTCCTCGAGGACCAAATTTGTACTGCTGTTTTTATCACAAAGAGGAACATTTTCAAGAATTCCACTGTGCACAATTTGCATCCAAACCATACAGATAATAAAACCTCAATGCAACTTCAGAAAAACATCAATGCTTCTTGGAAAATACTTT
This sequence comes from Rana kukunoris, assembly GCA_029574335.1. NCBI lineage: Eukaryota > Metazoa > Chordata > Amphibia > Anura > Ranidae > Rana > Rana kukunoris. Next base: position 576,638,035 of record CM056050.1, on the reverse strand, counting down.
TAATTTATGATGGTATCATGCCTGTAATAGTCAGGCATGAACATGTGTAAAGAGTCAAAGGTTTGGATATGTGTGTGGCCCTTAGATGGTCATAAATGAGTAGGTGACCCTATATTTAAAGGGGTTGTAAAGGTTCATCTTTTATTTTCTAAATTGGTTCCTTTAAGCTAGTGCATTGTTGGTTCATTTACCTTTTCCTTCAATTTCCCTTGTAAATGTTTTTTTTCTTTGTTTGAATTTCTCACTTCCTGCTTCTCCTCAGTAAGCTTTACACCATCATCCAAGTGGTGGAAAGTCATTTAGAACAGCTTACTGAACACCTTACTGAGGAGGAACAGGAAGTGAGAAATTCAGACAAAGAACCCAAAGAAAAAAAACATTTAGAAGGGAAATGAAAGGAAACGTTAAGTGAATCGGCGTATAGGCTCATTTGCATATTTTAGATGGGAACACCACCTACTGTAGCGTCCAGCCTAAAATATAAAAATAAGATTCAACGGCATAAGAGACTTATGCCAGTTGGATCTAATAGAAATCTATGCATAACTGATTCTATAAATCAGGCGCATAGATAGGAGATAAGCCGTCTTATTTCTTTCCTGAAACTAGCCCTATGTTTTCAGCAATTAAAAAGCGATGGGGGCCAAATATGCTCCCAGTGTTGCTAAAATTGTAATGGCAAAATTAGAGAAAGAAGAGATCTATGATAGATGACCAGAAATAAAGCTTTATCGGTGATATTGTCAAATTTTGGGAAGGAACAGTAGAGAGCCTGAAAGCATTCTTTGAACATATGAATTACAACACATATAATTTGACTTTTAGTGGAACATGGAATAAGATACAAGTCAACTATTTAGAGTTGACATTGTTTAAAGCGGAGTTCCAACAGGGGCGGATCCAGAGTATAGTCTCGGGAGGGGCACTAAAGAAAATAAGATTTTTTGCGTGATTACTGCAGCATGCTTTTTGGTTGCTAACTGTATAAAAAGAGCCTGAGTTTGTCATTAAAGTGAACCAGAGACAGAGCTGTGTGTGTCTCTTTTCTGGGGGAAATCCAATGGGTCCTGTCTGCCGGATTGTGGGGTGTCGGAAGCTGTCTTGGGTTGGTGGAATGGAATATCGTAAACGGCGTTAACCCCTGACCGTTACAGGCACTTTATATATCTGTATGACTGTAACAAGATGTATTTACCAGACTTGAGCCTTTACCATGTGCTGGCCATTATTCAGCACTGCATGTCTCTGCAGCACACACCTATCCTGATCACAAAAGCTTAAGTAGACTGCTGGACATTCAGCGTGGGATTGATCGACAGGTTGGTCTGCCTGCTAATGTCCTGAATAAAAGTCTGTCTGACTGTTCATGCCCCTAAATAGTCCTGTGATCATTTTGACTTTGGCTGCATTTAACACTCATCTGTCCAGAGCACCTACTGCCATTTTCCTGCACCCTAGTTCCTGATTTTGTGCACAGTTGAGTCGCTTAACCTTGATTCCACATCCTATGCACTAACACATAGAAACAGGTGCAGAAAAATGGCAGCAGGTGCTCTGGAATACTAACTCAAAATGTGAAATATTTGGCTGTAGCGGAGGAAATTTGTTCACAAAGAGCTTGAGAGCGGTACAATAATGATTGTCTGCAGGCAACAGTGAAGCATGGTGGAGGTTCCTTACAAGTTTGGGTATGCATTTGTGCAAATGGAGTTGGAGATTTGGTCAGGATCAATGGTGTCCTCAATGCTAAGAAGTAGAGGCAGATACTTATCCATCATGCCTTACCATCAGAGAGGTGTGTGATTGGCCCCAAATTTATTCTGCAGCTGGCAATGACCCCAAACATGCAGCCAAAGTCATTAAGAACTATCTTCGGTATAAAGAAGAATAAAGAGTCCTGGAAGTGATGTTTGGCTCCCACAAAGCCCTGATCTCAACATCATTGATTCTGTCTGGATTACATGAAGAGACAGAAGGATTTGAGGGAGCCTACATTCACAGAAGAAGAAAATTGGCTTATGTGCATGAGTGCATAGGGAAATGATTCCTCTGGTGGGACTTTGAAAGGTAAACTCCTTTATGGCCGCGTACACACAATCAAATTTATCTGCTGGAAACGGTCCGATGGACCGTTTCAGCAGACAAATTCGATCGTGTGTACGGGTGAGCAGACAGGTTTTTCCAGCAGACAAATTTTAAAGCATGCTTTAAAATCTGTCTGCTGGGAACCCGTCCGTCCGACATGTCTGCTGGTTAGTACACTAACCAGCGGACATATCTGTCCGCACATGCGTCACATGGATTCGACGCATGCGTGGAAGTATTTTACTTCCTGGTTCGGTAACGTGGCGGCGTCAACGTCACCGCCACGTCACCGCGCTGTCTGCCGGCAGGGATTTTGGTTTGATCGTGTGTACACGATCAAACCAATATATCCCAGCAGACAAATCCAATCAAAACGGTCTGTCAGACCGATTTGATCGGATTAATTTAGTGATGGTTATGTGGTCTATGAGTAAAGGCGTAGGGTATGAGTATAAAGTATGTATTTAAAGTAACAGTAATTTACAGCATTTTTCACATCTGCCTAAGACAGTACTGTAAATGTATGGAAATAATAAAAAAAAAAATAATAATATCAGTGACAAGCCTACCCCTAACACACACACAGTGCTGCAGATAGGAGAATAAAGCCTCGTACACACGATCCGATTCTTGGCTAACCGAGTGTCTGATTTTTGTCAAAGGGCGTGTCCCGGGGTACTTGTCTTGCATACCAACGGTAGCCAATTATCGGCCAAGAAACACACAAACGTATCGACATACTACAAGGAATTTAAGCTATTGAGCTCCACCCTTTGGGCCCTTTCTGCTAATTACAGACCACAGAGATATCACTGCTATGAAGGGAATGTGGCCATTTGGGGATCAAAGGATGCCCCCATCAAGCTGTAAGACATATGACAGGCAGAAATCTTATTTCCGTCCAGAGGTGCTTCCTGTATTCCCATTTCATGTTTTTAGATGATACTTTTTTTATGAAATAAAACCAGTCCATAGGAGAGCTAAATCTATAAATCTCTGTCTGAGCAGCACATTGTACTCCAGTGCAAACCAGCTTCTGGTGTAATTGGTATTATTAGATTTCTGTTTAAGAATCTCTCATTTGCCATTCAGGGCAATTATATTACAAGAGCTGTTCCCCTTAGTGGGATAAGAATGAAAATACCTCTCTTGAAAAGAAGAACAAAACATTTTAATGCTATATATTACAGTCTTTCATCATTTGTCCTCAGCTACTTATGCATCAAGTACATATTTTTCATATTTTTTACCTTGAGTGTTTTACCTTCATTATTTAAGATACATCATGTACCTTCATTGTTTTCTCACTATGAAGGCAATCCATACATTAGTGCATAGATATTGCATAGTTAATACCAGTATTATTGTATTATTATGCTAATCATTATAGCTCTATTACTTAGTATTTAGTACAAAAGGCTAACTCTGCCAAGAAGAAACGTTTCAGATTTAAAAATAAATTATAATGATTTGGGGGTCAATTTTATCTTTAGTTTTCATGATTATGGGTTTTAAGTTTCTCTTTAACCACATCAGCCCCAGAAGGTTTTACCCCTTTTTTGTCTTCAGATTTATCAAAACCATATTTAGTGCAAGGGCCTGCCTGATTGCATACAAATTGAAACTCTAAGGCGCCGTACACACGGCCGAGGTTCTCGCTGAAAATCAGCGAGAACCTCGCTGGAATGCACATTCCAGCGAAGACCTCGGCCGTGTGTACGGTCTCAGCGAGCTTCCCGTCGGGAAGCCCGTCGAGCCGAAATAGAGAGCACGCTCTCTATTTCCTCGACGGCCCGCCTGGAAGAATGGCTGGTTGCCATTCCCGACGGGCGGGTCGCCGAATTCGACGGCCGGGAGAGAACCTCGACGGGCGGAACGATGTGTTCTGCCCGTCGAGGTTCTCTGCCGTGTGTACGGCACCTTATGCCGTGTGCACACGATCGTTATTCATGTCATGGAAGAAAACAACGTTTTTCTCAACGTGATTCCTCTCAAGCCTGCCTACACACGATCGTGAAAAAAATGCTTGAGCAAAGCGCGGTGACGTACAACACATACGACAACACGTACGACGGCACTATAAGGCCGTGTACACGCGCTCGGTTTGGTCCGATGAAACTGGCCTTAAGGTCAGTTTCATTGGTCCAAACCGAGCATGTGTACGGCCCATTGGACCGTCGTCCGTCGGACCAAAGTTTTAAAGCTTGCTTTATGGATGCCTGACCATCGGACCAAACCGATGGTTAGTATGCAAAAGCATCGGACCAAAAACCCGCGCATGCTCAGAATCAAGTCGACGCATGCTTGGAAGCATTGAACTTCGTTTTTTCAGCACGTCGTTGTGTTCTACGTCACCGCGTTCTGACCCGATCGGATTTTGGATTGATGGTGTTTACGCACATCAAACTATCAGGACACTTCACCGGTGAACCGATGAAAACGGTCCGTCGGACCATTCTCATCGGGATGGACCGATCGTGTGTACGCGGCCTAAAGGGGAAGTTCCATTCGAATGGCGCCACCCTTTGGGCTGCTTTTGCTGATTTAGTGTTACCGCGTGTTTGGTGAGAGATGATTCGCGCTTTTCAGTCCTCGTGCTTTTCAGTCTGTTACAGCGTGATGAATGTGATATCTCCATTACGAACGCTAGTTTTACCAGAACGAGCGCTCCCGTCTCATAACTTGCTTCTGAGCACGCATGTTTTTCCCCCCTCGTTAAAGCATACACATGACTGTTTTTTACGACGTGAAATAGAACGACGTGAAAAACAACAAGAACAAATAGAGCAGGTTCTAAATTTTTAACGCCCATTTTTCTCATCAAGAAAAATGCTCTGGAGTCTACACACGACCGTTTTTCACGACCAATTTTAAAAATTGCATTTTGTCGTCATGAAAAACAGTCGTGTGTACGCGGCATTAACGTTTGACCTCCTGTCTTCAGATTTTGGTAAATCTGAAGACAAAAATCTGCAGAAAATCTAATAGTGTGTATGGGGGTCTAAATGACCAGGCCATTTTTTGTGATACGGTACTTTAACTGACAATTGCGCAGTCGTGCTATGCTGTACTCAAAAAAAATTGATGTCCTTTTTTCCCCACAAATTGAGCTTTCTTTTAATGGTATTTGATCACTTCTCCGGTTTTTATTTTTTGCGCTATAAACAAAAGTATTTTGTAAAAAAAAAAAAAAAAAACAATACTTTCTTTCTCGTACATCACGGGACACAGAGCGGCATATTCATTACTATGTGGGTTATATGGAGTACCTTCAGGTGTGGACACTGGCAATCTCAAACAGGAAGTCCCCTCCCTATATAACCCCCTCCCCTAGAGGGAGTCCCTCAGTTTTTTCGCCAGTGTCTTAGGTGTTGGTCACGGAATAGCTTTGCTCCACATCCTTGGGATTAAGGGCGGGCTAACCGGATCTGTCCAAGGAGCCTCAGTGCCAAAGTGGACAGTACCCGGGCCCCAAGCCGTGGGGTTTTGCCTATAATGCTCCTCTTTGGAGGGCTGGACCCTGGGCCCAGGACTTGGAGTTTGTAAAAACCATAAGTTCCTGTTTGCCAGGGTGCTATATAGGTCCAGGACAGTGGGTACCTTCATAGGACCCCAGGGCCTGAAGGTCTACTACGCTACCCACGGAGATGGGAGAAGATTGGATCAGTTTGCTGGACAAACATCCTGCAGCATGGAGCAGGTAAGGGGGAGCCTGCGGGACTTGGTTCGACAGCAGGCTCTCCGGGGTAACCTAAAAGGGGGGATAGCCTAAGTATGCTCTGCATGGGCAACCTTGTTCACTATGTCTAAAGAGAGACAGGATGACACCTTTTCCCCCCCATCACTAGGTCCCCCTGTCTAAATATGTGTGCTAGCTAAACCTGCTGTTTCTTCCTAGGGCTAGTAAGGATCCCTAGGGGCCTTTGGAGAGTCCTACCTGGCCGGGGGTTTGAATCTGCCGCCTGTTTCTGCGTTCCTGGATCTCCAGCAGCGCGGCTCCTCCATGTTCCTCCTGTTTCCGGCATACGCGCGCGCGCGCGCGTGCGCGCGCACGTCTTATGGACGTTTTTCGCGCCGTTCACACAGGAGGGCGGGGGGGGGGCGTGCCTGCGGCGTCATACAGGGGCGCGCCTTTGTGCTGTTATAGACAGCAGGCATTGTCAGTGCTCAGTCTGAGGCTGATTTTCAGAGGAGAGGACGCAGAGCGGCAGAACAGTGACTCCCGGTGGCGGAAGAGGGGTAGTACATGTGGACTTTGTTCCAATACCTTTTTGTTAAGCCAAGAAATCCCCCTTTTTTTGCAGCAGGTTTGGAGGCTGGCAAACTTAGTTTGGGGTCACTGTATGTTGTCAAAAGAAAATATATAATATATTTAAAAAAAAAAAAAAAAAAAAAAAGAACATACGGGATCCCATCAGTTTTTGGGCATTAGTGGTCTATTGTCCCCTAAACTCTGATTTTTGTACTCCTGCCCACTACAGTCTGTTGTGTGGGCGGAGTCCCTCGATTTTGTATTATGGCTTCCAAGGGTTCGGGGTCAAAGGGTACAAAAAAGACCAAAAAACAAAAGGGTTCCCTTTCTGATTCTGATATGCCGATACTTTCCCCGCAACTTATTAATTTAAGAAGCGCCTTGGATGAGCCATTAGGGGGATCTGGTGCGGAGGCTGGCCCAGATCAGCCCAGCCCTGTGTTCATCACAGAGAAGATGCTAGCCGTATCCCTAGGGGGGCTAGAAGAGAGAATAGCAACATTGATCGCTAGAGCTATTCCTGGTAAGAAACGGGTTAGATCCCCATCACCAGGAGGTGTATCCTCAGATGCTGAGATTCTCTCTCCAGAGGAATTGGAATCACAGGAGGATCAACTAGACCTGAACCAAGAGGGTTCAGGGATTGAGGGATCTGCCTCTGAGGAACCATTTTCAGACTCCCAGACAGAAAGACTGTGGGTACAGTCTTTGACGGACATGGTCCGCTCGGCATTTAGTTTACCATTGCCAGAGCCTCAGGTTCCTCCGGTATCCTCTCTGGGCTCTTTGAAAGCTCCGTTAAACAACACAGTTTTTCCGGTCCATCCTCTCTTGGAGGAATTGATCTTTCGGGATTGGGTACGGCCGGACAGGATTTTTCTGCCACCGAAAAGGTTTGCGGTCATTTACCCCATGGAGGAAAAGTTCTCCAAGAGGTGGAGGCTCCCAGTAGTGGATGCAGCCATCTCATGTGTGAATAAATCACTAACTTGCCCGGTGGAAAACATACACATGTTTAAAGATCCAGTTGATAAAAGATTAGAGACACTTTTAAAAGCATCCTTTGCTACGGCAGGAGCAGTGGTGCAGCCAGCGGTGGCTGCAATTGGAGTTTGTCAGGCATTAAAAGACCAGACAAAGGAAATGTTAAGAGACATGCCTACCCAACAAGCAGAAGAGTTTTCTGACATTCCCAGAGCTCTGTGTTTTGCGGTAGATGCTATAAAAGATTCCATCCAGCAGGCCTCTCGTTTATCACTATGTTTGGTGCACATGAGAAGGCTCTTATGGTTGAAGAACTGGGCGGCGGAGCCCCCATGCAAAAAGCTTCTGGCAGGGTTTCCCTTCCATGGAGGACGACTCTTCGGAGAGGATCTGGATAAATATATTCAGACTATTTCAAATGGCAAAAGTACCCTTTTACCGGTCAAAAAGACATTCCGGGCTCCTACATTTAAAAGGCAGCTCTTTCCTGTCTCGGGGCCCTCAAATTCCAGGCAGTATCGACGGCCGCCTGCACGATCCAACGTTAACAGTAGATCGCAGGGACAGACCCCTGGGGGTAAGAGGCCGTGGTATCGCAAGCCGTCAAAGACAGCCCCTAAGTCTGCCTTATGAAGGGGCGCCCCCACTCTTGCGGGTGGGGGGAAGGCTTCGTTTCTTCGCAGAAGTTTGGGAAGCCAAGATCCCCGACAAATGGGTCCGGGCATCTGTAACCACAGGTTACAGACTGGAGTTTCTAAGGTATCCTCCGCCTCATTTTCAAGAATCAAGGCTACCAAGGGATCCAGCGAGGAAGGCCTCAATGCTGGCAGCTTTGGATCACCTGCTTTGCCAGGACGTAATTATAGAAGTGCCAGCCCAAGAGCAAGGCCTAGGTTTCTATTCCAACCTCTTTGTCATACCAAAGCCCAACGGCGATGTCAGGCCAATCTTGGACCTAAAGAGGTTAAACGGTTACCTAAGGGTTCGTTCCTTCCGGATGGAATCCATCCGGTCAGCAGCCGCCGCGCTTCAGAAGGACGATTTTCTGGCCTCCATAGACATAAAGGATGCTTACCTTCATGTACCAATCTTTCAGTCGCATCAAAGGTTTTTACGCTTCGCGGTGGGGCAGCGACACTTCCAATTCAGGGCGCTCCCCTTCGGGCTGGCCACGGCCCCCCGGGTATTCACGAAGATCCTAGCCCCAATTCTGGCCAATTTAAGGATCCAAGGGGTCACAGTCCTAGCATACTTGGACGACCTTTTAATCATAGATCACTCACGGCCGGGTCTGCAAAAGGCAGTAAACCTCACGGTTCAGTACCTCGAAGAATTCGGCTGGGTCCTGAACCGGGGAAAGTCAGCGTTCCAGCCTACAAAGCAGTTGGAATACCTCGGCATGAGGTTAGACACAGAACATCAAAAGGTGTTCCTGCCCCTTGTAAAGATCGAAGCTATCAAGGGGTTGGTTCAGTTGGTTCTAAACAAGAAAAGTCCAACTATTCGCCTGTGTATGCGATTACTAGGCAAGCTAGTGGCCACATTCGAGGCAGTACCATACGCTCAGATCCACACTCGCGTCCTACAGGCAGCCATTCTAGCAGCCTGGGGCAAGAGGGCACATGCCTTAGAGTCCCCTTTGACGCTATCATCAAGGGTCCGACAAAGCCTGGCCTGGTGGTTGAACCCTCAGAATCTTCTAAAGGGAAAATCCTTCAGCCCTGTTGTCTGGAAGGTAGTTACCACAGACGCCAGCCTGGCAGGCTGGGGGGCGGTCTTCGAGGGGTTCTCCCGCCAGGGAACTTGGGTGAAAGCAGAGAGGCAGCTCCCCATCAATATCTTGGAAATCAGAGCTGCCTGCCTAGCCCTTCTGGCTTGGACCTCCAGATTAAAGGGGTTCCCGGTGAGAATCCAGTCAGACAATGCCACGGCGGTGGCATACATAAACCACCAAGGGGGAACCAGGAGCCAGGCCGCTCAGAGGGAGGTGAACTTGATTTTTCAATGGGCAGAGGTTCATGTACCCTGCATTTCGGCGATATTCATTCCCGGAGTGGACAACCTGCAGGCAGACTTCTTAAGTCGCCAGAGTCTGTTGCCAGGGGAGTGGTCTCTGCATCCCCAGGTCTTTCAGACAATCTGCCAGAGGTGGGGAATGCCGGACGTAGATATAATGGCATCCAGGTTCAACAAGAAACTAGACAGGTTCGTGTCGCGAGCGAGGGATCCTATGGCCTGCGGAACCGACGCGTTGGTTTGCCCTTGGCATCAATTCAGACTTCTATATGCATTCCCTCCACTACAGTTACTCCCGCGCCTGTTGCGCAAGATCAGAGTGGAGAACAAGCCAGTCATTCTAGTAGCTCCGGCTTGGCCCCAGAGGACTTGGTACTCACTAGTCCTGAAGATGGCAGTGGGAGACCCTTGGACTCTCCCTCTACAACCAGACCTACTCTCACAAGGCCCGATCCTCCACCCTACATTACAGCGTCTAAATTTGACGGCCTGGAGGCTGAATCCCTGATTCTCAGGGATAGAGGCCTGTCTAGGCAGGTAATTCCTACCCTGATTAGGGCTAGGAAGCCGGTCTCCAGGGTGATTTATTACAGGGTGTGGAGGAACTACGTAGGCTGGTGTGAATCCAAAAGATGGAATTCCCGCAAATATACTATTGATAGGGTGTTAAGTTTTCTCCAGCTAGGAGTGGATAAAGGCCTGGCACTAAGCACAATCAAGGGACAGATCTCAGCTCTGTCAGTGTGGTTTCAGAGGCCGCTGGCCACCCACTCGCTGGTAAAGACCTTCTTACAGGGGGTCTTGCGTATTAATCCTCCTGTCAAGTCACCAATTTGTCCATGGGACTTAAATCTTGTCCTGTCCACTCTACAGAAACAGCCTTTTGAGCCGTTGGCTGAGATTCATTTACTCTTACTGACAAGAAAGTTGGTTTTCTTGGTCGCCATAGTTTCGGCCAGGAGAGTGTCAGAATTAGCAGCCTTATCGTGTAAGGAACCATATCTCGTTCTGCATAAGGACAGGGCAGTTCTCCGGCCCCATCCTTCCTTTCTACCAAAGGTTATATCCAAATTTCACTTGAACCAGGATTTGGTACTTCCATCCTTCTTTCCAAAACCTACATCTAGAAAGGAGGGGTTGCTGCATACCTTGGATATTGTCCGGGCCATGAAGGCCTATCTTAAAGCTACAGAAAAGATCCGGAAAACAGATGTGTTATTCGTTCTACCAGATGGCCCCAAGAAGGGGCAGGCAGCTGCAAAATCCACCATCTCGAGATGGATTAGACAATTAATCATTCAAGCCTACGGGTTGAAGAGGTTGCCTCCTCCGTTGTCGGTAAAGGCCCATTCTACCAGGGCCATGGGCGCCTCTTGGGCAGCACACCATCAGATCTCTATGGCTCAGATATGCAAGGCGGCAACGTGGTCATCAGTCCACACGTTTACAAGGTTTTATCAACTAGACGTGAGAAGAAATGCGGATGCTGCCTTTGGTCAGGCAGTACTACAGGCTGCAGTTTGAAATCCTCGGGATCAGAAACACCCTTGGTTATAAAAAAAAAAAAAAAAAAAAAGTTTTTTTTCTTGACTAAGTTGGAATTATTATTATGATTTGAGTTTATCTCTAAATTGAATCCTTCTTTGGAAGATGTCTCCCTCCCCTCATTAAAGCATTGCTTTCGGACATCCCACATAGTAATGAATATGCCGCTCTGTGTCCCGTGATGTACGAGAAAGAAAAAGGGATTTTTAAATACAGCTTACCTGTAAAATCCTTTTCTTGGAGTACATCACGGGACACAGAGCTCCCACCCCTCTTTTGGGTGACCATTTTGGGAGGCATACTGCTTGCTACAAAACTGAGGGACTCCCTCTAGGGGAGGGGGTTATATAGGGAGGGGACTTCCTGTTTGAGATTGCCAGTGTCCACACCTGAAGGTACTCCATATAACCCACATAGTAATGAATATGCCGCTCTGTGTCCCGTGATGTACTCCAAGAAAAGGATTTTACAGGTAAGCTGTATTTAAAAATCCCTTTTTTTACTTTCTGCTATAAAACATACCCAATACAAAAATTGAAAACATCTAATTTCTTCATCAATTTAGGCCAATATGTATTCTGCTACATACTTTTGGTTAAAAAACAATAAGCATATTTTAATTGATTTGCACAAAAGTTATCACGTCTACAAACTATGTAATATTTTAATGGCAGTTACATTTTTTATGAACACTGTGAATTCCGCGCCAACAATAAAAAAATTATTATTCTATAAAATAAACAATTTGTGTACTAATTGTGTATTTTAATTCTAAGCTGCTCCCCTGATATGATGGAGTGAAAATCTCCTATCTGCGTGAATTGTATGTGATAGGGGGCGCTAATTAGTGTATAAATAGTGTAAATAATGTTGATTATCAACTTATTGGTAATTAATTAGTAATAAATCCTGTGAATAGACAATTAAATTTAAATTAATAGGGGCAGATTCACAGAGAATTAGATTCTCGTAGAGTATCAGAAATACACTACGCCGCCGTTTTTTACCTGGCTCTACGTGGAATCCAGGTAGATTTTGTCCAGTAAACGACGGCGGCGTAGTGTATTTCTCCCGTCGCAATCCATCTGCGCGAGTAGGGGGCGTGAAGCATTTAAAATAGACGCGTTCCCGCGGCGATCGAACTGCGCATGCTCCGTTCGCAAATTTCCCGCCGTGCATTGCGCGAAAACACGTCGTCACGTCGTAGTAGCGTCGTTTACGTACATTCCTATTCCCGAACGAGTTACGTTAAAAAAAATATATATTTTCAAATCGACGCGGGAACGACGGCCATACTTTACATGGGTTACGCACTGTTAGACCAGCAAAAAGCTCCTCTAACATTACGTAGCCAAAAAATGACGTAGGCGATTGCGAGGGACACTCGTACCTTCGTGGATCGCCGTAAAAACTCATTTGCATATCCCGACGCATGAAAACGACGCAAACTCCTCCCAGCGGCCGCAAAAATATCGCAATGTAGATCCGAAGGCTTACGAGGACGTAAGCCTCTCGGATCAAAGCCCGAAGCCGCCGTATCATGGTTTGAGGATTCAAACTAGTGATACGGCGCGCAAAATTTGAAAATACTCCTGTCTAACACCAGTTAGACAGGCGTAATTGCTCTGTGAATCTGGGCCATAGTATCTAATAGTGTCCAGTGGGGCAACCAGTGCCAAACTAAAAATAAAGTCCCAAACTTGGGACTTTAGATGAAACAAAAAAAGAGAGATTGCTTCAAATCTGATAGAAAAATGACATCCACCAATAGACAAATCTTGCTGTGCTTGACGGTATCTCCACACCCAAGTAGTGCCACTTTTAATCCTTCACCATATTACACGTAGGTACGACACCCAAAGTGCACAAGTAATGGTAGTGTGCTTACCAGAATCTGTGGACCTCTTTAATAAAAAAAGATGGTCAAAACCGCTTATGCAGGATAATGCCTGCATGCATATCATTGGACAGGAGTGAAATGTGAAGACCTCTTTCCTCCGGTATATTAAGGATGAGACAACAGAAACAGTAACAGAAAACAAACTTCCATAGTGCAACCTGATTTATTAAAAACTTGTAAAAACTTGTTTAAAAAAACATAGGCCAAATGGGCGGGGCGCTTACATTAAAAAGTGCACATCCCGGCACTGGGGCTGCAGACTTGTCAGTAATAGCACGGTTTCCTTTACCTCCGTGTTAGCGTGCATTCCAACATCAGCTGCTCGCTCTCACCAAAGAACCGGATGGGACGGTGTGGCAGATAACAGATGTGATGGAAGTGGTGGGGGGCTCATCCGAGGTATGGGCCCCTCTGGAGTTATTCCAGTGGAACAGTGTCTGCTGGAATACAATTATGGTTGCACTGCGGGAAAGGGGTTGTCTCCGAGCTGGTGATACGGCTGGAGGCCTGGTATGGTATAATGGTCCCGCAGTGTAGTGGTGAAAAATACTTTGGGGTGCCGTCAAAGACCAAAAAGTTGTGTGTTTTAAAAGTTGTCGTTACAAATGTTATTGGGAAATTATTTAGGATTTATTAATAAAAAGGCTGCTATGGCCATTTATACTCCAACTCATGTGTGGTCTTATTATTGGTGGAGGTATGGGAATGAGGTTGAGAGTAAAAATGGTGTAAGAGAAAGTTGGGGATATTTTCATTACACTGGTCATGGCAAATTCAGGGGCAACTGTATTATGGCCATTTGCAGGGTCCAACTATGTGAGAACAAGGAAATGGCTGCAGCACTACCCACAGTACCCTGTATCTTAAAAATATTGATGGGGGAATGGGGGGGGGGGGGGGGGGGGGTTATATTAACATATCTAATTTCATCACAATATTGGCTTTAATTTCAGGACAGCGGGTGATGCCATGAAAATCATTCCATTATGCCCCAACACCCAGATGCACATCCGGAACTAGGCACAGCTTGCCTTATAATGTCTCGTTCCACAGCTTGCTTCTGCACCCCTCTTCACCAACTGCCACTGTGCAACTCATCCACTGGTTTTCTCTGCACCCCCTCCACAGCTCACCTGCACCCCTGAAAAAAAAAATTTTGCTGCGCCTATTCATTTACATGTGTGTAGCGGGGTATCACCCTTTCAATGTGATAAAAAAGACTACCATTGCTGATCGTGAAGGATCTCAGCTCACTCTTGTGGCCGAGATGGGTTAGAGCCCCCTGTTGTTTACATTTGGTACCGCAGATAATGTTGGGGAATTGAGTTCAGGAGGAGAAGAGACTCCATTTGCCCTGACGTGTAATAAACAACATTACCCAGAGAGCAGCTGTATAACCCCAAGGTGCTTTGCCTTCCGCACCGCCTGCTGTGGGAGGTAATTTAAGGGAGAGGATGTGTTTGGCAGGCTCTCTCTGGAGCGCCTCTTCAACCCAGGAGGACACTGCCAGAAGTGTCTCCACGGGGAGTCGGCTGTAGCTGAGGCCTACATATGCCCAATTGGAGCACCTTTGAGAAGAAGTGATGGAACCTCTGTTGGAGTGATCGGACGGGCTTCCAGTATCCCTGCGACCTGTCTGAGCTGCCGCCTAACAGGACTGTGACTGGAGATCGGGGATGGAGTGCCACAGAAGGAGAAGGCCTGAACCGGTTGGGTGAGACGGGCACTTGCCTGAGAGTACTGAATATTTTGCGGGAGGGCGGATTGCTAATATCCATCTTTGCGGTTTGACTGTTCAGGGAACTTTCACCAGTTTACTACTTCCCTTTTGGATTACAACTTGCTGTTTGCACGCCAACGCATGCCAACGCACAAGTGCACAAACTATTAGTATAAAATTGTATTAGGGTTTGGCCTGGGATGCCAGGCCATATCGATTAGCCATAGCCATAGTACTCAAGGGCTAGTGTTTAGTGTTGCATATTGTTGATATTCATTTTATTGCTCGTTGATCGAGTATTTGGTTCTATTACATTGTATAGTATTGTAGAGAGACAGAGAGCTGGGTGAGGCTTGGCAAGGGGGGTTTCAATGTGTATGGTTTGTTGAAGGAGTCCTCCTTGCTGTGTGCTTACACAGGTCTGTATGACATTGTAGTCTAGCTCACACCTATACATTACAGTATTATTGCTACTGACAGGGCTCTGCAGATAGTTTATCGCTTTTTTACTCATGTTCCTTTGTTTCCTTCTAAAGTAAAGTATTACTTTGGTTATCTTGAAGTCTGTGTGTATCTTTCATACTGCAGGACCCCTTCCATTTAAGGCAACCTTTAATTTGCATAATCTGTTGTAGTGTAATGGGATATTGTGCTTCCCCACAAGTTACTGGGGTCCACAACTCCCATATTACCAGGTGTATCAAGGTAGGGTTTTGAGACACTTTACGGGGTTGATCACAGAGCGTAGACCCAAAACAAACTAGCAGCTCCTCCAGGGGTAGTGCTACATGTGCATAGTAATTTTACCTCTTACCATAAAAATAAACATAAAGATAAACCATTCTACATTCAAAGCTTCCTTGGTGTTGCAATAGGTGTACTGATGCTGCAAAATAATGATGAGCCAAACTTGAAAATGATTAATTTTGGTAATACATTTCCTCCTATTGGGGTTGTGTGTCATTGCTAAGACCATAGCACCTTTTCCCACCACCAATTGCACTGTAGGCCAAAGCATTCATATGTTCTGTCTCACATTTATAAAATGTATCACATGAAATATATGGGTTTTTAAAAAATATCTATAATTACAATTCAGCATGCTTTTGTCTTGTGCTTTCTCTTTTACTACAATATAATTCCAAACACTTTAATGCCCTGTACACACGATCGGAAATTCCGACAGCAAAAGTCTGATGTGTGTTTTTGAATGGAAATTCCGACCCTGTGTATGCTCCATCAGACTTTTGCTGTCGGCAAAGATTGAGAGCTGATTCTCAAATTTTCAGACGGAAAAAAATCCTATTGGAAAATCTGATGGTCTGTAGCAATTCCAATGTGCAAAATTAGACACATGCTCGGAAACGGTCTAATCTTGTGACTTTGGTTGGATGAAATAGCTGTACAACATATGGAAGATGTGCTGGAGTCACAGTCTGCTGGCTTACATCAGATGCTTCTTACATCTCAACAATGGTGAGATACATCTCTGTTCTAATACCGCGTACACATGACCGTTTTTCAAGTTCTAAAAAATGAAGTTTTTAAGGGTCTAGAAAACTATTTTTTTTCCAACCTGATCATTAAAATGGCCTTGCCTACACACGATCGTGAAAAAAATGCTCTAGCAAAATGCGTGGTGACTTACAACACGTAAGACGGCACTATAAAGGGGGAAGTTCCATTTCGGATGGCGCCACCCTTGGGACTGCTTTTGCTGATTTTGTGTTATTAAAAGACGATTCGCGCTTTTCAGTCTGTTACAGCGTGATGAATTTGCTTAGTTTTACCTGAACGCTCCCGACTCATAACTTGCTTCTGAGCATGCACGTTTTTTTCACGTTGTTAAAGCCCACACAGGACCATTTTTTACAACCTTATAAAACAACAACGTTAAAAACGTGAAAAAATAGAGAATGTTCGAAATTTTTAATGCCAATTTTTTAGATTGTGAAAAATGCTCTGGAGCCCACACACAATCGTTTTTAATAACTTACAAAAAAAAGTCATTTTTTAGAACCCGAAAAAACGGTCGTGTGTACGCGGCATAATTCTCTGTGCTGTGCAGATAAGATGTTACATATTGACTTCCCGGCTGTAGGACATTTCCAGCATTTCCTCCCATGAGTCCCTAAATACACAGAAAGTGCTTTATGGAAACATTAGTAACACAGTAATGGGCTCATCAAATAATCTTGGACCTTCACATCTGAACATAAAAGGCATACATACAGAGATCTCTGCTAATGTTTCAACTAATGGACAATTTTTGGAGGGATTCTTTTCCTGGGATAAACATAAAATAAGTAAATACTGTGCATTTTAGTCCTTTTCCGCAAAAAAAAAAATAAGAAGGAAAAAAAAACCTATGGGTGATTTATGTACATTGCAAGGACTTTAACCATTAAGGGGGCAAAACCTTCCGGGGCTGAAGTGGTTAACAAATGTTGCAGCAAATTCCTACCTTTTTATTGACCTGATGAAATTGCTGTTCATCTCACCATGTCCATACCAGCGTGATTCTTGAATGGGATAGTGAGTGTTCATTATAACCACCTGAGCAAATCTCAGTGCTCTAAGAAGGAACATGCAGTGTCTGCATTTAGTATATAAGTAGATAGGACTTCAGAAGATAAGGCTTGGGGAGAATTTTACCCAAACCATTTTTTTGATTGCAAAAGATGCATAAAATTTTACTTGGATTTTATTTTTACAGAAAATCAGCGAGCAAATCACAAAGGCAGGAAATTACATTTCTGGAGTGTTGATGTACAGAATGCCTCCAGATTGCAATATTGTATTGATTTTTTGGACAGTTTTAGAAAATTTAAGCAGCTGCAGAATTTGACCTTGATACTAATCAATGTACTTTAACTACTTCCCACCCGGCCACTGTACATATACGACCAGGAGGGTGCTTCCTCCTTCTGAGTGGATGTTCAGGAACGTCCCTCAGAAAGAAGGGGATCGCATGCGCGCGTGCCTGCACAGTGGCGCAATCAAGATGCACTCGTGTCACCTGGATGCGGCGCATCTCTGATCGGCAGGTGATTGGCACTCCTGATCACATGATGCCCGTGTCCTAATACAGGCGTCATGTGATGTAAATCGATAGGCAATCAGCACTCCTCTCCTCTCCTCACACAGACGTTGTCAGTGAGGAGAGCGGGTCTCTGCAGCCAGCCGGTGATCAGTGAGTATGAGCTGTTTTTTACACACTGATTACCAGCCTAGTGTCCCCACACAAGTCCCCAAAATAGTGTCCCTAAAACACTATCCCCACACAGTAAAAACACATGTCCCCACATATGTAAAAGTAAAATCACATGTCCCAATGATCATCTGCACACATATGTCCGTGATCATCTGCGCACATCTGTACATGTACATCTGTCCGTGATCACACAAACCAATGATTATACACTTAATGGGATTTTGTTTTTACCAAAAACATGTAGCAGAATACATTTTGGCTTAAATTTAGGACAACATTTGATTTTATTGGATTTCTTTTAAAATAAAAATAAGAAAATATTGTTTTTTTTCCAAATTTCAGCTCTTTTCTTGTTTATATTGCAGAAAATGTAAAACTAAGTAGTTAATAAATACCACCAAAAGAAAGCTCTATTTGTGTAAAAGATAAACATTTCATTTGGGTACAGCTTAGCATGACCGTGCAATTGTCTATGAAAATTCAAGAGCGCTGAAAACTGGTCTGGAAAGCTAGGGGGCAAAAGTGCCCAGTATTGATGTGGTTAAATCAGTTCCAAGAACACTGTTGCTAAGCCGTAATAATTCAAGAAAACTTGCTGTGAGAAATACTGTATGTGTGAGTGAGTGGTAACCTTCTGAAAATAACGATTTAATGACTATCTTGATGATCATCTAACTTCAATAGTTTCAAACTAATTTAATAATTTCTGCATCACTGACTTGGAACAAAAATAAAGCCACCATATTAGTGACACAGGGATAAGAAAGTAATATAAATACACTACAGTACTTAAAGCATATGGCTGGCAAAATTAATAAAAAAATACAAAATCAGCTTGTCTCTTCAACTCCCCACATTTTATCTTAACATCGTATTTAAAAAATGCTTCAAATACAGAAAAATATCTGTTAATCTGCCAGAAATTCCAACTTCCTTTGTTGGCCGACAACACACGGTCTCTGCTGCACTGAACTACCAAGCAGTGGTGTCAGCTTTGGCTTCTGAACAACAGAACTCCTCCAAATTCCCATCCCTCTCTTCCCGGATCACACGCATAGTAGATGTGTGATTTGTTTTGTTACAGATCAAAATTTGGACAACATTTTCGTTATTCAGGGATTCCAATATACTCAAATGTCTTAATCACAATAGTAATGAATTTCGACCAATCCAAAAAAATTATAATGAAAAGAATTATCCGAATTTGAAAATGAATTACAATTTTAAATGAAAACACATTGTAATAAATAGAGTACAACCCTGTACACACGATCGGTTTGTCTGATGAAAATGGGCTGATGGACCGTTTCCACCCAAGCATTGCAGACGTCACCACGTTCACTAGCTTACCAGCTGATCGATCAGATCAACCAAACCTGTAGCTGGAAGTATCTGCACACCTTCTTTTCCAGTTCATCAAAGGACTCACATATGTGCAGGGTGAAAGACTGTTTTATTAATGTCAGTGCAAGCTGAATAAATGTCATTATTTTAAACCCGCTACACTATGGAGTTCCTTTTTCTATGCTATACACTCAATCCATCTGAGTTCAAAGATCTTCTGAGCCCTGTCTGGAAGTAGGAAACCTTCAGCGTTCCGGAGGTGTCCCGTGCTGACAGCAGTGGAGGAAACCCCGAGATCGAGCCGTGGATTATAGTGTTGAGTGCCCTACTGACCCCCCAAAGGGTCCAGCATTGTGGTAAGCGGCCATCTATTACTTCTTAATCGAGCAGATGTGGTCTATCAACTAAATTATCCACCACTCCCCAATACCATTAGAAGACCATATATATTCTTCCTATAAACTGTGTATCAATGGTATATGAAAGAGACTTTCCTGAGCACATCACTATTTGAATTGTACTTGGGATATTGCATTGTAATTAGGTGTATCACTTTCACCTTACATTTTTTCTAATTTATAACATATTTTTATATATATGTTACATTGTTGCGCACCTTACTCCTTTGTATATATATATGTTTAGTGGATCCCCATATTGGGCTCCTTTGTTTTTGAGGTGCAGCATATTCACATATTTTTTCACCATTATAGTTTATACACTATTTCATTTTAAGGGATTTAGCGCGGATTACTTTTTGTCTTTAGACGTCCACACATTGGCTGCGCCTCATATAGCAGTAGTAACTTTACGCCGGTCATACGCCTCACGCAAGCGACTTATATCAATACGCCAGGCACAACTACGTTCTTGAATCGGCGTATCTAGCTCATTTGCATATTTTTTATGGGAACGTCGAATGTGTCCAGCGTAACTATGCGCCCACAATACGCCGGCATTGGCAAGTTACGTCGGACAGCTGAAGCCATGTTTTTCAGCGTATCTTCCTTTCTGAATCGGCGTAAAAATGCGACAGCGCACATTTGAATTTACGGGGGCATATCTGGAGATACGCTGGCGTACTTTGTTTCTGAATCCCGGCCATAGGCCTTGCAAATATTATGCCGGTTCATCCCTTTCAAAGTTGAATCTGTCTCTTGTAAACTGTCTGACCTATTCAGAGACGCCCTTGATCTTTTCCCCTAATCTCTCCAGTCTCTGGCAGATAAAAGGAAAAGCCTTGATTACTTCTTCTTTCAGCTCTTATTAGGTTTTACTGCTTGTTTTAGTATGCAATAGAGTATTATTTATTACACTGACCTGAAAGACCTTTATTGATGCTAGAAGACATTCTAAATGTTATTTCAAGTGTCTCTTTCTGATGAGGATGCATACACTGAAATGTTGACTATAATTTTAGATTGTATACATTTGACAAATCCAGAGGTTTAGCCCGTTCTTCCCAACATCCTTAAAGTGGTTGTAAAGGAAAGAAATGTTTTCCCTAAATAGCTTCCTTTACCTTGGTGCAGTCCTCCTTCACTTACCTCATCCTTCGATTTTGCTTTTAAATGTCCTTATTTCTTCTGAGAAATCCCCACTTCCTGTTCTTCTGTCTGTAACTCCACACAGTAATGCAAAGCTTTCTCCCTGGTGTGGAGAACGCCTCTTGAGGGGGGAGGGGGCGAGTGTCAGGATGCCCACTAACACAGAGATCCTTTCTCTATTTGCAAAGTAGAGAGTGTCTTGACTTGCCTGCTCGCCCCCTCCCCCCCCCCCATAAGAGGTTTTTTCCACACCAGGGAAAAAGCCTTGCATTACTGTGTGGAGTTACAGACAGAAGAACAGGCAGTGAGGATTTCTCAGAAGAAATAAGGACATTTAAAAGCAAAATTGAAGGATGAGGTAAGTGAAGGAGGACTGCACTAAGGTAAAGGAAGCTATTTAGGGAAAACATTTCTTTCCTTTACAACCCCTTTAGAGAAAAAAAATCTTTACAACCCCTAAATACCTTCCAGGTGCATCAAACCAAAGTTTTTTCTTTTTTTTCTTCTTCAGAAAAAAGCCTAAGCCTGAGTAGAAAAGTATTTCCTCTACCATCATGCTGCAGAGAAGGACCTTTTCTCACTGTATTGAAACAGTGGTCTCTCTGTAGAGGACTGATATTCCCATGACTGAGTCAGACCTGTAGTTTTGCAATGTCAAAACTCTGCAGAGAGACCACTGCTTCCACAGAGAGAACAAAGGTCCTTGTATGAAGCTGCTGGCAGGTTCAGGCTGTGGTTGCTTTCTAAAGAAAAAAAACTGTAATGCCCTGTACAAACGATTAGTGTTGAGGGGAATACGCCATATTCGATTTCGCGATATTTCACAAATATATAAAAGAATATTCGTGAAATATTCGTTAATATCGAATATTCGTGATATTTTATCAAAAAAATTTTTTTGCGAAATTTCTCTAATGCGAAATTGATTGCGAAATTCTCGTCCGCGCATGCGCATGCGTGCAAACAACACACGAAAACGGAGATCATTTCCTGGATTGCTAAACTAATATGCACTAAACACTAACTCTACTTACACAAACTTATATGACTAAACTAAAGCTAATTTTTTTTATTTTTTTATACACAAAACACAGACACTAAACACACACTAAACTAAGCTACCTTAAAGAAATGTACACTTACACTAACTACACAGAAATCTATCTAACACTAAGCTACACTAACCTGGACAAAACAACACAAATCTGAGCTTTTAGAAAAGCTGTTGGGTCTTTTGCTTTGAAAAAAGCATTTGGTTTTAGAAGCAGGAAACTCAGAACTGAAAGCACTATAGGAAACACAATGCTATTTCTCAGCACGTCGTGGTACTTTACGTCACCACGTTGGACACGATCAGATTTTTAACTGATGGTGTGTAGGCAAGGCTGATGAAAGTCAGCTTCATCGGATATCTGATGAAAAAATCCATTGGTTCGTTTTCATAAGACCAACCGATCGTGTGTACAGGACATTAGACTATGTACAAGTTTTATATTGATGTACCTGGGATGTATTTAGCTGATAAAACTGAAAGGTAAAGAGGTTCTTCACTCTGAAAAAAAAAATTATAAGTCAACAGCTACAAATACTGTAGCTGCTGACTGTTAATATAATGACATTTAGCAATCCAGGGATCCAGCGATGTCCTCATCTAGTTCTTCACTAGTCTCCAGCTTTCCGGCATGTTTAGTGTTCGGAAGTCTGCTTCCTACTGTACATGTGCGAGCCTCGCTGCACTTTGTGAATGGTCCCATGGCCTTTTGGGACCTTCTGGGACCTGTGATGTACCCCAGAAAGCTGTGGGTGTAGACGTGTGGCAAAAGTGGAAGCAGGTACCTGTCAATACTAACTGACATGCCAAATGTGGTAGAGGAGGAGGGGAGAAAGACTTAAAGTGGAACTTCCCCTTTTGGCTGAAGTTATGCTTTATATTGTACTTCAAAATGATAGTTTCACAACCTCTTTCTTTGGCCGTATATCTCCATGCTGTGGGTGATAATGCAGAAACTGGAAGCCGCGTAGGAACAAATACTTTATGGCAAAAATATAAGGAGCTTACTTTTACCCTGGCTGGCACCTAGCACCAGAGGCGGCTCTCTAATTAGGCCAATTATGCGCTTCCAGGGGCCTCGCAATCTGCTTAACCTGTGTGTGGGAATGTCCCCCCGCTTGGTGTCCCCAGGGCCCTCTCTAACTTGGGACAAAAGCCTGCGCTTTGGTGCCCGCAACTAGTTTTTCCTGGCTAGTGGCAGAACTGACTGACCCCTTAAGCACTGCCCAAAGGTCTCATATTCAGTGGACGGCTGCATGAACTCCCCTCCCCCGACCCCCCCTTCTGCCGCACTCTGCAAGTCTCCTGCCATGTGCAGAGCGCGGATAATGGCCGCAGCGGTTGTGCTATCTCGGCTCTCCCCCGATGGATTATCTCAGACAGTCATTGAGGAGCCAGTCTGTCACAGCCTACAGGTACTGTCTAATGGTCCTGCCCGCATCCTGTAGTGTAGTAATGTCACCTCCCAAGCGACCTTACACACAGCCCTGGTATTATGCCATCCTCCGGTATATTATGCCACCTACTGACCCCCCTGCTATAATCATTCTCCTCATCATCCCTTGTTCCTGGCATACCACCACCTTACTTCCTGTCATCATACTTCCCACTGTCATATTCATCCCCCCTGTACCGCCAGCTCCTTTCACCCAACCCATGTCATCTTCATGCCCCCTGCACAGCCAGCTCCTTCCACCCACCCCTGTCATTTTCACCCACCCTGCACCGCTCTGCCAACCTCCTACCACCCCACCCCCTGTCATCTCCAACCCCCTGCACTGCTCTGCCAGCCTCCTACCACCCCACCCCCTGTCATCTCCATCCCCCTGCACTGCTCTGCCAGCCTCCTACCACCCCACCCTCTTTATCTTCATTCATCTTCAGGAATACAGCTCTATATACCGCATGTAGCATTACCTACAAACAGTTTATACAGAGAAGTGGCAGGGACATTTTAATGGAGCTTTGGCAGAGTGATTCTTAAGATTAGGTATCTCAGCCTGCAGAAATAGCAGCCGGTGGCAATAATTAGCTAACTATTACCTAGCACAATCCTGTTCTGGCAAATCCACTTTTGTTTCCATTGTTGTTTTAACTTGTTAAGTGACAGATTAACCCGGACTGCCTTGTATACAACACCATAGAAGAGATTTATTTCTCACAGCACTTGTAAAAGAGATGTTTTTATGAAATGCAAATGCAAATGGTCCAACAGAAGGTTAGCTTTAAAGCCTAGAGATTTCCTGTTACCAGCCAATCCATTTATACAACAATCTTCCCATAAGATCATATGTGCATTTAGCATATTTTATGCATGTTATGTATATGTTGTCAGAATGTTTATACTGAAATAATAAAACAGTATTGTATTTATGAAATTATGCAAATCCTGGTTTTGGGAGATTTACCTTTTACCATAAATATCAACAAGAAATTCAAGTTTGTTTATCCGTGCTATTTTGAAGACAAATGACACAAATGATATGCTTAAAAATATATATTTATTAACTAAAAATACAGTGCAAATTAATATCAGGTATATTTTGTGATAATACAAATACATTGATATACTTCTAAATATCAAAGATAAATAACGATTCAGATAATATTCATATTTTCTACACAAGCTCTTATTACAAAATACCCCATTTCAATTGTTGAATGATACATTTAATGCCGCATACACACGATCGGAATTTCCGAAAACAAATGTTCGATGTGAGCTTTTGGTCGGATATTCCGACCGTGTGTAGGCTCCATCGGACATTTGCTGTTTGAATTTCCGACAACAAATGTTTGAGAGCTGGTTCTCAATTTTTCCAACAACATAAGTCCTTGTCGGAAATTCCGATCGTGTGTATGCAATTCTGAAACACAAAAATCCACGCATGCTTGGAATCAAGCAGTAGAACTGCCTATTGAACTTTTTCTCGGCTCGTCATACATGTTGTACTTCACCGCGTTCTTGACAATTGTAATTTCCAACAACATTTGTGTGACCGTGTGTATGCAACACAAGTTTGAGCCAACATTCCGTCTGAAAAAATCCACGTTTTTTTTGTCGGAATGTCCAATTGTGTGTACATGGCATTAGACTTGGTAACTCTTAGTAATTAGCTTCTGTGACTCCTGTGACTCCTTAACACTATGATGCCTTCTCAAAACAAACAGACCTTCTACTTACACTCTTAAATGCACAAACAAAATGTTATATTGTGCAAAGCTTGATAATCCAATCAATATCATGAAAAACATTATATAAACGTTGGCTTTAGCTTTTTAAAGACAGACAAAACTGTATAGAAACATTGGGTCTAAGGTCCCCAAACCTAGGACCAAACAAAAAAGGGGGGGGGGGCACAGTTGGACTATTGCGGTACATGTAGAATTGGATAACAAGATTACTAAATAAGGGTAAAATAATTTTATTAAATACACAGAAGAAAAAACACAATACAGAGCTTAAAATGGTGACGACCATACATAACGCCAGTATAATAATCCCGGTGGGGAACAAAATAATGCGTTGGGGGTCATGACAATCTTGACCAGTTTCGCGGTATTGACCGCTTCATCAGAAGTATGTCTAGATGTATCCCGCAGAGGAGAATCACCGAACGAGGTCCCATGTGGAGGCCAGAGGGCAAGAACATGGGGATGGATCTACTAATGCAAAGAAGGATGGTGATTCATAGAAGGTGCCCCAAGGATAGGGGCCCAGCTTAAACATGTGCTGAAAACATATGTTGAGTTGGAGAAACATCCTCAACGGTAGTGAGTACGTATGAAGGAGGGGAGGCGTCACGGTAATGATGCCAGCCACTAACACTGTGGATTGGGTAGATCACACAGTGATCCCGAGAATCGGCATCCCTTTCACAGCGAATATCGAATTATATCGAATTTCCAGGATGATGGTACTTTTTATTTCTATATCTATCCTAGAGGCTCTACTTTAAATCATACAGACAAAACTGTGTAAGGCTCTTAATATTTGGAATATAATTATTTCATACTGTAGTTAAAAATAATACAACTCCAAATTGCTCTGCCATATATTTAAATGGTTTTAGTAATGTGTATGCAAAAATAATTCAATTACCAAAAAGGTACACATGCAAAGATTAATACTTTACCAGGTCTTAAGTATTCTGTCATTTTGAGAAGCAAAGTCCCAAAGGGACTTTTTCCCACATTCCTACATCTTTCCGCCTTTCAAGATCTCCTCCTTTAGCCCAAGAGAGAGGGGCAGTGTTAAATAAGAAATTACTTCTATTGTTATTTTCATGACCTTCTGCCCTAGGCTTAGTAAGACACCATTAATTGTCAAACATGTGTCAATTTCCTTCAGACATTCTGGTGTCCCCTGGAAATATATGGGTTTGATAACGATGTACCCACACAATTAGTTGGGGGGTTGTTAAATTCCTTGAAACTCCGATTAATGGAATTTAACTCTGTGTTTCATTATAAAACAGCTAGGATCTCACATTTGTAACCCTTATGATAATATATATATGTATTAAACGGGCTTTATAATGTTAAAACAGATACATTATAAACATATAAAAGAAAAATATTATTTAAAATATATAATATAATAGCTGAATTTATAAATAAGCCCTCTGGTTTCGCTCATGCAAAGAACAATTCCTGTGAGCTCATGTGAAACAAGAGCTTCTTACCATTTTCTTATCTTGTTTATTTTACTAAGTGTTCAATTTATGGCCTGGTAAGATGGTGCAGGCAAACTTACACAGTCTTTTTGTGAAAAAGAAAAACCTCTTCTTTAAAGACAGTAAACTTAGATTCAACTTTTAGAGAGAAAATGTCTTCCCTCATGTTTATATGAAAAATATACAATATACAAGATATATATATATATTAGAATATAAATTCCTTTAACCTCAATAATCCTGACAATGTAAAAAGCCTCCATTGTGTAGACATACAAAAGCCCTGAGACTTCTGCTCCATCTTGGATGTGATAGCAGCTTCTCCAGTAGACTCAGAGCTTTCAATCAAGTGATTCTCCTTTACCTCTCCCATGGACTGCATGCCCTGGACTGTGCACATGCACAGTCACAGTCACACAGAGGATGGGGGAAGTGAGAGTCTGCATAGACAGAGCCACACAGCGGGGGGAGGATGTGAGAGGCTGCATAGACACAGCCACACAAAGGAGGGGATGAAGGAAGAGGCTGCATAGACAAAGGAACACAGAGAAAGGAAAGGAGCTATAGGCTGCGTAGGCACAACCACACAGAGGAGGGGAGAAAGTAAGAGGCTGCACAGACACAGCCACACAGAGGAGAGAGGAAGTGAGAGGCTACACAGGCACAGCCACACAGAGGAGCGAGGAAGTGAGAGGCTACACAGGCACAGCCACACAAAGAAGATGAGGAAATGAGAGGCTGCATAGACACAGCCACACAATGGAGACGAGGAAGGGAGAGGCTGCATAGACACAGCCACACAGAGAAGGAGAGGAAGTGAGAGGCTGCATAGACATAGCCACACATAAGAGGGGAGGAAGTGAGAGGCTGCATAGACACAACCACACATAGAAGGGAGGAAGTGAGAGGCTGCAAAAACACAGCCACACAAAGGAAAGGGGGAAGTGAGAGGCTGCATAAATATAGCCCCACAGAGAAGGTAGGAAGTGAGAGACTGCATAAACAGAACTAAACGGAGGGGGGAGGAAATGAGAAACTGCATAGACACAGCCACACGAAGGAGAGGAGGAGGTGAGAAGCTGCATAGACACAACCATACAGAGGAGGGAGGAAGTGAGAGGCTGCATAGACACAGCCACACAAAGGAGAGGAGGAAGTGAGAGGCTGCATAGACACAGCCACACAGAAGAGGGAAGAAAGTGAGAGGCTGCATAGACACAACCACACAGAGAAGGGAGGAAGTGAGAGGCTGCATAGACACAACCACACAGAGAAGGGAGGAAGTGAGAGGCTGCACAGACAGAGCCACACAGAGAGGGGGGGACTGAGAGGCTGCATAGACACAGCCACACAAAAAAGAGAAGAAAGTGAGAGGCTGCATAGACATAACCACACAGAGGAGGAGAGGAAGTGAGAGGCTGCATAGATACAGCCACACAGAGGAGAGGAGGAAGTAAGAGGCTGCACAGACACAGCCACACAAAGAAGGGTGGAAGTTTGAGACTGCATATACAGAGCCACACGAAGGGGGGGGGGGTGACATACTCAGTCACATTCACACAGAGGATGGAGGAAGTGAGAGGCTGCATAGACAGAGCCACAAAGAGGGGGGAGGAAGTGAAAGGCTGCATAGACACAGCCACAAAAAAAGAGAAGAAAGTCAGAGGCTGCATAGACATAACCACACAAAGAAAGGAAAGGAACTATAGGCTGCGTAGGCACCACCACACAGAGGAGGGGAGAAAGTAAGAGGCCACACAGACACAGCCACACAGAGGAGGGAGGAAGTGAGGGGCTGCACAGGCACAGCCACACAGAGGAGGGAGGAAGTGAGAAACTGCAGACACAGCCACACAAATTAGAGGAGGAAGTGAGAGGCTGCATAGACACAGAGGAGGGGAGGAAGGAATAAGCCACATAGACAAAGCAACACAGACCAAAAAAAGGCGCTATAGGCTGCGTAAACACAGCAATACAGAGGAGGGGAGGAAGTTAGAGGCTGCATAGACAAAGCAACACAGACAAAGGGAAGGAGTTAGAGGTTGCATAGACACAGCCACAGAGTGGACAGTGAAGGGGGCCACAGCATACTAAATTTGGAGGCTGAAGTGCAAGAAGGAAGAGAAGGTAGGATGTACATACTGCTGGAGGGTATAATACTACTGCAGTAACTTGAATTTAGGATATGTTGTAGGCAGGATCCCTTTAATGACCTTACCAACAAATCTGGTTTCATTTGCAAACCAAAGAAATAATGTTATAGCTTGCTACAGGCAAAGTTTCCTTGGTTCTAGTTTTCATAAAACACCTCGTTTTGCTTCAGATCATTCTTTATACATCAGACAAATTTTAATTTATTTCAGTGACTTTTTGTGCTTGCCCGTGAAAGCACATCACTGAACTCTGTCTTCAATATTATGCATTTCTGTATCTCCAAATATGCCCTCTCTTCAAACATCAAACTAATAATAACATATTTAACTGCAAACCCAAGAGCCATACAATTATTAATATTTTACCAGGACGTTCTGTTCCACTGTATTGATCAAAATGAAAAATGATGGCCCACGTGACAATACGCCTATATTTTAATATCTTATATTTTCAGAGGGTGAGCATACAGCTAGAATATTAAATTAAGCCGGGAATAGGATAATGAAAAAGCTATTTATTTGAACACATGCATTTCAATAAATACTATTATCTATGTCCTGGAAGGGATAATGTCTGCAAAATAAAAGAACTCAACCTTCTTTTTCCATTAACTTATATTTACTAAAGAAAAGGAAGAGATGTGCAGTGTTCTGTTTAATGTCAGATACTTAATACATATTGTATTGTGAATTCATTGCTGAACAAAAAGTTCAATCAAATGAAAAAAAAATGCATAGCTGCATATAAAATGCGTTCATTCTATGCAAACTTTGACCATGAGTAGACCACCTGTGCCATGGCAGACAGATCTGCCAAAAAGAAGTACACACAAATGGCTGTTTACATTACTAAAGCATACCGTCCAACAGTTCAAACAGATCAAGGCATACTTTTCCCAGCACATACACTGTCCTGGCAGGGCATTTCTCCTACATTAACATCTTTATGTAGACGTAGGAGTCTGTTTTGTTTTTTTGATAAAAAAAATCTATGGCCAGCTTTACTCTCAAAGATAGCATTTATTAAAGTGGAACTGAGGTCCCAATGTGAATAACTGCAGTTTGTCTTCTTTAGCAAGAGAAACCTGAGTCAAAAAACAGTACTACACAACTGGGAAAGATTAGAAGAAGTGGTCAGATAAGGTACACAGAGTTCAGGCATGAGCCAGGAAACAGTGACGTGATATAGAGAAGTAATTTTTGGCTTGGAAAATAGTGTAACATATTTAGCGTTAAAGTGGTATTAAACCCAAAGCCAAAAATTAAATATATTGCAACTTGTCCCCACAAGGAAGTTCCCTGTTTGTTCCTGATGGGGACACAGACGACAAGATGTTTGCTGATCATGTCACTTATGGGTTGATCAGGTCATCTGTGATGTAATTTCCTGTCTGTCCTGGGCTGTTGTGGAGCCCAGGGCTGGCCGGTTTTACATATATGGAAGTTGCATTTGTGTGTATCTGATGTCGCTGGGGAGCTGATTGAAGCCAGGTGGTTTCCTGTTATGGTTGCAGTTTTCCCTACTCTCTGTATTTTTCCCATTTGAGGACACCGGGGGGCAAGATGGCCCGAGGATGCCCCATTTTCGATTTTATTAATGTGTTTTAAAACATATGGAGAGCACTATTGGTTTTATTTCTTTTGCATGAGCACATGTCACATGGGGGGTTAAGGTGAAATTAACTGGCTCTTATTGTTATAAGCAGAGGGATATACTACAACAATGATCGGTGCAGAGTGTTTGCACTGGCGCGCACTGATCGAATATAGCATACAACCATGACGAGATCCACAATAAGTCCTCGGTGTCCGTCATATCACTGTATTTCTCGATATGACGCATTGCGCGGCATCTACCAATCGGAAAGAGAGGGGGCGTATCCTGCAGGCGTGTCCATCTTGTTGTTAGACCGATCGGACAGCTTCTGGCAGGTCATGTGACTGCAGCAGCCAATAGATATTCGACCAACAGAAGGGAAGGTACGCTTAACATGTGACTACAACAGCCAACCGGTGCCACCCATAGTCTGCAGAGCAAGTCACATGACCGGACTGATTGCCCAATGGATGAAACTAGTGGGCGTGAAACGATAGAATGTAAACAAACTAAGAAACCTCCTCCAGATGGAGAAGTTAACTTAGATGGAAACATTCCCGTGCAAACAATACTCTTTTTTTTTTCGTTTAATCCTTCTTTATTTAGGAAATATTGGTTTTACAACAGAAATTACTTATCCATTACATTGAAACAAAACATATAAACAGAACAATATCTTATTTATCTCGTAGTCCTTTAAATTCGTTAAGACTAAGAGAGAGACTTGGAGATAACAGGGGAGGGGTGGGTGAAGGCTAGGTGTTTACGTCTGGGGTTCTCCTAGCTGCAAGGCCATATATTATCTCCTGCAGTTTCTCCTCCAGGTTTGAGTTCCCCCTCTAGTTAATGGGGTGTTATATTCCCCTGTTCTCTTCAGCCTCACCCTATTATCTCTCTTTAATTGTCATTTTTACCCCAGCATTTCCCCTGTCCTTAATTCCATTTATAATTCCCATATTCTATTGTGTTACCGTATCTCCCTTTATTTCCTTCTTCCCACCCTGACCTCCCCTACCCCCAAAGGGAAAAAAAAAAAAAGACCCCCTCCCCCCAGTGTCTCCCTCCTCTCCCCTCTTGTAGAGAAAACTCCTTGTCCAATTTCTTAGGACCTCGCTCTATCCCGTTCCTCCACTCCCCTCCCCATCAACTTCCTCCCTTCTTCTGAATACATGAATACGTTCCATGTTCCCCAGGTCGAATTATATTGTTCCTTTCTATCTTGGGCTGATAGTACCATGTCTTCTATCGCACAAATATTCCTCACCCTATGGAGCCAGTCGGTTATCGTAGGGGGGTTGTTTTTTTTCCAATTTTGAGTTATCCCAGCCTTAGCTTCGTTGATCATATGGCATATGATCGACTTCTTATATATTTTTATTGGAATCTGTGTTAGGTGCAGCAGACAGAAAGCTGGATCGTCCTGTATTTGGTATGTTGTAAATTTTTAGGTTATCCTTAGTACTTCCTGCCAGTATTTCCTAATCTTTGGGCAGGTCCAGAATAAATGGTACATAGTTCCCCTACCTTTCTTGCATCTCCAACAGATATCTAAGGTTCCCGGAAACACCCTACTCAATTTCTCTGGTGTGTAGTACCATCTATTTAATATTTTATAATTTAATTCTTGGAGCCTAGTACTTATTGATGTTTTCATGGTTAAATTAATTATTTTTTGCTGCTGAGTTTGTGAGAAATTTCTCTCCATATCTCTGGCCCATTCTCTTATAGAAGGTATCTCCTGGCCTTCTAAAGGTGTTATTCCTAACCTATACATCTTAGATAGTAGTTTATCTGGGGGTTCCTGGTCTTCACAGTATCTTTCAAATTGTGTTAATTCCCTTTTGTATCTACTTGTTGGTCCCAAGGAGTTCAGGAAATGACACAATTGTATAGCTTGCCAATTTTTAACCCCATATCTTCCTTCCGGTAGTACCAATGAGGATACAGTTGGCCATCTGTCTTGTTCTGAGAAATGTACTATCTGTGTAAGGCCCCTCTCTCTAAGATTCCTGTATGCTCCTTTCTCCATGCCTGGTGGGAAGCATAGGTTTCCCAGTACTGGATACAGGGGGGAATAGCTTGAAGTGTGTTTACCTAACTGGCATATCTTGTGGCCTATTGCTAACGTCGCCCCTATAATTGGGTGGTTTTTTAGCTGTGTCGGCAGTGTTTGGTAGCACTCTTTGCAGTGGGACTTGGCTGATTTCTTGTTCGAGGTCTACCCATAGCTTTGATCCTATGCTCCTGCCCCATAATATTTAGTTACATCTGGTATTGCTAAGCCTCCGTTACTCTTAGGTAAAAACATCCTACTCCTACTGATCCTAGGTTTTTTCTTAGACCAAATGAACTTGAAAAGAAGCCTATTTACTTGGAGTAAAAAGGCAGGGGGGATCTTAATTGGTATTGTTTGAAGCAAATATAGTATTCTAGGGATTATACTCATTTTAATAGCATTACATCTCCCAAACCAAGAATGAAATCCCCTCTGCCATTTCTTCAAAGTATCCTTAATTATATTCATCAGTGGAGGGAAATTTGCTTCAAAAATGTTACCTAATTTTGGTGGGATATGTATCCCCAGATATTTCAGGGCTGTCTTAACCCACTTAAATTTAAAATTAGGTTTTAGGGTTTGTTGTAAGCCCCCCGGTAGTTCCACACTCATTGCTTCTGATTTCTCATAATTGATTTTTAGATTTGCTAATTTCCCATACTCCTCTATTTCTCTCATCAGATTCTGCAGTGATTCCCGGGGGTGAGATATGGTGAACAGCATATCATCTGCAAATGCAGAAATGTTATATTCTCTGTCTCCTATATCTAATCCCTGGACTCTCGGATTTTGCCTTATCCTATTCAACAGAGGTTCCAGTGTCAAAACATATAATAGCGGGGACAATGGGCACCCCTGTCTTGTTCCATTCAATATTTTGATAGGCTCTGAGAGGATCCCGTTTACATTGATTAGTGCTTGAGGTGTAGTATATACCCCCATAATCCATCTATACATATGTTCTCCTAATTCAATATGTCTTAGTACTCCTGCCATAAACTTCCTAATTGACTCGGTCGAAGGCCTTTTCGGCATCTGTACTCAAAAAGATTGAAGGTGTTTTGGTTTCCCTTGCCCAGTGTGCCAGGTTCAACACTTTAATAGTATTGTCCCTGGCTTCCCGGGTCGGGATGAAACCCACCTGGTCTAGATGTATTAGCTGTGTCAAGAGGGGTTGTAATCGGGCTGCTATTAATTTAGTAAAGAGTTTTAGATCTGTGTTCAACAATGAGATCGGGCGGTAGCTACCGCACTCCGCCAGGTCCTTCCCTTCTTTGAGAATCACCGCAATATGTGCCATAAGGGCTTCCGGGCGGAGTGCGGTAGATCGGCCGATCTCATTGAACATCCTAATCATATACGGTCCAAGAGCGGGGTAGAAATGCTGGTAATATTGAATAGAGAACCCATCTGGGCCTGGAGCTTTCCCTTTTTTAACCATTTTCATAACTCCTTGGAGTTCCTCCATTGAGATGGGTCTGTCCAGGTTCTCCCTTTCAGTTGAAGGCAATCTTTTAAGATGTGCTGAGGATAAGTAGTCCTCTATCCTTCCTCTAGGGATATCTATTTGTTCTAAGTTGTATAAGGAGGAGTAGTATTCTCTAAATCTCTGCGCTATATCTTTAGGGAGTGACATTACCTGGCCATTCTTACCCTTGATATGTGGTATATACACAGTGTTCCTAGTGTCCTTCAATTTCCCTGCTAAGATTTTACCACACTTATCGCCTAATTCGTATGTTATCCTTCTACCTACTTGAATAATTGCTTTAGCTTTATACCTCAGTAGGTCTGCTAACTCCCTCCTTTTATGTCCTAGTTCTTCTCCTACATTTATTGACTGTGTACCCTTATGTTGCATTTCCAAGGTTTGGATATCTATCATTAGTTTCCTAACCTGATTTTCTCGCATTCTTTTTATTCTTGCCCCATGCTTTATCAATAATCCCCTCATCACTGCCTTGTGGGCCTCCCACACCACACTTGAGTCGCTCCCCAGGGTATCGTTGATCCGAAAGTACTCTCCTAGTTCCTTTTCTACTGCCTCTTTAACCTCTGGGGTCTGTAATAAGCTTTCATTCAGACGCCAACGATACCCCGTGGAGAGAGCCTTGCCTGATATTTTTATGTCGATTGTCACTGGGGCGTGGTCTGACCAAGTTATATTCTCAATGTTTACTTCCTCAACTACTGTCAATAGATAGTGAGGAATCAAGAAATAATCCAACCGGGAATACCTTTTATGTGGATTAGAATAGAAGGTATAATCTCTCTCCTCCCCATGAAATATCCTCCAAGCGTCAACCAGATGCATTTCTTTTAACTTTCGCAAGACCCGCCTCCTAGATTTTCCTGATAGAGACGAAGACCCTAGGGATGTATCTAGTTTGGGGTCCAGTGTCATGTTAATATCTCCTCCTAGAATCAACTTCCCTTCTATGAATTTGTCTAATTTAGACAATACTCCAATCAAGAAGGTATCTTGATACGTATTAGGTGTATATACAGTAGCTAGTGTTACTTTCTCGTCTCCTAAGGTACCTTTTAAAAATATATACCTTCCATTTTCGTCTATCTGTTTTTCCGTTAGTGACCAAGCGATCTGGTTAGATATTTGTATAGCAACTCCTTTAGATTTGGATGTTGGGCTAAAGGCGTGGTAGGAACAGGGGAAGAATCTATTTTGTAGATAGGGTAACCGACTGGCTCTAAGATGGGTTTCTTGGACAAAGGCCACGTCTAAGCGCATTCTTTTGAGTTCACTAAGGAGCATTCTCCTTTTTTCTGGGGTGTTTAATCCCTTAACGTTGAAAGTGGTAATCCTTATACCCCCCATCTTCACAACCAGGGACCTTCTCTTTTCTTCTCTTTTTCCTTCCCCTCTCCCCCTCTCCTCCCCCTCCCTCCCTTCTAATGGCGATCCCCTCCACAAAGCTAGAAATATTTAGACCAATTTTATTCCCTTTCTCCCTAGGAACAGGGAGATGAGGTAGAGTAAATGAGAGAGGGAGGGGAGGGCACAACGACAAGGAGAGGAGAGAGAAGAGAAAAAAAAAAACCCCAACCCTCCGCTTTCCCTAACTTATTGACAGTGGGGATCGAGAGGGTTTAGTACAAAGACCCCCCCCCCCCCTCTACCCCAGAGCCAATTTAGCTCCTACTTGCTTACTCTTTTTTTTAAATCAGAAAAAGTTTATTGTAAACAAAGAAAAAGTACATAGACATACACAAACAGGTCGTGATTTAGATTTTGCATTGGCAGGTGCAGACATCTAGC
Organism: Rana kukunoris; assembly: GCA_029574335.1. NCBI lineage: Eukaryota > Metazoa > Chordata > Amphibia > Anura > Ranidae > Rana > Rana kukunoris. The sequence continues at coordinate 576,602,618 of CM056050.1, read as the reverse complement.
AGAGCCTTACATCAATACAATAACTAATCCTGCAACGATCATCAGTATAAGTACAATCAATTAGTGAAGTGCAAATAAAGCAAACATGAGGATAGGAGTACCGATGCATATGATACTGCATAATAAGGAGTGTATCCAAGTTGACAGAACCTGAGTGCGTTCCTACTTGCTTACTCTAATACCCTGTCCCCTGAGTAATCCCCTGAGTAATTCCCTATCGGGGGTACTGGTTACGCACGCTCCTGCACCAAGGTGCCCCCGCTCCTTCCAGCCCCCCGTCCAACTCCACTTTAAATTATATTATATATTATGTTGCCTATCTTTGTTAATCCCTGGATCCCGAGTTATCCTAATTTAATTCCTCCCCCTTCTCTCCCCTCCCCCCCTCCCTCCCGTTCTCCTCATATTGTTGCCCCACTAATGAGCTACTCATTCTCCCTAAGTACCTATTCGTTAATAGCTTCAGGGTAGTATCCTCCCTCCCCCTAATGGCTTCACCGTATGTAATTATTCCCCCCTCCCCCCACTCCCGGTACTAAGGTTAAGTCCCTCTATAGAATGTATATACCAGCTATTCATGTAACATTCTCACAGTACATAGTAAATATAGTCTGTAATACAGTATTCTTACAGTAGTTCAGAAAGAAAAAGGAAAAAAAACTAATTTTATAATACATTCTAAGACATCATATGTGGCACGTCTCAATCCGTGTCCTATCCAAATAATTTCCCCGATCCAATTCTCGTACATGTTCATAATACATTAATAATACGTTGATAATTCCAAATAAATTGTACTGATCCTTGTACCTAGGTAACCAATAAAACCTGCTTGGAGTCGGGAGACCCCCCCCCCTCCTCCCACCCTCCCCACCCCCCACCCATCCTGCCCCCTCCAATATGTGTTTTACTCCTTAGTGTATATCGACTGTGAGTGTTGAATATGTGTAGAGCCTTGCTGCTCTAATCCCCATTACTAAATTATTGTCCCCTATGAGGGCCCCACTGTGAACTGTGAATTGTAACTAACCTATTTAGTGACTTATGTGTTACCCTCCTATTTAATGTGCCCATTGGGCTCACACTTTAATTCCCACCCCTTAACCCCCTTAACCTTGTGTGAGGTGTGTATTGAATGTATTATCTCTTATAGTGTATGGTGTAATTGTGATGTACTACCCAAAAACCCTTAGGGGGGGAGGAAGAAAAAGGAGAAAAAAAAAGTCCCCCCTCCCCACTCCCCCAAACCCCCCCTTATACCCCCACCCCTCGCCCCCCCTTCCCTGTCCTAGTCCCCCCATCTAATCCCCATCCCCCCCATCTCCCCTCCCCCTGATCCTACCCCCCATCCCCCTCCCGATACCCCCCTCCTCCCTCCCACTCACGATCGTATGATACGGGGGGGGACCCCACGCACTCCTCACACCGTATACAGCACTCAGGGGTTTTAAAAAGTCCAGAGGCGGTAAGGCAAAAAAGCACAGCAAAAAAAAGGCACAAAAAAAAGTCCAGTCTCTCTCAAAAGGGCAAAAAAAAAAAAAGGGGGGGGGGGAGAGGGGCAGCCAACAAGTCCTCAATCTTTAATTATTCCTCAAGATTGGCTGTCTCCAATCCACAACCTCGAAAGGGTTGATCCCCAAGAAGGAGAAAAGTTCCGGCAAATCATTCTTGGAGCGCAGCCAAAATGTACCTGTGTCTTGTTTCCTGATCAGTACTGATATTGGATACCTCCATCTGTATGATCCCCCTATCTCCCTTATTCGATCTAATATAGGGCGTAGCATAGCTCTCCGTTGCAGAGTAGCACTTGATAGATCTGGTAGTATCTTCAACTGAGCTCCATTAAACTCTATAGTCCCCATATCCCAAGATTTCCTTAATATTGCCTCTTTTTGTCTAAAGTAGTGCAGTCTACATATCACATCTCGAGGCCGAGAGCTATCTTTGGGCTTGGGGCCTAAGGCCCTATGAACTCTGTCCATCTCAAGATTTAAGGGCAGATCATCTTTCAATAATACCAGAAAAATATTTTTTACCGTCTCTTGAAGGTCTTCTGGGACTGCTGCTTCAGGGATACCTCGTATACGTAAATTATTCCGTCTGTTCCTGTCTTGGATTTCCTCTAGTTGTAACTGTAGGGAATTGATCACCTCTAATTGCATATTTCTTTCCTGTTCCAGTGTCGTCACACGCAATATAAGGTCTTTAGAGGTACTTTCGTTCATTGTCGTACGTTTTTCCAAGCCCTGAACTTTCCCTTTAATCTCTTCCATTTCTCTGCAATGAGCTTCCTCTATTTTTGTAATTAGTATAGTGATGTCCTCTCTTGTTGGTAATGCCTATATCAGAGATTTTAAGGTCTCAAGCTCACTCTTCCCCCCTTCACTCAACCTAGAGGGGGGATCGCTCCCACCTATATTGGTCACCCGGGGGCTTTGGGGGGCTATCTGTAGTGTTTCCACATCTGCCCGCACTTCTGGCCTTGGGATGGTATTCTGTGTTTGTATCTGCAGATTCTCCAGGCTCTGACCCTGCTCGCCCCCTTTCTCCATTTTAGAGAAGTAGCTCTGGATCTCCAGGTGGCCCGCTAGGTTGGGTGGCTGTAGTAACAATGCGGTCCTCCGGGATGTACGTGTGTCTCTGGCTCTAGCTGCACACATACCCCCCCTCCACTTTCCACCTTAGTTTTTAGCTATTGAGCTTTTAAGCTTTATACTACGCGCTCCTCTCGGCGTCTCTCTAAGGCACTTAGAAGCCTGTGGGGCTGGGATAGATCCTCCACACCGCTCACTACACACCGCACACAGCCACCTATCCAGCTATGGAGCTTCCCTGACACAATATCCCAGCCTGCACCTCGTTCCTGATCCCGTCTCAGGTCTCTTCAGCTCCTTTCTCTCGGCGTCTGGCGTCTGGCTCCCTCTATTTTTAACTTCGCTGGGGGCCGACGGATCTCATCGACCGCGCCAGCATACACATCGTGTGTCCGGCGAAAGGCGGGGGAATAGGACGCACAGGACGCGGCGGGCAGCAGGATCAGGCAAGGGGATGATACGCGGGCGCAAACAATACTCTAATCGCGATGTAAACTGTGACATCCAAATCTAATACAGCCCAATGAGTCAACATATGCACAACTGGATATTGAATACTCAATATGTGCACATAATGAATTCACGATATGCCGTGGGTTGTCCTAGTCTGGGCGGGGCAATCTAGGGTTTCTTTCACATTTATTTTCACACATTTAAAATCCAGGTACCTTACAGTTCCCAGTGAATATTCATTATATTGTATTCTATCGGCATATCGTGAATTCATTATGTGCACATATTGAGTATTCAATATCCAGTTGTGCATATGTTGACCCATAACCAACCCCAGATTGCTGTTAATATGAAAAGGTTCACCATGCACTGTCAGTGTCCCCATAGAGGGGAATTACTAGGAGGTCCATCTGGTGACACAGTGCGTTGCAATCATCCAGATATATCATCCTTGGAATATAGGTGTTATGCTTTAGTATGCAAATGAATTTAGGGGTTATGATGCATACTGTTTCTCATGATTTTTGTGATATTTCTGAATGTTACTTGCATAATGTGTAGATGTTGTAATGTTTTGGTTTCCATATATGTGTTACATCACATCCTGTTTGAGGCACCGCCCTGTTAAGGGAGGGCCTAGCAGCCATTTTATATCTAAGTGAGCAATATGGGGGTGCATCTTTATGCTCCTGTTGAAGGCTTTTGGAGCCGAAATGCTTCGGGTATTGCTACTGAGCACCCCATATTGCTAAGTTCATGTGATCACTTTTTATCTTTGTCATATTGTCTGTATATGACCTTTTAATAAAGCCTACATTGGTTTTAATGACTTGTGCTATTGGAGTACAAAAAAAGGTGCATGTGAAAATACACACAAAAGAAGTACACTTAAGCGTCCCCCACCCCTTTCCGAAGAGGTAGGACCTTACCCTGAATCCTCAAGGTCAGTCGCAGCCGACCAATAAGTACTAGGTGGAGAGGCTCTCCCAACGAGACCCCCTTGTTCAAGGAAGGAAGGAACCTTATAGCCACACATCTTCTAATCAGACTTCAGGATAGGCCTGAGGAACACACCGTTCATCCAGTGCAAAAAAAAACACACACACAAAAGTGATAAAACGTAAGGAGATAAAATACATTAAATAATAGTGGCCATGCAACATGTAATGGCTAGGCCCTGAGACCTATCACCCCTCTACCTAACATCTGAATTTTTAATTCTTCCATCAGCTCATCCCCCACAGGGATTACCTTTTGTCCCTGCATTTCCCACCCTAGGCTTATACTCGAGTCAATACCTTTTCCCAAAATTAGGTGCCTTATTATTAGGTGGCTTATATTCAGGTCGGCTCATACCCGAGTATATACATTAATAATAAGGGCCCTTTGCAATCAAATACAACTAAGCTTTTGACATACTTGAATTGAATGTCCTTTACATTACATGCAATTTTTGAATTTGGTGACAGGGTCTTTTAAAGGAGGAACTGAACTTTATGGCTCTCAAGAGCTTTTGCCAATATGTGTAAGTACATACAGCATATTTGCACATTATGGCAGACTTACATCCTAGTGTATTTATCACTTCTTCTTCTTTCATGTTCGAAGTCTTCTTACTGCAGCCACCAGTCAGCCATGAATTACATAACTACTGCACATGTACGTGGGAATTACAGTGTCCTGGGACCCAGGTCTTACTTGCGTACACCGTGCGGCAATCTGAAGTACACTGAACTCAGCATGCATGGCAGTCAGTATACAGGTAAAAGAATAAAATTTATAGGGAAAGAGGTTTTATGGCAGGAAACCTACCGAGGCTGTACTGCCATAAAAACATAGCTGCAGCCTGCTAGCAATTGTTTTTAAAATGAACCTTAGTTTCGGTTATAATTTTTACTGAAACTCCAAGTACACAATAGTCATGCAAGCATTTTTACAACATTCTTGTGATGTATGTTACCAGTTCACAATGGAATTTTGTCTCACTGTGATATCTACAGTATATTTCCTATCCTAGATTTTGAGTAAGTGCTACACAATTTACAGTGACATGACAATTTTTAGTCAAGTCACAGACATCTGATTTTCATAGACACTAGACCAGGGATGTCCAAACTTTTTTGAAAGAGGGCCAGATCTGATAAAGTGAACGTGCGTGAGGGTCGACCATTTTGCCTGACATTCTTTGAACCATTAAAATTTGGTGTAAATGCGTTCGTCCGAGCAACTAATACACTGCCCAAAAATAATTATCCTACCTTTGTGGCCGTGTGTGGTGAATATATATATCTCCTCTTTGGCCCACAACAAATACCATAGCTCCGCTTAGGGTAAGGATGAGCTCAGGTTGTAAAAAAATATATATTTTCTCTTTGTCCCCTGAGAAATCTGGCCTTTATCTCTTCTGTGGCCCCCAAAATCCACTCAGGGCAAGGATGAGCTTGTTTTTTTTTAAATATATTTTATAATCTCTCTGGCCCCCACTTGTAATTAGACCTTATTTGCCTTTATCTCTTCTGTTGCACCTAAGCTCTCGATCAGGGCAAGGATGAGCCTGTTTTTTTTAATTCTTATATATAAATATTAATTTAAAATATTCGCTTTATATCCGTTACAGTAGTAATCTTATCCTATCCCCTAAGAAATCCTTGCGTGCCTCCCACTAGGATGCTGACAGCACGCAGCGCCGAAGCCAATCATGGCCGCCAATCACGGCCACCAATCATAGGCACTGAGACACTGAAAGTTCTGAAGCTGTGGACTGGGAAATGATTGTGAAAGTGTCTGTTATTGGCACTACGTGCTGTCAGCTTCCCAACGGGCTTTGGAACACGCACCAACTTATTAGTGAGAGACACTCGTGATAAAAGAATATATATATTTTTTACCTAACTTTACCATGTGCGGAGCTTGGGGGGGGGGGCACAAAAGGGATAAAAGCAAATTGCAAGTGGGGGCCGTATAAAACCGGGCCGCGGGCTGCAACTTTTTACATGCTTGCACTAAACAGTTACACAATCTTATGGTTAAAACTAAAAATTGCCACAATCGATTAATGCACCCCTCCATCACTATATTCCGTGGGAAAATGTACAACCCCAATTCTATAAAAAAGTTGGTATACTGTGTGAAATCTACATAAAAACAGAATGCAATGATTGGAAAAATCTCATAAATGTATTTTATTCACAATAGAAAACATATCAAATGTATGAGAAAATTTTAACATTTTAAGAAAAAAATAAGGTAATTCTGAAATTGATGGCAGCAACACGTCTCAAAAAAAGTTGGGACAGGGCAACAAAAAGCTGGCAAAGTAAGTGGTACTAACAAGGAAGAGCTGGAAGAACATTTTGAAACTAATTAGGTTAATTGGCAACAGGTTTGTAACATGTTTGGGTATAAAAAGAGCATCTTAGCGAGCCTCAGAAGTAAAGACACCCAGCCACCAGCAGCGGGAGTGGGAGACTTGATTTGTAAAGGGGCCCAAATATCCTAATATCTAGCGGTCTCATGTAACGAGTCCCCAGTCTCTGACACTCTTCTACAATTATTCTCCCGTCTCCAAACACACCTGTAGCATATCAACAGTCTTTGGGGTCAATTCACAAAGAGAAACGTTATTGGTTTTCTTCAGTTGTTAAATTAGCACTCCTTATTTAACGCTAGGAAACATGGTATTCACGAAAGCTATAATCGTTATTCAACATAGTCGTTATGGTTTTCAACTGACTCGTTATCCAATCGTTATGCCAACTACTCAAGAGTTATTTTAACGTCCCAAATCGTATTAATAACGTCTAAGATCGTTAAATAATGCTGGAGAGATGCATTCTGGGAGCAGAAGGGGAGGAGAACAGCTGCATTTTGAAAAGAGCAGATGCAGAGAGAGAGAGACACAAGCAAGACACACGTGGATATTGAGCATGTGATGTGCAAAACTTCTAGTGTGTGTTTTTCTAAAGCCATGTGTATTTCCTCATGCAGAGAATAAATCATGGGAGATGATAATCGGAATTTAGCTATCACCTGGGTTTCAGAAAAGTAATCTAAAATAGTACGTGAACGGAATACACATTTATAAATCTGAACAACATTCTAACGTGTTCTTCTTCGCCTCTGGATAATTTTAAGTTCAAATAGAGCATGGTTCCATCTTGCCCAACACTACTAAAAACTTCACTACACTACAAAAATCGCCAAAAGCTTCCTCTAACAACAAAATATCACCTGGGAAATGTCATAAAGACACCCTGAGGGAGGTGTTAAATTAACGATAGATAACTGTCCAAAAAATCTTTGTGAATTGCACTTCTGTACATATTTAACGATTTGACTCTTTAAAACAACGATTTGACTCTTTAAAATAACGATTGAATCGTTAAATAAGGATCCACACCTTAAAATATCGGTTCTGTGTAGTGAAACGTTATTTGATGATTTTTCAAAGCGTTAAATCGTTTAGTGAATTGAACTAGCTTCAATAACGTGCAAAATCGTTAAAATAACACCCGCTATCTGAAAATAAAGCTTTGTGAATTGACCCCTTTGACTATCTCCTATAGGATATCTGCAGTCTCTGACAGTCTTCAAAAGCATTATAAATAAAGGATATTTGTGCAGCCCATTGGTAATGTCAGGGACCGCAGCTAAGGCCCCTGAAATTGAGCAAGTTTGCCACCTCTGGCCTAAACTATGAAGGAGACTGGGTGATGCTGGTTACTTGGATTTAGAAGGAAAAAGACAATAGCTCCATTTCATCGAACTTCTAGGAACACACAAACTACTTTATGTCTTCTGTGGGCGGGGCTGTGATATCCCTCTGACGTCAGAAGGAGATTACACGGCCGCTCATCTCCACCGCAGAAGACACCCATCGGAGCTGGAAAGAGGTCGAGACAGCTGATATACAGTATTTACAGCACTCGTTTTTAAATAAAACATACACAGTGTGCTATGCCAGCCTCTAATAGACTGGTAGCGACAAAATGTATATCTCAATATTAAAATAATAGCGGTGGAGGGGCAAGGCTGGCCAGAAGACAGATAGAGAGGGCGCCTAAAGGGAGAAAGGAGGGGGTGAGGAGGGGAGAGAGGAGAGCAGAGAGCAGGCAGCCTATCACGGAGGGAGGCACTTTGACCACGGTGATCAGGGCGGAGCTGCCCTGGTTATCGTGGTCTGATTAAAGAGGGCATACAGGAAGTGGTAGGTTTCGTTTTTTTCTAGTTTAGAGGGGGGCAGATTACATAGCACATGCGCTGTTCTGTGTAATTTGTGTTAAGGGACCAGATTCTATCTATTTTTTGGGGGTCATTGAGCTCAGTTCAATGTTAAAGCGAATTGCTCTTATGATAGAGAATACTAACTGCTCTCATAGACACTTGTAGCACCTGGTTACTTCTAAGAACCAGTTCTAATTTAAATTTAGAGGGGGTCAGAGAGTTAGTTAGCTCTGACCAGGCTAATTTGTTCAAATTTGGGTCTCTGTCTCAGCTTGGCTGTGCTGTGCGCTCAATCCGTAGTTTCTGGGGTGCTAATATCACCTCAGGATGACAGGTGGCAGCAGTGGAGTTGAGGTTTGGGTGCTTTTCCCCAGAAGCCTATCAGGAGGGGTTTCCTTGCTGTGCATGCTGGGAAGTGTATTTATGAGACAGACGCCATTGGTCTGGGTCTTCTTCCAGTGTGGTGCCCACCTTTAGGGTGACCACACCACGGCGCCCTGGCGAAATAGCCTTCAAGGCCGGAATGCGTGTGCCACGCAATGTTCCTGATTCCAGGACCATGTTGGTCCGGAACATTTGTAGTTGTGGCTGTGCCCCAGTGATCGACTGGGTCCCTATTTCTAAGAAGATCCCAAGCGTTGTTCCTTTGAGAGGAAGCTGTTCTGTGGGAGTCCGCCTGAGGAGAGCCAAGAGAGGCTGGCAATCTAAATGGGTCTTAACCATCCACCGGGAATCAAGGTAACTGGGTACTGAGAGGCTGGACGTTGGTCATCTATCAGTTGGTAACCTAACGACAAACTACCTGAAGGAGGTCCAGGTGTGAATTCTATTGAGGAGGATTATCTCCGCTGAATCTCTACTCTTCACCACAAGTTTTATTGTTTTTACCCGGCTGGGTAATAAAGAGCACAGAAAAAGACACCTGTCGTGGACATTCCGTTACTACTACTTTCACCATACACCCCTAGATGGCGGAGGAGCCACGAGGTAACATGCCACCCAAAACAAACCAGCAGCTCCTTCAGGGGCAGTGCTACACACTATACATACATAAATCACCATGTAGACATCTCTGGACCCCTATTCTTCTGGGCCCATAGCAGCCACATGGCCTACTACTCCTATAGTTATGCCACTCATACCAACAAGCTGGATTAATTATTAGTCACACTAGCTGAAATGCAATATGATTTAAGCAACTTTTAACTGGATATGTATTCAGACAAAATGATGTTTTAATATGCTTTCCTGGAGTTGGTTCCTTCATAGAACCCGGATTCTGGCATCTCTGTTAATGCTCAAATCATTTCAAAACTGAGTGTAAATTATTGTAACAAAGGAATTTGCGGTGATAAGATGTTGTTTTCTTGCAGTGTAAACTGCCAAAAGAGAATGCTTGGCAAATGATATAACACAAGAGCTTCTGCCATTGAAAATGATCCGTGGAGTGATTGCAGAGAGATATGTTCTCTTAGAACAAGGACAACCATTATATCAGAAAGGGCACAGAATGCTCCAATCTCTGTGACAACCAATTCAGCCAGATATATGTGATCCGGGAACAAGTGCATTCAGAGTTCACCATCTGCAGGTTTAAAGGCAACTAAGCTGTATCAGTAAACCTGGGCTTAGAATAATATTAAACCTTCAATGTTTTTAGTTTAACACATTGATCACAATAAAATAAACATTCCCTGCAAAATTATTTGTTAAAAGTTTTACTCCAGCACTTGCAGTTTACAACTTTTAAAACTGATAGCTCCTGCTGTCTCAGTGCTGCTTCCCTGAACGTCCAGTTACCATAGGAAAGAGTTAACAGTGGAGTCTCCAGCCAGTCTGTTAGCTTGGAGAGGGAGGGGGGAGGAGGGGAGAAGTAAAGCAGAGTTTTGCTATCCCAGACTAAGGGATCTATTGCCGGAAGTGGGAGCAAATACCTGTATTAGAAAGTTATATGCTCGCCCCTCCGCTCTGAAAGATGCCAAATGTGACACCGGAGGGGGGGGAGGAAATGGATAGACAGACGTTCCATTTGTGGGTGGAACTCCACTTCAAGTGTCATTGCAAACAAAGTATCACAGTAATTAAAGCTTTATTCATACAATTAAAATACACAATATTGTTAAAAAGTGATCCATATCCCAAAAGATTGTAGTTACAATTGAAAAGCTGCAGCGCACAGTGGATACACATGTTTCACATACATGCAGTGCTTAATCAGGAGTCACAGGCCCTTTGTTTACATGTATATGAAACATAATACAATATCTACAATAGAAAATGTAAGACAATATATCAACATTTTTTACATTTCCATATATACATTATATTACATCACAAGGAGGAGGGCCAAAGGAGGAAAAGAAGGTTTTTAATTTGTATTTATTTTTATTCTTCTTTTGCTCTTTTGGCCCTCTTCCTTATGATGTAATGTAATGTATATAAGAAAAATATATAAAAAAATAATTGTAGCGGGGGTCATGCTGTTAAAGACTTTTGGTAATCTTGCATACTTAAATCTCTTCCCAGGAGTTCCAGATACACTGTATATATATGTTTTGTTTTATTTACTTCTTTCTAAAAGCAGTGCATTGTGGGATTAGAGGTACCAGGAGAAATGGACTCCATTGACATTAGTAGGGATAGACTACAATTCCCACAATGCCTTGTCTTCTTGGAACACATGACACCTCCGCATGGTCTGATGGGGGAGTCTATTTAAAGACTGGGAGAAGCTGGACTCGCTCTCTTGGGACCTGCACTCCTCCCTCTGTGAAACGGGGGAGAGCATCACAGTCAAATACGTAGGCCTGAAGCCTGGGCCTGTGTTCACCGGATGGCCGCCCATCCGGACACAGACAAGATCAAGCATGTCCAGCTTGTGTTTCCAAGAGGGATATCAGATTATGATTGGTTTACCCGATAGACATACCATCTAGAAGCCGCGCTAGCCAAGGAATTGCCTTTAAGGATCATTCCGCAAGCATTGTTGTTGATTGTTGATTGCACCTTTAGACTTAGTTCTATTTCCCGTTTGGATTACAAACAAATTAAAGTGCACCAACGTATTCATCGTTAATCTCACCCCTGAGGAGCATTCTGGAATTGACTGAGCCAGGCCTGGTCAGATTTATTTGCAACTGTACTTGAAGGGATTCCCCACTAGGGGAAGCTTGCGAGCATATACAATTAAGAGTTACTTTTAGAACCCATAGTATTGGTATTTTAGTGGTTTTTACTGACTTCTGCAAGGGCTCTTGCAGAGTCGGCTGTATATGTACTTGTACTTTGTAACCTGTTGCTGATCTGTTATTTCTTTTATATTGATGCCAAGTAAAGTTACTCTTGGTTTACTACATTAATTGTGTGAGGTGTGTTTTGCTCCTGAGGACTGCAATCAAAGAAAGGCAACAACAATATTGCATGTCAATAAATATATATGCTATGTGTGTATTATTGTGGTCCTAGCCAACGTGGGACTCACAATATATTTGTATTTGCTTGGTGTGCCAAAAAAGGGTTCGAGACATTAAAAGGGGTGAATAGATTAAAGAGTAGACCCAAAACTAACCAGCAGCTCCTTCGGGGTAGTGCTACATAATCATATATTGTCTTATATTTTGTTATGTAGATATTGTATTATGTTCTTTATTAAGGCAGAGGTGTATCTAGTGAAAATGGCGCCTATGGCAAGCACTGAAACTGCGCCACTGTCAAAACATTTTGAAACGCATCTTTCAGATAACTTTAACAAAAAACAAACAAAAAAACAGCTAACAAAACTAGCGCTTTAATTACCCCTTATACCAGAGTCAATAGTGTTACATCTTATATCACAGTTCCCCCCTTAGGCCGCGTACACACGATCAAATTTATCTGCTGAAACTGGCCCGACGGGCCGTTTCAGCAGACAAATCCGATCGTGTGTACGGGCTAGCGGACATGTTTTACCAGCGGACAAATTTCAAAGCATGCTTTGAAATTTGTCCGCCGGAGACATGTCCGTCGGATATGTCCGCTGGTCAGTACACTCACCAGCGGACATAACTGTCTGCGCATGCGTCGAATGGATTTGACGCATGCGCGGAAGCATTTTATTTCCGGGTTTGGTGACGTGGCGGCGTCAACGTCACCGCCACGTCACCGCGTCCTCTGTCCGAGGGGATTTTCGTCCAGTGTTGCTCATCCTACTTTAAAAAAGTAATTAATTACAGTTACAAATTACTTCTCCGAAAAAGTAATTGCGTTAGTGACTCAGTTACTACATTGAAAAAGTAATTAGTTACTCAGCAAAGTAACTGAATTTTTTTTATATTCTACAATGCTTTGTTGAGAAGCAGGTGACGGGCGCTTGCCAGGGAGAAGTGAGTTAATACTCCAAGACAAAAGAATGCCAGAGCCTTGTGAGAAGAACAAATGGTAATCTCGCGTATATCCCAGCCTAGGTGCATCCGTCCCACCATGTATGTGCAGCTAATAGAACTTAAAACCCTTATCCATCTGCTACATATTACATCCAAATTATAAGCTGGATTAAAATGTATGTTTATAATATACATTCCCTTGACGTTTACAGAGTCTGTAATTTAAAATCTTATATTAGGCTTTATTAGAATTTTCTATAGTTTATTGTTTATTATTTTATGTATCTTATATAATCTTTATTAGATGCAAGGGATCTGGAATGGGGATGTCAGATTTTTCTTTGTTGTCTGATGAAGAGATGAAATCACTGACCAAAAATAATCTGCTGATAACTGGTCTGTATAGGTGTCCTGCACTTACCATGTTGACCACTAGATGTCACTGTGTACACTGTGTTTGTTCTGTGGAACATTTTGTTCCGGCCATGTGTTCCCCGGATCATTGATCAGGTTGCGCACACAGGGTGTGTGATCGATGTGAGTTGTTCCCCCGGTGATAGGTCAGTGTGAGGCGGGTGAGGGTCATTGTATCCAGGGCTCCTTGCGATTGGGAGTTTACAGACCGCTGTGACAGACCATCACAGCGGTCACATGATTCTAAAGCGGAGTTCCACCCATATTCATGTTCACAGCACCGGCAGAAGCAATTACTCTGCTGCCATCTAGTGGTGGTAGATGTAATTGTGGTAATGCCACCCAAGTAATGAGAACTGCATTACTGTGAGGGGAAGAGTAATCAGGTAGATTACTCGTTACCCTCAAAAGGGGCTGCGTTAGGTAACTGCGTTTATTGTAACTCTGTTACTTACAACACTGGTGAGGAGTCCACAGTCAGGAGTCCTGTTGAGAAATACACTGGCCCGATGCCACTGCTATAGTCCTGGCTATAGCATCCCTGACAGCAGGCGGCAGAGTGATATTCAGCTGTCAGGGCTGCTGTAGCCAGAACTATAGAGGTAGCATCGGGAAATGCGGCTGCCTGCTTACTCCACGACCAGTGACTGCACTCACATGAGTAAGAAGTGAGAAATAGTCCCACTTGCAGTGCTGCCTTTGTCTATTAGCATAGGTCCTAAAAAGGAGATCCAGCCTATGCTTGAGAGCCTGGAGGGAAGAAGAGAACATCAGACCCTGGTAAGTGCATTGCTGCCCAACCACTCACCAGCGCCCCCTTCATATGGTGCCCATGGCACTTTCCATGGCTGCCATACCCTAGATACTCCACTGTATTAATATAAACTAAGGACACGTGGATCCTGCATTCAGCATCCGTAGTCGCTCCCCGGTCATTGGATATGATTGACAGCAGCGCAAAATTATGGCTGCGCTGCAATCAATCTATGAAGAGCCAAGAAGCCCGGGCAACGATCGAGGGCGTTCGCAATGCAGGACTTTCCAGGGCTCAGGTAAATAAAACTGGGGCAGGGGTGAACCTTTACAACCCCTTTAATGAATGCGTTTGGGCCTAACGCTTGGCTGCTGGGAGGAGGTCACCTTCTCCCCATGCTTGTAATGATTGCTTTTTTTATTTACTTCCCTATATATACACCTGCTCGGTGCAGCGATCCTTGTATACCCACAGCAGTTTTTTTTTTACACACCTGAAAGGCATAAATGAGCTAATATGCACCGCATACTAAATCATTATGAATTACTTACCTTGGAACGAGGTGTGGAGAACTTACCTGGTCCACGCTGAGAGAGATGTCATCTTGCCTTGGCGTGTCTTCTGGGTTTCGCCGCTCCAGCTCTGTGATTGGCTGGAGCGGCGATGTCGTCACTCCCACGCATGTGCTCTGGAGACTTCATTCCGGCAAGGTCCGTCGGCTGATGGGCCTTCAGCCGAGGATCCCCGCTGCGCATGCGCCGCTGCAATCAGGTTTAGGAGATATTCTTTATACCTACAGGTAAGCCTTATTATAGGCTTACCTGTAGGTAAAAGTGGTAGTAAAGTGTTTACTACCACTTCAACCAGAGGGTGCACAGGCTGTGCATTCCCTGGTTAAACAGTGCTGTGTTAGGGAATCGCTTCCCTGACAGTCAATAAGGTGCTTAGAACAGTAGGGGAGATCAGAATACAGAGATTGCCTAATGCCTTTGAGGTGAGATACCCCCCTCTCGCTCTCTTCTGGCAATAACAGACATTTCTGGACTGGTCTGTAATGCACAGACTACCAACAACTATATATAAATACTGGAAATTAATTAATTAAAAATACAGACAGTGCTGAGCTCTCTCACCAAAAATTGCAGCCTTCTGTAGTCTGTATATAAACTGAATGGCATAGATTCACATTCTATTAAATGTAAAATTAAGATTTTATACAAAGACTGAACAAAAACAATTGGAAACATCAGATTATAAATGCGTAGGTTTAAAAAAGAAAAGAAAATTGACAAAAAACTGCTATCCTTTTTGTAAAGGCCGCGTTATCTCAATGTCATGGACAAGTGAACGCTGATGGAAACAGCGGTCTGCCAGTTTAAAGTCACACCTCTGTGAATTCCTGCTGGAAGACACCAGTGGCATCTCTTTTCCAGCCTGTGCACACAACACGACGCTTGCTGTGTCTTATTTATAGGTCAGCTCATGGGAGCATGCAAAAGCGCAGAGAGGAGCTGTGCCCTGCGGGAAACTGGCAGGAAGAAGATCGCACCCAGTGGGCTATCTCCTCGCTCGAGAGCATTTCACAGGCCTGCCAGAACCACTGTGTTTTAGTATGCCTTTCTGGGATGCTGCAATTGTATCGGAACAAGAAAAAAAACTCCCTACCATTAAGAAGAACCTGTAATGGAAAAATAAAAGTTAATGGTGTAGCCTTCTATCAATATATTGCACATCATTATTACCAGGCATTAGCTTAAAGAGCAGGTATGCTATTTTTGTATATATTTTCATACATATAATTATTTTTTATTTTTTTCTGTATTTTGTTTCTGATCAAGACTTAATGAAGTTGCTGCAACCCTAAAAAAGGAGCTTCTGTTCCCTTAAAACAGATTAAACAGCATAGTGCTTGTACTGTGTAATCTGCTTCTTTCTAAGCTTTAAAAAAAAACTGGTTGATCCTGCCTCTTCCTGTGTCCCCTTTAGTGTGCTGACCACGGTAATCATGGCTGCTGATCCATGATTACCATGGTCAGTTTACGTGTCTCTGTCATCTGCTGCTCTCCTCTCTCCCCGCCTGTTAGCTCCTGTGTCCCCCCCTCCTGTTGCTATTAGTAGCTGGCAGTAAAAGTAAAGAAATATTACTGACAGCCCTTCTGTTTCATCAATCCATCCTACAATGTGTAAATGTTTTTTTAAAACGATGCCTGTAAATACCTTATCGCAGATCTGTTCTGGCTGGTTACGTTGTTTTCTTCCCCATCTAAGGGCTACAGAGGGAGGGGCTGAGTGGCCAGCACAGCGGTCATGTGACTCCCTCGGCTGACGTCAGAGGGGATCTTGGTTCTTTCACTGTAGCTGTAAATTATTATTATGCTGGGTCCCGAGCCCACCCTATTTTGGAGCCTATCAGAGCCTCTGGCTATAATTAGGTCAAGGCTCAAGTCCTGCGGGAACGCGTGGGAACGGAGTTCCTGCACATTTTTCACAGCAGGAACTCAGTTCCCTTTGCAGGACTAGAGCAGCCGAGAGCAGCCGAGCTGCCCGAGACAATCCTTCACTAAGCGGCGATGCCCAGGGGCAGGCGAACCTTAGTAATCCTTTATGTTACTGGCCACTTCCTGTATATGGATTCATCAGGTAGTGTGCGGGAATTCCGTCACTTCCTCAATGCCACAATGTCTCCTAGGAGCTTTTGTCATTGTTCACAGGAGACATTGCGGGGGTCTGCCGCGAGTTATCGTGGGATTAGAAAGAACTTGCTTCTTGTTAAAAAAAAAAAAATGCGGTTTAGTAATTATGCATATGAGCGTATCATTTTTTTTTGTCTCTGGTGGGGGAGTGGATCTTGGGTGGAAGTTCCCACACTTTTTTCCCAATGACTTGACCCCTGAATTAGGTGCTTCAGAACCCCCCCCCCCCCTGTTGGAATTCAACTTCTGTGTCTTACTGAAGAGTTAATCTGCCTGTGGATGGTGCCAAGTCAGCAGATGACCATACTATCAGGACAGACTGGGTCTATGGAGATATGTCAATGCATAAGCTTGTAACTAGGCGACCGCCTGTATATATATAAATATATATATATATATATATATATATATATATAAACATACATGCATGCATGTGTGTTTGAGCTATGGGGTGCACGGCCTAATGCAAAAGGCTGTGCACACCTATGATCAGTCGTCTTAAACCAATTGGAAGAGCAAAATGAGATAAAAAATTACTTTTCTGTTAACATTACAACAATGTCTAAAAAAGAGTGCTTTCTATGGGCCAGATTCAGGTAGGACTTACGCCAACGTACCCGCAGAAATAGATACGCCTGAAAATAGGCTTCATCCGACCAACCTAACTTTCCTACGCCGGCGTATCGTGGGCACATATTTACGCTGGACGCATCTGGCGCACCCATTGATTTCCTATGCAAATAAGGGATATACGCCGATTCGCAAACGTACTTGCGCCCGACGCTGGCTACGCGTGTCGCCCAAAAGTTGTACGTCCGGCGCAAAGTTACCCCTCATAAAGCAGGGGAAAGTCAGCAGCAGACGTGCACAGGTCAGCTGGAGAGCAGCTACAGCAGCACCGTTATGGACGAGCTGAGCAACCACACATGCAGGACAACACATCCGTATGCCAACATGCCAGGGGCAGCAGTGGTCCTAGCACTACTACTGTGGCCACAGGCACGAAGGAGGAGGGCACGGGAAAGGATATACAGAACGCGCATTAACGTCTTAGGCATGGGGGAATTGGAGGTGTATCGCATCTTCAGATTCAGCCCTGATGCCATCCTGGAATTAGCCACAGCCCTGCATGATGACATCACCAGCCAGACACGACGCTCACAAGCAGTGGAGCCACTGGTAAAGGTACTGGCAACACTCCATTTCCTTACCAGTGGATCTTTTCAGCGTACAAGTGGAGTTGTGGCTGGGATGTCACAATCCACCATGAGCAGATGTGCGCACCAGGTTGTCCCCGCAATCCTCAGACGCATGTCCCACCACATCATCAAACCCACTCATGAGCATCTGCGGCAGAAGGCAATGCAGGATTTCTACAGAATTGCCAGTTTCCCACGCACTGTGGGGGCCATTGATTGCACACATGTGGCTCTACGACCCCCCCCCCGTGCCACAGAGCACATATACCGCAATTGGAAGCATTGGCATTCCATCAACGTACAGGTGATAGCCGATGCCCAATGCCTCATATGGCACGTCCGTGCCAAACACCCAGGGGCCAGCCACGACAGCTACATATACCGTCAAAGCACCATCCCAACAGAATTTCGAACAAAACTGACTGGTTGGTGAGTGAAATGGGTGTCAGGCATGACTGTCCGACCCCATGATGCAGACATCACGAGGGGCACATGCATGGCTAACATCCTCCTGTCTTTTCCCTTCCAGGTGACTTGGCATATGCACTTGGGCCCCATCTTCTGACTCTATTCCAGGATCCCCAAACCAGAGGAGAGAGAAAATACAATGAAGCACACATACGCACCCGTGCAGTGGTGGAGCAAACATTTGGCCTCCTGAAGTCGCGTTTCCGATGCCTGGATACATCCGGGGGGGCCCTGTTGTATTCCCCAAACTTTGAGTGTCAGATCATCGGTGCATGTTGTGTGCTGCACATCTATGCCATGAGAAAAGGCCTGCAGATTGACATTTGTAATGACCTGACCCCCAACCACACAGTCCCCCCCTAACCAAGGCTACCCCATCTGCTGAAGGAACAGCAGTCAGGAGGGTCCTCGTGGTAGGCATCTTTGCACGTTAAACACACACATTCATTATGGCACACGGACAATGCACGCATGCACACCACTGTGGTCCCTAGATCACACACACCACATCCACATCACATTGGATTAGCCCAAGTCCAACATGCAGGACTTGGGAGCAGCAACACCACGCCAAGGCCCCAATCTAGTCGCTGTCCATTCATACCACATTCACACGGTCGTGGGGATAACTTTTCCCCGACGACCCAGGGTGACAAACCTTACTGGCAGGAGTGCCACCCCCACATTCACACACCAGTCACACTGTAGCCTGCACTCCTCACCGTGTGCAGATACTACAAAATAAAAAAACTCATAACCTGAGTATCATAAAAAAAAAAAAAAAAGATCATCACGTGAGCATAAAAGAAAAATCAAAAAAGGCACTCATCTGCCCCTGGTGGGCCAAACCTGTTGCCACGGCTCTGGCTCCTTAACTGCCTGGGGGGAGCCTCAGGTGGGGGGTGGGGAATCAAGAGGTGGAGGAGCATTCCCTGGACTCTCCCTGGCTGGCTGCCTGCCCTCCAAAGCCAGGGCAATGCGGGTGAGGACCGCATTCGTGTCCGCCAGCAGCAGCCTTGTCTGCCTCCCCTCCGCCACGATGGCAGCAGTATTCCCCTCAACGGCCACTGCCAGGGTCTTGACTTCTGCCGCGAGGCCTGCTGTGGTGGCCTGCAGCTCCCCAAGGCTGGTGACCACAGCAGCACAATTACAGCTCACATCCTGGATGCTGTCGTGGATCTGGGACATGGATGCCAGGCTGTCTGCCACATGCGACAGCACCCATGTGGCGGGTCTGGAGGGCCTGATCCCTGGCCAGAGTTTTCTGGATGGCCTCAGGAACACCCTTGGTCTTGTGTGTTGCCTTCCTGGGGGCTGTCTGCCACAGCGACAGCACCCATGTAGCGGGTCTGGAGGGCCTGATCCCTGGCCAGAGTTTCCTGGATGGTCTCAGGAACGCCCTTGGTCTTGCGTGTTGCCTTCCTGGGGGCTGAAGAGGCTTCGGGCCGTGTGTAGGGGGAGGCCTTTGAGGGGCTTTCCCTAATGAGGGAGGAGGGTGAGGGGCTTTCCCTGAAGAGGGAGGAGGGTGAGGGGCTTCCCCTGATGGGGGAGGAGGGTGAGGGGCTTCCCCTGATGGGGGAGGAGGGTGAGGGACTTCCCCTAAAGGGGTTGGAGGGTTGGGAGGGCGCAGGGATGATGGGATCCTCCACGAGGTACAACACTTCCTCCAGGTCCCCATGCTCCTCCACCACTTCCTCTGGAGAGGTGTGGGCACAATCCTTTGGCGATGGCGTGGGTCGCCCAGCAGCCGACCATGGCCCAGCTCCTTCCAGCACATCTGTAGATGACACAAAACTTTCACATGTTGGTGGACCCACACACTTGTCACATGTTCCCTTCCACCCCCTCACATGCTACACACCGGATAGGAAAAAAAACACACTTACCTGTACTCAAGGCTTGGTCACCGGAGCCCTCCACCTGCTCCCACTGCAGGCATTGGACGACCTCCTCCTCATCCGTCAATCGCACAGATGTAGCTGGTCCTCCTCCTGTGCCCCTGGTGTGCCTCCTTATAAGCGCCAGCTTGTCTTTGACCTTCCGCCTTAGGTCATTAATTTTTTTGCTAATATACTCGGGCTTCCTGGTCTCATACCCGACCGTATTGACCTGAAGGGTGATCTCCTCCAAAATCTCCCTCTTCCGTGCCTTGCTGGTCTGGACACTTTGGGCACCATTGAGGAACTTGTCATATTTGGCTATTCCAGCCACTATAAAAGCCGTCTCCTCCATAGAAAAGTTCCTCTTCCTCCTCTCCTTGCCTCCATTCCTAGCTTCCGCCATCGCCCAGCAAAAGTACCTTGCTTGAGAGGGGGAATAAAGCAGGATGTACTTTTGCGCCAGAGGGGCGCATGTCTGGGCGTATTAATGCACTCAGCGTAAGTCGCTGGGCCGGCATATCCCAGGAAGTTGTGCCGGCGTAGTTGTGAGCATGCGCAATCGGGACACAAATCGTACGTCCATGTCACTGCGCATGCGCCGTTTTAGATACACCGGGCGTAAAGCATTGCACTACGCTCGGACGATCATTTGCATAAGGTCACACCCACTTACGCTGCCTTACGCCGACTAAATTACGTTACACCGGCGCATCGTTGGGAGCATTTTACATTGTGAATAGTGTGCTTGCCGCTCTGCGCGCCATTGGCGTAGCGTATATATTTGATACGCTACACCCGCCTAAAGATACGCCAATCTACCTGAATCTGGCCCATTGTGTGTCGGCATCTTCACAGTAAATTCCAACATGTTACATAACATGAACTGTCTAGAGCCTAAAATTAACATTGACAAGTGTTGTAAAAATGAATCTGTAATTTTAGGATTATGCTACTCGGGTTTATGGTACTGTATGTGAACCACCCCAGGGGGTATAAAAGCCTGAGACCTTTCTAATTAACATTTTCAAGTTACATAAAATAAAGAACATTGTACGCGTTGGATAAAAATAAAGCAAGCCCTGCCAGAAATTAGTTACTTTCTTTCAAGTGATTCAGTATGTTGCAATAAGATTGTTTTTCCGATTGCAAATGACCAGCTCAATAATATTCTTTGCAATCTCTGTGACGTTTGCTGTGATGCAGCCACAAATCAATAGTCCCATATTAACTGGAGTTTTAAAGTTGTCTGAATTTCCGACAACAAAGATTTGAGAGCTGGTTCTCAAATTTTCCGACAATAAGTTTTGTTGTCGGATATTCCGATCGTATGTACACATGCTCAGAATCAAGCAGAAGAGCTATTGAACTTCATTATGCTCAGCTCATCGTACATGTTGTACGTCAACGCATTCTTGACGTTCGGAATTTCCGACAACATTTGTGTGACCGTGTGTTTGCAAGACAAGTTTGAGCCAACATCCGTTGGAAAAAAAAAATCCACGGTTTTGTTGTCGTAATGTCTGATTGTGTGTACGTGGCATTACATTGATGATGCGCTGCCATGTCCTTCCTCTAGTGTGATGCCTCAGCTGAAATCACCTAGGAAATGTGACATTGGTATGTCAGGAGGCTGCAGGAGAAAGCTTTACGTCTTTCTCACCTAGGCAAAAATGGAGACAGGGGACAGGTCAAGCATGAGTAAAGAAAAAGGGTATATAGCATCACCCTCTGTTCTTAACATGTCTTTGGCAAGTGCTAACTGTGTAAAGTTTAGAAGTATGAACAATACACTGAGAATTCACTCTAAAGTACCACAGTAAAAACTCAAATCAGACCAGCATAAACTAAAGCTCTCCTCACTAAAATAGCTGCAAGGAAGGCAACCAACACAGGTACAAACACAGTTAATAGCTACGTTTCCAATGAGCTCTTGGAATGAGAGAGCAAAGCTTAGGCTGTAGTAAAACAAAGTTAGCAATATACTGAAAACTATGCCCAACAGCTAGGAAAGTATGTACAGTCCCTAAATTTAGTCTCATGCCAGCTACACTGGGGCCCTTTAGGACGTTGGTGTGCTTAATGATGTTAGGTAGTCCTGCATCAGTGAGATAGTCCCAGTAGACAATAGGTTCTTTGGAATACTGAGGTAGTAAGGGGCCAGGTAAGGAGTTGAGGTTCTGTAGATTAGACTCTGGCCAACAAGACTGGAGATGCTTGACAGTGGGCAGATCCAAAGTAATGATAAGAGTGCAAATGGTAATAACACTTCTTAAAAAGGTATGTACAAAGTCAACAAACAAGACAGCAATGGATCAAAGACCCACTCAACGGCTTTCCCCCATGCGGTTTCAGAAGGCTTTGATGTTGGAGGGGCCCCCCTTTGGAGTAGTGTTGATTCCTGGCAACCTCTTCTGGTCATCAGACAGAAGGCAAATATAGTGGTGCAATGCCAGTCTTCAGGGTTTCTAGAGTGGTCCTACATGGCAGCAGTATCAGGCAGCCAGCCTGGCTTGTGCCTTCTGACACTCCAGCGGCAAGATGACAGGCCTCTGAGTGGGACTTGGTAACAACATACAGCTGCGGGCAATCTTTCTCTCCAGCCAAACTTGAACACTTTAGTGGCCTGGGATACGTTTGGGGGACTGAAACCTGGACATATTGTTCAGACTGGGCTGCGGCTCCCCAAGTAACCAAGATAGTCGCACACAAAAATGTTGCTGTCTGGGAGCAGCAGGCAGCTGTCTGGGGAGGCAGGTTTGGCATCACTGGGGGGCAGGGTGATAATGTCAGCAAGAGAAATTTGGCCACACCCACTGTTCGCTGGAGTACGCTATGCGCACTGCCACTAAAGTGTTCATGTTTGGCTTGAAGGAAAGGTGGCAACCTCACGTGTATGCACAGTGGAGAGTCGGCTCCTGAATCCAAGATTGAGGCATGGGTTCAAAGGCATGGGTTCAAAGACAGTGCTGAAGATATTGGGATGTAAAAAGACATCACTGGACTCCATGGGCTGGCTCCATGAACTACAACAGAAAGGTGGGGGGTGAGTGAGGGGGGTGAAAGGGGATGCAGCAAAGATAAGTGGAAGGTTGTTAAAGCTGAGAGAGATAGACTAGGATGGGAAGAGAAGGAAAGGAATGGAATGACACTTGCATGAGAGAAGGAAACTTTCTCTATAAGGTGAGAGATGCGGATTTAGGTGAGCAAGGAGGCAATGATTAGGGGAGGACAAGAGTCAGTGGTGAGGAAAAGGAAGGGGCTGAATTAATAGGAGAGCAGCGGTACTGAAGTGAGATGCAGCAGTACTAGTGGGAATAAAAAAGAGAGCAGCATGTAATGTGAATGAAAGGTTGTGTTACATTGGAGGTGGACCAAAGCATGCATGGAAGCAAGGGAGTAGAGTGTAAACTGAAATGCCAAGAGAGGGGGAGAGCTGGTGGTGGTGAGTGGCCAAAGGTGTAGACTATAGAGGGAGGGGAAGAGCTGGTGGTGGTGAGTGGCCAAAGGTGTAGACTATAGAGGGAGGGGAAGAGCTGGTGGTGGTGAGTGGCCAAAGGTGTAGACTATAGAGGGAGGGGGAGAGCTGGTGGTGGTGAGTGGCCAACGGTGTAGACTATAGAGGGAGGGGGAGAGCTGGTGGTGGTGAGTGGCCAAAGGTGTAGACTATAGAGGGAGGGGGAGAGATGGTGGTGATGAGTGGCCAAAGGTGTAGACTATAGAGGGAGGGGGAGAGCTGGTGGCGGTGAACGGCTGAAGGTGTAGAGGAAGGGGGAGAGCTGGTGGCGGTGAGTGGCTCAAGGTGTAGAGGGAGGGAGAGAGCTGGTGGTGATGAGCCGCTAAAGGTGTAGAGGGAGTGGGGCTGCTGGTGTTGATGAGCGGCCGAAGGTGTAGATGGAGGGAGAGAGATGTTGGCATTAAGCAGCTGTAAGGAAAACAGCAGTGTGTGGAGCAGGGGCGTAACTAGAAATCACAGGGCCCCATAGCAAAATGTTGTATGGGGCCCCCCCCCTCCAAAAAAAAATGAACTAATGCCATTGAACAACACATCACTACACTCATGTGGCACAGTACCCAAGCAACAGCTTATATTAATTTTGAACAGCAAAACAAAAATGTAAGTAACCATATAATAAATAAAATGCAAAATTCAAAATTCAAAGTATTGTGTGCACTACTTTTACTCTTTTATACTCACGATTTGTAAAGGGCAAACAAGGCAAACTGCGGCGGTTTAAGAGGAAGATTAACAAGATGACAACCTCCGCTTTAAGAACATGTTATGGCATAATGGCAAGTGGGTCGGGTGATACAACATACATACACATGATGATTGATATACATGATACTGATTATCTTCTACATCAGACCCAGTAACTGCCACCAATGCCCAGATCATTAAATTAATGAAGCATATGCAGCTAATTGAAATTCAAAGAACAAAGAAGCTTTGCAAAGTTTGGTCACCTACTAGTAAGCCTGGGTAGTAGGTGACCAAACTTTGCAAAGCTTCTTTGCTCTTTGAATTTCAATTAGCTGCTGCATATGCTTCATTCATTAATTTAATGAGCTGGGCATTGGTGGCAGTTACTGGGTAGTATATAAGGCAATTGGCTCTCAGTCTCAGTTGTGAGTGACACTGACATTTGTGATTATACACGTAGGTAGGTACCTGGTCCTGGCAGTCACGAGTCAGTGGAGTCACCTGCTGCTGCAGTGTGTGTGTGCTGCTGCCGCCTGCCTGCAGTGCTGCCTGGCTTTGGGGTTCCCCATTCCCGGATGGTTAGGAAAGTCTCCTCTGACCTGGCACCGGGCGGCTGTCCTCCGACCGGCTCCAGAAACTTCACGCGGCGCCCCACGTCACTCACCGACCCGCTCGGGGGAAGACGAAAAGGATGAAGGCGCGCAGAGGAGGGTAGGCGGAGCAAGCTGTTATGGCCAAGTGGCCGGTCACACTTTTCATCAAGCATGGGGGGTGCCTGTCACACTTAGCTCCTCCATGCTGACACAGGGAACTACTGACATGAGTTGATTTTGCTTGGATGGTTTAATGTGCATACCGCCGCCGGGGCTTTTGGGAGGCGGCCGTAGGAATCTCTATGAAGGGATTTATTTTTATTTTGGGCGTCCCCCCCCTATAGCGCCGATGGCACTTCTTCCCAGGTCTGAATGGCATTTAGATGACAGACACTCGGCGGCAGCGGTGAGAAAAAAATAAAAAATAAACCTCAGTCATTGCCTTGTGCTAGCACCGGCCCTGCTCACCGGGCCCCACTCGGCTGCGGGCCCCATAGCGCCCGCATGGGTCGCTATGGTGGTAGTTCCGCCACTGGTGTGGAGAAGTGATGGCTGGTGCTGGCTGCTATAGTAGAAATCACAATAAGATTACGTCTGAATAACGTGTTCGGGTTTCAGGCGGACTGAAATCCAGACACATGATTAAAAACCCATAGGGCCAGATCCACAAAAAATTACGGCGGCGTATCTCCAGATACGGCGCCATAATTTCAAAATTGCGCCAGCGTATCTTTGTTTTGTGTCCACAAAACAAGATACGTCGGAATTACGCTCAGATACGACTGACGTAAGTCTCTTACACCGTCGTATCTTAGTTGCATATTTAAGCTGGACGCTAGGGGCGCTTCCGTTGTTTTTCCAAGTAAAATATGCAAATGAGCTAGATACGCTGATCTACGAACGTACGTACGCCCGGCGCAGTGTTTTTACGTCGTTTGCGTAAGCGTATTTCCGGCGTAAAGTTACCCCTGCTGTAGAGGCGTACGTAATGTTAAGTATAGACGTCGGGCCAGCGTCAAATTTTCCATCGTTCACGTTGTTTGCGTAAACCGTTTGCGAATAGGGGTTTGCGTAAGTTACGTTCACGTCGCTTTCATTGTCGTTTTGCGGCGTGATTTGGAGCATGCACACTGGGATACGTCCACGGCCGCCGCATGCGCAGTTAAAAAAAATACGTCAAAAACGTGGGGTCACAATTCTTTTACATAAAACACGCCCACCTAATCCACATTTGAAATGTGCGGGCTTACGCCGGCCCATTTACGATATGCCGCCGTAACTTAGGCCGCAAGTCCTTTGTGGATACGGAACTTGCCTTCCTAACTTAAGGCTGCGTAGCGTAAACAAGATACGCTACGCCGGCACAAAGTTACGTCGCTGTTTGTGGATCCGGCCCTTACTGTCTAGGGGTAACCCAACCAAGTGGTTGGTCAATGGCAGGTCTGCAACAGACAGATGAGCTTGTCTTCTTCTACCTGTCAGCATGTGTGCATTGAATGACGTGCTCCACAGTGCTTACAGCTACAGAGGTCAGTCAGGGTTTGTTTTAAAGCATAATTATATTCGCAAAGAATGTGTAAATATTTGAATGTCCATAATCTGTCCACAGTTTTACTTTAAGCTCATAAGCAATACAAGTTGCGGGGTGAATATCCCATCTGTCAGAGTAAGCTTCAAGCTCAAGCCATGGGAGCATTTATGTTTATTCGCAGAAGGAACTTACTCTTAATCACTTTTCCTCCTGAAAGCTACGTATCATTAAAATGCAATTTACTTCTCTACTTCTCTGCTTGCTAATGTTTTAATGTTATTAAATCATGTAAGCAGAGCACTTGTGTCTAATTTATCTCCCGAGTAATAAATGCGGTTCTATATTTAATTATTGACCAAATGGATTCTCTGAGTATGGAATCTTGGAACAGAACCCTCAGGCCGCGTACACACGACCCAGAACCTCGACGGGCAGAACACATCGTTCCGCCCGTCGAGGTTCTCTCCCGGCCGTCGGATTCGGCGACCCGCCCGTCGGGAATGGCAACCAGCCATTCTTCCAGGCGGGCCGTCGAGGAAATAGAGAGCGTGCTCTCTATTTCGGCTCGACGGGCTTCCCGACGGGAAGCTCGCCGAGACCGTACACACGGCCGAGGTCCTCGCTGGAATGTGCATTCCAGCGAGGTTCTCGCTGATTTTCAGCGAGAACCTCGGCCGTGTGTACGGCGCCTAAGATGTAATTATTATTATTATTATTTTTTATAATATACACTCTTCTGGGCATGCTGGATGTTAATTAATATTTACTCTATGAATATTAATCTCTATAAACCTGTTTGCAACCATGAAGCGGCCTGCAGTAATAAAACAGCTCACTGATATAATGGGGCTTGTTTGTTTATTTTAAAATAGTTTTGTCAGTTTTTTATTGCTATTATTTTTCAATTGCATTCTAAATATAGTTTTAATTTTAAATGATAATTTAAATAATTTTGCAAGTTTGAAAGGATGTTAGGGTTACTGGAAAATCTGAGAAGCCTTTCGCATCTTCACTTAAAAACTGTGGGCCAGATTCAGGTACAATTGCCCTGGCGCAGAGTATCAGAGATACACTACGCCGCCGTATTTTACCTGGCTCTAAGACGAATTCAGGTAGATTTCGGCCCGTAAGGTACGGCGGCGTAGTGTATTTTTCACGGTGGAATTGAAATACGCGATTAGGGGGCGTGAAGCATTTAAATTAGGCGCGTCCCCGCGGCGATCGAACTGCGCATGCTCCGTTCAGAAATTTCCCGCCGTGCATTGCGCGAAATAACGTCGTTACATCATTTTTTTTGAGTAGCGTCGTTTACGTACATTCCTATTCCTGGGCGACTTACGCAAAAAAAAAAAAAAAAACGACAGCCATACTTAACATGGGCCGTCTAACTATAGACCAGATAATAGCTGGAATAACTTTACGCAGCAAAAATATGACAACAGATGCCGTAAGAGATTGCGAAGGACGATCGTAACTTCGTGGATCGCCGGAAAAAGCTCATTTGCATACCCCGACGCGGAAAACGACCCGAACTCCACCCAGCGGCCGCAAAAAGATTACAGTGTAGATCCAAAGGCGTACGAAGACGTAAGCCTGTCGGATCGAAGCCTGAAGCCGTCGAATCATGGTTTGAGGATTCAAACTAATGATACGACGCGCGTAATTTGAAAGTACTCCGGTCTAACAGGAGATAGACCAGAGTAATGGCTCTGTGAATCTGGCCCTGTACTTTTACTTTCTCCATCAGCTCATCCCTAACTATATTGCATCACTTGCCACTCCCTTTAGAGTGGCAGCGGGAGAGCATGTCCAGTCTAAAATGGAGCTTTAACTGGAGGATAAAGATCTTTATTTTGTTTTTTGTTTTTTATGTTTTCATTTATTTTTGTGACTGTAATTTTTCAAATCCTATTGCACTTATCTGAAAATAAATGTCACTTTAAAAAAAAAAAAAATAAGGATCCTTATCTTGATGTGTAAGTGTAGCGCCTGTGTACTTTCAGGTACAGGTGCTATTTGAAATTTAGGGGATGATCAGAGTGTAAGTGACTCTGATCTTGGTTCTAATCTGTTTTATATGGTCTCTGTTTCAGCTTGGCTGTGCTGTGGGCTTATTCTGTCGTGTCTGGGGTGTAGTTCCACCCTGGGGCGACAGGTGGCAGCATTGGAGTCGGTATTTTGGTGCTTTTCCCAGCAGCCACTTAGGAGGCTTGGGCCTCACTGGGCATGCTGGGAGAGGGTACTTATGAGGCAGACGCCATTTTTAGTTGGTTCTTCTTCTCGGAGTGAGGCACCCACCTTTAGGGTGACCACATCACCGCGCCCCTAGCGTTATGGCCTACCTGGCCGGGGCGTGTGTGCTACGCGGTGTTCCTGGTTCCTGGGCCATGAGGGCCTGGGACATCCAAGCAGGACGGGGACCCAGTGATCGGCTGGGTTCCCACTTTTGAAGATCCCAAGCAAGTGTGGCTGTTCATAAATGACTGTTTGCAGTACCTAAATTACTTTCTAATGGCTGAACATACAGAGGGAAATCAGTCCACACATAAGGGGGGCACTACCAAACAGGGGACTTGATATGACAGTTAGCAGTGGGGATGAGTGAAGTGATTTTTGTTGAAATTGATTTTACTGATTTTGCTGTCTGAGAAATAACTCATCTTTTCTCTTTGAACTGCTTAGGTGAAATGTGTCTAGGAAAAAATATAATTTTTTTTTTTCATTTTAGTTTAGAGGTTTTGTATTTTGTGTATTTAGAGTAGTGTAGTTTATTTTTGTAATATTCTTTGTATGTGTGTGTTTTTGTTTTTTGACTGTGTATTTAAAGCGGTTGTACATGGGAGAAAAAACACACACAAAAACAAAACCCTGTAAGACAAAAGCATAATGAGCTAGTATGCACTGCATACTAGCACATTACGAAATACTCACCTTAGAATGAGGTCCCTGTATCGCATTCCAGTCCACGTCAAGGGAGCTGACATTTTTCCTTCTGCGCTTCGTCTGGGCTCTGGCCACTCAGAGTGCATGCACGCGGGAGTATTCTTTCCAGAAAGGTCCGGCAGTGTGTGCTAGACCTCTGACGTCAGCAGCTGCATGCAAAGTGAATATCTCCAAAACCGTACAGGTTTAGGTGCATAGGGGTGCGCAGCCTATTACATTAGGGTGTGCACCCCAAAGCTCAAACACACCTGCCTTTCTCTGGACAGGGAATGAATGGGAAGGGCTCTATGCTGCGAGGCTGCCTGTGTATTCACAAACTGAAGCATACAGGAAACACAGTTTCCTTTGCTTCAGTTATGAATGGACACAGTGAGTGAGTATGTTCATTTGAAAAAGGAAATGGGTGGTAAATTACATATTGACTAGCTCCTTTCCCCGCTCTACATCATAAAACATCACCCAACGAGGGGGGCAAGCCCGGGAAGTAGGAGGTATCAGCACCGCACATAGTGATTAAGGTGTGCCCAGGCACACCTGGCACACCCCCTGCGCACCCCTATGTTAAGGAGATTATGGCCCGGATTCACAGACATCGGCGCATATTTATGCCGCCTTAGCGTATTTTGTTTACGCTACGCCGACGCAGCGTAGAGAGGCAAGCACAGAATTCACAAAGCACTTGCTCTCAAAACTACGCTGGGTTTCTAAGGCGTAAGCGGGCGTAGGTGGAAGTGGGCGTGAGCCATGCAAATGAGGCGTGACCCCATGTAAATGATGGGCCGAGTGCCAGACAAGTACTTAGAACGAACTGCGCATGCGTCGTGTCGTGGGCGCTTCCCAGTGCGCATGCTCACAATCACGTCTAAACAACTGCCTAAGATACGTCTCAACACTGCCTACGGTGTGAACGTAACCTACGCCCAGCAATATTCACGTACAGAGGCGTAACTAGAATCTTCAGGGCCCCGGTGCAAGAAACCATGAAGGGCCCCCCCCCCCATGGGCATTACTAGGTCTACAAAAGATCTCGGGCTAGAGCCCATAGAAGTGTAGCAAGCAAGTAAAGAAAGTCATATGCTTGGGCGGGAATACACATGTATACAATATACGTGTGTGTGTGTTTATGTATATATTGTCACATAACTGAGTGCAGATCCTCCTTGCATCAGGGTCCCCAGAGAGACAATTCCTTACATAAGGGTGCCCAAAGAGCCTTGCCCACTTACATCAGGGTCCCTAGAGAGCCCCCTTACATCAGGGTCCCCATGATGATGTAAGGGGGGGGCTCTGGTGAATAGAGACCACCTTCCGCAGAGTGAATACACTAAGGTAAGGGCCCCCTTACATTATTGTATTTACTCCCCTCCTTAAGTTAGTGACCCCCCCTCTCAGACTGGCCTGGAGGCACTCTCACTGACCTCTCAGGTGCACCGTGCGGGGCTCAGTCAGCAGGCTCCAGCTTGGCGGCTCTGATCTCCTCTCCACAGTCCACACGTATGATTCTTCCCGTAATCCCGATCCCGGTGCTCCCACTCTTGACTCCTTTCTAGGATCCACTCAGAGGCTGCGGACATGGCACAAGACAGGAGACTGTACAGAGGCTGCGGACATGGCACAAGACAAGAAATTGTACAGAGGCTGCAGACATGGCACAAGACAAGAGATTGTACAGAGGCTGCAGACATGGCACAGAAGGGGGGACAGAGGCTGCAGACATGGCACAGAAGGGGGGACAGAGGCTGCAGACATGGGACAGGAGGGGGCACAGAGGCTGCAGACATGGCACAGGAGGGGGCACAGAGGCTGCAGACATGGCACAGGAGGGGGCACAGAGGCTGCAGACATGGCACAGGAGGGGGCACAGAGGCTGCCGACATGGCACAGGAGGGGGCACAGAGGCTGCCGACATGGCACAGGAGGGGGCACAGAGGCTGTGAATATCATATTACTTCTTCACATCATCAGTATGCTGTGTCCTCCTCCTGTGCCCCTTTCACCTCTCCGCAGGTCAGGGCAGACGACCTGTGGAGAGGTGAAAGGGGCACAGGAGGAGGACACAGCATACTGATGTGAAGGCTAGCGAGTCACACTCTGCCAAGTCTGCTGGACTGAGGACTCACCACTGTCACCAGACCAGGGCAGTGGCACTGAGGGCAGGCAGCAGGCGTCACGAGTCCTCCTACTATCAGGGTCCACTCCAGGTCCGGGCACCAGCAGGGCGGCTGGCCGACTGCTTTGGTCGGGAAGAGCAGGCAGGCGCACTGGTCAGTCTCCGTCCGCCGTCACTGCTGCTGTTGCTCTCCCTTATGGCGCCGCTCTCCACACAAGCCATCCTCAGTTTCCCGCGGTGCTCCTTTGAATTTAATAGGCTGGCGGCAGAGAAATGCGATCTGATAATTGGCTGGGCGGGCAGAGAGGGCGTGGCTATGCATGATACAGGAGCCAGGAGGAATAGACGCTGCAGCTCAGATTCGGATCTTTTTACAGATGGTTGGCAACACTGAGGGGGGGATGCCGGGTCTTGGGGGCCCCCCCACAGCGGCAGAACGGCAGGGCCCAGTCGCAACGGCGACTGCAGCGACCATGAAAGTTCCGCTACTGTTCACGTACAACGTAAACTACGTAAAATTTGACGACTTGTGTTCCCTGGACCATACCTTTGCATGGGTTGCGCCTCATATATGGGGAATAACTTTACACCGGACGTACGACCTACACAAACTGCGTTTATTATGCGCCGGGCGCAAGTACGTTCGTAAATCACCGTATTTCCCTCACTTGCATATTTGAATCGAAAATCAATGGGAGCGCCACATGCGTCCAGCGTACATATGCGCCCACTCTATGCCGGCGTAGGAAAGTTATGTCGGTGGGATGAAGCCTATTTTAGGGCATATATTAGTTTGGGGGTCAGCGCATAGATACGACGGCGCACATTTGTACTTACGGCGTATCTGGAGATATGTCGGCGTAAGTGCTTTGTGAATCCGGGCCATTCATTTTACCTACAGCAGGTAAGCCTTATCACTGCTACAGCTGGACTCCTGGAAGTGGATAAGGACAGGTATCCTGTCCCCCCTCCCCCTGAAAGGTGGCAATTGTGACACCGGAGGGGGGGAGGAATCCGATGAGCCGAAGTTCCACTTTAGAGTGGAGCTCCGCTAATTGATCTTTTAATAGGATTCTTATTTTATCTTGTTATTTTTGGCTGGAGTTATTTCCCATTGCTTCCAAAGCTTTTAGCTAAAATGATAAAAGTTTTCTGAAATCTCTTGAATTTTGCTAATCGCTACCTGCAAGTGAACGTAATCTGATTATGTATGCCTTGCTTGTAAATTGTATCTGGAATGAAACGCTCCTCTATTTCTATAATTGCTCATATTACTATTTTTGATGCAGACGATAGTGTGTCATTATGTGGAGACAAAACATATTTTACATACCAAATTCTCCCCTTTACAAATGAACCGTGCAGGACCCATTCACAAGTCCTGGAATCAGGTCACCATTAGGTACATTTCCCGACATTAAAGCTGACATAACCGACTCCTGGGTTTATATAACACCAACTTTCAGTTTTGTGTAAACATATTTGTGACTCAGAGATAAAAGAGACTTTCGCTCATTTGGCTTTTTCGTGGCTATGCTCCAGCTCTGTGCAGGTTACTTAGCTATAGATTAATTCTATTTTCTGAGATATATTAACAAACATCAAGAAGCCTGGCTTGTTTCTTGGCACGAGTGCCACACAAACCGTCAGTAAGAATTTATCCCATATCTCTGCACTTCAGACTTTGCATTGCAAGAGCTTGTCAACCTTGAAACACTGGTGTAAGTGGCGTCTGCAAGGGTGCAAACCCAGTCTGACCGGTAAGTTAATTTAGAAAAGTTGCCATTATCATTTAGGCTGAAGTTTAGGTATGGCTTCTTTTTGTATAGTTACTTGGACCAATGTACCGTATATACTTGAGTATAAGCCGACCCGAGTATAAGCCAAGGCACCTAATTTTACCACAAAAAAACTGGGAAAAGCTGTTGACTCGAGTATAAGCCTAGGGTGTCCATCTCCATGCCTCACTGTGTCCATGTGCATGACTCATTGTGTCCATGCCTCACTGTGTCCATGCGTCACTGTGCCCATGCATCACTGTGCCCATGCCTCACTATGCCCATGCCTTACTGTGTCCATGCCTCACTGTGTCCATGCCTCACTGTGTCCATGCCTCACTGTGCCCATGCCTCACTGTGCCCATGCCTCACTGTGTCCATGCCTCACTGTGTCCATGCCTCACTATGCCCATGCCTCACTATGCCCATGCCTTACTGTGTCCATGACTAGACTGACGTTTAGCATGGGAGTCTATGGAAGGGGTGCCCGGATTTGAAAAATCGGTGCTCCCTCACTGTAGGTCCCCCAGACAATAAACTTTGCACACTTGTAGAGGAGAAATAGGGCTACATCTGTGCCGAGTTTCGGGTCCAGGAAACCTATGATCTAGTCACTGTAGAAATTACCATTTAACATAGGAGTCTATGGAAGGGGTGCCTGACTTTGAAAAAACGGTGCTCCCCAGCCGTGGGTCCCCCAGACAAACTTTGTACACTTGTAGAGGAAGAGTGGGACTACATGTGTGGCAAGTTTGGGGTACAGGAGACCTATGGACGGCCGGTACCGGGTCCCCAAAGTCTGGGAGATCAGGCACAAAAAGGTGACTTGAGTATAAGCCGAAGGGGGCATTTTCAGCACACAAAAAAATGCTGAAAAACATGGCTTATACTCGAGTATATATGGTAAGTATTACTGACTGATCCCTGTGGAAACTGGAAATCACTGCAGTAGACATCACTACTACAGCGATCGCCGCTAACTTCTGGGTCCCGGGCCCATTGAATGGTGAACACAGAGAGTTGCACACTTGGCACAGGTGTGGGAGGTGATGTTAGATTCTCCACCTTCATACCTTCCCAACTTTTTGAGATGGGAATGAGGGACACCTATCAGCAAAAGTATGCAGGCATAGGACACACCCCTTGCCACGCCCCTTAAAGGAGAATTGTACAAAAAAACAAGATTGGTTAAAGGGGTGTTCCAGCCAAAAATTGTGTTTATTAAAAGTCAGCAGCTACAAAAAGTGTAGCTGCT
The DNA here is from genome assembly GCA_029574335.1 of Rana kukunoris. NCBI lineage: Eukaryota > Metazoa > Chordata > Amphibia > Anura > Ranidae > Rana > Rana kukunoris. Next base: position 576,568,168 of record CM056050.1, on the reverse strand, counting down.
GGCTTTTAATAAACACTCACTTACCTGCTCCTGCATTCCAGCGACGCGCCGACCGGGGCTCCGCTCCTCTCCCCCCCTCCCCAGCCGGCGTCTCCATCCCGACTGTGGGCACCCAGCCGTGACAGCCTTCGGCTTCACGGCCGGGCACCCACTGCGCATGCGCAAGCCGCACTGCGCATGCACGCGCGTCGCGGCTCGCCGCTGATTGGAGAGGCGATCGCATGGGACCTGTTGTGTGTCCCATGTGATCGCCTACAGGGAGGGGCTGGTGTTGGCGATTAAGGCTTAATCGCCTAACCAGCCCTCGGCGGAAGCAGGAAGTGGGACAGGAAGTCCCACTCCTACTGAAGCCCCCACTCCCCCCCAAAAAAAATTACATGCCAAATGTGGCATGTAAGGGGGAGGGGAGGGGATTAAACAAAAGTTATTTTTTAGGGTGGAACTCCTCTTTAAGCACACAAGTGATTTTTTTTTTTACAACTACTATTCCTTTATATTGGCTGTTGGAGCTTACAAATGCAGCAATTTAGAAATCAGATGGAAGGTTTAGCACTGGGAAAACTAGATAAAAAGTGCATTTTATATACATCTATATAGATTAGACCAAAATCAGGGACAAATGAGGAGGAATGAGGGACAGAGGGACATTGTTCCAAATAAGGGACAGTCCCTTAAAATCAGGGACAGTTGGGAGGTATGTCCACCTTGTCCCATCAGAGAGTGCCCTGAAGTCATTCAGAGAAATGCAAAGTGGTCTGTGAATGGTCTATATTCACTATATGTCAGGACAGTTGCTCAGCACAGCACTCAGAAGCTAACTTTGATCACTAGCTTCCAAAACGATTGGTCAAGTATGGCACATACATATTTACATAAGTCAGATGTAACTATGCGCAAAAAAAAACAAAAAAACTACCTAAACCTAAAGTGGAGTTCTAGTCATTTTTTGTGTTTATTAAAAGTCAACAGCTACAAAAAGTGTAGCTGCTGACTTTTAATAAGCAGACAGTCACCTGTCCCAGGATCCAGTGATGCGGCCGTCCGAACCTTTGCTTTTCTCCCTCTCCGCCTCTCCCCAGCACTGGCATTACAAGTGTGGGCACCCGGCTGTGACAGCTTGCGGGAAAATGCCACAATGATGTGAAACTGAGTTGGAGCCCTGGTTCACACTGAGCTGCGGGAGTGAAGCCGTGCGAGTTCAGCTGATTTCACTCCCGCTGGCAGTCCCGATTTTGGTTGCGATTTAAGAGACATCTGTGCGGGTTTCTGCACAGATATCAATGTAAATCGCAGCCCCAAATCGCAAAATAGTAGTACAGGAACTACTTTTTGAAATCGGTGCAGCACCGCAGATGCGGCGTCGCACCGATTAGGACGGTGTCATTGCCGTCATTGCCGGCAATTGCCGGCAAATGCCGCCAATTTGAGATGCGATTTCACATGTGAAATCGCATCTCAAATTGAACCAAATCGTACCCAGTGTGACCCTGGGCGGAGACAGTTAAATGAACGTAAAGTTGAATAAGTTCTCTGAAGTGGTAAAAAAGAAAAAGAAAAAAGAAAGCTTTGATACCACATGGCACTGTATCATGGATTGTGTATTAACATGTGTTGAATTAAAGCGGAGGTTCACCCTAAATCACTATCTGCCATTAGATCTGCAGTATTCGTTTTTTTTTGTACATATCGTTTTATCAGGCTTTGTTATCCGGCTCGGCGGAGATTCCAACCGGGTATAGGCGTTCCTAAGACAAGCAGAGTTGATTGATGGGCTGGTAAAGCACGTCACGCCTTCTGAAAATACCCAAAGTGACACTCGGCAATTTACGGCGCCTGCGCAGTCGGCTCTACACGGCAGGCACAAGTGTGTCACTTCGGGTATTTTCAGAAGGCGTGACGCGCCCGTCAATCAACTCCGCTTGTCTTACGAACGCCTATACCCGGAAGGAATCCCCGCTCGGAGCTGGATAACAACGGCTCATAAAACGATAAGTACAAAAAAAAACCCAGCATACTGCAGATGTCAGCAGTATGCTGGATCTAATGGCAGATAGTTGATTTTTGGGTGAACCTCCGCTTTAAATTGCAGTAAACGCGGCCCTAATGCAGCGTACACATGATCGGTCATCCCGACAACAAAACTGTGGATTTTTTTCCTGACGGAATGTTGTCTCAAACTTGTGCAGTCACACAAATGTCAAAAATTGTGAACGTCAAGAACGCCGTCACGTACAACACTACAACGAGCCGGGAAAAAAAAGTTCAATGATTTAATGCGTCAAATTGATTACGTGCATACGTAGGATTTTTATGTGTCGGAATTGCATACAGATGATGATGATGATGATTGTCGGAAAACAATTGAGAACCAGCTTTCAAACATTTGTTGTTGGAAATTTCGACAGCAAATGTCCGATGGAGCATACACACAGTTGGAATATCCGACCAAAAGCTCATTTGTTGTCGGAAATTCCGATTGTGTGTATGTGGCATAAGCGTTACTATCTTGTGCTGACCATTCATGCATGGATCTAATCCCTTGAAAAAACAACCTCATATGAATTACTTCACTCACTGCCTTACAAGTACCTGAAATTGTTCTATGGAACCATCATTTTAATAATCTGATTGAGTCTAGAAATTGCTTTTCACTACAATTTTAATCACTTAATTTTTTTTTTTTGGGGGGATGGGGACAAATTAAAAACAAACATCAGCCAAGTGCACTGTGCAGCATATGAAGCATTTAATCGATTCCAAATCATCCTTTGAATTTATACTTTTTCTAAAAACGTTTGTTATTTACAACATTTACAGTAATACAATTCATGCAGGCAAATGTTAAACTATTTTAAACAAGTTTTAAACACACGTTTTAGATATTCAGTCAATTTAAAAAAAATGAACTTACCGGTCAATTGCATAAACAACTGATGTACAGTATGTGTGGCTACCACAAGTTGATAATTAAAGCCGACTTTGCATCCTCTCACCTGCCTTCTCCCCCTCCCTTTTCGAACCGACCACAATGCATTGCAGCGCTGAACAATGCATTGCAAGTACTGATTGACTGAAGCAGTGACAGCTTTAGCCAATCAGGGCACAGAGCCCTGACAGAGTCATGATTGGACACTATCATCATGACTTTATCCAATCATGGCTCATTCCTGCCCTACAGTATAAAAGTATTCTTTCTATGACAGACATTTTCAGTGTGATTTCGGCGTGGAGAGAGATGTAACAGTGCTTTGTTCAGTGCTATTAGTTAGTGTGTTATACTCAGTGGCGGCTGGTGCACAATATTTTTGGGGGGCGCAAACAAACTGAAAAAAAAAACATCAATTGCAGCCACTGTGCCCATCAAATGCAGCTACTGTGCCATCAAACGCAGTTACTGTGCCATCAAACGCATCCACTGTGCCCATCAAACGCATCCACTGTGCCCATCAATTGTCACCACTGTGCCATCAAACGCAGCCACTGTGCCCATCAAACGGCGCCACTGTGCCATCAAAAGCAACCACTGTGCCTATCAATTTCTGCCAGTGTCCCCATCAATTGTTGACACTGTGCTCATCAATTGCTACCCGTGTGCCTATCAATTGCTGCCAGTGTGCCCACAAATTGCTGCCAGTGTGCCCATCAATTGCAGCTACTGTGCCCATCAAATGCTGCCAGTGTGCATCCCCCGGCCAGCACTTAACTGTCTCGGTAGGGCAGCGGGTCATGGTCCTCCATGGTCCTCGCTCCTGGATGTCTTCTCATATCCTCTCTTCTCGTTCTCTGATTGCATGCCTAATAGGTGGCGTCCAATCACAGGGCCTGTCATTTCAGCCAATCAGGTGACAGGTAACCGACCCAATAACCTCATTGGCTGAGAGGCGGCTCAGTGTTAGGAAAGCGAATATTGCTTACTTAATACAAAGAGTGACCAGCGAACACACAGCATGGCTCCCGTTGGTCACTTTTTTGGACGCCTATTAGAGCCTATGGCTCCAATCAGGTGCTTCCAAAAAACAGGTGTACTTCAGGTGCCCGATGCCCAAAAAGGTGTCAGGCACCTGAATAGGGGGGACAGCGGCAACCATAGTAAGATTCATGCAATGCATTAACACCATTTACTTCTGTGTGCATTACTGCCAGTATAACGCCATATAGTTTTTGTGCGTTACTGCCAGTTTAACACCATATAGTTCTGTGTGCGTTACTGCCAGTTTAACACCATATAGTTCTGTGCGTCACTGTTCGTTTGGCGCATCATATTGCAATATTTGATAGTTTAGCTGTGGAGTGTGTCTGTGTAGTGTGAATACTTAAATTAAAGTACACCAAACACCACTTTACATTGATTAAAGTGCATCTACGGACAGATTTCCACGTCTTCTTTACATTTGCTTATGAGCATCGACCCCCCCCCATCCCCATCCCAGTACTGTCTAGGAAGACAACAAGGAGAAGCAAATGTTTACTTGATACTGTAAGGGGGCCAGAAACAAATGTATCCACAGGAGAGGGGGACGTGGTGGTCAGTTCTCAGGCAGGGCATAATTTCCTGGCTCACTAAACCTTCCTCTTTCTCCTCATCCTCTGTCACACAAGCAGAGACAAGTGTGCAGTCCCCTGCAGTTGCCAGAGTGGATAAATCTGCCTCCTTGTCCACATCTATTCCTGCCTCCTGCCATAGCCCCAACATCAGCCATGGAGGAGTCAGCTGAGTTATTTGACCACAGTGTTAGCCACTTGCGCCTTGATTATGCCTAGCTATTACTGGATTCAGATGTTGGTACTGAGGTTGAGGATGACAGGGACATGAGCCTAGAGAGAGGGGAGAACACTGGTAGACATATTGGCTTTTATGTTCCCCCAGCCGCAGCGTATTGCCAAGTTCTCTACAGTGGTAATGATGATGATGAAGATGGAGGAGATGGAGATGATGATGAGGTCACTGATGCGATTTGGGTGCAAGATAGAGCAGAGGAGGAAACTGAAGGTAAGGTGGCACAACTGCAAGTAGGCCAACATCAAGAAACAGTAGAGAGCAGCCATCCTATTCCATCACATTCTGCAGCTGTTATCTCCGGGTCCACTCCCCAAAGCTCAGCTGTCTGGACCTTTGTCAGCACATCTGCAGCAGATCGCACTGTTGCTATCTGCAAACTGTGTCTCAGGCACATCAAACATGGCAAAAACACCAGCTATTTTGGTACCACATGCTTAACAAGGCATTTAACATTTAACTTCCAACCCCCTTGCCCATTGGCAAGAGCACCTAAAAGCCACACAAAATGGGCACAAATCTGTTCCTCCTCCTTACCCACTTCAGTCTGCCCCTGCTATACCGAGTCGTTACCCCTCAGCAGCCTCCACTGACAGGGATGATGGTATAGTACAGGGTGTCCCAAGTCCTAGCAGCACATCTGCCAGCAGCACACCACAACCTGTGGACTGTAGCTGGCAAATTTCTCTGCCCCATCTGCTGCAGCAGAAAAAAAATACAGTCCCTGACACCCACATGCCTAAATGCAAGTTTGTCAAAGCTGTTGGCTCTCCAACTTCTGCCTCTTTTTGTGAATTTGTACCACAATAGCAAGTTCCCAGCCGCTACTACTTTTCACATAAGACCGTTCCATCTCTCTACCATCACGTGGAAGGGAATGTTCTAGCTTCATTGAGCAAGGCACCTTACTGACACGTGGTCCTGCAAGCTTGGGCAGGGGCGATATATTTCTTTCACAGCACACCGGGTAACACTGCTTGCATTCGAAAGGATGCAGAACAGGGCTCCGTGCTGCAGCTTGTTGTGCCCCCACATCTCCCTACAGCTGGTGGTGATGATATCAGACCCGTGAGCTCTATCCCCTCCTCCTCCTCCACCACCTCCATGTCCTCCTCTGCAGAATTGTCCTATGAACATCAGGTACGCCCTAAGCGTTCAAAGGGCTATTCAATGAGTCAGGCTAAAAGGTGCCATACAGTGCTTCAGCTGGTGTGTTTAGAGGACATAAATCATGCAGCTCTGCAAGGAAAGGCCCAGAGGTGGTTCACACCATGCCAGCTGGAGCCAGGAATGGTGGTGTGCAATAATGGCTCAAACCTCCTGTCCTTCCTTAGACAGGGAAAGTTGACACAACCTCATGCTTCAAACCCTGCGAGAGGACCCAAGAATATGTGGCATAAAGGAGAAGGATGATTACTGGTTGGCAACCCTCCTTGACCACCCTTATAAGGGGAAGGTCTAAGAACTCATCCCGTCCCCACAGAGAGTGCAGAAGATAAAATCTTTTGAGGTCACATTAAAGAGGATTTTATTGAACGTTTTTCCTGACTCCAGAAGGTTACAGTGTCATAGAAAAATTTAGTTTTGTGTCTTCTGTTGGCCAAGAGAGGAGCGTTGGATTAGGCTTCTGCCTAAGTGAGGCATTTCGGAACTTTTTTAATCCTTGCCGCCCAGGGCTGTCAGATTCCACATCCCATCGGCAGCGTCTGCATCACATGGTGGACGATTACCTCAGGGCCAAAACAGAGATGGAGAGCTTTTCAGCTGATGATCCACTAACTTACTGGGTCATGAGAATAGACCGCTGTCCAGAACTTGCCCCGTATGCTATTGAGTTGTTGGGCTGCCGCGCATGCAGCGTGCTTTCAGAACGGGCATTCAGTGATGCAGGAGGTTTCATTACTGATCATAAAACACAGACTCCGTGGACCGTTTGACTTTTATAGAAATTAATCAGTCGAGGATTACCAGCTATGAAGCCCCTGATGCTGATGTCACTGATTGTCTTTTTGGATATGAAATCTCTGCAGGACTTCGAGGCTGCCTAGCTTTGAGGGTGTTCAATCACTTTATCTGGAAGAATGTTTTTGGTATAGGTTTTATGGGCACAATTAACACCAATTTTATGGGCACAATTAACACCAATTTTATGGGCACAATTAAGTCCAATTTTTCAGCTTCTGTTTGACAGGAGCATATCATTGCAATTTTTTACAGCAAGGCCAATTCTTGCTTTCATCAAGAGTACCTCTATTGGGTTACAGTGAGAAGGCGCCACTGACACCCAAAGACCAATTTTTCTGCACCTATTTGACAGGTGCATATCGTTGAAATTTTTTACAGCAAGGCCAACTCTTGCTTTCATCAAGATTACCGCTATAGGGTTATGGTGGAAAGGCACACCCAAAGACCAATTTTTACACACCTGTTACTTCTATCCAAAGTCAAAGTGACACCAGAATGTATCCAAAAAAAAATCTCTAATCTTGTTCCCAGTGCACTAATTGTGGTCTCATCATACACACTGGCTCCCCAGCTGTTGCTGAGCAAAATAAAGGCAGCTTGCTGGGATATTTTGTTTTTACTTTATAAATGAAATTATTGCTGCAGCAGATTCTAGACATGGTACAAATATGCAACTTTGCAGGTAAACTAAGGGGACCCCAGGCACTACATTGGAATTTTTAATTTATATGCTTTCACTTTAAAAATCCAAAAAATCACTGCTCATTTAAAAAAAAATCACCAACTTATTTTTTTACATACATGTCCCCCAGGGTAGGACTCTGACCCCTATAACCATTGCATACCCAATTACTTGCATATAAGCCTTCAAGATCAGCACTTTTGATTTTTGACGTTCGAGTCCCATTGACTTTATTGGGGTTCGTGAGTCTGGTCCGAACTTTCTTGGTGTTCGAAGTACTCGTGCAAACAATACAGGGGTCCGCCTGGCCCATCCCTACTGTAAATACTTATTTTTTCTATTTTTACTACTTTTTTCTTTGCCTAGGTGAGGGTGATATATCTAGTCACCTTTTGTGGGTGGGTAGAGCGTGTTGCGACAGCAGAAAGACACTCAGGGCTAGATTCAGGATGGAGAACCTATCTGTAATTTGGCCTAACGTATCTCATTTATGTTAGGCCGCCGCAACTTTTTCAGGAAAGTGATTTATTCATAAAGCACTTGCCTGTAAAGTTGAGGCGGCGTAGCGTAAATCACCCGGACAAATTCAAATTCAGTGGGTAGGGGGCGTATATAATTTAAATGAAGCGCGTCCCCCGCGCCGAACGAACTGCGCATGCGCCAGCCGTGATTGGTTCACAGTGCGCATGCTCCAAATCACGTCGCTACTTGTCAATGAAAGCGACGTCTGCGTAACTGATGGCCACCTCAATTGTGAATGGACGTACGTAAACAACGTAAATTACGTCGGTTTCGACGTCCATAGTTAACATTGGCTGCGCCAGCTATAGCAGGGATTACTTTAGGCCGTGCGTAAGTCTTACGTAAAAGACGTAACGAGATACGCCGGCCGGGCACACGTTTAGGAATCGGCGTATAGGCTCATTTACATATTTTAGACGGGAACGCCACCTAGTGTCCAGCCTAAAATATGAAAATAAGATTCAACGGCGTAAGAGACTTATGCCTGTTGGATCTTATGGAAATCTATGCGTAACTGATTCGATGAATCCGGCGCAGAGATAGGAGGGCCAGACGCTGAAATAAGACGGCTTATCTGGAGATAAGCCGGCTTATTTCTTTCCTGAATCTGGCCCTCAAAGTCCATGTGAGGAGAAACAAATAAACGTAACTGATATTCGTCAATACAGGCCAGGCTCAGCGGGAATTTGGGTTTTTATTTTTGCCGCAAAAAAACAAAAACAAAGACAATTTAAAAAAATATATATATTTTTTTTTTCTTTTTGCTGTAATAAATATCCCCAACAAATTTAAAAAAATTATTTCTTCCTCAGGTTAGGCCAATGTGTATTCTTCTACATATTTTGGGTAATTAGGGTTATAGCGTCTACAAACTATGGGATAGATTTAAGTCATTTTTATTATTACTTTTTACTGCAGATTTTAGTGGTACTGCGACATTCAGATCAGACACTTTTGACACTTTTTTGGGACTATTGACATTTATACAGTGATCACAGCTAAAAATAGGCACTGATTACTGTATAAATGTTACTGGTAGGGAAGGGGTTAACACTAGGGGTGATCAAGGGGTTAATTGTGTTCCCTGTTAGGCGTTGATAACTGTGGGGGGGCTGGAGGAGAGATCGTTGTTCCTAATCACTCTCCCCCCCGACAGAACGGGGATCTGTTTGTTTACACTGACAGATTCCCATTCTGCCTGTTCTTGAAGCGATCGTGGGTGACCGACAGACATCGAGTTCACCGGACCCTCTAAGTTGGCAAATTGCTGTGTACGTGCCCGACATACAATGAGATTTCTTTGGACCATACATCCCACAACTGTTACTGACCAGCGGATCTTTTCTGAATGGAACGAATGGTGGATTTTATACAATTAGCTTGATTTTATCACTCTTTTGTGAGTATGTTTTTAACTTCTTGCAATATTAAAGTCTCACAAAGGTAATGAGCTAGGCTATATCCTTTTTTTCTTTTAGAGTATTCAGGGGGCTGGGGGCTTCTGCAGAAAGGAGTTTTTTTTACCTTAATGCATAGACAGCATAATGGTAAAAAACCTTGAGCCTTTAGAACCACTTTAAATAGACTCTGAGTGACCCAAGATGGCCACCTAGAATCACCAATCAGGTGGCTGCTCCCTGTGACCCAGGAAACCGTAGAGGAACTAGGTTCCCTATGCAATGCCACTTCGGTTGAGAGTCATTAGCAGTGGGCAAAGCAGACTGCGCCTGCCTACACGCTATTTTCTGAGATGACTACGTCACTTCTTAGGGGGCAGTGTGCCAGATTTAGCCCATGTGCTAACATGCTACAAGTCATCCCGCACATGCCCTGACACACTGTGGGTTTCTTGCAGATCTATCGGACCCAAAGGTAGTGGTAAAGGGGTGCTGGACATTTTTACAGGTTATCAAAATGTGGACAAATTCATTACTTGAGCCCAATTAACTTGTACTTGATAGCTCATCAGAGACAGGAACAGCCTAGGAGAGTTGAGAAATCCAAGTGAAATGAACCAATTCACCAAATGAAGTCTTTGGACTCCTAGGGAGTACACACAACCGTTTTTCGGGTTGTAAAAAATTACGTTTTTAATGGTCTAGAAAAAAACAAAGTTTTTTTCAACCCGATCGTTAAAACGGCCTTGCCTACACGCGATCGTGGAAAAAAAATGCTCTAGCAAAGCGCAGTGACGTACAACACGTACAACGACACTATAAAGGGGAAGTTCCATTCGGATGGACCCACCCTTGGGGCTGCTTTTGCTGATTTTGTGTTAGTAAAAGACGATTCGTGCTTTTCAGTATGTTAGAGTATGATGAATGTGCTTACTTCATTACCAATGCTAGTTTTACCAGAACAAGTGCTCCCGTCTCATAACTTGCATCTGAGCATGCACGTTTTTTTCACGTCATTAAAGCCCACACACGATCATTTTTTACGACGTTAAAAACGACAACGTTGAAAATGTTGTGAAAAATTAGAACATGTTCTAAATGTTTACAGTTTTTTCTCTATTGGTTTGGCTCATTTCTTGAAACAGAAATGACATTCTCAAAACAACATGGACAAATCTCCAAACCACTTTGCAATTGTTCACAACTGAATGGCATTTCTCATTCATTTCATCAAATTGCAAATGTCTTAGGACATGTCTCAATGTCTCAGTACATTTCTCAAATGATTTAGTACAAGTAACCTACATTTAGCACAATTTCCAATTGAATAGATCTTGTTGATCCAAACTGATTGTCATTTCTCAGTCTAAATGGTCGTTCTCTCCAAAACGTGTCAGCGTCATTTCATTGTTTAAGTCATCACATGCACAATAGTCTGTTCAATTGTCAAAATTATTCAGGAACACAATACCATGAATACCATATATGAATCTCTTGGAACATTTGATAAAATCATTACAGCAATTGACAGTCAGGTAAAACTAGAACTTGAACGAAGGAGGAGTTGGTCTCAGATGACCAATCAAACAGTATGTTTAGTTACCTGACAGGTACTGTCCATTACTGTATTGTGAATGCCCACCAAACATGTATATATAGAGATTGACCATGCAGGACCAGTACAATGTCTGAACATGGAGGCACCTGGCCAAGTAGATGAACACCGGCAACTGCCTGCCCAAGGAAGAGGAAGAGGAAGAAGAGGAGGAGTAAGGGTGCGTGATGGTGGAATAGGGGGAAGAAACTGAGGAGCACGAAGACACCATGCTGTCCCTAATGAAATTTGGGCGACAAATTTGACGTGTGAAGTGTGACGGAGGAAAAACCTACTTTTCCATCCGTCTGGCGGATTGGATTGGGTGAACACGGACAGACGGTCCATGTTCATCCGATCCCCCCATAGGAGAGAGCGGATAGCTGGCAGGGCAGTCCCTGTACAGTGTGCGAGGACCTCCCTGTCATCCGCCGGCTTAGCGGGGATCAATGGAGCGATCCCCGCTGAGCAAGTGGAGGTTCACGGGGCGGATCATTACTGATCCGCCCCGTGTGAAAGGGGCCTTACAGTAGTTGTGAAACTCGAGCTTTATTTACAGCATTGTAGGCTAAATTTACAGTAAGGCCTCTTTCACACGGTGCGGACCGTTTTTCGGTCCGCTCCGTGTGTGTCCGTCGGCTCAGCGGGGGGTCCCGCTCAGCTGTCGGCGGACAGGGCGGTCCCCGCACACTGTGCAGGGACCGCCCTGTCTCTCCTCCGCTATCCCCTATGGGGAATCGGATGAAAACGGACCGTCTGTCCGTTTGCATCCGATCCGATCCACCGGACGGAAGAAAAATAGGGTTTTCTTCCGTCCGCAAAACGGATCCAGACGGACGCGGATCTTAGGCGGACGTTAGCGGATGCATCATCCGCTAACGGATCCGCTACCATAGGGCCCCATTCTAAGTCCGTTTACGGACTTAGAAAAAGCGGACCGTTCGTCTGCACGTGTGAAAGGGCCCTAATTGTCCTTGTTTTTTGTTTGTGTGTTTATATTTCCATATATTATGCTGTGTACGTTTTCTTTTTAGTCTCATGTATGGAAGTTACTTTGTGTGTGAATGATAATGGTTACAATACTGTAAAGTAATTTTTCCTTTGCAGTATGAGTGCAATGTGTGATGTCAAACCTTGGAGGCTACTCTTACCCTAAAAACTTTTCTCATTTTTCAGTTTTATACACAATTGTATTCAGTTAGCTAGACAAAAACTGTACAGTAACCATTGGCAATGAAGGACTGGGCTAATGCCGCGTACACACGGTCGTTTTTTGCGATGAAAAAAAAAACGACGTTTTCTGTGAAGTAAAAAACGACGTTTTTGAAACGTCACTTTTCAAAGACAATTTTGCATACACACCATCGTTTTTTCACAAAAAGCAAGGTTACGTTCACCACTCTTTTCCATTGAAGCTCGCTTCATAACTAGCTTCTGGGCATGCGCGGGTTGAAAAACGTCGTTTTGAACGACGTTTTTGCTACACACGGTGACTTTTTGTGAAACAAAAAACGACGTTTTGAAAAACGACACAAAAAATTCAAACATGTTGGAATTTTTTTTTGGTCGTTTTTTTGAAGACAAAAAACGACGTTTTGCCCACACACGATCAATTTAAATGACGTTTTAAAAAACGTCGTTTTTTTTCATCGCAAAAAACGACCGTGTGTACGCGGCATTAGACTGAAAGGTGGACATGAGGGATATTTCAATGGTCCTCTGCCATAGAGATAAAACATCTAAACATTTTGACTTGCAGTGCTTATTCAATGCCAAAGGGATGATGCATTTTGGGGGCACTGACTAGTTGAATGAAAAAGAAATTTAGTTTTGACACATGGGTGAAGTGTTTTGGGAAAGATATGAACTTTTGAAGGTGAACCATGGTGTTGTGCCGAACCATCCAGGTTATTTTGGCAAAAGCACCAAAAGAGCTGAGAATGTCTGGTCTGTTTTTTTAAGAAATGAGCCAAAGCAATTGAGAAGAATCTTTGCCATTTTGGAGGCACTGACTCTTTATATGGGAAAGGAATATGGTTTTGAAGCAAGAGTGAACAGTTTTGGGAAAGATATGAGCTTTTGCACGTGAGTAATAGTGTTGTGCTGAACTGTAAGACTGTTTTGCCAAATGATCTTAGAGTTTTGAGAATGTCATTTCGGTTTCAAGAAATGAGCCAAACCAATAGAGAAAAACTGTAATGCCCATTTTTTCACATTGTGAAAAGTGCTCTGGAGGCCACACATGATCGTTTTTAATGACATTTAAAAAAACATAATTTTTTACAACCCGAAAAACGGTCGTGTGTACACGGCATTACACTTAAAGATTTATGGGACCTGGCAGGGACCTGTGGCGTGTCTGTGCACGTGCTGGTTCATATTCCAAGATGTGGAATCAGAACTGAGAAAATGTTCATCTGCAAGACGACAACACAGAACTCCATGAACTAGTAAGAATGATTTTTTTTTTTATTTGCATACAGGGGCAGTTGTTGGAGATCCTAAATGTTACTTTGGATAAGTGGGGTGTTCGCCTTCCCAGACAGCTGAGGATGTGACTGAAGTGTCACAAAACTAAAAACTAAACACTATTTTTAAGTATAGTAATTAGAATGGAGAAATGTCATAAATATGGTTGAGGGACGTTATCTCACAGGTGACCCAGGTTAACTGATACTGTGGCTGGCAGCCTATAAATCTCTGGCACTGTTCCACATGTCATTATACTAGCTTATTGAGTCACCTAGCCAGCTTGAGGTCCACAGATGACAACAATTGAAAGTAATTGCAATGGAAACTTTCCTGCTGAGAAGGCGAGTCAGTTTATGTGCAAAACTCCCTATCTTATATAATAATAGCGATGATGATGTAACAGAAAACCATATACACCGGCATTAAATGCCTGGATCAGTCTTTAATGACACATGGTTGGTTGTTGTTGTTGGATACAATATACAGTATCTGTGATTTTTAACTGTTTTTATAATATGTATAAAAAAGAGACTGAGAGATCTTAGTTTGTCATATTGCAAGATAGAAACATCTGAATAAATAAAAAAGTTTTTGATTAAAATGAATAGGTAATGATTGATAACATTGGATTAAAAAATGGGGCATGAGGGTGTAAAGGGAGGGGAGAACAGGAGTAGATAAGAAAGAATAAGCGGAAAGAGTGGGTAAGGTATTAACCAGGATTTTAATAATAAACATGATATATTTTGTAATTAAATGAAACAAAATAAAGCCTTAAATGAATATCACAATGATGAGAAACTGGAGACAGTTTAATGATGTAAACCTCAATAAGTCTCTTGACAGAGTTTTCTGAAGTGGAATTAAGCAAAAAAAAAAAAAAAAAAGGACTATTAAATGGCATGTGTGGTAATTATAAATGTTACCTATCTAAATCGAGGTTTCATCTCTCCCATGACTCTTTGAAGTCTCTGAACTCCAGAACCCACTAAACAAGTTACCAATCCCAGAGAAAACTATCTATCTATCTATGGAAAAAGATAGCATGTTTGCCCTGTTAAATAAGGCACCTCATCTCTATAAGATAGTGCAGGGTTATGAAGAGGGTGAGGGGATTATAACGGTGCCTTAACAAGTCACAAAATATTTGAAACAGAGTTAAATAAAGACAATATTTTATTCAATATTAAATTGATTAATGATGGGAACAGTAAGTTAAAAATAACACTGATTTAAAGTGAATATTTAACAATGTCCCGACATGTTTCGCCTATTCGTTGGCTTCCTCAGGGGTGTGAGATTCATTCAGTTTATTTGTTACAGTCTATTGAAAAAACACAATAATAATAAGAGTACATGCAAACATGTTTCAAAGCATGGCTGAACGTCAAGAGATGTGCGGACAAAAATAACCCTATGGGCCAGATTCAGGTAGAGTTAGGCTGGAGTATCCATTGATCCGCCAGCCTAACTGTCACTTTAAGCCGGCGTTTTTCTTGTTTTCTGTAACCAGAAAACAAGAAACGCCGGGTTGGAGTTCCGATGCGATCGGCGCAATTGAATTTCGCCATCGCATCGTTACTTCAACTTAAAAATGGCGCCGGGGGCGTTCCCGCTCATTAACGCTGAAAAAATATGTTAATCAGCGGGAGTCGGAAATTCACGATCTTTTTCGGGTGCGACGCAGTGACTTTACAAAGTTTCCGGAAGCGATACGCGACGTAAAGATAAAGCAGCCCCCTAGTGGAGTATCCTATGTTAAGTATAGGCGTCGTCATCGCGTCGGAAAAAAAACAAATCGCGTCGCTTGCGTAAAACGTTCATGAATGGGGATGTGACGTCATTGACGTTCACTGACAGAATTTGGAGCATGCGCACTGGGATGCATTGACACTCGACGCATGCGCAGTACGTTCGCCCCGGGATCGCGCATAGTTTAAATAATACACGCCCCGTACCCGCCCAATTTGAATTCCGCCGGCTCATTTGCGATGCGCTGCCGCAACTTTAGGAGCAAGTGCTTCATGAATAACAGCACTTGCTCCTAAAATTTCGGCAGAGTAACGTAAATGAGAAGCGTTACTCCAGAGCAAAGATGCTCTCATCTACCTGAATCTGGCCCTATATGTGGTAAACCCCCAAGACAGACTTAATGCCACGACAGAACTGTACCTACCCCAGGTCAAGAATCGAGGCAAGATGCAGCGTCCCAAGGCGACATAAAGAGACCCCAAACCTTAGTGTGATTGCAGGGTGCTAGTAATTCAAACTAAAAAACATAATTCAAAAAGAAGCTAGTTAGGGGTTAAGTACCGTGAGATAATAACTCACAGCTAATATCCCTAAGTAGGGGCTAGCATAGCCTCCATACATGAAATGATCTATCTATCTATATATCTATCTATCTTGCAATATTGTAGGGGGTTTTGCTAAGGTCTACTGCTTTTCAGTGAGTTTAGACCAGCTAGAAAAAAACTTCAAATTCTTATGCCTCGTTTCCACTGAGCAGATCGGTTCGGGTCGCTTAGAACGGAACGGTTCAGAGGGGCCCGGTCTATTCTGGTGAGCGTTTCCACTGCCAGTCGGACTACCAGGGCCATACAGGTTTTAGAAAAAAATCCCTCTCGTGATGTCACACTAGTGCGACGAGAAACGTGATGCAGCGTCACTCAGCGTCAACCAAACACCAAAAAAAAATAAACAACAATGGAGGTCATTCAGCAGCTCGTGTTTTCTCTGCTAGCCTTTTGGTTCTTTACAGGCAAAATAAATGCCGCATTGTATGGGAGAAGGTTTCGAGCGGCCAGGAGAAACACAGCAGAAAAGAAAAGGAAACTTTTAGCTTGGATGTGTAGCTGGGAGGAGAAGTAAACATTGGTGCGGCTAAGACAAAGACGGCAGCGCTATAGGGTAAGCACAACTGACCGACTTAACTGAAACACACACACACTGACCCACACACACACTGACACACACACTGACACACACACTGACACACACACACACTGACCCACACACTGACCGACACACACACACTGACCCACACACACACACTGACCCCCCCCCCCCACACACACACACACTGACCCACACACACTGACACACACACACACTGACACACACACTGACCCACACACACACACACTGACACACATTGACACACACACACACACTGACCCACCAATATGACACACACACTGACCTACCAACCAACCTTGACATACACATTGACTTGAAAGATGTTTATTTTTTGAGATATGTTACCATTTCTATTTTTTTTCAGGTGCTTCTCCTTTTGGCAAAGCAGCGCCGCAGCCCAGTGATTTGGGCTTTCCCTCGTGCCAATGATTGGTGGAATGTGACCGTCCCAGGATTTACACACAGACAGTGGGTGCAGAATTTCAGGATGTCAGAGGAAACCTTCTCCTTTCTTTGTGCCAAGCTGCGTCCAGTAATGGAAAAGAGAAATACAAACTTCAGAGCCAGTTTGCCTGTGAGGAAGAGAGTTGCCATTGCTCTGTGGAAGCTGGCTACCAACAGTGAATACAGGAGTATAGGCCATCTTTTCGGTGTGAGCAAATCTTCAGTGTGTCGGTGTGTGCAGGACTTCTGTAAGGCTGTGTGCACATTGCTAGCTCCTGACATTGTGCATTTTCCGGAGAGGGAAAAGCTTAAAGACATGGCTGAGTACTTTGAGAACAGGTGGGGCCTTCCACAGTGTGTTGGTGCTATTGATTAGTGTTGAGCGGAATACGCCATATTCGATTTCGCGATATTGCGCGAATATATAGAAGAATATTTGCGAATATTCGCTAATATCGAATATTCGTGATATTTTATCCCAAAAAATGTTTGCGAAATTTCGCTAATGCGAAAATGATTGCGAAATTCTCATAAACGGAGATCATTTCCTGTATTACTAAACTAATATGCACTAAACACTAACTCTACACTAACTCTACTTAAAAGAAAGGAGAATAAGGGGGCAAAAGAAGGGCGGAGAAGATAATCGCGCAATATTCCTATTGCGCGATTATCTTCTCCGCCCTTCTTTTGCATCAGAGCCAATCAGAATAACTCAAATATTCGGCAAAAGGAATATCGCGCAATATTCCTTTTGCCAAATATTCGAGTTATTCTGATTGGCTCTGATGCAAAAGAAGGGCGGAGAAGCTAATCGCGCAATATTCCTTTTGCCGAATATTCGAGTTATTCTGATTGGCTCTGATGCGGCACCTTAACTTTTAATTTTTTATCATTTATTAGTACAATGTTTATTTACTTTGTTATAAGTTTAATAAAATGTTGCAGAAACGACATACTCGTAGAAGTCTATTTTGGTTTTTTATTTAACAAAAAATTAATCTTCATACTTTTTTTAAAGTAAAAATTTTGGGAATGTACAATCTCTTAAACAATAACCTAAAGAGGTTGTCATTTTCTTTTTTCAACATCACTTATATTTGTCTGAATTTCTCAATTTCTGTTCCTCCTCAGTAAGCATATAGTAAAGTTTACTGAGAAGGAACAGGAAGTGAGAAATTCAGACAAAAAAAAAACATATGAAGTCATCGGGGGTGCCTTTTGCTGAAATCCAGGCTGCACCTTCCAAGGCGTGCGTGGGTGATAATGCAAAGGTGCCAGGGGGGAATCAGATCAAAAATTTGGAGAATGTACAATCTCTTAACCACTTGCCAACCAGCCGCCGCAGTAATACGGCGGCAGGTCGGCACTCCTGCGCGAGAGCCCGTAGCTCTACGTCGCCACTTTCGACGGCCACTAGGGGGCGCGTGCGCGCCGCCGGCGCACCGCACGCGCGCCCACCGCTCGCCCCCGAGTCCCGTGCGTGTGCCCGGCGGGCACGATCGCCGCCGGGCACACGCGATCGCTCGTTACAGAGCGGGGAACGGGAGCTGTGTGTGTAAACACACAGTGCTCGTTCCTGTCAGCGGGGGAAACGCTGATTTTCTGTTCATACAATGTATGAACGGAACATCAGTGATTCCCCCTAGTAAGTCCACCCCCCCATACAGTTAGAACACAAATAGGAACACACTTAACCCCTTCCCCGCCCCCTAGTGTTAACCCCTTCACTGCCAATGGCATTTTTATAGTAATCCAATGCATTTTTATAGCATTGATCGCTAAAAAAATGCCAATGGTCCCAAAAATGTGTCAAAAGTGTCCGAAGTGCCCGCCATAAGGTCGCAGTACTGAAAAAAAACGTTGATCGCCGCCATTACTAGTAAAAAAAAATAATAATAATAAAAATGCCATAAAACTACCCCCTATATTGTAAACGCTACAACTTTTGCGCAAACCAATCAATAAACGCTAATTGCGATTTTTTTTACGAAAAATATGTAGCAGAATACGTATCGGCCTAAACTGAGGAAAAACATTTTTTTTTATATATTTTTGGGGGATATTTATTACAGAAAAAAGTAAAAAATATTGCATTTTTTTCAAAATAGTCGCTCTGTTTTTGTTTATAGCGCAAAAAATAAAAACCGCAGAGATGATCAAATACCACCAAAAGAAAGCTCTATTTGTGGGAAAAAAAGGACGCCAATTTTGTTTGGGAGCCACGTCGCATGACCGCGCAATTGTCAGTTAAAGCGACGCAGTGCCGAATCGCAAAAAGTGCTCTGGTCTTTGGACAGCAATATGGTCCGGGGCTAAAGTGGTTAAACAATAACCTAAAGAGGTTGTAATTTTTTTTTTCAACATCACTTGTAAATGTTTTTTTGAATATTTGTCTGAATTTCTCAATTTCTGTTCCTCCTCAGTAAGCATGTAGTACAGTTTACTGAGAAGGAACAGGAAGTGAGAAATTCAGACAAAGAAAAAACATATGAAGTCATCGGGGGTGCCTTTTGCTGAAATCCAGGCTGCACCTTCCAAGGCGTGCGTGGGTGATAATGCAATGGTGCCAGGAGGGAATCTGAGCAGCACTACAACTAAAGCCATGTGCAGCAAGGAGGAAATGTGTCCAATCTTGTGTGATTGGTGCTGGCTCAAAAGTAGCCTATTAATAAAATAAAATATAAATTTTTAAACACAAAATAATTAAATTTCCTTTAAAAGTAAAAATGGGTACAGGTCCTGTGCTGCATGAAAGGCATTACTGTCTGGGTGGTGACCTGGGTTGACGATTGGCTCCAATCACTTGAACAAGCTGACCAAGGACACCGAGGAAGGCCTGGTTGAAGGTAGCCAACTGCTCCATCTGCTGCCGGGCAATTTCTACCTCCTGGCGCATAGCTTCCTGTGCATCCTGACGTAGTGCTTGAAACCTTCTCTCAGAAAGGTTATCCATTCTTTCCAGCTGCCTTTCTTCTGCTGCCCGCATATCCTCCATGACTGTGCGCAGATCCAACTGAAACCTTCTTCTTTCACCTGTATTATCCCAAAAAAATATTGGGGCAGATTCACAGAGAATTAGATTCTCGTAGAGTATCAGAAATACACTACGCCGCCGTTTTTTACCTGGCTCTACGTGGAATTCAGGTAGATTTTGTCCAGTAAACGACGGCGGCGTAGTGTATTTCTCCCATCGCAATCCATCTGCGCGACTAGGGGATGTGAAGCATTTAAAATAGGCGCGTTCCCGCGGCGATCGAACTGCGCATGCTCCGTTCGCAAATTTCCCGCCGTGCATTGCGCGAAAACACATCGTCACGTCGTAGTAGCGTCGTTTACGTACATTCCTATTCCCGAACGAGTTACGTTAAAAAAAAAAAATATTTTCAAATCGACGCGGGAACGACGGCCATACTTTACATGGGTTACGCACTGTTAGACCAGCAAAAAGCTCCTTTAACATTACGCAGCCAAAAAATGACGTAGGCGATTGCGAGGGACACTCGTACCTTCGTGGATCGCCGTAAAAACTAATTTGCATACCCCGACGCATGAAAACGACGCAAACTCCTCCCAGCGGCCTCAAAAATATCGCAGCGTAGATCCGAAGGCTTACGAAGACGTAAGCCTCTCGGATCGAAGCCCGAAGCCGCCGTATCATGGTTTGAGGATTCAAACTAGTGATACGGCGCGCAAAATTTGAAATTACTCCTGTCTAACACCAGTTAGACAGGCGTAATTGCTCTGTGAATCTGGGCCATTGTTTTTTGTCATCTGTCCAACCAATACTGTAAGCCCCTTTCTCATCTGCCCCACCAGATTGTACCACACTGGCCCACTTCTGTTCCCCCATCTCATCTGCTACACCAATACACAGCACTGCTCATCTGCCCCCTAGAGCTGAACCCCGCCTCTCATCTCTTCCACCACTGTACCTCCTGCACATCTGCCCCAAAACTGATCACCCCTTCCCCCCCTCTCATCTGCTACACCAATACACAGCACTGATCATCTGCCCCCCAGAGCTGAACCCCCCTCTCATCTCTTCCACCACTGTACCTCCTGCACATCTCCCCCAAAACTGATCACCCCCCTCTCATCTGCTACACCAATACACAACACTGCTCATCTGCCCCCCAGAGAATTTAAAGGGTCACTAAAGGAATTTTTTTTTTTAGCTAAATAGCTTCCCTTACCTTACTGCAGTACTGGTTTCATGTCCTTATTGTTTGTTTTTGCTTTGAAAATGCTGTTAACCTGCTCTGTTCTCCACACTTCCTGCTTGTCTGTTTCCTTATAAGCACCATACTGGGAGCTTTCTCACGATGGTTTAAGCTGTCATTACTGTGTGTCTAAAACTTCCCAGAACCAATCAGATTCATTTTAAAAACAAAACACTGCCCTGGATTTGTTTGTTTTTGTTCTGTGTTTCTATTTCTACTTTGCAGAAACATGAAGCCAGTTCAAAAGTGAAACAAGCCTGCATGCACATTATATGATTGATTTTTATCTATTTTTAATCATTTTGAAAAGGAATCGGTTAACTTTTATGTCTCTATACCCTGTAAACATTCATTTCAGCAAAAAAAATGTTTTCCTTTAGTGACCCTTTAATGATTATCATCATGTCTTACCATTGTGTCGGGGTGCATTGGGAGTACTCGGTGGTTGGCTACTCGGTGGTTGGCTACTCGGTGGTTGGTCTGATGAAAAACTACTGTTGCTGCTGAAAGATGTTGAAGGTCCATCATCTGAAATGTTTGATACATCATTGAAGAGTCCATCAACTGTTTCTGAAAATAAACATATGGTTAGATATTTCATTTCAAATGGTTAGCAGAGCGATATCCTATGCAAAGTTTAAAAAAAATTAACTTACCAAAGGGGTCTACCATGGATTCCAGAATTACAGTTGCAGAGTCCAGATCTCCCTCCCTGCCTTGGTTTGCTCTCCGATGACCGTAAATTGCGTCCATGGCGTCGTACCACCTCCAAGCAGTTGGACAATTTCCACTACGGCTGTTGGCGTCCTTAATTTTTTTATATTGAGCTTTAAGCTTTTTCAGCTTTGCCCTACACTGGCCCGACGTCCGTTCGAATGCCATCCGCTGAGATATTTCTTTATAGACCTTCTCATTTCTCACTGATCCATCAAGCTCACTCTGAATAACGCCATCACCAATAATTGATAGGAAAGTAGATAGTTCCTCAGATAACCAAAGCCTGTTGTTTGCTGCCATCCTTCTCCTTTATATGGACTAGCGACGTGGTGATTGGTTGGCGCTTTGCTTTGACGTCAGCATAGCTGTTTTCTGTCCACCAATCAGTGGAATGAACCATGTGACGCCAGTAGCTCCGCCCTAACCGTACCGCTCCACTTTTCTTTGGACCCTCATCTGAAGCAGGACCCTTGCTGGCGTGGTACGGTTCGCTTTTATGGTGCGCTTTCATAATGGAAACACCCAAAATAGCGAACCGTACCGAACCGTAACAAAACGATCCGCTCAGTGGAAACGAGGCATTAGCTCACTTTAATGTACCAGAAAATCGCTCTTACAGGTGTCTTCACTTAAACTTAACTGGCTATCCAGACTTTATAGTCCCAAAGCCGGTTACCGCCTAGACTTTTCACTTTGTCTTAGTCTCCTCTTCGACACATGAAATGCTCACCTGGGCTGCACAGGCTCCTGCCTAATGACCCACTGGCACTAAACACATTTCAGGTGATGGTCTGGTCCAATCCAGCCCCTCTCCTGGAGGACAAGGTAGACACCCTCCTGGTGTTTTCTTCCACACATACACACTGCTCCTGGAGCAGCTTGTCTCCAGGTGAAAGGAGCCCTGAACTGCAGACAGTCCCTTTGTTACAAAGGACATTCCCACATACACAGCCAACCTACTGCTTTACTGTAAGACATGGATATATGGATTTACAGGAGACCAGCAGGGCTTCATCCCTTCCATTACTCTTTAAAGCCTCCTGACTCCAGAACCCAATCCCTATCTATCTATCTATCTATCTATCTATCTATCTATCTATCTATCTATCTATCTATCTATCTATCTATCTATCTATCTATCTATCTATCCATCATAATATTGTAGGGGGTCTTGCCCAGGTCTAGTGCTTTTCGGTGAGGTCAGACCAGTCGGAAATACAGTATCAAAGCTCTTGACACACTTTTGTTTAAAATAAAAGGTTCCAGAAAGTCACTTACAGAATTACCACTGTAGGGGTCTTCAGCCACAAAACATTTATGTAGTGTTACCCCCGTAGGGGCTACTGAGTGTAGTAGGCCGTCTGTCACCCTGCCCAGCCAAGCATACACTTTTCAAGCATCCGGAGACATGAAAGCAGTCTTTGCACTTGTTTTTTTGTATTTTAGTAAGAGGAACTTACATAGGGATAGGAAACCTATGAGATGCCCAGATAATTGACAGTCAAAATTGGGACCAACTATATACACCACGGTATATACAATCTCCTCTCTCTCTCTCTCCAGCACTTCACTTGCTTGCAGAATATCTCTCCTCAACACCTCCAGCACATCACTTGCTTGCACTTCCCGGACCAACTAGCACTGATTGGTAGGCATGACGCTGGCTCAGCCAGGCCTAAAGCAGATGCCAATTGCAGACAGGGACCGAGGTCCCCTATGGTGTAGCAAAAATAGAAAGTTCCAGTGTTAGCTGTCTCTGTAGCTATTGTTCCCAGTACAACCTCTGTGGAACTCCTAGAGACTTGCCTGGCAGTGTTCTCCCACTGTCCCCCCTTGCTCCTCCTGTGCCTCCTGGTCAGGACACCTCTCTGGGTTGTAGGAGGGTCCCATGCGCACCCAAGCCTAGACCCATGGTCACCCCTCCCCCCACTAGGGGGCTCCCCAAAGGCCCAACAGCCTAACACTCCATCTGCCACCCGATCAACTCCTCCCCATCTGGGCTAACCCTGGTTATTTAAGGAGGCCTTCCCCCTGCCAATCCAGATTGGGGATTGGTCAAGGCACATTTAGAATACCTCAGGCAGCTCCACCTCCCCTCTCCACCTCTCTTTCCAGAAAACCCTAGAACATTCTGGAAAGAAGTGGGAGATCCTGTAGATGCTACCTGTGAGTCACCCAGCACCACTCCCAGCCTAGATCAAAACACACTCAGGCTTGGCTGCTAGCCAAGCCTGGAAATGTACCTACTCTTACAAACTGTACTATCACTCCTAGCACACTAGAAGGTCCTACATAAATTTGCCAGCTTTCTGGCTATCCAGACTTCATAGTCTCAAAGCCTTTTTTTCAGCCCAGACTTTCCACTTTGTCTTAGTCACTTCTTCGTCACATGAAATGTGTTTCTACAGGCGTAGATGCTAGGCATAGAGATGCCTGTAGAAATGCATTCTGGGCTGCACAGACTCCTGCCCTAATGACCCAATGGCTTTAAACACCTTTCAGTTGATGGCCTGGTCCAATCCAGACCACAGGGTAGACACCCTTCTGTCTCCAGGGAAAAGAGCCCTAAACTACATATAAATTCCTTAATTCTATGACATGGACATAGTGTTAAGAACTTCATCCCTCTCGTGGACTCTTTGAAATCTCTGGACTCCAGAACCCAATCTAGGAAAAAATTCAAATAAATTCTCTGCTCAGAACAGACATTCTGGATCGATCGATCGATCGATCTATCTATCTATCTATCTATCTATCTATCTATCTATCTATCTATCTATCTATCTATCTATCTATCTATCTATCTATCTATCTATCTATCTATCTATCTATCTATCTATCTATCTATCTATCGATCTGTCTATCGTGCAATCTGTCTGTATGCAGGGTGCAGAACTATAGTAATAAATATTGCAATTTTTTTTTTAACACTAAACTTCTCAGTCTGTCCATTCAGGTCACAACAATACAAAATAATGTGGTTTCTCGGGCACGGAGACCTGTCTCTCACTTCTTGCCATCTCCCCTTTCTCTTTCACAGTGCGTTTGCTTTCGTTTTTTTGGAAGGCGTCCATCTACTTGAAATACTTGCTGTGTATTGAGGCAGTGGAGGAATTGCATGCACGCAGCCTGCCTTCTTCACTAGAACCTGTTTGCCCTGTCAAGTGTCATGATGTAGTGCAAGAAAGGAAACAGCTATGAGCTCGGAGAAAGGTTACAGTTATTGAAATGAAGAATCCTTTGTTGGTTTAAACACTCCCCTCTGTGCTATCATGTAATTGGTCCATAAACTGGATGAACCTGACAAACAAGTCTTCTTGCTGTACTTGGTGGTATTTCAATTTTAGAAACTGTGCAGAACATTAAATTCCAGCCAGTCTTTGCTGGATTTTGCTTGGTTACAGGTGGCGGAGACTGAACTGTATTCTCCAAGGAGCTGGGCTTGCTGCGAAGGCAGAAGAGATCTGTTGCTCAGCATTTGCCAGTGCAGAATGGATAAGGGTGTCTTGCAAATAGTTGGACTGGTCCTGTGTGGCATTGGCCTGGTTGGGACATGTGCTGTGACGGGCATGCCGCAGTGGCGCGTGACCGCTTTCATTGGGAGCAACATCATTGTCTTTGAAACTCTCTGGGAAGGCCTATGGATGAACTGCTACAGACAGGCCAACATAAGGATGCAGTGCAAACAGTACGACTCTTTGCTTGCCCTGACTCCGGACTTGCAAGCCGGAAGAGCCTTGATGTGCGTTGCGATCTGTCTGTCCTTTGTGTCCTTGCTCATCGCCATCATTGGTATGAAGTGCACTAATTGTGGTCAAGACAATGAACAGACCAAAGGGATTATCCTCTTAATCGCCGGAATCTGCTTCATCCTTTCCGGCATCATAGTTCTGATCCCAGTATCGTGGACGGCCAACAGCATCATCAGAGACTTCTACAACCCTCTGGTCAACCAGTCTCAGAAGAGAGAGTTGGGGGACGCCATTTATCTTGGCTGGGCAACAGCTCTTGTTCTTGTCGCAGGGGGGGCCATTTTGTGCTGCTTTTGCTCACCAAAAGAGACAAAATATAGCTACAGTCTGCCTGCAAAAAGCATATCTAGAGCCCCCCGTGAAGAAATTGCGAGGAAAACATCAAGTTTGTATTCAAAAAGTCAGTATGTCTGATGCATGTCAAAAATGCAATGACAGTCTTATAGAACTGAACAAAGGATGTCAGAAATTGCCGTCATCTTTAAGTTCTTTCGTACTGCGGACCCCTAACGCTTGTAACTTCAACCTCTTTGGAATTTAAAAGTCACAGAACGGTACAACGACACCATTTGTGGAACTTTTACGGCAGTTGTAGTTGACAATGCTCACAAGAACACTGATGACACTCTTTAAAGTCCGTGAGGACTGGAGGTGGAATGTGACGCTCACGGCAACAAGTGGTCCAAAGTGAATGTTTTTAAGGTGGAATTTATTCCTTTCTGTAACAACCCAAGGTCGCTTGCAGGCAGGTGAAGGAAGAAGATAACTTATTTTAAAGTATATGCAAAGCCAAAACTTTTTTTTTTAATTTTGGAATAGAGGAGGGTTAAAGATTTTTTGTTTTGTTAATGTTTGTATAATTTAATTGTTTTAGCCATCTGTGTCTGGTTAGGGGGCATTCTCTTCATTTTCTGTCCTGTAAACTCAACATTAAGGGACAGTTCCCACCACAATCCCACAGGAACACAGTCCGTATGTCTGTGCAATTCCTGTAGTGAGATTTTGGGCTGCAAATTGCACTAGAATGCAAAAAAAGTGCACTGATTTTGAAAAACATGCCGCATCAAATCACATGGTACTCCGATACCATGCAATCTAGTGCCCACATATGCACTGCGTTTGCGATCTGTGTTTTTTGGTGCCATTAGCAACGTATTGGCACACAAAGTGACGCTCGTCCGCTCACTGCCTCGGCATATGGTAAACTTCTCTTAGTGAAAAATGGCTTGAGCTTGTCTCGTAATCTTGGGAAATCCCCTTCTAACATGTTTAGTCTAGTAGGGGCTTAATGGCTGAGGCCTCACCATTAAGCCCCTACTGGGCAAAGCATGTTAGAAGGGATTTTTCCATGGGAAGAAGAGACCAAGCTAAAGCCATTTTTTACTAAGAGGAGTTCACTATATGCTGATATGCGTACGCACATCAATTTTGTTGTAGTTCTCGATGTGTCTAATGAGCCAGTATTCAACCTGACCAGCACTTACAAACATTGTGGTCAGCCAGCTGGGGTAACAGATTGGGGCATTTGAGCGGTATCAATTCTATTTGGTTTTTGGTCTACTATGTAAATGTATTGGCGTCCACAGCAGATTGCAAAGGCAATGGGTTCTGAACGTCCTGCATGGCATTCTGGTGTGAACCGGCAGTAAGTGCCCCGATGTGTGAAGAATTCCCACTTAGTTGTCTACAGTTGGCAACACCGGTCCCTATGGAAAAAATTTCCCTCTATTTCTGTTCTAGTGGCAGCTCAGAATTTTGGATTCCCCTCACTTTTGTTCTCGGTGGAATTAGTGATCTGCACAATGAGTAAATCTCCCTGACGGGGACACAGACAGCAATGAAACGCTGACTCTAAATCTTAAAAAAAAAAAAAAATGGTTTGCCTTTAGTTATACTTTAACTATTGTACTAAGTTACTGTTTATTGCATTTTTTTTTATTACATATTTTTTTACTACAAGGTTTTATTGTGCCTTAACTTGATCACTGATTTCTGTACAGATGATTTAGGTGTTAAGGCAAATCTTTCCACACATAAAGAAAATAATGAATGATGGATAAACAGGAACATTTTCTACTTGATATATAAAAGAAAAGACTTTCAGTTCAATATGAATTTATTGAGCTTGTTTGGTAGGAGAAAGAGCAGTAAGCCATCTCAACCCATCAGAACACTTCCCTTGCCAAGCTGGCCGTAGTTAATGTGAAGCTGATTGGTTGCTATGGGTGACAGCACTTTGCAGTTAGTTATGGATAAACGGGAAAATGGAAAGAGACTGCACTAAAATTAACCAAAAGAAATAGAGAAAACACAATGTGATTACAGTGTATTCCTACCAGGTGCTGCGATTATCATGTAAACAATAAATACAAGAAATTGCCATAAAAAAATACATAAACCGCGCTACCTCGGGGTGGTTGAGGTAGCGCGATTTATATATTTTCCCTAGTTATGGATAAACCAATACAAGGGCGACATAAAGGGAACAGAGGCAGATTGCCAAAGAGGAGGTTCTCACTGGGATGGTATTTGTTTTATTGTTTCGTGGTCATGGTGATTTTACCATAAAAAGCTCAGATCACTCCAGTAATATATGTTTATATATTTAATTGCTAACAGATGGAGCTTTGCTAAGTAGGACAGAGCAAAGCGTGGTAACCCATAGCAACCAACCAGAATTAATTTTTTGTTATTTCAGTGACTCTAAACTGCAGGGTGGAAGCTGGTTGGTTGCTACGGACGATAGACTGCATATGCACTGAATGCACTATCTTTTTATATAAGCTTGTTTATTTGTATATTGTATATTTTAATAATTTTATGTTTTGTTTTTTTTCAATACATTTGAAACAATGTATATGCTATTGATTTGGGTTTGGCATGAATCATAAAATTATTGGTAAAACTCACTCACCTTGTTCTGATTGGCTGTTCTCTCTAAAGCTGGATACACACATAAAAGTTTCTGTAGATGTTTTCCTTCAAATTTACCAAAACCATATAATATGAGGTCAAACCTTAATTCTATTTGTATGCAATCAGGTAGGCCCTGGCACGACATGGTTTTGGTAAATCTGTAGGAAATCAGACAACAAAAGTTGTATACGGTAGTGTGTTTTTGGCTCATATGCACGATTGGATTATCCGATGGGAATTATGTGATGACAGGCTATTGTCAGAAAATCCGACCGTTTGTATGCTTCATCGGACAATTGTTGTCGGATTTTCTGTGGACAAATGTGGGATGGCATGCTTGAAAATGGTTCGCCAACAATTGTGTGTTGTGTGAATGATCGGAAGCAAATGCTCACCATAACACAACATTAGCAGAAGTTGTCACAAAAAAATCAAATAGTGGTGTTGCGCTCCCTCATGAAATAACATATAAACCTAGATATATGAATGCAGAGAGAATGAATTATATAAAATGATATAAATAAATATATAAAGTGCTGCTAACAAGTGACTACAGGTGTAATGATATAAAGTACAATGATAATAAATATAAAAAAAAATGATAATAATTAGAATAAAAAAACAATGGGCCAGATTCACAAAGCACTTACTCCGGAGTATCACGAGTTAGGCACGCGTAAGTCTAAAAATGCGCACGCTTATCTATGCACCGTATCCCCAAAACGATATACGCCTGAAATCCACATTTTTTAGACCGACGTAATTTGGATAGACCGGAGCAGCGTGCGTGCAAAACTGCACTAGACACACCATTGATTTCCTATGCAAATATGCAAATGAGGGAGTTACGCTGATCCACAAAAGTAAGTTTGTGCGGTGCAGTCTACACGATGTGCTTATCAGCTGCACGGCCGGTCTAAAATTAGACCAAATAAAAGCTTGCTTAAAATTAGACAATCCGTCTACATGTCAGCTAAAGCAACACCATTAGGGCCGAGCTGAGCAGCCACACTTGCAGGACATTAATCTGTATGCCAACATGTCAGGGGCATCCTTGCTCATAGCTATACTACTGACTTTAGATGAGCGCAGAAGGAGGAGGGCACCGAGGAGGGCACGGGTGAGGACCTTTGTCGGGTATATCCGTGGGGTGAGCCCAATGGTAATAGTCCCCCCTTTTGGCTGGAAGTAGGGTGCAATTGGAGAGATACCCTGTGCTAATAGGAGGGTAGATGTTGGTTCCTCAGCTTCCACTAATTTCAGTGAAATTGAGTAAAGGTGGATTAATTAGGTCAGGAGCCTGTGCAGGCCAGCAGGCCCAAAGATTGCTAAAGTAAAATGATCCTATGCTGCTATAAGGATGCCAGTTGTGACCGATGCACCCTAAACCATATAAAACAAAGAAAAAAATGTGTCTCTAGAGTCTAATAGCAATCTTTGGGCCTGCTGGCCTGCACAGGCTCCTGACCTAATTAATCCACCTTTACTCAATTTCACTGAAATTAGTGGAAGCTGAGGAACCAACATCTACCCTCCTAATAACAGGGTATCTCTCCAGTTGCACCCTAATTCCAGCCAAAAGGGGGGCCTATTACCATTGGGCTCACCCCACGGATATACCTGACAAAGGTATTAATTTAGCAGCGCCATTTCTCTTTCTACTATCCATATTTATATGAGCTCCCCACATAGGGATCCTACTGGGAGGCAACAGCTACTTTATTCACCATAGCGCGGACTCCCCTGTTCTTACACGGGAGAGGATCTGCCGACCGCCACTGGGCAAGGTACTGGCAACACTCCATTTCCTTGCCAGTGGCTCTTTTCACCCTAATGGCTAAATATATATTTTATATACATTTTTTTCTGTTTAGTATATATTTTATAATAATTAATATAATAAATATATATATATATATTTTTTTTTAACTAATATAAATTTACTAATTGTATTATTATTATAATTATCTTATTTAATATTTTATATATATATATATACACACCGACACGACACAAACCTCCAAACAGCAACAGACAACGGAATAAAAGCACCTTGCTTCAGGAAGGGAAAAAAATTGGATGTACTTTTGCAATGGAAGGGCATTTCTCTCGGTCTATTTAAGCACTGTGCATAGCTCACTAAGTCTGACGGGTCTAGTTCCCATCTAACTGATTGCGCCGTGCCGAGTTCTGAGCATGCTCAGAGAGGTGCTGACCATAGTCTGCTTCATGTGTACATGCCCAGTCTGGCCGGCCCTTCATTTGCATGGGGTCACGGCTCATTTCAATGGAACACGCCCACGTCCTTCCCACTTTGAATTACACCGCCTTACGCCTCGGAATTTACATTGCACCGGTGCAAATTTGGCCGAAAATACTACGAGGATACGGCACTTGCGCCTCGAAATTAAGCCGGTCTAACTTAAAGGAGTTGCACTACGCCAGTCCAAAGATGCGCCGATGTACGTGAATCGGGCCCAATGCGTGTAGAATTAGAAACAAATGGAAATAAAGTCCATTGTGAGTGTAGCAAAAGGTGCTAAAGTGCTGGCGAAACTCAGAAGGGGAAAATCATATTAAACATATAAACCCAGATATATGAATGCAGAGAGAATAAATTATATATAATTATATACATAAATATATAAAGTGCTGCTGTGCTGCAAACAAGTGACTACAGGTGCAATGATATAAAGTGCAATGATAATAGATATTAAACAAATAATAATAATGAAAGCAGAAGTTGCCTAAAGGGTGGCGCTAAAGAGCCGAAAAAACATGTCGTTTTGTGTTTGTTGGCATACAATTCTTTGCCGTTTGTATGCAAAACAAGTTCCTGGCCAACGCCCTTTGGACAGAAGTCCTACACTTTGTCAGATGGAAATTAGATTGTGTATATTAGGGTTAAGCCCAGTCAGCATGTCCTACCCACAGCCCGTGCCTGATCAAGGGCTCATTCACTGTGAACACAGCTTTCAACTGCAAAGACAGAGGACGGGGCTTTGCTTTATGGCTGCAACAAGCATTGGGCGTTATTTACTAAAGCCAAATTCACTTTGCACTATAAGTGCAAAGTGCACTTGAAATTGTACTACAAGTGCACTTGGAGGTGCAGTCGCTGTAGATCTGAGAGGGACATGCAAGGAAAATAGAAAGCAGCATTTTAGCTTGCACATGATTGGATAATAAAATCAGCAGAGCTTCCCCTCATTTCAGATCTACCCCTCAGATTTACAGTGACTGCACTTCCAAGTGCAATTTTAAGTGCACTTTGCACTTGTCGTGCAAAGTGGATTTGTCTTTTGTAAATAACCTCCATTATCCCCCATATCCAATTCAATGGGCAGTACCACCATCAAATGTGACCCATTAAAGGGAATGAAGCACCTCTACAACATAGTACATGCAGATGTGGTGCATGGTGTGAAATTTACAGGGTTAAAACAAGTGGTGAAGAGGCGACTTATGGCCTCCTTATTGCCTATAAATGCCTCTGAAAAGTGATCCAAGCGCTGATTGCTAGTGACAATCACTAGGGTAATCACAGCCTAACAGAGACATAAGCTATAGCTACTGACCTGCTTGACATGCTGGCTGCCTGGCAGTCTCTAGATTTAAAGTTTTGTGTCATTAACCTGAAACAATCATGCAGCAAGTGAAGATGGAGAGAAGTCAGAACATTACATTTGCATGCTTGCTGTGAGTTGGTGACTCAGAGAACTGAAGCCGCTGGATCAGCATGACAGAGAGCGGGAATGGCAGTCTACATCTATTGGTCATGACAAGTTTACTATAAAACTGGTTGCACCCCTCAGCTTTTTGCTTCATTGCTGCAGACGGGATGATATGCAACAGGTTTTGCAATCTGCCAGATCTGATAATGGCGTCCTGGACGGGTGCCCAACAACCTCCTTATTTAGAATGATCCTATGAGCATAGCAATGGTGTCCTTAAACAATTGCACCTTCCAAGTCATTATGCCGCGTACACGCGGTCGTTTTTTGTGATGAAATAAAGCTATACAAAACGTTGTTTTATGTCTTCTGAAAAACGACCAAAAAAAAAAATTCGAACATGCTTCAATTTTATATGTCGTTTTTCAGAATGACGTTTTTTGTGTCATAAAAAATGATCGTGTGTGGGCAAAACTATATTTTAAATGACGTTTTTAAAACCGCGCGAGTGCCGTCGAACGTTAACCGCGCTTTGCAAGAGCATTTTCAGAAAATGATGGTGTGTAGGCAACGTCGTCTTTTAAAATGAAGTTTGAAAAACGTTGTTTTGTTTCGTGAGATAAAACTACGTTTTTTTACATCACAAAAAGTGATCGTGTGTACGCGGCATTAGACATTTAAGTGGATAACCAGAAAATAGAGATCTGTACCGGCACTGATTGATGGCAGAGAAATCTAAAATAAGGTGAACAGATGTTTTAAATGAGATCCAGGGACATACATTTTTCTTTACTAGTAATGGGCAACAATCAGCGACTCTCTGCCCGTCGCCGCCCGCCTCACAGCCTCTCAAGTCTTACTCTTTGGGCCCCGGCTACTACTGGATGGGGAGCGGAGGAAGATCACTCCGCCAGGGTAGGGAAGGAGATAGGCAGGTGGCTGGCCAGGATTTGAGCCAAGGCAGAAGAACATGTGAGTGGAGCTGAATAGACATGCGCACATGATCATCAGAAGGGGGCACAGATAATGAGAAAAATACAACCCCCCTATGCTAGTAGGCACGGCGGAGCGGGGGGGGGGGTGTAATTCTAATTTTTATTTTAATTCTGCACTGACTGTCTTTGAAATTGCACCTGTCCCATATTAAAGGGTAACTAAAGGAAAACATTTTTTTTTGCTGAAATGACTGTTTACAGTGTATAGAGACATAAAAGTTAACTGATTCCTTTTATCAAATCAATCATATAATGTGCCTGCAGGTTAGTTTCACTTTTAAACTGGTTTCATTTTTCTGTGAAGTAGAGAGACGCACAGAACAAAAACAAACAAATCCAGGGCAGTGTTTTGTTTTTAAAATGAATCTGATGGTTATGAGGAGTTTTAGACACACAGTAATGACAGCTTGGACCACAGTGAAAAGCTGCCATGAGATTTTTCATAAGGAGCCAGACAAGCAGGAAGTGTGGAGATCAGAGCAGGATTACAGCAACTTCAAAGCAAAAACGAACAATGAGGACATGAAACCAGGACTGCAGTAAGGTAAAGGAAGCTATTTAGCTAAAAAAAAAAAACTTTAGTGATCCTATAAATCCAATCCGGGGACAAAACCAGGGACAGACTTGGTCTGGGGACAGTGTCCTCAATCAGGGACTGTCCCCTGAAACTGGGGATGTCTGGTCACCCTAATCTAAAATGACTCTTCTCAACAGATAATCTGCATGTTTATGGGCACCTTAGCAAACAGTATTTCTAAACACATGGACTGAAAAGTAATATATTGCAGCTTATCAGCCCTTAGATGTAGTGGCTGCATTTTTTTTAATTTTTTTTCAGTATAAATACATTTTCTGTAAGTACAGAAAAATTAAAACATTCCTTGCCAAAAATTCAGTGTCCTTAAACTTCCACTGTAACTCACCCTAGAATTACTCCATTAACCACTTACAAACCGGAAGATTTCCCCCTTAACCTCCCTGGCGGTATGATTCTTTCAAATTTTAGGTGCTGAAAGCGGTTCCATTATTTGCAAGGAAATTTGGCGTTTTATACTGTAGACCTGTAATTCTTAGGAATAACTTACTTAAATCTGACCAAACAAAAGTCTAATAGGCATCCCGGGTATGAATTTTTATTTTTTTTAATTATAAATTATAATATAATAAATAATTATAAATAATTATAACAAATAATAATATAATTATAGTAAAAATTATTCAATAATGTAATGAAATCAAAATCACTGAAATTTGCTCAGTTGCAGAATTGTCGCTGTCATTTTTTTTTTTTTTTTTATGACGAATTTTCCCACAAATCGCAAAATTCTGCAAGTGATTATAATGTATTATCGCTGTTTTTTAACTGATCTAAAACCATTTTTGACATAAAGGGACACTTTTGGTTGCTATGGGCAATCTACAGTTTGCG
Organism: Rana kukunoris; assembly: GCA_029574335.1. Taxonomy (NCBI): domain Eukaryota; kingdom Metazoa; phylum Chordata; class Amphibia; order Anura; family Ranidae; genus Rana; species Rana kukunoris. The sequence continues at coordinate 576,533,690 of CM056050.1, read as the reverse complement.
GGGAGAAAGAACACTTTTTATTATATAAAAGGACATGTAGGGCACTGGGCAGACCACTAGGGACAAGGGGGGTGTATTTTTTACATACAGATTACATTGTACTGTATGTAATGTGTTTATTTACTTTTTTGAATATGGCACCGTTTCTCCTCCCCCGTGCGTCGTAACGTCGCAGGGAACGGAGATCGGCGGCACATGGGGACACTGTGTGAATCGAGCGAGCACCCGCTCGCTCACACAGCGTGTTGGCATCGCTGGATCCAGGAACAAGGTAAGTAAACCAAGCCTGTGCACTCAGCGAGGCGAGCCCGAGTTTGACTCGGGGTTACCGATCGCAGCATGAAAGTGTAACCCCCGAGTCAGACTCGGGAATACCGCCAGGGGAGTTAATGACCAGGCCATTTTTTGCGATACCGCGAAGCGTCACTTTAACTAACAATTGCGCGGTCGTGCGACGCTGTACCCAAAATACATTTGCGCCAATTTCCCCCCACAAATTTAGCTTTCTTTTGGTGGTATTTGATCACCTCTGCGCTTTTCATTTAGAAACAATTTTGAAAAAAAACAAAACTCTGGCCCGGATTCACAAAGCACTTACGCCGACGTAACTCCAGATGCGCCGCGTAAGTACAAATATGCGCCATCGTATCTGTGCGCCGGACCCACAAACTAAGATACGCCTAAAAACAGACTTCATCCCACCAAGTAACTTGCCTACGCCGGCATAGAGTGGGCGCATATTTACGCTGGACGCATGTGGCGCTCCCATTGATTTTCTATTCAAATATGCAAATGAGGGAGATACGCCGATTCACGAACGTACTTGGGCCCGCGCATGGTTTACGTGGTTTGCGTAAGTTTTACGTTCGGCGTAAAGTTATTCCTCATAGATAGAGGCGCAACCCATGCAAAGGTATGGACCAGGTATGGCTGGGCGTAGGTTATGTTCACGGCGTACACAGTGATCCGACGTATCTTAGGCAGTTGTTCCGACGTGGTTGTGCGCATGCGCACGGGGATACGTCCATGTCCCGACACATGCGCAGTTCATTTTAAGTACTTGTCTGGGGCCCGGCCCATCATTTCATGTGATCAAGCTTTATTAACATGGATCACGCCCACTTCCAGCCCACTTCCACCTACTTCCACTTATGCCTACGAAATATGCGCTACGCCGGCGCAGAGTTGGGAGCATTTGCTTTGCGAATTCCATGCTTGCCTGTCTGCGCTGCGTCGGCGTAGCATAAAAGAAATCCGCTACGGCGGCATAAATGTGCGCTGATGTAAGTGAATCTGGGCCTATATTTTTTACTTTTTGCTATAATAAAATAAATACCCCCCCCCCCCCCCCCAAAAAAAAAAAAATATTTATCAGTTTAGGCCGATATGTATTCTTCTACATATATTGATTGGTTTGCGTAAAAGTTATGGGGCCAGATTCACGTACATCGGCGCATTTTTGGACCGGCGTAGTGCAACTCCTTTAAGTTAGACCGGCTTAATTTCGAGGCGCAAGTACCGTATCCTCGTAGTATTTTCGGCCAAATTTGCACCGGTGCAATGTAAATTCCGAGGCGTAAGGCGGTGTAATTCAAAGTGGGAAGGACGTGGGCGTGTTCCATTGAAATGAGCCATGACCCCATGCAAATGAAGGGCCGGCCAGACTGGGCATGTGTACATGAAGCAGACTATGGTCAGCACCTCTCTGAGCATGCTCAGAACTCGGCACGGTGCAATCAGTTCGATAGAAACTAGGCCTGTCAGACTTAGGGCCAGATTCAGGTAGAGTTAGGCTGGAGTATCCATTGATCTGCCAGCCTAACTGTCACTTTAAGCCGGCGTTTTTGTTTTTTGTAACCAGAAAACAAGAAACGCCGGGTTGGAGTTCCGATGCGATCGGCGCAATTGAATTTCGCCATCGCATCGTTACTTCAACTTAAAAATGGCGCCGGGGGCTGATTAACGCTGAAAAAATATGTTAATCAGCGGGAGTCGGAAATTCACGATCGTATTCGGGCGCGACGCAGTGACTTTACGACGTTTCCGGAAGCGATACGCGACGTAAAGATAAAGCAGCCCCCTAGTGGAGTATCCTATGTTAAGTATAGGCGTCGTCATCGCGTCCGAAAAAAAAAAATCGCGTCGTTTGCGTAAAACTTTCATGAATGGGGATGTGACATCATTGACGTTCACTGACAGAATTTGGAGCATGCGCACTGGGATGCATTGACACTCGACGCATGCGCAGTACGTTCGCCGCGGGATCGCGCTTAGTTTTAATAATACACGCCCCGTACCCGCCCAATTTGAATTCCGCCGGCTCATTTGCGATGCGCTGCCGCAACTTTAGGAGCAAGTGCTTCATGAATAACAGCACTTGCTCCTAAAATTTCGACAGAGTAACGTAAATGAAAAGTGTTACTCCAGAGCAAAGATGCTCTCATCTACCTAAATCTGGCCCTTAGTGAGCTACGCACAGTGCTTAAATAGACCGAGAGAAATGCCCTTCCATTGCAAAAGTACATCCAATTTTTTTCCCTTCCTGAAGCAAGGTGCTTTTATTCCGTTGTCTGTTGCTGTTTGGAGGTTTGTGTCGTGTCTGTGTGTATATATATATATATATATAATATTAAATAAGATAATTATAATAATATTAAAATTAGTACATTTATATTAGTTAAAAAAATAAAAATATATATTTATTATATTAATTATTATAAAATATATACTAAACAGAAAAAAATGTATATAAAATATATATTTACCCATTAGGGTGAAAAGAGCCACTGGCAAGGAAATGGAGTGTTGCCAGTACCTTGCCCAGTGGCGGTCGGCAGATCCTGTCCCGTGTAAGAACAGGGGAGTCCGCGCTATGGTGAATAAAGTAGCTGTTGCCTCCCAGTAGGATCCCTACGTGAGGAGCTAATATAAATATGGATAGTAGAAAGGGAAATGGCGCTGCTAAATTAATACCTTTGTCGGGTATATCCGTGGGGTGAGCCCAATGGTAATAGGCCCCCCTTTTGGCTGGAATTAGGGTGCAATTGGAGAGATACCCTGTGTTAATAGGAGGGTAGATGTTGGTTCCTCAGCTTCCACTAATTTCAGTGAAATTGAGTAAAGGTGGATTAATTAGGTCAGGAGCCGGTGCAGGCCAACAGGCCCAAAGATTGCTAAAGTAAAATGATCCTATGCTGCTATAAGGATGCCAGTTGTGACCGATGCACCCTAAACCATATAAAACAAAGAAAAAAATGTGTCTAATAGGTAGGAATCCCTACCAGTGTGGTTACTAGTGTAATCAACCACACTAGTAGGGATTCCTACCTATTAGACTCTAGAGACACATTTTTTTCTTTGTTTTATATGGTTTAGGGTGCATCGGTCACAACTGGCATCCTTATAGCAGCATAGGATCATTTTACTTTAGCAATCTTTGGGCCTGCTGGCCCACACAGGCTCCTGACCTAATTAATCCACCTTTACTCAATTTCACTGAAATTAGTGGAAGCTGAGGAACCAACATCTACCCTCCTATTAACACAGGGTATCTTTCCAATTGCACCCTAATCTCAGCCAAAAGGGGGGCCTATTACCATTGGGCTCACCCCACGGATATACCTGACAAAGATCCTCTCCCGTGCCCTCCTCCTTCTGCGCTCATCTAAAGTCAGTAGTATAGCTATGAGCAAGGATTCCCCTGGCATGTTGGCATACAGATTAATGTCCTGCAAGTGTGGCTGCTCAGCTCGGCCCTAATGGTGTTGCTTTTGCTGACATGTAGACGGATTGTCTAATTTTAAGCAAGCTTTTATATGGTCTAATTTTAGACCGGCCGTGCAGCTGATAAGCACATCGTGTAGACTGCACCGCACAAACATACTTTTGTGGATCGGCGTATCTCCCTCATTTGCATATTTGCATAGCAAATCAATGGTGTGTCTAGTGCAGTTTTGCACGAACGCTGGGCCTGTCTATCCAAGTTACGTCGGTCTAAAAAATGTGGATTTCAGGCGTATATCGTTTTGGGGATACGGTGCACAGATAAGCGTGTGCATTTTTAGACTTACGCGTGCCTAACTCGTGATACTCCAGAGTAAGTGCTTTGTGAATCTGGCCCATAGTGTCCACAAAATAGGGGATAGATTTATGGCATTTTTTTATTTTATTTTTATTTAGTAGTAATGGTGGTGATTTGCAATCTTTAGCGGGACTGCGACATTGCGGTGGACAGATCGGACATGCGGTGATGGCTGGTCGACAAGTGGTTAACATTAAAGTGTTAGCAAACCCACAACAGTAAAATCAATTTGTATATGCAGTAAAGCATGCTTGTTATACTCTGTGGAAGGGGTTAATCCTCTGCATTGTAGTTTGATCCTGTCTTCTCTGATCTTCCTCTTCTTTTACTGTCCCTAATCCATCTCCTGATAGAACAGAGCTTTGGAAGCACTCTGCACATGCTTAGTTTTGTGTGTAATGCTAAATATTTTTTATTGGAGGATGCATGTGAACAGCACAGGGCCAATCATCACTATCCAGACAGAGGGTCAGGGGTCCTGCAGCCTCATAGGACATTCAGCGTAGAATGAAAACTCCTCCTACAAGCTCTAACCAAACACTGATAGAAGTCAAAGGTATTTAGCAGTTTATATTTATTAAAATACCGTATATACTAAAGTATAAGCTTATACTCGATATAACACCTGAATTCTTGCCAGGCATCCATTTTTTTAAAAGCCGCGGCTTTGTTCTGGATTTCCGTTCCTTGATAGGCATTTGACACTGTGTTCTGCCTATCACGGAGGTCCTCGGAAAGTTTCCCAGCAGACACTGTGTTCAGTGTTCCGCCAATCGCAGACGTCCTATTGTTCGAGGATGAAAGAATGTCTGTGATTGGCGGAACATTAAACACAGTGTCTGCTGGGAAACTGAGTCCGGTGATGAGAGCACCTCCGTGATAGACGGAACACAGTGTCAAATGTCTATCACGGAACAGAACACCAAGAGGAAGTAGGACTTTTAAAAAATGGACGCCTGTCAAGATTGCAGGTACTCGGTTACAGAGAGGTATGGCACAGTGAGACTGCAATGGGCACAGAGAGGTATGGCACAGTGAGACTGCAATGGGCACAGAGAGGTATGGCACAGTGAGACTGCAATGGGCACAGAGAGGTATGGCACAGTGAGACTGCAATGGGCACAGAGAGGTATGACACAGTGAGACTGCAATGGGCACAGAGAGGTATGGCACAGTGAGACTGCAATGGGCACAGTGAGGTATGGCACAGTGAGACTGCAATGGGCACAGAGAGGTATGGCACAGTGAGACTGCAATGGGCACAGAGAGGTATGGCACAGTGAGACTGCAATGGGCACAGAGAGGTATGGCACAGTGAGACTGCAATGGGCACAGAGAGGTATGGCACAGTGAGACTGCAATGGGCACAGAGAGGTATGACACAGTGAGACTGCAATGGGCACAGAGAGGTATGGCACAGTGAGACTGCAATGGGCACAGTGAGGTATGGCACAGTGAGACTGCAATGGGCACAGAGAGGTATGGCACAGTGAGACTGCAATGGGCACAGAGAGGTATGGCACAGTGAGACTGCAATGGGCACAGTGAGGTATGGCACAGTGAGACTGCAATGGTCACAGAGAGGTATGGCACAGTGAGACTGCAATGGGCACAGTGAGGCGTGGCACAGTGAGACTGCAATGGGCACAGTGAGGTATGGCACAGTAACACTGCAATGGGCACAGTGAGGTATGGCACAGTGAGACTGCAATGGGCACAGCGAGATATGGCACAGTGAGACTGCAATGGGCACAGAGAGGTATGGCACAGTGAGACTGCAATGGGCACGATGAGGCGTGCACATGGGTATCTTTTCCGCTTACAGTAGCTGCTGCATTCTCACCCTAGGCTTATACTCGAGTCAATACGTTTTCCCATTTTTTTGTGGTAAAATTAGGTCCTCGGCTTATACTCGAGTATATGCGGTAATTGCATGTTCATGTTCTGTGTACTGTGGGAGACCAGATATAGTGAATACAGGCTCCTGGGTTTAGTAACACTTTGAACAGCCATATACTGTAACCTTTAAATGTGGGTTGCGAAGGAAGTAAATTGTGCAGTTCAGCCGGAGCATAACCACTATGTGAGCGTGCCGCAGGGGGCTAAACCTGACACAGGTGTACAGACTGTACTCTGCTATTACACCGGCTCTTCTATGTAGAGTATTCTCATAGGAGATGATCACACACTAGGCAGCCTGAGTAATGGAACATCTTTCGTGAAAGCACAGACACAAGGTGCATAACAGAATTACTTATTCCTGATTTCAATGGAAACAAACTGCATGTACATTTCTCATTACTATGTTTTGATTATTCTTTAATAAAAAAAAAAAAACAGTTTTTGGTCCCCTAATTGCTTTTTATGCTGGCGGTGACATGCTTTGCAGAAGAAAATACAATGTACAAACTCTGTCGGGCTGATGAGTGTGGCTGCGGGTGGAAACGGTTGGGAAGCGCGCTGATGCTATCAGGCGTGTGGCATTTTAAAAAAAAAACATTCTTTGATTTGTCAGGAAGCGATCTCATGTGGCCAGGGTGGCTCAAACTGGCAGCTTTATGGCCGTGCCACACAAAAAGACTAGAGAAATATGAAGCCATCAAAAATTTCGAACATGCTCAAATTTTTCACGTCGTTTTTAACGTTGTCGTTTTTAACGTCGTAAAAAATGGTCATGTGTGGGCTTTAACGACGTGAAAAAAACGTGCATGCTCAGAAGCAATTTATGAGACGGGAGCGCTCGTTCTGGTAAAACTACCGTTCGTAATGGAGTAAGCACATTCATCACGTTGTGACAGACTGAAAAGCACGGCTGATCCGCTCTATAGGCTCACTATGCAAGCCGCTTAGGGCCCCGCAAAGCTGCAGAGGGCCCCCCAAATTACTAGAGGCCCCACTTGGTGAGAAGTAATTTTCAGCCCCTCACCCGCCTCTTACCTCTTCTCCCATGCAGCCAGCGAGTTGAGAAGTCAGCACACCCCCTCTTCTCACTTTAATGCAAGATGTTTTTGCGATGTCAAGGTACACGCCTCTCAGCTTTAAGACTGTAATTTTGCTTAGGGCCCCAGGGAGGGCAGGATCGGCACTGCTGAAAAGCGTGAATCGTCTTTTACTAACACAGAATCAGCAAAAGCAGCCCAAAGGGTGGCGCCATCTGCATGGAACTTCCCCTTTATAGTGACGTCGTACATGTTGTACATCACCGCACTTTGCTAGAGCATTTTTTTTTCACGATCGTGTGTAGGCAACGCCGTTTTAAAGATCGGGTTGAAAAAAAAGTTGTTTTTTCTAGACTATTAAAAACTAAATTTTTTAGAACCGGAAAAACGGTCGTGTGTACGCGGCATCAGGCCTCCCTCTGATTACCTGCAGAAAATTGCTGTTTTTTTTCACATAGCCCTCCTTACTCCCGGGTGCTTTTTACTCAATAAACAGTACAGGGTATTTGAGTAGATAAATAGAGGGCGCTAGACTTCAAATGATAGTAACGAAAAAATCCCCTATAATCAAAAAAATAAATGAAAATTAAATGAAAATTGGTCTGGTCAGGAGGGGTGTTTAAGTCCCCAGTAAGGAAGTGGTGTTAAAAAATAAAATAATTTGGCACCTTGCGGGGAGGAGGGGTACCTGGCTTTGACAGGTACCCGCTCCCACTTCCTGCTGAGTTTGCCGTAGCCGTTGCCACAGCTGGCCCATTGAGCGCAATTCCCACATGCACAGTAGGGAACCGTCTGTGAAGCCGCAAGGATTCACTGATGGTTTCCCTTACCCAAGATGGTGGTGCCAGCACCCCGAGAGCCGATTCAAGAATAGGCTTAATGTGAGGACACCACGGGATCCCTGGATGGGTAAGAACCCTAATAGTAAATGTCAGCAGTGACAGTATTTGTAGCTGCTGACTTTTAATTTTTTTTGGTGTGGGGGCTGGAGCTCGGCTTTAAGTGGTTAAAAGCACAGCCTCCAGGGTGCTCTGCGCTGCTTCTCCAAACTTCCCCAAACGGCAGCATGTACAGTAAAACCTTGGTTTGAGAGCGTTTTGCAAGACAAGAAAAATGTTTTAATACATGTTGCCTTGATATACAAGCAATGTCTTGATATAAGAGTAGCGTCATGTCACAACTAGTGTTGCTTTACGAATATTCGCATTGCGAATATTCGCTACGAATATTGCATATTCGAGTATTCGCAAATAACTCGAATATCGCGGCGAATATTCGCTATTTCGAATATTCGTATTTTTCAAATTTCGCAATAAATTTCGCAATTTTTTTATTTATTTTTTATACAATATAGCGAATATTCGTAAATATCGAATATTCGTGATATTTTATCCCAAAAAAATAGCGAAATTTCGCAATCATTTTCGCTTTCGCATATGCGAAATTTCGCTATTTTTTTTTTAATAAAATATAGCGAATATTCGTAAATATCGAATATTCGTGATATTTTATATATAAAAAAAAAAAAATCGCGAAAATTCGCAATTTTTTTTATATAAAATATCACGAATATTTGATATTAACGAATATTCGCGAATATTCTTCGAAATATTCTCGAAAATATCGCGAAATCGAATATGGCGTATTCCGCTCATCACTAGTCACAACTGAGTATAAAAAAGAAGAGAGGAGACATTTAATGAAGGTACAACATTTAGCAACATATTGCTACCCTTAGAGGTAGGGATGAGCCGAACACCCCCCCGTTCGGTTCGCACCAGAACCTGCGAACAGACCAAAAGTTTGTGTGAACTTTAAAACCCTGGTAAAGTCTATGAGACTTGAACGTTTGAAATCTAAAGTGCTAATTTTAAAGGCTAATATGCAAGTTATTGTCCTAAAAAGTGTTTGGGGACCCGGGTCCTGCCCCAGGGGACATGTGACAATGCAAAAAAAAGACACCCCCCCAGGTCAAAAATGTAAAGGATTATTTCACTTTTAGGCGGCGTACACACGATCGGATATATCCGATGAAAACGGTCCGCGGACCATTTCCATCGGATATGTCCGATCGGGAGTTTGATCCGATGGCGTGTACACACCATCGGATCAAATTCCCCGCCGCCGGACGGCGCGGTGACGTAGTGGTGACGCGGCGGTGACGTTGACGCCGCCGCGTCACCGCCACGTCACCGCACCAGGAAGTAAAACACTTCCGCGCATGCGCCGAAACCATTCGGCAGCGGCGGGCGGCGGTGGGGGCCGACATGTCTGCTGGTAAGTGTACTAACCAGCAGACATGTCGGGCGGACAGATTCCCACCGGATAGATTTCAAAGCATGCTTTGAAATCTGTCGGGTGGAGAAATCTGTCCGCTAGCCCATACACACGAGCGGAGATGTCTGCTGAAACGGTCCATCGGACCGTTTTCAGCGGACATATCCCCTCGTGTGTACGCGGCCTTATTGTTTCACTTTCACTGCTCCTGAAAAAAAATGCCTTTTTTTAAAACTTTTTTTGCATTGATACCCGGGTCCCCAAACACTTTTTATGACAATAACTTGCATATAAGCCTTTTAAAATGAGCACTTTACATTTCTCCCATAGTCTTTTCCAGGGTGTTCTGCGGCTTTTCGAATTTGCAGCGAACGCCCCAAATAGTTTGCTGTTTGGCGAACAGGCGATGTTCGACTCAAACTCGAAGCTCATCCCTACTTAGAGGTGCCTCTCTTTTCTTTTATACCCTGTAAAAAAATGCTTTGATATACAAGTGCTTTGGATTACAAGCATGTTTCTGGAACAAATTATGCTCGCAAACCAAGGTTTTACTGTATTTGTAACTCCATCTAAAGTCTCCTGATCCTTCTATTCAGGAATAAATAATCAATGATCCAAGCATTAGCATGCATGCACACCCTGCACACGTGCATACAATAAGTTTGCAGTCTCTTTTCTGGTGGTGGAAAAGGGTGGCACCATAAGACCCTGCAAGGCAACAGAGCCACCCAAGAAAAGGAAACCTGAGGTCTTTGGACTAACCGAATCAAGAAAGGAAATAAGAAGAAGCTGCAAATGAGGTAACTGCCCAAGACAGCTGTTATAACTATTTAAAAAATTCAGGGTTTTATAACAGTTTAATTATATTCTCAAGCCATGTCTGCCAGAAAAATGGGAACTAATTAAACCTATTCTAAGATTAAAATAAAATAGAGGTCTCAGTTGGATACGTTCTGCAAATGTTCGCTGAAGTCACACATCACTTCTGAAGTGTCTCTGGAATTCTGGTCTTACTCTGATTTTAATTAGGTCTCTTTTCGCTGCCTTGCAGAGATGAGTGATGGGAATTTGTTCTGCGATTTCTCAGCTAGGTTCACCTCTCTTGATATCTTACAGCTGAACTCCAAATGAACAGCTACAGGTAAATGAACAGTTCAAATTTATATATGGGAGCTGTTTTACTTGTCAAAGGATTTATTTTTTCTGCCCATCCAGTCCTGAGATTTACACAGCTCTGCCCCACAGCACAGACCTGTTTAGCAGGGCAGGGTATTTAATCTTCTTTGCTGCAGGAAAGGAACTGGGATATAGGGATAGAGATAGAGTGCTGTCACTTATTAAAGCTGATCTTGCCCCTGCTAAAAGAACTAATAGCTAGATTCAGGTAGGGTGGCGTATTGGTAAGCAGGCGTAGCGTATCGAATATATGCTACACCGCCGCAAGTTAGAGAGGCAAGTGCTGTATTCACAAAGCACTTGCTCCCTAAGTTACGGTGGCGTAGCGCAAATGGGCCGGCGTAAGTCCGCGTAATTCAAAGTAGGTGGAAGTTGGGCGTGATACATGTAAATGAATCGTGACCCCACAAATGACGCGCCGTATCCCAGTGCGGATTCTCAAAATCACGTCGCAAATAGTCAATGCTTTCGACGTAAACTAACCTACGCCCAGCCCCATTCTGAATCGGCTTACGTAAACGACGTGAAATTCGACGACTGTTCCGACGTCCATACTTAACATTAGCTGCGCCATCTTTTTGGTGGTTTATCTTTATGCCTGAAAAACGCCTTACGTAAACGGCAAAGCTTACTGCGACGGGCGTACGTACGTTCGTGAATAGGCGTATCTTGCTCATTTACATATTCTAGGATGGAGGAGGATTTGAGTATCAGGCCTTGGATATCAAAAAGGTGACAGAGCAATCTGACTCTCAGCAATGATGTACTCAGTTCATCGCCACTCCAATTGGAATGGGTAAAGTGCCCTTGGACAGGTCTCTGCCACAGGCCTGGCAGCCAGGACGTCACTTGCAAATGCTGGGAGGACCAGGCCTCTAGCACAGGCCTCTAGCACAGGCCTGGCTCGGGCCTCTGCCACAGGCCTAGTACTTGAGGAGCATGAAATTGAAATGAGCGAGTCCTCCCAATAGATTTAGTTAGAGTCTCTGGATCCCCGATGGTTCGTTCAAGCCTTATTGGATCACCTGCCTCCGGGTTCTCCTCAAGCCGATCCCCCACCGTACAGCTCCCAGCCTGGGATCTTTTAGGATGAATTCGGGACCCAGCAGCTACTGGGATCCCTCTCCATGTTAGAATGAAGCTCCACCTGGTGCGCAACTTCGGCCAGGTAGGCCACGGCTGTGGGGTCCATGGATGCGCGCACCCTGAAGGTGGATGCCGCACCTGGAACTCAGACCCCGCAGAAAGCAAGAACAGCCTCGAGGCCAAGGCGGCTGCCCCAGATATAGCCTCCCTCAGCACGTCTTAGTGAGGGAACTAACCCCTCTGATTGGCTGCTGAGGAAAACGAGTCTGTCAGAACCCCTCTAGCGCCAGCTGCTGCCCAGGGGTGGAAACACACCCCTGCAGCACAGACCGGCCCACAGGACAGTTCTGGAAAATGGCAGCAGCCCAAATTTGACAAATTGTGAATGGGAGCCATGTTACTCTCCCACTCCCCACTAACTTTAGCGTAACGCCCCCACAAAAATCAAGGGGGCGCTACAGAAGCTATTTTGGATTTTTTTTTTTTTTACCTTTACAACCCCTTTAAATTCCGGTTTAGAGGGGCCAATGTGCGCAAGCGCGGTGACGTCATGCAAATGATCAGCTGCCTGTGTTTTGGGCTATTTTTTAAGACAATGTTGTGTCCGAGGGTTTACATTACAACCACTTTAAATGACTGGCATATTATTGAAAAAACTTAAACCTAAGGGGCCCCCTATTGGGCGGGGCCCATGGGCTTGAGCCCAGTCAAGCCCAGTAGTAAGTCCTGCCCTGCACGCAGCATTGCTTGTTAAATAGGAAACACAATGCACATACAATGCACATACCTGGGAACTTTCCAAAGTCTGTGAGCCTACTGTCAGGCATAGTGATGGGTGGAGCAAGTGGAGGGGCTAATAGTGGGGTGCCAGACAGACCTTGGATCAGTTGTTTAATAAGGGCAAACAAAGGGTTGTATTAAAACAATTGTTCAGAGCTACAGTATTAATCATGTAAACCTGCATGTACATTTGTTCTGTGCAAATAGGGGCAAAAACAAATGATAGGCTTTGCTTAGACTTTTTTCACTCCAGGCCAAATGATCTTCAAACACAATAGAGTGAGTCAGAAAAATACCACATTATGGCCACTAGATGGTGCTGATGATCATAGTAAGAAAAGTATTTATTTTCTATGATCATTGGCTCTATCTAGTGGCTATAATGCAGTATTTTCTTGATCTAAAGCGGAGTTTCGCCAAAAAAAAAAAAATATTAAAAGTCAGTAGCTACAAATACTACAACTGCCAGCGGCTCTCGTGTGGAGGAGTAGAGTAGGCGTAGGTCATCGCGATCACCGTGGTGATCTATGCCTGGAAGAGGGAGGAAATACGTGTATTAGACAGGTATCTGCTCCCTCCTCCCCCCTAAAAGGTGCCAAATGTGACACTAGAAGGGGGGGGGGGGGTGGATTCCAAAAAGCAGAAGTTCCATTTTTGGGTGAACTTCGCTTTAAACCTTCATGACATTTTTTTGTTTAACTAGACTTGTAGGGCCAGATTCAGGTACAATTGCCCTGGCGCAGAGTATCAGAGATACACTACACCGCCGTATTTTACCTGACTCTAAGACAGATTCTGGTAGATTTCGGCCCGTAAGTTACGGCGGCGGAGTGTATTTCTCGCGGCGGAATCAAAATACGCAATTAGGGGCCATGAAGCATTTAAATTAGGCGCGTCCCCGCGGCGATCGAACTGTGCATGCTCCCTTCAGAAATTTCCCGCCGTGCATTGCGCGAAATAACGTTGTTACGTCAGATTTTTTTTGAGTAGCGTCGTTTACGTACATTCCTATTCCCGGACGACTTACGCAAAAACAAAAACAAAAATTGAAATTCGGCGCGGGCCATACTTAACATGGGCTGTCTAACTATAGATCAGATTTTTGCTTCCCTAACTTTACGCAGCAAAAAGATGACTACAGATGCTGTAAGGGAATGCGACGGACGATCGTAACTTAGTGGATCGCCGGAAAAAGCTAATTTGCATACCCCGACGCTGAAAACTACACGAACTCCTACCAGCGGGCGGAAAAAGATTGCAGCGTAGATTCAACGGCGTACGAAGCCCGAAGCCGCCGTATCATGGTTTGAGGATTCAAACTAATGATACGACGTGGGCAGGGGCGGACTGACCATTAGCGTTCTCGGGCACTGCCCGAGGGCCCCATGCCACTAGGGGGCCCCATCCGAGTTGCCAGGTTCAATAAAACCAGGGACAGTATGTAAAAATCTGTGTTTTTTTTACATCTGTCCCTCATTAGTTTGAAACCGACATGCTTTTGATGTTAAAATCCTGAGATTTTAGCTGCCCTGCCTCCTGGCGTGGTGGCCCTCTGTAAGCCCGGGGGCCCCATAATCTTCTATTGCCCGGGGGCCCCATGAGTTGTCAGTCCGCCCCTGGACGCGGGTAATTTGAAATGACTCTGGTCTAACAGGAGATAGACCGGAGTAATGGCTCTGTGAATCTGGCCCGTAGATTTTTTTTTTTTGTTTATTAAACTGGAAACAGAGGATGATAGAAGAACAAATACATAAAGGAAACTGACACAAGGTCAATATGTCAGTCAGTCCACAAACTCTCCATCATCATTATCACTCATATTCCCTCGGGGAAACCAGACTGCTTGGCTTTGTCAAACCTGGCCTACATGTATGTGGCCAAACCGGATATTGTTATAACAATACAAAAATAGCTTTTACAATCACTTTAAAGTATAACTAAAGGCAATTTAGTTTTGGATAGAGTGGAGAGGGAATAGTCTGTTACCCCGTTAGGGAAATTCTTCCTCTTCATGTGTCCTGCTAAGAGTTTATATACTAATCTTACTAACTATAGTAAACTTAGTTAGCCGGATTCAGAAAGCACACGCAGACGTATCTACAGATACGCCACGTAAGTGTACGGATGCGCCGTTGTATCTATGTGCCTGATTCTGTTAGCAAGATACGCCTGAAATTTGGCTTCATACGACCGACGTAAGTGTCCCACGCCATCGTATCTTGGGCGCATATTTACGCTGGACGCAATCGGCCTACCCATGTTAAATATGCAAATGAGTAAGATACACCGATTCACGAACGTAGATGCGCCAGGCGGAAAAGATACACGGTTTGTGTAAGGCTTACGTCCGGCGTAAACTTACCCCACATAAAGCAGGGGTAAGTCATGCAAAGGTATGGATGAGGGAACAGCCGTCGTATTGTACGTCGTTTACATAGTACTATGGGAATAGGGCTGTGCGTAGGTTACGTTCAGTGATTCAACGTATCTTAGGTGTTTGTCCAAGAGCCGACGCATGTGCAGTTTGTTTTTTGAAACTCAGCCCATCATTTGCATGGGGTCACGCTTCATTTAAATATATCACGCCCACTTCCAGCCCATTTCCACCTACTTTGAGGCAGCGTACACACGGCCAAGGTTCTCAGCAGAAACCAGCGATGGATTCCTAACCGATAGCAAAAAAATGATCGTTAACCTCCCTGGCGGTGTTCCCGAGTCGGACTCAGGGTTAGATTTCTGTGCTACGATCGGTAACCCCGAGTCAGACTCGGGCTCGCCTCGCAGCATCCACAGAGACTGTTTACTTACCTTCTCCGTGGATCCAGCGATGCATCCGCGCTGTGTGAGCGAGCGGGTGCTCGCTCGATTCACACAGCGTCCCCGCGCGCCACCGATCTCCGTTCCCTGCGACGTTACGACGCACGGGGACGGAGAACGGCGCCAAATTCAAAAATGTAAACAAACACTATACATACAGTACACTGTAATCTTATAGATTACAGTACTGTATGTAAAAAATACACACCCCCCATGTCCCTAGTGGTCTGCCCTGTGCACTACATGTCATTTTATATAATAAAACATTTTCTTTCTCCCTGCAAACTGTAGATTGCCCATAGCAACCAAAAGTGTTTCTTTATGGCAAAAATTGTTTTAGAGCAGCTAAAAAACAGCGATAATAAATCAGAATCACTTGCAGAATTTAGCGATAGCGATTTGTGCGGAAATACGTCATAAAAAAAAAAAAATAATGACAGCAAAAATTCTGCAACTGAGCAAATTTCAGTGATTTTGATTTGATTACACTATTGAATAATTTTTACTATAATTATATTATTATTTGTTATAATTTTTTATAATTATTTATTATATTATAATTTTTAATAAAAAACAAACAAAAAAAATCATACCCGGGATGCCTATTAGACTCTTGTTTGGATAGATTTCAGTGAGTTATTCCTAAGAATTACAGGCCTACAGTATAAAACGCCAAATTCCCTTGCAAATAATGGTACCGCTTTCAGCACCTAAAATCTGAAAGAATCATACCGCCAGGGAGGTTAATAGGCACGACCATTGGTTAAAAATCCATGCATGCTCAGAATCAAGTCGACGCATGCTTGAAAGCACTGAACTTCATTTTTTTCAGCACGTCGTTGTGTTTTACGTCACCGCACATTTGGACTTACGACGGCGTAGCAAAAAAAAAATATGTTTTTTACCGTAGGAAAAGGATGTCAGAACTGACTAGAAATGGAAGTAGTTAAAATTTCACCCCATACCTTCTGGTATTTGTCCATATTTTCTCTATGTGTGAACACGATTTTTATCTATTTTTTTGACAACCTGGTTTATATTTAAGGATGTGATGTGTTCGCTATTCATAAAGATTAAAATCAGATTTTCTGTCTGGTTATTTCTATCACACATTTATATCTTCCCTTGTTTCCTCGGTCTAGGCAACATAGAACATCTAGAGTGCCACATGAAATTCCATTGGAGTGTTGTCGGAAGTTGATGTTCACTTTGGGAAATGTCTGTACACTCAATGTATTCAGCGCACAAGGAGCATGCTTAATCAGAGTATATGGAATTCCAAATGATTGAAATATGTTTTTGTGACAACGACCTCTATACAGACATGAAGCACCAAGGCTGGACCAATTGGACATGAAATATTAAATCCTTCATAAACAAATTCCATTAGGGTTATGTTTTATTTAAGCTCTCTGTGTAGCATGCATGTTAAGTTACAGTGCAGTAATGTTATGTTTGACAGTAAAGAAAAAAGAAAAAAAAAAAAAACTTGAACCTTTACAATCACTTTACCTTTAACCACTTCCATACCAGGCACTTACGCACCTTCCCGCCCAAGCCAATTTTCAGCTTTCAGCACTGTCGCACTTTGAATGACAATTGCGCGGTCATGCTACACTGTACCCAAACAAAATTGGCGTCCTTATTTCCCCACAAATAGAGCTTTCTTTTGGTGGTATTTGATCACCTCTGCGGTTTTTATTTATTGCGCAAACAACTAATAAAGGATTGAAAATTTTGAAAAAAATACATTTTAATTTTTTTCTGTTAACTTTTTTGTAAATAAGTACGTTTTCTCTTTCAATTACTGGCACTTATATGGCGGCACTGATGGGCACTGATGAGGTGGCACTGATGGACACCAATGAGGTAGTACTGATGGGCACCGTTGACGTGGCACTGATGGGCACTGATAGGCGGCACTGATGGGCACTCATAGGTGGCACTGATGGGCACTCATAGGCGGCACTGATGGGCACTCATGGGAAGCACTGGGCACTCATAGGCGGCACAGATGGGCATGTGTGGGCACTGACTGGCATCTTTTTTTTTTTTACTGCCATGTTTTAAAAAAAATAAAATCATGACTTTTTTTTTTAATTGCCGATTTTATTTTATTTTTTGCCCTTCCAGTGTGGGATTCCCTGGTGGTCCAGTGCGGGCTTCCCTGGTGGTCCAGTGTGGGCAATCAGCACGAGCCCCCCCTGTCAGGAGAGCCGCCGATCGGCTCTCCTCTACTCGCGTCTATCAGACGCGAGTGAGGAAGAGCCATCAACGGCTCTTCCTGTTTACATCATGATCAGCCGTGATTGGACACGGCTGATCACGTGGTAGCGAGCCTCCGCCGGAGACTCGTTACCGAGATCGGAGATGCAGGGTGTCAGACTGACGGGCACGCACGGCATGAAATCCTGCAGGACGTCAATTGACGTCCAGTCAAGATTTCAGAACCACTTCCCGGACGTTAATCTCCTATTGACTGGGCGGGAAGTGGTTAAGGGTGTATAATTTTCAACTTTCACTTTCAGAACATAAAATTTGGTTATTAATGTCTATCTATAACCAAATGTTTGGTTTTTCATTTTAGATATAGTATGGAATATTTAAAAAGATATGTCAGGTTACTATTGCTGGTTGTGTTCTATTGGAAATTAAGGGGAATCCCATCTTAGGCCGCGTACACACGATCAGTCTGGTCCGATGAAACTGGTCCGACGGACCGTTTTCATCAGACTAGGCTGAAGTGGTCTGATGTGTGTACACACCATCGGACCAAAAATCCGATCAGACCAGAACGCGGTGACTTAGAACACACCGCCGTGCTGAAAAAAGGAAGTTCAATGCTTCCAAGCATGCGTCGACTTGATTCTGAGGATGCGCAGGTTTTTGATGCATTCGCGTACTAACCATCGAATCTGTCCGACGGACAGGTGTATAGCAAGAGAACAGAAATCAGTTTTTTGGTGTCTGAGCTTTTTACTACTTCCATTAGAGAGTTATGCCCTCTACACACGATCGGTTCGTCTGATGAAAACGGGCCTATAGACCGTTTTCATTGGACGAACCGATCGTGTGTGGGCCCCATCAGTTTTTTTCCCCATCGGTGAAAAGAAATAGAACCTGTTTTAAATTTTTCTTATGGTTAAAAATACGAACAAAAATAAACGATCGTCTGTAGGGGAAATCCATCAGTCAAAAATCCACGCATGCTCAGAATCAAGTCGACGCGTCGACGTGTTTGGAAGCATTGAAATTAATTTTTCTCACCCATCGGTTCATCAGACGAACCGATCTTGTGTACAGGGCATTAGAGTCAAGTTGAGGAGTTACAGAAGGCAATTGAGTTTGAAAAACATGTCGAATTTGTAGGTATCTAATCTAAAATTTGTGGCCTGCCTTTAGCCAATCAAATGTTTAAAGGTTACCTTTTTTAGGAGGTGGGATAAATAATACACTCCCCTAATGATCCATATTTCTGGGTCTGGGATCAGAGAAACTCCACCTACAATAGCATTAAAGGGATCTGCGGATGAGTGTGTCCATTTGGGGGTACAAAAAGATGAGAAACCTTACTTAATACATTTTATCAATATGGAATAAATGAGACATTTGAGCTGCTAAGTAGTACAAGTTGAGGTCTGGAAGAGCCGCCCCTCCAAGATCAGTGGGGTTTTTCAGCTTCCGCCAGGGTGACTTGTGTCTGCTATCACCCCATATAAATGGCTTGAGTAGTGCCTCCATAGATTTGAAATGCTTGAGGGGGAAAATATACAGACAAGTGGAAGACATAGTTGAATACTCTAAAAGAGGTATTTCTCCCAGGCATAAAGCCTGACTGGTCCTTGTGTATCATATGAGAATCACTTTGTTGAGAACAAATGCGCTTTTGGAAGAATGATCAAACATTCCCATAGACACACTCCTAAACCTAGTGGACAGCCTTCCCAGAAGAGTTAAGTTGTTATTGCTGTAAACGGTGGGCCAACTCAATATTTAACTCTACAGACTTAAGCCTTGTACACAAGCACGGTTTAAGCCGAGTAAACCGTGCATGTGTATGAGGCGCTGAGGTTTCTCGTCTGCCCTAGAATCTAGATGAGAAAAATTGAGAACCTGTTCTTTATTTTCTCGTCGTGATTCTCGGCAATGTTTTCCTGATGAGAAAGCCGAGCGTCTGTATACTTACCTGCCTCCATGGAAACCCATGCATGCTCGAAATGACTTTGACGCATGCGCGGTAGCTTCCAAGGCATAGGTAGAGTGTAGCAAGATGGCGGCGACTGCATCGAATGTGACGAGTGCATGCTCGTCGTAGTCAATGACGTTACCACGTTCGTGCCATTCAAAAGAACGGTGGTTCTTTTGAATGGCCCGTGTGTACACTCGGCTGGCAAGAGAATCTTGCCAAGAATCTCGTCAGGAAAAACAATGTTTTTTTCCTGACGAGATTCTGGGCCGTGTGTACAGAGCTTAAGACTGGGATGCCATTAAAGTTCATGTGTGTGTAAAGGCAGGCGTCACAGTACTTTTGACAATATAGTCTATATACACTATGGGCCAGATCCACAAACACAAAGTATCTCCAGATCCGCCACCGTAATTTCAAATCTGCGCCGGCGTATCATTGTTTTGTATCCACAAAACAAGATATGCCGTTTTTTAGCGTAGATACGCCGTCCTATGCCGTCGTCCTAAAGTGTCCTATTTACGCTGGGCGCTAGGGGCGCTTCCACGTCAAATATGCAAGTTAGGTAGATACGCCGATCCACGAATGTACGTACGCCCGGCGCAGTGTTTTTTTGTTGTTTGTGTAAGCGTAGGTCCGGCGTACGTAATGTTAAGTATGGACGTCGGGCCAGCGACGATTTTTCCGTTTGCGAATAGGGAATTGTTTTCATTGACTATTTTCGACGTGATTTTGCGCATGCACACTGGGATATCGCCACGGACGGCGCATGCGCCGTTCAAAAAATACGTAATTTACGTGGGGTCAAGCTGATTTAAATTAAATCACGTCCACAGCTTTGACATTTGAATTGCGCGGCCTTACGCCGCAACAATTATACTACACCGCTGTAAGTTACAGTGGAAAGTGTTAGTGGATAAGGATATGCTGTAACTTACAGCGGCGTAGTATAACTGGGATAGGCTACGCCAGCGTCAGCCCTTTGTGGATCTGGCCCTAAACAGTTAAAGACGTTCTCAAGAAATTTGCCAAGTTGCCAGAAAGTGTAAATACTTTTTGCTGCTGCTAAACAACACAATTCTACATTCCCCGCCATGACTAGCACTTATGTTCTGTAGCCAAAATAAACAATAACCGGTTATTGTACCTGAAATAAAGAGTGGAATGCACAATAGCGCTTTATTAAACAGAAGGTATCTGCATGTCTCAATTCTAATCCCTGACACACATTTAGACGTGCCAAGCTGCTATACCTGTCCCCCCTGGAGAGCTTTTAGCCTTTCTGTCTGGCCCTCAACCAGTTTACAATGGTAAAGTAAATGAGGTTGCAAACTGTTTTATTGGCCATTGAAGCCAAATTACCTCAAGTGATTCTCAATGAAAACTATTCATTAACTTCACCCTGCTTTTGGATTTCTGTTGTAATCGCTGGAGGATCCAGCAATTAGTCTGAAATTGTTGGACTGAAAATGACTTTGGTCCTGCCTCATAGTATGCACTTGGCCCTGTGAACCCAGAAGAAATATAGGAACTGATATTGCTGACTACTTTCTGAAGGTGCATGTTCCATAGCTGTCTGTATCTTTCCTCTAACAGTGAACTAGCATGTTGTGGGTGATAATTGCAAAGAAGGGGGTGACTTCATGAAGGGAACACGAATGGGCTTTTGCAGTAACAGATCTTTATCCAAAAAACCAAGCCTTGAAGGCAATCAGGTAGCAACAGGAAATACCAGAGGATGCCTCCTTTGAAGTTGAATTTTAGTTTTTCTTTTAGATATATCACCAAACACATAAGGTAAGTGGGAATGCCATGACCTGTAGGTAGGCTGCTTCTGGTAAAACTCTGCCCTTCAGTGACTTCCGGCACTGTATGAGGTCTAAGTAACCACTGGTACTGAGGAAAATTGCATCACTCCCTCGTCTCTTTCTGTCCCCCTTGCCATCCAAATTACTAACATTTGCACACAATTCAACACGTTCTGTGAGCTGAGTAGGAGCCGTCGAATGACAAGATTCCTACCACTCATTCACAGAATGGAACACATTTTGGAAGAATAATATGTAATGCTACCCTCAAAGGAACCACTTGGTAATTTGGGTTCTCTGTTCTTCGTCTTGACTCCAAGAATGACCTCATCCCCTCTGACACACCTGGCTGAATGAAAGTTGCAGCAAGCATGAGCATAGATACCTTTAACTTTTGAGAGAAAATACCAGAAAATAGACACAAGACCATTTAAGGGTAAATTAACTTGGTATACAGTCATGGTCAAAAGTTTTGAGAATGACACAAATATTTTTTTTTAAGTCTGTTGCCTCATTTTTTATGATGGCAATTTGCATATACTCCAGAATATTATGAAGAGTGATCAGATGAATTGAATTTATTTGCAAAGTCCCTCTTTGCCATGAAAATTAACTTAATGCCATAAAAAAAAAAACATTTCCACTGCATTTGTAAAGAAGGCTGAAGGGTGCCCAAGAAAGTCCAGCAATTGCCAAGACCATCTTCTACAGTTGAATCAGCTGCAGGATCGGGGCACCACCAGTGTAGAGCTTGCTCAGGAATAGCAGAAAGCAGGTGTGAGTACATCTACAGGCACAGTGAGGAGAAGACTTTTGGAGGATGGCCTGGTGTCAAGAAGGGAAGAAAGAAGCCACTTCTCTCCAGGAAAAACATCAGGGACAGACTAATATTCTGCAAAAAGTACAGGAATTGGACTGCTGAGGACTGGGGGAAAGTCATTTTCGCTGATGTATCCCCTTTCCGATTGTTTGGGGCCTCTGTAAAAAAAAAAACTTGTCGAGAGAAGAAAAGACGAGTGCTGCCATCAGTCCTGTGTCATGCCAACAGTAAAGCATTCTGAGACCATTCTCCCAACCATCCAAGAACAGTTTGATGACGAAAAATGCCTTTTCCAGCATGAGGGAGCACCTCATAAGGCAAAAGTGATAACTTAGTGGCTTGGGGAACAAAACATCAAAATTTTGGGTCAATGGCCAGGAAACTCTCCAGACCTTAATCCCATTGAGAAATTGTGGTCAATCCTCAGGAGGCAGGTAAGGGTAGGAGATTAAGTTCGGTCAACTGCTTGGGAAAAAAAAGGCCAAACACCTGTCAAAAAAAAAAAACATGTCAAATGTAAATTTTATTACATAAAACCTAAGAGGCCTCTGTTCCCCAGAAAAAAGACATATGGTCTTAAAAGAAATCGAAAGGTATTCTGCAGAAATAGTCTACTTACAAGAGACACATATAACAGTAGATTCCAGAGTCAGACTTTATTCTCGGGCAGTCCCCACCTGGTACTATGGAGACTCCCAACAGAAAAGATCTAGGGAGTCGCCATAGGGATAGGGAAAAATATTAGTTTTAACTTTGAAGAAAGAGTCGACCCAGCGGGTCGCTACCTGTTTTTAAGAGGGGTTCTGCAAGGGAAAAAATACATGCTAGCAAATATATACTGTCCCAATTGACACCCCCAAAAGTATCTTAGGGGGATTCTAAACATACTAATGGACTTTAAACAAGGGTACGTAATTCTAGCAGGTGACTTTAACTTTTCATTGGAACATTACTTGGACAGTATGTCAGGATGCGAAATACCAAGCAACTGCGATTACTGAAAAAAAAATGTTCAATCACCAATTATTAGATCCATGGAGAATTGCATATCCTAAAAAAAGGGATTATACATATTACTCATCTGTGCACGACACATACTCAAGATTGGATTATCTAATGGTAGATCACAGTGTACTGGAATACATAAATAAAACTTCAATAGGTATAATATCAAACTACCAAATAACTGATAGATGACACAGAAGTATGTAACATAGTAAAAAAAGAGATAGAGCAATATTTTTTGACAAATAATACACTGGACGTCAGTTCTGCGACAATATGGGAAGCCCATAAGGCATGCATTAGGGGTAAATTAATCTCCATAGGGGCAGGGATAAAAAAGGCAAGAGAAGCAAATAGGAAAAAATATAATAAGGGAGTTACAAGACCTTTAACAAAAACATAAAAACCAAGGAGAAAGAGAAACATATCAGAAAATAGTGATAAAAAGGGCCCAACTTAGAGACTTGATGGAACTTGAAACCAGAAACAAATTCAAGGACGTAGCAAAAGAAAGATACAAATGGGGGAATAAACTGGGGAAATATCTTGCTTGAATATCAAAGGAAAAAAAATATATAAACTATATCGAAAAAATAAACCAGGTAGGTCAGATAAAATATAAGACCTCTGAAATTGCAGAAGCCTTTCAGCCTTTTTATAGTGCACTGTACTCCATCAGAAAGGGAGAAACTCAGGAGCAGAAAGAAATTAGGAAAAATAAAATTGTGGAATACTTAGAGGAAGCAAACTTACCAAAGATGTCGCAAGAAAATGCTGAACTCCTATAAAACCCAATAACGCAGGAGGAAATCCATAAAGCCATCCAAGAAACATCAGGAGGTAAGAGCCCAGGTTCCGGATGGGTTACCGATTAAGTATTATAAAAAACATTAAGAACTTTTGGTCCCAGAGCTATGCAACTATTTCAACAGACTGGGAGAAAGGGAAGAAATAAGAAAAGAATCTCTCCTTGCCAATATTTCAATTATTCCTAAAACGGGAAAAGATGGCACTCTTTGTTCCAGTTACCGCCCAATAGCATTATTGAATGCTGACATAAAGGTTTATGCAAAAATATTGGCAACTAGGATAAAGGCTTTAATGCCGGACCTAATAAATACGGACCAGGCGGGCTTTGTAAAAGGGAGAGAAGGGAGGGACAACAGTTTAAGGACCATATTGTTACTGTACTTCAGAAGGATGACAAGAAGAAAACCCCAGCCGTACTCATGTCAATAGATGCTGAAAAAGTCTTTGACAGAGTCGACTGAGGGTTTATGATGGAAACTTTGCGAACTATAGGATTAGGTCCTAGATTTATGAAATGGGTTGAAAATGTATATAATCACCCAATAGCAAGGGTGAAGGTCAATGGGAGTGTGTCGACTGCGTTTAAAATAATGAATGGAACCAGACAGGGTTGCCCGCTCTTGCCCCTCCTGTATGTAATATCCCTGGAACCATTACTGGCTAGGATACAGAACAATCCTGGTATAGGGGGGTGAGAGTGGGAAAGGAGGAGCAAAAGGTTGCGGCATACGCGGACGACATACTCCTATATGTGACTAGACTCTAGACTCTCTCTTCCCAATGTCATGAAAGAAATATAAATATATGGGGAACTTTCAAATTTTTAAATCAATTTACCTGGGAAAAAAAAAACATTAACATACTTAGGAAAAAAAGATTACACCCAGAGTAGATAAATTATACTTGGCCAACTATATTCCCTTAGTTAACGAAATAAAACAAGATATGAAAAACTTAGCAAAGAAACCGATCTTCTGGATAGGAAGGATCAATGCATTTAAAATGATGATATTACCGAAAATAATTAAAACATTTCAAATGCTTCCTATAAGCTTTTTCAAGATAATAAGTACTATAATTTTGAAATATATTTGGCAGGGCAAAAAGGCCAGAGTAAACTATACTATTCTAGGCCATAAAAAAAAGGGTGTTGGCGCTCCCAGATATAAAAAGATACTATTACGCTGTCATTTTAGCAAGGTTAGCAGAATGGACAAACATCTACACTAGAAAGAAATGAGTACAGATGGAAGACACAATAAGTTTGACACAATTAAATAAGAATGTTTGGATACCAACTAAAGTTAGAAAAATGGGCACGGGTACACACAGTATAACGAAGAATGCATTTAAAATATGGGATACACTACATAGGCGGGAAATGGGAATATAACTCCCCATTAATCCCATTAGCAGGCACAAATTTTGTTCCACCAGGTAACAAGACACGAATGGGAAAGCATTTAGGTGTTAAAAAATTAGGGGATATTGTCACACTAGGTAAAATAAGGCCAAGATACGATTTCAAACACCGGAAGGGGTTCAAAATTATAGTGAATGGGAATACTTTTAATTAAAGCATTTTGTGAGCACTTTACCACAGCTGATTAGAGATAATAACACATTAAACCCAATAGGAAAACTATGTTCCATCAAAAAAACACTAAAACACAGAATAGCGTTATTATATGGGATATTAACAAACCTAGAGATGCAGGGATCACTGACATGTGTAGAAAAGTGGGGACAGGACATTGGTAAAAAGCTAGAGGACTCACAAATGATACGGGCAGTGTTTAACTATGCCACTGACATCACCACAATTGAGGCAAATTACAAATTTATGATATGCTGGCATTTGACCCCTGAGAAAATTAGTAAAATACATCCAAATAATTCTGCGCTATGCTGGAGGGAATGTAAACAAGTAGGAACGATGATGCATGTCTGGTGGTACTGCCCGAGAATACAAGAGTAACGGAAAGAAGTTCTAGAATATATAGAAGAAAAAACAGGTGAAAAAAATCTCGCTGAAGCCTTTGACCTGTCTGTTCCAAGAAATGGACAGGCCAAAAAAACAGTATGGACTGACTTTGGTTCCGGTGTTGCTAAACGCAGCAAAAGGCTTAATTCCCACAAATTGGTTACATCTGCAGAGGCCATCTATTAAAGAGTGGATAAACCGTGTAGATTACATAGCAGAAATGGAATATCTGGGGCGAGACAAACTGGGAGGAGAGGCCAGATGTAAAACAGTTTGGGAGAAATGGAGAGCTTTCAAAACCTCAGAAAAATTCATACAGGCAATGATAGAAACAGACAGGGAGGCATAGATACAAAAAAAAGTCAATGAGCCAAGCATGTAAATGTTAAATGGTGACCGACAAACCGAAGGGAGAGGGGGGGTAGGGAGAGGTGGGTTAGGATTAGATGGGAATAAATGGGGGAGAAAAAAAAAGGGCAGCACTCGAGGCGAGGGTCTCCTTGATTGTACGAAGGTTATAATTAATTTTGGTCCATTATACAAGACTGACTTTTCTTTTATACTGTACATAAGAAAGAAGTAAAACCTACGTAAAAGGTATATATAAAAAAATATATAAAATAAAAAATTACAGTTTAGGGCAAGGTTCCTGTTGTTGTTATAGGGAGAGAATTATATAGGAGATACTCTGCATATTACACCAGCACTGCATCTGTCCCCTGTGAGATACTCTGCATTACAAAGTTTAGGGCAAGGTTCCTGTTGTTGTTATAGGGAGAGAATTATATAGGAGATACTCTGCACATTACACCAGCATTGCATCTGTCCCCTGTGAGATACTCTGCATTACATACAGTAGTTTAGGGCAAGGTTCCTGCTTGTTGTTATAGGGAGAGAATTATATAGGAGATACTCTGCATATTACACCAGCACTGCATCTGTCCCATGTGAGATACTGTGCATTACATACAGTAGTTTAGGGCAAGGTTCCTGCTTGTTGTTATAGGGAGAGAATTATATAGGAGATACTCTGCATATTACACCAGCATTGCATCTGTCCCCTGTGAGATACTGTGCATTACATACAGTAGTTTAGGGCAAGGTTCCTGCTTGTTGTTATTGGGAGAGAATTATATAAGGCCCCGTACACACGAGCAAATAGATTTGTTCAAATCGGTCGGACAGACCGATTTGAACAAATCTGTCTGCTGGGATGTATTGGTTTGATCGTGTACACAGGATCAAACCAAAATCCCCGCCGGCAGACAGCGCGCTGACGTGTCGGTGACGTGGCGGTGACGTTGACGCCGCCACGTCACCGCACCAGGAAGTAAAACACTTCCGCGCATGCGTTGAAACCATTCGACGTGTGTGCGAGCAGATATGTCTGCTGTTTTTTAGGGAGAAAATAAAATTTTTGCAGTGTTTCCTCCAGTGTTTGCAGTGTTTCCTCCATATCTGTAGGTGTGAGATAAACACTTTAGCTAGTGTTCTTCTATTGTTCTATTAAAAAAACACCCATTTAGGGCAAAAAAATATATTTTACAGTTTTTCCTACAGTGTTTGCAGTCTTTTCTGCATATCTGTACGTTTGAGATACACACTTTACATACTGTTTTCTATTGTGCTATTGGTCAAATATTTTTTTTTTTGGTGCGTTTTTCTGAATATCTGTAGGTGTGAGATAAACACTTAAGCTAGTGTTCTTCTATTGTTCTATTCAAAAAACACCCATTTAGGGCAAGATTTTTTTTAAATATGAGGAGAACGTCAAATAAGGGACGTGGCCGCGGTCGCGGTGCTGCCGGCGGAGCTCCTGTTGCAGGGAGAGTATGTGGTCGATCTGTGCCAGCTACACGCACAAGTGAAACACCTTTCTCAGGTGTGAGTAGGCGACAGAGCCTGCAGCAGTATTTGGTCGCGCCTAATCCGGCTCTACAAATGTTGAGGCCAGGAGCAGAACACGCGGTAGTAGATTGGGTTGCTGATAGTGCCTCCAGTTCCTTCACATTGTCTCCTAACCAGTCTTGTGCTGAAAGTTGAGCGTTGGCGCCTGCAGGCGATGTCCATCAGTCTTTCACCTCACCCCCTTGCAAATCAGCCAAGCAGTCTGAGCCCCAAATCATGCAGCAGTCTCTTCTGCTTTTTGATGAGTCTGTTAGCATGTTTTCCCAGGGCCATCCACCTAGCCCAGCCCCAGAAGTGGAAGAGATTGAGTGCACTGATGCTCAACCACTTATGTTTCAAGATGAGTACATGGGGGGTGTCAGGGAACTCATGTGAGACGTTTTCCACACAGACGTAGAATGGCACACAGGAGCGCAAATGTGCACCAAAGCTCGCAATTGCGGGCACGTATGCGCACAGATACGAGCACGCGCACGCATCTACGAGCCTAATCCCTTTTGATGCCAGACAGCCTATTTAAAGGGAGTCTGGGCTCTTGTGCTTTGCTGACTGATCTTCAGCTGTGTTCCTGAATCGTGCTCTGATCCTGTGTGTCTTCCCAGTATTCCGACCAGGCTTGCTCTTGATCTTGGCTCTGTGTTCTGTTCCTGACTCTGGCTCTGTCTATGATTTGGTACCTCACTGCCCGCTTGCTGACAAACCTGGCTATCCCTGAGACCTTGCTCCTGTCCATGTTCCTGGTTGCTGTTAACCCTCGGTTACCTGCCTGGCTGTTACCTGTTCCTGCGCAGCTCATCATAGTCTGCTTCAGGCCACTAAACCCTGCCAAGCTGGTCTCCCGGGACCTCCTGCTCCAGGCACTCGTGTCCCTCTTGTCCTTCGGCCTCCTCTGTCTCACCTTCAGCGGAGCCAGGACAGGAGATATATGAGAGGCCGACCTCATCAAATCAGTCTCCCACCTGATCCCTGACAGGGGGACCATCACAGCATGTCTCGGATGATGATGATGAAACACAGTTGCCAACTGCTGCTGCTTTTGCAATTGTGCAGTAGGGATGAGCTTCGCGTTCGATTCGAACGTATGTTCAACTTGAACATTGTCTGTTAGTATGTTCGACGAATTTCGAACAAAACGGGTCGTTCACGCCAAATTCGAGTGACGCGCAACGGCCTATAATTCACTGCGGCATTGCGCGCTGATGATTGGCCAAACATGCATTTTGACCCAGTAAAGCCAGGGTGGCTTTGGCCAATTATGGCTCAGGGCTTTAGCACACGCCCCACACTATATAAGGCCGCCTGCTGGGCGGCCTTGTGTAGTGTGTTCAAGCGCTGAACTGAGATCAGTCAGAGAGACAGAGAGATAGTCTTTTTTATATAGCTAGAGCAGGCAGGCAGGCTAGTCAGTTTAGCTTAATTTACAGTGTGTAGAGCAGCCATTCTCAACCAGGGTTCTGTGGAACCCTAGGGTTCCTCAAGAGGTGGCTAGGGGTTCCTTAAGCTGTGGCTGATTTACCTCCTGTTTGATGGTGCCTACATAGTTCTAAGCCAATTCCACTTGGAGGAGCCAGTGGTACAGTATTACACCAATGATCTTAATAGTTCTCTGTAAGGGGGGCATTCTTACCACTACTGTAAAAAGGGGCATTCTCACTAACCACCAAAGTAAGAGGCATTGTTCCCACTGACCCCCCAATGAATGGGTTTTATCAGGGGTTCCCTGAGACCTGAAAATTATTTTTAGGGTTCCCCAGCGGTAAAAAGGTTGTGAAAGGCTGGTGTAGAGGATATATATACATCCCTAGGAGTTGTACATATATTTATACACTGTATAGCTTAGCTAGATCAGTTCTTCCTAATTTACTGGCAGGCAGGTGATTGTGCTATTTAAAGACAGTATCACACGTATAGACACACAGCAGGTACAATATTTAAAGGAATTTTTCATTTTTTTATTTTATTTAAGCATCATTAAAATCACTGCTCCTGGAGCAGTGATTTTAATAATGTTTAAATGAAAAATAAAAAATTCCTTTAAATATTGTACCTGCTGGGTGTCTATAGGTTTGCCTGTGAAAATGTCTTTGAGAACCCGGGTCTTGCCCGAGGGAACATGTATCATTGGAAAAAAGTTTTAAAAACGGTAATTATTTCAGGAGTCCTGCTCCTGAATGAATGAATGAATGACTTGTATAGCGCAACGCATGCGAACTGAATCGCCTCTGGGCGCTTTTTCCAGCCAGTGTCTGCTTGGCTGGTGCAGTCAGGAAAAAACGACCGTTTTTAAAACTTTTTTTCCATTGATACATGTTCCCTGGGGCCAGACCCGGGTTCTCAAAGACGTTTTCCAACAATAACTTGAATAGTGGGCTTTAAAATGAGCACTTTTGAATTTGAATGTTCGAGTCCCATAGACTTGCAGGTGACCCATGTAGTTCGGAGGAAGAGGCGGTGGTTGCACAGAGCCACCAGCACAGCAGAAGAGGGAGCAGGGTGCCAAAGCAGAGTGTCCGTCCCCTAGAGAGTACGGCTGCTACTGCCCAACACAGCAAGGGACCGAGCACACCAAAGCCAGGTCCAAGGAGCTCCCTAGCGTGGCAGTTACTCAAACAATGTGCTGATGACAAGACACGAGTGGTTTGCACGCTGTGCTATCAGAGCCTGAAGCGAGGTATAAACGTTCTCAACCTGAGCACAACCTGCATGACCAGGCATCTAAGTGCAAGGCACGAGCTGCAGTGGAGTAGACACCTGAAAAACCAAGAAAGGTCTCTGGCTCCTCCTGCTTCCTCTTCTACTTCAGTCTCGGGCCTCTCGGCCTCTTCATCCACCTCTGTAGTGACAGTGCCACCCCACAATTAGAGGACCGGCAAGCAACACTACCACCTGGGCCACCAAAGATCTCCACAATGTCCCATTGAAGCATTCAGCTCTCTATCTCCCAAACACTGGAGCGGAAGAGGAAGTACTCCCCTTTCCCACCCGTGATCCCTGGCCCTGAATGCCAGCATTTCAAAATTCCTGGCCTTTGAAATGCTGTCATTCCGTCTGGTGGAGACGCAGAATTTTAAAAGCCTGATGGCATTGGCTGTGCCCAGCCGCCACTACTTTTCCAGGCGAACCATCCCTTCCCTGCACAACCAAGAGGGGGACGAAATCAGGTGTGCACTGCACAACGCAATCTGTGCCAAGGTCCACCTAACTACGGATACGTGGACCAGTAAGCATGCTCAGGGACGTTATATCTCCCTAACAGTGCACTGGGTAAATGCAGTGGCGGCTGGGCCTGAGTCGAATAGCAGTTTGGCGCATTTCCTTCCACCACCGAGGATTGCAGGGTGCTTCAGTTTGCCTCCTGTTGCTAACTCCTCCTACTCTGCTTCCTCATCCTCTACCTCCTCCTCATTCGGTCAGTGTAAGGCCTCGTACAGACGAGGCAATAGATTTGTTCAAATCTGTCCGTCCGACAGATTTGAACAAATCTGTCTGCTGGGATTTTGGTTTGCTCGCGTGTACACACGAGCAAACCAAAATCCCCGCCAGCAGAGAGCGCGCTGACGTGTCGGTGACGTGGCGGTGACGTTGACGCCGACACGTCACCGCACCAGGAAGTAAAACACTTCCGCGCATGCGCCGAATCCATTCGGCGGGGTGCGGGACGACATGTCTGCTGGTAAGTGTACTAACCAGCAGACATGTCGGGCGGGCGGATTCCCACCCGATAGATTTCAAAGCATGCTTTGAAATCTGTCGGGTGGCCACATCCGTCGGCTCGGCCGTACACACGATCGAATCTGTCTGCTGAAACGGTCCAGCGGACCGTTTCCAGCGGACAGATTTGATCGTGTGTACGAGGCCTAACACATTCACCACCAACTTCAGCACAGCCATGGGTAAACGCCAGCAGGCAGTTTTAAAACTTTCCTGTTTGGGGGAAAAACCCCACACCTTGCAGGAGTTGCGTAGGGACATGGAACAACAGACCGATGAGTGGTTGGCATCAGTGAGCCTCAAGCCGGGCCTGGTGGGGTGCGATAATGAGCGAAATCTCGTAGCAGCTCTGGGCCTAGCCGGTTTGACGCACATCCCTTGCCTGGCGCATGTGCTGAATTTGGTGGTGCAGAGGTTTCTTAAAACTTACCATGATATGCCACAGCTGCTGTAGAAAGTGTGGGCCGTCTGTGCGCACTTTTGGCATTCTCACCGTGCTGCTGCTTGTCTAGCAGCGCTGCAGAGTAACTTTGGCCTTCCCGCTCACTGCCTCATATGTGACGTGCCAACAAGGTGGAACTCCACCTTGCACATGCTGGTCAGACTATGCGAGCAGAAGCAGGAAATAGTGGAGTTTTAGCTGCAGCACGCATGCGTGAGTCGCTCTGCGGAACAGGACCACTTCACCACCAATAACTGGGCCTCCATGCGAGACCTGTGTGCCTTGTTGCGCTGTTTCGAGTACTCCACCAACATGGCTAGTGCCGATGACGCCGTTCTCAAAGTGACTATCCCAGTTCTATGCCTCCTTGAAAAAAACCTTCGGGCGATGATGGAAGAGGATGTGGCACAGGAGGAGGAGGAGCAATCGGGATCATTTCCAAGACTTTCAGGGCAGTCATTCACAAGTGGCTCCGAGGGTGGGTTTCCTGCACCAACAAAGGCCAGGTACACAATTGTCCAGCAAGGGCACAGTTCTGGAGGATGACGAGGTGGAGGATGAGGAGGAGGAGGAGATGGAAGGGGAACCATGTTCACAGCAGGGTGGCATCCAGACCAGCTCATGGCCATGGGGGGACACAGAGGACACAGATGATACACCCACAGAGGACAGCTTTTTGTTGCCTCTGGGCAGGCTGGCACACATGAGCCATTACATGCTGCAGTGTCTCCGCAACGACCGCCGTGTTTCACACATTTTAATAGGTGCTGATTACTGGGTGGCCATGCTGCTGGATCCCTGTTACAAGGACAATGTACCGTCCTTAATTCCCTCACTGGAGCGTGATTGCAAGATGCGTGAGTACAAGCGCATGCTGGTAGACGCGCTGCTGGTGCAATTCCCACCTGACAGCGGGGGCACAGTGGAAGCACAAGGCAAAGGCAGAGGAGGAGGAAGAGGTCGAGAACGCAGCAGGGGGCCCCGCCAGCACCTCAGAAGGCAGGGTTAGCATGGCTGAAATGTGGAAAAGCTTTGTCAGCACGCCACCAGCTGATATGGAACGTTTTAGCAGGAGGCAGCATTTCAGCAACATGGTGGAGCAGTATGTGTGCACACGCCTACACGTACTGAATGACGGCTATGCCCCCTTAAACTTCTGGGTCTCCAAATTGGGCACATGGCCTGAGCTTGCCCTTTACGCCTTGGAGGTGCTGGCCTGCCCTACAGCCAGTGTATTATCTGAACGTGTATTTAGCACGGCAGGGGGCGTTATCACAGACAAGCACAGCCGTCTGTCCAGAGCCAATGTGGACAAGCTCACGTTCATTAAAATGAACCAGGCATGGATCCCACAGGACTTGTCCGTACCTTGTGCAGAATAGACACCGGGCCGGCCTTACCCAGGTAATCTTTTTTTCTGATCTTTCTAGGGTTGCCATCTCATCCCTTTAAAAGCGAAAACATATTAATTACACAAGTTCTCTGGCTGATTAAGCTGCTGCTAATTAAACTCACTTGGTGCCTTATCAACATTAAATTAGCCCCAGAACCTGTGTAATTACTATGTGTTCAGGTTTAAAGGGATGAGGTGGCAACCCTAGATCTTGCTCACTCTTTTGGGGTTTACCCTAATTTAAAAAAATAAATCAATTAAAAACCAAAACCTGCTGTGTTGGCTATCTCGTCATCCACCGCCACTCCCACCTACACCGCCACATCCACCGCCACCTCAACCTCCTACTCCATATGGACCTTGTCCTCCTAGGTCAAGATTAATATTTATTTATTTTAAGTTATTTTTATTTTTTATGTTCTTTTAATTTATTTCCCGATCCACATTTATTTGCAAAGTACTTGCAATGCTCTTACCGACATTTTGCTGCCATTTGCAGCCTTCTAGACCTTTCCCTTAGTTTTTTAGAGACATTTTAGTAGTCAAAAGTCCAAGTCCCCATTGACTTCAATGGGGTTCGGGTTCGGGGTCAAGTTCGGGTTCCCGAACCCGGACTTTTTTCCCGAAGTTCGGTCGAACCCGCCGAATCCGAACATCCAGGTGTCCGCTCAACTCTACTTTTAGTCACACAGTAATCACACCTCCTTGATCAGGGACCACAGAGAGAAGCTCCCATGAGTTTTTTCATAAGGAAACAGACAAGCAGGAAGTGTGGAGATCAGAGAAGGATTACAGCAACTTCAAAGCAAAAGCGAACAATGAGGACATGAAACCAGGATTGCAGTAAGGTAAAGGAAGCTATTTAGCTATAAAAAAAAAAAAAATCCTTTAGTGACCCTTTAAGAGTTGCCTTCACTGGAACTTAGGGGCCAAGCCCCGTGACCGTGCAATTGTCAGTTAAATTGACACAGTGCCGTATTACAAAAAAATGGCCTGGTCATTAAGGGGGTAAATACCCCCTATGCCTGCGAAAACAGGCATAGATAATATGTGTCTATTCGAATCTCAGGATCCCACGAGTAGACATCATATATAACGTGGTAACGATGCCTTCAGCAGCTCACCCTACAAACGTTTCGTGAGGAAGTCTATCGACCAAACATACGTAAGATGCGCTACTGAAGGCATCGTTACCACTTATATTTGATGTCTACTTGTGGGATCCAAATAGACACAATATTATCTATGCCTGTTTTGCCAGTGTTGGGAGGCATTTTAAATGTGATGCTGTGCTTTCTTTCTTTTCTGATCACACCTCTCTGGAGAGATTGATCATTCACTGTGGAAGAGAGTCGGGAGTAGATATATTTTAAGCTCTTGTAGACCAATACACTGTGAAAAGGAAAATAAATTGCTGAAGGTCCAGATTGACTGCTACTGACATCATTATTTATTACAGATCTGCAAAATATTGCATCCTGTTGACCGCTTACCGACCACCGCACGTCAGCACAATGGCACAGCTGCACAAATGGACATACAGGTATGTACCCTTTAAAACACGCATTGTGGGTGCACGCGCTCCGGCCGTGTGCTCTGTGACCATGCCCGCGGGACCCGCCGTTTCGCGATCGTGTCACGAAGCGGCAGAATGGGGAGATGTCTATGTAAACAAGGCATTTCCCTGTTCTGTCTATTGACAGGACAGTGATCTACTGCTCCCTGTCATTGGGAGTAGTGATCTCTGTAATGTCAGTAGTAGTCCACCCCCCCACAGTTAGAATCACTCCATAGGACACACTTAACCCCTTGATCGCCCCTTAGTGTTTAACCCCTTCCCTGCCAGGGTCATTTTCACAGTAATCAGTGCATTTTTATAGCACTGATCGCCGTATAAATGACAATGGTCCCAAAATAGCATCAACAGTGTACGATCCGTCCACCATAATGTCGCAGTCACGATAAAAATCGCAGATCACTGCCATTACTAATCAAAAATAAAATTAAACAAATGCTATAAACTATCCCCTATTTTGTAGACGCTATAACTTTTGCGCAAACCAACCAATGATTTTTTTAACCAAAAATATGTAGAAGAATACGTATCGGAATAAACTAAGAAAAAAAATGTTTTTTAATATATTTTTTGGGGATATTTATTATGGCAAAAATTAAAAAATATTGCATATTTTTAAAAATTGTCGCTCTTCTTTTGTTTAAAGCGCGAAAAATGAAAACCGCAGAGGTGATCAAATACCACCAAAAGAAAGCTCTATTTGTGCGGAAAAAAGGACATCAAATTTGTTTCGGTGCAACATCGCACGACCGCGCAATTGTCAGTTAAAGCGACGCTGTGCCGAATCGCAAAAAGTGCTGTGGTTAGTAAGGGGGTAAATTCTTCCGGGGTGAAGTGGTTAAAGCGGGGTTCCAACCACAATTAGTATTTTTTAAATATATGTCCTTTCATCCTGCGTTTTTATAATATAAATCCGGTCACTTACTATTTTACAATCCGCCACCGCACTGCATAGTTATTCAAAAAAGATAGTTCATAAAACTATGTCCACATGGTTGTCATTTTGCTTGTGGGCATTGTGAAGCCAACAAGCACTTACTTCCTGGAAGTCTTGGATGGGGAGTGATAATTGGACAGCGCACTGCATCCTGGGAAATGATGACACACATTTCCCAGAAGCATTAGAGGGAGATGATGTCAGAATCCTAGGTGATTCAGATTTCGTAGGACCGCATAGCAACAGGCATTTCCAGATGATTAAAAACATTTTTTTTGTTTTTTTCTTTTTTAGGTCTAATGAGCGCAGTAATGAAAAAAAAAATTTGAGATGGAAACTCCACTTTAAGAGAAAAAGCGTGTTTGGTTTGCCTTTACCAGCCACTAACATTGGTGAGTGATTTCGATCCTAAGTGGTGGAGAATACATTATATGATGAATCTGCTACTTACACTTGTGGGATTGAACATGGTTCCTTTTGAACTCTTTTTTTTTTGATACACATGTTCACTAATAACACTATTTTTGGCTACAAATTTTTTTGGCACTAATACTTTGAGACTTTTATGGACTTTTGTTTTTTGTTTTTGTTCTTTGGCTATATATATATATATATATATATATATATATATATATATATATACAGTATAGACACAAATAGTTTAAAGTGGATGTTTTTTGTGGATTTGATTACCACTTTTTCATCACATATTGGTGTGGTCACACATTATATTATATTAATTAGATCAATTATTTATTTTATATTAATATCACCTATTCTGATAGAGATTATATTAAGCATTACCAGCGTGGATAGAGCTTATAGTATTGTGTTGGGTCACTTTATAAATATCATACACAGTGGAACCTTGGATTATGATCAAAATCCGTTCCAGGAGAATGCTTTTAATCCAAAGCACTCACATAATAAAGCGAGTTTCCCCATAGAAGTCAATGGAAACAAAGATAATTAGTTCCATATTGACTTATATTGCATGCAATACCACATGTGGCCAGAGGTGGGGGGCACCGGAGAGACTCACTGATACTCAGAGACATCTCGGTTGAACTCGGTAACCCTCGGAAAGGCTCGGAGACACTATGGAACTGAGTATTTCCGAGTGTTTCCAAATGGCTCCGAACTATTCCAAGTGTCACCAGTGCTCCTGCACCCCTGGCCAAATGCGGTACTGCACACCACAGAGGCTTGACTCCCGCTCGTTTTGCAAGCGAACACTCACATACCAAGCGCTGTATTCTTTATTCACCACATGATTCACAGCGTTGTGACACCTGAACCATGTCTTTCACTTGTGGCTGCAGCACAAAGGAGATCCAGACATAACCAGGAGTCACTCAGCCTCTGCATATTGGGCACCACACTGGATCTTTTTTCTCCCCCACCACTTGATTGTACAGTGCAAAATGGGAGAGGACAGCAGCAAGCTACAAAGTACCTGGGTGGATCAGTGGAAGGGGACTATCTGCACTCCTCAGACCTGTGTGACCCAGGGCAGAGGTGACAGAAGTCCCAGAGATAATAGAAATCTGCTACCACCTGCTGGGGGGCCCCAAGATCAAGGGTGGGGGCAAAAATAGAGTGCAACTGGGACTAGGGGACAAATGTTGGAGCGACTGCTCCTGACCTACGGTATGTATTGCCTGTTTTCTACTAATGTTCTAAAGACTAAATGTATTTTTTTTGCCTAAACGCATTCTCTGCATTAGGGTAAAAAGCTCCCTGCAATCTCCCCCCCCCCCCCAACACTTCTCACCATTCTAGCACTGTCCCTGCTACAGTATCTCTCCTCTCACTTCTCGCTTTCACAGGAGACATTAAGAGCAGTGGGGGGGGGGGGGGGGCATAGATTCCTGCTGCTGTCTGTCAAACTCCCATAAGGAGTAAGGGGTGTGGCTTACCAGTGCTGTGTGTGTCTATGGATGTACACAGCCCGGATCAGGAGCACGGTGCCCCCAGAGGAAAGAGGCGTGAACAGCGCCAGTAAGGGAATCCAGAAGAGGAAGTAAGGGGCTACTTTGTGTGCTAGCTTTTCACAGAACAGGTAACTATTACCTCTTTTTTTATTTTAGGAAAACAAAAACAGCAATGAATATCACTTTATCTGCCCTCATCTCCAATGTCTTTCTCCACTATGAAACTGCTCCCCCTGTACTGCATGTCCCCACCATAAATTGTCCCCTTCTGTACTTCCTGTCCCCCCCATCAACTGCCCCCTCCATACTGCCTGTCCCCAACCATGAACTGCCCCCCTCCATACTGCCTGTCCCCAACCATGAACTGCCCCCCTCCATACTGCCTGTCCCCCACCATGAACTGCCCCTCCCCATACTGCCTGTCCCCACCATTAACTGCCGCCCCTCCATACTGCCTGTCTCCACCATGAACTGCCCCCTTCCATACTGCCTGTTTCCACCATGAACTGCCCCCTCCATACTGCTTGTCCCCACCATCAACTGCCACCGTTGTACTGCCTGTTCCCACCATCAACTTCCCCCCTCAACTGCTCCCCTCTGTACTGCCTGTCCCTCCCATTAATTCCCCCTTCTATACTGCCTGCCCCCACCATCACCTGCTCCACTATTTATTGCCTGTCCCCAACTGCTCCTTCTGTACTGCCAGCACCCACATAAACTCTCCCTCTCTATACTTCCTTCCAATGACGCAAAGACATATTTTTCCTCACACTGATGCTAGGACCGTTCTACCTTTGTAATTGTTAGCAGTATTTTGTGGGGATAAGGACTGTAGCATTTATGTAAACTAAGGGGTGTCAGCCCTGCACAGCTGCCTTTTGAAAAACTACTCAACCACTCCCACTGTCTCTATACCTAAAGATCGGGCACTAATAGACTTTCAAGGACTAGGCGGGCTAAATAGACTCTTTGAGATAACGCTGGCAGAGAGCACAAGACTCAGGATAACTCTGAATCAAATAAGAGCAGCAGATTGTTAGGGTTTAATTTCAATTTAAGAGCAAACTACAGCAGGCTAAAAAGTACTTAGAAGTGGATTAATGCTTTCGTCTGACCAAGAGAAAACACAGTAAATAGGTCAGCCCACGCAGAACCAATAATTCAGTTGTGAGTGGACACCGGTAAGCTGCATTCCCCACTGCCTCTCCGCACTCCAGGGTGGAGTCCTTAATGGTGATGTTTGTAGCTCTCTGAATAAAAGAAACTATATGGGTTAACATAAACCATACTGAGAGACAAAAATCATTTAAACCTTTAGCAGTCCCTTGAAAATAAGCTGTCATTAATGGGCACCGCGGCGTCAATGATAAGACTGACATTACAGTACTTTCTGTTCTGAGTTCTGAATCTAGGTCATGCCAATTAGTGCAATAAATGTTATTGTGGTCCAAGTTTATTGTGAATGCTGATTAATAGCAACAGGACATTGCTTAACAGCTGTTATTATACCATATGGAACATCTAATAAGCCAATACAATGCAAGTGTTTGTTAGAAAAACATGGAGTGAGAGACAGAAAAGCTACAGTCTTAAAAAAAACACTCTACAGTGGAACCCCATGTTACGAGCATAATTAGTTCCAGGAGAATGCTCGTAATCCAAAGTACTCTCATATCAAAGCAAGTTTCCCCGTTGAAGTCAAGGAAACAAAAATAATTTGTTCCGCATTGACTTCAATAGGATTTAATACCGCATACGGCCAGAGGCGGGGGGCGCCGTAGAGCCTCGGAAACGGCCGAAAAGGCAGAGGACTCTTCGCCAGGCCTCGGCAAACCTCGGAAAGACTTCCTACCCGAGATTTGCAGAGGTAAGCCGTGATTTACCGCGGTTGCCGAGGTCGGTGACGTTCGGCTCTGCTCGGCTCCGGCACCCCCCCACCTCAGGTAAAAAGCGGTACTGCACACCGCTTTTGCCTGAATCGTGCTCGTTTTGCTTCGCAAACTGAGTCACGTTTTTTAAAAATACAGTGCTCGTATTGTGAAACGCTTGTTAACCACGTTACTCGCAATCCGAGGTTCCACTGTATTTACAAAGGCAGTTACATAATTACATAGTTTGTGAGGTTGAAAAAAGACACAAGTCTATCTAGTTCAACCATAAAAAATAAATAAAAATTATCGTACAGTCCCATATACCCAATTCTGGCAAAAAAAAACAAAAAAAACCCAGCAGAGCATGATCCAATTTGATACAGCAGGGGAAACAAATCTTTCCTGATCCCCCGAGAGGTAATCGGATTTACCCCGGATCAACATTACCTATAAATGCCAGTACCCAGTTATATTATTTACATTTAGGAAAGAATCCAGGCCTTTTTTAAAGCAATCTACTGAGCTGGCCAGAACCACCTCTGCAGGAAGTCTATTCCACATTTTCACAGCTCTTACTGTGAAGAAACCTTTCCGTATTTGGAGATGAAATCTCTTTTCCTCCAGACGTAAAGAGTGCCCCTTGTCCTCAGTGTTAACCGTAAAGTGAATAACTCAACACCAAGTTCACTATATGGACCCCTTATATATTTGAACATGTTGATCATATCCCCCCCTTATTCTCCTCTTCTCAAGAGTAAATAAATTCAGTTCCTCTAATCGTTCTTCATAGCTGAGTTCCTCCATGCCTTTAAATGCATACAGTTAATACATCCCTACGTATACTTTTTATCCAAATAAATGGAGGAAGTGGCTGATATGTCCTCTTTAGATAAGGCACCTCACCCCTGTAGTGAATACAAAGAGGGTAGAAGGATGGGGATTATTGCGGTGCTAAGACAAGTCAATCAATGCATTTTTAAATGAAGACAAATTTTATTACAAAATTATTCAAAACAATTAGTACAGACAATAGTTCATATGATACTAAACATGCATAGAAAAAATACAACAAGTTTACCGTAGACCAGAATCGTAGTGGCCTAATTACAGTAACAGGTCAGGTCTTCCCAACATGTTTCGCCAAGACATTGGCTTCTTCAGGGGAGTAGGATCTGACCAGTGTATATATTATGGTTCTACAGGAAAATAAAAACGTAATGTTAAATAAAAATACATGAATAACTACAAACATATTAATAGTTTCTGTAGTTCCCCACTCCCGTACAATTGGCATAGCCCCTAACTGTTCTTTATTTAGAGCAGTGGTTCTCAACCTTTCTAGTGTTGTGACCCCTTGATAACATTTCACAAATTCTGGGGACTCCTAACAGTAAGAATATTTTCGTAGCGTAGAACCTGTACTACAGTGGTGTCTCGCAGCAGTGGCACCTATGCTGAAATCAGGAGATAGGGTCTCTTTCAGCCCCTTCACTTCACTTTCCTCACCAGTCAGCTGACTTCTAGTCTCTGCCCCCCAGCCATGGCGTGAACTGAACGGGCGGCTGCAAAGAGGATCAGTGGGCGGCCGCGGGCTCTAGTAACAGACCAGCTGGGCGGCCGAGAAAAGGCTGGGAGAGCGGTGTGGGCTTCAGAAACAGGCCATGATTTGGTGACCCCTGGCAAATCATCATTTGACCCCCAAGGGGGTCACGATCCCCAGGTTGAGAACCACTGATTTAGAGGGACTGTCCCTCATTTGAGACCAAATCATTCTGTTGCTTGTACAGCCTCAGTAGTCCATTTGTTTGGTCTGATATATACATCTCTCTATATTAAACATTCAATTTTACTACCAAAAGTGTTATGCTGTACTAAATTATTTTGCCCAGCCTCCCATATTACTGCATTATTACTTCAGGAAAAATAGAGGTCAAAAAGCACTTGTGTGGTTTAGCAAATCATTTTCTGCATATTAGATCTTTGTGGTTCGTGTAACCAGGGCCACGGCATATTCCACTGAGCAAAATTATAAACGCAACACTTTTGTGTTTGCCCCTCTTTATCATGAGCTGAACTTAAAGATCTACGACCTTTTCTATGTACACAAAAGGCCTATTTGTCTCAAATATTGTTCACAAATCTGTCTAATTCCAGGTTCACATGGGGGTGATTTGTCATGCGATTTGAAATCGCATGACAAGTCACAGCCTATTGGAGGCAATGGCACTGTTTCAATCGGTGCAACACCGATTTTGCGTCACCGCTCCGACTTGCAAAAGTAGTTCCTGCACTACTTTTGCCGATTTCATGTGCGACTTCAATAAACATCTGTGCATGAAGCCACATAGATGTGTATCAAGAAGCACCTGGAATCGTGCTGACCTTTCTACTTTGAAATCACGCTACTTCAAGTGAAGTAACGCGATTTCAAAGTAGCATCAATGTGAACCAGGGCTAAATCTGTGTTAGTGAGCATTTCACCTTTGCTGAGATAATCGGTCCACCTCACAGTTGTGGCATATCCAGATGTTGATTAGACAGCATGATTATTGCACAAGAGTGCCTGAGGCAGGCCACAATAAAAGGCCACCCTAAAATGTGACGTTTTATCACACAGCACAATGCCACAAATATCGCAAGTTCTGAGGGAGCATGCAATTGTCATGCTGACTGCAGGAATGTCCACCAGAGCTGTTGCCCTTGAATGAAATGTTAATTTCTCTACCATAAGCCGTCTCCAAAGGCGTATCAGAGAATTTGGCAGTATATCCAACCGGACACACAACAGCAAACCACGTCTAACCACACCAGTCCAGGACCTTCACACCTAGCATATTCACCTCCAAGATCGTCTGAGACCAGCCACCCGGACAGCTACTGCCACAATCGGTTTGCATAACCAAAGAATTTCTGCACAAACTGTCAGGAACCGTCTCAGGGAAGCTCATCTGCAGGCTCTTCGTCCTCATCCGGGTCTCAACCTGACTACAGTTCATCATCATAACCAACTTGAGTGGGCAAATGCTCACATTCGATGGCGTCTGTCACTTTGGAGAGGTGTTCTCTTTACAGATGAATTTAGGGCCCTTTCACACGTGCGGACGAACGGTCCGCTTTTTCTAAGTCCGTAAACGCCCTATCCTAGGGTGACCAGACATCCCCAGTTTCAGGGGACAGTCCCCTGATTGAGGACACTGTCCCCGGACCAAGTCTGTCCCTGGTTTTGTCCCCAGATTGGATTTAATAGGGGGCAGGGGCAATTTCAAAGACAGTCAGTGCAGAATTAAAATAAAAAAATGTGAATTACACACCCCTACTCAGCCATGCCTACTAGCATAGGGGGGTTGTATGTTTCCCATTATCTGTGCCCCTTTCTGATGATAATGTGCTGGTCAGAGGGAATATTTCTTCAGTTTCGGGCGCATGCTCATTCAGCTTAGCTCGCATGTTCTTCTGCCTTGGCTCAAATCCCGGCCAGCCACCGGCCTATCTCCTTGCCTTCCCTGGCGGAGTGATCTTCCTCCGCTCCCCATCCAATAGTAGCCAGGGCCCGGAGAGTAAGACTTGAGAGGCTGTCTGGCGGGCGGCGACGGGCAGAGAGTCGCTGATTGTTCCCATTACTAGGAAAGAAAAAATTTGTCCCCGGATTTCATTTAAAAAATCTGGTCACCTTACCCTATCCGCTAACGTCCGCCTACGATCCGCGTCCGTCTGGATCCGTTTTGCGGACGGAAGAAAACCCTATTTTTCTTCCGTCTGGTGGAACGGATCAGATGCAAATGGACAGACGGTCCGTTTCCATCTGATACCCCATAGGGGATAGCGGAGGAGAGACAGGGCGGTCCCTGCACAGTGTGCGGGGACCGCCCTGTCCGCCGACAGCTGAGCGGGACCCCCCGCTGAGCCGACGGACACACACGGAGCGGACCGAAAAACGGTCCACACCGTGTGAAAGGACCCTTAGGTTTTCACTGTACAGGGCAGATGGCAGACAGCATGTATGGCATTGTGTGGGTAAGCGGTTTGCTGATGTCAACGTTGTGGATGGAGTAGCCCATGGTGGCGGGGAGTTATGGTATGGGCAGGCGTATGCTATTGACAACGAACACAGGTGCATTTTATTGATGGCATTTTGAATGCACAGAGATACTGTGACGAGATCCTGAGGCCAATTGTTGTGCCATTTATCCTCAACCATCAACTCATGTTGCATCATGATAATGCGCGGCACCATGTTGCAAGAATCTGTACACAATTCTTGGAAGCTGAAAACATACCAGTTCTTGCATGGCCAGCATATTCACTGGTCATGTCATTTATTGAGCATGTTTGGGATTGACTTCAGCACAACCAGCTTATATTTTCTGCACAATCACTGCCAGCGGCTATAACCACCAGCAGTAATCATTGTATTCTGACAGCGGGAAAACCTCCCACTGCCAGAATACAATAGCACAGCAAAAGGGATTTCCCCAATTAACAATGACTATGTTTAAGGGTGAATTGAACAATTTTCTTTCCTTCAGCCCACATCCGAAGGAAAGAAAGTGGCATAATCTATATAGGCCAGCCCAACGCCAATTTGATCAATGCTTTGAGCACCCAGAGAGAATAGCACTATAGAAATATTATTATTCTAATAATTATGTTATTACTGAATTTTATTTTTTATTTTTAACATGTTGATTTGTTTGTGGTGTAGCTCTCTCTCTTTTTCTCTCCCTCTCCTTAGTGCCAGCGGAAGAAATAAATGACTTGATTTGTGCAGGTGCAGCACAACCTCC
Organism: Rana kukunoris; assembly: GCA_029574335.1. Classification (NCBI taxonomy): domain Eukaryota; kingdom Metazoa; phylum Chordata; class Amphibia; order Anura; family Ranidae; genus Rana; species Rana kukunoris. The sequence continues at coordinate 576,489,365 of CM056050.1, read as the reverse complement.
CGCATTCAATCTGACAATTATCTCAAAGAAAAAGGCTTTTTCACACGTTTTTAACTGTTGCTTTTCACGGGTGGTAATTTTATTGACCTTTAGCGAAATGGAGTTGGTTGAATCAGAAAATCACTAAACGGAGTCCTGTTTATAGTCTTTGCTTCTTGCGTTGGTGGCAAATCAATTTTTGAGTCAGCTATTCGTCTCTACTCCATGGACGCAAAGCCAGGATTTTAGCCTATGCAATACGAGCTATACTCATCCACATTTAATGATATTTGTGTTTTGCATCCGTGTGCTTTTCATAGTCACACAATATTCACACACATTTACCATTGAAAACTGATCAATTTGCATTAATTTATTAGACTATTTTTGACTTGTGTTTGGCCCAATCTCGGCTCCACCGAATGTCTATATGACAATTGTAGCGCCGGTATCCCAATGATTGGGGCGCTATTATAAATTTAGGGGCGTCTGAGCCAATAGTTGGGTTCAAACTTTACTAATTCAATTAAATTTAGCCTCTGTTCTGGCTATGGTTATGCTTGGTAGAAGTTTTCCTCTGTTGCCTGTAGGTGGCGTTGCCATCTCGGACCCATGTTGAAACACAAGATTACCATGGTGTGTTAAGTGATCCTTCTCGGCAGCAGTGGTGCTCTATCGTGGAGTAGGATGAGGGTACATATCAAGCATTGATATAAGGAGTTCCCCGATTTTGCACACAAATCCACTATTCTCTACATGCTCGACTATTGCTGCCCAACGAGTTTGAGCATGCGTAGAACAGAATACTCAGGATACCCTTCAACAAAATGGTGGACCTGGTATAGGCTTTATCCACCAAAAAAATGGCCGTGCGGGTACATACACAATGGACTACAAGAAAATGGCTGAATGTCCATTTTCCATCCTTAGGATGTTAATATTACAGTGTTGACAACCTATCAGGTTCCCCTGATGAAGTCACGAGACACGTGACGTAACGGCGTAGGGATCATGTGAGACTGACGCAGACCGGAAGCAGCTGAAGGAGACGTAAGACGGCGTTGTAAACGGTGTGTCTTGTTTACATTTTGCTGATTTAAAATATTTCTAAATAAGTGTCCACACATATGAACCACTTAAAGACCGCTGCATGTACATTTACGTCGGCAGAATGGCATGGACAGGCACATCAACGTACCTGTACGTAGCTGCCTTGACGTGGGTCGGGGGTCCGATCGGGACCCCCCCGGTACATACGGCGGTCCGGTTTGCTGTAGGAGCGATCCGTGCTGAGGGGGCGGCTGTTAGTTTTTGTCCGCCCCCTCCGGATCGCTCCCAGCCAATGCGCACTTCCTGCAGTGTCACTTCCTCCATGTAAACACGGGAAGAGGGAAGTGATGTGATCTCTGCTCTCTTTTTTCAACCGCCGCTGAGGAGAAACCACATTACACTGTAAGTCTGCACAACACTACACTGACACCAGGACACGCAGGCACATTAACCCCTTGCGATCCCCCCCCCACCCCCATGTCACAGTGTCACTGAATGCAGTGATCTTATATGTACTGATCACTGCATTTAGTGTCAGTGTGACAGGCAGTTAGTGTTAGGTCCAGGGTAGCCCCCGTACCCCCCCTAATAAAGCTCTAACCCCTTGATTACCTCCCTAGTTAACCCTTTCACTCCCTATTGCCAGTGTCACTAAGTGATCATTTTTCTGATCGCTGTACTAGTGTCGCTGTTCCCGCTAGGTAGCTATTTTTTTTTTAATTGCGATTTTTTTTTACTAAAGACATGTGACTAAATAAATTTAATTTTGGCCTAAATGTTTGACTAAAATTTAGTTTATTTGATTGTTCTTATAACAAAAAGTAAAAAATATTGTTTTTTTTTCAAAAGCGTTGCTCTATTTTTGTATATAGCACAAAAAATAAAAATCGCAGAGGCGATCAAATACCACCAAAAGAAAGCTCCAAGCTTTGTGGGAAGAAAAGGATGCAAATTTTGTTTGGGAGCCACGTCGCACGACCGCGCAATTGTCTGTTAAAGCGACGCAGTGCCGAATTGTAAAAACCCCTTGGGTCATTTAGCAGCATATTGGTCCGGTCCTTCAGTAGTTAATAAAGCACCACAGTTTTTAACAGTATTTCACTATCGGAGGCATATTTTTTCTCCTCTTCCTTCCTATTCTATATGGTGCATGGAGCACTCTAATAGGTAAATAGGAACCCCTGGGACCAGTGGAACCACTAGGTGGGCTGTCATATTACATGCAACATTGGAGAGGAGTTGGAGAGAAAAAGTGAAACATTACCGTTCAAGGCTTTTTTCCACTTTTGCTACATGCGCTTTATTGCATTACCAAGGTGAGAGTTCTGGGAGACTGGGCACGGATTTAGCTGTGTTATCACATCGTTCATCATGTGGTTAACTCCAGGGGAGAAGTTGATTGCATCTTTTTGCAAACTACATACCCCATAGGAGGACATCTCCATATTTAGGACACAATTTGTTATTTTTATACAGACACTCCTATAGTGACCTCACATCATATATTGGTTCACCACTTTATTGTATCCTGTGTCACACCTGTATATTTATTTGTTGGTTTTGTGTATATATGGGATCCCCTACAGAGATTTTCTTTAGCGCTTATCACCATTTTTGATTTATTGCTATTCTTGTGTACAGTGAACACTATCAGATACTGCAGCTTTAGAACACATCATTATCCACTTTGTTTACATTACTTTACTCGCCAGTAGCGTGAACGTTTTTTATTTATCCCTTCTCAGCAGCAGCCCAGCGGTAGTGGTGCCCCGCTGTGCATGCTGGGAGGGGACACTTAAGGGGCAGACATGGTTTTTCGGGGTTCTTCGCCTCGTGGACCTCCTGGCGTAAGGTGCGTGTGTGTGATCCCAGCCCCGGGACCACGTTGGCCCGAGCCTGCATCGCTGTTCAGTAGGCCCAGCAATGCTGGCTGGGGCCTATGATTGTGGAAGGGGTCCCAAGCTGTCAGTCCATATGGAGGAGGCTGTTTAACGAAGTAGACCGGGGAAGAACCTGCCCTGGAGGAGACCAAGCAAAGCAAGCCGATGTCTCGGGGGAGGCCTAGTGAATTCATTAACAAGGGATCCACAAGGGCTAGATTCATGTACGTGCGTGTATCTTTGTGCGGGCGCAGCGTATCCTATTTACGTCACGGCTCTGCAACTTTTACAGGCAAGTGCTGTATTCACAAAGAACTTGCTCCGTAAGTTGCGGCGGCGTAGCGTAAATTGGCCGGCGTAAGTGCGCGTAATTCAAATTAGGCATGTAGGGGGCGTGTTGTATTGAAATGAACGGTGACCCCACGTAAATGACGCGCTGAACGAACTGCGCATGCGCCGGCCGTGGACGTATCTCAGTGCGCATGCTCCAAATCACGTCGCAAATACTCAATGAAAACGACGTGAACGTAACTTACGCCCAGCCCCATTCTTAATCGGCTTACGCAAATGACGTAACTGACGTGAAATTTGACGGCTGTTCCGACGTCCATACTTAACATTGGCTGCGCCATGTTTTTGGTGGTTTATATTTACGCCTAAAAAAAGGCCTTACGTAAACGGCATATCTTACTGCGACGGCCGGGCGTACGTTCGTGAATTGGCGTATCTAGCTAATTTACATATTCAACACGTAAATCGACAGAAGCGCCACCTAGCGGCCAGCATAAATATGCAACTAAGATACGAAGGCGTAATACACTTACGCCGCTCGTATCTTAGCTCAATCCCGGCGTATCTTGTTTTCTGAATACAGAAAAAAGACACGCCGGCGCATCTAAGAAGTTATGTGGCGTATTTCGAGATGCGCCGCGTAACTTCTTACTGAATCTGGCCCTATATGTCTTACGGACCGCCGGGTCGTCTTAAAGGCTCTTCTACGGTAAGGCTGGAAGTTCGGGACTAAAATCCTGAGGCAGAGGATTCCTGGCTATCCATTTCGTTCTCAGACGGTCTGTGGCATGCTGTTCGTGCATCATCCGGAACAGGCCCGTATCTACATGCCCAGCAGTAAGAGCAGGGTCTGCATGACTGTATTTTGCAGTCAGGGCGGTTGCTAGGCAAAGGTCAAGTTTAACTTGATTGGGTCTCAGTAAGGTGTGGCAGGGTGGAGCAATAGGAATTTAGGTGGAGCTAGGAGGGTGTAGCAGCTGCGCGGGAAGACAGGGCATCAGTTAGCTGTCAGCCTCATAGAAGTTTTGTGTTAGCGGTCAGCCTGCTTTTCCTCCCTCCAATATGGCAGATATTGAGCAGATGCTGGCTCAGATTAGGGCCGCTGCCCTGGTTAACGGGCCCCAGTGGCTGGAGTCACAAATGGCTGGGCTGGTTCGGGGGTCGGGGCAGGAGACCACTGCTTCTGCCCCCATTGTACAGCGGGCGAGGAGGTCAAGGCCTCCTGCGCGCCTGAGTCCTGAGGTGACCCCTAGGATCGGTCGCCGCACGAGGAGCCCCTGTAGGGACCCTTCAGCACCTGGAGCCAAGCGCTCTAGCACTGCCGGGGTATCCGGTGCTGGGAGGAATCCGTCGCGAGTGCGGGACCGGGGGGGTAGCGCTCGTTCTACGGGCGGCTCCCTCCCAGCGGATGTCGGGGATCGGTCTGATGCGGCCTGCCCAGCGGGGTCCTCCCCTGCTGGGCGCGGGGCTCGGCGTGGATCGAGGTTACCTGCGGGTGCCGGCCTGGTCTGTGGTGCGGCCGGGGCCCCGGCGGGAGGAAGCGGAGGTCGCGGGAGCCGGAGAGGAGCGGCGTCATCGCATCGGTCTCCAGCAAGGTCGCCGGCGGCTGCGAAGGAGGTGTCCGGGCAGTGCGCTCAACGGGGAAGACAGCAGCAGGACAGCCGCGCCGGACGTTCGGCGGCCGGCTGATGACGTCAGCGGCGGGCGCCGGTCGGGTGCCCGAGTCGTGTCGGCAGTCTCCGGAGACGGCGGTGATCGTTCGGAGGGCGAGCTGTCCGCATCTGACGCGGAAGGGCTTTCAGGCGACGAGGTGGTGGAGCCAGACGGACGTCAGGGATCCGGAGGTGCGGCTGTGCGGCAGCCTGGTAAGTCCAGCGACTGTGTGTCTCCTGTGTTGTCTGTGCCTGTTGCTCCTGGTGCTGCTTGTGTGAGTCAGTCTGTGACAGGAGGGTCTGGGGGCCCGTGGGAGAGTGTTGGGGGGGCTCCCGGGGGGTTTGAAGCTGGGGTGGGGCAGTGCGAATTGATGACCAGCTTGCTGCAGTCGTGGTTGTCGGGGTGCAGGGACTTGCTGGTCCGCGGTCCGACCGGAGGGCCTGGAGTACCGGGGGGGTCGCCGGTGGCTGCCTGGGTGACATCGAGGGATCAGTTGACGCCCGTCGCGGGACCCGCAGGATCGGTTATAGGAGAGTCCGTGGTTGGCCCAGAGGGGAGAGAAGTGGTGGTACGCCCGGTGGCGCCTGTGACGGCGGCTGAGGTGTTGGCAGCGGGGGGATCACGGGCGGCTGGGGACCCCCAACGGGTGGAGGCCACGCAGGAGGGTGCTGGACCATCGGAGGTCGCGCGGTGTGAGATGTATGTTTGTTTTGAATGCCCTTTGGGCGTGCATCTCAGGCAGGAGGTCAGGGAGCAGATTTGGAGGAGGGAATACGTTGATGTATTCTCCCTTCTCCCCCTTGAGAAGTCCAGTGTGGATAGGGCGAGGCAGGATGAGTCTAGGAGAGAGGACGAGGATAGACTTTTACCAATTGGCTACAGGGTTTCAGCATCCTGGCCAGCGTAGTGGGGGAAAGGGCTCCTGAGCATTGCTCGGCTCTGTTCGGGTACTTGGATTCCATCGGGGAGGCTTATCGGGTTTATGGCGGAGTTGCCTGGCTGCGTTATGACGAGCTGTTCAGGCAGCGCATGGCTATGCAGCCGTCGCTGAAGTGGAATAATAAAGACATCGGTTTATGGATGCGTCTGATGACTCAGGCTAGGCCGGCCTTTCAGCCCTTTCGAGGGGGGGCCGGGGGTGCTTCGGCCTCGGCTTGATCAGCCTCTCTTAAAAAAGGCTACTGCTGGCAGTTCAATGACGGACACTGCAGATTTGGGGGTTCCTGCCGATACAGGCACGCTTGCTCCGGGTGTGGGGGTGGCCACCCCTCGTCCAAGTGCTTTCAGTCCGGGAAGTCAAAATCGACCGACGCTGGAAAGGGGGAAAACCCCGGTACGGGCGGAAAAAATGGCCCCCTTTCTTCTTAGGTATCCGGACAGGGCTGCGGCTCGGTTGTTATGGCACGGTTTCACTGATGGTTTTATTATTCCCTGTTCTCTTTCTGTCGTCCCTCCTGTGGTGGATAACCTGCGTTCGGCTCGATTACATCCGGAGGTGGTGTCGGCAAAATTGGTTAAGGAGGTGTCGTTGGGTCGCATGGCGGGCCCCTTTGAGGCCCCGCCTATGTCGGACTTGGTGGTGTCCCCGCTGGGGGTTGTGCCCAAGAGGGATCCCACACAGTTTCGTCTCATCCATCACTTGTCGCACCCGCCCGGCGGCTCGGTTAATGATGCGATCGATCCCGCCTTGTGTGCGGTTTCTTATGCGTCGTTTGACAAGGCCCTCGGGTGGGTGCGTGAATTCGGGAAGGGCGCCCTCATGGCCAAGACCGACATAGAGTCGGCCTTTAGGTTGCTGCCGGTCCACCCACAGAGCTTGCGGCTGTTGGGCTGTGTGTGGCAAGGGCGATACTTTGTCGACCGTTGTTTGCCGATGGGTTGTGCCATTTCTTGTTCTTTGTTCGAGTCTTTCAGCTCGTTCCTGGAATGGGCCGTGAGGGACGTGTCGGGCCTACAATCGGTCATCCACTACTTGGATGACTTCTTGGTGATTGGTCCTCCTGGGTCTAGGACGTGTCAGGTCTTGTTGGCCACGATTCAACACGTTTTCGGGGTCTTCGGTGTTCCTCTGGCACCTGGAAAAACCAAGGGCCCGACGGTAGAATTGAAGTTTTTGGGTATCACAATCGATACCGTTCAGATGGAATGCCGGCTTCCGGATGACAAGCTGATTGATCTGAAGGACTCAGTCGTCCTTGCACGAGGGAGCAAGAAAATCACCTTGCGGTCCCTGCAGTCTTTGATAGGCAAGCTGAATTTTGCCTGTCGGATCATGCCGATGGGTAGAATATTTTGCCGGCGGTTGGCGGCTGCCACCGCGGGGGTGCGTGCGCCTCATCACTTTGTGCGCTTGACTGGGGAGATGCGGGATGACCTGCTTGTTTGGGAGTCTTTCCTGGACGAGTACAACGGACGGTCGTTGTGGATGGAAACGGTCGTTCCGAATTCTGAGTTGGAGTTGTACACTGATGCGGCTGGTTCCGTTGGCTACGCGGCATACTTCCGGGGCCGGTGGAGTGCTGGCCGGTGGCCGCCGTCATGGAGGGAGTCGGTTGCCGTTCGGAATCTGGCACTATTGGAACTATTTCCGATAGTGTTGGCGGTGGAATTGTGGGGTGAGGCTTTCCGGAATAGGCGGGTCAAGTTCCACTGTGACAATTTGGGCGTGGTGCAGGCGATCAATTCCCTTTCAGCCTCCTCGCCTCCGGTGGTGCGTCTGCTGAGGCATTTGGTTTTAAAATGTCTTTCTTTGAATGCATTTGTGTATGCTGTTCATGTTCCGGGTGTTCGTAATTCGGTGGCTGACGCTCTTTCTCGCTTACAGTGGGATCGGTTCCGACAGTTGGCGCCGGAAGCGGAGCAGCTCGGGGTGCCGTGTCCAAGTAATTTGTGGAGCGTCGCATGGCCACAGCGTTCAAATTGATCAAGGGGTCGGTTTGCCCTTCAACGTGGACAGCATACAGCAAGGTGTGGCAGGAGTGGCACGAGCTGGTGAGTTCGGTGGGTGGTTGCTTTGAAGATGGGGATCGTGTTTCTCTTCTGTTGTATCTTATAGGTAAGTGCTGTGAGGAGGGGGTCTCGGTCTCTGTCCTGAATCGCAAACTGTCAGGGTTGGCATTTTTATTTCAGCTTTCGGGCCTGCCAGATGCCACGAAATGTTTCCAGGTGAAGAAAGCGCTGAGGGGCTACAGAAAGGGAAGGCTCGTTGCGGATTCTAGGAGGCCGGTGTCGTTCGAACTCCTGGGTGTTCTTTTGGGTCAGCTGCCTTCGGTGTGCTCTTCGCCTTTTGAGGTCTATTTGTTCCGGACGGCCTTTGTCGTCGCCTTTTTCGGGGCATTGAGGGTTAGTGAATTGGTTAGCCCGTCCACTAAGGTCTGGGGGGGTTTGGATATTCGGGATGTATCGGTTCAGCAGGATAGGGTCCATCTGCTGATCCGCAGGTCCAAGACTGACCAACTGGGTAGAGGGGCTAAGGTGGTGATAGGCAGGGTCCCTCACTCCTCGTCTTGTCCGGTGGCGGCCGTCACAGAGTGGTTGACGCTGCGGCCGGCTGGGCAAGGGCCATTGCTCGTGCATTCAGATGGGTCACCTTTGTCCCGTTTTCAATTTGTTGCCGTGTTCCGGAAGTGCCTAACGGCAGCCGGTTTTTCCCCCATGGACTTCGCGTCGCATTCCTTCAGGATCGGGGCCGCCACAGAGGCGGCCCGGTGGGGTTTGAGTGCGCGGGAGTTGCGGCGTATCGGAAGGTGGGAGTCACAGCGCTTCATGTCTTACGTCCGTCCTCACCTCTTGTGATCTGTTTGTCTCTATGCTCAGTTTGTGTGGTGTCAGTGTTCCGTGTGGTCGTTGTTGTAGCCGATTCGCCAGTTTGTGTGCTTGTGCTTGTGAGTCTTGCCTATTTTGTTTTGCAGGTGGCGAGTGTCTGGTGTGGATCCTCGGGCACTCCTATGTCTACTGGGGTGCCCGGCGGGCCTCGGTTAGGCCAGAGGGTAGGCAGCTGGGTATTCCTCGCAGGATGGCCAATGTTCGGTGGATCGGTGTCCCCGGTATGCTGTGGGCCCGGGTGCTGCCGGAAGTGCATCACTATGCGAACCTGGATCGCCCCCCGGATGTATTGCTGTTTCATGTTGGGGGTAACGATTTAGGCCTTCGGGCGGCACGGGAACTGACAAGAGATATAAAGTTGGATTTTTTACGCCTTCGGGCCAGTTTTCCGGATACGGTTTTCATCTGGTCAGACATGGTGGCCAGGACCACTTGGCGCATGGCCCGCTCCGTGGAATGCATTAATAGGGCCAGGGTCAAGGTGAATAAAGAGGTGGCAAAGTTTTTTGTTCGGAATGGTGGCTTGGCTGTTCGCCACTTGGACTTAGAGGGAGATAATAGGCTGTTTTTGAGGGGAGATGGGGTGCATTTAAATGCCGTTGGGAATGACATGTGGTTCCTAGGTCTGCAGGATGGCGTTCAGAGAGCGGTCCGTTTGTGGCGGGCCGGCCAAGTGTGAGGCTTCACACTTGGTCGTTTGTGGCAGGGGTAACAGGGTTTTTGGAGGTCGGCCTAGGTAAGGACAGTATCGAGTTAATAGGGATTGGGGCTGTACCGGGTGCTATGTTTAATACACTGTCCTCGAGTCGGCGTATTTGCGGCTGAGGGCCACTACAAGTGTTTGGGTGTTGGTACAGTCGGTTGTGTGGGTAGACTAGGTTGCCTCCAAAATATCCCTATGTCAGCATTATGGAAAATACTTTAGGAATATGAAAAGATAAGATATTTTGTTAATTTGTATTGTTTTGTTAATAAAATTGCGGCTACGGCCGTTTAAACCCAAAAGGTGGTCCTGTGCCTAATTTTAGATAAGTGGGAAATAGGTTTAGAGTTCAAGGGAGCCCTAATCAGCAATAAGTCAGTCATGGCTGCTAGGCCCAGTGAGAGGGGTCTATTCGGGTGAGCAATACCCACTAAAAGAAAAAGTGGTGAATACTAGAACTGAACTATTTTTGTGTATCCTGTACCGCGTAACTGAATCTTCCCCTTCTCTCTATACTCTCCACTTCAAGTTCTATGCAGCAAAAATAAAATCTAAAGCCTCGTACACGCAGTCGGACATCAAACAAACTTTCCCTTGGATTTTTGTCCGAAGGGAGTTGTCCGGTCACACGCATAGCATACACACGCTCAGACTTTTCTGCAAACTTTTCTAAAACTTTCCCAACATCACGTGGTTTTTCTGCTCTTTCTGCTCTTTAGCGCCACCCTTTGGTTAACTTCTGCTATTGTTGGTTGATTTTAACATTGGTTCTCAGCATGCGTATTTGCACTTTGTACAAAAGTCCGATGGCTTGCTGTACACACGGTTGGACTAGGCACCATCAGACTTTTGTTGCCGAAAAGTTTGTCCGTTTGCAGACCGAACTTTTTGTCTGATGAAACCCAAAAAAGTTTTCTCCGATGGCGCGTACACACGGTTGGACTAATTTGAAAACTTGCTGATTTTGAAGTTTGTTGGCAAAAAGTCAGACCGTGTGTACGGGCCTTTACAGTTGAAGGTTTTACAGCTTGTGTGGACATTGCAGTTTTTTACAGACTTTCTTCCCCTGGACAACAAACTTAGGTAACGTGCAAAACCCAAACTAAACCAGCAGCTCCTTCGGGGGTAGTGCTACAGAATTATGACATGAGCTACAGTATACATTGTAAACTAAACAAAAAAGCAACATTAACTTAAAAAAAATCATTAAAAGCTATGCATTGTATAATGGTTTTGTATACATTTTCTTTTTATATTAAGGGCCATGTCAGATGGGCAATTGATCTCTAAGGAAATCATAGTTATGCCCTATGGTATCGGTAATTTGCTAATTTCACATGATTTGTAGCTCAATCACTCAGCGAATGGGCGTGTGCGGCATTTCACGGCATTAACAATCACTCTGCATTCACTGCTATGGCTTAGCTACAAATTCCTGAAATAGAGTGATTTGAGCTAACAATCTAGCTAATAAATCACCAGCTACTATAGCAATTAAATTGCTAGCTACAAATTACATTTAACAGCTGCAATTAGCCATTTGTAGCAGGCTACTAAACTGCCTGTCTGATCCCTATTTTGATTAGGGATAAAAATAAAAATAAAAAATCTCCTTTTCTACAACATATTTCTATTTTATATTCTTATATTCAGACAGTAGATGGAGCTCTTGCCATTTTTGTTCATGCTTTACAGCAGGATTAGGCAACCTGGGGCTCTCCAGCTGTTGTGGAACTAAATTTCCCATGGGGCTGGCAAGTACAATTACTCCCAGAGGCATGATGGGACGGTTGCCTGCCCCTGCTTCACAGGCTCTGCTTAGCTGCTCTACTGCTCAACAACTTAAAGCGGAGTTCCGCCAAAAAAAAAAAATATTTATATTAAAGATCAGCAGCTACAAATACAGCAGCTGCTGACTTTTAATACATGGACACTTACCTGTCCAGGGCGCCTGCGATGTCGGTAGGGGAATCAGGAAGTGAAGCCGTGCGGCTTCACTTCCTGGTTTCCTACTGTGCATGCATTACCCCACTGGTCCCCGCTGTTTTCTGGGACTTGTGTGTCTCCCAGAAGACAGGTGGAGGAGGGACCGGATGTGGCGTAGGTCACCGCGATCACCGTGGTGATATATGCCAGGAAGTGGGAGCAGATAGGAGCAGATACCTGTATTACACAGGTATCTGCTCCCTCCTCCCCCCTGAAAGGTGCCAAATGTGACACTGGAGGGGAGAAGTATTCCAAAAAGCGGAAGTTCCATTTTTGGGTGGAACTCTACTTTAAGTTGAAACAGGAGAGCAACTTGTTACCGCAACATTTCATATTACTTTTTTTTAAGCATTCTTTTTTTTTATCTAAAAATATTATGTTTACAGTGAAACATAACAACAAATAATACAGTGGAACCTTGGATTGTGAGTAACGCGGTTAACAAGCGTTTCGCAATATGAGTACTGTATTTAGAAAAATCCTAACTCGGTTTGTGAGTGTTGTCTTGCAAAACTACCAAGATTCAGACCAAAGCAGTGTACATAATCGCGTTTGGCCTGAGGTGAGAGGCGCCGGAGCCAATCGGTGCCGAATGGCGCCGATCATGGCCGTTCAGAGCTGTTCAGAAATGCTTGGAAAGACCCGGAAATACTACATTCCTGAGCCTTTCCGAGGTTTGCCAAGGTCAGCCGAGCTGTCCTTGTGCCTTTCTGGCTGTTTCCGAGGCTCTCCGTCGCCCCCATTGAAGTCAATGCCAAACAAAATTATTTTCGTTTCCATTGACTTTAATGGGGAAACTCGCTTTGATATGCAAGTACTTTGGATTACAAGCATACTCCTGTTACGGATTATGCTCATAATCCGAGGTTCCACTGTATTTCTCATTTACACAAAAGAACACCACAGAAAGTTTAATTAGGACAAATCTTGTACACATGAATAATGAAAGCTATGTTAACAATACGAGAACTGGCATGAAGGTTGGTTGAGCATGCTAGGAATAATTAAACATTTGACAAGAAGCAGAAAAAAGTATTACATGCATGGATGAGAGCTCCAAACGTACTTGATTCTGCAAACCATGTAGTAGTACAGACATAAAATTGTTAAAAAACTGTTCAATTAAGTTTATGTGTACAGGATAGAAAAGGGAGGTAGAGGATATTTCTGATGTGTCTGTTGTACTATGTACTTGTGTGAAAACGTATCCTGTTCCCTTTGCATTGCTTCCTTTGTGTGAAATCCCTGGAGATCCAGCCAGCCCCCCTGCTTTTCTATTTCAAACTGACCAAGCTAGTCATGAGAGCATGTTCTCTACAGCATGCTCAGTTTTCTGGTTGTGCTGGAAGCACAGTCTGCCTGTCCTCCATTGGTCAAACTTGTGCTGACTCGCCCCCCTGCACAGCCATTAACTGGGAAGTTTAGTGTGCTGCTGTTTCCCTGCCTCCTGCTAATATGCACCCTGCAGTCTCCACCCCCACCTCTCTAAGCCCTCTTATGCAGTTGAAAACAGAGGTCATGTGATCAATTATAAAAAAAATAGGGCTGTGCAAATTAACTTTTAATTAATCTTTAATTTTTTTGATCGATCAAAATCTTTTTGATCGATTAACAGTCTTTTGATTGGTACTCACCTCTCCCCCGGCTTCTGGGCCTTCAGGGAGTTCCGTCGGAGATCCGGTAACGTCACGGACACCGGCGGGGCTTGCCGTGTCCATCTGAATGGCTCCTTTGCTGTGCCTTTATATCTGCATCCTGGCGGGACCTTACTATCTGCCATACGCAAGGGCTGTTACACTTCCCTCTATCAACCTGGGATTCATGCCTAAAGGACTGATGTTAACCCCTCCTCGTCTGGATTCAGTAGTGGCATTGTTGTACAAATTTTTATACCAGTATCATACTTATCTACATGTTTTTATGACTGCTTTTATTACCGTTTGGTATTACTCGCACCATTTTTACAGTTTATGTAGCTATATCGATTTTATCTCCAGTGCAATATTTATTTTGTTACCTACTTGAAGACTATAAAAGTTTTAATGTTATTCCCAATCGAGCGCTGCCTTTGTGTGTTTTTTGTATCCTCCTATCCATTTTTCCAGTGATTGGTGGCTGCACTGGGAATCAGCCTGCAACAAGGAGATCAGCTAAAAGTAGTTGGATCTGTATGTGCGTTATAATTAATCAAAATTAGTCGATTAATCGATTAAAAAAAAAAGATTAATCGAACACAACAATTTTGATCAGTAACAGCCCTAAAAAAAAAAGAAAAATTGGTATTTATAATTATAACGAGGTCCCGGGGCCCAGTGAAGCCTAATGGTGACCTATAGAGTTAAGGACAATTGACATTCTTTAGTGTACAGTAGAGTGGGTTACAAGACATGGTGGGTGTAATGCAAGATGAAATGGTGGGTGCCAGACACTTTTTGAATGCATAGAGATTTGTTGTCTCTTGAAAAGAACAGGGGGAAGAGAGGGTTAGGACCAGGACACCCTTAGGTAGATGCAACGATAATTGGCAGACTCTGAGGCGGCGTACACACGGCCGAGGTTCTCGGCAGAAACCAGCGAGAACCTCGCTGGGAGCCGCATTCGGCCGAGAACCTCGGCTGTGTGTACGCTCTCGGCGAGCATCCCGTCGGGAATGCCGTCGAGCCGAAATAGAGAGCATGTTCTCTATTTGCTCGACGGCCCGTCGGGATGAATGGCTGGTTGCCATTCCCGACGGGCGGGTCGCCGAATCTGACGGCTGGCAGAGAACCTCGACGGGCGGAACGATGTGTTCTGCCCGTCGAGGTTCTCTGCCGTGTGTACGCCGCCTGAGACTTCTATAGGTAGACATCTATACAGGTGAAGGCCTCCAGCTGGACACCACTTCTGTATAGGTAGGATCGATCTCTCCTATAGCAACAATCTTGTAGCAGTTGATAACGATAGTTGCATTCAACTATAAGCAATTACTCACTGTGGTTCTTCACTCAATGAACTCCCAGTCTTTTACTAGACTTTGAATCCAATAGCCACTGGATCCTCTGAGCTCTTTCACTTGTAGCACTTAGTATCTTCCTCAAGCATCAACCACGCTTCTCTGCTGGGTTTCTGGCTTGGCACTCACAGATACTCTTCAAGGGTCACCCCTGCTGACCTCCTAGTTCCCTGGCTTGGCACCCACTGATGCTCCGCATGTGTCACCTCTGCTGTCCCGCTGGGTCCCTTGGCTTGGCACTCACTGAAGTTTTCCCACTTCTTCACTATCCCCGGTTGGTGAGAAGACTGCTCGGGTACTGGCTTCAGCTTACTCACAGTGGTCTTCGGTAACAAGGTAGATGGTCCCTTAGTAGCGACAGCTTCCACTTCTACCCCTGACCACATCTCATTCCCCGTCTGGCTGAAGCGCTACTTTTGGTTGGACTACAAGCCAGTAGTCCCAACCCTATGCTGCTTCTCCTGCTCCTGGATAGGCCTCAGGCAGCCTAGCAGCAAGGTGTCCCTGGGATAGGCCTCAGGCTATCGGCCTAGCAGCCCGACGTAGCATAACACACTTCCACCCAGACAGGCGTCCAGGTGGCACAGAACCCTGGTCACCTGACTCCAGCCCAAAAAAATAGGCTCTCCCAGCAGGCCAAGGGACCAAAGAAGATCTGTACCCATTGGCTGAGACACCCCATCTATTCATGTCTGAGTTTGCAAAGCCCTTGTCTTATCTAGTGTCACCAGCACAGCACAACCTAGTGACAGAAGAGAAAGGGTCCAGATTTAGAGAGGAACCAATTTATTTCCTAACAATTGCCCAAAGCAACTATCACTTGGCAACTTAATTTGACAGCAACCCTGCCTAAACTTCAGGGTGCTACATACATTTTTTTTATATAAATAGTATACAGAAATGTTTTGCCTTGCGTTTCTATTTTAAACTGAATGGGTTGTTTTTCAGGGTTCAAGGGTTGACATATACTTTAACTGGTGACTCTGTCAGATGTGTCAGTGAGGCAAAGCCAGCCCAAAGCAGGCTGCCTTTTCTGTGCTGTCACTGGGCAAAGTAGAGCTTCCATTCAATGGGTAGATGAGTTGATGGTTGTTTTAGATTCCTAGTGTGAAGGGATGGTATTGACATAAAAAATAAGTTTAACAGGTTTTTTTTTGCTCATATAATAATCATAGTCCATGTGGGATGAGGGTGGCACGGATGTGTCCTTTGCTTTAGGCCCCATGTACACGGGGCACTGCTAAACGTACGTTCAGAGGCAGTTGGATGCTTTTTTGAACTGCCCCTGAACTCATTCAATGTTATCCTATGTGACCATGTACACAGTCTCATTTATTGCCGTTTTTAGGCAGTTGCATTTAATAGCGATTCTTCGAAAGCAAAAAAATGGGTTCAGACGCAGATTTCCATGTTTCAGCCAATTTACGCTATGCCGCCGCAACTTACGGAGCAAGTGCTTTGTGAATACTGCACTTGCCTCTCTAAGTTGCGGCGGCGTAGCGTAAAGAAGATACGCTATGCCTCTCTAAAGATACGCCAATGTATCTGAATCTGGCCCTGGGAGTTTAGCCCTCGAGGCTCCAGCATTTAGGGGCAGATGGAAAGCACAGGTGCACTGTCCAGCATCACTCCTGGCAGCCTGTTAAACTCTATTAGAGTCTGACAGCCACTGCGACTAAATGATGTGCTGGGCAGTACTTGCGTTTAGTGCAGTATGTGCCCAGGGTCGAAAACCCAAAACGCAGACTTCTTGTTCTTGCACATATGTGTATCAATCATACAAAGTGTGTCTAAAAATGTTGGTGAATAGTATTAGAAAACAACACACTGTCTGGGCCCCACACCTATATTTGCACAGCTGTCCAATTGGAAGCTGTGGCTGTGTTCATGCAGCTGCTGCATCCCAATCAGTGGTGGTGCATCCATAGAGGGCTCAGGAGCCCCGCCCCCTCTCGCTCCTGCACCGCCACTGAAAACAATACATAGATTCATGCATTGCATGAATCTATGTATTGTTGTCGCTGCCGCCCACTATTCAGATGGCCACTCCCTGGCGAGCGCCGGCCATTGGATCAACGGCAGCTGGTTGGCTGTGGAAGTGTAAGGGTTGTAATCTGCTTCCAAATAGTTAACTAGGGGACACACGGGGTGTGAGTTGCCTGGTTAACACTGACACACATCTCAGCCAATCAGGTTCACCGGTAACCTGATTGGCTGAAGCGACATCGAGGGCGGGAGAAGACATCGAGGGAACGTGTAGGAGGATGGCTGACCGAGAAAGGTAAGTGCCGGGCAGGGAGGGCAATCTGGCGGTATTTTGGGGCAAATCTGGCGGCATTTTAGGGGTAAACTGGCGGCAATTAATGGGCACAGTGGCGACAATGATATGGCACAGTGGCTGCGTTTGGCATGGCACAGTGGCGACAACTGAAGGGCACAGTAGCGACAATGGCATGGCACAGTGGCTGCGTTTGGCTTGGAACAGTGGCGACAATTGATAGGCACAGTAGTGACAATGACATGGCACAGTGGCTGAGATTGTTATGGCACAGTGGCGACAATTGATGGGCACAGTGGCGACAATGGCATGGCACAGTGGCTGCATTTGGCATGGCACAGTGGCGACAATTGATGACACGGAGGCTGCGTTTGGCATGGCACAGTGGCGACAATTGATGGGCACAGTAGCGACAATGGCATGGCACAGTGGCGACAATTGATGGCATGGCAGAGTGGCGACAATTGATGGGCACAGTGGTGACAATTTATGACACAGTGGCTGCGATTGATGGCATGGCACAGTGGCGACAATTGATGGGCACAATGGCTGCGTTTCATGGCATGGCACAGCGGCTGCGTTTGATGGCATGGCACAGTGGCGACAATTTTATGGCACAGTGACTGCGTTTCATGGGCAAAGTGGCTGTGTTTGATGGGCACAGTGGCGGCAATTGATGGGCATAGTGGCGGCAATTGATGGGCACAGTGTGGCTGCAATTTATGTGGTTTTTTTTTCGTTTGTTTGCGCCCCCCCCAAAAATTCAGAGCACCAGCTGCCACTGATTCCAATTGATAGGAGTGGGACTGCCTGCATGGGAATGCACAGAATACCTGTGCATTCCCATGCAGGAAAACACGTTCCTTGAATAGGCATACAATATAGTACTCCCTGTGTGAACGAGGCCCTTTTAAAAAGTAGAACACTGCTGTCAATTGGTTGTAATATGTAATGTAACAAAAGAAGCACTGAAGTGTAGGAAAATTCATAGTAAAAATGAATTATTCATACAAACCATAGAGAAAAATTGTAGTCTTACAAATGTACTTTCTGATGAATGTCCTATTAAAATATAGCAGTAGAGGGATTAGCAGCTTTGTAATAAATATTGCATGCTACTACAAGCAGTGGCACTTATTCATGATAGTGTGGGTATAATTACTCCGAACTGGGAAAAAGTTGTAAATGCCGCCGTCACATTGATAAACCATTAACAAAATAAAATTAATTATAATACTTTAAACTGCAAATACATTTGACAATAATGGAAGACGGGTATTAGCAGTCTGAAGCCTATGTTTCTTTGGATAATTATTTACAGAAATACATTTGCTTTAGAAAAACGGTCAGGAATTTGTGAGGATTAAAGGCTGAAGTGAGTTGCTCTTGGTTGATTGCTCGCTAGTTCTATCTTTCAGGAGCTCTATCTGAGACATGCACCAATCAGCCATAACATTATGACCACTGACAGGTAAAGTGAATAACATTGGTTATCTCATTACAACAACATATGAAAGTGGGTGGGATTTATTAGTCAGCAAGTGAACATGTTGTCCCTAAAGTTGATGTGCTGGAAGCAGAAAATATGTAAGGATATGAGCGTCTTTGACAAGGACCATATTGTAATGGCTAGACGACTGGGTCAAAGCAGCTCTAAAACTGCAGCTCTTGTGGAATGTTAACGGTCTGCAGTAGTCAGGATGAACCAAAAGTGGTCCAAAGTAAAAAAAAGTGAACCAGAGACAGGGTCGTGAGTGGCAAAGGCTCATTGATCTACATGGGGTAGCAAAGACTGGCCAATAGAAGAGCTACTGTACTTTGAATTGGTGAAATATTAATGCTAGTTCTGACAAAATTACATTTCTAAAGGAAAAAAAGTTATTTAAAACTAGTCGCGGCTATAATGAATTGCTGGATCCCAGCAATACAGATACAAGCATGGGTTCCCCCTTAGTCCATTACCAGGCCCTTTGGGTCTGGTATGAATATTAAGGTAAACCCTGAACCAAAATGAAAAAAAAAACTTGGGGGTCCCCCCAAATTTCATATCAGGCCCTTCAGGTCTGGTATGGATTTTAAGGGGAACCCTGCGCCATTAAGAAAAAAATGGCGTGGGGTTCTTCCCAAAAATCCATACCAGAACCTTATCCAAGCACGCAACCTGGCAGGCCACAGAAAAAGAGGGGGGGACGAGAGAGCGCCCTCCTCCTAAACCGTACCAGGCCACATGCACTCAACATGGGGAGCATGTCCTTATGTTGATGGGGACAAGAGCCTCATCCCCACAACCCTTGGTTGTGGGGGCCTGAGGGTGGGGGGGTTTATCGGAATCTGGAAGCCCACTTTAACAAAGGGGACCTCCAGATCCCGCCCCCCATGTGAATTGGTAACGGGGTAACGATGTAATCCAACAATGTAATCCTGTCAGGGTTTTTTTTCTCCATATCGCTCGAGACAGGATTACATCATTGGAACTTTTTTTTTAATAAAGGACTTTTTTTAAGTGGAACCTCAGATTACGAGTATAATCTGTTCCAGGAGAATGCTCGTAATCCAAAGTACTTGCATATCAAAGCGAGTTTCCCTATTGAAGTCAATGGAAACAAAAATAATTTGTTCCACATTGACTTAAATGGAATGCAATAGCGCATGCGGCCAGAGGTGGGGGGTGCCGGAGAGCCTCAGAAACGGCCGGAAAGGCCCGAGGACACCTCGGCTAACCCTGGCAATCCTCAGAAAGACTCTGTTCCCGAAACTGTCTGAGGTTTGCTGAGGTCAGCCGAGTTGTCCTCGGCCTTTGCATGCATTTCCGAACGGCTCCAATCGGCTGCGATCGGTGTAGTTTGGCTCCCCCTCCCCACCTCAAGCCAAATGTGGTACTGCACACTGCTTTTTGCCTGAATCGTGCTCATTTCACGAGACAACACTCGCAAACAGAGTTAGGATTTAATTTAAACACAGTGCTCGTATTGCAAAATGCTCGTTAACCGCGTTACTCGCAATCTGAGGTTCCACATGTTGAGCTCTCTACTGTTATTATTGTTTGGTTTTGTGTTTGTATTACTTTGAGCCGGTGTATACTCAGAGACGCTGTTTTGTAACCTTTTCTCTGAAAACCCAATAAAAAGAAATTATAAAAAATAAATGAAACACCTGAATAACTGCTAGAGGCAAGTCAAATGACCTAAAGATTTCATATATGAGGCTGCTTATGTTTTTTTTCCAAGGTGTAAAAAACAAAGAAGACACCAGTAAATCACTTTCACATTACATATTAATGGCAGAATTCTGTGTATGACCCAGAAATACAGGGACTATATCTAAAGAACTGCTGTAGTATCAGGTAAATGTTCAGCTAATCATGTACAACTAAAAGTATGTAGAGTGGAATATTATAGCCGGCTTACTGTAGAGTCAGCTGGCATGTGTGTATAATTGAGCGTCTCTTGTTCACGATTAGAAGACATTAGCAGCCTCTTGTGGTGTATTGTCTAAATTCATTTTCTGTGTATCTTCGAACTTCTAAAATTCATTCTGCAAGTATTAAAGGCAAGCTATGGTGTACAGTAAGAACGCACTCTAAAAAAATGATTGTGACACTAAGGCTGCATTCACACCTAGGTGTTTTTACGCCCGACGCCCGACACTATTGCAGCCTGAAATATGCTGGAGGGGTAATTTAACATTGTCGGCTATGGAGATGGTTCACATCTCCACGCCGAACGCCGAAACGCCGCACGCCTGAAGCTCAAAACAAGTCCCGGACCCTTTTTTTCAGACGGCTTCGGTGTTCGGCATAGCCGACAATGTTAAAATCACCCCTCCAGCGAAAACAAGGCTAAAAAATGACGTGTTTTGTTGAGGCAAATCGCGGGACAAAACGCCGCAATTTGTCGCGGCAAATCGCGGTACAATACGCTGCGCTATAGTGTGAATGCAGCCTTAGACTAGATTTACTCACCTCCGGTTTTAACCCCATAATTGTCACATTAACACCTTGCAGCCATGTGCGTTACACACAATTGCAGGCATTTGCAACACTTCCCCTTTCACTTAAATGGGTCACATTTGGTGGGCTTTTAGGAGAGATCTTTTCCCCTACTGGCGTGAAGCATCGCAAACACAGCAACTGAACACCCCCATTAGCTCCCTTTGAAGCTTTAGGGGGGTGCGCTAAAAACGCTGTAATTTTTTATTTAATTAGGCCTGGAGTAAAGGAAGAGAGACATTTAAATAGGGCCTACATGAGGTTAAAAAGGGGGTTTGACAGAGTCCCTTTTGGCCCTCGATCCATGAGACCCCCAAGTTCCTTCAGTTGAGTTTTATCGCTATCTCCAATTGCGACACTGAATAACTTCACTTAGATGCCGTAAAACTTTCCTGTACCAGAAAGTAGCCTTTGAGCATGTTTGTCTAAATTCCTAGGAGCCCCTAGCACTATTTCCTTGATATATTCCTCCCCCAGTTCTAGTGCAGTACCCCAGCTTCACTATCCTATGCATCTAAATGGGAAAAATACCAATTCTCCATTGACTTTGCGGACTGGAGTAAAGCTTGGTCCAGGATTGCAAAGTGCTTCTTTAATATGACTAGTCTGGAGGCTGCCTATAGTAAAGCGACCAGATTTTTTAGATGAAATCCGGGGACATCTTTTTTTTTAACTAGTAATGGCGGCAATCAGATACTTTTCTGCCCGTTTTTTCTACATATCGCTCGAGGCAGGATTACATCATTGGAACTTTTTTTTTTTAAATAAAGGACTTCGGTGGAACCACAGATTATGAGCATAATCCGTTTGAGGAGAATGCTCGTAATCCAAAGTACTCGCATATCTAAGTGAGTTTCCCTCTTGAAGTCAATGGAAGCAAAAATAATTTGTTCCACATTGACTTCAATGGCATGCAATAGCGCATGCGGCCAGAGGTGGGGGGTGCCGGAGAGCCTCAGTCGTCTCCCGCTGCACAGCCTGTCAAGTCTCACTCTCTGGGCCCCGACTACTACTCAGTGGGGAGTGGAGGAAGATCACTCTGCCAGGGAAGGCAATTAGATAAGCAGGCAGGTGGCTGGCCAGGACTTGAGCCAAGGCAGAAAAACATGTGAGCGGAGCTGAATGGGCATGCACCCGAAACTGAAGAAATATTCCCTCCGCTCCGACCAGCACATGATCTTAAATGGGCACAGATAATGTAAAAAAATACACCCCCCTAAGCTAGTAAGAGCAGCAGAGTGGGGGTGTGTAATACAGATTTGTTTTTCTTTAATTCCGCACCGACTGGGCCAGATTCAGATACAATTGTGTATCTATCTGGCGGCGTAGCGTATGCTCTTTACGCTACGCCTCCGCAAGTTTTATGGGCAAGTGCTCCGTAATTTGCGACGGCGTAGCGTAAAGTGGCCGGCGTAAGGGCGCCAAATTCAAATTAGTCATGTAAGGGGTGTGATTCATGTAAATGAATCATGACCCTACGCAATTTACGTATTTTCTGAACGGCGCATGCGCCGTCCGTGGACGTATCCCAGCACGCATGCGTTAAATCACGTCGCAAGTAGTCAATGTAAACGACGTGAACGTAACTTACGTACAGCCCCATTCCCGAACGATTTACGCAAACGACGTAAACGACATACAATTCGACGCTGTCCCGACGTCCATAGTTAACATTGGCTGTGCCTCATGTAGCAGGGGTAACTTTACCCCGGACTAACGCTTATGCAAACAATGTAAACTACGACGCCCGGCCGCAAATACGTTCGTGAATCGGCGTATCTCCCTAATTTACATATTCAACGTGTAAATCGACAGAAGCGCCACCTAGTGGTCAGCGTAAATATGCAACTAATCGTATCTTAGCTGAATTCCGGCGTATCTTGTTTTCTGAATACAGAAAAAAGATACGCCGGCTATTCTTAGTATTTACGCTGCGTATCTCTAGATACACTGATATAAATACGTTCTGAATCTGGCCCACTGTCTTTGAAATTGCCCCAACCCTTTTCAAATCCAATCCGGGGACTAAACCAGGGACAGACTTGAAATAGGGACAGTGTCCTCGATCCAGGGACTGTCCCGGGAAACCAGGGATGTCTGGTCACCCTAGCCTATAGGGTTCTCCTCAGCTGGTACTGGGTCCCAGTCCGCATCTCCAAATCAAATCCATCCTGTAATGATAGATGTTTCCCGGGATATGGCCAACGGGAAGATGAATGTGATATCTAAATACTATGGGCCAGATTCAGAAAAAACTGTGTAAATATCTGCGGGCGTAGCGTATGCTCTTTACGTTACGCCTCCGCAAATTTTATGGGCAAGTGCCTTATTCAGAAAGCACTTGCTCCATAAGTTGCGGCGGCGTAGCGTAAAGTGTCCGGCGTAAGGGCGCCTAATTCAAATTATTAATGTGGGGGGCGTGATTCATGTAAATGAATCATGACCCCACACAATTTACGTATTTTCTGAACTGCGCATGCGCCGTCCGTGGACGTATCCCAGTGCGCATGTGTGAAATCACGTTGCTAGTAGTCAATGTAAACGACGTGAACGTAACTTACGTACAGCCCCATTCCCGAACAATTTATACAGACGACGTAAACGACGTACAATTCGACGCGGTCCCGACGTCCATACTTAACATTGGCTACGCCTCCTATAGCAGGGGTAACTTTACGCAGGAATAACACTTACGCAAACAACGTAAACTACGACGCCCGGCCGCAAATGCGTTCGGGAATCGGCGCAACTCCCTAATTTACATATTCGACGCGTAAAAAACGACGGAAGCGCCACCTAGCGGCCAGCGTAAAACTGCAACAAATATACAACGGTGTAACAGACTTACGCCGCTCGTATATTAGCAGAATTCCGGCGTATCTTCTTTTCTGAATACCAAAAAAAGATACGCCGGCTATTCTTAGTATTTACGCGGCGTATCTCTAGATACATTATGAATTTGGCCCTATGAGTGTCTCCGCACTGTGGTGTGCTTAAATGAATTTTAATTAGATTAAGTTTTGAATGCTGCAAGAAAAAGGTGCGTACTCATTTAAGAATTAGTATGGGAAGTTCCTGCGGTGTCTGTGTTCAGGAAAATACAGTATATAGAATCATTAGAAAATAGTCTACAATATCGACCATATAATCAACACTATCTGCTATAACAAATGACAAAGCATAACAATAAAGCCCTGTACACACGATCGGTTTGTCTGATGAAAACGGACCGATGGACTGTTTTCATCGGACAAACCGATTGTGTGTGGGCCCCATTGGTTTGTTTTCCATCTGTGAAAAAAATAGAACATGTTTTAAAAAATACGGATAAAAAAACGATATAAAAAAATCGATCGTCTGTGTGGAAGTCCATCGGTCAAAAATCCATGCATGCTCAGAATCAAGTCGACTCTTACAGCGACTTTTACGGCACCGCGTTTGGACACGGTCAGATTTTTGACCGATGGTGTGTAGGCAAGACTGATAAAAGTCAGCTTCATCAGATATCCGACAAAAAAATTCATCGGATTAGATTCCAACAGATATCCGATTGTGTGTACAGGGATTAAGAGTTTATATAGTGCTGTGATTCTTTAATATCGTGATGATTCCTTTAACGTGCCATCTGCGCAGAAAACGTTATTTAAAAAGTGTATTCCGTGCAATAATATATGGCAAAGGTGATAAAAGTGCTGTGCTCCCCCTCCTCCTGTGCCCCCACTGACCAGCTATCCATGTAAAGTTTGCCTGTACTGGTGAAAAATATCTTTCATAGATGTGTTTTTTCCTCTTCCACACGTCCCCAATAGTTAGACATACTCATAGGATAAGAAATAGAGCATACATGGCGTGATATTGGCTGATGGTCCTGCCCCCCGTGGGATTTTGGTCAAGGGTCTTCGGACTGTTGTTCAACTTCTTCCATGTATCTATTCGCAAAGATGCTTAGCTAGCACTGCTCCACTGCTCGATCCCGGGTCTCCTTACCTACCAACAGAAGCTGGCCACCTATATATTCATAGCTGCTAAATGTGCGTGTTTCGTTTGTGGAGGTGAGGAGCATCCTGGCAACTCTCATGATTAATGAGGAGATGAGTAGTATCCTTCAAGACTTTCACACTCAATTTCTCAAGGTGTGGGCCCGTGGTGGTCTTACGCTCTCCCTACTCTGCACCGACCAGTCTGGGCCTGACTAATTGACTCTACTCATCTCCCAGCTTGGGGGAACTTTCTACTTCTGTCTCTTTATCTCGGAATTGAAAAACACTACTCTACCACACCGCTGCCTTCAATCAGTTCCTGGTCTCCCACATTGTTTGGAATCTAGTTCCATATTCCTATGGGATTACTCCCTCATCTTTATACACTCAGTTGTTTAACTGCAATATTATACTAATTTGACCAGCCTCCCATATGCTGCGGTGCATACATCTGGGTATGTATGATTTATGTGTGACATCTATCTATACCTTTATTTGGGTTTCTATCAAACACAACTACCCTGACCTCTCTGGTCAATTATCAAGGCCCCGGTATTATCTCTATCATTATCTCTTTTATTAGTTTGATCCATCAGCCTTACTACTACCTGGACCGTTTATCAGCTTTTGGTTACACCAATATTATATCCAATATACCGTACCGGACTTTATATCGAAATATATCCACTATCGTGGACGGTAGGCACAGACAACACTTTATAGCTGATTTGTCTCTACTATATACATGCTATTTTGGTATCACCTTGGTTTCAGGCGGGTACCCCCTATTTATGTCTATCCCCAATACCACCTATATAGCTTTTTCACTACTTGACACTCCTTGCACTTTGCGAGCACACTGATACCAGTGCCCTTATAATTATCTATGAATATACTCCCACTTGAACACAATCTTCCTTCTGGTGTATCCCTGCATGCACTGTCTGTGGTCCCTCACGGTGCGGTCCTTTGGTGATGTCATGGCAATCTTGGTCATTGTTGCATCTTTATTGTTATAGTGCCTGAGTGCACAAAGGTTACAACTTACTGCTATGTACAAATACCTGATGATATATGGATTTATGTTTGTAAACCAATAACAGTCTTTCTTTCTTCTTAGAAAACGTATAGCTCCTGAAGAAGCACTCAACTGCGAAACATGTAGAGCTTATGGAA
Organism: Rana kukunoris; assembly: GCA_029574335.1. Lineage (NCBI taxonomy): Eukaryota > Metazoa > Chordata > Amphibia > Anura > Ranidae > Rana > Rana kukunoris. The sequence goes on along the minus strand of CM056050.1, from coordinate 576,463,584 downwards.
ATAATACTATTATCCACACTAGCCATCAACCAGTGTTGATGTCTATATTGGACCAGTTTTGGTTTTAATAATTTTTCTCTTTTCTTCATTATTACAAAACACTTTGTGATACTTTGTGATAAACCATGTCTTTTTAATGTACTTTTATGAATTTGTACTGTAATGTTGATCCAAACACCAAAGTGTTCTTTTGGGATTGCATCAATAAAAATATATTTTATGTTAATGATTGGTGCCTAGAAAGTCCATTTCTTTTTCAAACAACAAATCTTCCTGTCTCTCTATCTCATCCTCTTCCACCTCCTCCCCTTTATCTTTCTCTTCTTCCCCTGTTCCTTGGACCCCCCCCCCCCTCCTCCGTTTTTATTTTTTTTCCTTTTTTTTATTTTTATTTTATTTTTATTTCCCCTATCTTCACTAAATGTCCAGTCTAAGATTTGTTTTCATAAATTCTGGTATATTGCTCCACACCTCAGCCCCTGTGCCTTCAAAACACATTCCATATGTGTACTTGTCCATGCTTTTTTTTTTTTAAGCCTATTGTTGTTATCCCCTGTGTGGGAATGTTGCATTTGTATTCTTTTTTATACTTTAATAAAAAAATATTTACCAGAAAAGGGGGTTTGGCATAGGAGCAGATTTGGATATTAAAATAAAACATAGAGTTAGGCCGCGTACACACGAAGGGACATATCCGATGGAAACGGTCCTCGGACCGATTTCATCGGATATGTCCGCCGGACTATTTTGTACACACCATCGGATCAAAATCCCTGCCCGCAGACAGCGCGGCGACGTGCCGGTGACGTTGACGCCGCCACGTCACCGCACCAGGAAGTAAACAACTTCCACGCATGCGTCGCATCCATACATGTCTCCGGCGGAAAAGTTTCAAAGCATGCTTTGGAAAATTTCCGCTGGAGAAATTGGTCCAAATCCGTCCGCTTGCCCCTACAGACGAGCGGATTTTTCAGCTAAAATGGTCCGTCGTGTGTACGCGTCCTTAGAGTACTTACCTTGTTCAGAGGGTCAGACAGGAACAGGAGGGGCTTTAGAGGATGGTTGGAGGAGGAGTGATTTAAAAAAGTGTTAGCTGGCATTGGGAAAACGTTCTACCCTCCATCCCCTCTTAGGTTTGTTTTGATGGTTATAGTCCTTCAGCTGTGGATTGTTACAGATTGGTCTGTACAGGATCTGGTGGGGTTCAAAGTCCTTGAAGGTGGTCAATATGGTAAATTGGTAGGCACCCATCTTAGGTACATCTCTCATAGTTGTGTATTGTTTGGTAACATTGAATTGGGGGGGTGGTTCATGGTATGATCTACAGTTATCGGTGTAATTGGTTTAGTTTGGATGGAGGTAAATAGAAATATCTACAAGGACCTTGGGGGCTTCATTCATTTTGTATTAAAATGTTATTCTGTTATTTCCAAAAAAAATTGATAAGGGGGTGCTATGGGGGTGCTATGGCCATCAAACTTCATTTGTGTCTTGTATGTGTTACTTAGGTATTGTTGTGTGGTGGAGGGGTGGTCAAGCAGTATGAGGCCGCGTACACACGATCGAGCAACTCGTCTGGCGAAACACATCGTTTTCCTCGACGAGTTTCTTGTTCGGCTGTCGAGGAACTCGACGAGCCAACTTTCTCCTTTCCCGTCGAGGAAAAAGAAGACATGTTCTCTTTTTGGCTCCTCGAGTTCCTCGACAGTTTCCTTAATGAAAAACGTACACACGACCGGTTTCCTCGACAGAATACGTCTCCCAACAAGTTTCTTGCTGGATTCTGCTGAGGAAACCGGTCGTGTGTACGCGGCCTGAGAAATACGTTCATTTTTAATGCCCTAGTCATGTATCAAATATCAGCAAAGGCTAAAAACAATTAAAACCATTGAGTCAACAACCATTTCTTGTGCATACTTTCTTAAGGGCACTTGGATCCAAGTGCCTTGAGATAGCATGCGCTTTACAAAAGAAACTGTCATTGACTGGATGGTTTTAATTGTTTTTAGCTGTTTCTGATTTATGATACAATAAAAATGACAAGTTGGAAGTTTCCTGGATTTTCTCCATCTAGACTGGAATTAATTAAGCTATGTATTTGCTCAGGGCACTAAGACCCACTGCTGTGGATTTACAGAGGAAAATAGTGTGGAATCTTAAAAGACAACCTCTTCTATATGCAATGTGTGTTCCCTACAGAGACACTAACACTGAGTAACACACATCTATTTGAAATATATGTATGAGGACACACAACTATATTTGCACTTTCAGCATGGGCCCTTAGGATTTTACAGAATTGTGGATATGCAGCTTTGTGAAGACTTCTTTATATACCTGTATTATTGGCTTAGGCACATACATCCTTCACAGGTTTACCTGCTGAGACAAACTTCTGAGAATTTATGGTATTTATAGAGAATCTATAACTTGCAAACAGGGATTTTCTGGATTGTTTTGTCAATTTTAATCAACTGATTTATGACTTGATATTTCATATTTTTTGCTTGTTGCTTGTATAGTCTAAAAAAATAATAAACAAAAATAGGGAAAAAATATATATGTATCCAAAAGAGTCATTGCACGCTGCAAAGTTTCTTGCTCAATAACAAACTCTTTATTGTCAGTGCATATATGTTTATAAACCTGCATGTAGAGTAGAACCTTGGATTACGAGTATAATCCGTTCCAGGAGAATGCTCATAATCCATTTCAAAGCGAGTTTCCCTATTAAAGTCAATGGAAACAAAAATAATTTTGGTCGGCATTGACTTCTATGACATGCAATAGCGCCTGCCGGCCAGAGGTGGGGGGTCGCCAGAGAGCCTCAGAAATGCCTGGAAAGGCCCGAGGACACCTCGGCTGACCTTGGCAAACCTTGGAAAGACTCCGTTCCCGAACCTTTCTGAGGTTTGCCAAGGTCAGTCGAGCTGTCCTCAGGCCTTTGCATGCATTTCCGAATGGCGATAAACGACTGCGATCGGCGTGGTTTGGCTCCCCCCACCTCAAGCTAAATGCTAAACGCTTTTTGCCTGAATCGTGCTCGTTTTGCGAGATGACAATCACAAACCGAGTTAGGATTTTTTTATATACAGTGCTCGTATTGCGAAATGCTCGTTAACCGCGTTACTCGCAATCCGATGTTCCACATGTTCAGCTCTCTACTGTTATTATTTTTTGGTTTTGTGTTTCCCCATTGAAGCCAATGAAAATGATAATAATTTGTTCTGCATTGACTTCAATGGCATGCAATACCGCATGCGGCCAGAGGCGGGGGGGGCATCAGAAACGGCCTCCGTTCATGAGCCTTTCCGAGGTTTGCCAAGGTCAGCCGAACTGTCCTTGGGCCTTTCCGACCGTTTCCAAATGTCGCTGATCGTCACCGTTCAGCTCTGACGCCCCCCCCCCCACATCAGGCCAAATGCGGTACTGCAGGCCCCATTAGATTGAATTCTGCTTGTTTTGCAAGACAACACTCGCAAACTGAGTCAAAATTCTTTAAAAAAAAGTTGCTCATCTTTCAAAACGTTTGTTAACTGAGTTACTCGTAAATCGAGGTTCCACTGTATATACAATATAGGTAATTCAAATGTGGATGAGGTGGGCGTGTTTTATCCAAATGTGTTGTGACCCCAATTTTTTTTGTGTTTTTTTTAACTGCCAGATTCAGTAACTCGTCCGTGAATGGGGCTTTACGTCTTAGCGCCATAATTTGGAGCATGCGCACTGTGATACGTCCACGGACGACGCATGCTCCAAATTATGGCGCTAAGACGCATTGGTTTCGACGTGAACGACGTAAAGCCCCATTCACGGACGAGTTACTGAATCTGGCCCACTGGGGGTTATTTACTAAAGGCAACTCCACTTTGCACTACAAGTGCAAACTAGGGGCCAGATTCAGATACAATTATGTATCTATCAGGCGGCATAGCGTATGCTCTTTACGCTACGCCTCCGCAAGTTTTATGGGCAAGTGCCTTATTCAGAAAGCACTTGCTCCGTAATTTGCGGCGGCGTAGCGTAAAGTAGCGTAAAGTGTCCGGCGTAAGGGCGCCTAATTCAAATGAGTAATGTGGGGGCGTGAATAATGACCCCACGCAATTTACGTAATTTTTTAACCGCGCATGCACCGTTTGTGGACGTATCCCAGTGCACATGTGTGAAATCATGTCGCAACTAGTCAATGTAAACGACGTGTACGTAAATTACGTCCAGCCCCATTGCCGAACGATTTACGCAAACAACGTAAAAGACGTACAATTCGACGCTGTCCCGACGTCCATACTTAACATTGGCTGCGCCTCATATAGCAGGGGTAACTTTACGCCAGACTAACGCTTACGCAAAAGACATAGGGCCAGATTCAGGTAGAGTTAGGCTGGCGGATCAATGGATCCGCCAGCCTAACTGTCACTTTAAGCCAGCGTTTTTGTTTTCTGTAACCAGAAAACAAGAAACGCCGGGTTGGAGTTCCGATGCGATCGGCGCAATTGAATTTCGCCATCGCATCGTTACTTCAACTTAAAAATGGCGCCGGGGGCGTTCCCGCCGATTTACGCTCAAAAAATATGTTAATGAGCGGGAATCGGCAATTCACGATCTTTTTCGGGCGCGACGCAGTGACTTTACGACGTTTCCGGAAGCGATACGTGGCGTATAGATAAAGCAGCCCCCTAGTGGAGTATCCTATGTTAAGTATAGGCGTCGTCATCGCGTCGGAAAAAAAAAATATCGCGTCGTTTGCGTAAAACTTTCATGAATGGGGATGTGACGTCATTGACGTTCACTCACAGAATTTGGAGCATGCGCATTGGGATGCATTGACACTCGACGCATGCGCAGTACGTTCGCCGCGGGATCGCGCTTAGTTTTAATAATACACGCTCCGTACCCGCCCAATTTGAATTCCGCCGGCTCATTTGCGATGCGCTGCCGCAACTTTAGGAGCAAGTGCTTCATGAATAACAGCACTTGCTCCTAAAATTTCGGCAGAGTAACGTAAATGAGAAGCGTTACTCCAGAGCAAAGATGCTCTGATCTACCTGAATCTGGCCCATAAACTACGACGCCCGGCCGGAAGTACGTTCGTAAATCGCTGTAACTAGCTCATTTTGCATATTTTACGCGTAAAACGACGGAAGCGCCACCTAGCGGCCAGCGTAAATATGCAACTAATATACAACGGTGTAATAGACTTACGCCGCTCGTATCTTAGCTGAATTCCGGCGTATCTTGTTTTCTGAATACAGAAAAAAGATACGCCGGCTCAGAATAGACTTTACGCGGCGTATTTCAAGTGCACTTGTAGTGCAAAGTGGATTTGCCTTTACTAAATAACCCCCCATATCAGCTAATAATTTCAGCCTTCCTGAAATGAACTTCCTGACTGTGGGAAGTACATAATGATATATCCATATGCAATATTTTACATATGACTGGTTAAAAAAAACACAGGTATTAAAAAAAAATATGTTTTCATCAAACATAATATGGAGATAAAAAGTGCCAACACTATACAGTACATTTCTTATTTTCTATAAAATATATCATAGTTCTATCTTCCAATATTCCTACTTATCCTGGGTAGCGCTAACTGCAGGAGGCCAATAGATCCATTAGGAAGGGCACCTCACTACAATCTAAATGCAAAACAACCAGAGAGACAGCGGTTTTCCTCCACACACAGCAATACCAGGCAGGATTACACCGCGAAGAGGCCGGAGATTTACTGATAGAGGTCACAAGCTGCATTTATATGCCAACTATACAAATAAGACTTCATCGTTGTTATTGTTATTAAAACGTTATTTTATTTAACCATTTAACCTCTGGAAGATTTACCCCTTTTCCTGACCAGGCAATTTTTTACAAAACGGAGCTGCGTTACTTTAACCACTTAACCTCCTAACGCCGATATACCTCGGCAGAATGGCACGGCTGGGCACAATCACGTACCTGTACGTCCTCTTTAAGTGCCGAGCCGCGGGTGCGGGTCCGCAACCTGGTCCGAAGCTCCATGACCACGGCCGCGGGACCCGTGGACCTGATCCCCGCCGGAGTCCCGCGATCGGTCACAGGAGCTGAAGAACGGGGAGAGCTGTGTGTAAACACACCTTCCCCGTTCTTCACAGTGGCGCTGTCATTGATCTGTTCCCTGATATACAGTGCCTGCCGCCGAGAATGTGTTTATAGCACGACAGCATCGCGCTAATTCTCGGCGACAGGCTGCCGACATCTCGCACTCGCTGGAATAGTAAAAGCACATTCCAGCGAGTGCGTCATAGAAGCGACGGGGATCCGACGCGGATTCCCGCCAATTCTACATGTGGGCGGAGTTTGTTATGAATCCTGAGAAGGAAGTCCCCGCCGGATTTTAAATAAAAATCCGGCATGGGTTCCCCCCTCAGGAGCATAATGGGCCCTTAGGTCTGGTATGGGTTGTAAGGAGACCCCCCCTACGCCGAAAAAACGGCGTGGGGGTCCCCCCACAATCCATACCAGACCCGTATCCAAAGCACGCCGGCCGGCCGGTCAGGAGGGAGTGGGGGGCGAGCGAGCGCCCCCCCCTCCTGAGCCGTACCGGGCAGCATGCCCTCAACATGGGGGGGTCAGGTGCTCTGGGGCAGGGGGCGCACTGCGGCCCCCCACCCCAGAGCACCCTGTCCCCATGTTGATGAGGACAGGGCCCCTTCCCGACAACCCTGGCCGTTGGTTGTCGGGGTATGCGGGCGGGAGGCTTATCGGAATCTGGAAGCCCCCTTTAATAAGGGGGCCCCCAGATACCGGCCCCCCACCCTAAGTGAATGAGTATGGGGTACATTGTACCCCTACCCATTCACCTGCAAGAAAAGTGTAAACACAAATAAACCACACAGTGTATTGAAATATTTTATTAGTTGGCCGCCGGGGGGGTGTGTATGATCGCTTTTATAAAAGCGCCCACCACCCGGCGGGCTTCCTTCGACATCTTCGGCGGCGGGGGGGTCTTCTCCCACTCTCTGTAGGGAAAGGCGATCAATGACGTCACACGTCCAGCCCAGCACCCTTACAGGTAGAAACACATATGAGGTCACACTTAACCCCTTCACCGCCCCCTAGTGGTTAACTCCCAAACTGCAATTGTCATTTTCACATAAACAATGCATTTTTATAGCACTTTTTGCTGTGAAAATGACAATGGTCCCAAAAATGTGTCAAAATTGTCCGATATGTCCGCCATAATGTCGCAGTCACGAAAAAAAAACGCTGATCGCCGTCATTAGTAGTACAAAAACATATATATTAATAAAAATGCAATAAAACTATCCCCTATTTTGTAAACGCCATAAATTTTGCGCAAACCAATCGATAAACGCTTATTGCAATTTTTTACCAAAAATATGTAGAAGAATACGTATCGGCCTAAACTGAGGAAAAAAATATTTATTTTTTAGATTTTTGGGGGATATTAATTATAGCAAAAAATAAAAAAATATTGAATTTTTTTCAAAATTGTCGTTTTATTTTTGTTTATAGCGAAAAAATAAAAACCGCAGAGGTGATCAAATACAACCAAAAGAAAGCTCTATTTGTGGGAAAAAAAGGACGCCAATTTTGTTTGGGAGCCACGTTGCACGACCGCGCAATTGTCAGTTAAAGCGACGCAGTGCCGAATCGCAAAAAGGGGCCTGGTCCTTCACCTGCATATTGGTCCGGGTCTTAAGTGGTTAACTGACAAAATCTTCATCAATTTACCCCTATATGTATACTGCTATATATTTTCATTAAAAAATCCCAATAAGTGTATATTTATTGGTTTGCACAAAAGTTATAGGGGTTGATTTACTAAAACTGGAGAGTGCAAAATCTGATGCAACTCCACATAGAAACCAATCAGGTTCCAGGTTTCATTGGCAAAGCTTAACTGAACAAGCTGAGGTTAGAAGCTGATTGGCTACTATGCACAAGATCACATTCTGAGTGCCCCAGTTTTAGTAAATCCCCCCCATAGTGGCTACACATACCTCCCAACATTTTGAGATGGGAACCTATCAACAAAAGTATGCAGGCATAGGACACACCCCTTGCCATGCCCCCTTAACCACTTAAGGACCGCTCACTGAATATATACGTAATTTTTTAAAAGATGGATATCTCAGTAACGGCAGTAGCCGTTGCCACAACCGAGATATTCATCTTTTCAGTGAGAGGTCCTTTAAACGATAACGGTGGTCTCCGCTGCGGATTCAATAAAATTGAATAAAAGTGACCCATTTTTTTTTTTTATTGTAAAAATGAATACAATAAATAAAAATAAGAAAACAAAATTTTTATTTTTAAAACGCCCCATCCCGACGAGCTCAGGCGCAGAAGCGAACGCATACGCGAGTAGCGCCTGCATATGAAAACGGTGTTCAAACCACACAAGTGAGGTATCACCGCTATCGTTAGAGCGAGAGCAATAATTCTAGCCCTAGACCTCCTCTTGAACTCAAAAGATGCAACCTATAGAATTTTTTTAAACGTCGGCTATGGAGATTTTTAAGGGTAAAAGCTTGACGCCATTCCACGAGCGGGCAAAATTTTAAAGCCTGACATGTTGGGTATCATTTTACTCGGCGTAACATTATCTTTTACAATAAAAATAAAAATTGGGCTAACTTTACTGTGTTTTATTTTTTTATTCAAAAAAGTAATTTTCTTCCAAAAAAAGGGCGCTTGTAAGACCGCTGCGCAAATACTGTGTGACAAAAAGTATTGCAATGACCGCCATTTTATTCTCTAGGGTGTTAGAAAAAAATATTTAATGCTTAGGGGTTTTAAGTAATTTTCTAGCAAAAATGTTTTTTTTTAATCTTGTAAACACCAAATCTGAAAAACAGGCTTGTCTCAGAGACTTCTTCTAAGCCTCCCCCAACCTCTGGAACTCCCTACCCCAACCTGTCTGACTATATCCTACTCTGTCCACTTTTAGACTATCCTTAAAAACCCTTCTCTCCAGAGAGGCCTACCCTGCCCCCACCTAAACAACTGTATATCCACTCTGTCCATCAGCTCATCTCCCACACTTATGAACTTTTGTATGTCTTGACCCTCCCTCTTAGGCGGCGTACACACGAGGGGATATGTCCGCTGAAAACGGTCCGATGGACCGTTTCAGCAGACATCTCCGCTCGTGTGTATGGGCTAGTGGACAGATTTCTCCACCCGACAGATTTCAAAGCAAGCTTTGAAATCTATCCGGTGGGAATCTGTCCGCCCGACATGTCTGCTGGTTAGTACACTTACCAGCAGACATGTCGGCCCCCACCGCCGCCGCGCCGCTGCCGAATGGATTCGGCGCATGCGCGGAAGTGTTTTACTTCCTGGTGCGGTGACGTGGCGGTGACGCGGCGGCGTCAACGTCACCGCCGCGTCACCGCCACGTCACCGCGCCGTCCGGCGGCGGGGAATTTGATCCGATGGTGTGTACACGCCATCGGATTAAACTCCCGATCGTACATATCCGATGGAAATGGTCCGCGGACCGTTTTCATCGGATATGTCCGATCGTGTGTACGCCGCCTTAGATTGTTAGCTCTAGTGAGCAGGGCCCTCTGATCCCTTCTGTATTAAATTGTATTGTAGTTTTACTGTCTGCCCTTATGTTGTAAAGTACAGCATAAACTGTAGGTGCTGTACAAATCCTGTATAATAATAATATTATGTATATATACACTCTTTGTTTTGCAAGAGCAAATTAATTACATGACAAAAAAAATACAAGAGAACCATGGGTTAGCAAAAGAGATAAAATAGTGGTGCTTGATTGCATATCCGAATGTTTAGATATGCTTCCAAGTTGTGCAGCTTTTTTCAGACAGATGAGCTTACTCTTCCTCCCAACTGTGGCGCAGTGACTCTGCAACTCAGCTCTCCCTGCTCCTCCTGCCAGAGGTAACACGGCAGCTCAGCAAACACAACTCCTCCTTCCAGAGGTAACTCAGCATATCATCTCAGCTTCTCCTGCTCTTCCTCCCACCAGTAACACTGCAACTAAGCTTACCCTGCTCTCCTAGCAGAAAATTAACAGCTCAGCTCACCCTGCACCCTCACTCATTGGTGATTCAGAAACTCAGCTCACCCTGCTCTCCCCTCCCAAGCAGTGACTCAGCAGCCTTCAATATTTTTCATCTCTAATGTTAATATAAAAGAGGAGTTCTAAGAGGAGAGTGCAGAAGGAGATATAGCTGCTCAGAGATCTGTAACTTCAGTAACTTTCCAACCATTCTTGTGAATTTCAGGATGAAGACCTCCACAGTGTCTGCAGCTTCAGAGATCAGAGATGATTTGTTATAAAGCTCATTAGCTGCTTGTTAAGAATAAGACCTTGAATGGCCACAGTTACACCTTAGGGTTCCACATGTCTGAATGACATTTTGGACTAAGCTGTCTAGTAAAGCAGCCTTTCTAAACCTTTTTACCCCAGCGGAACCCTTTGCCTGCGTCAGAGAACCCCTATCCACAGTTCATAGTACATTAGATCATGACTAGTGTTGAGCGGAATACGCCATATTCAATTTCGCGATATTTCACGAATATATAGAAGAATATTCGTGAAATATTCGTTAATATCGAATATTCGTGATATTTTATCAAAAAATTTTTTTTGCAAAATTTCGCTAATGCGAATGCGAAATTGATTGCGAAATTCTCGTCTGCGCATGCCAGCCATCATCCATTGTGTCAGGAACATAAAGCAACACGTCCAGAAGTGTGGTGAAACTATTTGTGTTACTATCTTCTGTTAACCATTTGGCAGTGGGTTTCACCAAGCAGAAAGCCTGAAAAACATATTGGTCTTGTTAAATGTGCATGCAAAAATCTAAGAAGACCTTCTAATCGAAAGGTTATGTTCCAGTCCTAGGGGAAATTAGATGTGTAATTGTCACCAAATCCATCTGGTTTTGGGCTGGATATGCAGCCTCTTGAAGGGTGGGCTTTAACACCGAAAGGCCACATATATGCAGCCCTATGTAAACAATTTACTGTGCTGACAGGGCGCACACCCTCAGTGCTCCCAGCACAGTCACAGGCAGGAACCTAAAAGCTCCCAATACATACTCGCAATCAGGCAGGTTCCTATTGGTTGCTATGGAGGTTGCTAACCTCTGACAACTGTGGTAGGAGAACTCTGATTGGCTCTGATGCAAACGAAGGGCAGAGAAAGTATTCGCGAATATTCGCATTGCGAATATTCGGCAACATAAAAGGATCGCCTCAGCTACTCGGCCCAGGGTCTCTAATCATACCAGCAATGCTTTTAGACGTTGATGGAGATCACTAGGATGTGATCTGTAAAAATAAATTTGAATATTCACCGCGATATTCGAGTTATTCGCGAATACTCGAATATGCAATATTCGTAACGAATATTCGCAATGCGAATATTCTTGAGCAACACTAATCATGACATACCCAAAGAATTTGAAACCTTGTGTAGATAATTTTTTTCAATCGAGCCTGGGGGAAACCTGGGTGGCAAAGACTGTGATAAGTGATGGATGTCTCTTTCTTCAGTCTTTTTTTTAACATGCTGTAAAGAGAGGTAAACAAACAGGTAAAAAAGGTGCTGTGTGCGCCATCTGCTGGCTAAAAAAATATTAATATAAAAGTTGTAGTTATAGAAAAAAAAAAAAAAAAGTAAATAAAAGAATATGCTATACATTTTTTTGTTCCTCTATAATAATTTATTTTGATTTGTATAAAAAATGTTGGATAGCTTTTTTTATTAATAATAACAATTATTATTGTTATTATGTCAGAATATGTGTATTTGCAGTTTATTTTCATAGCACTGAGCTGCGGCAATGACTGCATAATAAATCACCCCAAAAATCAAATTCTACCTCTCAGTCTACCCTTTCATTCTCTCCTAACTCTGAGAACCCTCCATGAATTCCATGCTTAGATTTGTACAACAAGTGGCAGTTATTGACAGCGCGTGTATGTTTTTTTGACCCTGCTGCTATTTTATCATATTTTTTTGACAGTACATTTTCGCTTGTTAGACATTTAATTAAGCATTTAATTAAACAGGGTGGCAAGCAAGCTAAAATTTGTCTTGGAGAGATGTTATGAAGCATTTCATTTAAAATGACACCTTGCCTCAAGCAAGAGAAGGAAGCAACAAGAGCAGAATTCCTTATAAGAGTGGCTGCTCTGGATCCTGCAAAGGGATATAGAAATTGATTCACCAAGTCTGAGATTTGACCTGGATTGGATTGATCTATAGTTAATGGACGGCTGCAAATATCAGCCAAATTCTTGGATCAACCTCCAAAGTTGATTTATAGGACTACATTTTTAGGTGTTCTGATTAAAAATATATGTATTATTTGATCGATTATACATATACATTTATCATACTATAAAAAGTCATGTCATTTTTAAAAACTTAAATTAATTAAGAAAATATTAAACCCTTATGCCGCGTACACACGATCATTTTTCGGCATGAAAAAAATGTCGTTTTTAAAAAATGTAATTTAAAATGATCGTATGTGGGCTTCCCATCATTTTTCGGGTTCTGAAAAACGACCAAAAAAAATGAAAAAATTAGAACATGCTGCATTTTTTAACGTCGTTTTAAACAATGTCGTTTTTCGGGTTGTAAAAAATGATCCTGTGTGGGCTAAAACGACGTTAAAAACCCACGCATGCTCAGAAGCAAGTTATGAGACGGGAGAGCTCGTTCAGGTAAAACTACCGTTCATAATGAAGTAAGCACATTCATCACGCTGTAACAGAAAGACAGAAAAGCGCGAATCGCCTTTTACTAACACAGAATCAGCTAAAGCAGCCCAAAGGCGAATGGAACTTCCCCTTTATAGTGCCGTCCTACGTGTTGTACGTCACCGCACTTTGCTAGAGCATTTTTTAAAAACGATCGTGTGGGGGAAACGTCGTTTTAATGATGAAGTTGGAAAAACATTGTTTTTTCTACATGCCAATTTTTTATTTTATTTTCATGCAAAAAATGATTGTGTGTACGCGGCATAAGTGTTTTTAGCTTAACACAATTGTGTACAATAATATATATATATACTGTATATATATATATATATAGAAAAACTTTCAATGCTGCTGGTTATTGCTCCCTCAGTACTGCTTCCCTGAATTTCCAGTCTTCATAGGATCAATGGTTAACCGTGAACAGTACAGTTTTATCAGTCCCTAGGAGAAGGATGGATTATCAGGGGAATGCTTTGCCATCCTAGGCTCTGGGGCTGTGTGTTTCCTCTGATAAACAGTGTACAGAGACACATCTCTATTCCCTGCATGCAAAGATCTATAGGATGCTGCGAAAGAATGGAGCCACCCTGAAACAGGAAACCTGGGGCAGCGATCGTGGCACCATCTTAAAGTGGAACATAGGTGCTAGGATTAGATAGACAGATTTAGTGCTGCCTCACTGTGTTCTGTAGAGCAGTGTTTTTGATAAATTCAGCTTGTCGCATTGCAATCAGTGTGGTTCAGGGTGACCAGACATCCCTGGTTTCAGGGGACAGTCCCCGGATTGAGGACACTGTCCCTGGACCAAGTCTGTCCCCGGTTTTGTCTGGGGACAGATTTGAACAGGGGCTGGGGCAATTTCAAAGACATTTAAAAAAAAAATCTGAATTACACACCTCCACTTCACGGCTCCTACTAGATTGGGGGGGGGGGGGCTTTGTGTATTTTTTTCATTATCTGTGCCCCTTTCTGGTCGGAGCGGAGGGAATATTTCTTCAGTTTCGGGTGCATACCCATTCTGCTCCACTTCTGTTCTTCTGCCTTGGCTCAAGTCCCGGCCAGCCGCCTGCGTGCCTATCTCCTTGCCTTCCCTGGTGGAGGGATCTTGCTCCGCACCCCATCCAGTAGTAGCTGGGGGCCCAGAGAGTAAGACTTGACAGGCTGTGAGGCGGGCGGCGATGGGCAGAGAGTCGCTGATTGCTGGCATTACTAGTAAAAAAAAAATATGTCCCCGGTTTTCATTTAAAAAATCTGGTCACCTTAGTGTGGTTGCAACTGCTGGGTCAGGTAAATTTAGCTGGTCCCAGTGCTCACTGTTTTCAATGAGCTGATTAGAGATGGGCCAAACACCCCTTGGTTCAGTTCGCACTAGAACTCCCAAAAAGTTCCGATCCAAAGTCTGAACCCCATTGAAGTTTATTGGACCCGAACTTGAAAAATCAAGTCCCCATTTTGAAGGCTTCTATGCAAGTTATTGGTCAAAAAAAGGGTATGGGGACCCGGCTACTGCCCTGGGGGGGACATGTACCAAAGCAAAAAAAAGGTTCAAAAAAGATAATTTTTAAAGGAGCAGGGATTTATCGATGCTTAATTTGAAACAATAAAAATAAAAATTCCTTTAAATATTGTGCTTGTAAAGTGGTGCATCTGTACCATGTACCTCCTGCAGCAAAACTGACATTTATAAGGAAAAAGGTGACATTTAATTTACAATACCCCCCAAAATTCATACCAGACCCTTATCCCAGCATGCAGCCTGGCAGGCCAGGAAGGGAGGGATGTGAGAGCTCCCCCCATCCTGAACCATACCAGGTCACATGCCCTTAACTTGGGGGAGTGCTTTGGAATGGGGGGGGCTCTTCCCCCCTCTTCCCAAAGCACCTTGTCCCCATGTTTGTTATTGTCAAAATGTACAGTCATTTCTATTTTTGGCGTATCCCACTAAATTCCCTCAACCCTATCCAAGTTTTGCAAAAATAAAAACAACAAAAACATCACACCTAGTAGACTGGTTATTGAGGAAAATTGTGTCTGAGATTGTGTGCTTGTGTCAGAAACCATAAATCAGAGACAGAAAGTGCAGTTAAAAGCACATCTTTAATAAAATAGCAAAAATAACACAGTGCAGAAATGTAGTAAAAAAACAGAAGCCAGGGTTTGGATGCCAGAGCGGGTAATCAGATTAACCGGGATAAGGAAACCAGAAGTCAGTGTAGCGAGGAGCAAAAATCAGGAATGGGAATTGGAAGGGAAGTCCGCAATGTCAAGTCATACACAAAAGCAGAGGAAGGAAGCATTTAGAGATCATAGACCAAGCAAGGGCAAGGAGGAAATGAGCTAACCTGCTTAAATAGCAAAAAAGGGGCTGGCTGGAATAATGAGGCAGGTTAATGGTAACCAGATGAGTCACTGTGGTAACAACGAGCAACTTCTGAGCACTGAAAGAAAAGAGCTGCTCATTAAGTAGCAGGAGCCCACCCCTGACAGCTTGGCTGCAGGGCAATCCACTGGAGAAGAACCCTGGACAATTTTCCAGCGGCTCCTACAGGAGTAAGCACTACATTAGCAGGAATTTAAAAGATAAGGAAGCTGTATTCTCAGTGAGTGAATAAATCAGATGCTGAAAGTGCTTAAAAAACTGAGGGTTTAATATCACTTTATTTTCTGAAGTGCAGATTGATAGAATACCTGTAGTATATTTCCTGAAGCATACTGCTTCAGGCTCCCTTCAGTGCTGACCACATTTAAGACAGTATAAATACTAACTTTGTTATGTTATCTCTGCTCAGCAGTGATTATGTGGCCAAGTGCCCAGATCTTTATACATTTTTAGTAAGCACTTAAAGTATATGTCCAGACATTACCCAGATTTACCATCAAAGCTCTCTTCCCTCGTAGAGCACATCCCAGAATAATTTTATACATATACATTTCATCTACCTTCCCTGTGACATCATCCCCGGGTTTGTAAAACTTCCACAGAGGCAGTTGCTGGGAGCTCATTTCCAATTAAAATAGGCACACTAAGAGCTCTTTCCTTACAAATAGTGAGGTAGGTACCAGCATTGTTTTGCTGGGTATCAAATCATACATGTGGAGTGAAACCGAAAGGCACAGGGGCATAGGCGTGTGCACAGGGTGTGCCAGATGTGCCCAGGCACATCCTAATCACACTGTGCAGCACAGATTCCCCCTACTGCCTAGGTTCCCCACCTCCTTCGACTTGCAGCGCTTCTGGCTTCCCTATTTTCCTCTTCCTCTGGCTGTTGCTGCAGGGATGTTTTAGGATGAGTGGGGGAAGGGGCCGGTAAATATGTAACTTACCGACCCCTTCCCTTTCATTGTGAGTGATCAGTAGTTTATGTTTAAGCTTTGGGGTGTGCACCCTAATTCAATAGGCTGCACACACCTATTGACAGGGGATAAACAGAATTATGTAGGTTAGCAAGCAGGGTGCACAGCATTGGTTGGGATTTCAGCAGAGGTACTGTTCTGCCAGCCCAAACTAGAAATGTGTACGCAGCAAATTTTCATCCAGATAAGCTCAGGCAATTCGTTAATTGAAGAATTTCACTTTGGATGCATTCATTAATTGAACCATTTTGTTTTTGGAATTCGTTTTATATCTCCAGCATTCTTTTAATTTGAAATAGCTGGTTGTTTAGGAGCATGTCCCCCCCCCCCCCAATCCATACAAGGCCCTTAGGTCTGGTATGGATTATAAGGAGATCCCCATGCCAAAAAGGAGTAGTGGGGTCCATCCCAAAATCCATACCAGACCTTTATCTGAACATGCTGCCAAGCAGGCCAGAAAAAGGGGGATGAGCGAACGCCCTCCAAAACCATACCACATTCCCTCAACATGGGGGGGGGGGGGTGATTTGGGAGACAAGGGGAAACCCTGGCTCAGTGGAGCAGTGACTTATCGGAATTTGCAAGCTCCCTTTAACATTGTATCACTCGGAGACCCATGTCCAGGGCTTTTTTTCAGGGGGAACTTGGGGGAACTCGGTTCCACCACCTCTGGCTCAGACGCTTTGGTGCCCGCACACCATAATCACCTGTTAAACACAGAAGTCTGGTTTCTGTGTTTACATGAAACAGCTCTGTGTAACCCCCTGAACTCTGCACTCTGTGTGTAATGCAATCCTGGTATTTAATGCCCCTTTTAAGACCCTTCTACTGTTTGTAAAATCTGAATGGGGTCGTGGTTGAGTTCCTGCACCTATTTTCTGAGAAAAAAAGCTCTGCCCATGTCCATGATGTCATGGGGGGATGGTCATCCGCTGATGTCACAGTTAGTGATCCCGCCTCCATGTTTTACTTACTGGCAACCAGCTGTCGTTGAACCTATGAGGCGCTCTGTGTATTCTGGCTCCAGTTGCGGTATACTGAGTACAATTTGGTTTAGCACACTTGAACCATTTTCTGGTTAACATTTTCTGGTTTTATGGTTAAGTTCTTCACTGCAACAGACCACTTTGGTGTGAAGGGGCCCATAATGTAACTCTCTTTAGCAGCCCATGCAGCTGGAACATAATGGAACAGGGTCATTAGTGGGATTGAAATATTATGAAGGTAAAGGGCCAGAACACATACATTTTTTATAGGGCCCTGTCACACATATTTCTTTTGTATATAGGCGTTTCTGTAAAGTGTTAAGCTGTCAGGCCACGTACGGACCGTTTCAGCAGACAAATTTGATCGTGTGTACGGGCGGACAGACAGGTTTTTCCAGCAGACAAATTTTAAAGCATGCTTTAAAATCTGTCTGCTGGGAACCCGTCCATCCGACATGTCTGCTGGTTAGTACACTAACCAGCGGACATATCTGCCCGCACATGCGTCGAATGGATTCGATGCATGCGTGGAAGTTTTTTACTTCCTGGTGTGGTGACATGGCGGCGTCACCGCCCCATCACCGCCACGTCACCGCGCTGTCTGCCGGCGGGGATTTTGGTTTGATCGTGTGTACACGATCAAACCAATATATCCCAGCAGACAAATCCGATCAAATTGGTCTGTCAGACCGATTTGATCGGATTTATTTAGTCGTGTGTACGTGGCCTCAGTGGCCCTCAACCAACTGTGAAAAAACAAAGCCCCTTCATTCATATAAGCTGTACTGTAACTTCCATGAATGAAAAGCAATCTATAAATGGAGGACAGGCAGATGAATGAAATGTCCACCTCCTCTTTTCATAGAGCGCTTTCATTCATGGAAGCCTCTGTGAATGGAGGAGGGAGCAGAGAGGGCTTTTGATGAGCGCCTCTCACCGATCCAGTGCTGGTCTT
Organism: Rana kukunoris; assembly: GCA_029574335.1. NCBI lineage: Eukaryota > Metazoa > Chordata > Amphibia > Anura > Ranidae > Rana > Rana kukunoris. The sequence goes on along the minus strand of CM056050.1, from coordinate 576,445,533 downwards.
TACCCCCTCAGAAAACAATTGTTTTCCATGTGCTGTAGTGGTAACCTGTGTTTATTCAGTGCTGGAAAAATTAGGTCACTGAACCTAGTGTAAATTCCCATGTCCCTTGAAGTTTTAGTCTTTTGCTGTGTCCTGATATCTCAGTGTGAAGTGCTGCTACTAATGCTGCCCAGCTCTGCCCTATTGTTGTGTACAGATGACTTACCTGCAGACCCTGTGTTTACATGTTAATAACCATCATTCATATGTAAATAACAGGAGCATTTATATGTAAATAGTTGAAGCTGGTGGCATTCATATGTAAATAAAGGTGGCATTTAGATGTATATCAGGCCCCTCTGCAGTGAAGAGATGATGTGCTGTAATCTCTAGCAACCAATCAACAAAAATAAATCATGTGCTGTAACCTCTAGCAACTAATCAGTGAGCCATAATGTGTGCTGTAACCTCTAGCAACCAGTTAGTAAGAGGTAATGATATGCTGTAACCTCTAGTAAACAATCGCAATCACTGCCTGATCTGATACAAGTAAACTGATTTTAAGTCTAGCTGATATTTATTGTATGTTTCAGAGCAGGTGGAAAGCAAAATTGCATGGGGGGGGGGGGGGGCCCAATTTTTTTTTGCCCACGGTCCAATCAACATTAAAGACGGCCCTGCCTGCAGATACAGATAGTCTCCCATACACAGGAATGGTAGTATAATCCAGCTATGCAATGTTCTCTGAACAATGTAGAATAAGGATTCACACCAATGGTAGAAGCGAGAGTGTGTGTGCGTTTGGTCAGGATAGCGTTCACGATTTCTGATGTGCCAATCTCACTACATGTGGGTTACAACGGGCGGGAAGTTGTACACACTGGCCTGCACATTGGTTGAGATTTGTATAACACCTACTGCCCGAAGGAATGCTTGGGCTTGTTTGGCTAAATAGCCACCAAGACTATATTGTTACCCCTGTTCTTAGTCCTGTAAATAAACTTTGCTCGCATTGTCACGCAGGACTGGCTGCAAAGTGCGCTTATTAGCGCAAGAGAAATTGATTACGCATATTTGAATTTCCCCGACACACAGTACAGAGAACATGGATATGCAATTATTTTTGTAAATATAAACTGCTAAATACCATTTCTCATCAGCAGTAAATAGCAATCTTGTAACTTCTATCAGTGTCCGGGTGAGCACTGTTAAAAGCTTGGAGGAGCTTGCATTCTCCTCTGACTGTCCTATAAGGCTGCAGGACCCCTGGCACTCTGTCTGGACAGTGCTGATTGTCCCTTTACTGATCACATGCACCTTTTTAAAAAATAAAATAAAGCTCTCCAGCAATACACACTAAACGGAGCATGTGCAGAGCGCCTCCAAGGCTTTGTTCTATCAGCAGATAGATTAGGGACAGTAAAAAAAGGAGAGGATCAGAGAAGACAGTTTTAAACAGCCTTTTGTAAACAATGTGCAGGATTAACCCCTTAGTAGAGCTGCACGATTCTGGCTAAAATGAGAATCACAATTTTTTTGCTTGGAAGATAGATCACGATTCTCGCAGCATAACATCATTTTTCACATTAAAACAAAAAAAATCGGGCTAACTTTACTGTTTCGTTTTTTTATATTATTCATTGAAGTGTATTTTTTCCCAAAAAATAGCATTTTGAAAGACCACTGGGCAAATACAGTGTGAAATAAAATATTGCAGCAATTGCCATTTTATTCCTTAGGGTCTCTGCTATATAATATTTGGGGGTTCCAAGTAATTTTCTAGCAAAAAATATTGGGCCAGATTCAGAGAGCCCTTACGCCTGTCTAACTGGTGTTAGACTGGAGTAATTTCAAATTACGCGCGTTTTCTAGCTAGTTGAAAACCTCAAACCATGAATAGACGGCTGCGGGCTTCAATTCGACTGGATTAAGTGTTTGTACGCCTTCGGATCTACGCTGCAATAAAATTGCGGCCACTGGGTGGACTTCCCGTCGTTTTCCGCGTCGGGGTATGCAAATGAGCTTTTGCTGACGATCCCCGAAATTACGATCTTCAATCGCAATCTCTTACGGCACCTTTAGTCATCTTTTATTTGCGTAACACTATACCAGCTTTTTGCTGCTCTAATATTAGACAGCCGAATTTCTACGTTTTCCGACGTCTTTTATTATTTTTAACGTAAGTCGTCCGGGAATAGGAATGTTCGCCGATACTCAAACAACGAATGACGTAACGACGTGATTTCGCGCAATGCACAGCGGGAAATTTCCGAACGGAGCATGCGCAGTTCGATCGCCGCGGGGACGCGCTTAATTTAAATGCTTCATGCCCCCTAATCGCGTATTTCGATTACGCGGCGAGAAATAGACTACGCCGCCGTAGCGTACGGGCAAAAATCTACCAGGATTCGGTGTAGAGCCTGGTAAAATACGGCAGCGTAGAGTATTTCGATTACGCAGCGGAATATTAAGTGTATGTGAATCTACCCCATTGATTTTAACCTCCCCGGCGGTATGATTATATCAGATTTTAGGTGCTGAAAGCTGTACCATTATTTTGCAAGGAAATTTGGCGTTTTACATTGAAGGCCTGTAATTCTTAAGAATAACTCACTTAAATCTGTCCAAACAAGAGTCTAGTAGAAATCTTGGGTATGAAAAAGTTTGAAAAACAAAATCATAAATTATAATATAATAAATAATTATAACAAATAATAATATAATTATAATAAAAATTATTCAATAATGTAATCAAATCAAACACTGAAATTTGCTCAGTTGTGGTGGCTCAACGTGATTGGCACTGCGCTGACAAGCTGTTCACCTCTGCAGCCAAGGGTTCGGATCCCGGTCTCGGCTACATGTGAATTGAGTTTGGTGGTCTCAGCCCGGCTCCCGGTGGGTGTGCTATGCAAGGTACGCCTGTGCTTAGTACGCCCACCCCCCCCCCCCACACAAAAACCACCACACTTGCACGCACACGAAATTGGTTTAAAAACACACGCACTTTGGCCATGCGGTCTCCTAAAATAAAGAGAGGCGAAGGACCTACGGGGCTGGCTGGGTGGGCTAGGCCCCCTCACTCCCTCATAGGGGGAGTCCCTCTGCCCCATTGGGGTCCCATTGGGCCCCAGTTGGGCTCCCAAGAGGAGCAGGTAGGGTGGGGTGAGTGGGAGGCCCCCCCTCACGCCCGCCATTGCCACCAGGGGCATGGAGAAGGATGGCGATTGCCTCCGGGGGGAGGGTCTGCCTACTCCCAACTCCTGCAGTCCGGCTCCTCTCTCTCGAGTTCACGCACAAAAATACACTTTGAGAAAAAAAAAAAAAAAAAAAAAAAAAAAAAATTTGCTCAGTTGCAGAATTGTCGCTGTCATTACTTTCATTTTTTTATGATGAATTTCCCCACAAATCGCTATCGCTCAATTCTGCAAGTGATTATAATTTATTATTGCTGTTTTTTTTCTAGCTGCTCTAAAATCACTTTTGACATAAAGGGACACTTTTGGTTGCTATGGACAATCTCCAGTTTCCAGGCAGAAAGAACAGTTTTTATTATACAAAAGTACATGTAGGACACTGGGCAGACCACTAGGGACAAAGGGGGGTGTGTATTTATTTCATACAGTACTGTAAGATTACAGTATACTGTATGTATTGTCATTATTAACTTTTTTGAATTTGGCGCCGTTCTCCGCCCCCGTGCGTCGTAACGTCGCAGGGAACGGAGCTCGGCGGCACACAGAAACACTGTAAATCGAGCGAGGAGACACCGCTTGATCACAGCGCGGCGGCATCACAGGATCCAGGGACAAGGTAAGTAAACCCTGCCTGTGGCTGCTGCGAGGCGATCCCGAGTGTGGCTCGGGGTTACCGCTTTTGGTAATGAAATTTAACCCCCGAGCCAGACTCGAAAATACCGCCAGGGGGGTTAAGAAACAAATATCAGAAAAAGATTTGGACTTTAAGGCTCCAGGTACGCGGGACGTTTTTACAACTGCTCCTAAATGATTAAACTTGACAGATAGTAATCCACGTTTAAAATGCCAGTTTTGCCGCATTTACATGCCGCGTTTGCATTTGGAAGCATTTCTAAATAAATACTGTACATTTAGATGGCCAAAAATGGAAAACGCCTATAAATGCAAACGCGGCTAACTGCCGGTACCAAGTTTAGCCGTGTTTGGTGTCTGAAACGTGGAAATCTCCGGCTTCTGAACTTTTTTGCTTTCAAAGAAACACTGTTAAAAGCACCTGCCTAAAAACGACTGTAAACGAGACTGTGTACATGGTCACATAAGATAACATTGAATGTGTTGATGGGCAGTTGAAAAAAGCATCCAACTGCCTCTGCCTTAACAGCAGCAGTGTACATGAGGCCTAAGGCTGCATTCACACCTAGGCGTTTTTACGCCCTACGCCCGACACTCATGCCGCTGGAGGGGTGAATTTACATTGTTGTCTATGGAGATGGTTCACATCTCCACGCCGAACGCCGAAACGCTGTACGCCTGAAGCTCAAAACAAGTCCTGGACCCTTTTTTTCAGGCGACTTTCGGCGTTCGGCATAGACAACAATGTAATGTAAAAAAAAGACCTGTTTTTGTCGCGGCAAATCGCGGTACAATACACGCGTTATAGTGTGAATGCAGCCTAAGTGTTTAAACTTCCTGCATTTACACACAGAAATTTGCTCTTAGAAGGAAGTTAGTTACAATGTTTCATGTTGTTACAAACTTGGCAGACTGCCAGGATTTTTTCTTTACACACAGAAGTTTATCCCTTTGATCTAAGAAGGAAGCATTAGTTACAATGTTTCCTCTTAAGAACTTGGCAGATTGCCCGGATATTTTCTTTTGACACCTGAGTGAGCCGATAAAGAAATTCTCTCCACTTGTTATATGAAAGAATCGGCAAACTCTGCATTGGAGATCCTCAGGGGGGTTTAATCGAGATTGCGATTTTTCAACGATTAATTGTGCAGCTCTACCTCTTAGGTCAAGGCCGTTTGAAGGAATTTGGGGGCCCCAAGCAAAATGGGGGCCCCCAAGCACCCCCCAGCAGGCAAAGCCTACTTTAGCGTTACACTAATTTTTGACATCGATGTTCTTACTTCCCCCCCCCCAGTCCCTATGTTTTTCTATTCTCACCTCCCCTTCTTACCTGTAGGCTGCCGCTGTAGCGTGGCCGAGCCGAGCTCCTCTTCCTCCTGTCAGTCCGGTGTTCTAACATTATGGGTCCCCTGTCCCCTATCAGATAGTACCGTGGCCGGGTACCGTGCGGTACAGGAGATTCAGTTTCCTGTGTTCCCGGCCAGATTGAAAGGAAGTGAGCACTCAGTGTACACTTCCTGTCAGTCCGGCCGGGAACAGGAAACTGAATCGCAGTACCCGGCTGGACTGACAGGACTCCAGGAGGAAGGAAAAGGAGCTCGGCCACGCTACAGCCTGGGAAGGGGAGGTTGGGGGCCCCAGGCCAGCTCGGGGTCCCAAGCAATTGTTTGTTTTGCCTGTCCTGTAGCCACGGGCCTGCCTTAGGTTGCACAGTGAGAATACTGCATATACAGACTGATTTTACTGTTGTGGGTTTAGTAACACTGGGAATGTAAGGAAAAAAAATGTCTGCTTTGGTGCTGTCCATTACCTGCTGTGCCCAATCTAAGGATGGCACCCACCTTTAAAACCTGTTTATCTATCCTCACGCTTTTTAGTCACTTTATTACATTTAAAGCCATCAGCATCACTCATAAATTTTAGTTTTGCTCTATTTATAGTTGTTTAAATTTCAGCGGCTGTGTAGTTTTTTTTATAATTATTATTATTATTATTATTATTCATTTGGTAAAAGGAAGTATAAATTGGGATTCTGAAACATACAGTACTTTAATCTGAATCACGGTTTTCTGGGTGTCACATGAGACCTGATCAACACCCTGAGAGTTACATAACTGCTTTTATGTAATCCATTGGAAATTACCGAGACTAATTCATATGCAAAGGCAATCAGGAACAAAGTTGGCATCACATGTGATGCAAATCAGTTTATACGTAGTAAAATAATAAAGCAATATTTATTTTGTAATACGATATATACAATATTTTTATTATTATTTTAATTGTTAAAGAGGAACTTATTTCAAAATGGAGGGTTTGTATTTACACCAAATACTCCGCATGAAAAAAAAAATGGAAATTAAAAAAACTTAAATTCAGATCAGGAGAAAAGTTCATTTTGCACACCACTCTTTTGTACCTTTTCTTATAATCAGTTTTTATTTAAATGTTATTCTTTTATTGGCACATTTTCACATTGGAGAGTGTGGGGGGGGGGGGGTCTAACTAATACCTTCCATTTTGGTCCACTTTAAAGTGAGAGTAAACTTCCATAGTAAGGCTTACATACAGTATAGGTACAACAAATATCTCCTAGATGTGCATCGTTTAGGAGATATTTACTTGTTATGAAGCCACTGGTGACATCACTGGAGCATGCGTTCTGAAGGAGCAGCATACCGCGCCGTTCTTTCAGATTGCTGTGCCACGAACAAGTTGCTTCATTGTGGCTCATCCAATCAAAGGACCAGTGTCTTCCACTCCAGAAGGAAGAACGGGTGAAGATAAAAGCCCTGTCAGCGTGCCACTGGAGGGCTTTGTTTTAAAGTAAGTTTCACATAATGTGCTAGTATGTAATGCATACTAGCACATTATAACTGTGCCTTCCAGGTTTAAAAAAAAAATATGTCAGTTTACTACCGCTTTAAAGTATAACTTTAAAACTCAATTAAACTCTCAGCTTCAACTAAGCAAGCATGAGTTTGCATGAGTTTGGTAGGACCGCAGTTCAACCACTTCCTTTTACCATCTCCTGGCCGCACAACTAAATGACCCCCAAAGCTTTGTACGCACAATCAGATTTTCCGACCACAAATGTGTGGACCAAAAACCCGCGCATGCTCAGAATGAAGTCGAGGCATGCTTGGAAGCATTGAACTTTGTTTTTTCAGCACGTCGTTGTGTTCTACGTCACCGCGTTCTGGCCTGATCGGATTTTGGACTCATGGTGTGTACGCACATCAGACCATCAGACCACTTCAGCGTGGTCCGATGAAAACGGTCTGTCGGACCAGTCCGGTCTGATCGTGTGTACGTGGCCTAAGAAAACATTAGCAGAAGTTGCCCAAAGAGTGGTGCTAAAGAGCTGAAAAAACAGGTTGTTTCGTGTATGTTGGCTGAAAAAGTTCTGCCGTCTGTATGCAGAACAAGTTCGTGGCCAACGCCCTTCGCACAAAATTCTACGGATTTGTCCGATGGAAATCCGATCGAGAGGAATGTAAGCACAAAATGTAAATGTTCTGCTTTGGTGCTACTTGTCATCCTGCTGCATCAGACCAAAGATGTCTCATGGAAATATCAGCTCTGGCCAGGTAGGTCAACTCACACCCTTAAAACTGTACATATATTATTATGCATTTTTTGTTAGCCACTTTATTAGATGATCAACCATTAACCACTAGGGGTCCGTGTTAAAACCAAATGACGCCCACAGAGCATACCCCATATTGCCAGGAGGATGTCAATAGACGTCCTCCCCTTCGCATTACCCAATGCGCCCCCGCGCGCCCCTGCAGGGCCCCTGCGCGGCGCGCTGTGATCACCCAAGTCACTGAGACTCGGGTGATTACAGATCCAAGTTCCCACGTGATCAGCTGTCAGCCAATGACAGCTGATCACATGATGTAAACAAAAGCTCGGTAACCGTTCCTTTTTTCTCCTTACGCTGGCAGCGCGAGGAGAAAAAAAAGCCGATCACCGGCTTATGTGTAAGGGACATCGGTCCCGAAGAGGAAGAAGCAATTCTGCCTCATCTGTGCAATACATACCCCCTGGCAGTGCCACCTGCCATTGCCAGCTGCAATGTAATCCATTGGAAATTACGGGATCTAATGATGATTCATATGTGAGGTCAATTAGGAACAAAGTTGGCATGACATGTGATGCAAATCAGTTTATACGTAGAAAAATAATGAAGCAATATTTATTGTGTTCTTCTAAGATATATATACAATATTTTTATTATTAGTTTAATTGTTATAGAGGAACTTATTTCAAAATGGAGGGTCTGCATATACAATAAATACACCGCATGAAGTGAATAAAAAAAACGTAAAATTCGGTTTAGGGGAAAAGTTAATTTTGCACACAGCTCCTTTGTACCTTTTCCGTTATTAATAAGATTTTATTTTTTTATTGCCGCATTTTCACATTGGGGAGTGGGGGCTTAACTAAGACCTTTCACTTTGGTCCACTTTAACCGCTTGCGGACCACCCGCCATCGATTGAGGGCGGCGAAGTGGCACGCCAGCGCGCCCTCAGCTACCTGTGATTGCTCCTGAGAAGGAGAGAATGGAGATCTGTCAATGTAGACAGGGGCACAGTTGAAGAGCTATTTGCTCGAAAAATGTAGGGTACATAGCCTGCTACAGCTAATCTATCCACCACACTTTGCCTTATGTGATCACCTGTACCTGGCTTGTACCCTGATGCTCTTATCATTTTTTCATGTTTGTATGGTATTTTCATACTTTGCTTTTGCAAATAAAGCCGCTGTATCCCTCATTTGGGTTTAATTGCACTATGTGGAGCCTCCCTTCATTTTTTGCATGTCCTTCCATGTGATTCCACTTCCATGAGGAGCCCCTCTTTCACCTTGGACGCTTAAGATCGAGAACTCCAGATTTCCTTGGGTGCCTTTGATGTTCCTTCTATGTACGAGTTTGATCTCGTTTTTGCCTGATTGACACGCTACCACCTGTCAGTGTGTCCACCACGTCCGGTAAGAGTACCCATTCTCTCTGATTGCCTTGGATTTTATGGTGGATATTCCATTTGGGCCTTAAAATTCAGAAGTGATATATATCTCATCTCACATGTTCATCATAGCTGTATCACTGAACTATTTATGACATTTTTTACAATATCACTGTGGTGATTTTGGACTCATTTATTTTTATTTGGTTCATTATTGTATATGTTTTGTATGTACCATTGCATGGGTTTATATTTTCCATGTCATATGCACTTAGGTATATGAGATTCACTTCCACATGACAGTGGATCATAGTGTTTTTTTCTCAGCGCCGCATTTTTTATTTTTTCATTTATGTATTCTAAATTGATTTGTACAGACAATCCAATCATATTTTTTTATGAATATTTTGTCACTTGTTTTTGATAATTGGTAAATAAAACTACTTTATACATTTCTTTTTACTAAACACAGTGGGCCAGATTCTTATACCTGGCGGCGTAGCGTAGCGTATTCTATTTACACTACGCCGCCGCAACTTACAGGAGCAAGTGCCGTATTCTCCAAGCACTTTCTCCGTAATTTGCGGCGGCGTAGTGTAAATGGCCCGGCGTATCCCCGCGTAATTCAAAGGGGGTGGCTTGTATTTAAATTAAGCGCGCCCCCGCACTGAACGAACTGCTAATGCGCCGGCCGTAAATGTAGCCCAGTGCGCATGCTTCATAGTACGCTGCAAATACATTGGTTTCAACGTAACGCACAGCCCTATTCGCGACGAGTTACGTAAACAACGGAAAAACACAACGCTGTCCCGCTGTCCATACTTAACATGGCGTACGCCGGACCTATGCAAGGTTACCTCTCATATAGCAGGGGTAACCTTACGCTTACGCAAACGACGTAACCTACGACAACGGGGCGCAAATACGTTCGGGAATCGGCGTATCAGGCTCATTTGCATATTCAACGTAGAAATCGACGGGAACGCCACCTAGCGGCCAGCGTAACATTGCAACTTAGATCCGACGGTGTAAGTGATTTACGCAAGTCGGATCTAAGCAAAATTTATGTGTAACTGATTCTAAGAATCAGTCGCATAGATACCCAACTGAAAAAACAGAGATACGACGGCGTATATGGAGCTACGCCATCGTATATCTTACGAGAATCTGGCCCAGTGTCTCACAGTCTGTGCCTAAAAAGTCCTGCCCCTAAGGGGAAATCTTTGTATAGTATCCAAGTTAGGGATGTTGGCTGTTGCATAGCAGACTTATTTCAGAACCTCAATTTTTTTATATTTATTAAATTTAAAGTCATCAGCATTTCAATTTTGCTGTATTTATAATTGTTAACCGTTTAGCTGCTGTGTAGTTTTTATTATTATTATTGTTATTGTTATTATTATTAACCACTTCCTTACTGGGCACTTAAACCCCCTTCCTGCCCAGACCAATTTTCAGCTTTCAGCACTGACGCATTTTGAATGACAATTGCGCGGTCATACAACGCCGTACCCAAATTAGATTTTTATATTTTTTTCCCTACAAATAGAGCTTTCTTTTGGTGGTAATTGATCATCTCTGAGGTTTTTATTTTTTGCGCTATAACCAATAAAAAGACAGAAAATTTTGATAAAAACACAATATTTTTTTTTACTTTTTGTTATAATAATATCCCATTTTTTTTTTTTTTCTCAGTTTAGGCCGATATGTATTCTTTTACATATCTTTGGGAAAAAAAAATCGCATTAAGCGTATATTGATTGGTTTGCGCAAAAGTTATAGTGCCTACAAAATAGTGGATAGATTTATGATTTTTTTTTTACTAGTAATGGCGGCGGTCTGCAATTTTTGTCAGGCCTGCAATATTTTGGGACCATTCACATTTATACAGTGAACAGTGCTATAAATATGCACTGGTTACTGTATAAATGTGACTGGCAGGGAAGGGGTTAACACTAGGGGGCGAGGGTATTCCCTGGGAGTGATTCTAACTGTGGGGGGAGGGGACTGACTGGGGTAGGTGACCGATCTGTGTCCTTATGTACAAGGGACACAGCATCGGTCTTCTCTCTCCCTGACAGGACGTGGAGCTCTGTGTTCACACACAGAGCTCCACGTCCTTGCTCTGTCACTGCCAATCGCAGGTACCTGGCGGACATCGTGGCCGCCTGGCACGCGCATCTGCATCACGTGACACGCCGGGCACAGTTTCTTCGCGCGTGGGTAATGTAAATAGCAGGACGTCCAGGGAAAGTCGACCCGGCAGTTGAGAGCAGCGCTGTGGATGTCTTTCATCTATAGCACGGCTCTCAAGTGGTTAATATTAATTTGGTAAGAGGAATTATAAATTGGGATTCTGAAACATACAGTACTTTAATCTGAATCACGGTTTTCTGGGTGTCACATGAGACCTGATCAACACCCTGAGAGTTATATAACTGCTTTTATGTAATCCATTGGAAATTACCGAGACTAATTCATATGCAAAGGCAATCAGGAACAAAGTTGGCATCACATGTGATGCAAATCAGTTTATACGTAGTAAAATAATAAAGCAATATTTATTTTGTAATACGATATATACAATATTTTTATTATTATTTTATTTGTTAAAGAGGAACTTATTTCAAAATGGAGGGTTTGTATTTACACCAAATACTCCGCATGAAAAAAAAAATGGAAATTAAAAAAACTTAAATTCAGATTAGGAGAAAAGTTCATTTTGCACACCGCTCTTTTGTACCTTTTCTTATAATCAGTTTTTATTTAAATGTTATTCTTTTATTGGCACATTTTCACATTGGAGAGTGTGGGGGGGGGGGGTCTAACTAATACCTTCCATTTTGGTCCACTTTAAAGTGAGAGTAAACTTCCATAGTAAGGCTTACATACAGTATAGGTACAACAAATATCTCCTAGATGTGCATCGTTTAGGAGATATTTACTTGTTATGAAGCCACTGGTGACATCACTGGAGCATGCGTTCTGAAGGAGCAGCATACCGCGCCGTTCTTTCAGATTGCTGTGCCACGAACAAGTTGCTTCATTGTGGCTCATCCAATCAAAGGACCAGTGTCTTCCACTCCAGAAGGAAGAACGGGTGAAGATAAAAGCCCTGTCAGCGTGCCACTGGAGGGCTTTGTTTTAAAGTAAGTTTCACATAATGTGCTAGTATGTAATGCATACTAGCACATTATAACTGTGCCTTCCAGGTTTAAAAAAAAAAATATGTCAGTTTACTACCGCTTTAAAGTATAACTTTAAAACTCAATTAAACTCTCAGCTTCAACTAAGCAAGCATGAGTTTGCATGAGTTTGGTAAGACCGCAGTTCAACCACTTCCTTTTACCATCTCCTGGCCGCACAACTAAATGACCCCCAAAGCTTTGTACGCACAATCAGATTTTCCGACAACAAATGTGTGGACCAAAAACCCACGCATGCTCAGAATGAAGTCGAGGCATGCTTGGAAGCATTGAACTTTGTTTTTTCAGCACGTCGTTGTGTTCTACGTCACCGCGTTCTGGCCTGATCGGATTTTGGACTGATGGTGTGTACGCACATCAGACCATCAGACCACTTCAGCGTGGTCCGATGAAAACGGTCTGTCGAACCAGTCTCATCAGTCCGGTCTGATCGTGTGTACGTGGCCTAAGAAAACATTATCAGAAGTTGCCCAAAGAGTGGCGCTAAAGAGCTGAAAAAACAGGTTGTTTCGTGTATGTTGGCTGAAAAAGTTCTGCCGTCTGTATGCAGAACAAGTTTGTGGCCAACGCCCTTCGCACAAAATTCTACGGATTTGTCCGATGGAAATCCGATCGAGAGGAATGTAAGCACAAAATGTAAATGTTCTGCTTTGGTGCTACTTGTCATCCTGCTGCATCAGACCAAAGATGTCTCATGGAAATATCAGCTCACACTCTTAAAACTGTACATATATTATTATGCATTTTTTGTTAGCCACTTTATTAGATGATCAACCATTAACCACTAGGGGTCCGTGTTAAAACCAAATGACACCCACAAAGCATACCCCATATTGCCAGGAGGATGTCAATAGACGTCCTCCCCTTCGCATTACCCAATGCGCCCCCGCGCGCCCCTGCAGGGCCCCTGCGCGGCGCGCTGTGATCACCCAAGTCACTGAGACTCGGGTGATTACAGATCCAAGTTACCACGTGATCAGCTGTCAGCCAATGACAGCTGATCACATGATGTAAACAAAAGCTCGGTAACCGTTCCTTTTTTCTCCTTACGCTGGCAGCGCGAGGAGAAAAAAAAGCCGATCACCGGCTTATGTGTAAGGGACATCGGTCCCGAAGAGGAAGAAGCAATTCTGCCTCATCTGTGCAATACATACCCCCTGGCAGTGCCACCTGCCATTGCCAGCTGCCAGTGCCCACCAGTGCCACCTATCAATGCCCACCAGTGGTGCCAATCAGTGTCTCATCAGTGCCACCTAGCAGTGCAACTTACCAGTGCTGATCAGTGTGCCCATCACTGCCACCTATCAGTGCCCATCACTGCCATCTATCAGTGCCTATCACTGCCACCTATCAGTGCCCATTACTGCCAGCTATCAGTGCCACCTATCAATGTCACCTATTAGTGCCACTTCTTAGTGTCCACCTATCAATGCCCTTTAGTGCCACCCATCAGTGCCACTTCTCAGTGTCCACCTATCAATGCCCTTAAGTGCCACCCATCAGTGCCACTTCTCAGTGTCCACCTATCAATGCCCTTTAGTGCCACCCATCAGTGCCACCTCTCAGTGCCCACCAGTGCCGCCTATCAGTGCCCAACAGTGCCACCTATTACTGCCCAGCAGTGCCACCTTATCGATGCCCATCAGTGCAGCCCATTAGTGCTTATCAGTGCAGCCCATCGGTGCTTATCAGTGCCGCCTCATCAGCGTACATCAATGAAGGAGAAAAATTAGCAAAATTTTATAACAAAATATAAAAAAATATAGTGATCACATACCATCAAACGAAAGCTCAATTTGAGGGGGAAAAAATGATAAAAATTAATTTGTGTACAGTGTTCTATGACCGTGCAATTGTCATTCAAAGTGCATCAGTGCTGAAAGCTGAAAATTGGTCTGGGCAGGAGGGGGGTTTAAGTGCCCAGTAAGTAAGTGGTTAACATCACTCACGGATTTCAGTTTCAGTTGGCTCACATGTGCGCAGTAATGAATCTTAACTTTCAACTCCAGTGTAGATCATTTTTTATTTTGGTAACAGGAAGTTTATATCGGGATATTGAAATGTACTTTAATCTGAATCACTAGTTCTGGGTGTTCCACAGGAGAACAGAGCAACATTCCAAGAATTACATAATTTAATATAATTGGTGCAATACATCAAAAGGTATAGAGACTAATAATACATAATGTTCACAGCTAATCAGGAACAAATTCTTCATCACATATTGCAAATCAATTTAGAATTGTAAAATAATGAAGCAAAGTTGACTTGGTTCTGGGATATAAAAGTTCTCATTTTCGTTGTTGAAATTAAAAATGGAAGATCTGCTTATTTTTTAGACCCCATGTCATCCTATGTAAAAACACTGCATTAAAAAAGAAAAAACACAGATTGGCAGAATAGATTCTTTTTCCATCCGTCTGTGGATCGGGTGAACACGGACAGACGGTCCATGTTCATCCGATCCCCCCATAGGGGAGAGTGGAGATCTTACAGGGCGGTCCCTGTCATCTGCCAACTCAGGGGGGATCAGCAGAGCAATCCCCGCTGAGCAAGCGGAGGTTCACGGGGCGGATCATCATGGATCCGTTCCGTGTGAAAGAGGCCTTATATTTTTTTTTTACTAGAAATGGCGACGATTTACGATTTTTAGTGGTACTGCGACATTGCGGTGGACAGACCATACACTTTTGACACTTTTTTGGGACTTTTTTTGGAAAAATAGCCACTGATTACTGTATAAATGACACTGACAGGGAAGGTGTTAACACTAGGGGGTGATCAAGGGGTTAAAGGGATTGTAAAGGTTAGTTTTTTATTTTCTAAATAGGTTCCTTTAAGCTAGTGCATTGTTGGTTCACATACCTTTTCCTTTGATTTCCCTTAAATGATTTTTTTTTCTTTGTTTTCTTTGTCTGAATTAAGTAAGCTGTTCAGTAAGCTCTTCTGGCTGACTTTCCACGGCTCGGATGATGGTGGAAAGCTTACTGAGGAGAAACAGTAAGTGAGAAATTCAAACAAAGAAAAAAAACAGTTAGAAGGGAAATCAAAGGAAAAGATAAGTGAACCGACAATGCACTAGCTTAAAGGAACCCATTTGGAAAATAAAAAGCAAACCTTTACAACCCCTTTAAGTGTTACCTGGAAGGTGTTTCTAACTGGGGGGAGTGTACTAACTGGTGGAGGAGAGAGATCGCTGTTCTTGATCACTAGAAAAAGACAATCTCTCTATACTCCCCTGACAGAACGGGGATCTGTCTGTTTACATTGACCGATCTCCGTTCTGGCTCTCTGAGGAGCAATCATGGATTGCCGGTAGACATTACGGCCAGCGGCCGAGAACATCGGCTTCAGCGCGGGCACCCCCTATTGCTCTTAAAGCGGCTGACCTACACCTACGACAAACCGCACAGCTGTACCAACCATACGCCGTATAATGACCGCGGCTGGTCGGCGAGGGGTTAAAAGTCAGCAGAATTTAACATTTTTGTTTACAGTTTAATGCTCCTCTTTAACAATGAAGTTATAGCCCTAACACACTTCCTTTCCTTGGTGGACAGTGCTGCTCCTTCACATTTACAGTTTAAGGATTGTCACCCTAGAATAGAAACTGTGTTACTGGCAGGATGATCAGAAGAACACAGAGGAAAAACACTTGAAAAATAAAACTAATGCAGCTATAACATGTAAAGACTGGTGAGCTGCAATATGTTTTATTTCTTGGGTTTAGATACACATTCATTTATCCACTTGCCATAGCAGCAGTTCACCATTAGAGGGAGTCTAATGACAGCTCACCTCCATTGTTCATTTCCTTGTTGCCTTTGAAAGTTTTATGATAAATTGGATGGAGAGTTTACACATATTTTATGAATGTCATTTTTTCATGCTCACTTCGCATCTGCTGACACAAAAAAATGGCAAAGTCAGCTTTACTGTAAACTTCAAACACCAAGATATGAAAAACTGGACAAAGCTGTTCTGTTCATCTTCAGCCAGATATTCCGAGATTCTTATAATTAGGGATCACACAGAATTTTCAACTAGTTGCAACTGTCAGAAGGCTGCCAAATGTTTTTCAACTAGTCTAAGGTACGGAATGATTGATATTCAATATCAAACACTGGCCCATACTCAGCTTTTTCTACCTATCACAATCAGAGCAGCTGATTATTACAGAAAATACCTGTAAATACAACTTAAAGCCGAACACCATGTATGATCCTAACTGCATCCCTACAATGATCCCGCTTGGAGCAATGTAAGTATGAATATCTCACATCTGAGCAACCGCTGTGAAAGTTGGAAATTACTGTAGTAGTTGGAGCTTCTACAATGATCATCGCCAGCTTTGGGGTCCTGTGTCAAGTTGTTGCCCCACTGCTTAATGACCACAGAGGGTCACTAAGAGTGGCCCTATGTGGTCAGTATGTAAGCGGGGGATTAGTGTGGCTGTATTATAGAGGGAAACACACTGAGTGGTATTGCAAATGAAGTACCGTATATACTCAAGTATAAGCCAGTTTTTTCAGCCCTTTTTAGGGCTAAAAATACCCCTCTCGGTTTATACTCGAGTCAGTGTACCTTAGGCGGCGTACACACGACAGAGGTTCTCGCTGGAAACCAGCGAGAACCTCGCTGGAAGCTGCATTCCAGCGAGGACCTCGGCCGTGTGTACGCTCTCGGTGAGCATCCCGTCGGGAATGCCGTCGAGCAGAAATAGAGAGCATGTTCTCTATTTGCTCGATGGCCCGCCTGGATGAATGGCTGGTTGCCATTCCCGACGGGCGGGTCGCCGATTTCGACGGCCGGCAGAGAACCTCGACGGGCGGAACGATGTGTTCTGCCCGTCGAGGTTCTCTGCCGTGTGTACACGGCCTGAGGGGCTGCAGGCGTCCATTTTTTTAAATTAACAGCTTCCTCCTTGTCCCGTCTCGTTCCGTGATAGGCGTTTGACACTGTGTTCGGTGTTCCGCCAATCACAAACGTTCTTTCATCCTCTGACTCAGTTTCCCAGCAGACACTGTATTCAGTAGGGTTGTCCCAATACTGATACTAGTATCGGTATCGGGACCGATACTGAGCATTTGCGCAAGTACTTGTACTTATGCTTTTTTTTTTTAGATGACGAGCGGGCAGAGAGGGGGCGGAGAGTGGGGGCTGAGAAGGGGCGGAGAGCTAGCTGAGATTGTGCTAACTGCTAAGAGGGGCGGAGAGTGGGCAGAGAACAGGACGAGCAGGACGGACATCATAGAAGCCCTCGGCAAGTAAAATAGATTGTGTGAACAACCCTGAATGAATACTGTACTGCCACTAGTACACAGTTGTACACAGTACACACTATCACAGTTTCATAAGTGCCAACCACCTGTCAGGGCCTATAAGTGCCACCTATCAGTGCCATCTAACAGTGTCAGCCACCTATCAGTGCCCATAACTGCCGACTATTAGTGCCAGCCCCCTGTCAGTGCCATCAGTGCCCATAACTGCCACCTATCAGTGCCACCTGTCAGTGCCAGTGCTCATAGGTGCCACCTATCAGTACCCATCAGTCAGTGTCATCTATCAGTCCCCATCAGTCGGTGCCACCTATCAGTGCCCATCAGTCGAATTGACACTTGCCATTAAAAAAAGTATTGGTAATCGGTATCGGCGAGAACATGAAAAAAAGTATCGGTACTTGTACTCGGTCCTAAAAAAGTGGTATCGGGACAACCCTAGTGTTCAGTGTTGCATCTATCACAGACCTTCTCTTGTCCTTCTCTTCACTTTATACTGGTGATGGTGGTGATCATCGACATATAGCATGACTGTGATCATATGGCAGGCAACCTGACACTAATACAACGATCAGTGCTAAAAATATACACTGTCACTGTACTTTACTGGCTGGGAAGGGATTAACATCTAGGGTGAGCAAAGGGTTAAATATGTGCCTAACAGTGCTTGGTCTATTACTGTGTGCTGTTTTTACTAAGGGATGTGTTGTCACATCCCAGCTGACAGGACAGAGCTCAGTCCTGTCATACTTTTCACCGATGAGTGGGTGCTGGTGGTCAATAATTTATCAGGACTTTAAGGGAAACAAAACCTCAAGTGACAGTTTTGCAATGACTATTAACTCAGTATATCATATTTCTTCCTGAGGTGTGGAAGTGTCAATCTTGACATAATACTCTAAACAAAAGGGTCATCACAGTAGGGATCATATTCAGGTGTTAGACTTGTCACACCGAAGACACGCGTCAGGCTTAAATCTTGACAGACTTTATGTTCGGGCGCTGTTCTGTACTAGGTACGTGACTGGCTTGGCATGCGGTTCAGTAACACAGTCTTTTGCACACCAAGAACGGGCTAATTTAACACACAATGCCACCTGAATTAGTAACATTGCAATGTAATACGTTCTTGATGGCACGTGGCACTATCTTGTGTGGGGTTGCTTTATGTTGTTTGTATCCTCACAGCACCTCGCGGCTGAATGTCATCACTGAATATGATTTTTCAGAAAATTTTATGGGGGCATAAAAGATAATACAAAATTATAGTACACACATTAAAGTCAATCGGACTGGCAAAGGACAAGAATTCAAGAGCAAACCATGAACCATCATGTATCAGTATAAAGGCTGCTCACATACACAAAACACAATGGCCCAAATGGGTCTTATCATGTATAGTGAAAAGTAAATAGGTGAGCAATCTACTGCAACCCAGAAAGGCAAAGCCTTATAAAAGAAAAGCTGGACCTTTGGATCTTATTTAACGGGTACGGCGATTCCAGGGATATTCCTACTCGTGGAATATTGGGTGATTTTCTTTTAATTCAGAAGAAGGGAATGGATGATGGGGATATGTTCTACTACCCTCACAACGGGTTTCAGTATCACCCTTTTATTGGGGATGTAGAAAATAAGGTGCATCGATGGTGTAGAGCAGGGGTGCCCAAACATTTGAAGAGCGAGGGCCACTTAAGCGACTAGGTAAGCGGTCACAGGCCACAATGAGTGGAGCGGGCGGATGGCAGGTCTGTGTTCACTCTGCATATGTAGAGCAGACACAGACACAGCCCACTCTACACTATGGGCACTTTAATTTGTTCCGCCCAGATGGAAGAGAACAGATACTTTTCTGTTTTTTTAAGCAGATCAGATTGGAGGTAGTTATAAATGGACATCATCCGATTTACATCTGCCACTCCAGAGAGGGAATGGAAGGTTAAATTTGGGTAGGACCGATCATGTGGAAGGAGCCTAAGCCTGCAGTTACACTGATGAGCTGTCATTTACCCACACCGCCGGTGCAGCGCAGTGCACCTGGTGCTGTCCTGAGGGTCAAGCCCCGTATACACGGCAGAGAACCTCGACGGGCGGAACACATCGTTTCTCGGCCGGCCGTCAGATTCGGAGACCAGCCCGTCTGGAAAGGCGACCAGCCATTCATCCCGACGGGCCGTCGAGCAAATAGAGAACCTGCTCTCTATTTGCTCGACGGGTTTCCCGACGGGCGGTGCTCGCCGAATCCGTATACACGGCCGAGGTTCTCGGCAGAATTAGGCTCCCAGCGAGGTTCTCGCTGTTTTCTGCCGAGAACCTCGGCCGTGTGTACGGGGCTTCACAGTAGCTGCATTTTGCCATAGACTTCTATTATATCCTGCAGATGTGGTGCACTTTCTGGAAGCACACCCAACCCACAGGAAATAATCAAATTCTATGGCTCAGTGCGGATCAGTTTGAAAGCTGCCCAGTAACTATTGCAGATGCAGAACATATATGCCCATATATACACTGTGATTTTAGTAACAAACTTACCTTAAATAAATCTTCCATTTAGGTATCACTGGCTGTTGTTGTCCCAGAAAGAGAGCATTTGCTATCACTCCACCTGTGACGGAAGCCGGCGCTATACAGGAAGCATTCGGTCTGCTTTCTCCATAGCAGCTTGCCTGCTTCAATTACAACCCCAATGTTCTGGGAGATAACCCGTTATCTGGGCTTGCCAACCTGTCATCCCAGAGCAGGAGGTTGCGGGCCACATCAGAAGACTCCGCGGGCCACATGTGGCCCCTGGGCCACTGGTTGGGTACCGCTGGTGTAGAGTTCAAGATGCCCTCATTAGAAGCATGTTTGGGAAGTTTCTCTTCTATCTAGGTTTATGATACAGCTAGTAGTAGTTAGTTACATTTAACCAAACTTGTTCTGTAATGTTTAAGGCCGTGTACACATGAGGAGACATATCCGATAAAACCGGTCCGATGGACCGTTTTCATCGGACGTGTCTCCTGGGAGATTTTGGTCTGATGTGTGTACACACGATCAAACTAAACTAAAATCCCCGCGGACAGACAGTGCGGTGACGTCCGCAAACCAGGAAGTAAAATGCTTCCACGCATGCGTCGAATCTGCAGACCAGTTTCATCAGACCAGTTCGATGGTGTGTACAGCCCATCGGACCGTTGTCCGTCAGACCAAAGTTTCAAAACCTGCTTCAAAATCTGTCTGATGGACACCTGTCCGTCGGACAGGTTCGATGGTTAGTACGCAAAAGCATCGGACCAAAAACCAGTGCATGCTTAGAATCAAGTCGACGCATGCTTGGAAGCATTGAACTTCATTTTTTCAGCACGTCGTTGTGTTCTACGTCACCGCGTTCTGGTCTGATCGGATTTTTGGCCCGATGGTGTGTACACACATCAGACCAACAGACCACTTTAGCCTGGTCCGTCGGGACCAGTTTCATCAGACCGGTCTGATCGTGTGTAAGTGGCCTTACAGGAGTGAATTTCCCTTCCTAGGGGTAGATTTCCTCTCACTTCCTGTTGTCTCCCTCCGTTTGTAAGTCGGATGTTTGTAACTAGGGGACCGCCTGTACTCTATATTGTCCAGATTTGCAGGAGTGGAATGAAGTCAACTTTACAGAGTTTTTTTTTTTACTGAGCGTTTCATCAAACGGAAAGGAGGACCCATTTGAAAATCTGACCTTGCTTTTTAGGAGTAATGCTGCGTACACACGGTCACTTTTCGTCATTAAAAAAAAAGATCGTGTGTGGGCTTCACATTGTTTTTCATCTTCTGAAAAACCACAAAAAAAAATTCGAGCATGCTTCATTTTTTAACGTCGTTTTTAAAAATGTCATTTTTCGGGTTGTAAAAAATGATCGTGTGTGGGCTAAAACGACGTTAAAAACAACGTTTTTAAACCCGCGCATGCTCAGAAACAAGTTATGAGACGGAGCTTGAATGGAACTTCCACTTTAGAGTGCCGTCGTACGTGTTGTACGTCACCACGCTTTGCCCACACACGATGGTGTGTGGGCAACATCGTTTTTAATGATGAAGTTGGAAAAACTTTTTTCCATGATGAAAAACTTAATTTTTTTAAATGCCGAAAAGTGATCGTGTGTATGCGGCATAAGGTCCAACTTAAATTGATATGCATATTAAAAAAAATATTAAAGAGGTTATAAATACTTTTTCCTTTCTTGGATCTCTAGTATCTATAGGTAAACCCATACTCCAGTGTAGCAGCACCTATATGAAGGAGCTTTGATTGGTAAATTATGAATGATGTGTTGATTGTTGTGTTGTTTCATCAAGTGGCATTGAGAACAACGTGCCTGGTGCAGAAATGCTTAGCTTCATGCAGTTCCCAGGATCATTATACTTACTTATCATGCATGTCTGTTTAGCACAAGTCATTTGTCAGGATTATGCTAATGTCTGAATTCCTTTCTAATGTCTAAATTCTTTGCCATGCTCCCAGACATGTTTCCTCACCTGAGATGATCGAGGTTAATTCAATGACATGACTCAGTAATGCCTGCAGTCGCATGCTTGGGGGTGAGTGAATTGTATGTATTTTTGCCATGTGATTTACATGTATCTTAAAGGAGAATGTCAATCAGGATGTTTAGTAGCAGTACATTCAGTTCTGTAAACTTAAAGATGTTTCACAGCTTATCCAAACCACTTATTTAATTCCAGTGAGTTTTTGAACAAACCACAGTATTTATATCTAGTCAAGTTACTGTATATATTCTCCACTATGTGCACTTGATGTTACTTTTACATATCAGTAACCGAAGATTCTAGGGTCTTTGTATTACTTAATTACTGTAGAAATCAGCAATGTAAAGTAGCAAAAGAGGAAGTTATTTTATTGAGTGGGGATGCGGGGAACTGGTGCCTCCAGCATTGAATGTATGTAATGGCAAGGGGTACTAGGGTGTGCTGGAGGGCCTATTTATGCTGGCTGCTGGGGTATCTGTGGGGGGGCTCTATTGTTGCTTGGGAGGTCTATTGTTGCTGGGAGGGGGTCTTATGTTGCTGGGGGGGGGGTCAGTTGATGCTGGGAGGGATCTACTGTTGCGGGAGAGTCTATTGTTGCTGGCTGATGGAGGGTCTATTGATGGTTGCTGCTGAGGGATTCATTGTTGCTGGCAAGGGTTTATTGTTGCTTGGGTGCATCTATTGTTGTTTAGGGGTATTATGTTGCTGCTATAATGGAGGGTGTCTATGGTTGCTCGTTGCAAGGGATCTATTTTACTGCTTTTCTTGTTATCATTAACAAATTCAATACAAATTAGTAGCACCATAAAAAGATACTTGGTTCTCTATTCTGTAAAATGGCCAGTACTGGAAGCTTGATTGGAAAAGACAGGTCTAAGCCTCTGGGGTAGTTTGGAGTGTCCACCGGTAAATAAAAGAGGGAGTCGAGAGAGCCCTTATAGTGTAGAAGGTAGATTCAAATATGGTGGTTAGCTCAGAAGGTTTGATAAATGGAAAAAAAGAAAATCACTTACATCTGTTGAGGATGCGGTCACGCTAAGGGTAGAGACGTGTACCCATCTGTAGGCTTAGGTGGAGAAAACCCCTTCCTTATGCAGGATAACAAAGGCCACTCTGAATGCCATTGGGGTCCCAATCCTGGACCCTCTGAGGCTTTCAGGCTGGTGTTGAAAATGATAAGTTAGGATAGGTCTAAGAAAAGGCCCATCAGTGATCCAATCAGCAGAGGTGTCTGGAAGGGTTGGAGTCATCTGTTTAATGGACATCAATTGGCTTTATTTCACCACAAAATAAAGTTGTTTAGTGGCTTTAAATTGCCACTTCTTTAGTTCAGAGTGATATAATGATATTTTGCTTTCCTTGACCTTTCCTTAAACATGTGACAACAGGTGCCTCTGCTGATCTGATTCTGACGTCACCGCGTGCTCTAATCTCTCTACCCGGAATACGGGCTGTTTGTTTCAAGCCGGCCGGCTGATATGTTTTATGCGATGATTTCTTCACTTTGATGTAAGTGCAAGTCGTCTTTTTTATTTCAATAAATGAAGGTTTTATGCTATGTGAGGCCTTTGTTTTTTATGTGCCTGTTGATGACCCATCGGGAGATACCTACATCTGATAACCAGGCTGTATACATTGGAACTCCCCTGTGACAATCATCCAGCATCACAGACCGTATCATGCGTATATTTCATGCCCTTTTGGTAAGAGGCTACATATGATTTCGGTGGAGGTTTCATCTATATCACACTTTTCCAATTTGATTTATTTGGCACCTGTGGGATCACTGGACTATGAACTCTTCCATATGCTGATGGACTTATATTTGTTGGAACTATTTACCTGTGCACATGCTTAATCAGCATTTCTAGTCACTTATATGTATTATTTAGCGCGATCTCATTTTTGATCGCCTCTGCTGATCAACCCACTAACAGGCCTTTTCTTAGATTTTTCCTAACCTACTATCTGGACTTCATGTTCAGTCTGACACCCTTGGTGACAGTTTGCTTTGGTTTGTTTTGGTATGTTAGCTATTAAATGTTGGTTGAAAGCAGCTGAAATTGCCTGGTATATACAATTTTCATCTGTCTTTTACATCATTGACTAAGCATATCAACTCCAAATACCTTAAAGCAGAGTTATGCCATTTTTCTTATTTTTTTTTTAATCAGCAGCTACAAATACTGCAGCTGCAGACTTTAAAAATAAGGACAATTACCTGTTCAGGGCACCTGTGATGTTGGCACCCAAAGCCGATCTGTCCTTCAGCTCTCGGGTGGAGGCGCAGCCATCTTCGTTAATGAAATCAGGAAGTGAAGCCTTGCGGATTCACAGCCTGGCTCCCTACTGCTCATGCACAACTCGCGCTGCGTGATCCCACTGGTCCCTGCTGTCTTTTGGGACCTGTGTGTCTCCCAGAAGACAGCTGGGGGGGGGGTGAGGCGCTGGACGTGGCTTAGATAGCCACTGGTGGCTCGGCTATCTATGCACAGAATTTGGAGCAAAATACCTGTATTAGACAGGTAACTGCTCCCGCCTCCCCCCTGAAAGTTGCCAAATGTGACACAGGGAGGGGGGGGGGGGGATTACGAAAAGCAGAAGTTCCATTTTTGGGTGGAACTCCGCTCGCTTTAAACACTTAATGGAACATTGAAATTGCAGTAGTTTCTTTGATCTGCTTAATTGTGGGGGGAAAGCTTGATGAGAGATACTAATCAAATTTAAACTTTTTATCCTCATCGGTCAAGGCTGTATACAGACTCTTATCAAAGGGGGGCATTTTATTTATTGCATTAAAGGGTGGGCATTGACTAGGAAAGATATAATAGGAAATGCCATATAAAGGACATGCACAAAATCCTATAAGTCATTTTGGGGAGGCATCACCTCTTACTGCCCCCCCATGACACCATCTCTGGCGACTCATGGCTGTATGGTTTATATTTCAGATATGTAGATAAATAAAGACCTGTGTTCTTTACTTTGACCAAAACCTTTTATTTGTCTGCATATTGTAAGAATTATATACTGCTATGTTGTAATTTACTTTGTTTTATTCTTATATGTTGAGTTGTTAGATCCCATTTTATGTTACATTTGATTTATGTTATTTTTATATAGAAAAGTGAATAGGAGACAGAAATACGTCATAGCTGGAAAAGATGTCCTCTTGACCCAGTAAAACATGTCTAGCTTGCAAGTTCTATTATTGTTGTAGACAGATAAATCAAGACAATAGAATATTTTCTATTGTTATAAAGGTGTTAGTCAAACCATAAGACAATTAGTTAATAGGGTAATGATCATTGGAAGGTATAACAATCATGGGAACGTTACATAAAAATAGGTAAGTATGGTAATTGGCATGAAAAATTGTGTCAAGTTGCCAACGTGATAAGGATTCATTGATAGTGACACTGTGTAAGGTCAACAATACAAATCTACCAGTCTGAACCTTCTCTCACCTTATATACTTCCTACGTATACCATCCACATACTACACTATCAGGGCTCTCCTGCATCTCCTCTTATTGTTTCTGTGGACCCTTTGGAGTTTGGCCCCCTCCTCTCTTTGTACATCTTTAAGGACTACGGACCCACAAGCACTGTTCTTGCAGTGGGCCTTAATGGGGTTGATTTACTAAAGGCAAAGAGGTTCTCCAAATCTCCAAAGTTGGTGTGGCGAAATTTCACTTTGCAAAGAATGCCCAATCACATGCAAGGAAAACAATGATAGCATTTTTGCATGCACATGATTGGATGATGGAAATCAGTAGAGATTCACCTCATTTACTAAGCTCTGGGGAACATCCCCTTGCAAAGTGAACAGTCTTGGGTTGAAGTTGGGGGTCTGTGCAGGCCAGTCAAGTTCCTCCACCCCAAACTCTCTCATCCATGTCTTTATGACCTCCTCAACCCAATAGAACACCTTTGGAATGAATTAGAGTGGAAACTGCAAGCCAGTCCTTCTCGTCCATATCAGTGCCTGACCTCACAAATGCGCTTCTGGAAGAATGGTTAAACATTCCCATAGACACACTCCTAAACCTTGAGGGCGGCCTTGAAGCTGTTATAGCTGTAAAGGGTGGGCCAACTCAATATTGAATCCTAAGGACTAAGACTGGGATGCCTTTAAAATTCATGTGCCTCTAAAGACAGGCGGTCCAATACTTTTGGTAATATAGTGTATGTCAGTGTTTTTCAACTCCAGTCCTCAAGGCACACCAACAGGTCAAGTTTTCAGGATTTCCCTCAGATGAAATGGCTGTGGTGATTACTAAGGCAGTGAAACTGATCAAATCACCTGTGCAAAATAATGGAAAGCCTGAAAACATGACCTGTTGGTGTGCCTTGAGGACTGGAGTTGAAAAACACAGCAGGAGGCAGCTAGGCTAGTTATATCAAAAGCTACCTGACAGCAGGAAATGCAATGACTGATATCCTAAAACATGTGGACGTCTTTGGCACCAGCTTGCACACCCTACCAGAACATGGGCAGAGCCCAACCAGTGTGGTGCTCCTAACATCTGAGAGCAGCTGTCTAATTCTTGTTAAACTATTAAAGTGCTAAAAAAAAGGTTTATTTTGCAGCTTACTCGTTACTGGGTGAGTTGCCTCCATTGGTTTTCTTTTGTAAGGCTTTTGTCCATTTTCATTCACCTGATGATGATGCATGCCAGTAAAATACTTCCCGTTCTAGTGTGACAACGTTGTCTTACCATAGGGTATCTTGGAAGAGGCAATGTTGCCACTTACCTTTCTTCTAATCTTCATTACATTGGAAAAAGAGTGTTTTGTAAATCACAGATGATAGCTGGGATAGCTGATAACATTGTTGACTACACAGGGAAGTACAAGGACACTGGATTTGGCAGGTTCAAAATTTATTTATTGGCTTGAAGATTATGCTCTTGGCTTCCACAATGAATGTACGCAATATGTGGGTTACAATAAATTAACGTTTTGTTCTTGGGTTTATATATACATCAGCGGTGGCCCATCCATAAGGGGTGCAGGGGCAGCCCTCCCCTAATCTCTATGCGCCCATCCCCTAATCTCCATGCAGGGTGCCAGACGCTTTAAGTTTTTTTTTTTTTTTGTGAAGCACATGATTAGAACCGGAGACTCTAATTGGCTTCAGAAAGGGTGGGCTTGGGGTGCAGAGCACTGTGCCCTGAGCCCACCCACTTGTGACAATAGCGAATCAACATTTGATATTGTCTTCCTGCTTCTCCTCTTGGCCATCAAGAACAAGGTTACTGAGACTGGATAGGCTGTGAGGAGAAGTCAGGTAAGCCACCAAAGCCACCTGGGGCATAGATAGAGTATGTGCAGGGGCTGGCGAGCAGGCAAGCAAGGCTAGTTGGGGGTTGGTTTGCCACCCTGCTTCCCAAAAAATGGAGCACCAGTTTCCACTGATATACATTATTGTAAGGACTGTTTGATATAATGATTATTTTGATAAATATATCTTATGCTTTTGTTTTCATTAGAAGAAACAACTGGTTCTAGATGATAATTAAGTAATATTTGAATTATTCAATTTTTTAATCATTACACATATGAGCAGCATTAAAATAGAACCATAAGCAAACCTTTTTTTTTTCCTACCCTGTAAGGTTTCTTTTTGCCATCTTTGTCTTATTGGGAAGATTTACCTTCACTTCCTGTCCTATAGCCAAACAGGAATTGAAAGGAAATGAAGGGAGTCTCCTGGGAACCACCAGGTTACCAGTGTCCCCATTGGAATATTTCTCCGCTATTACTTTTTTGGGAACAATCCAAAATATAGAAATTTCTTTTCTGCCACATACACACGATCGGATTTTCCGTCGGAAAAACCTTGGATGGGTTTACCGACGGAATTCCACTCAAGCTTGGCTTGCATACACACGATCACACAAAAGTTCTCGGAACTTTCGTCCGTCAAGAACATGGTGACGTACAACACTATGACAAGCCGAGAAAATTAAGTTCAATGCTTCAGAGCATGCATCGAATTCTTTCCGAGAATGTGTCTGAATTTTGCGCATTGTAAATGCTACAGACGATCAGATTTTCCGGTAGGAATTTTTTCAATCGGAAAATTTGAGAACCAGCTCTCAATCTTTTGTTGGTGGAAATTCCGATGGAGCATACACACGGTCAGAATTTCCTTTCAAAAGCTCACATCGGACTTTTACTGTCAGAATTTCCAATCGTGTGTATGGGGCATAACTTTTACTTTTAAGGAACATGGTAAACAGAACAAATAGAGAGGGCGAATCTCCCCAACGGGGACAATAAAACCTGTTTTAAACCATCTCCTCGCTATCTGAAACCAAAAAAAATGTAGTTTTGATTTTAGTTTTATTTTAAACTCCTTTTGTAAACTTCTCAATCTTTTGAATAGATTTTTATTCAGTAATGCCAAGTTGTTATGTGATTTATCAGAATCATTATAATTTTTGTAGACATATTTTTGGTTACCATACATGTGCTTTCTCAGGTAGTCACGTTTTCCCTGTAACCTGACACGCACATCCCGTGCATCCATGATCCCAATATTTGACGGGTTTCCAAATACTTCAAGCTTCGTACACAACGTGCACTCAGGGAATGTTTATTATGTACTACTAGGCATCGATGACAGCTACATGGAATTCCTTCTCCCAGTTTGTCATTTATTAGCTTTATATGAAGCCGAGCTCATTAATATTCGTAGATATGGGAATGATATTCATCATGACCCAACATCGGCTCACACTTACTCACTGTCCCTACTTGTTTTTAGTTTCATTACTTGGCATGTTGTTGACTATCATGACAAAACCGTAAATTAATCTGCATCTAATCTTTCATTATCGGACATTAAACAGATAAACAAGTGAACATAAATGAAAGCTGCAGGCAAGACACTAAAGTCAGTAAAAAATACACGAAATGAATCAGAATGGTTATTTTTCGTGACCACTTTTTGCAAAGTAAAAGTAATCCATTGTGCAAATGACACTGCTGTATAATAATAACCCTATGCAATAAATATAAACACCTGAATTTATCATTATTTTAGCTTTCTGTAATCTGTTGCACCACAAAACTCTTGGGTTTGAGAGGGTGGCAATTCTTTTTACTGAGCTGGCAGTCTTACAAACTCGTGGGTGGGGTTCATGAGGGGGACTTGGAGAGGCAGAGAGCTCATGCCCTTGCAGGCTGCTGGAGGTACAGTAAATGCCTAATCATGGGGTATGGGGTTAGGGCAGAACTCCATTATGAGCAGCATTTCTCCCGAGTATACATTTAATGAACTCGTGTATACTGTTGTATGGTTCACTCCTTTCCTCAAATAAACATCACATTTAACAGTTCATTTAAACACTTCTTCCTATGTGCGGCATTTCTGAGCTGGTGATGCGTAGCGTGCAGTGGACTCTACAAGCCCAGCAACCTGTCACCTCACACCATTGACAATGATATGCGTGTTTTACTCTTCTTTTCGACTCTTGTCTTGGCTAGATGTGGATCCCAGGAAGCATTGTGCAATTACTGACTTTGACTGTGCTTTAAAGCAGAACTTGGGGCAATTTTTTTTACCATGCAGTGGGGCTGTGTCCGCACTGCATGAGTTAACTGCTTGTTTTTGTCTAGGGGATTGGAGAATGGAGATAAACTCACCTAATCCTTAGATGCTCCCAGTGCAAGACTGGTCCCTTCAGCTCCTGCCTTCATGCAGTCCAGTTTTTGTCTAGGGGATTGGAGAATAGAGATAAACTCACCTAATCCTTAGATTCTCCCAGTGCAAGACAGGTCCCTTCAGCTGCTGCCCTCCCGCAGTCCAGCTGTCTTGTGCAGCTCTGGATGTGAAGACATCACAAATAGCCCACCACTGGGTGTGAGAAGAATTTTGTTCCCAAGGATCAAAGGGTCTAGTGAGTATAGGCACTGTGTTTACCCCTAGACCAAAAAAACGAATTTTGTCTTGCGTTGAGCTTAATACTCTGTGGCCTCATTCTATCTTCTGTGACTTCCAGGCTGGACTGCTAGGACACCCCACACCTCAACTGGATCCAAGTTGGATTACCGATTTCTAGGAGAAGGAACCAATCACACCGTCTCCTTCACTACTAGGGACCCCCGTCACCTATGTCAAGTTATTTTGGCTTCCAGACTGGCTGGCTGGCTCAGACACTAGTACTGTGGTCTCTAATAAGGACAGCCCAACCCTCAAAGGGTTAACTTAACCATTCATTAAGACACTGATACTGCATCTTCTCTTCACACTGAATTGCCCCTGATATGCCCATGTAAAGTGATACCCCTTGCATCCATTCCTTTCCTAAGTCTTAAAATTACTTCAGACCACATAGTTGTCAATGGCAACAGAATTTCTCTTTACTTGGTAGAAACTTCATCCATTACAATTCTCAGCATCTTAAATTGCTTACAACATAGTTTACAGTCTTAATCAAACTCTCTAAACCTTGGCAGCTTCTGGTAGCCTTTGCCCTGTGATTTTTCATACCTCAATAATTTAGAAAAGTACATACAATACATATTGTCCATGTCTTGGGAACCCTGACCAAGTTCCCACCATGGGGAGAACACTTAAGCAAAGTTCAGTCACATAAGCAGCATAATCTTGTTTCTGGTTCATTTTCACAAAGCGACTCTTGGCCCAGGAAGCTTTTCCCTTGTCTGTCACTGATAAGAGGCAGAATCACAAACACCAAGAAAGCTGGGCATACTTCATACTTTTCTCAAAAAACTATGTAGCATGCATTGTACAACTTAATTAAACCACAGAGGGGGTAACATAAGGCATTGCAGTACAACACATAGAAAATAACGTAGTCACCTGCCCACACACTGATTGTGCTTACTGGAATGAGGGGCTGTGAGTGGGAAAGGATTATCCCTAAAATCATGGAGGAAGTTGATCACCAGGTAAAAGTACACCTCTGATCAGAGGGGTGTACAGAAGAGAGTTTCTGGCTAAAAAAGTTATGCCCACTGTTAGCCAGGGCTTTTAGTTTTGAAACATTAGAAGGCAGTGTTGCCAACCATCAGTATTTTTACTGGAAGCCAGTAAAAAAACAGGGAATTTTCTCCTGCCAGTAAAAAGAAAAGGTTGCCAGTAAAAAATATGGCTGTGACACTTGGCTAGGTCTGGAGCTGGCCGAGACCATCCGAATGCCTGCTACAGTGTGTTTGGCCGATTCTGGTGAAGTGGAATGGAAGATCACCTGGCGTGGAGAGTGACTGTCACTGTGACTCAGGAGGGGACATGTTGTGTCGGTGATCTGTGCTGCTGCACACTATCGAAAATGAAATAAGAAATATGTTTTTGCATTATTATGTATCTTAAATCATATTGTTAATTGCATATTGTACTTTTCTATAGCCTAAATACTGAAATTTGCACTTAAATCTGTAATTTTTAAACTTTTGGAAATGCCAGTAAAAACTTGGCTGTGCCACGACATTTTGGGTGGTTTGTCATTAAATTTCACTCTAGTAGGTTGGCAACACTGTTAGAAGGGCTAATTGGTTTACCAGTAATGTGTAGACTTATTTACTTTATGCTTGGGGAGGATTTAGGGTAAGGCATTTGGGTAGGGCTGAGAGAACAAAACCGCATGATCTTTGCCATTGTGGTTTGAGTCATTTTGCTGCTGTAATTGCAGATTTTATATCATTGGAAGGCCTGTCTTTTATCATCACCTACCAATCATGACACGTCTGGAGGGAAAAAGAAAGACAATCTTTGTGGAAGTCCCAAGAAGAGAAGGGGATTGATTCCATTGTAGGGACACCTTTTAGAATAAAATATATAGATCTCCTTAATTAGTTTGTAACCCTATTATTTGTAGTTCAAATTTTAGTTAGCCCTTATTCACTTCCCGCTAACCTTTTTACCATTTTGAATTTGTTTCTGTAGCTTCAAATTTGAGGGCCTAGGGATGGGTGGAAGGGGCACACTTTGGCATCCTCACCTTGGTGCATGCACTGATGAAGATGAAACCTTTTGAATTTTTTTTCATTCTGAGAACAAAAGTATTTGAGACCAGTGCCTCTAAGTGCAGTCCCAGGGCTTTAACAGAGCAAATTGACAGGCTGCATTTTTTTTAAAGCTTAACCACGTCCTTACTGGGCACTTAAACCCCGTACCTGCCCAGACCAATTTTCAGCTTTCAGCGCTGATGCATTTTGAATGACAACTGCGCGGTCATACAACGCTGTACCCAAATTATATTTTTAATCGTTTTTTTTCCCCACAAATAGAGCTTTCTTTTGGTGGTATTTGATTATCTCTGAGGTTTTTATTTTTTGTGCTATAAACAAAAAAAGACATAAAATTTGGAAAAAAACACAATATTTTTTAACTTTTTGTTATAATAAAATCCCAATTTTTTTTTTAAAGTATTTTTTTTCTCAGTTTAGGCCGATACGTATTCTTCTACATATTTTAGGTAAAAAAAAAATCGCAATAAGCGTATATTGATTGGTTTGCACCAAAGTTATAGCGCCTACAAAATAGGGCATAGATTTATGAACTTTTTCTTTATTTTTTTATTTTTTTACAAGTCATGGCGGCGATCTGCAATTTTTGTCAGGCCTGAGATATTGGGGCGGAGACATCGGACACTTTTGATACTATTTTGGGACCATTCACATTTATACAGCGATCAGTGCTATAAATATGCACTGATTACTGTATAAATGTGACTGGCAGGGAAAGGGTTAACATTTGGGGGCGAGAAAGGGGTTAAATGTATTCCCTAGGGAGTGATTCTTACTGTGGGAGGAGGGGACTGACTGGGGGAGGTGACCGATCTGTGTCCCTAAGTACAAGGGACACAGCATCGGTCTCCTCTCTCCCTGACAGGACGCGAATCTCTGTGTTTACAAACAGAGCTCCACGTCCTTGCTTTGTCACTGCCCATCATGGCCGCCAAGCACATACATCGGCATCATGTGATATGGCGGACACATTTTTTTCTCACTGTGCGCCCACGGTGGCGCTCGCGGGGAATGTAAATAGCAGGACGTCCACCCGGCAGTTGAGAGCCGCGATGTGGACGTCTTTCGTCTATAGCGCGGCTCTCAAGTGGTTAAACGTTTAGTGCACTTGTAAACAAAGTCTACTAAACCTTTTAGCTTCCCCCTTTTGTGCTATAATATACAGTGATCAGTGTTGTCAGCTCTAGCCGGTGACACTGATTGTTCGGGAAAAACCTGAACCCATATATGGATCAAAATTTGTCCGGTAGACACATCAATCATAAAGCCTCTGGATTAAATAAATAGAAATAAATTAAGTTGAAAAATTCAAAAAAGTTTAAACTACACTCCAGCATGCAATGCCAAAAGTATCAGATTCCTAGTGTGTAATTGCTACATATTTTCTTTGGCTAATTGCAGTACACATTTTCTATAAGCTACATAACACGTAGAGCAGGGGGTCTCAAACTGGCGGCCCTCCATCTGTTGAAAACCTAAAATTCCCATAAGGCATTGCAAGGCTGACAGTTAGGCCCCTTTCACATGTATGGATCCCGTGAGGACTTGACTCGTCAGAGGGGCAGGGTCACCCTTATAAGTCAATGGGTAACCCTGGCATTTCTCCTGGTGCCAGAGGGGGGTGGGGTCACCTGCGCATGTGACGGGTGGCCCTGCCCTCAGCTATAAAAGAGCTGTCACACCGCATGTGCGCCATTCGGCCGGGCGCCTCCTATGGAGGCAGTATTATTCGTAGCAGCGTTTTTTTCCCCCCATATCGCTCAAGACTGGTTTACGTCGTTGGAACTTTTTTTTTTTTTTAAATAAATTCTTTTTTTTTTCACAAGGCTAGTAGTACAGTTTTCATAAAATGACATGAATGCAGTACATCCACTATTTTACTATTTTACACATGGCATTATATTGACAAACATTGATTATAATTTCTCATAGTTACATCCTATAGATTTTGCATTTTACAACTGCCTTTTCTTTTACAAATATTTTCCTATTCATCTACTATAAATCCGTCTGACTTCTACCCTTGTTACATTTTCTTTAACCGGGGCCACGCCCCGGTTTTCCTCCATCCTAAAGTAACCAAGCAAAACGCAAACAAACCTAAACAAAAAAAAAAAGAAAATCTTTAGACAAAAAACAATTAATTAACAGACATTTATACAAAAGTATAGAATAAGAAAAGTCAAGAAAGGGGCAAAAAAGAAACAAGTTAAAAAAATATATATATATAAATATATATATATATATATACATATATATAACCCCCCTCCCCTGACGCTCCCCTACACAGCCGATCAGAGAATTATTTATTCCTATAGGGTATTATTCTCTATATATAATATAGGAAGGCCAGATTTTCTGATATTTATCCTCTTGCTCTCTCAGTATCATGGTAAGATTTTCCATTTGTTGGATTTCCGCTATTCTCGTAAACCAATGTGCTCTGCTTGGGGCATTCGTACTTTTCCACAAAGCCAGAATACAAGCTGTCGTGAGTAAGTGCCTCAGCAGAGACTCTTTATATTTTTCAATCGATAACGGAGTATCATGCAGTAAGAGAATCACTGGATACCCTCTAAGAGACAGTAATTTCTTTAACTCTTTCAGTCACCATTTTCCAGAATTCTTTTAATCCTGGGCACTCCCAGAATATGTGCATCAGAGTGCCCTCCACACCTTGACATCTAATTCAGTACTACTGGGGTTCTGTACCACCTACTCAAAATTTTGTACCCCCCCTCTTGATATCTAGTTGCTATTGAAGCCTTGTGTGTAAGCGTACAAATCTTGTTTTTCTGTGCCTCCGAAAATGTAACCCCCAGGTCTCTTTCCCAATTTTTTTCTTTTTATTAAAGGACTTGTCTCAAACTGTGGTTTTTAACATTTTATTTTGTGAAATGGTAGGGGTACAATGTACCCGTTACCAATTTACATGGGGGGGGGCAGGATCTGAAGTTCCCCTTTGTTAAAGAGGGCTTCCAGATTCCGATAAGCTCCCTGCACGCAGACCCCCACAACCACTGGGCAAGGGTTGTGGGGAGGAGGCCCTTGTCCCCATCAACATGGGGACATCCTCCCCATGTTGAGGGCATGTGGCCTGGTATGGTTCAGGAGGGGGGGCACTCTCTTGTCCCCCCTCTTTTCCTGCGGCCTGCCAGGTTGCGTGCTCGGATAAGGGTCTTGTATGGGTTTTTGGGGAAACCCCACGCCATTTTTTTTTATTTTGGTTCAGGGTTCCCCTTAAAATCCATACCGGACCTGAAGGGTCTGGTTTGGATTTTTGGGGGGACCCCCATGCCATATTTTTTAATTTTGGTTCTGGGTTCCCCTTCATATTTATACCAGACCCAAAGGTTTTTTTTATGACTTTTATCTGTATTGCCAGGACCCGACAATTCATTATAGCTGCGAGTAGTTTTAAATTACTTTTTTTCTTTTAGAAATATCATTTTGTGCAGGGGCTTTTCTAAGCATGGGACACATGCGCTACTTTACAGGCATACTGTAGACACCCCCCAGGTACGAAATTTAAAGGAATATTTCACTTATTAAAATCACTGCTCCCGAAAAAAAAATTTAAACTTTTTTTGCATTGATACATGTCCCCTGGGGCAGGACCCAGGTCCCCAAACACTTTTCATGACTTGCATATTAGCCTTTAAAATTAGCACTTTTGTTTTTTCATGTTCGTGTCCCATAGACTTTAATGGTGTTCTCATGTTCGAACAAATTTATTGCCTGTTCACATGTTCTGCTGCGAACCGAACTGGGGTTTTTCGGCTCATCCCTATTGGTGAGCATACCTTCAGGCGAGGTGTTACCTCACATGCACAGACTCAGGAAACCCTGCCCACGTACACTTGTAGTTTGTGTCATATTTGTACATGTAGTTTCTGAAGGTTCTTGCCTGGCAGGTTGTCCCAAGCATCCAGGAAAGCTTGCCACGGTTACACTATATACTTTGGCTGTTTTATTTCCTGCTGTCTCTGCACATAATCCCAAAATGGCATGATGATGTGGAGATCAGGGCTTGTAGGGGCTGTACCATCTGTGCCCTGCACCCAATCAGATGCTTTCTGGGAGATTGCAATTACATAAAGCAAAGATTCATAACTTTAAAATTCTCTTGGATGGAACTGCACTTTAAAAATGTTTTGATGTATCTCTCAAGCACTTTTATGTGGGTTTTGTGTGTTTTATTTCATTTATGGCCAGATTCAGT
Organism: Rana kukunoris; assembly: GCA_029574335.1. Taxonomy (NCBI): domain Eukaryota; kingdom Metazoa; phylum Chordata; class Amphibia; order Anura; family Ranidae; genus Rana; species Rana kukunoris. The sequence goes on along the minus strand of CM056050.1, from coordinate 576,409,532 downwards.
AAGAGTTACGACGGCGTATTAGTAGATACGCCGTCGTAACTCAAAATCTGCTCCGTTGTATCTTTAAGCGTATTCTCAAAGTGAGATACGCTTAAATGTTGCTAAGATACGACCGGCGTAAGTCTCCTACGCCGTCGTATCTTAGCTGCCTATTTACGCTGGCCGCTAGGGGCGTGTACTCTAATTTACGCCTAGAATATGTAAATCAGCGAGATATGCCTATTCACAAACATACGCCCGGCCGTCGCAGTACAGATACGACCTTTACGTAAGGCGTTTTCAGGCGTAAAGATATTCCAACAAAAAGATGATGCAGCCAATGTTAAGTATGGCCCGCGACCGCATAGGGACCGTGTACATTTTTTTACATTTTACGTCGTTTGCGTAACTCGTCCGGGAATGGGGCTGAATGTAAATTACATTCACGTCGAAACCAATGAGTCATAGCGGCGTCATTTGGAGCATGCACACTGGGATACGTCCACGGACGGCGCATGCGCCGTTAGTAAAAAACGTCAATTACATGAGGTCACACTTAATTTAAATAAAACACGCCCACATCAAACACATTTGAATTTGTCAGGCTTACACCGGCCCATTTACGCTACGCCGCCGTAATTTAGCTTGGTGAATACAGCACTTGCCTCTCTAGTTTACGGCAGCGTAGCGTATCTGAGATATGTTACGCCCGCATAAAATTACGCCGCTCTACGTGAATCTAGCCATTAGTGTATTTATTTAATAGATGTGTACTGTATTATGAGCCGGGTCTTGACTTTTTCAGTGAGCCCAGTGAGCCCTTTATCATTTGGGGCCTGTGTGAAGCAGCACCCACAATACTAACATCAACCTATGCTTTACCCATACTTTTCCTTTTACCGGTAAATGCTGTGATTAAAATTAAATGTTTTGCTTTCAAGCTATTTTAGTATGAAGAAGCAAATAACATCAATCATAAAGTAATCATAACATCCTTTAAATAACACATATCTTAATCTAACACTGTTCTCATTTAGAATGTGCATTAATATTTAACAGCCAGCAAGCGCCAAGGGAATTAAAGTGAATATAAAACTGCAGGAGAACAGTTTGTGTCCTCCCCATAATTATTAAATGGCTTCTCAAAATACTTTAGAGTTTAGTTATGAGTGCTGAATGTATAGAATGAACACTAAAACGTATATCCAGCTTACATTTCCATATGCGTTGCCAGTGGCGCACAAAAGAATTACAAAACTTTCTAGGGTAGCCAAGGCTTCGGAGCAGGATTATCTTTTAAATTTATTCTTATACAAACATGGTTATTGTTTTGATTAAATCTTATTTTGTTCGGCTTTTTTTTTTTTATTGTTAATTAACTTTGCCCAATGAGAATGAACGTGTCACTTGGGAAAGTTAAGTCGTAATAAGCCTTATGTATAAAAGTGTCTGAATGAAAAGTGTCTATTTTGCTTTTAGCATACGCTTAATGCACCGCTAGGCGCAGGTGATAGATCCTCTTTTAATCTTGGTAGATATTCTTAGGAATTTAATAAAAACTTGTAAAACCAGACTCGAAGTCTGTGCCAAGGATAAGGAGGAAAACGCCAGCTGGCAGATTACTGGGGGTTAGCAAGAGAACTAAAGGAAAACGATGGTGGTTTTAAAGGGGTGATTCCCCTAAAAATAAACTTTTAACATTGCATTTCTCTTCTTAATTACATCTAGAATCGGCTGGTATTTAAAAAAAAATCAGTTCGTACATACCATTTTCGTCATGTAGTCTCACCACCGCTTCCGGGTCTGACGGTCGGGGTAGGGCGTGCCTACTTGATTGACATGCATCCGATCTACGCATACAGCGCGTCACGAGATGCCGAAAGAAGCCGAACGTTGGTGCGCATGCGCCGTATAGAGCCGCACCAACGTTCGGCTTCTTTCGGCATCTCGTGACGCGCTGTATGCGTCGAACGGATGCCTGTCCCCAACCATCATACTGGAAGTGGCGGTGAGACTACATGCCGAAAATGGTATGTACGGACAGATTTTTTTTTAAATACCAGCCGATTCTAGATGTAATTAAGAAGAGAAATGCAATGTTAAAAGTTTATTTTTAGGGGAACCACCCCTTTAAGTCTATTGTTTGTATTTAAATTTTTGTAAGTGTGTAAAGGAATGTTTTATATCTATTTGTATATGTAGCACCCTCTAGGTAGATTTTTGATTAGGACTAGGTAGTTTTAGCCAGGCCTGTTGGTTTGGTAAGTCAGAAGTCCACTGGGAAGCAGCAGGAGGGGGGACACCTCACCTGCTGCCTCTAAAAGTGTGAAGATCCTGTGGTGAATCCACTGCCGGAACCAAGATCGGAAAGAAAATCCCCCGCTGTATAAAAAAATACTGGGGTTATGGCAGCTAACGTCAATAAAACAGTTATTTATAAATGAATCTGCAGCAGCACAATAGAATATAATTTGAGGGGCTGCCGGCAGTAGAGCTGGGTGGTGCACCTGTATCCTCCTATGATGTATATATACAGTGGGCGGTCCGGAAGTGGTTAACAAATGGGGTACACTGATCATTTTCTTTCACTATTTAGAAAATCAGATCAATTAGAAAAATTTGGATACATTTTTCAGGTAGTTGCTTCCAGTCCCAGTCAGGGCCGGTCCTAGGCAGGGTGCCAAGGGTGCTTTGCACCCAGGCGTCTGCAGAGGTGGGGGCGCCGATGTGTATACACACACTAAAGTGCCTCAAAAAAGCTACTTGCAGGACATTTTTGGATGTCCTGCCAGCGTACAAAACTACAGTGTAAAAGCACCCAGGCTCTCACACTGGAATTGCAGATGAGGCACTATTTTTAACGCTAAAGCACCTGAAAAAAACATCCAGATTTTAAAAGGGTCCAATGGACCATCTTCTGTACTATTGTCTGCAGTCTCTGACCATCTCCTGTACTATGTCTGCAGTCTCTGACCATCTCCTGCACTATGTCTGCAGTCTCTGACCATCTCCTATATCTTGTCTGCAGTCTCTGACCATCTCCTGTACTATGTCTGCAGTCTCTGACCATCTCCTGTACTATGTCTGCAGTCTCTAATCATCTCCTGTACTATGTCTGCAGTCTCTGACCATCTCCTATATCATGTCTGCAGTCTCTGATCATCTCCTGTACCATCTCTGACTGTCTCCCGTACTATGTCTGCAGTCTCTGATCATCTTCTGTACCATGTCTGCAGTCTCTGAAGGATGTAAGTATCCCAGGGTAATGAAGACTTTGTGGGGAAGCATTTCTGTGGTTGAGTCGTTGCCATAGAAACATTTGTAAAGGGGAGGAGTTAGTAAAAATGACCACGCCCATGTGGGGGCGCCAGAAATATTTCTGCACCCAGGCGCATGTGACCCTAGGATCGGACCTGGTCCCAGTATATGATTGCTGAATCCTGTGGGCACGCTTTTTCAGACTGACACTAGACTAGTAGGTTATGTGCCTGCTTATGCCTCTCCTATGAGGTTTTTCACTCCTGTCTTGTGCCCACTCATGTGAAGCATATATTTACAACAATCATAAATGTCCCTTAATAAAACTAATAATGACCAGTCACTCACCGCTGATAAAACACTCAAGTTATTATAAAACCACAAAATGATGAATCTGCCTTATTCATCCTACCTCATGAAAGAAATGTGGTTAGTCAGTAGACAAACTCATGTGCCTCAGTTACAATTTATGTACATCTGAGGAATCAACAGAGTTTCAATAAAAGGCTAAGCAGGTCTGGGGACTCTGTAAAGGACCACATTATATGCTGGAACTATGTAGCAATAACAAATCAGTCAATGAAAAATTAATCCACACAAACTAAGGGAGACTGATCATTTCTCTACCTGAATTCAGCTGAGCTTGCCACCACCTTTTGTGGTGGGTTGTTAAGCCAATTCCTAAGTTGTGGCCCATAGTTAAGTTTTTATTGTTTTTTTTCCAACAACCATCTACATGGTTCACTACTTTTTTAGGCTCGTAGATCATCTCGGCCCTCTGGTCATGTCAGGAATCATATGCTAACAGACTTACGAGAGGCCTCTCCTTTTTCAATGGTTCAAGGCCTAGTCACTTTGATACCAGGTGCTCCAGTAAATGGGAATCTTGGGGGCGCAATGTGCTCAGTACTGCAATCAATAAAGCACCAAGTCCGCACATCACTGAGCACAGTCGCAGGATCATCGCTGAAATCGATTTCCGTGTCTCATGACGAATTTGCCAATGTATTGCTATAACTCAATCCTGCAAGCGATTCTGTATCGCTGTAGCTGTTTTCCAGCAGGTCATAAACCACTTTTGAGGTAGAGGCACGCTTTTTTTTATGCCATGGCCGTTCTGCAATTTCCAGACAGAAAGTACAGTAAAACTGCAAGCAAGTGCACTGGAGAAAAGACTGGGGGGGGGGGGGGGGGCAAACTAAGTTAAGGAGTTGTAAAGGAAAAACATTTTTTGGCTAAATTTAATGTCTGCAAGGTAGACAGACAGAACAGTGTAATGATTCTGTTAAAAAACGTGTAAATACCTATTAAATTCCTTCATCTATATCACCTCCGGCGTTCTAGTTTCTGTTCTCTCCCTCACTTCCTGGTTTGCGGCGCTCGTTCATGTAAGAACTACATTTCCCAGTATGCATTGCGGCACGCCCAGTAATTCACACCTTCTAGAAGTCTCTAAGGCCGCGTACACACGAGGAGACAAATCCGATAAAAACGGTCCGACAGACCGTTTTCATCGGACATGTCTCCTGGGATGTTTTGGTTTGATCTGTGTACACACGATCAAACCAAAATCCCCACGGACAGACAGCGCGGTGACGTGGCGGTGACGTTGACGCCGCCACGTCACCAAACCAGGAAGTAAAATACTTCCACGCATGCGTCGAATCCATTCGACGCATGCGGGAGATTTCGGTCCGCTGGTTAGGCGTACTAACCAGCGGACATATCCGACAGACTGCTTTCCAGCAGACAAGTTTTAAAGTATGCTTTAAAACTTTTGTCTGCTGGAAACCTGTCTGCTAGCCCGTACACACGATCGAATCTGTCCGCTGAAACTGGTCTGCGGACCAGTTTCAGTAGATATATTCGATCGTGTGTACGCGGCCTAACACGTAGAGAGCGTCCTGTCGCCCAGATGTAGTTCCCAGGAGGGGGGCGAGCACGTCACTGACCACCGCAGTAAAGCCTCCCTTCACGGTGGTGAGTAACAATCAGACAAGCAGGAAGTGAACAGAACAGAGAAGAAAAAGAGCAACTTCTGAGCAAAAACGAACAATGAGGAAGTGAAAAGAGGAATGTCTGCAGGTAAAGGATGCTTATTATGAAAAAAAAAAATGTTTTCCTTTACAACCCCTTTAAATTTATTTTATTTAGTAATGTAATCCAATAGGATTACAATGTATCATGTGTGTTGTGTTTTATACATTTTGAATTTTCCGCCGGTTCCACCCCCCTGCGTCGCAATACTCGCAGGAAACGGAAGCCAGGGCACATAAAGTAGTGCATCGGGCGGAAGATCTAGCCGCCGTACACATCGGGAGTATATCCCATTGTCAGGTGTTATAGAAGAGGTGCTGGGGTAATCACAAATCTGTTCTTGTCACTTACTGTAGTCGTTTTTCACTCTATTCCCATCTAAAGGTTGGGCTGGTCTCAGGTTTCTCCCAAAGGGAAATCGGTATTCCATGTCTTTTGGTGGGTTTTTATCTTCTTAGGGCGCCACGCTAACCACTCACTTAAAAACTTTACTGTTTTGACCAATAAAGAGTGACCACTAATAGCAGTCCTGAGACACTTCACCCTGCTACTAGCTCATGGCAATCCGCATCTATGTTGGAGAGTAGTTTCCATTACAGACTCCCCTCTCCCAGCCAGCAGAGAAGACTAAAGCCGCGTACACACGGTCGGAATTTCCGATGGAATAAAATTCGATGGAATTTTACGTCGGAATTCTGATGAAGCTGACTTCCATCAATCTTGCATACACACTGTCAGACTAAATTCTGACCGTCCAAAACGCGGTGTTGTAAAACACCACGACGAGCCGAGAAAAATGTATTTCAATGCTCCCGAGCATGCGTCAACTTGATTCTGAGCATGCATGGGTTTTTTCCCAATCAAAGTTGCACACAGACGATAAGAATTTCCTAAAAAATAATAAAACATATTCTATTTTTTAACACTGAGTCTGATGGGGCCCACACACGTTAGGAATTTCTGATGAAAAAAGTCCAAGTCCAAGCAGTTAATCTCTGTGTATCACCTGAAGCTATTCACTTTACTGAGTATACTGTATGAAAAGGTTTTACTACCACATGAATGAGGTGAAATTTCACTTTGCAAATAATACCAATCATGTGTAATGGGAAAAAATATTTTTTTGCTTGCACATGATTAGATGATGGAAGTCAGCAAAGATTCACCTCATTCACTAACTTCAGGGGAAAATTCATTTTTCAAAGTAAAGATTCCCTTGCAAAGTGAACAACCAATTTTCCTTTAGTAAATCAACCCCGATATCTCTCTGAGTCATGAGAAAGTAGTTCTTTTGGCATGTGGAATTGTTGTCTGTTGTGCATCAAATGTATCCTTAAAGTCAGAAAAGCTGTTCCCTTGACAGGAAGGGCATGCCAACAGGCAAGATGGCTCCTCTAGGTGGATTTCTGTGTGCAGTCGCAGGCCAGCATACAGTCTTATGCCACGTACACACGATCGGTTTGTCTGATGAAAACAGTCTGATGGACCAACCTAAGCCAGAGCTCTGTCTTGTGCACAGCTGTCTTGTCCACAGCATTTGCTGTGTGACCCATTACTTGCATCTGATACCAGTTACCGACCCAGTTCATTCTGACCATCCCTTGAACTCTGCTTGCACTGACCTCAGCTTGCTTCCTGTCCTCAGCTTAAATCTGCTGCTGTTGGCACAGTACTGCTAATCCGATACGGACTCACCCTGACCACACTCTTGTCTATGTACTTGCAGGGCCGGCGCTACCACTAGGTGGATTAGGCAGTCGCCTAGAGCGCACAGCTGTGTGGAGCGCTCAGCCGCTGGTTATTCTATCCCCGCACGCACTGTACAGAGCTTGCAACTTTCTCTAGCAGGCAGCTCTGACATGTGTTAAATAGAGCCGCCCCCCCCCCCCCCGCGCGAGTGGTGCTCTCTGCACTCTGACATGTGTCCTGTCCAGCAGCTATGCAGTTCCTCCAGGAGAGCGTCCAATAATTCCTCCTCTCCGCTCTGAGATCACAATGTCACATGATCTCCACATTTCTCCCGCCCCTCATGTTCCTCTATCCAATCCATTATGTCCATTATATCTGCCCGGAGCAGCTCCAGACTTCTCCCGTGTCCCTTCTCTGCTGTGCACTCGTCTGTGTGAAGGGGAGGAGGGGAGGTGGCGGGAAGATCCAAAACAAGCAGCCACACGAAACACTGCTGCTGAATGATGAACCAGTGAGACTATTCTGGTAAGTGAATGAGATCTTTCACTTACTAGACTCTGCTTCCTTCTCTGTCTCTGATAGCCCCCCCCTCCCGATAGCCCCGCCCCCCTCCGATAGCCCCTCCCTCTCCGATAGCCCCCCTCTCTGTCTGTGATAGCCCCCCCTCTGATAGCCCCCCCCTCTGTCTCTGATAGCCCCCCCTCTCTCTCTCTCTCTTTGACAGCGCTCTCTCTGACAGCCCCCCCTCTCTCTCTCTGACAGCCCCCCCTCTCTCTTTGACAGCGCTCTCTCTCTCTGACAGCCCCCCTCTCTCTTTGACAGCGCTCTCTCTCTCTGACAGCCCCCCTCTCTCTGTCCCCTCTCTCTGACAGCACCCTCTCTCTCTCTCTACCCTCTCTATCTCTGACAGCCCCCCTTTCTCTCTCTCTCCCCCTCTCTCTGACAGCCCCCCCTCTCTCTGTCCCCTCTCTCTGACAGCACCCTCTCTCTCTCTGCCCTCTATCTCTGACAGCCCCCCTTTCTCTCTCCCGTCTCTCTCTGACAGCCCCCCTCTCTCTCCTCTCTCTGACAGCCCCCCTCTCTCTCTCTCTCTGACAGCCCCCCTCTCTCTCCTCTCTCTGACAGCCCCCCTCTCTCTCTCTCTCTGACAGCCCCCCTTTCTCTCTCTCTCCCCCTCTCTCTGACAGCCCCCCCTCTCTCTGTCCCCTCTCTCTGACAGCACCCTCTCTCTCTCTGCCCTCTATCTCTGACAGCCCCCCTTTCTCTCTCTCCCGTCTCTCTCTGACAGCCCCCCTCTCTCTCCTCTCTCTGACAGCCCCCCCCTCTCTCTCTCTCTCTCTGACAGCCCCCTCTCTCTCTCTGACAGCCCCCCTCTCTCTCTCTCTCTCTCTCTCTCTCTCTCTCCCTCCCTGACAGTTTCTCTCTCTCCCTCCCTGACAGGCTCTCTCTCTCTCTCTCTCTCACACAGCCCCCTTCTCTCTCTCTTTCTCTCACAGCCCCCTTCACTCTCTCTTTCTCTCACAGCCCCCTTCACTCTCTCACTCCCTCCCTGACAGTCTCTCTCTCTCTCTCTCTCTCTCTCTCACAGCCCCCTTCTCTCTCCCTTTCTCTCACAACCCCCTTCACTCTCTCTCTCCCTCCCTGACAGTTTCTCTCTCTCTCCCTCCCTGACAGTCTCTCTCTCTCACAACCCCCCTCTCTCTCTCTCCTCTCTCTCTCTGACAGCCCCCCCCTCTCTCTCTCTCTCTCTCTCTCTCTCTCTCTCACAGCCCCCTTCTCTCTCTCTCTCTCTCTCTCTCTCTCCCTCCCTGACAGTTTCTCTCTCTCCCTCCCTGACAGGCTCTCTCTCTCTCTCTCTCTCTCTCACACACAGCCCCCTTCTCTCTCTCTTTCTCTCACAGCCCCCTTCACTCTCTCTTTCTCTCACAGCCCCCTTCACTCTCTCACTCCCTCCCTGACAGTCTCTCTCTCTCTCTCCCTGACAGTCTCTCTCTCTCACAGCCCCCTTCTCTCTCTCTTTCTCTCACAGCCCCCTTCTCTCTCTCTTTCTCTCACAGCCCCCTTCTCTCTCTCTTTCTCTCACAGCCCCCTTCACTCTCTCTTTCTCTCACAGCCCCCTTCACTCTCTCTTTCTCTCACAGCCCCCTTCACTCTCTCACTCCCTCCCTGACAGTTTCTCTCTCTCTCTCACAGCCCCCTTTTCTCTCTCACAGCCCCCTTTTCTCTCTCTCACAGCCCCCTTTTCTCTCTCACAGCCCCCTTCTCTCTCTCTCTCTCTCCCTGACAGCCCCTTTCACTCTCTTTCCTTGTCAGCACTGGAAGTAGCTTTACTCCAGTCTGTTTATCTCTTGCTTTAACTCCTTCCTTACCATCATATGCCTATATATTGATGTATAACAGAATTAATTGATTAGCGTTATCCTCTTAAAGTGGTATTAAAGCAAAATATTTAATTTACTGCAGATTACCAATTTAAAGATGGGTGGCTGCATTAGTTTTGTTTTTTGTTTTATGTTCACCTGGTGATCCTGCTAGTAAGTCTTATGTATTTCAAAAGAACGAGCTGTCTTGCAGATGTAGCAGTTAGAGGGTTAAATCAAACCATTTAACACTGGCGAAGGGGGTGGAGTCAGGGGCGGACCCAGTGGGGGCGGCAAAATGAGGTTTCGCCTAGGGTGTCAAAAATCCTTGCACCGGCCCTGTGTACTTGTACCTGATCTGATTACCAGTTTCTGACCTGGCATGTCGGACTCCGTTGTGTAATGTTCACCTATCCTCCCTTGCAATCTGCTCCAAGCACCTATCAGCCAGTACTTTCTCATCACCTGTCTGCTGCCTGCCATCACCCAGCCAGTCCATTCCACTATAGATGACTGTTAACTTCCTTTTACTCCATCTTGAACATCCTGCTTGGCACTGCTGCTAGCAAGATCAACAGGAACTCTTGCAACTCTGCACTCTTGTGCCACCTGTCCACTCTATCAGGGGCCCTGAGATGTAAAAGAGGCCTTCTTCATCCCGTCAGGTTCATCCACCAGGTATGTGACATCCCCATACAGACTCCAAAGAAGAGACTTCCAAGTCACCTCCAGTCACCTGGTGGGACCTAAAGCTGTAAGGGGCTATAGGGTACCTACCCCTTGCGTCTTCATTGGTCAGATAAGAAGTATGTACTTCCTTATTAGGGCAGCAATGTACAAAGTGGGTGATGCTAGAAAGTATACCTTTTACTAGTCATCTAAGCCAATTACAGTTGCAAAAATTGAAGGTAACTCAGTTCTTTTTTGTCAGAGACAATATTTCTTATGAACATAATGCTTTCTATTAGGGTTGTCCAGATACTGATACTAGTATCGGTATCGGGACCGATACCAAGTATTTGCGGGAGTACTTGTACTCGCGCAAATGCTCCCAATACCTAAATAGAATACTTTTTTTGTATTTATCAACATGTTCTGTGAAAATTCTTTGAGTTTTTTACTACTGCGTGACAAGCAAATAAAACATTTTTATTCATTTTTATTCTTTTATAATGTCTTGAGTTAGAGTTCTTCATAATTCTAAAGAAAATATCCTTAGTCTGTATTGTGGTTTGAAAACTGTCACATGACATTTAAAAAAAGTATCGGTATTCGGTATCGGCGAGTACATGAAAAAAAGTATCGGTACTTGTACTCGGTCCTAAAAAAGTGGTATCGGGACAACCCTACTTTCTATGAATTAATTATAATATTATAATTTCACAGTGTTGGTGTTCAAGAAAGGCTCATATGTGGTTTGTTTTGAAAGTATATGAAGGCAGATACAGGTATCCAGCTGGGTAGGCAGTTTGATGCTGCGCTCGACCTACCTGCAGACAGCATGTATTCTATGTGATTAATCCCATAAATGCACTACATTTTTGTGCCCACTTTACGAGCAGATGATAAACTTCAATCAAACCTCATTATGGGATTGCGGTTCCTAAGCAAATCTATCAGGACCTGTGCGTTATGCCATAATGAGCTACCACTTTACAATCCAGGCCACATGCTCTGTTAATTATATATTGCTGTGTTATGTGCACTAAGGAGGCAGAATGGCTGCCAGCAACCCTGGGCAAATGAGGGGTGACTCTCCATCAGCAATGATAGAACATTACGCTGAACTCTGTATGTAGGATACAGTGAACTCAATGTTCTCTACATGCTACAGAAATTTCAACATTTCACTTCTACATTCTCTTTCAGCTTTAATTAGGCTTCCATTGAGCCATATTGCAGTTATAAGAGTTTACTTGTAACCAACAAGAACAGCTTTACATTCAGATGCTTTTAGCTGCAATTGAACAATCTTGCAAACTGGAGTTAGAAGACTGCAGTCTGAGATTGCTAGGCTCCATTACTGGCTCTGCTAGTTATTACTGCATTTAAGTTATCTTAAAGTGTTGTGTTCATTAATTGCTTAAAGTGAAAGTCCAAGGCAACCGCTAAACAGCTGAAATACATATACTGTATGTGAACTGTTTTATTGGCTCAAAGATTTGAAACTCTGTTTAGCCAGTTGTGTAATCCAAGTACCCATTCCAGAAAGTAGAGCCAAGTACAGCACATTCTGAGGTCTAATGCCGCGTACACACGATCAGTTCGTCTGATGAAAACGGTCTGATGGACCATTTTCATCAGACGAACCGATCGTGTGTGGGCCCCATTGTTTTTTTTCCCATCAGTGAAAAAAACGTAGAACCTGTTTTAAAAATCATCTGATGTTTAAAAAAAACGATAGAAAAAAAAAATGATCGTCTGTGGAAAAATCCATTGGTTAAAAATCCACGCATGCTCAGAATCAATTTGACACATGCTCGGAAGCATTGAACTTAATTTTTCTCAGCACGTCGTTGTGTTTTATGTCACCGCTTTGGACACAATCGTTTTTTTAACTGATGGTTTGTAGGCATGAAAAAATCCATCAGACCGTTTTCATCGAATGAACCGATCGTGTGTACATTGCATAACTGTAGAGTGCACTGCTGGCAATACAGCCTGGTCTTGGAACTGTCTACCCCCAACTGTAGCTGTAAAGAACATTGAATGTCATCAAAGTTCTAAGTAAAAGAATCACACAACTGATACTGAAACCCCCTGGGACAGCTATTACCGTAGCAAAGGATCCTAGGAAACCAGTGCAAAAGCCTGACCATCAGCACTGCATGCACATTTAATGCTCTACCTAGACCACATTCCTGACAAATAAAGCTGAAATCAAGGCTGATAAAAAAGACACAGATCAATGTTTTTGTGTGATTTTGTAGGATTAGAGTCAGGTATATGATTATCTCCAATACAGAGTTTGCCTGTTCTTTCATATAAGTGGAGAGACTTATCAGCTGTCAAAACAAAATATACTGGCAGTCTGTCAAGTTTTTAGCAGGAAACATTGTAACTAATGCTTCCTTCTTAGATCAAAGGGATAAACTTCTGTGTGTGAGTGTAAAGAAAAAATCTGGCAGTCTGCCAAGTTTTTATCAACAAGAAACATTGTAACATTGTAACCAACTTCCTTCTTAGATTCTGTGCTTAAATGCAGGAAGTTTAACCACTTAAAGTCTAAGGGCCAGATTCATAAAGAGCTACGACGGCGTATCAGTAGATACATGGTCGTAACTCAGAATCTGCGCCGTCGTATCTTTAAGCGTATGCTCAAAGTGAGATACACTTAAATGTTGCTAAGATACGACCGGCATAAGTCTCCTACGTCGTCGTATATTAGCTGCCTATTTACACTGGCCACTAGGGGCGTGTACGCTGATTTACGGCTAGAATACGTAACTCAGCAAGATACGCCTATTCACAAACCTACGCCCGGCCGTCGCAGTAAAGATACGCCGTTTACGTAAGGCGTTTTCAGGCGTAAAGATAAAGCACCAATAAGATGGCGCAGCCAATGTTAAGTATGGATGTCGGGACTGTGTCTAATTTTTCAGGTTTTATGTCGTTTGTGTAACTCATCCGTCAATGGGACTGGATGTAAATTACGTTCACGTCAAAACCAATGAGTCTTAGCGGCCTAATTTAAAGCATGCACACTGGGATACGTCCACGGACGGTGCATGCGCTGTTAGTAAAAAACATTATTTATGTGGGGTCACACTTAATTTAAATAAAACACGCCCACATCAAACACATTTGAATTTGGCGGGCTTATGCCAGCACATTTACGCTACACCGCCGTAACCTAGGGAGCAATTGCTTTGTGAATACAGCACTTGCCTCTCTAATTTACGGCAGTGTAGCATATCTGAGATACGCTACGCCCGCGCAAATATACGCCGCTCTACATGAATCTACCCCTAAATCTTTTTCTGACACTTGTTTCTTAAGTTAAAATCAATATTTTTTTGCTAGAAAATTACTTGGAACCCCCAAACATTATATATATATTTTAGCAGAGACACTAGGGAATAAAATGGCAATTCCTGCAATAATGTCACACTGTGTTTGACCAGCGGTCTTTAAAATGCAAGAGAGAATCGTGATCTATCTTCTAAGCAAAAAAAAATCTTGATTTTAGCCAGAATCGTACAGCTCTACCTGGCAGCACATGTTCTGGACTGATGAGACAAAATCTGAAATATTTGGCTGTAGCAGGAGGCAGTTTGTTAGCTGTAGGGCTGGAAGTACAATAATGACTGCCTGTAGGTTCCGTGCAAGTTTGGGGATGCATTTCTGAAAATGGAGTTGCAGATTTAGTCAGGATCAATGATCAATGGTGTTCTCAATGCTGAGAAATACATGCAGATACTTATCCATCATGCTATACCATCAGGGAGCCATGTGATTGGGCCCCAAATTTAATCTGCAGTGATTGGGCCCCAAACATGTTGCCACGTTCATTAGAAACTATATTCCTTTTTTTTTTTTTTTTTTATCCAACAAAGTTTTATTCAGTTTTTAGAGGTGGAAGGCATACAAAGTCCCCTTAACATTGCTGGAAAGAAAAAGCAAATCTAAACCAATCCGGAATCAAAGCCGACCATCCCTCCATACATCTCCATATTCTCTCCCGCATATTAGATCACATAAACCATATCTCACCCAACATTAATGCCCAATAGTCTATCAGCCACTAAGTCCACCGGGGCCAATCCCGGCACATCCAGCCATCTTGCTCATAACTTCTCAAACTTGTGAGCACTACCCCTATGCTGATATATCAGTTTCTCCATTCTTAGCACTGTCCCAATGTTAGCAATCCATTCTGTCAAGGTCGGGGGAGCCTCATCCTTCCAGTGTACCATAATACATTTCCTCGCCTGGAACAGGAACTATATTCAATGTAAAGAAGAACCTGAAAGTGATGGCTTGGTCCCCACAGAGCCATGTTCTCCATACCATTGAGTCTATCTGGGATTACATAAAGAGAAAGAAGTAGTTGAGGCAGCATACATCCACAGAAGATCAGTGGTTAGTTCTCAAAGATGTTTGGAACAACCTACCTGCTGAGTTTGTTCAAAAACTGTGTGCAGGTGTATTTACAAGAACTGATGCTATTATAAAGGCAAAGAGTGGTCACACCAAATATTGATTCGATTTGGATTTCTCTTCTATTCATTTACGTTCCATTTTGTTATTTAATAAAAATAAACTCTTAACAGTTCTATTTCAGAAAGCTTTAAAGGGAAACTAAAGGTTAATTATTATTTTTTTTTTTTAATAACATACATGTCATACTTACCTCCACTGTGCAGTTCGTTTTGCACAGAGTGGCCCAAATAGTCCTCTTCTGGGGTCCTCTCCGCTAGAGCTAACCGCCTCTGGGAAGCTCTCTCCTGAGGGGGTTACCTTGCAGGCCCGTTCCCGTGTTATAGCCGACGAGTGTATGACTCGGCCCCGCCCCCCGGAGGCCACGTCACTGGATTTGATTGACAGCAGCGGGAGCCAATGTCTGCGTGCTATCAATCTATCCAATGACGAGCCATTCAGACATTGCGAGATCGTGCCCACAGAGATTTGGGGCTTAGGTAAGTAAAATGGGGGCTCGGGGAGGCTGGAGAGTGCAAGGTGTTTTTTCACCTTAATGAATAGGATGCATTAAGGTGAAAAAACACAAATCTTTACAACCCCTTAACTTACAGCATTTTCTTCACACCTGCCTAAAACTTTTGCACAGTAGTGTATCTCTATATGGATTGATCCATGGAATTGTGCTAACTTGTGGACCTATTTTGGGGTTGTCATAGAAGTATTTGAGTACTGTATATGGTGAGTATCTGATTAATTTTACCTGTCCATGATGAGTTTACATTTCTTGCATGTGCAGGTTTATGCATAGTCATACATTGACTAGTAATTTATAGCCTATATATACTGTATTTATATTGACAAGCATTCATTCTTTATTTGCTTTTTTATGAAGGAAAGTAAAGTTTAAAATGTAACTTATACCTTTGAGGGGATGATTGACAGCTCTAGATAACCAAATGGACTAGTCATCTTCTATAATATCCCTGGTAAAAATGTTCTAATAATTTCCTTTTATTTTAAAGCTTAATGACATTTTACATCATGGATTTGCAAGAAAGAATCCTTTGCTGGATCTGGATAATATACCTGTAAATGACTCACAAAAACATTAAAACATAGTGAGGAAGAGTTAGAGAAACACATGTTTATTGTGAGTAATGGACAGAAGTGATTTTTAGGTGTGGAAGCCACATAACATAGTATTAAGGCATACAATATGAGTGGTTGAATAATGCCGATCTTTAATGTATACAATATCCCCATTCTTTTTTACTGTGGTTCCTTCTTTCTTGTATGCCCTACATTATATATTATCATGCCTTATCTTTCTCAGGATATGGCAAAAATTATATAGCCTCAGCAAATCCCTGGTGAAGGGGGTGACCAGTAGGGGACTGGAGTCTGTATAAATACACTAGGGTCTTTGTCCTGGTGCGAGAGACCCAGCCTAAAGGGCTGCTGCCCATCTGGGCAGTCTAGCTGAGGATTGCATGAGATTCAACCAGGTCCCAGCTCAAGAAGAACTGGGGGGCCTACTTTTAAAGTTGCTGAGTTGGGAAAGAGTCTGCTGGGGAGCTGACCTGAAGGCTCGCTGTACACGGTCTGCCTGGTACTGGAAGGAGGCATCCATGTACACCTAGACACAGTGAGTAGAGGTCTGAGCAGTGATTAGAGTTCTGCCGCTTAATGGTTCGTACAGGCGACAGGGAGAGAACATCCCCTCCTCCCGCCACCATTCTGTGCTTCTCTGGGCTCTTCCGTGCCATTGGGGACCAAGAGAAAGAATTGTCCGCTGCCGGATGATGACCATAAAGATTTCCGGTCACCAATCATCTCTATGATCATCACCGGCCCAGGCGCGGCGTTATAATGTCACGTCCGGGGCGCAATTGTAAACAAAGCCGCGATCGCAGGCTGGTAACCATGAGATCATGATTTTTTTTTAACTCATGCTTTTCAGCCTGGAGGAGAGATGTGGGGTCTTATTGACCCTGCATCTCGCACACACCATTCCTATTACAAGGGATGTTTACATTCCTTGTAATAGGAATAAAAGTGAGCAAAAAAGAAAATGCAAAAGAGAAAGTGTTAAAAAATTAAAAAAAAATAAGTAAAATAAACAATAAAAAAAAAAATGTTTTTAAAACGCCCCTGTCCCTGGTAGCTCGGGTTCAGAAGCAAATGCACACTTTAGTCCCGCCCAGAAATGTAAACACTGTTTAAACCACACATGTGAGGTACTGCTGCGTGCATTAGAGAGCAAGCAACAATTCTATCACTAGATCTCCTCTATAACTCTAAACTGGTAACCTGTAAAAAAAATTAAAGCGACACCAAAGTACTGAAGTTTGGCGCCATTCCACGAGTGTGCGCAATTTTTAAGCGTGATATGTGGGGAATCTATTGACTCAGCGCAACATAATCTTGGACATTATACAAAAAAAATGGGCTAACTTTACTGTTTTGTTACTTTTTAATTGATAAAACTGTTTCTTTCTGCCATTTTATATAATGTTTGGGTGTTCTGAGTAATTTTCTAGCAAAAAATTTATGATTTTTACATGTAGGAGAGGAGTGCCAGAATAGGCCCGGTATGGAATTGGTCAAAATCAATCACCAAATGCAGCTTCAGTTCAGCATTGGGAGAGCACTGCAGCGCTGTAAAGCAGGAACAAAAAGTTGGACAGTCACCGCCTCTTCTTTACTGTATTTGTGTCTGACACTTATAGGGGCCTATACACTGTATAAATTCACATACTCCATCTCCAGCAAAAATCTTTAACCACACATCACTCCACATACTCTTTATCTTTCAGTCCCACTTGTATTCCTCATGAATAAATTGTGTGCACTTTAACCACCAATCTGCGCCTTATCTTAAAATCTGGAGCATATCAGGATTACACAGTATTGATGCCTGCTACCAACATAGCATTCTAAAGCAAAGAACAGAATTAGAACATGACATTTTTAAGACAAGCAGTAGCAACAAAAATAACAAGCCTGCCATGGAAGAATGCCAAACTGTGTACATGCAAGGACTATTTATTTGTTGCTGTCACAATGTACAGTATACGATTTCCTATCATCTGTGCCCAGTCTTGCCACACAGAGTTATTCCAGCTCTGAGCAATCCTCTTTTATTGTTCAGTGAGATAAATCTCGACAAACAGAGAAAAACTTTGTCAAATCCTCCCCCTTGCTTTGATTGACAGGTTATGTACATATCTAATGCACTAGCCTGAGACAGGCATTATTTTTTTATTTCCATCCCCACTTGTTTTCTGAAGTCATGTGGTTACTTTTCTGGATTTTGACTGGATGTTAGTGATCATAGCAGAATTTAGTTTAAGGAATACACAAGAGAAAATGCATGTTGACAAGGGGAGTGTAAAGGTGAGAGGGGAGTCTACTGACATCACGACTCCACCCACAGAGCTCCAGACAACAGACCCACCCACAGAATCTGCAGTTTTTCAGTTCTTATAACAGACAGAGGGAAGACATTTAGATCAGCATTATGGCAGTAGTTTAGAAAGAAAAATATGTGTGATTCCGCGCCAAATCTAATAGAAAAATTCCTAAAAATTCCTATAAACTAAATATAGCTGATCCTCTGAAACAGTAGAGATACTGTAAATGGTGATACAAAAGTGGGGTGGATAAAAAAGTGGGGTGGCGCTAAAAGTTCCTTTATGAACTAAAGTGTGTTATGGTTGATAGATATATGTCACAATTCACCATAGTATACACATGAAATAAAGTGGGCAAAACAGACAAAATTTTGTGCTGTGAGTCCAATAAATATAAATTAGTCCCAATAATATGTGAAGTAGGATCAGATTCAACAGATTCTCTTCCAAAACTCTTTATGAAATCTTAATTCAAAGTGATGCTGTGTCCCTTCACCATAAAAGACATTTTCACCCGAAGTGCTCAAAAATTATATTGCGCTAACCACATAAAAATGACTACTTGAAATGAATGATATAGTCACAAACAGCTTGACAGGATGGTGCCTGCACACTGGAATGAATAAACTGGATCTGGAATAGCAACCTCATATCTAGGCATGTGCATTTCGTTTCGTTCCGAATCGAAATTCGGACGAATTTTCCATTATTCGGACATTCGGATGCATACGAATATCCGAATTGCTATATTAGCGAAAAATTTCGACCGTTTTCAGAATTCGTTCATTTTCGACCGAATTTCGAAAAAAAAAGGTCGAAATCGAATTTTTTTTTTCCGAATTCCGAATCGAATACCCGCGGACTAAATTCGATCGGAATTCGAAAAAAAAAAAAAAAAAAAATTCGAATTTAATTCGAAAAAAATTCTATTCGAAAAGAGACTATTTGTTTTCTAATCTGGTTGAAATATTTTCGATTTCGACCGTTTTTTTTTTCGAAATTCGGTCGAAAACGAACGAATTCGAAAAAAGGTCGAAATATTTTCGATTTCGACCGTATTTTTCGAAATTCGGTCGAAAACGAACGAATTCCGAAAACGAATTCAACACATGTAACGAACCTAACTTAACGAAATTTATTAAATGACGAATTGAAACGAAACGAAACGAAACGAATTTTTCACTTTTGCACATGCCTACTCATATCCGGAATGCGATCATGGGTAAAAAACAACAGAGAATATCCATAGCGTAATATGTTTTGACCAGGTACTTGCCGCCGACGTACATTAGGTACGCCCCCTGATGACGTAAGACATATGAAGCGTACCACGGCGGCAAGTACCTGGTCACGTGTATACCCACGCTAGTCCCGGCGTCTGTGGAAGCCAGCAGAGCTGAAGGGAAAAGGCTTTTGGATTTCCCAGCGAGCGAGACCCCTTGTTAGGAATCTGACACGCCTGCAGCCCCAGTTCAGGGTAGGGACTTTTTAAAGTAAGAGGTCGTTTGGCTTTTCTTTTTTATGTCGCAATTTTTAAATAAACACATTACGCTATGGTTATTCTCTGTTGTTTTTTGCCCATGATCGCATTCCGGATATGAGGTTGCTATTCCACATCTGGTTTATTCATTCCAGTGTGCAGGCACCATCCTGTCAAGCTGTTTGTGACTATCTTTGTCATTAAAGTAGTAATTTTTATGTGGTAAGCGCAATATAATTCTTGAGCACTTCGGGTGAAGATGTCTTTTATGGTAAAGGAACACAAACATCACTTTGAATTAAGATTGCATGAAGAGTTTTGGAACAGAATCTGTTGAATCTGATCCTACTTCACATATTATTGGAACTAATTTATATTTATTGGACTCACAGCACTAAATTTTGTCTGCTTTGCCCACTTTATTTCATGCGTATACTATGGTGAATTGTGACATATATCTATCAACCATAACACACTTTAGTTCATAGAGGAACTTTTAGCGCCCTCCACCCCACTTTTTTATCAGTAGTTTAGAAAGCATGACAGTGGGTTTGCATCCACTTTAATGTTTTATGGGAATTTAGCTAATGTCTTTACTTCACTTTGTCTATGCCAAATATTTCTCTGTATTTCTATCTACAGTGAGGGAAAAAAATATTATATCCCCTGCTGATTTTGTACATTTGCCAACTGACAAAGAAATGATCAGTCTATAATTTTAATGGTAGGTTTATTTTAACAATGAGAGACAGAACAACAAAAATATACAGAACAAATTATTTCAAAAGCTATAAATTGATTTGCGTTTTAATGAGTGAAAAAAGTATTTGATCCACTATCAATCAGCAAGATTTCTGGCTCCCGGGTGTCTTCTATACAGGTAATAAGCTGAGATTAATAGCACTCTCTTACTCACTTGCCGACCGCCGCACAAACATTTACGTCAGCAGAATGGCACGGGCCGACAAATGGGCGTATATATACGTCCCTTTAAATTTGCCGCCATGTGCCGTAAGCTCTGTAATCGTGCCAACAGGACCAGGGCCGTCTTAATAGCATCTTGGGCCCCTGGGCAAAGTAATGCTCTGGGGCCCCTACAATGATGACAGTGCAGGTAAACGGACATCAAGTAGGTAGGAGGCAGACTGCCTTCCCTGTGTATCTATCACTTTCAGTGCTATCATGGGGCCCCCAATTTCGGGGCGGCGTGGACTCAAGGACCAGATGTTTGGGGCAAAGTGCAGAGGCCCCCCATGCATCTGGGGCCCCTGGGCAGTGCCCAGGTGTGTCCTCTCATTAAGAGTGTGGGGTGGAGCAAGATGGCGGCGATGAAACGCCACTTCCTGACGAGACAGCCACTGGGTGTACCAAGATGGCCGCCGCTCCGGAGCTAGGCCGAAGCCAGGGAACTTTCCTATGGCCGCACCCGAAAATCGTGGGTCACCCAGCCTGGAGATCGTGGCGGGGGGGGGGGGGGGGATGAAGGGTTGTACTTACTTTTGTGACATGCTTTATATGATCTCCCGCATGAATGATTTTTGGATTTTGAAATTTTAATGTAAATCTAGACAGTTGGGGGGGGGGGGGGGGGTAATATTTCCACTGGGTGGAGTATGCGATCCCCTTACATTCAATATCGCCCTAATCCATAGGGAGATTTTTGCCGCGATTGTCACCTGACAAATCGCAGGACTGCTTTTGGGAAACGGGCGTCCCGTCATTTTGTGTGATTTGTCAGGTGTCAATATTGTCCCATGATTGGGGGGCCATTGAAAGTAACAGGATCACAAGTGTGTCACACGTTTTGCGGCAATTCGGGAAATTGCGGTAATTCCGCCCGCGATCCGGAACACCTAGGTGTGATCGCAGCCAAAGCTAAGCGTTTTCTATCAGTTGCTGGGTTCTCCGTCTATAGATTCTGGGGGAACGTTTTCTTCTTTAAACATTCCACATGTTCTCTTCATTCTTTATTCCACCTCTAATCTATACTCCGCATTGACCTTGTATATCACTTTTCTCTCTGAGGACTCCAAGTATTGGAGATGGCGTTGGCCAGGAATCGAACCTGGGTCAGCTGCTTGGAAGGCAGCTATACTTACCACTACACCACCAACGCAAAAGTAGCACGTCTTTGTAGTGTGGGAGGAAACGGAAGTACTCGGAGGAAACCCATAAAAGCACAGGAAAAACATGCAAATTCCATGCAGATAGTGTCCTGGTCAAAATATGAAACAAGGACCCCAGTGCTGCAAGGCTTACCACTAAGTCTCTGTGCTGCCCATATGCGGCCTCTGTTCTCTAAGGCCCGCCCCCGCTGAGTGGGGTAAATCACTTATGTTTTCTCAAAGTGCCTTCAGAAGAAATCCAAACTGAGAACTAAACTACAATCTATAACACTCCTGTAATAATACACCCCAAATAACAGAGGGGTTCAGTGTTCCCCGAATTAGCAACACAATGGAGCTGAATATTCCATTCACCCTTAGGCCTCATTCACACGGGGGGTATGAATCCGTACTCCATGGGAGAGCTATGTTTACTGGAATGGGGATGCACAGGTGTTCCCAGCATCCCGTGTAGGCAGTCCCATTGCTGTCAACTGGGGTGCAGTGACTGTACCCAATGTAACATCAGTGTGGGTGCCGTTGCACGGCCCCGAACGCACCCAGGGTGCGTCCGCACAGCTGCATTCACATGGATGTCCTTTTTGGGGTTAACGCTGCCCCCACACTGGGTACAGTTTCATACACCCCGTGTGAGTGAGGCCTCGGACTTCTCCATAAAGGACCTCACTGGTGGGAAGAGTTCTAATTTCTCCAGCAAATAAAGCCTAAAGAAAGCTGGAAAGACTTCTCCGACCTCTGAAGCCAAAAAGAGTTCCAACCTCCACTTATAGCCAGACCAACACACACCTCAAATACATACTGGCCTCCAACCTCCCCTTATAGCCGGTCCAACACAAGCCTCAAAAATATACCGGCCTTCAACCTCCTCTTATAGCCAGTCCAACATACGCCTCAAAAACATACCGGCCTCCAACCTCCCCTTAGCCGGTCCAAAACACGCCTCAAAAATATACCGGCCTTCAACCTCCTCTTATAGCCTGTCCAACACACGCCTTAAAAAGATACCGGCCTCCAACCTCCCCTTAGCCGGTCCAACAGACGCCTCAAAAATATACCGGCCTTCAACCTCCTCTTATAGCCGGTCCAACACACGCCTTAAAAACATACCGCCTTCAAACTTCACAACATGCCGATCGACAATACATAGATCAAACATATCACCTGTATAAACGTGCTTGGGATGTTGGTGGTAAACAGCCTGCTAGGCCCGGGGGGAACCAAACCAAGTCCTCCAAAAGCCGCCTCATATCCAAAAGTTGCCAAGAGTGTAAGTGTAGACATTATGCTTTAAGGTTAATCAAAAATATCACATTCTAAAGGGAAAGGTAGAACAGCGGGGGAAGGAAAATGGAAGGGGCAGAGAGGGAGGAAAGTAGGGGAGATGGAAGGTTGCGGGTAGGGAAGGTGTGGGGGCCCCCCCAAACCCTCACCCCCTTCTTCCCCCAACCTTCCCTTCTCCCCTACTGGAGTGGCAGCCGCCACCAGTGTAGGGACCTGTGTTGGTACAGCCGTACCTGGCCCCTGGGAGGGTCCCTCAAACTTTTTGTTGAGTCTTCTTCTAGGAACAGCCAATTGTCTTGTTTGTCCAGGTACGTTGATAGTTGGTGATTCAGAAGCTGCTTATGAGAATTTTTTAGGAGATTGATGACGTAGTGGATTCCTGTCATGATGGCTTAAAATGAAGATCCTCTCTCTCATATTCACTAGCAAATCGTCCTCTTCTCATCGCCTAGTTTAAATTTTCTTCCAATATTTTCCTTCCCAAGAAAGCTGCACCCCTCTCATTTAAGTGCAATCCGTCACTACTATAATGATGGTAACGGCCTGAAAAGTCGGTCCAGTTTGCCATGAAGCCAAACCCCTCCTCCCTGCACCAGTTCCTCAGCCACTTGTTAAGTACCATAAGCTCTTCCTGTCTCTGTGGTGTGACTTGAGGTGCAGGCAGTATTTCAGAAAATATTGCCTTGGCGGTCCTTTTCTTCAATATGGCCCCCAAGTCCCTGAAATCATTTTGTAGGGCGCTCCATCTTTCTCTAACTTTGTCATTGGTACCGATATATACCACGACAACTGGGTCCTTTCCAGCGCCATCCAATAATCTGTCCATGCAATCTGCAATGTTCCGAACCCGAGCGCCCGGTAAACAACATACTGTTTGGCGATAATGGTCTTTGTGACGGATTGCCCTCTGTATTCTTCCAATAACTGAATCCCCTACCACTAGTATGTGCCTATCCTTTCTGGTAACCTTGTTGTCACATGCTGGTGAAGCCTCCGTGTGGCCGTCACATGCTGGTGAATCCTCCGTGTGGCCGTCACATGCTGGTGAAGCCTCCGTGTGGCCGTCACATGCTGGTAAAGCCTCCGTGTGGCCGTCACATGCTGGTGAAGCCTCCGTGTGGCCGTCACATGCTGGCGAAGCCTCCGTGTGGCCGTCACATGCTGGTGAAGCTTCCGTGTGGCCGCCACATGTTGGTGAAGCCTCCGTGTGGCCGCCACATGTTGGTGAAGACTCCGTGGTAACGCTACAATCTGCTGGAGTCTTGGTGCAAAAGTTACATTCTGCCCGAGTCTCAACAGAATCGTTGAATGCTGAAGGAGTCTTCATGTGAATGACACATGGTTGATTTAAAGAAATTCCAAACTTTTGGGCTATTTTCTTTGCCAACAGAGTGGCACCCTGTTCATTTAAGTGCAGTCCATCCCTGCTGTAGAGCAAATAACCAATTGAAAAGTCAGTCCAGGTCTCCATGAAGCCAAACCCCTCCTTCCTGCACCAGTTCTTCAGCCACCTGCTAAGCTCCCTAAACTCCTGCTGCCTCCTTGGTGCGGCTCGAGGTACAGGCAGTATTTCTGAAAATACTGCCTTGGAGGTTCTTTTCTTCAGTACAGCTCCTAAGTCCCTGAAATCATTTTGTAGGGAGCTCCATTTTCTTCTAATGTTGTCATTGGTTCCAATATGTACCATGACAGATGGGTCCTCCCCAGCCGCATCCAACAATCCGTCCATCCGATCTGCTATGTCCCGAACTCGTGCGACTGGGAAACAATATACTGTTCGTTGATCACCGTCATTCTGACAGATTGCCCTTTCTGTCCCTCTAATGACAGAATCCCCTATCACCAGGATCTGCCTATCCTTTTCTGTAAGCTTGCCCTCGTCTTCATGGGAGGAGATATACCCATGGCTGTCCTGTTGTTTTGTTGTGCTCTCAATGTGTACGTCACATTGTGCTGGAGTCTCAACATGAATGTAACATTCAGGTGGTGTCTCCATGTGAACATCACATGCTGGTGAAGTCTCCGTTTGAACCTCACATGCTGGTGAAGTCTCCGTTTGAACCTCACATGCTGGTGAAGTCTTCGTTTGAACCTCACATGCTGGTGAAGTCTTCGTTTGAACCTCACATGCTGGTGAAGTCTCGTTTGAACCTCACATGCTGGTGAAGTCTCCGTTTGAACCTCACATGCTGGTGAAGTCTCCGTTTGAACCTCACATGCTGGTGAAGTCTCTGTTTGAACCTCGCATGCTGGTGAAGTCTCCTCGTTAACGTTGCATGCTGGTGAAGCCTCCACGTGAACGTCACATGCTGGTGAAGCCTCCTCGTGAACGTCACATGCTGGTGAAGCCTCCTCGTGAACGTCACATGCTGGTGAAGCCTCCTCATGAACGTCACATGCTGGTGAAGCCTCCTCGTGAACTTCACATGCTGGTGAAGCCTCCTCGTGAACGTCACATGCTGGTGAAGCCTCCGCGTGAATGTCACATGCTGGTGAAGCCTCCATGTAGCGTTCATATTCTGTCTCGCTCACTAGGGCAGTTCTGCCTTGTGAGCTGTCTCTGCAGTAAATACTGCATACATCTGCAATAAAAAAAGAATAATCGGATTTAGCACTTTCACCTACATTATATATATATATATATATATATATATATATATATATATATTTTTTATACATCAAATTAGACAGAGAAAAGTTCAAAATTCCAATGGCAGGGACAATAAATAAACCGGACATGACAGGGACACATGGATCACTAATGGTGACCTTCCTATAAAAATTCTGGTTGCCTGGCAGTTATGCCGACCCACTAAAATGAATGGAGTCAGAAAGGGAACTGATTCTTAATTTTCATGTGCGGGGAGTAATCTGCAGTGCTTCTGTTTCTTATTATTAAACACCCAGCCTCTATGGGGGCAGGGGGAGGGGGGTGACCTCTGATCAATATCCATTTCCATTGCTATACATATGCAACTTTGGACTCCAATAAAGATGTTTTTATAACAAAATATTTTTTTGAGTGTTTTGGTACCATTAAAACGTTTGTTATCCCCAAAAAGTAAATAAAGATCCTGTTCCTTTGAAGCCTGTTATAGTGCTTGTGCTGTGTATGAAATATCTGTCTGATCCTACCAGTTTCTACCATCCCCCTCTCTGCACTGACTCCCATGTGTCAGGGCTGCAGAGTCCTGACACCAAAGTCAGTACGTCTCTCCATCATACGCTGCTATCTGCAGCTCTCGCTGTGTCTCCTCCCCTACCTGTACAAGTCTCCATCATACGCTTCTATCTGCAGCTCTCCCTGTGTCTCCTCCCCCTCACCCTCCATGTACATGTCTCCATTATACGCTACTATCTGCAGCTCTCCCTGTGTCTCATCCCCCTCCCTGTACATGTCTCCATCATACGTTACTATTTGCAGCTTTGCCGGTGTCTCCCTATCCTCCCACTCCCTGCCTGTCATCTCTCACTATCCCTGATCTGTTCACCCCCCCCCATCCTCTGTCACATAAAAAGCTGCATCCTAGTGCCTGTGCTCTATAGTAAAAAAAAAAAAAACCTTTCTACTTGTATTACAATGTATCCATCTTGGCCTCTGTTTAATCTTCAACTGCCATAACGATCCATTATGACAGTTTGATTTGAGAGCACAATAAATGTGACAGTTGGCATTCCCAGCATGCCGGGAATAGAACTGTTTTTTTAAACTGTTAAATCTATGGCTTTCCTTCTGCTTTAAACCAGTTGAAACCGGTTCTTTTTGAATAACACACAGGCACTGGGATGCAGCTCCGCCGCTTGATCATTGATCATTCTTTTGCTTGATCGTTCTTATAGGCGGCAGGAGGGGACATACCCCCCCTTCTGCCCCCATCCAGTGCTCTTCCGGGCTCTCCCGTGCGATCTGGGGGCCGGAGAAAGAATTGTCCGGCGCAGGCAGGAAGCATAGAGATGACTGGTGACCATATGGCCACCAGTCATCTCTATGACCGTCGGAGACCCGGGCGCGATGTGATGCCGGGCGCGATTTAAAGCGTGACATGTTAGGTATCTATTTACTCTGTGTAACATCATAATTCATATTTTACAAAAAAATTGGGGTAACTTTACTCTTTTTTTAAATCATATAACCATTTTTTTCCCCAAAAAAGGCATTTGAAAAATGATTGCGCAAATACCGTGCTAGATAAAATGTTGCAATGACTGCCGTTTTATTCCCTAGGGTGTCTGCTAAAAAAACCATATATAATGTTTGGGGGTTCTGAGTAATTTTCTAGCAAAAGAATGATGATTTGTACATGTAGAAGAGAAGTGCCAGAATAGGCCCGGTATTGAGGTAGGTATAAAAGCCCGGTATTGAAGGGGTTAAAATAACTGTGAATGCTACGTTGGGTGTAACAAGATGTCCACTCAGGGCCGTCTTAATAGCATCTTGGGCCCCTGGGCAAAGTAATGCTTTGGGGCCCCTACAATGATGACAGTGTAGGTAAACGGACATCAAGTAGGTAGGAGGCAGACTGCCTTCCCTGTGTATCTATCACTCTCAGTGCTATCATGGGGCCCCCAATTTCGGGGCGGCGTGGGCTCAAGGACCAGATGCTTGGGGCAAGGTGCAGGGGCCCCCCATGCATCTGGGGCCCCTGGGCAGTGCCCAGGTGTGCCCTCATTAAGACAGCCCTGAACGGGACCCGCAGACTCGATGTCCGGCTGTGTTCTGCGATCATGTCACAGAGCTGCAAAATGGGGGATGCCTGTGTAAACAAGCAGCTCCCTGTTCTGCCTAGTGAAAGGTTCACTGATCGTCTGCTCCCTCTCATCGGGAGCAGTGATCAGTGTCGTGTCACAGTAAGCCCCACCCCCACACAGTTAGAACACATCCCTAGGACACACTTAACCCCTTCCTAGCTCCCTAGTGGTTAACCCCTTCACTGCCAGTCACATTTACACAGTAATCAGTGCATTTTTATAGCTCTGATCGCTGTATAAATGACAATGGTCCCAAAATAGCACCAAAAGTGTCCGATGTGATGCCATAAAACTATCCCCTATTTTGTAGACGACATAACTTTTGCGCAAACCAATCAATAGATGCTAATTGCAATATTTTTTACCAAAAATATGTAGAAGAATACGTATCGGCCTAACCTATGGAAACAATTCGTTTTTTATATATTTTTGGGGATATTTATTGTAGCAAAAAGTAAAATACATTGCTTTTTTTTTTTTTTAATACATTGCTTTTTATTCAAAATTGTCTCTCTATTTTTGTTTATAGCACATAAAATAAAAACCACAGAGGTAATCAAATACCACCAAAAGAAATCTCTATTTGTGAGAAAAAAAAGGACGGCAATTTTGTTTGGGAGCCACGTCGCAGGACCGCGCAATTGTCAGTAAAAAGCAACGCAGTGCTGAATCGCAAAAAGTGCTCTGGTCTTTGGGCAGCCAAATGGTCCAGGGCTGAAGTGGTTAAATTAAGTGCTCCTAATCTCAACTTGTTGCCTGTATAAAAGACACCTGTCCACAGAAGCAATCAATCAGAATCCAATCTCTCCACCATGACCAAGGCCAAAGAGCTGTCCAAGGATGTCATTGACAAGAGTCTAGACCTACACAAGGATGTAATGGCCTACAAAACCATTGCCAAGCAGCTTAGCGAGAGGGTTACAACAGTTTGTGCGATTATTCACAAATGGAAGAAACACAAAATAACTGTCAATCTCCCTCGGTCTGGGGCTCCATGCCAGATCTCACCTCGTGGAGTTTCAATGATCATAAGAACGGTGAGGAATCAGCCTAGAACTACACCAAAGAATCTTGTCAATGATCTCAAGGCAGCTGGGTACATAGTCACCAAGAAAACAATTGGTAACACACTACGCCATGAAGGACTGAAATCCTGCAGCGCCCGCAAGGTCTCCCTGCTCAAGAAAGCACATGTACAGGCCTGTCTAAATGATTCAGAGGAGAACTGGGTGAAAGAGTTGAGGTCAGATAAGACCAAAATCAAGCTCCTTGGCATCATCTCTACTTGTGTGTTTGAAAGGAGGAGGAATGCTGCCTATGACCCCAAGAATACCATCCCCACCGTCAAGCATGAAGGTGGATACATTATGCTTTGGGGTGTTTTTCTGCTAAGAGGACAAGACAACTTCACAAGATCAAAGAGACAATGGACGGGGCCATGAACTGTACCATCAAATCTTGGGTAAGAACCTTCTTTCCTCAGCCAGGGCATTGAAAATGGGTCGTAGATTGGTATTCCAGCATGACAATGACCCAAAACACACGGTCAAGGCAACAATGGAGTGGCCCAAGAAGAAGCACATTAAGGTCCTGGAGTGGCCTAGCCAGTTTCCAGACCTTAATCCCATAGAAAATATGTGGAGGAAGCTGAAGGTTCGAGTTACCAAATGTCAGCCTCGAAACCTTAATACTGTAACTTGTGAGGATCTGCAAAGAGGAGTGTGCAAATCCCTCCTGAGATGTGTGCAAACCTGGTGGCCAACTACAAGAAACGTCTGACCTCAGTGATTGTCAACAAGACTTTAGCCACCAAGTACTAAGTCATGTTTTGTGACGGGGTCAAATACTTATTTCACTCATTAAAATGCAAATCGATTTATAACTTTTTTGAAATGCAGTTTTCTGGATATTTTTTGTTGTTATTCTGTCTCTCACTGTTAAAATAAGGCTACTATTAAAATTATAGACTGATCATTTCTTTGTCAGTGGGCAAACGTAGAAAATGAGCAGGGGATCAAATATTTTTTCCCCTAAAATAATACAATGTGCCGAAATGTGTAAACACATTTGCTGAGGGGGGGGGGGGGACTCAGGAGGGCAGGGGGGTCTGAAAGGTAACAATACTGGAGGGTATGATACTGGAGGGTAAGGAGGGCACAGTACTAGGGAGTCAGAAGGGCATGGTACTCATGGTACATGGCTTAAAAAGGCACCGTCCTGGGAAGTCTGTAGGGCACGGTGCAGGGGGGTCTGGAGGGTATGATACTGGGGGGGGGGGGGGGGTCAGGAGGGCACACCACAGGGGGGGTCTGGAGGGCACACTACAGGAGGGGTCAGGAAGGTATGAAACTTGGGTGTCTGGAGGCCACAGTACAAGAGGGTCAGTAGGACACAGTATTGAGGAAGGGTATATGAGGGGTATCTAGAGGGTATGAAATTAAGCGGGTCAGGAGGGCACATTACAGAGGTGTCAGGAGGACACGGTACTGGGGGTCATGAGGACATGTTGATGAAGAGCAGTCCAGGGAATCTGCCAATCTAGCTGTTTTGGTGTGCATGTCAGCACTGGCTTTCCTCTCTCATCACATGACATCACCCATAAGCGCCTTGTATCAGGACACAGGGGGACAAAAACAACCAACAGTGAATCCTAGGCGAAAGAGGCATTCCCTGCCTTGCAGCCAAACATGCAAGGGGTGTGCTGCGGGGCAGAGAATGCCTCTTCTACCCAGGGCTCTGACTGCTTACCACCTTGAGAGCTCAGATAATAAGATGCTCATCGCTTCTCTTTTTTTTAAAGATATTGTTATTTAAAGCGGGGGTTCACCCTAAAAAAATGTTTTAACATTAAAATGAGCAGACTCCTGAGAGGGACATTACGCTGGTGTTTTTTTTTTTTTTCTTTTTCGTACATACTGTTTTATCTGTATTTTCCTCCTGGATTTAACGCGGGACTGGGTGTTCCTATTCACAGGGTAATTGATTGACGTCCTTCCGACCGGCGCATACAGCAGGTTTGCATAATAAGTGGAAATAAGTTTAGTGGGATCCGGTTGTCGGAGCAAATTTTCCAATTGTGGCAGGTCAGTGGGGTCTTTCAGGGAACCAAACTGGGCCTGTATAAAATGCCGAAGTTTGTAGTAGTAAAATAAGTACGAGTTTGGTAGGTCAAAATCTAAGCATAGTTAAGAGAAAGTCTAATGCCGCGTACACACGATCACTTTTTGTGATGAAAAAAAAACGTCATTTTATCTGACGAAACAAAACGACGTTTTTCAAACTTCATTTTCAAAAACAACATTGCATACACACCATCGTTTTTCCACAATGCTCTTGCAAAGCGCGGTTACGTAAGACACTTTCGACGGCACTCTGTTCCATTGAAGCTCCCATCTCATAACTTGCTTCTAAGCATGCGCGGGTTTAAAAACGTCGTTTTGAACGACGTTTTGCCCACACACGGTCACTTTTTATGACAAAAAACGAATTTTGAAAAACGACACAAAAAATTCAAGTATGTTGGAATTTTTTTTTTGTTGTTTTTTTGAAGACAAAAAACGACGATTTGCCCACACACGATCATTTTAAATGGCGTTTTTTAAAACGTCGTTTTTTTTCATCACAAAAAATGATCGTGTGTATGCGGCATAATGCCGCGTACACACGGTCAATTTTTGCGATGAAAAAAAATTTCGTTTTTTAAAACGTCATTTAAATTGATCGTGTGTGGGCAAATCGTCGTTTTTTGTCTTCAAAAAAACGACCAAAAAAAATTCCAACATGCTTGAATTTTTTGTGTCGTTTTTCAAAATTCGTTTTTTGTTTCACAAAAAGTCACCGTGTGTAGCAAAAACGTTGTTTAAAACGACGGTTTTCAACCCGCGCATGCCCAGAAGCTAGTTATGAAGCGAGCTTCAATGTGGGGCATACTTGTCTATACCTCGCTTTTTGTGAAAAAAACGATGGTGTGTAGGCAACATCGTCTTTGAAAAGTGACGTTTCAAAAACGCCGTTTTTTACTTCACAGAAAACGTCGTTTTTTTCATCACAAAAAATGATCGCGTGTACGCGGCATTAAAGCCCTGAGTATTATACAAGTGACATAGGTATTTAACCCCCTTGGAGTTGAACCACAGGTTAGGGTTGAACCACAGAGGGTTGTTAGGGGACTGCAACCAGGTATGCGTGGAAACCTTCTTGACAATGTAGCAGAAAGATGAAAGGGAGGTGGCCAGTAGAGAGTTTCCGGGGCAGTCAGGGACCCGTCTCTTGTAGATGATATTATGCAGAGTCTCTCCGGGGAGGACGCTATAGCCCCTCATCGCTTATCGGATCTGCTTTGCCACTCGGAGGAGGGAGAAGGAGCACCAGATGAAAGGCAGGGCAGAGACTCAACCTCAATCCAGCTTTCACCTGTCGACCTTCCCCTTAGACGTTCTCATACTGCAGATGTACAGCTATGAGTGTAAAAAGAACAGGTAGTGAACTGCTATTTTGCAGGAGGAATTAATAACAAAAAGGTAGATCTTTCAGGGTGCTGCAGAGAGATGTTATAGAGATAATCTTCACTTTTTGAGGTCCACTTTAACTACGTCCTGATATGACACATTCACCTTTCCCTGCATCGTCGGTGAGGTTAGTGTTCCTGCCTTTGTAACATTCACTTGCAAAGAAATGAATTAGGCCATTGTAGCACAACAAATGGGAGAAATTAATTGGCACACTGTGACATGCCATGGGTGAAATCAAACAATAAGAAGCAGAACAAAAGCGAATGTTTAAGCCCTACACCCAGCATAATGGGGAGCAATTAGTGGAGTTTGCTATTCAGACACACTAATTATTCTGGAATCAATGACTCAAGACGCAGGATGAAGTCGTTAGATCTGTAAATTACAGTTATCTTTTTCTATTTTGTTTTATTAGTTTTTGCCTGATTTCTGCTACAGTCACAGAACAGTTTAGGAAACAGTGGTTTGTTTGTTTGGAACCCAACAGTGTTAATTAGTCCCTGTTGCCAGGATTATGTTTTTTAGCTGAATATTTTAATAAACAAGAAAGGGGAATGACAATAAAATGAGAAGTGACATGTTAATTCTGAAAGATAAAAAGAACGGTGCTTATCTTTCTAACTATAGTAGAAAGTATGGAGACATCATGTTTTTATCTGCCGCAGAGCTAAACATTACTGAGCCTCTTAAAAAGTGCCTTAAAAAGGACCTACCATGGTAGAAAGGTGGGACCAATAACTGCTGACTTGAGTATGAAGATGCATGCCCCGGGGCTTCCACCCTTATCTTTTGTCATGTGGCTGGAGCAAGTATTCACTTTTCTTATTCTCAGGCCTCTTACACGACCGTTTTCCTCGACAGAATCCATAAAGAAAATTAGTGGCAGAGCTTTTTTGTCAAGGAAAACAGTCGTGTGTATGTTTTTCGTTGAGAAAACTGTTGTGGATCTCGACGAGAAAAAAAGAGAACATGTTCTCCTTTTTCTCGTCGGGATCTCAATTTCCTCATTGTGTTTCTCATCGGGCTGGTTTACGACGAGAAACACGTTCGTGTGTATGCTTAGAAACCCGCGCATGCTCAGAATAAAGTATGAGATGGGAGCGCACTTCGGTAAAAGTAGAGTTCGTAATGGAGATAGCACAATCGTCACGCTGTAACCGACTGAAAAGCGTGAATCATCTCTCACCAAACTTTTACTTAACACGCAGTAACATGAGATTAGCAAAAGCAGCCTCAAGGGTGGCGCCAGTGGAATGGAACTTCCCCTTTAGGCCCCATACACACGAGCAAATGAATCTGATCAAATCGGTCTGACAGACCGATTTGGTCAGATTTGTCTGCTGGCTGTTTTGGTTTGATCGCTGTACACATGATCAAACCAAAATCCCCGCTGGCAGACACCGCCACGTCACCGCACCAGGAAGTAAATTACTTCCGCGCATGCGTCGGATCCATTTGACGCATGTGCGGGCAGATATGTCTGCTGGTTAGCGTACTAACCAGCAGACATATCGGTCCGACGGGTTCCCAGCAGACAGATTTTAAAGCATGCTTTAAAATCTGTCTGCTGGCCAAATCCGTCGGCTCGCTCGTACACACAATCGAATCTGTCTGCTGAGACGGTCTGTCAGACCGTTTTCAGCAGATAGATTTGATCGTGTGTACGCAGCCTAACAGTGCCATCATACGTGTTGTACGTCACCGCGTTTGAGAACGACGAGATTTTGTCTTGACAGTGTGTACGCAAAGAAAGCTTGACAAGATTCTCAACAAGCCTGACAAGAAACTCGTTGAGGAAAACGATGTTTCTTTTACGACGAGATTCTCGGTCGTGTGTACGAGGCCTGAGTGTGGTCCGCTGTATACCTTTTCTCAGAAATATGGTCATTTGAGACTTATTTTTCTACAGCCACCCTGATGTCCTTTACACACGTCCGAGAACCTCGTCGGGCTAAACCCATCGTTCTGTCCGACGAGGTTCCCGGTGAGCGGTCGAAAAGGTCGTTGAGCCAAATTTCCTCATTGAACAACGAGGAAAAAGAGAGCATGCTTTCTATTTTGGCTCGACGAGCTTCCCGACGGGACGCTCGTCGAAAGTGTACACACGACCGAGAACCTCGGCAGAATATGTCTCCCAGCGAGCTTCTCGCTGGATTCTGCCGAGAAGCTCGGTCGTGTGTACGGGGCCTCACAGTCACCTTTTCCTCTATGGAAGATTCTAATGCCCCGTACACACGATCGGAATTTCTAACAACAAAACTGTGGATTTTTTTCCGATGGAAAAAAAAAAATGTTGGCTCAAACTTGTCTTGCATACACACGGTCACACAAATGGTGTCTGAAATTATGAACGTCAAGAACGCGGTGACGTACAACACTACAAACGAGCTGATAAACATTAAGTTCAATGATTCCGAGCATGCGTCAAATTGATTCTGAGCATCAGAATTGCATACAGACGATTGGTATTCGAAACTCGTTTCCCTCTTCTTCCAACATTATTGAAAACATTTTTTTTTAATACTTTTTTAAATTTACGATTCCCTGCATTTTCACTCTTCTTATCTTGGCTGCCCATAGTCTCCTGGGATAGTAATGTCACACAGACCAGGAGGCTTTGGAGCTATCCCCCATGAATCATGAAGGGGCTCGCTACAAGACCTCAGAAGAGGCAGCCAGCTCCCAATGATGTATACAAAAGGACATGGTAGCTCTGGACGCAGGTTGTAACAATCAAGAAGCATATTACAGCAGAGCAACATTGCATTTACTGGGCACAAAAGTATGCATATTTTCCATTGTTAGGGCACAATATCCAATCAGGTACAAAAACACACACTCACACACTTCTTGATATTGCTATTTATCTTGTATATGCTATATAAGTTAGGTATAATGAATAAAGTCAGTTTTCATCGACACTGTTACAGGGCAATATAGAGTTGTTATAGGACTGTGATACCAAGTGATACCAAGTGATACCAAGCTTGGGCCTTCATTACTGAAGGATGGCTTCCACTGGAGGGGTGACAGTTTGTGGTGTCAAGCCCTACCTAACTGATCACCATATTGGAATGTTTCCTCTAGGTAGGCATTGTCCTAGATCTGACCGAATTTGCGGGGAACCGTTCCCGTGCTAT
This sequence comes from Rana kukunoris, assembly GCA_029574335.1. Taxonomy (NCBI): domain Eukaryota; kingdom Metazoa; phylum Chordata; class Amphibia; order Anura; family Ranidae; genus Rana; species Rana kukunoris. The sequence continues at coordinate 576,374,367 of CM056050.1, read as the reverse complement.
ACACTTTCCCTAACAAGTGGTATCTCTATCCTTGACCTGCCACTCGCTCCAGGTGCGCCCAAATGATGCAGTTACCCAATTTTATTAGGCCTCACGCCAAGATCGCTGCCAAAGATCTCCAGAGGTTGCAGTGTCCAGTCAGACAGCTGGCTCCTCCGAGACATCAATGGAGTCCATGAGGGGAAAATTTCCTTAACAGACTCCATTCAATCTGTTCAATGGCACAGTCTCCCTTCCAGGATGAAAAGAAAGAAAGTTACCGATCCAGGTGGATTGTACTAGGATGATCAGTATGGTCTCAGGAGATCAAGGGTGCTGGCAATGCACAAGGCAACAAATGGAAAAAAGAAAATATGGACAGCGGCACTCCGGGAGTAAAACACCTGACGCGTTTCACACTATAAATTAGTGCTTAATCCCTTCCCTTCCAGGATGCAGGAGGATATTGCACCTGCCTACACCCTGTCCCCCAACCTCTCCCTGTTTAAAAAAATATTTGACATCCAAGTGATGTCAACACCTAGATCTTTGTCCAGCAGCACAGAGAGAAGAAGTCTGCAGGGGGCTTCATATCATGAAGGCATCCCGCAAAGCTAGTAGAGGCTGTTGTGGAGACCAGTCATCCAGCAATCAGAGTGCCGGGTGGGATGACCGATCACCCCAGCAGAAAACACTGCCTCAAGCACAGTAAGCAGGCATATAACTTTACAGAGTTGCACTAAAAAAAATGTCTACGAGTGATGTGATAATTATTCCTGGTGTATATCTCCACCATCCACCACCTTGAAACGTAACCTGTGCATCAATACCACCACCAAAGGCTGAAAAGCTCTCTTACCAGCTCACATGGACTCACTACAGGAGGTACAGGAGGTCTCATTGACGTTGAATGAGACCCGGAGTAGGAGGGAGCTCTGTGTATACCGGGGAGAGAGGAGAGCCTAGTCGGCTGTGAATTCTGGACACGTCCATCTCTGGGGAATGACATGCTCTCATGAGAAGCATCCTTCTTTCAATAGTAAAAAGTCTCTGAAATCGTTAAAGGTTCTGGCTGGATATTAGGCTACAAGCGCCAGTGACCTCCTGTAGTGGTGAGCTCCATGTGAGCTAGTAAGTAAGCTTTTCAGCCATTGGTGGTGGGTGGCATTGATGCACAGATCACATTTCAAGGTGGTGGATGGTGGAGATATACACCAGAAATATCTATCACATCACTTGTGGACTTTTCTTCTTTCTTTCGTATTGGCGCAACTCTGTAAAGTTAGACAATTTGGACAGTGTGTTTATATCTCGTAGGAGAGTTGCTGCTTGTTATTTTTGCTTATGATGTTATGTATTAGTGATTTTTTTTCTCACAATTTTTACAGTTAGCAGGCAGCATTTCCAGATGAATTAGGGCAAAAAAGATTTTGGGGCATTTTAAAGAAGGGGGAATGGTAAAGATGGGGCACTTGCTCAATTTTATTCTTAAAAAATATTGTGCCTGGAGAACATCTTTAACCACTTGCTTACTGGGCACTTAAACCCCCTTCCTGCCCAGGCCAGTTTTCAGCTTTCAGCACTGTCACGCTTTTAATGACAACTGCGTGGTCGTGCGACGTGGCTCCCAAAAAATGTTTACATCCTTTCTTCCCCACAAATAGAGCTTTCCTTTGGTGATATTTGATCACTGTCTCTGTGGTTTTATTTTTTTGCGCTATAAACAAGAATAGATTGACAATTTTGAAAAAAAAAACAATATTTTGTACTTTTTGCTATAATAAATATCCCCAAAAAAATATATAAAAAAAAACATTATTTTCCCTCATTTTAGACTGTTACGTATTCTTCTACATATTTTTGGTAAAAAATTTGCAATAAGCGTTAAATTGATTGGTTTGCGCATAAGTTATACCGTTTACAAAATAGGGGATAGATTTATGACATTTTTTTTTTATACCAGATTTTTGTCAGGACTGCGATATTGTGGCGGACACATCGGACACTTTTGACACATTTCTGGGACCATTTACATTTATACAGTGAACAGTGCTATAAATATGCACTGATTACTGTATAAATGTGACTGGCAGGGAAGGGGTTAACCTGTAGGGGGCGATCAAGGGGTTAATGTGTTCCCTGGGAGTGATTCGTATTGTGGGGGAGGGGACTGACTAGGGGAGGTGACCGATGGTGTGTCCCTATGTACAAGGGACATACCATCAGTCTCCTCTCCCTGACAGGACATGGATCTCTGTGTTTACACACAGAGATCCATATCCCTGGCTCTGTGACTGCTGATCGCAGGTACCTGGCGGACATCGCAGCCGCCAGGGACGCGCATCCTAATCCGCGTGACACAGCGGGCACAGCTCTTCCACAATGCACGCCCGCAGCAGCGAGCATTGCGGAAGTAAACAAGAGGACGTCCATGGATGTCCACCCGGCAATTGAGCGCCGTGTTGTAGACGTCTTTTGCGGGCGCGAAAAGGTTAAAGCACTGATATTGATATATTAAGGCCATGGTGTTGCTTTAAAGATATAAACCTTAGCACAGGAGGAAGATTGGATAAAGTATTTAGATTACAATAAAATAAACCTATGCAAAAAAAAGCATAAGCTGGCCTAGTAGACCTTTACATTTGGACTCCAAGCATCTTTAGTAGCTCAATTTGTTGCAAATATCTTTTGAGTGAAGCTGATCTCATCGTAAATTCAATCAGGGCCGGCCTTAGGTGTTCAGGCGCCCTGTGCGAGCTAATCCTGTGGCGCCCCCCCCCCACATCTTCACCCCTCACCCCCTGGTCACCTAAACATACACAAAGAGGCTTTCCGGGGTCCGTCTATCCTCTGCCAGGAGCCTGGGATCGACAATGAGGAGGAAGAGGTGAGGCAAGAATTCAGCGGTGCCCCTAGGTGGCAGTGTGTCCTAGGCGGCTGCCTACCTAATCCACCTAGTGGTAGGGGCAGCCCGGCCCTGCTACCACTCACATTCTGCGAGCTGTGATGGACGCACGGCGCCCCTGTTGACCATGGAGCCCTGTGCGGCCGCACAGCTAGCACACCCCAAAGGCCGGCCCTGAATTCAATCATCACTACTTAACAGAATTAGGAATGACCAATTTTCGTTATAGCTTGTTGGCCGGAATTATGACCTTGTAGTAGAAAAGGTTTACTTTTTGTTAATAAAGACTTCACCCATAGTAATACTTGTGGCTCATACCATACTCTTTTCTCCATCCAAATGTTTTTTTTTTTTTTTCCACTGAAATATTACTGCTATACTGCTAGCCAAGTCCAGGACTCACTGACATTTTTCATTACTTTATTATTGCCTTGTAACTGCGAACATGTCATACTAAAGGTAATGAAAAATATCTGGTATATAGGGAAATTATTGAAGGAGCATAAAAGGAAAACTGCTATTCACAAGAGCGTGTTGGAAGTTCCTACATCATATCCTATGAGCAATAAAAAATATTAAAGTGTGGTGACAAAGGAGGGGACATGTATATGGATAGTACATCATGCAACAGAGGAGTTTTATGCAGCTTTTTTAATGTGGCTCATCATTTAGCTAATTAAACGTAGAATCACAGGCTTGTAATGTTCTGTTTGACGTTAGAAAGGGAGGTGATGTCACGTAATATCTCTCAGTAAACCGGTTAGGTTTTGTATTTTTTGTGACCAAACTGAATTATTTAAACAGTTACTAATATTATCTAACAATGACAGCTGCAAAGCAAGGCATACAGAGAATAATTTTATAATATGCACAACATCATGATCAGGGCCGTTTGAAGGAATTAGGGGGGCCCAAGCAAATTGGACATGGAGGCCCCCCCCAGTGTGCCCATCAATTGTCGCTACTGTGCCCCATCAAATGCTGTCAGTGTGCCCATCAATTGTCGCTATTGTGCCCCATCAGATGCTGCCAGTGTGCCCACCAATTGTAGGTACTGTGCCCTATCAGATGCTGCCAGTGTGCCAATCAATTTTCGCTACTGTGCCCCATCAAATGCTGCCAGTGTGCCCATCAATTCCTGCTACTGTTTTTCATTTGCGTTTCTCACCTTTTTATCTGGACTCTCTGTCACTCAGTCTGGTCTGGTGGGGCAAACTTCAGCTTCTCTTCCAGGTTCCCTGGTCCAGGCAGGCAGGCAGGCAGTCGGCGGGGTAAGGTCACAGACTGGATTGGAGGTCGGAGGGAGGACTCAGAGTCAGCGGTGAGTGCTGCTGCTCTCTCTCTCTGCTGCTGCTGCACACTGAGTGAGCACTCAGTGTGCACTTCCTGTCAGTTCATCCGGGAACAGGACACTGAATCTCCTGTACCGCGCGGTACTCGGCCGGACTGACAGGAGGAAAGAAGAGGAGCTCGGCCACGCTACAGACTGGAAAGGCGAAGTTGGGGGCCCCAGGCCGGCAATTGTTTGCTTTGCCTGTCCTGTAGTGACGGGCCTGATCATGATAGACTAGTAAGAAAAAGTGTACGTAAAAACCAAAACGTATTTTTTTGTTTTGTGGGATAGAAACTCTGCCAAGCTTTTATTATTCAGAGCATAAACCAACAGAAAAGATCACAAGACCAAAATTGTAAAGGAGACCCAACAGACTTTACGATTAAAAAAGCAACCAGTGTGTTTCGGCGGCAAAACCAGTCTCAGTGATTATTTCTTTGTCAGTGGGTAAACATACAAAATCACCAGGGGCTCAAATACCTTTTTCCCTCACTGTATGCAAGGATTTTATAAAATAATAAGCTAGATTAAATGAGATACAATAAAATAAAATAACATAGCAGCAGCCAGGGAAAGTTAGTTTCCATATACCAAATATTAGCATCTCATAAATCGCCCTCAGCGCCATTAATTGTGTTGGTCATTTGAATAATTTTTGCCGCAGACGCGAAGCAAAGCATTGTGACCACCTCCATCTGCTTCCATGCCGCGTACACACGACCATTTTTAATGGTCTAGAAAAAACAACGTTTTTTTCAACCCGATTCTTGTCACACACGATCGTGAAAAAAAAATAATGCTGGAGCAAAGCGCGGTGACGTACAATACATAGGACGGCACTATAAAGGGGAAGTTCCATTCCGATGGCGCCACCCTTTGGGCTGCTTTAGCTAAATTTCGTGTTAGTAAAAGTTTGGTGAGAGACGATTCGCGCCTTTCAGTCTTCGTGCTTTTCAGTCTGTTACAGCGTGACGAATGTGCTATCTCCACTACAAATGGTAGCTTTACAAGAACGAGCGCTCCCGTCTCATAACTTGCTTCTAACCATACACTTTTTGTCACGTCGTTAAAGCCTACCCACGACCGTTTTTCACGACGTGAAAAATGACGCGAAAAAATTGAGCATGTTCCAAATTTTTCATGGGTATTTTTCACGTCATGAAAAATGCTCTGGAGCCTACACACAATCGTTTTTAATGACATTAAAAAAAAAAATTAATTTTTCACGTCATGAAAAACGGTCGTGTGTATGAGGCATCAGACTTTTATGCCGCGTACACACGGTCGTTTTTTGCGATGAAAAAAAACATTGTTTTTTTAAATGTCATTTAAAAAAACGACCAAAAAAAAAATTCCAACATGCTTGAATTTTTTGCGTCACTGTGTGTTGCAAAAACGTTGTTTAAAACAATGTTTTTCAACCCGCGCATGCCCAGAAGCTAGTTATGAAGCGAGCTTCAATGGAAAAGAGTGGTGAACGTTACCTCGCTTTTTGTGAAAAAAACGAAGGTGTGTATGCAACATCGTCTTTGAAAAGTGATGTTTCAAAAACGTCGTTTTTTACTACACAGAAAACGTCGTTTTTTTTTCATCACAAAAAATGATCGTGTGTACGCACCATTATACTTTTAAAATGTTAACTTTCCAGACTTGCCTGTCTTCACTCTAAAAAATGTAATCCACAAATCACGCCGCTACATGCAGTTCCTGTGGATGTCATTATAGTGAGCAGACATAAACATAAATATTAATACGATGACTCAGCGGTTGTTGTCTGCGTGGTAACGAGCTGATAAGCGCCGTACATCATTGGCTTATCTCTGAAACGATGTAAAATGTGACTTCCATGTGACAATTCTCATCATAACCTCATGTTGACTGTGGCTGGCTACTAATCTTATAATTGTGATATAAAAGGTAAACATGCTGTTAGACTGTAATACCGAGGACAAAAAATAATAATGAATTCTGCTGTTGGGAAACAATTTGAAACATGATTTCTCCTAACTGTTCGACCAATACATAGTTATTCTACACCAATAAAGTGGAAAGGCTTTATAGGCATTATTTCAGATTTTAGTTGAGGGTATCACACCAAGTGGAAACATTAGGATAATAAATTGGTACTGAATGTGCACTAGGAGGGGCAAAGCTTTTGTGATCAAGGCCAGGAGTCCTGCATTGAAATCTTTAGGATCAGGAGCTCCTGGGTCAGGAACAAGATGAACATGGGGCATTGCTAGGATTGTGAAAGACCTGGGGCACCCCAAGGAGAGTCAAATATGCAATGCACTGTGTGGGTGTTGCCAAATTGCATCAACAGTGGGAGGGTTAAGAGGGACACAGCTAAACACAACCTGAACCTACTTGTTGTAAGCATGGTACACATTTGCCATAGACTTTGTACCCATTAAATAATGCTACACCCGCAGGAGCTCCTTTGGTAGATTGGGTTCTCTGTTCTTTTTGCCCCTGCCTGTGAACAATCTCGGCTCCTCTGAAACAACTGGTTATACAAATGTTGTTGCAAACACTGATGAAAGCACAAATATCAATATCATGCACACAACCATGTTTTAGTACCTGGAAATATGCACCAGACTGGTTAAAGAGGTTGTAACCCTAAAACAAAAAAAAAAGATTCCTGTTTCTTTTACCACTTATGCCCCGGACCAATATGCTGCTAAATGCCCAGAGGCGTTTTTACAATTCGGCACTGCGTCGCTTTACCAGACAATTGCGCGGTCGCGCGACGTGGCTCCCAAACAAAATTCACGTCCTTTTCTTCCCACAAATAGAGCTTTCTTTTGGTGGTATTTGATCACCTCTGCAAATTTAATTTTTTGCGCTATATACAAAAATAGAGCGACATTTTTGAAAAAAAATCAATATTTTTTACTTTTTGTTAAAAGAAAAATCGAATAAACGAAATTTTAGTCAAACATTTAGGCCAAAATATATTCAGCCACATGCCTTTAGTAAAAAAAAAAATCGCAATAAAAAAAAATAGCTACCTAGCGGCAACAGTGACACTAATACAGCGATCAGAAAATGATCGCTTAGTGACACTGGCAATAGGGGGTGAAATGCCCCGTAGACACTTTATGTGATGAAAAAAAACGACGTTTTCTGTGAAGTAAAAAACGACGTTTTTGAAACTTCACTTTTCAAAGACGATGTTGCATACACACCATCGTTTTTTCACAAAAAGCGAGGTTACGTTCACCACTCTTTTCCATTGAAGCTCGCTTCATAACTAGCTTCTGGGCATGCGTGGGTTGAAAAACGTTGTTTTAAACGACGTTTTTTGCTACACACGGTGACTTTTTGTGAAACATGCTTTAATTTTTTTTGTCGTTTTTTACAAGACAAAAAAAACGAAGTTTTCCCCTACACACGGTCAATGAAATTGACGTTTTTAAAAACGTAATTTTTTTCATCACATAAAGTGATCGTGTGTGCACGGCAAAAGGGTTAACTAGGGTGGTGATAAAGGGGTTAAAACTTTATTAGGGGGGGTACGGGGGCTACCCTGGACCTAACACTAACTGCCTGTCACACTAACTGTCACACTGACACTAAAGGCAGTAGCGATAAATCAGTTGCAGTAACAGCTGCTCATCAGTCTCAGCAATACAGCTGTCTCATACTGTACCTGGTGGAGATCGAGCTGCAGAGAGGGCTTCTCTTGCACTTCCTGTCCAATGCCCCTCATAGAGATGACAGAGAGTGAAGGACACAGAGCGGCACAAGGCCCGGTTTAGGAGGTGACACCAGCTGAGGCTTGACAGGAACGCGATGGCTGTAGATCACCGGAGAGGTACTGGGAACTGGAACCACGTGTCGCTGTATCAGCAGGCAGACAGTAGCATTGCTGGAACATAAGACAGGGAGTCATCAACAGCTAGGCAGAGCAGGTACAGGAACATGAGGCTGAAGCAGAGATAGGATACAGGCCGGGTCAAACACAGGTAACTGGAACAGATTCAAGCACAGGTTATCAGGAACAAGTGGATTTTTTTTGGTTGGCTGACCTACATAACATACACTGACCAGTGACCTGCCTGACCTACATACACTGACCTGCCTGACCTACACATACTGACCAATGACCTGCCTGACATACATACACTGACCAGTGACCTGCCTGACCTACATACACTGACCATTGACCTGCCTGACCTACACACATTAACCACTGACCTACCTCAGCCCTGTGTGCAGACACAGCAGGCAGTCAGTCAGCAAATTGTCAGTGTAGGAGAGGAGCCAAGCCGAGCCCAGGAGGAGAGCCGCCCTCCCGAGTGGGGATGTATCGTTCCCGCCTTTTGGAGCCTGCAGGCTAAGATGGACATCACTGTCGTCACCTCACACTTCCCGCAGTCCTCGCATTGGCACTGCAGACTCCATAAGGCGGGACCTGCGGCACTTGGCCACTTTCAGCCGCTATGGCACTCGGCCACTTTAGGCTTCACTTACGACCAGATTGGTCCCGGCGGCCGGCGCTCTTGGCTAACAATGGAATGCAGCATTCCATAGACTCTGGGCTTTTCGGGGGCACATTCGGGGCTTCAGCCCCCCCCCTTAGCCACCCCCTGCCGATGCCCCTGCACACAAGAATAGCGATGTGCACTCCTCAGTCACCTCACAGCAAGAGGAAGTCTTTCAGTCTACAGCCAGTGAAAATACAGCTCTCCACCTCCTAACAGTGTCTCCCTGAGAATTGCAGTCCACCAGTTCACTGACTTTAATTACAGGATTCCTCTTCCAAACTACATATTCCATGGATCGAGAATATGTGATGCACAAACTGCAGGGGTCAAGAGTGGTCAACCTACATGGCGCAGGGGTCAGGGATGTGTAACGTATAAAGTGTGTGGGTCAGGGGTGTGTAACACACAGACTGCAGGGGTCTCCCTCCCAGTACTAATCTCACAAATCTGCTGAAATCCACCCTACCAGCACAAATCTTCACTTCTCCTCCAAATCTCTACTCCCAATCTTCATTCCTTCCAAATCTCTAATTCCAGCACAGATGTCCGTTCTCACTCCCCCCACCCCAGGTCATTATGGCCATCCAGCACAATTCTCCCCTCCCTACCTGAACTTACTAGACCTCACATGCATTGTGGCATGCAAGGGAATTCATCAGATGTTCCCCCTCTACTTGGGTCACATGACAGAGTTGGGAAAGAGCCTATGGAAGTTTCTGTAAGCTCTAAAACCTATTAACAGACAGCACGGCAGGATGATATGCTGGCTGCTGCAGTTCTGGGTGGTCATGGCGTTGGGATGTGGAGAACTTGATAGGAGATGCACGTCATGGACCCTGAGTGCCAGAAACACCCTTGATGCTGAACAATAAGCGTTACTTAATTTTAGGGTCAAAGATTAGGGATTTAACTCTTAGGGGTAGAGCATCCCCAATCCTCATCTTCTCGGGTCCCCCCCCAGCGCTTTTGGCTTCTTCTCTTCTCCACGTTCCACTATAGCGTGCTGCTTGCTATGGGGGCACTCTCCCCTCCTCACTGGCTATTATTGACTGCAATGGGATCCAATGGCAGAGACCTGGGAAACCAGGTACTCTTGTGTACAATGCTGGATTGCGATTCGGCTCAGGAAAGTACTGAAATGCATGTAGGGAAAAAGACCTTCAGCCTTTAGAACCACTTTAAGAATTAGGTTTCGTGTTAGGCCGCGTACACACGGGGAGACATGTCCGACGGACCGTTTCCAGCGGACATGTCTCCTCGGATTTTGGTCCGATGGCGTGTACACACCATTGGACGAAAATCCCCTCGAACTGAGGACGCAGTGACGTGGCGGTGACGTTGACGCCGCCACGTCACCACTCCAGGAAGTAAAATACTTCCACGCATGCGTCAAATCCATTCGACGCATGCGGGAGATTTATGTCCACTGGTTAGGCGTACTAACCAGCGGACATGTCCGACGGACAGGTTTCCAGCAGACAAATTTCAAATCATGCTTTGAAATTTGTCCGCTGGAAAAACCTGTCCGCTAGGTCGTACACATGATCGGATATGTCCACTGAAACTGGTTTTAGAGGCAGAGGAGGGGGGGGGGCTCAGAGGCAGAGGAGGGGGGCTCAGAGGCAGAAGAGGGGGATCTGGCTGAGACAGACCACATAGCGCTGTCCCTCCTCTGCTCACCCTGCCCCCTCTCAGTGTGCTGGCATGTGTTTACAGGATGGCAGGTACCTGATGGCCAACAGCGTGGCAGCGCCGATCCGGGGGGTGCTCGCTGGGGTGCTCGCTGCTCTGCTCCTTCCATTGGCTCCTTGGCAGCCTCCACCTTCGGCATGTTCTTTCTTCCCAGCCAGCTGTCCCCCGGGCCGCACGGTGCACGGACGCTTCCTGGAGCAGAGAGCAGGTGGAGGCATCCAAGTTCTGGGAGCGGAGGGGGGGAGCAGCCCGGCGCCGTCATCTCTTCGGTGGTTAGGCAGGAGCTTTTACATCCAACCCCCCCCCCTCTTTGGGCCAGGAAGCGTCCGTGCACTGTGCGGCCCAGCTGTCTCAAAGAACATGCCAAAGGTGGAGGCTGCCAAGGAGCCAATGGAAGGAGCAGAGCAGCGAGCACCCCAGCGAGCACCCCCCGGATCTAGAGGGAGACTCGGCGCTGCCACGCTGTTGGCCATCAGGTACCTGGCATCCTAAGTTAGGGGGAGGGAAGTCGTGGGCGGCACAATGGGAGCGACGCTGCGACGGCGGTGATGTCTATTGGCTGGCGGGTACAGTACAGGTCAGAGGCTCAGAGCGAGCGACGAGCATGACATGTCCATCCATCCCCGTGCATTAGGCGGCCGCGCCCGCGGGCCCGCGGGAGGCTGCCGGGTGCCCGCGGTAACGCGGCTAAACCGATGCTTAGCAAGTTGACTGGTGGATTCACTGGCCAGATGGGCCCCCAGCCAAGTGGGGCCCCCGGGCAACTTCCCAGTGTGCCCATTCGAAAATACGGCCCTGACTGTACATATATTGAAGCTTTCAAGTCCTTAGATGTGGAGCCTGTTTTTTTTAAGTTAAAGGTGTTGTAAAGGTAAAAGTTTTTTTACCTTAATGCATCCTATGCATTAAGGTAAAAAAACATCTGGTAGCACCGGCCCCCCCGAGCCCCCGTTTTACTTACCTGACCGTTCGAAATTCCGGGGCGCGTCCACGTCATCTTCTTCTGTTCCCAGCCTGGCCGTTGATTGGCTAGGCTGGGCGGATTGATAGCAGCGCAGCCATTGGCTGGCGCTGCTGTCAATTACAGCGGATGACGCGGTGTGCTGTATCACAGGAGCGCGCTCGCAAAAGCTTTCCACCATGCGAGCTCCCTTGCATTAAGGTGGAAAGCTTTTGTGCGCAGCACCTGAGACAGCCGCCGAGGGACCCCAGAAGACAGCTTTCCGGGACACTCTGTGCAAAACAAGCTGCAGAGTGGAGGTAAGTATAACATGTTTTCTGACTTTAGTGTTGCTTTAAGTGGAAAAAAATAAATGTTGATCCTGCCAGAAATACATTATAGGTAGTATTAAATCGTCAGAATTACTAGCTGGAAATGAGAAAGGGGGAAATGGATAAAGGATACATTCACCTTTGTTCAGCTCTTTCCCCCTAAATTCCAGCTCCCCTATGTACCAATATAGCATTAACCACTTAATAACCAGGCCATTTTTTTGCGATAAGGCACTGTGTCGCTTTACTTGACAATTGCATGGTGGGCAGACGCTGTACCCAAACAAAATTGATCTATTTTTTTTCCCATAAATAGAGCTTTCTTTTGGTGGTATTTGATCACCTCTGCAGTTTTTATTTTTTTGTGCTATAAATTGACATAATTGTATAAATACAATTTTGAAAACGAAAACAATATTTTTTACCTTTTTCTATAATAAATATCCCTCAAAAAAATAAATAAATGAATTTCTTCATCAGTTTAGGCTAATATATATATATTTTAAATTGCAATAAGCGTATATTGATTGGTTTGCGCAAAAGTTATTGCGTCTACAAAATAGGGGATTGATTTATGGCATTTTCATCATTAATTTTATTAGAAATGGCGGCGATCTGTAATTTTCTGGCGGGACTGCAACATTGACAGATCGGACACCTAACTGACATTTTTTGGGAATCCAGTGACATTATTATAGTGATCAGTGCTAAAACTATTCACTGTTATTGTACTATAGACACTGGCAGGGAAGGGGTTAACACCAGGGGCGATCAAGGCGTTAAATGTGTTCACTAACTGTATGGGGGACTGTGTGACTAGGGGAGCACACAGATCTGTGTTCCTGTATAGCAGAAATACAGGATGTGTATGATCTCCCCTGTTGGAATGGAGATCTGTTTACACAGGCAGATCCCTGTTCTGTCACTGCGGTGAATGATCACGGGTGGGCAGTGAACATGAAATCCACCCCACCCGCCGCCAGTGTCCCACAATCGGGTCACAGGAGCTGAAGAACGGGAGAGGTGTGTGTAAACAAACCTCCCCTGTTCTTCTCTGTGGCAGTAACACTGATCGTCTGTTCCCTGATATAGGGAACGACGATTAGTGACGTCATGCCTACAGCAACGCCCCCCTACAGTAAGAATCATTCCCTTAGGGCACACTTAACCCCTTAGCGCCACCTAGTGGTTAACCCCTTCACTGTCATTGTCATTTTCACAGTAATGAGTGCATTTTTATAGCAGTTTTCGCTGTGAAAATAACAATGGTCCCAAAAATGTGTCAACAGTGTCCGATGTGTCTGCCATAACGTCGCAGTCACGAAAAAAATATCGCTGATCGCCGCCATTACTAGTAAAAAAAACGCTTATTGCTATTTTTTTACCAAAAGTAAGTAGAAGAATACGTATCAGCCTAAACTGAGGAAAAAAATAAGTTTTTTTTTAATATATTTTTTTGGGGGATATTTATTATAACAAAAATTAAAAAATATTTATGTTTTTTCAAAATTGTCGCTCTATTTTTGTTTATAGAGCAAAAAATAAAAACTGCAGAGGTGATCAAATACCACCAAAAGAAAGCTCTATTTGTGGGGAAAAAGGGATGCCAATTTTTTTTGGGAGCCACTTCGCACGATCGCGCAATTGTCAGTTAAAGCGACGCAGTGCCGAATCGCAAAAAGGGGCAAGGTCCTTAACCTGCATAATGGTCTGGGTCTTAAGAGGTTAAAGAGACAGGAGCATGTTTTTTTTTAGGGTTACAACCACTTTAATTTTGTTCTTGGGTTTAGTTATCCTTAAATTGTTACTCTCTGCCTATACCATTGCAAATTACAAACTATAAATAGATATCTTAACATGCACTGAATAGTGATAGGCTGGAATATATATTAGAAAGGTAGGTTGGTTGTGGCATGAAAGATTTTATTAATACTCCAGATAAAAAAACAGGCATGATTTGCTCAAAAACTACTTTGGTATTCACAACACATAAGACAATTGTATTTGATAAATATGATATTTCATATACATCTAAGGTACAAAGCACTATCGAGAGAACCATGTTGACGCATTTTGCTGCTGGCTCACATTTTTGAAACCAGGTTTAAAGTTGTATGTATCACAGATGTTAAATAATGGCATGAACATACATTCAAATGAGCAACAATATAAATAAACAACTAAATAGAAGGTTAAGAACACCCAAAAATACAGTGACACCAGGGTTATGTCATCACACTAATGTCAAGACATGTGTTCCATGTTGGAACACACTTTTTATGTGAATGGAAGAGAACAACAATCAGGGCAGACATTGCAGGGAGGCGGGAGGGGGGTGGGGGGGTATGGAGAAGGTGTGGGAAGCCATATTCATTTCTACTCCCTGTGCCAGAGTGGATGGACCAAATGTCCTACTGACTACTGGTACCATACCCTCTGGGCTAAGAACATCTTTAGCATTTGAAGTGTCTTTGGTAGGGTTTTTTCCTCTTCATTTTGGTATATGGTATCTTTTGATTTTGTTGTTTCTCTTTTATATTCTCTCCCCACAGACTCTCTGGTCTTGTCATAAGGAACTTTTTCTAAGTGTTGGACACCTTTCATGCATTCCATTGCTTTACGGCTATTGGGGGGATGGTTTCTTAAGTTTTGTGTTGTTTTCAATGGAATTGTAACAAGTGTTATGCCGCGTACAAACGATCTGTCTTTTTCCCGATTAAATCACATTGGAATTCCATGAGAAAAATATAAAACATGTTTCTATATCTAAAGTCTAATGGCATTCATCTGAACTTCCGTTGAAAAAACTGTGATGGGGCTACACACAATCGGAAAATCCAATGGAAAAAGTGCATCTGATTCTGATCGTGTTGGGTGCTCTTAACTTTGAATAACTTTGAATACAACATCTGTGTTACCTACACGTTTAAAGCAGTCTTGAACAAGTGGAACCAGTCATAAAATGTATCAAAAAGGATCTGACGATATTGATCTGGGTCTTTGGTTTACATGAGATATCATAATGTTCAAATACTAATCTATCTTGATTAGCGAATATCAAACTGTTTTTATGAGCAAGCATGTCTGTTTTCTTATTCTGGAGCATTAATCAAATTTTGCATTTACAGTCCAAGCCAAATGTTTGATTCTTCAAGAGAGATATCACTGTACCCTCACGGATGTCCAAATAATGATAGATCCACCTTATATTGTTGACCACTTAATTAAAAATATTTGATATGCACTAAAATAGTGGACTTTGCAGTTGACTTGACACTTGACTTGACTTGCAGTTGACTTGACACTGTTTGCACTTTATTTATTTACACTGAAGTAGGGTTTAGGACTGATGTATTGTATTCGGAAATAATATACTGTATATATTTTATGTGATTAGTGCATTGTGTTTGGATCATATTTTTATAATTGTTACACTTTATGAGTTGTTATATATAATTTAATTCAGTAATAGCACTGCTTATTCCTTTTATGTTAATCAAAATATTTACTGCCCCACTTAAGGTCCCAAGCTTTCTAATATACAGTAAATTCTTATGGGGTTGTGGCATTTGTAATAATATATTCTGCCACTATCCAACTCTCTAAACGAATCACTATTACACATACATTTGTGTCATCTGAGAGATTGATTGTTTGTACATAGGCAGAATTCCATGTACAGTATGTATAGAACTCCCTTTATGTTTCAAAATGTCAGCTGAAACCACTTAACTGCTGGTTAAAACATTTTGATATTCACATGCTTACTATTAGTTGTTCAGTGTTGTACATAATGTACTGTATGTACTGCACACACCACATACTAAACACGTTGATCACAGCTTCCCTTTCAACTTCCCTTAGACATCTCATTTCCCTATGCTGAGAGTGACCGGTTTTCATAGCCTCAGGTGTTTATGTGCTGAGTTGGATCACTAATTTTATACGTCTTGCTTATGCCACGCCTGACAAGTTATGTAACAGAACATACTTCATACATGTGCCAGCGCAATAATAAATTGGCTGGTAGGGCACCATTTTCTAGAACCTGAGACCTGAACGAGAAGTAAACCTGAGAACAGTCAAGGAGAGCACACTGGATATTCAAAGAGAAGACACTGAGCATCCAGAGAGAAGACACTGAACAGTCAAAGAGAAGAAGCTGGGCTACCAATCAAAATACTCAGTCCAAAGACAGGTCAGTGAACATCCAAAGAAGAGACGTTAAGTATCCGAAGAGAAGACAGTAAATGTTCAAAAAAGGAGACACTGAACCCTCCAAGAGAAGCCATTCAAAACAAGGATACTGAACAGAGTCAGAGTCAGTGGTCAACAAATTGTTGATTACCAACAATCAAATTGAAAAGGTGTGATTCTCCTTTCACATATATCATTTCTGATCTTAGAAAAGACCCAATCCCAGTGCCATCATGATTCCTTGTATAGTCCAGTCCATTGGCATGATATTGGGTGGCATAGCCATGATTCTCACAATTGCTGTTTGCTGGATTCCCCATTGGAGAGTGTCTATTGTAGTAGAAAGCGATAGCTATGGCAAGCGCCTCGATGGACATTGGATAAGCCGCTGGGATGGGCTATGGGTAACCTGCGTGAGGCAAAGCAACTATCCAATGTCTTGTCAATCCTATTCTGCATCAATTGGACTGACTCCGGACCTGAAGCTTTCCAGAGTGCTTATGGCCTTTGCAGTGCTGGCAGCAGTTACTGGGTTTTTGAATGGTCTTATTGGCATGCTGTTGAACAAGTGCTGCAGGAAGAACCTAGACATCCGTCGCTGCCTACTACTTTTAACTGGTATTAGCTACATCATTGCTGGAATTCTCGTTCTAATACCCGTGACACTCGTAGCCGTCAATGTCATGAAAGCCGCTTGCTTTTCCTATTGTGAAAGTGTCCAGCAGCAAGAAATTGGTGAGGCTGTCATGCTCGGATGGCCAACTGCCCTGCTCTTCTTCATTGGAGGATCCATATTTTGCTGGTACTACCCTTGTCAGTGCAGAAATGGGAGGTGCATCCTTCCGTCAGAGTGCCAGCTACAACCTCACCCTTGTCCAGAGAAGAAACCTCTAGCAACAGAACTCTGTGTCTTTAAAATTCATTCCAGGAACAATGAAGATCTAAGAATATAGATACTTAAGAAGAAAAATGATTAAAGCAGCAATATTCTGTCCAACTAATAACTAGTATGTTAAATATAACTAAACAGCATGCTTTAATGTATCGTTGAAGGAAACAAAAACACTACATTTCACAGATTTTAATTAATCATTTTTTAATTTTATATCTTCCTCTTTTCTGAAGATTTTTTTTTTTTTTTTTTTACTATATCCATTTTCAATCTGATTTGTAAAACATTCATTTTAGTCACCTGTGCAATCTCTCTTGTAATGAGAAAACTGCAGAGTATGGATTCCATTGGAGGTGAATGAACTTTTGAAAGTATCTTCTGGGGAAAGCAACTAATCACATTAATAAAACATTTTATTTCTTAGGACGTTCTGTAAGTCAACATTCTAAAAAAAAAAAAACTTAGGATGCTATATTGCAAGAAGTGACATTTACAGTTTAGGACAATTACAACACACACATGGAAATTGAAATGGGGTAAACTTTAATACAATGTAATTAAATTGACTAAATTAGAAATATATATATATATTTTTTTAAAGACACTGGAATTTATTTGAGAATTGCAACAACAAAGAGAGAATTTTTTTCTCACAGATAATTTTTCTTTTAGCTCTGTGAAAATGTTGTTTTATCAATTTAGTTATCCGGTCAGCAAAATACTATGTACAGTAGCATGGGTATACGTTCCAGCACATTGCAAATACATGTGCATTACCTTAGTGCTAATGGCACTGTAATGTGTCAACATTGCAGTATTACTTCCTGCAAAGCATATACCCACACACTCACAGCTATGTATATATGTCAGTGCTGTCAACACACGAGTATGAAACTATTCAGTATTATTAGTAATATTTCCATTGAGGAAAGCACTAAATATTATATTGGCAATTTGATTATGAAATTACAATATGTGAATGAGCATCTATTGTGCTCAGGTATTCACTGCAATGTACACTGTCCCCAACTGCCATGTGGATCCCAATATCCAGCCTGTATCAGTATTATTTATTTATGATGAACGACACCTATAACTGTTTAGAGATCTTCAGTATTACATCTGTTAAAACTGTGAATAATTTTATTATTTTACTTCATATAGTACACAGCTATTAGAAAGCATGTATTTATTTAATAGGTTCAGTAGCCTTAGTGAGATTAGTTTATTTTTAACAAAAAAATTGTTAAGCAGTAAGTGATTCTGTTGGGAGTCCATTCATAATTATTGCTTGTTTTTCTTTATGTTGCTTGATAATGTTTTACGTAATAAATAATAAACTAGTTTGCAAGGATGTTTAAATTTTTTTCATACCTCCTTCTTGTCTTACCTTCCTCACTTAGTCAGCATTGCAGTGCATTGCTAATCATTCTTAAACCGGGTAGATGCTATTCATTTTTTTTAAGGCTGTTACTGATCAAAATTTTTGTATTTGATTAATCGTTTTTTTTTTTTAATTAATTAATCGACTAATTTCGATTGATTATAACGCAAATACAGATCCAACTACTTTTAGCTGATCTCCTTGCAGGCCGATTCCCAGTGCAGCTACCAACAACTGGAAAAATGGATAGCAGGATACAAAAAACACACAAAGGCTGCACTCGTTTGGAATAGCATTAAAACTTTTATAGTCTTCAAGTAGGTAACAAAATAAATATTGCACTGGAGATAAAATCGATGTAGCTACATAAACTGTAAAAATGGTGCGAGTAACACCAAACGGTACCAAAAGCAGTCATAAAAACATGTAGCTAAGTATGATACTGGTGTCAGGTTTAATGTCAGGCTAGAAGCAGATAAACGTTCAGGTGTGCAAACTATGCAAATAGTCAAGAACAAGAGCACATACCATGAGCAGGTCTTGAGATAAGCGGGTCAGCTGGGACTTGTAGTTCAATGCAGATGTATGTGTTTAGATAAGCAGGTCAGCTGGGACTTGTAGTTCACTGCAGATGTAGGTCTTGAGATGAGCAGGTCAGCTGGAACTTGTAGTTCCCTGCAGATGTAGATGTTGATGGTGTCGCTGGTGTTTGTAATGCACCACTGAAAATGGATGATGCTTACAGGGATCAGGCAAAGCGTAGTCTAGGCAAGCTGGTTCATACACGGGTAGTTCAGAGTCCAAACAGTACCAAATCAGACGCAAAGAAACAGGGCCAAACGATCCAGGTCATACACAAATATTCAGAGCAGAAAGTCAGGCTGGATCTTACAGTGGCAAACAAGGTAACTCTATCACGAGCACTGATTGGGTGAACATACAGGTGATTTAAAGGAGAGCTGGCCAATCAGTGTTTCCCAGGCCAGGCTGTGTCAGGTGAGTGAGCTGGGTCCTAAAGGGATCCCAGTACTGACAACTGGTATAAAAATGTGTACAACGATACCACTGCTGAATCCAGATGAGGAGAGGTTAACATCAGTCCGTCAGCATGTAGATGTCCCATGAAGGGAACTATCACAACTCCCAGTGGATGGTTGTAGAATCCCAGGTTAATAGAGGGAAGTGATAGAGGGAAGTGTAACACCCCTTGCGTGTGGCAGATAGTAAGGTCCCACCGGCATGCAGATATGAAGGCACAGCAAAGGAGCACTTCAGATGGACACGTCAAGCCCCGCCGGTGTCCGTTACGTTGCCGTACTCCCTGTAGGCCCAGAAGCCGGCGGAGAGTACCAATCAAAAGAATTTTAAATAGATCAAATGATTTTGATCGACCTAAAAAATTAAAGATTATTCTATTAATTAAAAGTTAATATGCACAACCCTAATTTTTATTTTTTTATTTTTTATCCTGCCAAGCTGATTTGTTTTGTCCCCGTCAGAACACTCTAATCAGCGCTCTCTGTCATTGGCTGAGACTGCAGATCGGGAGTTGGCCAGATGCTGGTTTTCCAGCATGCACATCCGACAGAAGCCGACCGGCTTGAAAAAAAAAAAAGGTTACAACAAAGTTAGAAAAAAAAACATTTAAAATAAAATGTCCGCCATTCGGCCTGTGTTTATTTCGGTCTGTCCGACAGAAGCCGGCCGGCTTCTGTCGGAAAGAACAAAATACACACTGCCGATTGGCAAACGTTTTTTTTTTTTTAACCGGCTGTTGTCTCCCAAGATTGGGCCTGTGTGTACCCGGCTTAAGGCTCATATACAGGATCAACCAATGCACTTATCCTTCACACATCACAATATACTGTATATACTGTATGTGAATGTTCAAGAGTTGCTGGATTTTCTGTTCTAGTTAGAGTGGTTAGGGGCTAGAACCTATTTTAGGTTTTAAATTGCTGTCTGTGTCCCTGCTGGGAGGATTTACTCTTTCCATTTGTTATAGTGATCGAGCATATATAAATATAAAAGTAGAATAAAATGGCTTAGCATACGACACCTGCCTTTAATGTGGAGTACAAAGATCAGTACTATAGTAGGATTGGAAATTAGCTGAATGATTAGACAGGGAGTAACTGTAACTTAGCTTACTAAATAAGTACAAAGTCGAATCAATAAGGCAAAAGAGGGTCAGAAGGTTGGCAATGCGCATGCACACACTGCAGAACAATGCGAAATAGATTTTTTGCCACAATGTCTATGTGGCTCAATCACAGTAACATGTGTCTGCATAGCACAGTCTTTATAAGACTCTACAACTATAGAGAGTCTAGCTGAGAATCACGATTCATTAAAACAGTTCAGAACACAATTACTTGTGCTCATCCTCATAAACAACATCTTTCTCAGTGATGTCCAGGCTAGTTCTGGTAACAAAGGCAAACAGCTAAAGGAAGGAACTAAGTGAGTTGTGGAAAAGTTAAAGGGGAATATGTCTAGATATGAGCATAGTGAGTAAATGGGAACTGTATACTTCACCCCACTGGCAAGTTTGCAGCCCAGGGACGTGCAGGCAGGTGAGGCAGAGCAAAAAAATTATTGCGCTTCAAGGGTTATTACAGAGACTGCCACCTATGGTTTCGGAGATACCTGGCTCCTTGCGCAGCCTGTCAGAAGCTACATACAGAACGGCCAGTTTAATTACAAGTTGGCACACGCTGTTTGTGGTAGACTGAGAGGATAAGCTCACAATGCCTCTCTTCACTTCTTGTCAGAGGCAATGAGCTCAATGGACAGCTTGAAGCCTTGGAAAAAATTGTAAAGTGCCATAATAAAAATGCTGCGGTGGAGGCTCTCCTCGCACTGCAGTGTCATGGAAAGGGGCATGTGTCTAAAAGACACATACTCCCTTCCAGCCCAGCCCTCTTAACTAGAAGGAAAAAACATGGGTTTATGGGTATAAGATTTACCCGCAAATTCCATGTTTTTCTCACACAGTTAGGAGGGTCTGTTGCTGCTGCTGAGAAGCTACTACTTTAATCAATCAAATCATATATTATTATGCTATATGTTTTAACATATAGTATTTTCTGACGTATAAGACGACTTTTTAACACATGAAATTCTTCTTAAAAGTCAGGGGTCGTCTTATACGCCGGTACCTAACATGCAGATTCTCAATCAGACCGCGGGCCTCTTCCTCATACTGTTCTGTGATAGGCGGAACACTCAGCTTTCCAGCAGACACTGTGTTCAGTGTTCCGCCTATCCGAGGATGAGAGGGCATCCGTGATAGGCGGAAAACACTGAATGAGAAAACAGCATGAGGAGAAGGCGTGAGTGTGCATGTCAGGTATAAGGTAAGGGATCGTCGAGGCATGTAATGGTGGCACAGTGAGGCATGTAATGGTGGCACAGTCTGGAATGTAATGGTGGCACAGTGAGGCATGTAATGGCACAGTGAGGCATGTAATGGCACAGTGAGGCAAGTAATGGCACAGTGAGGTGGGGCAAGACATGACTAGTAGGAAGGGGCTTGTCTTATACGGCGAGTATATCCCAAAACCAAAATTTTAGCTGGAGAATTAGGGGGTTGCCTTATACGCCCAGTCGTCTTAGGCCACGTACACACGATCAGACTGGTCCAAAGAAACTGGTCCGACAGACCGTTTTCATCGGACCAGGCTGAAGTGGTCTGATGTGTGTACACACCATCGGACCAAAAATCTGATCAGACCAGAACGCGGTGACGTAGAACACACCGACATGCTGAAAAAAGGAAGTTCAATGCTTCCAAGCATGCGTCGACTTGATTCTGAGCATGCGTGGGTTTTTGGTCCGATGCTTTTGCGTACTAACCATCGAATCTGTCCGATGGACAGGTGTCCGTCGGACAGGTGTCCGTCACACAAATTTTAAAGCAAGTTTTAAAACTTTTGTCTATTTACTGTAAAATTACTGGTTGGAAGTTAGAACTTCAAATTTCAGTGATTTGTCCGTTAAGCCACCTGCTTGAGTACAGTTTTTAAATATATAAAATTACCTTAAAAACAATATATAACAATTATTTGTATATTACTTACTTATGGTAATTAACCCCTTGCCACCCAGGCTAATTCTGACACTTCTTTCCTACATGTAAAAATCATATTTTTTTTGCTCGCAAATTACTCAAAACCCTCAAACATTTTTTCGTTTTAGCAGACAGACACCCTAGGTAAAAAAAAGGGTGGTTGTTACAACTTTTTATGTTACACAGTATTTGTGTAGCAATTTTTCAAATGTGTTTATTTTGGGGTTTTTTTGGTTCATGAATAAAAAATAAAAAGAAAGGGCTGCAGACATTGACAGTACAACCTCTCAGGTCATTGGAGAGTCGTGTGGGAACATTATACTTCAGTACAGTATATTATCCCTCAGGACTAGACAGGATAACTTACGCAACAGTTTGTTTGTTTCTGGTAGAAGTTTTTATCTTTCTCTAGCACTGGACTTCTATTGGAGGGCACCCACTGGTTCCTCTTTCAGTATATGGATAAGGTTTATCTGAGGCCTTCTTCAGTCAAGTCAGGGATTTCTATCTCTTCAGCCTCTTCATCCTCATCTTTGATTCTCGGATGGGGGGTCATTCCACTTTGCCATCCCCCTTCTTGACTCATGGCTGCAGAAGGTTCTAGTTTAATATCTTTTACTGTGTAGTGTTGAGGCAGTCTCTCTGCAGATGTCCCTTTTCGACAGTCCCATCATGGGGATAGTGACTTTACCTACCTTGGCTGCCTCAGAGGCTGTGTTTGTCTGCTTTAACAGGAGGCATGCCCTTCTTGCCCCACACCTTGGCTGCCTCAGAAGCTGTGTTTGTCTGCTTTAACAGGAGGCATGCCCTCCTTGCCCCCCAGAGGAGTAATCCTGTCTGCGTTTCCATGTGGATAATTGTCTGGAGTTTAACTATTCCTTTCAGATCATTAGATCCCATGGAGCTGTCTGCTTGGTTGAAGGTGGATCTATTGGTTTTCCACCTACAACAGCCTTAGGTGCACCCAAGCCTGTATGTCTCTGCTTCTGACATACTATGGCTACTGCTAACAGTTTGTGGAACTTAAAATTGGAGTTGTTTCTATCCTTCTCTTGCAAGGTTTCTCTTACCTTGTCGAACAGTAGTCCATCTACTAATTGTTCATTCAGCCATCTGGCCTGCTCATCCCTTTTCCCTTTGATATACAGTATCTCTGCTGCTTGCTATTCTTGAAGTTGCAGAGCATAGTGCAAAATTGATTATTCTGTTCTCTACATTGTAGTGATAAAATTAGCTTTAAGGTCTCCTAAAGGAGCATGTATAATCTACACAGTAGCAATAGTGTAGCAGGTGCCCCGCTATTTCTGCGGCTTTGCCAAGTGGCTGCCACAAAAACACAGGCTCTCTTGACAGGGAGAGCGCGCCTGTCAGCTCTGCAGGGGATATCCCTTGTAAATTCGTAAATCCTAAACTCCGAAAATAAGGACGAAAATCCCAAAATTTTAAATAATAACAAAATAACTAACTGTTAAATTATAGGTATTGGAATTTCCTTTCCTTTGGCTGTTAGTGAACGTAATGAATACAAATTTATCCAAATTATCTGAAATAACGAATGCAGCATCTAAACAACTGGAACGGAACAAATTAATAATGTATTTTATTATTATTATTATTGTTATTTATTATTATTAATTTGTTATGTTCCATTTGTTTAGACACTGCATTTGTTATTTCTGATAATTCGTAGCTTTGGATACATTTGTATTTGTTACATTCACTAACAGACAAATTATAAAGGAAATTCCAATACCTATAATTTAATAGTTATTATTTCAGATTTTCTAATTTTTCGGATTTTCTAATTTCTAATTTACAAATTTGAAGATTTTCAAATTTACGAATTTAGGAATATTTGGAAAAATTCTTTAAACAGGTTTTTTGTTAATTTGGATGTTTCCGAATAAATAAATTTGTTGAAATTCGAAATTTGGAACTAAACAAATTTCACATGCCTACAGTCGGGGAGCCTGCCTGCTATAGGATGTTCGTTGGGCCTTAACCGCATGATTGGGTGAGGGGGCTTTTGCCCATTTGCAGGAAACAAGCACACTGCACACAGATAAAGTTGTATGGACACTGTATACAGACATCATTACTGTTAGTCATCTTGCTGATATCATCTTGCTGACACTTGTAGTGCCGCAGGGCTAAAGGATAAGGCCATTCATTCACAAAAACACTGTATACAGACACCATTGCCCTTTCACCTTGCTGAGAAAGACCCTGCATTCTTTGCTTGATAACTGGGGCCAGTTGTGTTGTTTGGCCCTGCTTTTAGGGAGTTTAAATGCATCAACAAGAGTGTCTTACTGAAGATACAAAGTCTCATCTTTCTTCAAAGGTACTAAAGCTACTAGTGCCATTTGGGCCCGCACACACATATTCTGGGGTTTGTATATAAGGTGAGTGTGCAGGGAAGTTTATCTGGGAAGTTAAGCGATTAAATAGTGAATTGAATACAGTGCTTGTCGTTGGGTCTGTGATGTCAGGAGAAAGAAGAGAGAGGTCTGACATAAAGAGGGTCAGTCTTCTGCTCTCCTCCTGCCAGAACTCATAGAGCCAAATTTGAAGAGAAGCAAACAAATCCCATGTAAAGTGTCATATTGTGATTTATTTGCCATTTCAGTGTGTCTCTGCTATTGGGGACATTCTCAGGTTTGGAATCCCCTGAAAACAGCCTGAATTTATTATTGAGCTGTATTGCTCTTAATCTCAGTTATTGCTCTCCAGTTGATTACTTGAATATATACTGTTACTGTTTGTTACTCTTTTCCACAGAAATATTGCAGTAAAGGCACTTTCTGTGTTTTATCA
Source organism: Rana kukunoris (assembly GCA_029574335.1). Classification (NCBI taxonomy): domain Eukaryota; kingdom Metazoa; phylum Chordata; class Amphibia; order Anura; family Ranidae; genus Rana; species Rana kukunoris. The sequence continues at coordinate 576,349,331 of CM056050.1, read as the reverse complement.
TAATTTGTGTGTTTCTCATTGGTCATTGCACTTACACTATTGCCAGGTGTGCCAGAAGGGGCAGAATACTTAACAAATATACTTAAACAGCTTTCCAGGGGGGTAGCGCTACAATAGATAATGAAAGATGTACACACATGGGCTCTTCACTGCAATGTCTTTGTAGCTCAATCAGAGTAACCCGTGGCTGCATAGCATAATCTCTGCAAAACTATAGCAACATACAGAGCGTGGTTGAGAATCAGTACCTTGGAAAATAGTTCAAAACATAAACTAGAGCTTATCCTCAGAAACAACATCCCTCTCAGTGAAGTCCAGAGTAACTCTGGTAACAAAGGCAAATAGCTTGAGGGATCCAAAGTTACTAAGACAATATACCACCACTCCCTAAAGTGGTACCTCTAACTATGGGCAGTCAGGGCAGCAGTTGGTTGGTAAGCAGTTCCTAGTTCTAAACTAGCTGGCTAGTGTTGGGGACCAGTCTTAAAGGTGGTGCAGTAAGTGGTAAGTACAGTCCTTTAAAGTTATGCATTCAGTGATTGAAGCCACTAGGTAGATGGTCAGTCTCTATATAGTCAGTCTCTGCTAGTAGCAATAAATCAGTTGCAGCAACAGCTGCTCACCAGTCCCAGCAATACAGCAAACCACACTCGGCTGTTGGTTCCCTTTCAGCTCTGCACTCGGGTGATCCCGGGCCTCAGTTTATTGGCTATCATCACTCTCTCTTGGAATTGTAGTCAGCCAGTTCACTGACTTTCATAGCAGGGTTTCTATTTTAAACTACATCTTCCAGGGATCAAGAGTATGTGCAAACCACAGTGGTCAGGAGTGGTTAACCTATATAATGCAGGGGTCAGGAAAATGTACAGTATTGCACAGAGTACAGGGTGTAACAGGCGATGTTGCGCCATATTGCGTTCCACACTGGAACGCAATATGGCGACCGCACAATGACATCATCTCCCGGCGCCGCGTGCATTCCAGCCTGGAACGCGGAAGTGCGCTTTGGATCAGCGCTGTTTCTCGAGGCACCTGTAAGCTGCCTATAAAGAGAACAGTGTGCAGACTGCACACTGTTCTACTATTGTCGGCCGTAGTCGGCTTGGCTACCAAGGCACTATGGGTCCACCTTAAGGATATCTTCCTCCAGAAGACGCTGTACTAGAGAAATCCCATTGCTGCTATCAGACTACAACACCATCCTCTGCAAACAGATAAGTAGCAACCTTACGTCTTTTATACTGCTTAGAGTTACCTGCTTCTGATATTGCCCTTATCAAGTACTGTATTTAAATCTCCATTATTGAATACTAACTTGCTGCCTGGGATTACTTACTGTGTCTTCAGCTGTCCGCTGTAGAATATCCTAAAGGGACATACACTCTTAATTCTACGTGCCTGACATACGTTCTTGAATGTACATGCGCTTCGTCCCTAAAATGCAGAACATGTTCGCTCTAACTTTTCATGCTAATTCTCGAAGGTAATTCATGCCTGCTCCCTTAGTGGCCTAATGCATTACTTTATGATTACAGTGATATGATGTAGAGAACCCCCAAACTCCATTTGTCTGATTGGAGGGACTCCTGGGGTCCCATTCTAATAATCAGTAGCATACAGAAGTGCATTAGAATCTTCATGTGCAACATAATCTTTCAACGCTAAGGGTTGGTCACATGTTGTAATACGTCCAGCCTTAGTAGCTCAATACATTCCTTTATGTGAGAGAGAGATGATGTAGGGAACCCCCAAACACCTGTTTTCTGATTGGTGTGATGCCTGGGGTCCAATACTGAATTCTCACATAGGGAAGTGCATTGAAGTCCTTGCTAACCGCAGTTGTGGTTCACTCCCGTTCACCAGAGCCGTTACACATGGGCCAGGGATGGGTAACGTATAGAGTATTTGGGTCAGGGTGTCTTCATTCCTTTCAAATATCTAATTCCAGCATAAATGTTTACTTTCACTCCCCCCCCCCCCACCCCAGGTCATTATGACCAGCCAGCACATCTCCCCCTTCTTCCCTGCACTTAATAGACGTCATATGCAATGTAGCGAGCAAAGGAATTTCCCAGGTGTTTTCTCTTAACATGTGTGACATGACAGAGCTGGAAAAGAGCATATGGAAGTTTTGGTAAGCTCTAAATTATTTTAACAGACAGCATGGCAGGAGGATATGCTGGCTGCTGCAGTTCTAGGTGGTCATGACATTGGGGTGCCAGCAACATCCCTGATGCTGAATGATAAGTGTTACTTAATTTTAGGGTCAAAGATTAGGTGTTTTACTTTAACTCTTAGGTCAGAGCAGCCCCAATCCTCCTCTTCTTGGGTCCCCTACAGGTGCTCCTGGCTCCTCCTCTTCTCCAAGTGCCCCATAGCAAGCAGCTCCTGAGCCCCACCCTGTGTGTCCATAAGACACACAGAATGAACTTGGCCCAACTTCCTCTTCACTGGCAGTGATTTCACAGCTGCTTTTTCTCAGCCAATGAGGAGACAGCTCTGACCATCTCTTGTATCACGTCTGTAGTCTCTGACCATCTCTTGTATCACGTCTGTAGTCCCTGACCATCTCTTGTATCTTGTCTGTAGTCTCTGACCATCTCTTGTATCATGTCTACAGAGTCTCTGACTATCTCTTGTATCATGTCTGCAGTCCCTGAACATCTCTTGTATCATGTCCACAGTCTCTGACCATCTCTTATATCATGTCTGCAGTCTCTGACCATCTGCTGTAGTATGTCTGCAGTCTCTGACCATCTTCTGTAGTATGTCTGCAGTCTCTGACCATCTCTTGTATCATGTCCACACAGTCTCTGACAATCTCTTTTACCACTATCCAACTCTCTAAACTAATCATTATCACAGTGAGAAATTGGAGTTATCTGAGGGATTGAGAGTTTGTACATAGGCAGAAGTCCATGTACAGTATGTATATAATTTCTTTATGTTTCACAATATTAGTTGAAACCACTTAATTGCTTGTCAAAACATTTAGATATTCACATGCTTACTATTAGTTTTTCAGTGTTGTACATAATGTACTGTATATGTATGTACTGTATATATGATTGGATACTCTTTGCACTTTATTTGATTAGTGCATTGTGTTTGAAGCATACTTATATACATTTTACACGTTTTACAAATATTTATATATAATTTATAATTCAGTAATAGCACTGCTTATTCCTTTTAGGTTAATCAACATATTTAGTGCCCTCCTTAAGGTCCTAAGCTTTCTAATATACAGTATATTCTTATGGGGTTGTGGCATTTAAAGTAATATATTCTGTCCGACTGACACTATCCGACTATCCGAATCATTGTTACAGTGATACATTTGTGTCATCTGAGAGTTTGTACAGAATTCCATGTACAGTATGTATAGAATTCCCTTTATGTTTCAAAATGTCAGCTGAAACCACTTAACTGCTGGTTAAAACATTTAGATATTCACATGCTTACTATTAGTTTTTCAGTATTGTACATACTGTACTGTATATACTGTGCACACCACATACTATTCACATTTATCACAGCTTTACCTTAGACATCTCATTTCCCAATGCTGAGAGTGACGGCTTTTCATAGCCTCAGGTGTCTATGTGCTGATTTGGATCACTGAGTTGTGTTTAGAATGGACATCTTGCTTATGCCACGCCTGACAAGTTATGTAACAGAACATACTTCATACACGTGTCAGAGCAATAATAAATTGGCTGGTAGAGCTCCATTTTCCAGAACCTGCTTAAACTGAGACCTGAACGAGAAGTAAACCTGAGAGCACTCAAGGAGAGCACACTGGATATTCAAAGAGAAGACACTGAGCATCCAGAGAGAAGACACTGAACAGAGAAAGAGAAGAAGCTGGGCTACCAATCGAAATACTCAGTCCAAAGACAGGTCAGTGAACATCCAAAGAAAAGACTTTAAGTATTCAAAGAGAAGACAGTAAATTTTCTAAAAAAAAAAGGACACACTGAACCCTCCAAGAGAAGCCATTTAAAACAAGGATACTGAACAGAGCACAAGATTGTTAACTCTGAACAATCAAATTGAAAAGGTGCGATTCTCCTTTCACATAGATCATCTCTAGTCTTAAAAAAGACCCAATCCTAGTGCCATCATGATTCCTTATATAGTCCAGTCCATTGGCATGATATTGGGTGGCATAGCCATGCTTCTCACAATTGCTGTTTGCTGGATTCCCCATTGGAGAGTGTCTATTGTAGTAGAAAGCGATAGCTATGGCAAGCGTCTCGATGGACATTGGATAAGTCGTTGGGATGGGCTATGGGTAACCTGCGTGAGGCAAAGCAACTATCCAATGTCTTGTGAATCCTATTCTGCATCCATTGGATTGACTCCGGACCTGAAGCTTTCCAGAGTGCTTATGGCCTTTGCAGTGCTGGCAGCAATTTCTGGGTTTTTGAATGGTCTTATTGGCCTGCTGTTGAACAAGCGCTACAGGAAGAACATAGACATCCGTCGCTGCTTCTTTCTTTTGACTGGTATCAGCTACATCATTGCTGGAATTCTCGTTCTAATACCCGTGACACTCGTAGCCGTCAATGTCATGAAAGCCGTTTGCTTTTCCTACTGTGAAAGTGTCCAGCAGCAAGAAATTGGTGAGGCCGTCATGCTCGGGTGGCCAACTTCCCTGCTCTTCTTCATTGGAGGATCCATATTTTGTTGGTACCACTCTTGTCAGTGCAGAAATGGGAGGTGCATCCCTCCGTCAGATTGCCAGCTAGAACCTCACCCTTGTCCGGAGGAGAAACCTCTAGCAACAGAACTCTGTGTCTTTAAAATTCATTCCAGGAACAATGAAGATCTAAGAATATAGATACATTAGAAGAGAAATTATTAAAGCAGCAACGCTCTGTCCAACCGATATCTGGTACCTTAAATGTAACTAAACAGCATGCTTTAAAGTTTTGCTGAGGGAAAAAAAAACATTTCACAGATTTTAGGGAATAACTTTTACATTTCATACTTTCCTCTTTTCTGAAGAATTTTGTATTTATTTTTTAAAACTGACTTGTAAATCAATGGACTTGCCTTGATTATAGTCATCTGAGCAATCTCAATGTTGTAATGAGAAAACTGCAGTGTCCGGATTTTATCAGAAGTGAATGAACTTTTGAAAGTATCTTCTGGGGAAAGCAACCAATCACGTTAATAGAAAACTTAATGTCTCGGGATGTTCTGTAAATCAATATTTAAGAAAAAAGCAGAATGCTATATTGCAGTGATGGTGAACCTTAGAACCACAGATCTTTTAGAACTACTTTTCCCATGATGCTCAACTACACTGCAGAGTGCATGAGCATCATGGGAAATGTAGTTACAAAGCATTTATGGTGTCAAGGTTGGCCATCATTGCTCTATTGCAAGAAGTGAATATTTTCAGTTTTAGACAGTTACAACGTACTCATGGAGATTGAATGGAGGTAAATTAGAATGTTTTATTTATACATTTATATAAGAATGTTAGCGTTAGAATTATATATCTATATTTAAGAATGTTAGAATCGGAATGTTTTATTTTTATTTATCTAAATATATATATATCATTTATTTATTTATTCATTTTATGACAGTGGAATGTTATTTAATTGAGATGCAACAACAAATGATTTTGCCAATGTGCGGTTGATTCATTAAAGAAGATCATTTTTAGTTTAGCTCCGTGAAGCTATATTCAATTTAGTTATTTGGTCATGAGCCAAGAAAATTCAGATTTTTTTTAACTACCTCTTCACATACTTGGGTGTTCAATGTGAAGACAGTTTTAGCATCAAACAAAATGCAAATGCATTACAACAGAAAAACCTTCCTATTTAGCAGTTTTACTTTAGCTAAAGGGAACAAATATATGACATTTTATTTCTAGGCATGAAGAGAGAGAGGATAAAATAACAGGATAAACTTTAGGCCCCATTTTCATTTTTGTAATGTGTTAATGCACGTATGTCATGCATTAACATATGCTGCATTTAGGTCACCCATTACAATCAACGGGCTTCAGCTGCACCAAAACATGCCTATGCATTACATTACCTTAGTGCTAATGGCACTGTAATGCTTCAACATTTCAGTATTACTTCCTGCGTTCCTGCAAAGTATAGACATAAATCCGCCTTGGGTTTTACCTGAGATTAATATTTTTCAGTATTATCATTTCAATAATTTTGGAACACTTAAGGAAGTAAATACATATACCCCTACACTCACAGCTATGTATATATGTCAGTGCTGTCCAGTGCCAATCCTGACCTCCATGGGGCCCTAAGCAAAATGACATATCACATTAAAGTTGAGATATGGAGGGGGGGGGAGGGGGCGTCGCCGACATTGACATGTCACATTAAAGATTAAAGTTGAGAAGCAGGGGGGGGGGGGTGTTCTGCTGTCTGAAATGACATCTTACATTAAAGTGAGAAGCGGGGGGTGCTGATTTCTTACCTCTTCTCCCATGCAGCCAGCGAGTTGAGAAGCGGGGTGAGGGGCCGAAAATCACTTCTCACCAGGCGGGGCCTCTAGTAATTTGGGTGCCCTCCGCAGCTTTGCGGGGCCCTAAGCGGCTTGCATAGTAAGCCTTTAGGGCCGATCGGCCCTGGTGCTGTCAACACACATGAGTATGAAACTATTTAGTATTGTCAGTATTATTTACATTGAGGAAAACACTAAATATTATATCGGTAAATTGATAAGGAAATTACAATATGTGAATGAGCATCAATTGTGCTCAGGTATTAACTGACTGCAATGTACACTGACCCCAACTGCCATGTGTACAGATCCCAATATCCAGCCTGTATCAGTATTATTTATTTATGATGAATGACAACCTATAACTGTTTATAGGTCTTCAGTATTACATCTGTTTAAACTGTGAATATTTTTATTTTACTACATATAGTACACAGCTATTAGAAAACATGTATTTATTTAATAGGTTCAATTATCTTAGTGAGATTATTTAATTTTAACAAATAATATGTATAAAAAAAGTATGTTATTCTGTTGCGAGTTCATTCATATGTATTGCTTACTTTTCTTTATGTTGCTTGATAATGTTTTATGTAATAAATAATAAACTAGTTTGTAAGGACGTTTACAATCTTTCCATATCTCTTTCTTTTATACCTTCCTCGCTTAGTATTCATTGTACAGCAAAGCATATTAAAGTTCTGTATAAAAACGTTGCAGTGCATTAAAAAACTTGTTGGTAAAAGAAAAACGACCGCTCCTGTTAACCTCTACCACCACCGCTCCAATGTAAATTAGTATCGTGAACAATTGTGCAGTGCATTGCCATTCATTCTGAATGGTATCCTAAGGCTCATATACAATATCAACCAATGCACTTATCCTTCATGCATCACAATATACTGTGTACAGTATATATGAATGTTCAAAAGTTGCTGGATTGTTTAGGTGCAGGTAGGGGCAAGGTGTTTTTATTCATAAATGGTCTATTCAAAGTAATAACAATGCACTCCTTGTGTGGCTGCTATGTTTTCTCAACAGTTGTAAATCTTTATTTTTTTTAAAGTTAGGGGTTAGAACCTATGTCAGGTTTTTATTTGCTGTCTGTGTCCTTGCTGGGAGGATTTACTCTTTCCATATTTTATAGTGATCAAGCATAATTAAATATCAAAAGTAAAATAAAATGGCTTAGCATAAGACACGTGCCTTTAAAGTGAAGTACACTGATTGGTAGGATTTCAAATCAGACGGGGAGAACTGTATGTTAAAGTTTACTAAACAAGTACAAAGTATAATCAATAATGTAACACAAGATCAGGATGGCAAAAAGCATGCATACATTGCAGAATTATGCAAAACAGATTTTTTTGCTACAGCCACAGGGTCTCTGTGGCTCAATCAGGGTAACGTGGCTGTATAGCATACAGTAGTCTTCAGAAAGCCTTGTACACACGATGGGACTTCTATCAGAAAAATCTGTGGATTTTTGTCCAAAGGGCGTTGTCCGTGAATTTGTTCTGCATACAGACAGCAGAACTTTTTCAGCCAACACACACCAAACTGCGTGTTTTTTCAGCTCTTTAGCACCACCCTTTGGGCAACTTCTGCTAATGTTGTCTGATGGTTATCATTGGTTCGGAGCATGTGTGTTTGTACTTTGAATTTTAGTCCGGTAGACTTCAATCCGACGGAACACATTTGTTGTCGGACAATTTGAAAGCATGACCATCCAACATTTGTTGTCGTAAATTCCGACAACAACTGTCCGATGGAGCATACAGACGGTCAGATTATCCGACAAAACACGTCCATCAGACAATTGTTGTTGCAATATCCGATCGTGTGTACGGGCCTTAAGACTACAACAATAGAGCATCTTGCTGAGAATCACTACTTTATTAAAACAGTTTAGAACACAATTACTTGCTTAAGTGCTAATGCTCATAAACAAGATCTTTTAGTAAAGTCCATCTGAAGGGAGGGACTCAATGAGTATTGGAAAAAAGAAATAAAGGGGCATGGTGAATAATTGGGCACTGTTCTATACTCCATCCTACTTCAACTTGCTGCCCCTAGCAAGTTTGCAGACCATACTATTAGGCTCTGGCCTGGCTGCCCACATGCCTGTTCTGACAGTGGAGGGACTCTCGACCGTCTCACTTTCCCAGATACCTCTGTCATATCAGGTATGGCCTCTTTTAGCTGTTGGGAGAAACTTATTTTTCCAAGTGAATATTAGGAAAATAAATTAAAGGGGCCTACTGTACATCTGAGCAAATGGACACCCTGCTACAGTAACAAGTACCAAGTATTAGATTTGCAAACTGTGCCCAAAATTTAGCTTGTATCACATAATTTGAATATTGCATTTATAGTTTTAAATTATGGTGTAACGCCCTTTAGTGTTAGTGCTAGAAGTGTAGATAGTTTTTTGTGTTAGTGTAGGTAATTTTTTGCAGGCTTTGTCCTGGGTTGGGCAGAAATCCAGGGAGAACTGGATAATTCACAGGCAGTATCACTGAGACCTCCCCTCTACTTCTCAAATGTCCAGGAACCTTCTAGAAGAATGGGGGGGGGGTAAGGTGGAGTTGCCTGGAGTATTCTAAAGGCCCTGACCAAACCCCCAAATACTCTGGGTTAGCCCAGCCTGGGAGGAGTTGTTCGGGTGGAAGCTGGGGATGGAGTGTTAGGCTGTCTATGGCCTTTGAGGGGGCTCCCAAGTCTGGGGGGTGTGACCTTGGACCTGGGCTCGACAGGCCCCTTTCAAGACACACAGAGGTGTCCTGGCCAGGAGGCAATGGGAGCAAGGAGGACAGTGGGAATACACTGCTGGGCTAGTCTCTAGGAGCAGCCAAGAGGGCTGATGAGTGACACACAGTCAGAAGGACTGGGGAGGCACACCTGAGAGGACTGGGATGGAGCAGTCAGGGATGGGTGCACAGCCAGTCAGAAGGACTGTGGTGGCACGGGCAGTGGAAAGTAGTAACTGCAGCCAGGGGGGCTGGCAGGGTCTGGAGAGGTGGTACTGGGAGCAGTAGCCACATGTGGGACAGCTATCACTAAGAACTACCTATTTTTTCTACACCATGGGGGCCTGCGGTCCCTGCCTGCAAAAGGCATTTGCTTTAGGTCTAGCTGAGCCAGTGTCAGACTCTTAACAGTGCTAGCTGGTCCAAGGAGTGATAGTCTGAAAGCAAGTGTATGTGCTGGAGGTGAAAGAGAAGAGGTTGTATATACCAGAGTGTATATAGTTCAGTCCCTATTTACATATCTTCAATTAAACAGGCATCACATATGTTCAAGGACTGTTTCTTGACTTAATGTGTTTGAAAATTTGTGTGCCTGGATGTGCAGGCACAATCACCAGACGCCCCCATGATGAGTGCTTGAAGCAATTGTAGTGGTACTGCCGTAAGAGATGCTGATTAGTTTTGGGTCTACTCTCTGACCTATCAACCCCTTTAAGTGGCTCAAACCCTCCCTTGGCACAACAGGCAAATGCAAATGTATTGTGAGTCCCATGTTTTGCTAGGACCACAATAACACATGTAAAATATACAATGACATGTAATAATGTTGTTAGCTTTTTCTGAATGCAGTCCTCAGGAGCAAACACACCTCAAACAATCAATACAGTAAACCAAGTGTAACTTTACTTGGCATGTAAAAAGATAAAAGAACAAACAGTAGTTTACAAATATATATATATATATATATATATATATATATATATATATATATATATATATATATATATATATATATGACTCTGCAAGGGCCCTTGCAAGAGTCAATAAGAACAAAACTAAATGTTAATGTTATCAAATCTGCAAGTAACTATAAGTAGTCTATGCTCGCGAGCTCCCCCTAGTGGGCAATTCCTTTAAGTACAGTTGCTGGTAATCTTAGTTAGGCCTGGCCCAGATAAGTCCAGATAGTTCCTCAGTGGTGAAGTCTATTGTAGATACGTTGGTGCACTTTAACTTATTTGTAATCCAAGGGTATTCAAGAGAAGTCTAACGGTATACAGGTGTTTGTGGAATGATCCTTAAGTTAGTATTGGTCAGCTTGGCTAGCGTGACTTTCAGATGTTATATCTCTTGATTAAATCAGTATACAGTACGCTATTCTGATGTGTAGAGCACTAAGAGTCACAAGGCTAAGATAGTATTGAAAGCTTGGGCCACTGCCCTCTCACCCGAGCAGGCCTAGTCCGCCTGAGTTCCTCACAACAGATACGCTGATCAGTGACCACTCTGCAACACACAGTCTCCGGTTTCTATCTCTCCACTGCTACAATCGTCAACTGGTGGGTGACTCCGGTCTCTTGGAAGCACGAGCTGGACACACTTGATCTTGTCTCTCTCCAGATGGCTGATCCTCCGGTGAATCCAGGCCTGGGCTTCAGGCCTAGTTGCTTGGCTGCAGTTCTGTCCCTTGTTCCACAGAGGGAAGAGTGCAGATCTCAAGAGAGAGAATTCAGCTCCTCCCCGCCTTTAAATAACCTCCCCCATAAAGCTGTGCGGAGGTGCCATGTTCTCTGGGAAGCCAATGCATTATGGGTACCATAGGCTATTTCTATTAATGTCAATAGAGTCATTTTCTCCTAGTACTTCGAATCCCACAATGCATTGCTTTAGGAAAAATAAATAAACACATATAAACAACATAACTGGAACTCCCAGGGGGATTTAAGTATGCATAGTCATCAAATAGTCTATGATAGTATGGCTCCGCTACACAATATAATACAACAAAGAGAAAAATGCATAATCCCAATATTCTGGAATGAGCACATCCACACAGCCATGTCCCACTAAGACATCATAACAGAAAGGAGAAGCTGCTGCTCCAGGTGAGCGCACCTCGGTAATCAGTGTCCACTCAAAACCGGGTTGGTGCTGGCAATGCACGGGGCATAAATGGAAGAAAAAATATATTATGGACAGCCGCACTCCAATGGATGTTTAAAAATGGTCGGTAGCCTTTTAATTAGGTAAAGGAAAAACACTACAAAGAAAAAGCAGCAAATGGTGGGGTAATACAGCTGACGCGTTTCACATTGATAAACATAGCTTAGTCATAGCTAAAAAAGATTTTTTAGCCCCAGGCAGGCTCGGGGCCCCAAGCAATTGTTTGTTTTGCCTGTCCTGTAGCGACAGGCCTGGCTGTATGCCTTAAAGCTAACCTTCACCCTCACTTCCTTCAATCCCACTATTGCCCCCCCCCCTTTTTATTATCAGATATTTTTTATTTGTACTATTTTTTTGGGGACTCCTGCTCAAATTTGGATTCTCGCTTGGGTGATCATGATTTATTTGTTGCCCACATTTGTTGTCCATTGGAGTGCGGCTGTCCATAATCAATTTTTTTTTCCATTTATAAGACATCATAACACTGCTGCCTATCTACAAAACGTTATGTCCTTTAACTTCTCCAACACTAATGCTTCCAAAATAGGACGTAGGATTACAATAAGTGACCTGTTTTCAGAATTTAAACCCAACTCCAGGTTATTACTCCCCCACTGCTGTGGACACGACTGAATGAAATACTTTCCTGAACAAGCTTCACCCCTTTTAATTCTTTTTGTAAAAAAAAAAAAAAAAAAGACTAACTGAGCTTAAAACTTCTCCCTTCTATCTACCCTGTAGAAGGAAGATGCTCATACTTACCTATATTTCGCACTCCTGTCCAGTCACATGATTCCCCCAGTGGCTGGAGAGGAAAGAGCACCAACAATGGATGGGATGTCTGGGCGGTGACGTCACCCTTAGGCTTACTATGGGGCATCTGTCATTGGCTGTCCTATCAGATCCAGCTGCTGTTCCAGTATTTACCTGCGCAGTATAATGTGGATTTTTGTTGAGCCCATAGGCTGAATGAAACAGCCACTAGCAGCAATGTTTTTCACCCCCCCCCCCCCCCAAAGGATTTCACAGTGAATGGCTTTTCAGAGGTGAAAGGAGGTTTGCAGGCGATCAGGAGGTGATATTGCCACCACCAGATGCTTATTTTATTGCACTGCTGATCTGCGAAATTGCACAAAACTGTGAACCAAGTGTTTGGCTCTCTTGATTTACAGCCTGGTCCTATTCACTTACTTAGGAGAGTTTGACAGGAGGTGCCACTTGTTAAACTTAGCATGTTGTCTTAAAGGGGTTGTAAAGGTAAAAAATGTTTTCCCTAAATAGCTGTCTTTACCTTAGTGCAGTCCTCCTTCACTTACCTCATCCTTCGATTTTGCTTTTAAATGTCCTTATTTCTTCTGAGAAATCCTCACTTCCTGTTCTTCTGTCTGTAACTCCACACAGTAATGCAAGGCTTTCTACCTGGGGTGGAGAAAGCCTCTTGAGGGGGGAGGGGGTGAGCAGGCAAGTCAGGATGCTCTCTACTTTGCAGATACAGAAAGGAGCTGTGTGTTAGTGGGCGTCCTGACTAACCAGTAGTCCAAGGGAAGGGGCGAGCATGACACTCCACACCAGGGAGAAAGCCTTGCATTATTGTGTGGAGTTAGACAGAAGAACAGGAAGTGAGGATTTCTCAGAAGAAATAAGGACATTTAAAAGCAAAATGGAAGGATGAGGTAAGTGAAGGAGGACTGCACTAAGGTAAAGGAAGCTATTTAGGGAAACATTTTTTTACCTTTACAACCTTTAATGTTTCCAGAAGACACTACAAAGCAATGTGTCAAGTGAAAAAAATGAAAACGTGGATTGTGTATATGTGACATATACTCCTGCGCTGATTATCTCAAAACCATAAACGTATATATATATATATATATAAAAACAAATTTCCATGAACACCAGTGTTAATATTGAACCATACAAATAAATATATATAAATAAATATAAATCCAGATAGTGTGTGCTGTTGCACCTAAAAAAACAGTTCTTAATCCTTTTGTTTATCCAGTGAAAAACGTGCTCTGTGCTGTTCAATCAGGTATATTCTCCGTGAATTAACACCCTTAGTGTGTGTCACCACCACATCTAGTAAAGATTGCGCTCACCAGATCACATAAGGGATACAGCATATAATATCCTTTGAACAGCGGTTCTGCACGATCCTTTATCCTGTATATCAGGCCCGAATGGCTCTCCACCTCTTGAGGCTCCCCCAAAAAGAAAAAAGCCTCTTATGGTGTAGTATATTTAAACCAGTGTTTTATTATGAAAGTATAAAAGTAAAAAACTCACTCACATTTTGCAATGCCCAGCCGGCATTAGCTAGTCCAGCGTTACTGTTACTGTTACTGCGGCGTGCGTTCCAGGCCTCGTTTCAGATGCGGTTCAACGGGCGGAAGTTGCAATGTTGACAATGGAGGAGACTATTGGCGGATTCGATGTGTAAAAGGATAATGCCCATATGCCTCTACATGTTTCGCATGCACGCATGCGTCATCAGGAAGCAATGTGTAATCACACAAGCGGCACCATATCAACGTGTAGGTGGCGGGTCGAAGGCTGTAAAATCACAGATCAACTGGCAGTTTTTACGTGCTTCTGGTCACATGTGAAATAAGCCTGAGACTGTATGGCCAGCTTTATAGAATGCTGGATAAAGTCAGTTATCAGAGGTCTGCATAATATTTCAGACCCACTAATTACAAATTCTAAATACATACCATTGTACAGGGCAGCAGAGATTCATAAACGGTATAAAGTGTAATACACGATAAATTCAAATATTTGAGACGCTTTTAGCACTTAGCTGTGCCACGGGTGAGAGAGGGCAGAGACTAGAACAAGAGTTGTCACAAAGCAGTTGATTCACTGAATGTAAATGTAGATGGATCTCCAGAGTAAGATAATAAACAGAACAGCAAATACATATCTGGTGAGAGCACTAAGCAAATATATTGACTTTTAAAAGGAAATTCTTCTTCTGTTCATTCTTTGATCACAAAGGTATAAAAAGGAAGTATAGGAGGTGTATTACCTCTTTCTTCAGTTGTTGCCTTTTGTGAATTTGCCTTCTATGAAACCTCATGGCTGTATGCCTTAAAGCTAGCCTTCACCCTCACTTACTTCAATCCCACTATTGCCCCCCCCCCCCCCTTTTATTATCAGATATTTTTTATTTGTACTATTTTTTTGGGGACTCCTGCTCAAATTTCCTGGATTCTTGCTTGGGTGATCATGACTTATTTGTTGCCCACAGTCTCCTTTGATGCATAGCATGGGTGTCCCAGAAGGTACTCTACAGCACAGGCTCCAAAGCTCCAACAGGCAACCACTGACGATGCACTGTAATGCCGCGTACACAAGGTCGGAATTCCCGACAACAAATGTTCGGTGTGAGCTTGTTGTCGAAAATTCCGACCGTGTGTATGCTCCATCTGACATTTGCTGTCGGAATTTCTGGTAACAAATGTTTGAGAGCTGGTTCTCAATTTTTCCGACAACAAAAGTTCTTGTCGGAAATTTTGATCGTCTGTATGCAATTCGGACGCACAAAAACCTTACACATGCTTAGAATCAATTTGACGCATTCTCGGAATCATTGAACTTAATTTTTTTTGACTCGTTGTAGTGTTGTACATGACCGCATTCTTGGAAATCGCAATTTCCGTCAACATTTGTGTGACCGTGTGTATGCAAGACAAGTTTGAGGCGGCGTACAGACGATCGGACATATCCGATGAAAACGGTCCGCGGACCATTTCCATCGGATATGTCCGATCGGGAGTTTGATCCGATGGCGTGTACACACCATCGGATCAAATTCCCCGCCGCCGGACGGCGCGGTGACGCGGCGGTGACGTTGACGCCGCCGCGTCACCGCCACGTCACCGCACCAGGAAGTAAAACACTTCCGCGCATGCGCCGAATCCATTCGGCAGCGGCGCGGCGGCGGTGGGGGCCGACATGTCTGCTGGTAAGTGTACTAACCAGCAAACATGTCGGGCGGACAGATTCCACCGGATAGATTTCAAAGCTTGCTTTGAAATCTGTCGGGTGGAGAAATCTGTCCGCTAGCCCATACACACGAGCGGAGATGTCTGCTGAAACGGTCCATCGGACCGTTTTCAGCGGACATATCCCCTCGTGTGTACGCCGCCTGAGCCAACATTCCATCAGAAAAAAATCCACGGTTTTGTTGTCGGAATGTCCGATCGTCTGTACGCGGCATTATACATGAGCATCATCAAGGTGCCATTTGCAAGAACCCGGAAGAGACAGGGCCAGATTCTCAGCGGCGATACGACGGAGTATCTCATATACCCCGTCGTATCGCCGTTTTTTTTGCCTCGTATTTATGCGCGTGATGCTTAGCACCACTTTGGCATAGATACGCTTCAACATCCGACAAGTGTAAAACCATTACACTTGCGGATCGTAGGTGTAATGACAACTCCGGCCACTAGGTGGCCTTTACGTTGTTTTCTCATTTGCATATGCAAATGAGGCTAGTACGCCGATTCCCGATCGCTTTTACACCGCCCCGTCGTCGCGTACGTCGTTTTCGTCCGCGTAAGGTTACCCCAGCTTCTATGTGAAGTAACCTTACGAAGTTCCGTCGGATGCCGTCGGGTGCCGTCGGATGCCATGTTAAGTATGGCGTCGGGTCAGCGTCGGCTTTTTCTGTCGCTTACGTCGTTTTACTAACTCGTTCGCGAATAGGGAGTTGCGTAAATGACGCTCACGTCGTTTTGACGTCGGTTTCAACGACGCTTTCCGACGTGAGCTGGAGCATGCGCACTGGGCTTTTTCCCTGGCCGGCGCATGCGCAGTTCGTTCGACGCGGGGGCATGCTTAATTTAAATACAAGCTGCCCCATTTGAATTGCGCGGGTTTACGCTGGGCGATTTACGCGACGCCGGCGAAAACTAAAGCACTTGCTCTAGTACGATGCGGCAGCGTAGTGTAAATGGCTTACGCTACGCCGCCGGAATTCTATGAGAATCTGGCCCACAGTCTGCCCCCTGATGATTTCAGGGTAGAAGATGATGGCGCAGGACTGGATCTGGAGTGGCAGAACAGCAGATCCCTACAGAGCACTAAGTAATTGCTAACCCAGCAACAAAAGGTAAGGGGGTGGGGACAGGTGAAGTTTCTCTTTAAGTTGAACACAATCCAATGGAGGTCCTCATTAGAAGGTATGACACTAGTTGACTCAACACACCTCCGACTTGAATAAACACATCCTGAGGAGAGAATAGGACGGTTCTGCTGTGGAGTAGAGCTTTTCAGTATTAGACTCATTGCAGCAGGAGATTATATTTTTGAGTATGTGTAACTGGGCCTGTCCCACATCCATTAGGCCCCAGGTTACTGTTAAGGGCACACATTGCTTATCCCAGCTTTGACACGTTTCTCCTTAAAGCGTATATGCATGTAGTTTTGGATAGAAGAGGGAAGGGTTAAAATCCTTGTCAAGTTTTTATTGCTGTTTGTGTTCCTGTCAGGTATTTTTAAGGTGGTAGTAAACTCGTATTATATAAAGAAAGAAAAATGGCAGAAATATCCCAATGTTGGACTTTAAAGGCACAATGAGCAGTAGGTAATATATAAACTTTTAGAATAATATTTATTAAATACAGTACAAGGTGCAAAAAGAACATAGAAAGAATTAAACACACACACACACACATATATATATATATATATATATATATATATATATATATATATATATATATAAATAAAATATACGATAAGAAGTGGGCCCCTGTGTGTCAACGTGTTTCGCCATTAAGCTTCGTCAGGACACATACACATACACACATACATACACATAGAATATAACAACACACATCTTAAAAATAGACCATCTCCACTGCTCATTGTGCCTTTAAAGTCCATTATTGGGTTATTTTTGCCCCTGTTTTTCTTTACATAAATCTTTCAAATGGATGTGGCCCTAGGAGTGCTTTCCTTCTATTTTTAAACTTGTAGTATACACTTGTACCTAACGGAATGCTTGTAAAATTGCTTACCTGTAGGTACAATAAAATATCTTCTAAACTTGCGCCGTTTATAAGCTATTTACATTGACTGCAGCCACTGATGTCCCCAGCGCATGCACAGTAGATCTACATTCATGGCACACTTAGTGTGTCGTGAATGCAGAAAGCACTGTGCCGCAATCGTGATTCCTATGTGCATGCATGGGAGTGAGGTCATTGCGGCCTGCCCATTCACACACACACACTGCCAGAGAGCGTGAACTTGGAAGGAAGACCAGATGAAGATAGAAACACTGGAAGCAGTGACAGCTGAGCATTGGAGGGTTTTGTTTTAAAGGCCTCCCATAATGAGCTAGTATGTGGTGCATACTAGTACATTATGGCATAAAGCTTAAGGGTTCCATCTGAATTTACTACCGTATTAACCCTTCAATTTGCCCTGATGACTATTATTTTCCAGACAAAAAGTGATGGGAAATTCTAAATGTTATAGCTGCCATCAGAACAAAAGGTGAGAGACAATGATCCAGTGAGGACATTATTGCGTCTCTAAGACAGTAAGTAAATGGACATCTCCATATTGGCAGCCAACCAGCATCTTTCTATTAGAAACCACATGTAGCGTTTCTCCAGGAGGTGCCATTGGATTTTTTTGGGTCCTTCTGCTCTGCTCCAGTGATATCCTGTCTTGTACCTGCAGCCCTTTACATAGACTGACAGATGTTCTGAGGGTTCAATGAACACTCGCAGGCAAACATCTGCCCTCCACTTGGGTCTCCATTCCACACCCCACAGCTCCAAGAGCAGTGGGCAGATTTTCAGTGTGGCTGTGGCAGCAGTCAATGTGAACCTCCTGTTGTTGGGACAAGCATGGTCTCTGACTGCAGTAGCAGAAGCCATTCCAAGTCTTTCTCCTTTCCTGCGCTGTTCATCAAGGCAAAGGAATGCTTTTTTTAGGAGGCTTGGGAGCGCCTTCCAGTGCTACACACATAACTAATGTTTAGGATCTGGTCATATGATCAGTACCAGAATGGAGATTGTAAGTGAATAATTCTAAACTTTATAATCATTACTTAATCTTCTCAAAATAATAGGTACTTGTTTGTATACCAAGGTTTTCTTTTATTTAATTTATGTTTCTGTTTCAAATTGTTAATTTATTTGTTAACATTCAACTGCTTAACCACTTAATGACCGAGCCTGTTTTTCATTGCAAATAGCAGCCTGATCTTTTGCCAGCCAAATGGTCTGGGGGCTTAAGTGGTTAATATAGGATGTATGGGTGACACTGGAATCAATATGCCAAGTAGGTTTCTTTCAGCAGCAAAAACATTTAATCACACATATATAGTAGCCCTAGGCTGAAATCCCAGCATTGTTCTAATGTTTAAAAGTTTAATCAGGGCGTTAATGAAAGCCAGAAATAGATGGATCGAATCTTGGCCAGTTCAGTAAGGACTGGCCAAGATTAGGGATGAGCTTCGAGTTTGAGTAGAACTCATGTTCGACTCGAATATTGCCTGTTCGCCGAACAGCGAACTATTTGGGGTGTTCACGGCAAGTTCGTGTGAACTTTAGAACCCTGTTAAAGTCTATGGGACTCGAACGTTTGAAATCGAAAGTGCTAATTTTAAAGGCTAATATGCAAGTTATTGTAATAAAAAGTGTTTGGGGACCTGGGTCCTGCCCCAGTTAACATGTATCAATGCAAAAAAAAGTTTTAAAAAACAATTTTTTTTTTGGCAGCAGTGATTTTAATAATTTCTTTAAGTGAAACAAGAAAAGTAAAATATACCTTTAAATTTTGTACCTAGGGGGTGTATAGTATGCCTGTAAAGTAGCGCTTGTTTTCCATGCTTAGAACTGTCCCTGCACAAAGTGTCATTTCTGAAGGAAAAAAAGTAATTTAAAATCACTCGCGGCTATAATGAATTGTCGGCTCCCGGCAATACAGAGATAAGTCATTCATAAAAAAAAAATGTGTGGGGGTCCACAGCATTTTTTTTTTTTAATTTGGGGTGGAGTTCCCCTGAAAATCCATACCAGACCCTAAGGTGAGTGATTTTAAATGACTTTTTTCCTTCAGAAATTACATTTTGTGCAGGGACAGTTCTAAGCACAGGAAACAAGCGATACTTTACAGGCATACTATACATGCCCCTAGGTATGAAATTTAAAGGAATATTTAAATTTTATTGTTTAACTTTAAGCATTATTAAAATCACTGCTTCTGAAAAAACTGACGTTTTTTAAAACGTTTTTTGCATTGATACATGTCCCCTGGGGCAGGACCCGGGTCCCCAAACACTTTTTAGGACAATAACTTGCATATTAGCCTTTAAAATTAGTACTTTAGATTTCAAACGTTCGAGTCCCATAGACTTTAACAGGGTTCTAAAGTTCACACAAACTTTTGGTCTGTTCGCAGGCTCTGGTGCGAACCAAACCCAGGGGTGGTCGGCTCATCCCTAGCCAAGATATGATCTATCTAAGGCATGGGTCTTCAAACTACGGCCCTCCAGTTGTTCAGGAACTACAATTCCCATAATGCCTAGTCATGTCTGTGAATGTCAGTGTGTTACAATGCCTCATGGGATGTGTAGTTCTACAACATCTGGAGGGCCGTAGTTTGAGGATCCCTGATCTAAGGGAATCTATGGGCAGGCTGGTTGTACTGAAGTCAATAAAAGCATGTTGGAATTTTTTTTATGCGATCACTTTTGATAGCTATAGCTGCCAGCAGTGAACATTGTGTTCTGCCAGTGGGGAAGGCTCCCTGCCGTTAGAACACAATAGCACTGCAGGATGATGGGGAAATCAAGCAATGGTGGAAGGAAAGAAAATTGCTGCTTAAGGTGGCTGGAGAAAGCTGCTTCTTATGCTTGGAATACTTCACCTGCTTGCTTTTAGTGGTAAATGTGAAATATTCATAACTAACAGTTTATGTAGATCTGTGTAAAGCGATCCCCCTCTGCCCTCTAACTAACTAAAAAATATAAAAATTCACAAATAGTACCTTAAATCTGTGTTTACCTTTTCTTTTTTTCATGTTTTTGGTAGTGCCCTTCTTCAGGTATAACATCCCTGCCTGGGTCTTATGAACACTTCCTATTGACAGTCCAGCAGTAGTATCTTCCGAGGCTCCAGAAGATTATGGCAGCATGAACATAGGGCGCCAATAATAATGATCCTTGTCTGAACAGCATGAGTGGATCACTGGTCTCCACTCCCTAGAAGCGCACTGTGGAAGATCATGTGATGGTGGATTAAAGTGTGTAAGAAAATGGTTTTAAAGGCATATTTATTATTATTATTGTGAAAGTGTAGGAACAGGTGAGAGCAGATTGATCAGATTTTTCACACACCTATAAAAATCAACTTTTTTTGGCTAGAAAATGACACCAAATATGAAATATTTTATAAAAGCAGAGGCCCTGGAGAATAAAATGATGGCTGTTGCAATTTCTTTTATTTTAGCATCCTTTCATGTGCTACTAGTGTTAGTGCAGGTGAATTTATGTTATGACTCACGATTAGTTTGTGAGTCTGAAATTGGGTCAGTGTTTACTGCAGGTCAGGCTGAATGACTCACAGAGTCCTATAATAAGGCTTACCTATAGATACTGTAAATATCTCCTAAATGTACACCATTTAGGAAATATTTACTATATATGCAGCTAAAGACATCATCGGCGCATGGGCTCTGAACGAATGGCCACCCGGGCCGTTCCTTGATAATCCTGTGCTGTAAATGATGGCTCCCCTGTGCATGCTTGGGAGTGACGTCATCGCGGCTCCAGCTAGACACAGCTGGAGTCCACAGACCCGGAAGGAAGATGAAAGTGGCCTCCGGTGATGAGATTGCATTGCTCGAATACTTTTTTAAGATTCACATAATGTGCTAGTAGAGGAGGGACTAAAGACCCTCCCAGCAGCAAGCATCAGATGGAGACTGATTGCTGAGATCTGCTAGCTGCTGGGAGACATCCTCTGGTGGACAGTGGAACACAACCACAATGCTACCAGCAGGTGATCCAGGTCCTGATATGTAACATCAAGATATTAGCTAGTGATTTTACTACAAGGGTCCTCCCTCTTATAGTGTGGCAATGTTCTGTCCCTTTCTTCCAATTGTTCTACAGTGTTGTCCCTGTATCAAATGCTCTGTTTAACCAGTTTCCGGCCTGCCTATAGTCAAATGACGGCCAGGCGGGATCTCTGGGTGGATGTCATATGACGTCTGTGACGGTATTAGAGCATATCTCCGCCATCCTCTCCCTTCTTCTCCCATAAAAGAAATCACCCCAATATTCCCCGACTAGGAATATCCCTGGAATCGCTGAATAATCCACACATTAGCCATGGCTTAATACTGGATCTAACAGGACACACTTTAATGAAAGTACACAGCACACTTTATACAGGATTTGGAACATCCCGCCCCCAACAACCGCTTTCCTATTGGTCCATTGTAAAGTATTCAGTCTTCACTCTGGTCCTCTAAAAACCATGCAAATGAGGACTTGAAAATGTCTCCGCAGCGATTGGTCCCAAAGCTTGAATAGGGGTGGCCAGAAGCCTGAATATGTGTGTTCAGACAAAAGCCCCAGGGGGTCAATCAATGTACACAATAACCAGCCACAGCACAATGGAGCCGTCTGGAGAATTGAGACAGGGCAGAAGTCATTTACACCTTATAATAGAAAGGCTTTAAATAGGGTTATTACACAATGGACAATAAGTATCACTTATGAGTCTGTTGACCTGGCTGGGGTTTAGAATAACAATTAACACCTCTACACACTGGACAATAAAATGTATCTCACAAGCCCGACTCCGGTATGCCATTGAAGGGTCATTGTCCAATTATCCAGGTCTAGAGGCACACAGGCATTAAGATTAGCAGGGAGAGAATTACATCTTCTGTAATACATGAATTAGGATTTCATGGTCCATGACATTACTCCCCCTGGGAAATAGTTCAACATCTGCAGTGGGACCCAAACGGGTCACTCGAGGATGTTGGGCAAGTAGTCTTAAGGTTCCAGGACTGTCTGCCAGGATAACCCATCCGCCTTCCTGCTTTGCGGCCCTGGCCCATAATCGGACGGCAAGAGGCTCGCATTCAGTCCTCTCCAAAAGCCCCTGTCCCGGCAAGGCCTGTCACACATCTCCCCTTTTGGCAGGGGACTAACCCAGTCGGAGACACCAGATGGGTTGTCTCTGAATTCAGTCAGTAGTTCCAGTCCCCCAAGGCCGGTATCCATACAGTACCCCAAATCACTTGCTCCAAACCGAGCATTACTCACCCCGCCATCCTCTGCCTCTCTCAGGGAACACGTCTGCCGCTGGGGAGAGGCCTGGACTAGCCCTTCTCCCTGGAGTCCTTTCAGCTGCTGGAGAGATGACAGGGTGGCTGGGCTCAGTCCATCATGCTGTTGGGGATCTGGGCCAACTGGCCACCATTTATGGGTTATACTAGTGGAGACTGAAGTCTCATCCACTGGTGTGAGGTGAAAATCCCCCAGTGCTTGCAAAGCAAAGCCGACATCCTCCTCTTTCAGTCCTGTACCATTTTCTGGGGTTGTGCCAGTGGAGACTGAAGTCCCATCCACTACCACAGGGACCCCTTCTTCTGTTAGGTGAAAGCAGAGGCCCGGGGCACTCTGCTCTGTTGCCAGCTCTTCCGCTGGGTTGCTCTGAGTGGAGACCACAGTCCCATCCACCGATATCCGCTCAAGCTGTAGTGGGGTGCAGCCGCCAGTAGCATCTTGTCCTGCTGCCAGGGATTCTGCTGGGAGTAAGAGCTTTACTACCTCAGCTGGTTGCTGGGGAGGGGGGCCAACCGCCCCGGCTCCCTGGAACTCCACAGTTGGTCCCGGTGCTGGGCAGAGATGGCTGGCAATCTGCCCTGTTGCCAGCACTTCTGCTGGGGGTGCATAATCCATAACATCCTCTGAACAGTCTATACATTCTGTAATCTGTGGCTGGGGAGTGATCGCCATCTTCTCACCCTGAGCCTCCAAAACTGCCACAGGGGTGGGGCAGAGGTCTTGAACCCTCTGTCCGGTGACCAGCGCTTCAGCTGGGGAAGTTCCTTGTAACTCCGCAAATACTGCTCTTGGGGCTGGGCAGAGCACAGTGAAGTGTGGCCCTGATACCAGCTCTTCTGCCGGGGGCCCATCAGGTTGTTCTTCCTCAGCAGAGAAGTCTATCACATCCCCTGTCTCTGGAACTGGTGTCTGGGGATAGGGGTTCACCATCACCTGTCTTTCATTTGGTGCTGCTTCTTTAGGCGTTGTCACCGATCGTCGTATTTCTGCAATTCTCAGCTCCTGTTGCCGCTCTCGTTCTTTCTCATCAAAAGCTTTAAAAGCGCTAAACGGAATCTTCCTTGTGTCTGCTGTGCTGTACTCACTGTTTGGAGAATGTGCGGCTGCTTGTCGAACTGCTGCCAGTTTTAACTGTAGTTCTGCGTTTCTTATTTGTTTAGCCTCCTCCGCTACCAGGGTCATCACTTTCAGCACCACATCCGCCGTTGGGTTCGGACCGAACCATGCTAATTTCTCTCTTATTAGCTTGTTAGCTGGTGATTCCTCCTCCTGAATCACTGGTGTCCCCATCTTCTGTACTGCAGGCCTTGCTGCAACCGAGTTCTCCTGGTCTAGCTCCATTTATTCTGCTATGATGACACGCTCGGTTTTGCTGCTAGCAATCCTTCCACAAACTTCCAGTAGTCCTTTCCGTGTATTTCTTTTAAGCAGGGTGTACCAGTCTTCCATTCACTGTTCCCAGTGTCTGCTTGGAATCCTGGTGTAAAGGAAGGTAGAAGGGAACATCCCACTGCTGCCACCAGTGTGACGGTATTAGAGCATATCTCCGCCATCCTCTCCCTTCTTCTCCCATAAAAGAAATCACCCCAATATTCCCCGACTAGGAATATCCCTGGAATCGCTGAATAATCCACACATTAGCCATGGCTTAATACTGGATCTAACAGGACACACTTTAATGAAAGTACACAGCACACTTTATACAGGATTTGGAACATCCCGCCCCCAACAACCGCTTTCCTATTGGTCCATTGTAAAGTATTCAGTCTTCACTCTGGTCCTCTAAAAACCATGCAAATGAGGACTTGAAAATGTCTCCGCAGCGATTGGTCCCAAAGCTTGAATAGGGGTGGCCAGAAGCCTGAATATGTGTGTTCAGACAAAAGCCCCAGGGGGTCAATCAATGTACACAATAACCAGCCACAGCACAATGGAGCCGTCTGGAGAATTGAGACAGGGCAGAAGTCATTTACACCTTATAATAGAAAGGCTTTAAATAGGGTTATTACACAATGGACAATAAGTATCACTTATGAGTCTGTTGACCTGGCTGGGGTTTAGAATAACAATTAACACCTCTACACACTGGACAATAAAATGTATCTCACAAGCCCGACTCCGGTATGCCATTGAAGGGTCATTGTCCAATTATCCAGGTCTAGAGGCACACAGGCATTAAGATTAGCAGGGAGAGAATTACATCTTCTGTAATACATGAATTAGGATTTCATGGTCCATGACAACGTCCTCCCCAGAATGCACCTCATGAGCCCCACAGGCTGGGCTACAGCGCAATCTGTCACTCGCAGTGTCTTGCGAACACAGCAGATGACAGATCAGTGTATCGGCCCGCTGACAGTTGTACAAAATGAATGGCTTCCATTCATTGTGTACTATTATGTTGATCTCTGTGATTGGGCACAGTAATTGCATGGTACAGACAGGGCCAATCACAGTCCATCTGTACCATGTGATTAGCTGTGGCCAACCACAGCTAATCACAATAGTAAACACTGAATTTCATTCAGTAAAAATGGTTGTCTATAAAGCCCTGTACACACGGCCGAGGTTCTCAGCAGAAACCAGCGAGAACCTCGCTCGGAGCCGCATTCTGCCGAGAACCTCGGCCGTGTGTACGCTCTCGGCGAGCCCCGCCCGTCGGGAAACCCGTCGAGAAAATAGAGAACAGGTTCTCTATTTGCTCGACGGCCCGTCGGGATGAATAGCTGGTTGCCTTTCCCGATGAGCGGGTCGCCGATTCTGACGGCCGGCAGAGAACCTCGACGGGCGGAACGATGTGTTCCGCCCGTCGAGGTTCTCTGCCGTGTGTACGGGGCTTGACAGTGATAATCACTGTTATAAGCAATTATAGTGTGCAAAAGAGAACCAAGACCCTAATCCTAAAATTATTATATGTAACGCCTGTGTATTTTCAGTCCAGGTGCTATCTTAAATTTAGAGGGGGATGAGAGAGTTATGTAGCTCTCTTCCATGTGATTGGCTGGAGTGGCAACAAAGTTAAAGTCCCATTTGGAAGCAGGATTGTTTCCGTCGTTCATAGGCCTGAGTCTGCAAATTCTCCTTTCCACAAGTCTTTATTCTATCTAACCTAAGTTCACTGTTTGCCGTGTTGGGCAAGAATAAAACCACAAGAAAAGGCACCGGCTGTTTGGACATTCCTTCATTGTTCTCATCATCATCATCATCATCATCATCATATCCCTAGACATTCATTCAGGTAACACGCTGTCCCAAATCTATCCAGCGGCTCCTGAGGGGGTAGTGCTATATATATATATATATATATATATATATATATATATATATATATATTGTTTTACATGCTGTCACAATTCAGTTATCCTGATCACCATCACACCAGGTATATGATGATGCTGTACTACACTGGTGACAGCATGTAAAAAAAATCGTAATTAAAAAAAAAAATGGACAAAAAAAATTACAACTTCAAAAAAATTTGCCGTGCCTCTTACTAAATACATTGGACTGTTTACCTTCCAAAAAGTGGTAATTTGGGGCATATTTGTACTGTCCTGCATTTGTGGGTCTAAATAAATTAAAAGTCAGTCAGGATTGATAGATTTACAGATATTTATACCATAGTTTGTGGACCCTATAACTTTCCTACAGACCAATAAATAAACACTGATTTGGGTTATTTTCACCAAAGAAATGTAGCAGAATATATTTTTGACCTAAATTTATGAAGAACAATTATTTATTTGCAAACTTTTATAACAGCAGAAATATATATATATATATTTTTTTAAATCAGCAAAAAAAAAAAGAAAAAAAGCCAGTGGTGAAAACATACCACCAAAAGAAAACTCTGCATGACCATGCAATTTTCATTTAAAATCTGACAGCGCTGAAAATTGAAAATTGGCCTGGGCAGGAAGGGGGTAAAAGTGCCCGGTATTGAAGTAGTTAATGGAGACTACAAGAGGCTGTGTCAATTCTCATTGTTCCACTGTTATCCACCGGAGTGCAAATATTTTATTTAAAAAAAATGGTTATTGCTTATAACACTAAATGTACTTCAACAATGCTTTAAAATTAGGAATTAGATTTTTTTGTCTCCTGTCTCTCCTATGTTATGTTTTTTTTCTACAAAAGCTCAATACATTGAATTACTGAAAAGTGATTTTGTTTTCATACACAGGTAGGTTTTGTCATATTGATTGCTTTTAGTGGATAGTTAAAACATATTTTAACAATACAAGCTTTCGGAACACTGGGCTTGTTCTTCAAGCATATTGACAGATCTTGGAAAACATAAAACCTGATTCTGAAGAATACTCATGGAAACATTTGCCAAGGAGGCAATAATAGCAGGTCACGTCACGTAATGGAACCTCCCTCTGATGTGGAACATGCAGTCCTGCAGGTAAGAGCAGCTTTCAGGCACGAGGCTGGCTTGTAAATGACACTGTTTGCCCAATGCCCTGTTGAGATGACTTTGACATGACATCACTTTCTTTATTATACAGCTATTGGCTGCCAACCGCAGATTTGGAGCTTTGCCGCCTCATACATAAACTACCAATTTTCTCTGCATGGTTTCACATGCCACGTGCGCTGTGAGTCATACAACTTGAAAAGATGTCAGGTAGAGTTTATATTTACTATAACAAACAACATTATACATGTCATGTACAGCTATGTATTTCTTCAGCCCAAGCATATAGTATATAGGTTATAAAAACAAACCATAGCCTACAATACAATCCCTAAACAGGTAATGTATTGTCTGGCCAGTAAGGTTTTGCATAATCTATTACTCAAGATGGAATTCTGTGCTTCTATTTTATACTTATATTTTTATACTTTGTTTAGGTCTATGGACATTACTGAATGTTCATGAAAGCAATGAAAGGCAGCTTCTACAGTTCAGCTTGGAGTTTGATTTCCATATGGGGAAGCAAGTTTTATTCCTTCTGAAACATACAAGCAGACACATTTAACTAACATTGGCTCTATCAGCAAAAGGTCTCAACAGCCAGAGAAAAACAATGGCAAGGCCTAGGAGCCTGGTACATGCCGTGAGTCTATCTGTAATTGCCTCCAACATGTGACCGAATTTCAATCATTGATGGTACAGCACTTAAATTTGTCACTTTTGTTCATGATGCAAAGCCAAAATGGAAGTCAGGGATAAATTGTTTCACTTCAGTCTTCTCTTTGTCATTGTGATGGTCTTGTTGGCGGAGAAGAATGTAACGCAAGTTGAACTGTAAGGACTGGTGTCTTTATTCATGTGATTGAATATATGAAACTGCCCCATGACCACACCACTTCTGACAGTTTCCTGCTTTATTATAATGGCACAGGGATTTTAGATAACTCCCCATAATGTATAGAGGGATTTCTGAACTGGAAGATGTAATATCTATCCCATGAAGGGAAAGAAAAAAGTATTATGTGTCCCCGGACTGTGGCCTGAGTCACCAGCTCTTTCAGCTCCCCCACAGGCAGACCAGTGTACTTGTACTGCTGCTGTTTAAATGTAGTAGGTGGTTTTGGTCATCACAGGCACAATCTGTGGGCAGATTCAGAACCCCCCTCAGCTTGCCAGCTCCATAGGACAGTTGGCAACCCTGCGATCCTAGGAGAATCATACGGCACATAAAAGTTGGACAGATGCCACTCCATTATGATAGGGCTGAAGCTGGGACTAGAGGAGCAGTATCGGCAAGTGCGTCCGCCTGATCCGTCTGCACCTACCCATTGATCCCAGTGTCTTTTGGTAAAGGGGCCTGCCAGTAATCTTTCAAAAGGCCCTGTATTTTTATGGACAAAAAATAGCTAAAAATTTACATTTACAGATAGTTAAAGAAATAATAGATTTTTACAAACTCATTGTAAATTTACAAAGAATTGGCAACACTGCTAACCTGGAAGAATCATATTGCACTTGAAAGTTGGACAGATGCCACTCCATTGTGACAGGGCTGCAGCCAAGACTAGAAGAGCAGTATCGGCAAGAGTGTCCACATACTTACTTCTGCGACCGGCACCTACCCAACGCTCCCAGTTTCTTTTAGTGGAGGTGTCTGCCAGTACAAATTACCCTGATTTTTCAGAAAATTTCGAAAATTGACGGACAGTTGTAAAAATCATTGATTTTTAGAAACTGTAGATTTACAGACAGTTGGCAACCCTGCTAACCTAGCAGTACTATATGGTACATGAAGGTTGGACAGGTGCCAAACCAGGAAATGTTTATCATATAATGAAATCTAATTACATAAACATATAACCTTCAGTTTTTTAAGGTCCATTCACATTAATGTAATGTGTTGTATGAAATGGTGATAATTAACAAATATTCATTAGAATAGGGTGCCAAAGCACCGCAACACAGTCAAAGTTGGACATGCACCGTTTTTCTGCCACAGCATACAACAACAACAACGCCTTATCTCTTTTACGACTTTTCCGTTAAAAACAAAACAAAAAACTGCTTGTGTAAAAGTATAAAAAGTAGTCTTGGCGATTTTCCCTGCAAACATACCATTTTTGTAAGTTGTGTTTATTGGATGACAAAGCCACTTGTAAAGTATTTAATGTTATTCCATATACTGTAGAATATGAACAAGCTGGAAAATAGGAATAATTTTAATCAGTTGTATAACTGTGATACCTTATGATTCCCAGAATGACTCTTCAAAGGAGAAACATAAGTATTAGATTTTATTGGACTGTTCAAAATGAAACATACGTGGTCATATAATATGATGAAGCTCTAAGCAACCAGAGTTTTAATTTATTTTATTTTATTTATGTAATATAAACTCTGGCTAAACAACCAAATACACAGCTGAAAACATAGAGAAATGGTTCTAAATGCACAAAATGTATGCAGTAACATGCATACTTTATAATATTTCATAGGGATGGTCACAAGATTACTCAGACTCCATGTCTTTACATGCCCTTAGCTCATCGTCTTTCTGCTAATAAACATTTTTATAAGAGCTTCAAGTCTATTTCTTTCCTGTAAGCTCATTTTAGCAATGCACGTAACCCAAGGTGGCTATATCAAACAGATCTTTTATAATTTAGTCATTTCAATATAATGATTTTTATCTTGCATGGGCAATTTAATAACCAATTTCAAATTTATAAGCTTAAATTAAAGGACAGTACAGGAAGGAAACTTTTGCTAATTCTGTATGAGGTTGAGATGATTGTGTAAGTGAGCTATTTTTTTTATTTTAAATTAGTCTTTTAAGACCATACAAAGAAATGTGTGAAAGGAACATTGAACCAGCACCGGGATCAGAGCTACATTACGAGAAACAAAATTAAAGTCACATTACCGGACCCAGAATCAGAGACATATTACCAGAGCCAAAATCAGAGCCACATTACCAGACATAGTCATTGTAGAATTTATTATAGTTCAATAAGTGTCTTACGTATGAATGTTACTAGAAGAATCTGTCAGAGCTGGATTTTGTTATTTCACTTTAAAATGGGAAAAATTAATAAACATTTTGCAGGAAACGGTCTTGTTGATTGGTTTGAATCATTTAGCCACTGTCTATGCACAGTACACATGTTAATGCAAATGGACGAAGTATAAGAGAATACCTAGTAGGCTATGTTTGACCAAATCTGTAGTCATTTATGAGCTGGTTTTCCAGAACTAGAAGTAGTTCCATGTTATGAAAATAAGAATGGAGCTATGCTACCAAATCCAGAATAAAACCAAACTTTAAATCCTTAAAGTACTGTTACTTAGTTACTTATGTCAGAATGTTGCTTACAACTGACACAGCAGAACTGTTTACTACTTTTCTTTCTTAATTGGCAAAGTCACCCATAAAGTATGTAATAGCATTCTGTATATTTTAATACATCAACAAACTGCAGAGGAATAATTTTGCTAATAAGCATTAATGTGGCTGTGATGGTGAACTATATAATTTGCAGGAGAACTCTTCAAAGGAGAAGTATGTGTGTATCTGATTTTATTGGATTATTTAAATATGACACGTGAATGAATGTAGTGTAATGAGCACCTTCCCTGTTATAGGAGAGCTACAGTTTTCATTAAAGAGTAACTCCAAAACATTCCCCTCTGGGTGATCTATGTACATTGCAAGGAGTATAACAAACTTTGTTGCAGATTCTGAAATGTTGTTATTCTGAAGAAATCCCTCTGTCGTTTCTCTGTATCCATGTGGGAAACTGAATCTAATGGGAGTGGTTTCATAATTATCAATCAGCTGTGCAACTTGCAGAGCACTACTGATGAAATCTGTTGGCCTGCTTCCCATATTTCCCTGTACACACGATCGGTTCGTCTAATGAAAACGGACCGATGGATTTTTTCATCAGATATCCGATGAAGCTGACTTTCATCAGTCCTGCCTACACACCATTGGTTAAAAATCTGATCGTGTCCAGCGCGGTGACGTAAAACACAACGACGTACTGAGAAAAATTAAGTTCAATACTTCAGAGCATGCGTTGACTTGATTCTGAACATGCATGGATTTTTGACCAATGGATTTCCCCACAGACGATCGTTTTTTTCTATTGGTTTTTTAACCATAAGAAAATTTTAAAACAGGTTATATTTTTTTTCACCTATGGGAAAAAAACGATTCGTTCGATGAAAACTTTCTGGGAAAACCAGTGAGCCCATAACACAAGCTGGTAATGATGGGGGGGAGGGGGGGGGGGTTTGCATTCTGTAAACATTATGTGTATAGAATGCCTCCAGGTAGTCATATTGAATCTACAGAAAATTACAGCGGATGTAGATTGAAAAGGAAAGGTCATTTTTAATTACATTAAAGAGGAAGTAAACCCTGATGGGTTTTACTTCCTCTTTATTTTTCTGCAAAGGTAAAGCATAATGGGCTAGTATGCAGAAGAAACCAATACAATGCCAGCGCTGTCCCTTTTCTCTCTAATTGCATCCATCTTCAACCCCTCCTGCGCATGACTAAGAGAGAAACAGGGCCAGGGAAAGGCCGGATAGGTCAGTGTGGTGGGTAGGGGTGTAGACCTTACCTGGGCAGGGTTCAGATGAGAGGGTCTTTGCAGAAAGGTTGTTTTTTTCTCATTCCAAGGAGTCGAAGAAGAGGCAACTTTCCATCCGTCTGTGCTGGTGTTAGGGGTTATCCTAGTGTACTGGTAGTGGTGGTGTTTTTTGTATCTCAAGTTTAGATCAAGTTCATTAAAAAAAACCTTAGTTACACTTACCGGTAACGGTATTTCTATGAGTCTTTCAGGACAGCACTTGGAGAGAGCGCAGCTCCACCCACTTCCCAGGAAACACTGCAGTCACTGCTATAACTTTCGCCCACCTCCACCATGGCCTCAGTTGTACATGAGCACCTCCGGCCATACTGAAATGAGATAAGCAGAACATAGCAACTAAAACATGTTAGTACAACACACATATATATATATATATATACATATATCCACCAGAAGAGAGAAGGGTGGGTTATCGGTGCTGTCCTGAAAGACTCATAGAAATACCGTTACCGGTAAGTGTAACTAAGGTTTTTTCACTTCGTCTTTCAGGACAGCACTTGGAGATGATAACCGAGTACTTACTCTAGGGTGGGACCACCGCTTGCAGGACTTTCCTGCCAAAAGACTGCTCCGCCGCTGAGAGCAGATCCATCCTGTAGTGGCGAGTAAAAGTGGAAAAACTCGTCCACGTAGCTGCCTTGCAGATAAGCTCTGGTGAAGCTCCAGCCCGTTCTGCCCAGGAAGTTGCCACTGCCCTTGTAGAATGTGCCACCACCCCTGGGGGAGGTTTTATACCCCTAGCCTTATAGGCCTCGTGGATAGCCATACGGAGCCATCTGGCTAGTGTACTTTTGGAAGCACCGTACCCCCTACGTGCACCCGAGAACAACACAAACAGAGAATTGGATTTTCTAATTTCCCTGGTGACTTCCAGGTAGTGCATAATGCACCTTCTGACATCTAAGGTATGAAACTCTTCTTCCCTTGAACCGGAAGGAGCCGGACAAAAGGTAGGTAACACTATTTCTTGTGTCCTATGGAAGGCCGATACCACCTTAGGAAGGAACCCAGGATCTGTCCTCAACACGACTCTATCTGGGAAGATGGTCAAGAAGGGTTCCACAATAGAAAGAGCCTGTAGCTCACTAATTCTCCTAGCCGAGGTGACGGCTACTAAAAGGACCGCTTTCAGGGTCCAAAATTTTAAAGATGCTTCCAACAGTGGTTCGAAAGGTCTTTTTGTCAGACCCCCCAAAACCACCGATAAGTCCCACTTGGGTAAAAACTTAAAGGGGGAAGGCCTAGCCCTGGCCAATGCCTTAAAAAATCTGATGACATAGGGATCTAGAGATAACCGTCTCTCTAGAAATACTGATAGCGCAGCAACCTGTGCTTTCAGGGTGCTGGCTGCCAGACCCTTGTCCATCCCGTCCTGTAAAAACTCCAGGACCGAAAAATTATTCATGGGGGAACAATTCTTTGAACTGCACCAGGAATTAAAGACCCTCCAGGTCTTGAAATAAATCGCCCTGGTAACTTCCTTTCTGCTACTAAGTAGCGTATCCACTAACCGTTTAGATAAACCCTTCCTACTCAGGATTAACTCTTCAGTAACCAGGCCGCCAGGTTGAGCCGATCCACGTTGGGATGGAGCAGAGGACCCTGGTATAACAAGTCCTTTCTGACTGGAAGTAGCTGATGAGGTTCTATTGCCAGTTTCAGCAGGGTTGAAAACCAAGGCCTTTTGGGCCAGTATGGGGCTATCAGGATAAGAGTCGTCTTTTCTACCTGAAGTTTCCGCAGAACTAATGGAATCATTTGTACTGGGGGGAAAGCATAACACAAACGGAAGGGCCAATGCTGAACCAACGCATCTAGACCCTCCGCCTGATCCAGTCTGTTGAGGGAAAAGAAAACCGAAACCTTGGCGTTGGCTTGGGACGCAAACAGGTCTATCTGAGGGGTTCCCCACCTGTCTGCTATTTCCTGGAACACCTCTGAATTTAGACTCCACTCGGATTCCAGAACCCTCCTCCTGCTTAGGAAGTCTGCCAGGTGGTTTAAACTGCCCTTTAGGTGTACTGCAGACAGAGATGCCAAGTTTGTCTCTGCCCAGTAAAGCATGTGTAGGGCCAGGTTCAGGAGAACCCTGCTCCTCGTGCCCCCCTGCCTTGAGACATAAGCTACCGCTGTAGCATTGTCCGACAGTATCTGGACATGCTGACCCTGTATCATCTCCTGGAAGGCCCAAAGCCCTAGGCAAACAGCTTTGAGTTCCCTCCAATTGGAGGACCTCTTGGACTCTTCCCTGGACCAGGACCCCTGAGCCAACTGACCCCTGAGGTGAGCACCCCATCCCCAGGAGCTGGCATCCGTAGTTAGGACCATTGTAGCGGGGAAGGACCACACTAGACCCTGACTCAAATTTGCGTGAGCCCTCCACCACCAAAGTTTCCTTTTCACTGAAGTTGGAACCCTGATCTCCTTTTCTAGGGGTTCTCCATGCGTCCAATTCTGTAGAATCGCCTGCTGGAGACTCCTTGAATGCAGGCGGGCCCACTGAACCGCAGGAATGGAGGATGTGAGAAGTCCCAGGGTGGACATAGCTGCACGAACTGACACTGACAGATTCGTCTGCACTGCCTTCACTGCTGCCTGAACCTTGATTATTTCCTCCTCTGGTAGAAATAACCTCTCCTGGATGGAGTCTATGGTGTACCCCAAAAAGACTATGGCCTGAGAGGGAACTAGATTTGACTTCTCTCTGTTCATAATCCAACCTAGACCCTCCAAATGGGCCTGGGTCCTCCATAGGTCTTTGAGAAGCTGATCTTCCCTCTTGGCGAACAACAGGAGGTCGTCCAAGTATGGAATTACCGAAACTCCTTCTAGCCTTAGAGGTGCCAAGGCCTCCGCCACCACCTTCGAAAAGATCCTCGGAGAGGAGGAGAGACCGAACGGCAGGGCCCTGAACTGAAAGTGTTTGATCTCGTTTCCTGTCCTGATCGCTAGACGCAGGAAACGCTGAGAAGAGGCTCTTATCGGGATGTGAAGATAAGCATCCCTTAGGTCTATCGAAGCCAGAAAGCAACCTGCAGGAAGGAGCTTTCTGACCGAGTAGATGGTATCCATCCGGAACCTCTTGTACTTGATTGACCGATTCAGGAATTTTAAGTTCAGAATCAAACGAAATTTTCCTGCCGGCTTTTTTACTAGAAACACATGGGAGTAGCAACCCGCCCCCTGTTCTTGTTGGGGTACCGGGGTGATCACCCTCTGCTGGAGAAATTCCTCTAACAGCGACAACATTGCCCGGGATTTCTCCTGATCCCTGGGTAGCTGAGTCGCATAGAAACGCGACGGTGGTTTCTCTGAGAACTCCAGCGTGTAGCCCTCTGCAATAACCTTGAGGATGTATGCACTGGAAGTCGTCTCTGCCCACTGTGGAAGGAACGACTGAAGACGTCCTCCCACAGCCGGGCGACCGTCACTGGGGTTTAGCGGGCTGGCTAGGGGAGCGAAACAACACCCCGGGTCTCCCTCTACCCCTCTGAGGCCGCCAGGACCTTCCACCCTGACCTTTTTGTATCTCTTTAGGATCTTGGGGCTGGAAAAAAGGACGAAAATTTTTCCTGGTCCGCGGTACTACCTTCTTTAAGGGGAAGGCTTTTTTCCTATCCGCCGTCCTATCCAGAACCGTGTCCAGACCGGCGCCAAATACCAGATCTCCATCGAAGGGCAGACCACATAACTTAGCCTTCGAAGCCGTGTCCCCAGTCCAGGTTTTAACCCAGAGAGCCCTCCTGGCCGAATTCACTAGGGCCGAGGAACGGGCTGATATTCTCACTGACTCGGCTGAGGCATCTGCCATATAGCCTACTGCCTTCAGAAGAATCGGGAAGGACTCTAGCAACTCTCTGCGTGAGGTCCCAGACTCAATGTGACCCTTCAGCTGTTCCAACCAATGCTCAAGGTTCCTGGCCACTACTGTGGATGCCATAGCTGGTTTGAGGTTGGCCAGAGAGGCATCCCAAGCCTTCTTTAAGAGCGCCTCTGCTCTTTTATCTAGGGGATCTTTTAAGGTGCCCGTATCCTCAAAGGCCAAGTCTGTATTTCGGGATACCTTTGAGAACGCAGCATCCAGCTTAGGTTTCTTATTCCATACCTGCGCTGGATCCTCATCAAAAGGAAATCTCCTCTTAAGTGATCGGGAAAAGAAAGGAGCCCTCTCTGGGTCTTTCCACTCCCTTTTGACCGCATCTGACAATACTCTATGTACTGGAAAGGTTCGATGCTTGACTTCGTCTAAACCCTGGTACATCTTGTCATGCAGAGACAAATGCGTCTTATCCACCCTAATGTTTAAGGTGGAATGAATAGTTTTCAGTAAGTCATCCACCTCTTCTAAGGACAACTTGTAACGTGAAGAAGAAGATTCTCCTGTATCTTCTTCTTCCGCCTCTGACCCTGAGACTAGGCTGCTAGGCTCTTCCTCCTCGGACTCACTACCTGCCCCTCTATAATCCAAAGGTGCACTAGTGGAGGCCTTAGCTGCTGACCCTGACGCCGCCCCTCTGTCCAAGTAGAGAGCGAAACGACTGAAAGGTCTCTTCTAGCTCTTTCCTAAAAGAAGAGAGCATCTCTTTGGGTTGTTCGGAGGCTGCACTAGTAGAGGCTTCCCCTTTGACTATGTCCGCGATGCATGCCTTGCATAACGGCTTAGTCCAAGACCCTTTAAGGGTTGTTTTGCAGGTAGCACACCGTTTCTTAGGAGGGGGCACTGCAATTTTTAGCTTCTCTTTAGCTTTCTGAAAAACACAAAAGACAACAACCCCATGTTTAACTTTTTGTGTCTCAGACCCAAACCACCACCACCACAAAACAGCCAGTGAACAAAAAACACACCAGGTTCCATCACCGCTGTACCAAATAAACAACACTCTCCCAGGGACGTGACTAGGGTGAGTGAGGCAGGCTCCTCTCCCCAAAGGGGCAGTAGGAGGGACATAACAAGGAACCAGGTAGACTTAAACCGCTGTTTTCCTACCTGGGCCGGGCTGGTGCATGTGGCTCCTGCTCCCGCCACCTCCGCTGCGTCTTCTGGCTCCATTCTCCCAGAACGCGGCGATCGTTTGTGCGCCTCCTTTTGAAAAGTCCCGGTTAACCCCACCGCTGTGGGAACCGGAAATTGCACCGCCGAGGCTGCCCCTCCCTTCTGCGTTCCAGCGGCCGGAACCGGAAGCCGCCACGCACCGCCGGAAGTCCCGCCTCCACCGGAAATGACGTTGCCCGCCCTCCGTACCGGGACATCGCAGACCCCCGGAGACCGGCATCTAACCGCCCCCAACATGGTCTGCAATGCCCAGCCTATTGGCGCGGAACCCCCGGCAGCCTTTACCCTCGCCGGGCTCGAGAAGAGGGGAGCACCGAAACGTCCCCCACGCGTCAGGGGGGAGGTAGGGTCTGCCTCCTAAAGAAAAAACAACCGATCGCAGGTATGCCTTTAATCCGTCTCCCCCTGGAGAGAGTCCAGCATCCTCCTGGTTCCCTGCAGCGCTTCCACCATGGCCGGAGGAAACACTACAACTGAGGCCATGGTGGAGGTGGGCGAAAGTTATAGCAGTGACTGCAGTGTTTCCTGGGAAGTGGGTGGAGCTGCGCTCTCTCCAAGTGCTGTCCTGAAAGACGAAGTGAGAAAATATATACATACATACATATATATATATATATATATATATATATATATATATATATATATATATCTATATATATATATAGATATATATATTTTTTTTCAATTCCTTTATTTTAATTGTCATACATACAGAGAAATAAACAATTTCATTAAACCATCAATAATATGAGCTCCAACGAATCCATTCAAAATCCAATTAGCAGCATTACTCCTATCTTAATTACACCCACAGAAAAAACAATACCTAGTTATTTGGGATAGTCCCCATTCTATCTTCCGTTAGACCTGCTTCTCTTGTATGCCCTGACAACATAGTTTACTAAGAAGAAAAACCTCTACATATCTGAAGAGGAGAAAGTAAGAAGCCCCACGAGGGAGTTTCTAAAAAAAAAAAAGAGAGAAAAAAGATAGAAGGAGAAAAAAAAAAAAAAGACTGATATGGGAGGTCAGAGTTGAAGGGAAAATGTACCGAGGTAAAGGTGTGTGACTCTCAGGAGCAAAGAGGGAACTCCCTTCCTTCGAGAATTTTAATGTATTCCATTGGCCCCAAGTTTCTAGATATGTCTCCTTTCGATTTTGAGTCCATAATAACAAATCCTCCATCTTATTAAAGGGGTGTTCCAGTAATTTTTTATGTTTATTAAAAGTCAGCAGCTACAAAAAGTGTAGCTGCTGGCTTTTAATAAGCATACACCTACCTGCTCCACGTTCTGGTGACGCACCGGCCGGGGCTCCGCTCCTCCCCCCCCCTCTCCGGCCGGCGTCTTCATTCTAAGTGTGGGCACCCAGCCGTGACAGCTTTCGGCTTCATGGCTGGGCACCCACTGTGCATGCGCGAGTGGCGCTGCGCCATCGGATTGGACAGGCGATCGCCTGGGACCTGTCACGTGTCCCAGGCAATCGCCTACAGGGAGGGGCTGCCAAAAGGCGATATGACTATTCGCCTTAGCGAATAGCAGGAAGTCCCACTCCTCCTGAAGCCCCCACTCCCCCCCCAAAAAAAATTACATGCCAAATGTGGCATGTAAGGGGGCGAGGAGTGGATTGAGCGGAAGTTCCACTTTTGGGTGGAACTCCGCTTTAACCTCTTCAATTTGTGTGACCCATGTAAGAATTGTGGGAGGGCTCGTATCTCTCCACTGCCGTACGTATATATATATATATATATATATATATAAAATAGTTTACTAAATGGTGTATGTTGCTCATTCTTGGCGTACTTGGCGGGTCAAGGGGTCTTTGAGGGGTTAGTGAGTAAAAAATAGTTACAAAATTGAGGGGGCCCATCTAAGGTATGGTGCTTCCGCTTGGTTAGCGGTGGTTCTCACAGGAGCTAGGTCCCCTGGGAGGGGAATCTGTAAGTATGTGTGATGTCGTAACGTCTTTGAGCCGGTTGGGGCGCAGCTGAAGGCATGGACAATTACAGTTAAAATTATGCCTCAAGGACACCGAAATACCTCTTGTTGTTCGGAATTACATTGTTGAATTTGCACTTATTGGTATGTGATGTTATTTTATTCTTTGGTTAATAAAATTGGCTGCTGTGACCAAATAAAACCTATGTCACTCAGTCTGTGTCTCTATTCTATAATTGTAAGGACCCAGGTCGATGAATCCTTTAGTCAAGGTTTATAATGACACATTTTCACATCCTCCAGCCTCAGCTTCTTTTGCAGCTCTCGCTATTCGGTCATGTGACATCACAGAGCTACAGGAGAAGATGGTCCTGGAAGACTTCCCTCTGCCAAATGCTGCGATCACAGGTCTGAATGGGGAGCAAGTAGCTATATACAGTCCTGATCAAAAGTTTAAGACCATTTGAAAAATGGCCAAAAATCATATTTTACATTGTTGGATCTTAACAAGGTTCCAAGTAGAGCTTCAACATGCAACAAGAAGAAATGAGAGTGAGTCAAAAAAAAATGTGAGCATTCAATTTAATGAAATTTAATGAAAACAATTAATAAACTGATCAAAAGATTAGGACCACACCACCAAAAAAAAAAAACTAAACACCCCCAAACAGAAATCCAACTTCCAAACATGAACTCAGTAATAAGAAGCTCCACCGTTATTGTTGATCACTTAAAAAAGTTGTTTAAGCATGCTTGATGCAAGCGTTTCCATGAGGTGAGTGGGAACATTTCTGCAAGTGGTGAAGACAGCCGCACGAAGGCCATCTACTGTCTGGAACTGTTGTCCATTTTTGTAAACTTCCTTTGCCATCCATCCCCATCCCCATCCTCTCAATTGGATTTAGATCAGGGGAACAGGCTGGATGGGCCAAAAGAGTGATGTTATTCTCCTGGAAGAAGTCCCGTGTCCTGCAGGCATTGTGTACTGTAGCGTTGTCCTGTTGAAAAACCCAGTCGTTACCACACAGACGAGGGCCCTCAGTCATGAGGAATGCTCTCTGCAACATCTGGACATAGCCAGTGGCCGTTTGACGCCTCTGCACTTCCTAAAGCTCCATTGTTCCACTGAAGGAAAAAGCACCCCAGACCATTATGGCGCCCCCTCCACTGTGGCGCGTAGAAAACATCTCAGGTGGGATCTGCTTGTCATGCCAGTAACGTTGGAAACCATCAGGACCATCAAGGTAAAAACATTTCTCATCAGAGAATAAAACTTTCTTCCACCTTTGAATGTCCCATGTTTGGTGCTCTCTTGCAAAGTCCAAATGAGCAGTTCTGTGGCGTTCAAGGAGTCAAGGTTTTTGAAGACGTTTTTTGTTTTTGAAGCCCTTCAGTCTCAGATGCCGTCTGATGGTTATAGGGCTGCAGTCAGCACCAGTAAGGGCCTTAATTTGGGTCAAGGATCGTCCAGTGTCTTGATGAGAGACCCTGCTTATGCAGTTCAGCAACCCGACTATGTTCAAAAAGGGAGAGTTTTTTTGTTTTTGCCATCACAACGTGTGACTACCTGAATGAAAATGACAATGAATCCACATCTTTGCACAGATTTGGCCGTTTAAAGGCATGTGGTCCTAAAATTTGGATCAGCTTAAAAACAGCCTGTTTCAGTTTATTCGTTATTTTCAATTAATTGAATGCTCAAAAAATGTTTTGTCTCACTCTCATTTCTTCTTGTTGCATGTTGAAGCTCTACTTGGAACCTTGTTAAGATCCAACAATGTAAAATATGTTTTTTTGCCATTTTTCAAGTGGTCTTAAACTTTTAATCAGGACTGTAGTACCAATCAGCTGTCACTGATTGTGGGTCTATCTCTGATTGATGTCTGAATAGGGAAGTATCTCCATTTATTGCCACAAGCCCATCACATTGTATTAGTACTAGCCCAGCTGGCAAATGCTCCCCAAGACTAACCCTGCCCTCATGCAGGGGATTAAAAGTTAGTCTAACACAGGTGCCCTTTGTTCACCACTATTCAATACTAACATGATATTTGGATTAATTGCATGGTAATTTATTTTACATACATACATTTTGCATTAGGATGTAAAGTAGAGCTTACAAATAATTCTGCTAAAAATATAACTCAGGTCCATAAACAAGTGAATGAAAAGGTGATGACTCTGTCTGATAGAAATGTGTGTTACTCTGTAAATCAGTTTACTATGGAGAGGTTTATTTGCATGAAAATAATGAAATTATAATTCTCCAGACTGAAAAAAAATATATAATTGTGTTTGTGTATCCGATGTGTAAGAAGATGGACAGACATTAATCTTTGGGCTGGGAAAATAAATACTACATTTTGATTTGATTCACTCAGACATTCCAAGTTAGACAGTATGAAGTCATCAGGACACCACACCTAGCCTGGAGAAGAAGTCATCAGCTAATGACTATTTATATTTATATTTCATGTGTTTCGATCATGAAAATATGCAAAGATGCTGAATTATCATATGTTGCCATACCCAGCATTTTTTTTATACCTTAATATGTTTTTATACAATTTTAGCAGCCTGTCAAACTAACGTTTTTTAGAGCTGTCAAGTGTGTAGTATTAGTACAGATATTGTACAGTCAGATTGTAACATGTATGGTGAGTCTCAAGGTGCTTACAACCCAACTTCAGGATGAATGTAATCCCCTCCCAATCCTCCCTCTATCTGATCACTGGGTTGAGAAAAAAAAAAGAAACTCTAAACGCTTTTTTTCACTTACCTGAGTCATGTGATCATCCAATGCCAGGTCTGTCTCATCACTGTTTACTTCTTGGAGGGATTCTTCTCAAGGCCGATCCGCACTATAGGCTAACTACGCAAGCCGCTTAGGGGCCTGCAAAGCTGCAGAGGGCCCCCCAAATTACTAGAGGCCCCGCCTGGTGGAAAGTCATTCTCGGCCCCTCACCCCACTTCTCAACTCGCTGGCTGCATGGGAGAAGAGGTAAGAAGTCAGCACCACCCGCTTCTTACTTTAATGTAAGATGTCATTTCCGACAGCATAACCCCCCCCCTTCCCCCCGCTTCTCAACTTTAATCTTTAATGTCATTTTGCTTAGGGCCCCAGGGAGGTCAGAATCGGCACTGGTTCTTCTTTTGGGTATCCACATCACACCTGTTGGCCGGCCAGCAAAGTGGTCCTATTAGGATCTTGAGAGA
Organism: Rana kukunoris; assembly: GCA_029574335.1. Lineage (NCBI taxonomy): Eukaryota > Metazoa > Chordata > Amphibia > Anura > Ranidae > Rana > Rana kukunoris. Next base: position 576,307,304 of record CM056050.1, on the reverse strand, counting down.
TGGCATCAGGCCTATGGGAGTGAGGGGGAGCGGGCTTCAAATCTTGCATGCAGAAATGGATTGTCCACAGGAGGAAATAAACCTAGATGGGGGGGGGGGGGGAATCAGGTTGAGTATAATAGACTCTACCGAGCAAGGAAAACTTTACTCTGGGAAGAATGAGTTAAAGGGGGTGGGAGGTCAACATTATTTTGAGTGTAGTGGAGCTTTAAAGTGGAATTATGTAGATCCTTCTACTAAAGAATATCAGGAACCAACACATTTTGAGGACCTGCATCCCCTTCCTCAGGTCTGATAAATATATGTCAGCAGAGAGCAGTAAGTGTGATGCTAAATCTTATATAAGCAGCTAAGCAGCTAAACATTAGCATTAATTATCAAATATAAATTGTTAGAGACACATTAGGAGAATCTATCAATTCTGCATATCTTGACAGGGAATAATAATGATCCAAAGTTCCCTAACCGGCCCGATTCAGTGATCCGCTAGACTGCGGTAATTTTCTGAGACTTAAAGCCTCTTACGGTATTAACATTAACATAAGAGAAAAATCCTGGAATGAGTGCCATCTCATATATATGGGCTGGGAGCATAAATGTATGTTCCCTCATCTGTTATGGACCCCTAACCATCACGACCCTATATGAGCTGTTGGGCTATTCTATTCAAAACCATGTACATTAATATGAAGTTTTCTGAAAAGGCTTAGCATACGATTTTGGAGTCCTAGTGGGGTAAGATGTGCCCATTCAATCAAAGACCATTTATGAGGTCAGGTACTGATGTTGGATGAGAAGACCTAACTTGACGCCCAGAGGCGATTAAGTTTGCATGTGTTGCGCTATATAAGTTTTCATTCATTCATTCATTCATTGACACTGGCATTCCAATCTCTAAAGTGTTTAGTAGGGTTAAGATAATAGATCTGTGTAAGCTACTCAAGGTCCTTCATGCCAAATTCACCAACCATGTCATGTTCCAGACATGCTGGAACAGAAAAGAGTCTTTACTAAACTGTTGCTTCATGGTAGGAAGTGCACAGTTCTCTAAGCTGTCTTTGCATGTTGTAGCATTAACAGTACCCTTCACTGGAAACACCTGAATTCAATAATTTTCAGGGGTGTCAACATACTTTGGGGCATATTGGGGTTGATTTACTAAAAATGGAAAGTGCAAAATCTGGTGCAGTTTTGCTTAAAAGGGTTGTAAAGGTTTGTTTTTTATTTTCTAAATAGGTTCCTTTAAGCTAGTGCATTGTTGGTTCACTTACCCTTTCCTTTGATTTTCCTTCTAATTTTTTTTTCTTTGTCTGAATTTCTCACTTCCTGTTTCTCCTCAGTAAGCTTGACCCATCATCTGAGCTGTTCTGGCTGGGGATTAGTCAGCATGCTCGTCCCTCCCTTTGAAGTACATCCCTGCGGGGATGCACCGTCTCCTTGCAGGAATGTAGTCCCAAGGGAGGGGGTGAGCATGCTGACTAACCCCCAGCTAGAATGGCTTGGATGATGGGGGGCAAGCTTACCGGAAGTGAGAAATTCAGACAAAGAAAAAAAATGTAGAAGGGAAATCAAAGGAAAAGGTAAGTGAACCAACAGTGCAATAGCCTAAATGAACCTATTTAGAAGATAAAAAAACGAACCTTTAGCCCTGGTTCACACTGATGCTACTTTGAAATCGTGCAACTTTACTTGAAGTAGCGCAATTTCAAACTAGCAAGGTCAGTGCGATTTCAGGTGCTACTTGATAGACATTTGTGTGGCTTCATACACAGATGTCTATAGAAATCGCACCTGAAATCGGCAAAAGTAGTGCAGAAACTACTTTTGCAAATTGGTGCAGTGCCGCGAAATCGGTATCGCACCAATTGGAACAGTGCCATTGCCAAAAAATCGCTCCAATGTGAACCTAGGCTCACAACTCCTTTAATTTAACAAGCTGAAGTTAGAAGCTAATTCGCTACCATGCACCAAATTTTGCACTCTCCAGTCTTAGTAAACCAACCCCATCATGTACAACAGGGTTATCTGCTGTTTATTTAAAACAACAAATGTCTGTCTAATATTCACTTAAATATGTTATATTCACTTTCACGATTGTTTTTTGACATTGAATTTAAACAGTGTACATGTGGCATTTTTGAAAGTCATGATACAACAGATTATTGTGAGAGAAATATGCAAAATGGAGTACAGAGAAAAAATAGTTTATAGAATAATAAATGCACCGGAATAATATGTGAAGACTTTTCAGGATGTGGACATCTTGTTATGGTTGGATAATAATATTTGATGGTTGAATACGTTTTGTATGTCTCGACACAAGACTGGGATCTGAGAGCAGCTGACACATAAAATATATTGGTAAATTGGAGCTGTTGGAACTGTCATTTAAAAATCACTCATAAGAAATCACATGTAAATCCCAAAGAGATGACTAAAGCCCCCTTTCTTTTCCGGTCAAATATTTTTTATGAAAGGCTTTTCTTTAACTGCATTTCAAACTCTTCACTCTTTTATACTGTATATGTATGGTCTACCAAATGCTGCATACTTGAACTGAATGTATCAAGATATACTTAAATATATCTAAAGCAAAACCATGGCCCAGATTCAGAGAGCCATTACGCCTGTCTAAGTGGTGTTAGACTGGAGTAATTTCAAATTACGCGCGTTTTCTAGCTAGTCGAAAACCTCAAACCATGAATAGACGGCTGCGGGCTTCGATTAGACTGGATTACGTGTTTGTACGCCTTCGGATCTACGCTGCAATAAAATTGCGGCCACTGGGTGGACTTCCCGTCGTTTTCGGCCTCGGGGTATGCAAATGAGCTTTTGCCAGCGATCCCCGAAATTACGATCTTCAATCGCAATCTCTTACGGCACCTTTAGTCATCTTTTATTTGCGTAACAAGTATGGCCGTCGTTCCCGCGTCGAATTTCTACGTTTTCCGCCGTCTTTTATTATTTTTAACGTAAGTCGTTCGGGAATAGGAATGTTCGTAAACACCGCTACTCAAACAACGAATGACGTAACGACGTGATTTCGCGCAATGCACGGCGGGAAATTTCTGAACGGAGCATGCGCAGTTCAATCGCGTATTTCGATTACACGGCGAGAAATAGACTATGCCGCCGTAGCGTACGGGCAAAAATCTACCAGGATTCGGTGTAGAGCCTGGTAAAATACGGCAGCGTAGAGTATTTCGATTACGCAGCGGAATATTAAGTGTATGTGAATCTACCCCCATGTTTTTATTTAGTTTTAGATGTGTCTTATGGTCCTCTTAAGGTCTTTTGTTTATAGTCGGTTTCGGAGCCTTTCATATTTTTAGGCATTTGAATCCCCAAACCTAGGTGTTACATTTTTGCCATCATAGGATAAGTGACCATGAAGAGCCAGAGATACTATGGTCAAAAGTTTCATAGACTTATGGCCATCACACCTAGACTTTATGGCCAAAAGCACAGCTTCAATTGAGGGTTTAAGGCATCCCCCAAGCATATTATTTTAAGAATTTGTGTAATTTTATTGTTGCCCTTTGCATTTGTACATGTCCCCCATGGCAATGCCAAGTTACCCATGCATTCTTTTTTTAAAAACCTTTCAAACTGACCTTGATAAGGAACAAAATACCAAATTGTATCTCCCAAAGACTTCAATGGGGTTTAGTGCAATGTTTGAGCTTTAATGTTTTTTTATGGGTTTGCTGAAACTCCAGGGAACCAAATTTTGCTGTGAGTTTTAGTTAATTGTGCATTTCTAATCTTGATGTACCAGTTTGAGTAATTACATTTTCCCCACAGCATGACTGTGTCCTCATACACAAAGCCAGCACCAAAAGACATAAATAGAATGAATTGCCTCGATCAATTAAGTCTAATGCCGCGTACACACGACCGTTTTTCATGGCGATAAAAATGCAATTTTTTTACTTGGTCATTAAAAACGATCGTGTGTAGGCTCCAGAGCATTTGTCTCGACGTGCAAAATGGACATTAAAATTTTTAGAACATGTTCGACGTTTTTCACGTCGTGAAAAACGGCCGTGTGTAGGCTTTAACAACGGGGAAAAAAACACGCATGCTCAGAAGCAAGTTATGAGACGGGAGCGCTCGTTCTGGTAAAACTAGCGTTTGCAATGGAGATAGCACATTTGTCACACTGTAACAGACTGAAAAGCATGAAGACTGAAAAGCGCAAATCGTCTTTCACCAAACTTTTACTAACATGAAATCAGCAAAAGCAGCCCAAAGGGTGGCGCTTTCCGAATGGAACTTCCCCTTTATAGTGTCGTCGTACGTGTTGTACATCACCGCGTGTGATCGTGTGTATGCAAGGCAGGCTTGACAAGAATCACATCGAGAAAAACTTTGTTTTTTCCATGACATTTAAAACTGTTGTGTGTACGCGGCATAAGGGTAGGAGCGGGTACCATCATCCTTTGTAATAGACTATTGGAAAAGAATACCTGAGGCTGCTCCAAGCATGCCTCTGGCATAGGAAAGGGTCAGGACTATCACGGTACCCATAGATAAGGCAAAGGTTATGAAAAAAATTAACAATTTATTAAGAAAAGGACATGATTAATTGTACATAAATTGATAGACAGTTAAATAAACCCCATTGGTAGTGTGGGGAGCTGAGAAGTATGTCTTGACGTGATCCTCTAATTTTTTTTTAATCATGTCCTTTTCTTAATAAATTGTTAATTTTATCATAACCTTTGCCTTATCCATGGGTACTGTGATAGTCCTAATCCTTTTCTATGCCAGGGGCATGCTTGGAGCAGCCCCAGGCATTCCTTTCCAAACAGACATGGTTTGATGAGTTTAATATGGAGAATCTTGAGTGGTCAAAACAGAGCCCTGACCTCAACCTCAAAACAAATTGTAGAGGTCAATATAGCTACAAAGGGGGTGGGGGGGGGGTAGGCATTTTATAATACCCATGGTTTTCTGAATGGGATATAAAACAATCTTATATAATGTAATGTATAGTGTGTAATTTCAGGTGTCTGGCAAACCTGGTAAAGTTTGGAAACATCTGATTAGTCTGAGTGGGTAATACTAAGTGACAGAAAAAGTGTGCAGAACTGGCATTTGACAAAGTACTACATAACCCATTATAGGTGGCAAGTGATCATAAGCTACCCCATAAGCCTACACACATTATTCCTGAATGTTTTTTTTTTTTTTTAGAATACCCATGACTATTACATTAATCTCATATCACATAGCTAACACACCAGGATAAGTAACTTTATCTTTGAATGCATGTTTTGTGAATTGAGACTAAAATGCATTACTTTCACTGAAACACTCCTCGCACGTACTGTCCTGGTACTACTTGTATGTCATTAAATGTTTACTGGGAGAGGTCTGTAGGTAAGGTAAAACAAATGGAGAAAACGTGTATTTTTTTTTTTTAAAACAAGTTTCGACACAACTTCCAAGCTCTTTAGTTGCATCAATTATAAATAGGATTTCCTAGTGTAGTCACGCCCATAGTTAGCATGTTATGACGAAGAGTTTCTATTTCACGTGACTTCATTAATAAAACCAGCCTGCGGAGCTTGCTCTGAAACATTTAAACATTGAACTCCAACAAGTGCAGATTTCCAGAACACCTTTGAAGAAGCAAAACTCAGATTTTCACAAAGACTCTCCGAGGCTGGAGAAGAGTTTTTTGAAACTTCATCATTGCATATAGAAACATTCTTCAAACCTACCAAGCATCTGCAGAACCATGGCTGTTTTCATTATCCAGCTCATTGCACTCATCCTTGGCGTTATTGGCACGATTCTGACCATCATTGTTACAGCGATGACCCAGTGGAGGGTATCATACATGGTAGAAGGAAATGCTGCCAACTGTGATAAGCGTATAGATGGACAATGGCTGAGCCGTTGGGATGGTCTGTGGCTAACCTGTACAACCAAGAATCAAAATTCTATGGAGTGCAAACCGTATGAGTCTTTGGTGATTATCAGCACTGACTTAAAAGCTGGAAGAGTCCTGATGTCCTTTGCTGTTGTACTTTCCATCATAGCCCTCATTATAGCTATCGTAGCCCTCTTATGTGTGCGATGGTGCAGAAGAGCTCGTAATGGCAGATATTGTCTTCTTCTAACTTCTGGTGTTGGCTTCATTCTGGCTGGCATACTTGTTCTAATTCCAATCGTCTGGACCACCAGCAACATCATTCAAGAAATAAACAACCCCCGCTGCAAAACAATGCAAAGGCTTGAAATCGGGGAAGCAATTTTCCTGGGGTGGCCCACCATGTTTTTCCTCCTGATTGCAGGAGCTATACTCTGCTGGTACCGTCCTTGCGATGAAGATGAGGATGACGACAGGTGCAAAAACACAATCTACGCATCTCAAACATCTTTGCCACGACCAGTTTATGTTCCATGCGAAACGCGAGATAAATCCCTTAACCAAACCAATTATTCCAGAAGCCAGTACATCTGATGACTGACTGATGACATTTCTGTAGCTAAATTTGAAAATGAGCAAGATGATGATCACAGGCTGTAACAGACAGAATTCAGTAGCCTGAACAGCTAAAATCTTGCTTTTTCCCATCAGACCCTGCACTAATGAGCTTCTTCGGGGTTGAATGGGGCTTGGGTGAGACCTTGCTCTTATATTTCCACTTTGAACGTTAATAATGCATTTTGTGCACATGCTGTAATGATCAAACTACTTTTAAAGTAAATATTTAAACTAACTTAAATTTTAAATGCACTTTTAGACATTGTAAGAGTAGATATTATCAGGGGGCTCCACTTTATGAGCTCCAGGCAGCGTTATTGCAAGAATGCGAAATTATGGGATAATATTACATACAAAATGTATGTGCATCCCTTTTTTTATTGCAATTACCAGGTTAAAAAAAATAATGCATTGACACTTGTTTAGTATCATACATGATTTATAAAGATTGTATTTAATTTCTGCCTGCCATATGGTCTTTGGGACTTGAAAATGGACATGTATTTTTAGACACTCAATGCTGTCAGAACTGCTTAGCCAGTTTGGTCACAATCTCTTTATAGCAGGTTGAAAGGATATCTGACCCTATATTTGTATATTGCTGGTATATTTGGTAAATATATTGCCAGACAAAGCCTTCCACTTGTTACCAAGAAAGTGTTAGTGAGTCTGGTATAATGTTACCCATAGACATAAACTCCCTATAGACATAAAATCTCTAGATGCGGTCGTTTTAGGCCGGATTGATTTAAACCCAGGTCATTCAGACATGTGCCAGCTATCTACACTTTGGGGAAAAATTGGACTGGTTGGAAAACCTTTTCCCATTCCATTTTTTCCATCCATTGATCAGCACGTCTGCCTGTACCACTCTCCTGCTTCCTCCCTTTACAGTGTTAAGTGTAAATGCTCAGTCGAGTGTTTATGTTTATGGGGTAGCATAAGTGCTGAAAGATGATTTGTGCATGTACAACTGCCCTCTCACTTTATTTTTTAAGTCACAATTTATTGCATGAAATTGCCTTGCTTCCAGGATTAGGATCGGTAGAATTTTTATCTCCACCCAGAGCTCAGCTACTTATTGTAATGAGGTGTGATGATCCTAACAATAGTGTACCTTGGGCGTATGGCCTAATAACAAACTATAGGTGTAATATCAATGAAAGAGTTATGATGTAGTGTTAAAAACAGTTATATGCTTCCTGCAGTACAAATACACGTGCTGAAAGATTTTAATAGGAATGTTAACTGTGACAATGTCCACATTACTATCATGACGGATTCACTTTATGCAAGGAAAATTGTTGATGTCCTTTAGGCACCCTCAGGTTCACCACTTGCTCTGAAACTACAAATACTAGCATGCACTCTAGAATTTGCAGTCCTAAATCACATAGAAGGACACTGATTGCCTGCTATTGTGTAAGAACCTTTACAACCATTGTGATGGTGTACAACATTTTAAAGCCCAGTTGAAGACCCACTCCATTTTTATCTCCTTATAGTCATGTACCCTTGCATGTTATGATATGTGCAACCTGCCTTAACAGCGCAGTGCTATGTTATGGCAGAGCTGAGTAACAGCCACACCCCTCAGCATGTGACCTCACACAGACTTGCACTGCAGAGGAAGAGAGGGGGTGTGTCTGGCCAGGTCCATGTGAAATATTGAGAGCACTGTTGCCTATTAGACAACCTGCACAACTGTAACAAGGAAATGCAGGTAAGACTATGAAACTGGTGTTTATTAGCACAATGGCTGTCTGATTCCCCATCTGTGTCTGTGATTTCAGCTGGGATTTAAAGGGTTAAATAGTGCACATTTTACTGAGCTCAGCAGAAAAGGTCAGGTGCACCCTTTAGCTGTGACTTTGTCTCACTGCTAAGCTCTGCACTGTAATTATGTGGATGGGACAGAAGCCAGGTATGTGCTAATTACCGATGAACAAGAAGCCGGCTTCACCACTATGCAAATCCGTACCTGCTTAGGAAAAGCTGATACAATTTCCTACTGACCTTTTTTTGGTATGTGAGCCTGCTTGTCCAATTAACCTGCATGACACAGCCGTTTAACTATCCGCTCTGTATTCTGCAGCATGTGCACACTGCACAGTAGACATGGCTTGTTAACGCTCTGCTAGGTATGAAGCTAATTACATCTTGTTATGCCCACAGTTCTAGACCCTATTTAGTTATACTGGGGGGGAGGGGGCTTTTAATGCCAGGATTTGTCCAGAGAAGTGGCAAATTGGAGAGATTAATAATAAAAACCAATGTAGGGTATTTACAAAGCTGCCATTACTATAGGGCATTTATGGGTTAGTACTTAGGACAGAAGGGTTAGGTTGAGACACTGCATTAAGGTGAATCAGTCATGAGAGAGACATGGAGGATGCCGTTGCTAACTCTGTTTCTGAATAAACGAGTTGCCTGACATAGTGACCCTCTTTCTTCAATACCTAGAGATATTGACCTGAAATGTTAAATATACCTGATCTGTATACTTATTCCATGTCAGTGTCATGTCAATAAAATAGCCAGGCCGGTAGCATGCTTACATGCAGATCAGCAGTGGTGGCTTGACTTTTTATCTTATGATAAGTAAATTTTAAACACAACACAAACCATTTGTGTTCAATTTTATCATTGACTTCTAAGACCCGCTAGACCAGTGGTCTCCAAACTGCGGCCCTTTGCTTGCCTTGCCTTTATCCGGCCCTTGGGGCACTATTTACCCCACTGATACAAGACACTATTTTGCCCACTGACACCAACAATGGGGCATAATTCCTCCCCCCAATACCAAAGATGGGGCACTGTTTAATCCCACTGATGTTGGGAACATTTCTACTCCCTCTGGCCACAGTCTGTCTGAAGGACAGTAAACTGGCCCTTTGTTTAGAAAGTTTGGAGAACCCTGTTTCTGGCATCATCAATGAAGGGAAGAGGGTTTGGTGTAGGGCCTGGTGACAGGGGTTCCAAGTAGAACACTCTTTCCCTGAAGACGTATTGGTTTGAGGTGAACCTACGCTTACTACAATCATTTATTCACGCTTGGGAAAAGTTCCTATTTTTTAAATCCCCAGCATTTGAATGGACAGTTTTCCTCTTCACTTCAGCTTTTAGCAAAGTTTTAGTAAAACAGGCTCTTAGTTTACCACACCAAGAATATAACCCAGCCAACATTTTAAGCATGCTTTTTTTATTTCTTTTTTATCTGTAATCTGTCTGTCTTAAAAGATTAAGGGTTAAAGCCTTTGAAAAAGTGCATCGCCATACAACTGTGCCTAGGGACTCCTATACAATAAATATAGCCTTAGCTATCTATTGATAAAATGTTAAAAAAAGATCATATGCATACTATTTTCTGTATGGTTGTTTTAGACCAAAATCACTAAAAGAATAACAATGGGGACCAGAAAAAAAATGTTCTTAGGCAATGACCACCTAGGCCTTGACTATTGTAAACTAGATCTATATGGAAACCGTTGCATCGCCCATTGGACCCAATCATGTTATGAGCTTTTGCACTTCTTTGTATAGAGGTAAGGAGAGAAATTGGTGTCAAGATAAAATCATTTTTGAAAGGGTTCCTGTTATAAGAAGTCAAGGAGGGGAAACATGAAGCTGTCCCCCATAGCAAGATATCAACATTCGTCTTTTGTTTTCTGACCTGCAATGGGAAAATGGAACATAGGATCCATGTGTGTGCTATGAGAATCACCTAACATTTTCTTAGCTTTTTTAGCCACCCAAAAAGAGAACCTGTCTCCTCTTATAATGTTACTGCTCAGTACTGCTCCTTCTAATGCCCCGTACACGCGATTGGAATTTCTGATGAAAAAAGTCTGACAGACTTTTTCCATCGGAAATTGCGACAGTGTGTATGCCCCATTGGAAATTCTGATGAATTCCATCTGAGATTACATAGAGAACATGTTCTCTTTTCCTCGGATGGAATTTGGTCGGAATTCCGATATGAATTTGGTCGGACAAAGGTCTGATCGTGTGTACAGGGCATAGTAATCTAATAGAACAGCAGCCAGTAATCTGTCTGATAAAAACAGACAGTGCTATCATATCCCATCCCAGATAAATGCAGGCACCAATTATTTTGGCACTTGGCACTATTAATAGGAAGTGTTTTGTATTGTAGACTACTACGTATAGCTACAATAGTTTTGCCTTTGACTTCAGTATTTTGTTTTTTGTTTATGACTCAGTTGGTAATGTATTTTTGCAGAAGTCATAATACTAGATTGTTTCCTCATGAAGATGCCACAGCTATCTTACAACAGCCCTCAGTTTTCAAAGTGTCTAAACTGACAATTGTATTGCTCCACTATTCTGATTCACAGAAGTCTTAATTTGACATAATGCTGGTTGACAGTTGACAATATCTGGGTCTATGTATAAAAAAATTGCCATACAGAGGTCTTAAGCATTCCCACAGGCACAACAAATGATTCCCGTATTATCTCTTATGATCTTCAGCTCCATCTAGTGGACATAATGCAGTCATTTTTTTTGATTGAGGTATTTTCGAAAAATACTATATTATGGCCATTAGATGGAGCTAATGATTATAGGAGAAATTCATGTTACAAACAATACAGGGATTTATTATTTGTTGTGTCTGTGTGAATCCTTAAGACGTCCACACAGCAAATGCTTCTTGCATAGAGCTTTATAGACAGTTTCCGAAACTTTGAAAAAAGGGCAATGTTTATTCAAATGTTTAATGACTAAGATAAGTAATCCATGCCAGAGACTGGCAACGGATTGTGGGAGCAGAGACAACACATGCGTGTTCACAGCATCACATTATAGCCTGCTCTGTATGATGGAAATGTTTGATAGTATTATTGTACATTTTTTTTTATTGTAGCCGAAGAGGTACATGTACTAATGTGTTTATGATTTTCTGATGCACAAGTGTATTTATTGAATTTGTCTAAATTATTTGTTTAATTTATTGTAATAAAAATGCTTTAAATATATTATTTTTTGTGAAAGTCTTTTTGTACACTTCATTAAATGATGGCCTTTAGCCAATAATCAATGTCCAGAGTGCATCAATTAAAAAACAACCATCTGAAATCATCATTTATTTTCCTGTCTGCCTTAAAAGAGAAGTATGGCTTTTCAAAAAAAAATAAACATTTAAACTTCCCTAGGTGGATGTAGCATTGATCCAATTCTGCATCTATCCCCTGCTGGCTGGGTAGTGATATCTGAGAGATCAAACACCGCTAGTCACTCAGGCCTCGTACACACGATCAAATCTGTCCGCTGGAAACGGTCTGCTGGACCGTTTCAGCAGACAGATTCGATCGTGTGTACGGCCGAGCCGACGGATTTGGCCACCTGACAGATTTCAAAGCATGCTTTGAAATCTATCGGGTGGGAATCCGTCCGCCCGACATGTCTGCTGGTTAGTACACTTACCAGCAGACATGTCGTCCCGCACCGCCGCCGCACCGCCGCCGAATGGATTCGGCGCATGCGCGGAAGTGTTTTACTTCCTGGTGCGGTGACGTGGCGGCGTCAACGTCACCGCCACGTCACCGACACGTCAGCGCGCCGTCTGTTGGCGGGGATTTTGGTTTGCTCGTGTGTACACGCGAGCAAACCAAAATCCCAGCAGACAGATTTGTTCAAATCTGTCGGACAGATAGATTTGAACAAATCTGTCTGCTCGTGTGTACGAGGCCTCAGTTCTCTCTTCTGTTCTGAGCAGAGAGCTGGTGACTGCCAGTCAGCGGCTCTCTGCTCTCCTCTCCAGCGCTTACTCGAGTGCTGGGCTGTGGAGGGGGTGTGAGGGGCTGGCTCAGGCTCTCCATGGATCGCTGAGAGGCTGAGTCAGGTTCTGATCCAGGCTTCTGTGTAGATCCCGACCATATGGTCAGGCCCTTTTCGGAGCCTTGACCTGCCCTGAAAACAGATCACAAGAGTGCAGAACAAACTGCATTCATGTGATCCACAGGAGAAGTATAGCCAAAAAAGGTTCTCCTTTAACGTATATATATATATGTAGCGCTCACCCCCGAAGGAGCCGCTGATTAGTTTGGGACCGGCATGTTAGGTTACCAGTGATTCTTGTCTGGGGATAATATTAGTGAAGGTGGTTAAAGAGGAAGTGTCCAGATGTCAACTTGAGTTTTCAATGCTTTATTCCAAGGCCCAACACGGCCAACATCAACATGACACACGATAGAGAAAAGGTTGATGAGCAAAGAGAGAACTGTAGTATCAGGCCTTGGATTTCAGAGAAAGAGCAAACCCTGCTCTCAGCATAGTCAAGTTCAAACGTCGCCACTCTCATCAGAGTGGGTGAAGTGCCCCGGACAGGCGATTTACTTGAGCCTGGAAGCCAAAGGGCCACTTTCAAACAAAGTCACTGGGAGGAAAACAGGGGCCTCTGCCACAGGCCTGATGAATTTCTCTTAGGTTTGTCAAAGGTTAGAACCAATTAATCCTCCCAGTAAGTCCAATTTCAAGGTCACCAATTGACAGCTGAAGTGTACCTGTCATGTGGCGTGGTGACCGGATCCCCAATGTTTGTTCCAGGCCTCGCAGACAACCTCTACCTCTGGGTTCTCCCGAGCCGATTCCCCACCGTTCAGCTCCCGGCTTACGATCTGGGACCCAGTAAGATGCTGGGGGCCCTCTTGTCATCAGAATGGAGTTCTGCCTGGTATGCAACCGCGGCCAGGTGGGCCTCGATGGTGGGGCCCATGGATGCACGCACCCTGAAGGTGGATGCCGCACCTGGAAATCGGGACCCACAAAGCTCAACTCACACAGGCGACTGCCCCAGATATACCCTCCCGCCAGCACGTCCAGAGAAAGAACCGCTCCTCTGATTGGCTTCTGGTAGAAGGTGGGTCGTGTCAGAACCCCTTCTAGCGCCGACTGTCACCCAGGGGTAATAACACCCCCCTGGCATGCAGACCGACCTACAAGGCAGTTCCAAACTGGCAGCAGCCCAAATTTAGGCAATTTGTGAATGGGAGCAACTTAACTCTCCCATTCCCCACTAACTTTAGCGTAACGCCCCGCCAAATATGGGGGGGCGCTACATATATATACACACACATACATATATATATATATATATATATATATATATATATATATATATACACACACACACTTTTTTACCAAAAGTACTGGGGCACCTGCATTTGCACGCACATGAACTTTAATAGCATCCCAGTCTTAGTCCGCAGGGTTCAATATTAAGTTGGCCCACTTTTTTCAGCTTCAACACTTCCGGGAAGGCTGTCCACAAGGTTTAGGAGTGTGTATGGGAATGTTTGATCATTCTTCCAGAAGCTCATTTTTTAGGTTAGGCACTGATATGGACGAGAAGGCCTAGGTCGCAGTCCCCGCTCTAATTCATCCCAAAGGTGTTCTATTGGGTTGAGGTCAGGACTCTGTGCAGGCCAGTCAAGTTCATCTACCCCAAACTTGCTCATTAGACATGTGCACAGAAAAAAAAATTGTTTTTTTTGTTCTGTTTCGTATCGTTCTGTTTTTTCGTTTTCGTTCGTTTTTTGCAAGACGCCGGTTTTCCTGTTTGTTCCCGTTCGTTTTTCGTATGACGTGATTTTTTCGTATTCCGATCGTTTTTCGTATTTTCGTTACTGTTATATTTTCGTACATGCGGGATGGTTCGTTATTCTGTTTAATTCATGTTCGTTACTTGTTAGACAATAATTTTCGTGAATTTTCGTCAATGATTTGCAGTATCTTGAAACCCTTTTCTTTTGCTATTTTCAGTCGTATGTTCATATGACATCTATAACAAAAGATTTGCATTCTGTATTTTAAATTCCTTTTTTCTGTTCGTATTTTGGATTCAAAATACAGCATGCAAATCTTTTGTTATAGATGTCATATGAACAATGAACATAGGACTGAAAACAAACAGAAAATATTGAAACAAAATACAAAATGCAAAATAGATGTCATATGAACAATGAACATAGGACTGAAAACAAACAGAAAAAGGATTAAAACAAAATACAGCATGCAAATCTTTTGTTATAGATGTCATATGAACAATGAACATAGGACTGAAAATAAAACAGAAAAAGGATTCAAACAAAATACAGAATGTAAATCTTTTGTTATAGATGTCATTTTTGTTCTTTTTCCGTTTTCGTTTTGTCGTTTTTTTTCGTCGGATCATTAGTTCGTATTTGCGGTTGTTCGTTATGCAGCTCATTCGTAATCTCGTAGTTTTCGTATTTTGGTGCTTTAATTTTTTCGTATGTACACATTATCCTGCGGGTACGAAAATGAACATTTTCGTATGAAAATAACATTCGTACGAACGGGAATGCACATATCTATTGCTCATCCATGTCTTTATGGACCTTGTTTGTGCACTGGTGCACAGTCATGTTGGAACAGGCATCCCCAGGGCTGGACTGGAACAAAAATTTGGCCCTGGACTTCATCTAGACTGGCCCACTTTGACAGGTCTCTCCCATGGCGGCCAGACAACTCCCGCTCCCCCTGGGAGTAGAATGGCTGGTACTGGTATTCTTATAGGCAGTACCCAGTGGGGAAACTAGACATTATTTCACCCGGGGCAAAGAATCAGTTTGGTGCCCCCCTTATGGGACAAGATTAGGCAGAAGTGAAAAACTCCCAGGACAGAGCTGTTGAGTCAGCTGTCTGTCCCCTCCCCCATGTTCCTCTGTCACCCCCCCTGCTCCTCTGGTCCTCCCCCTGCTTCTTTGTTCCCCCCAGGTGAGCGCTGTGGGCAGGGAGAGGTGGTGAGCGCTGCGGGAAGGGAGGGAAAGAGGAGCGGAGGAGCGCTGTCACTGAAGCCGGCCCACTGAGCCATCGGCCCACCGGGAAACTCCCTGTAGTCCCAATGGTCAGTCCATCCCTGGGCATCCCCAAACTGTTCCCACAAAGTTGTGAGCATGAAATGGTCCAAAATGTCTTGGTATGTTGAGGTCTTAAAAGTTCCCTTCATTGGAACTAAGGAGCCAAGCCCAACCCCTGTAAAACAATCCCACACCATAATCCCCCCTCCACCAAATAATTTGGACCAGTGCCCAAAGCAAGATCCATAAAGACATTAGAGCGTAGACTGCGAGCCAGGCCTTCTCTTCCAACAAGTACCTGACCTCATGAATGTACCCCAATACTTTTGACAATATAGTGTGTATATATACCGTATTTATCGGCGTATAACACGCACCCTAACTTTAAGAGGGAAGTTTCAGGAAAAAAACTTTCCACAGCCCCCTGCGTATAACACGCAGGCACAGTTTACCCTCTATTTTTTCTGTATTCAGAAAACAAGGTACGCCGGAATTCAGCTAAGATACGAGTGGCGTAAGTCTGTTACGCCATCGTATCTTAGTTGCATATTTACGCTGGCCGCTAGGTGGCGCGTCCGTCGATTTACGCGTTGAATATGTAAATTAGGGAGATA
Source organism: Rana kukunoris (assembly GCA_029574335.1). Taxonomy (NCBI): domain Eukaryota; kingdom Metazoa; phylum Chordata; class Amphibia; order Anura; family Ranidae; genus Rana; species Rana kukunoris. The sequence continues at coordinate 576,291,345 of CM056050.1, read as the reverse complement.
CGCCGATTCACGAACGTACTTGCGGCCGGGCGTCGTAATTTACGTCGTTTGCGTAAGTGTTAGTCCGCCGTAAAGTTACCCCTGCTATATGAGGAGCAGCCAATGTTAAGTATGGATGTCGGGACAGCGTAGAATTGTACGTCGTTTACATCGTTTGCGTAAATCGTTCGGGAATGGAGCTGGACGTAATTTACGTTCACAACGTTTACATTGACAACTTGCGACGTGATTTCATGCATGCGCACTGGGATAGGTCCACTGGGGGCGCATGCGCCGTTCAGAAAAAACGTAAATTACGTGGGGTCATGATTCTTTTACATGAATAACCCCCCACATTACTAATTTAAATTAGGCGCCTTTACGCCGACCACTTTACGCTACGCCGCCACAACTTATGGAGCAAGTGCTTTCTGAATAAGGCACTTGCCCATAACAGTTGCGGAGGCATAGCGTGAAGAGCATACGCTATGCCCGCACAAAATTACGCCCACTTCTCTGAATCTGGCCCTTAGTGTATATATATATATATAAAAAAAAATCTTAACTTGTTGTTCCCTATTGGATAGAGTAGAAGTAGAAAATAGTTCAGACCCCTGCTGATATTTTTCTTTTTGCTGTCCATGATCCCTCAATCAGATTTCCCTTCAGTTAATATCCCAGAGACTGAATAAGTAAGTGGAGACCCCTCCAAAGCATAGACTGTTGTCCCTACAATGGGTTTCACTTCAAAAACTTTCCTCACCTTCTGTTTCGGTGACAACTCAATCAGTTTGGATTTCCCATCACTTTCTGTACCGGGGACAGTGGTCATCAGAACAACGGAGAAGGTGAATCTCCCCAACAGGGGCACGGACAGCAATAATCTTTGACAAAGGTTCTAACCCTTTCATGTTCTCAGGGCCGTCTTTACCATAGGGCAAACAGGGGCAGCTGCCCAGGGCCCTGTCACTGTTGGGGGCTCAAAGCAGAGCCGCCCGTTAAGCCCTTTTGCTGCCCACAAATCAGAGCTCAAAATCATCAGTGGCACGCAGTACTGCTTCCCTTCCCAGTGTTATAAAATGTACAGCACCCCTGGCTTCCCTTTAGACATGCACTTCTCCCTTCCTGCCACTGCTTGTATATAAAAGTGAATTAGAATGTGATTTTATAGCATCCCCAGTTTGCTCTTCCCGAGGCTGACTTCTATTTCATGTTATGCACTCCAAGCACTGTTTGCTATATTGTAAATAGAAGTTTTCTGTAGAGTGTGCCCAAAGTCTTTATAATATTTGATGATTCACTGCAGGCCTGGTCAGCGTTTTAAAAAGTTCCTGTATTTTACACATGGCATGGCATGGGGGTCACAGCACCGTCTGTCCATTCTGCTTTAGCACCATGGGATGCCATGCCATGTGTAAAATACAGGAACTCTTTAAATCACATACCAGACCTGCAGTCCAGGCTGAGTAAGGCCTCAGAGCACATGGCATTACTGTCTGTATTTAACTTCCTCATGGGTTTATTTTGGGCCTGACTGGTTCACATGTACAGTATGTGTTTTGGCGTCCCACATTTGCGCAGGCACAGCAGCCCATTCATTTGAATGGGCCCCCATGCCTGCGTTTCCTGCAAAGAAAAGCGCATGCCTCATGTAATAGGCTGCGCACACGGCACACCTATGCCCATCAAGCAATGACATACAGCACTGTCTGTCCATTCTGCTGTCTGCTGTGACTTATGTGCAGTTCCTGCACTGTCAAACTTGCTGCATTTTGAAACGTTTAGGTCACGCTTTTAAAAACACAGTGCGTTTGTGTGTGCAGCAACTGCAGGTAAGTAGCATGGTGCAAAAGCAGAATGGATTTCAAGGCAATTGTATTTTTAAAATGCTGAATGCACCTTTTTTCTGCAGGAAATTAAGGCATGGCAGCTCATTCAAATCAGTGGGCTGCTGTGCCTGCACAAATGAGGGCCACCAAAACACATACATGTGAACCAGCCAGGCCCAAAATAAGCTAGAGGGGGGCCCAAAAAAAATGTTTGCCCAGGGCCCAAACCATATTAAAGACGGCCCTGCATGTTCTATCCAAAATTAAAATAAAACGTTTTGGCTTTATTTACACTTAAATTACAGTACAATTATATCTTACTGGTTGGTGGGGGTGTAACCACTAATCATTACTCACTGAACTTTATTATTTTCTGAACCTCACAGTGACATTCCATTAGACCTTTTATTAGGGTTGTACAGAGGGAATGGATGGACATGGGCTATAAGCAAAGATAGAAGACAAGAACCACCCATGGATAGTAAAAGCATAGAAGAATTGTTTTAAATCCTTTTTATTTATTTATTTTTTGCGCATGCTTTTTTAATTTTATAATTTTTTAAGCTGATGTTTTAAATCTTTTTTTTTATTGAATATCAAAAACACTACCAATAAACATTTCTGAAGCCGCGTGCACACGGCAGAGAACCTCGACGGGCAGAACACATCGTTCCGCCCGTCGAGGTTCTCTGCCGGCCGTCGAAATCGGCGACCCGCCCGTCGGGAATGGCAACCAGCCATTCATCCAGGTGGGCCGTCGAGCAAATAGAGAGCGTGCTCTCTATTTCTGCTCGACGGGATTCCCGACGGGATGCTCGCCGAGAGCGTACACACGGCCGAGGTCCTCGCTGGAATGTGTCGGTCGTGTGTACGCCGCCTGACAGAGTGTACCCATGACAAAAAATTACATTATTTTTGAAGATAAAGCAGCATAAGCTGCTTCCCTTGACAGTCTTTCTGTAAACAAACTTTGTACAGAGCCCTCTATACACAGGAGGAATGAGAGTGAGGGGGAGTCACTGTTTTGATCTTTCAGCCGTGTGTGTATTTCACCTTGAGCCTCTGAGCCCTGAAATAGGATTTCTGAGGAACTACAGAGAGCTCTGAAAAAGGAGCCAAGAGCACCAACCGCTGGCTGCATGTGAAGGTACAAAATATTAATGTGCATTATATCATATTACCTGATTAGAAAAAAAAAAACATGAAAAAAAAAATTGCTTTTAAGACCCACCCATAATAAACAAAGAATAACAATATCTAGGACCAAAAAACATTACCGTGAAATATGTATGTTATAATGCAGGGTCTCCATACTTTCTAAACAAAGGGCCAGTTTACTGCCCTTTGGACTTTAGGCCGCGTACACACAATCGGTCAAAACCAATGAAAACGGACTGAAGGTCTGTTTCATCAGTCCAAACCGATCGTGTGTGGGCCCCATCGGTCAGTTATCCTTCCGTCAAAACAAAGAGAACTTGCTTTAAAATTTGATCGATGGACGCCTGACCGATGTGTCAAAACCAATCGTTAGTATGCAAAAGCATCGGTTAAAAGGCCGCGCATGCTCAGAATCAAGTCGACGCATGCTTGGAAGCATTAAACTTCGTTTTTTTCAGCACGTCGTTGTGTTTTACGTCACTGCGTTCCGACACGATCGTTTTTTAACCGATGGTGTGTAGGCACATCAGACCATCAGTCAGCTTCATTGGTTAACCGATTAAAACAGTCCGTTCTCGTCGGATGGACTAATCGTGTGTACGCGGCCTTAGGGGGGCTGGAGTGGCTAATGGGAGTAGAAAATTCCCCAGTGTCAGCAGGAGAAAAAAAAATTACATGGTGCCATTGTTGGTGTCAATAAGAGGAATGCTTCTCTAATGTTGGTGTCAGTGGATGGTGCCCCAAAGGATGGATAAAGGCAAGCAAAGGGCAACATTCAGCCCACAGGCCACAGTTTGGAGAGAACTGTTATAATGCATACAAAACAACAAATGTGGTGATATTAAAGCAGAGGTCACACGAAAAAATTTATATTAAAAGCCAGCAGCTACAAATACTGCAGCTGCTGACTTTTAATAAATGGACACTTACCTGTCCAGGGTGCCCGCGATGTCGGCAGCCGTTGCTGAGCAATCGCTTGTCTCTCAGCTGCCCCCACTAACATCCTTGCGGCTTTACTATCTGCTTCCCTACTGCGCATGCGCGAGTCGGGCGGCACGTCCTAACTGGTCCCCGCAGTCTCCTGGTACCAGTGTGTTTCCCAGAAGACAGCGGGGATAATACGAAGGGGCGTAACTCTGGCGGGAGTCTAGAGCCAGAAGTGGGTGCAAATACCTGTTTTATACAGGTATCTGCCCCCCCTCCCCCCTGAAAGGTGCCAAATGTGACACCGGAGGGGGGGAGGGTTCCGAAAAGCGGAGGTCACTTTTTGTGTGGAACTCTGCTTTAAGGTAATAAACATTTCCACTGTACCATGTAACACTTATTAATAGGTAATAAATTTCCTTGTAGTTATTTTCTGAATTACTGTCACTTCTTTTCTGTGAACATTTCAGCCTATGCCAGTAATCTCTGAAAAAAAGCTACACGTCTCTGGAAGAATGGTTGCCATGACCTAACGACTGATAACATTATCACAGTGCTTCACATCCCTTTACGGTATAGATTTGGCTTTGCCTGGTAATGTCAGTTCTCATAGTGAAGTTTCTGTCCTAATTGGACCTAGACAATGTTAATGCTAAAAAAGTTAAAGTGACACCAAACTCTAATTTAAAACAAAATAAAAAATGGATTCAAGAATGTATTCTTAACTCAGAAAAGTCCCTTCTATTGCTGTCATTCTTTTCCAATTTTTTTTTCTTTTGCTGCTGTGATCAGATTTCCTGTTAGAAGGTGGCTACCTTCATTCTCTATGGTCCCTCTGTATGTAAGCCACCCTGCCTTGCTCTCTCCTGAGATGGACTATGGACTATGAGATGTGTAGTGTGTGTAGCGCCGCCCCTGTAGGAGCCACTTGAGTATATTTGGTTCTGTCTCGACCCCTCTGGCATACCTAGTGCTCTTACCTCTTCTCAATTCGCTGGCTGCATGGGAGAAGAGGTAAGAACACCCCCTCCCCCCCGCTTCTCAACTTTAATCTTTAATGTGACATGTCATTTTCAGCAGCCCCCCCGCTTCTCAACTTTTTTAATGTGACGTGTCATTTTGCTTAGGGCCCCAGAGAGGTCAGGATCGGCACTGGTCAACAGTAATAACTTTAATTAGGTAGTTAACTATGGCAAACTCTGATATTATGCAGCATAACACAAAGGCACAATGTATATAGAGCACAGCCTTAACCGACTCAAAGGGCCTGAATAGCCCTATGTTCTCAGGAATGAAGAGGAATTAAGATGACTTGTAGCCAGTCAATCTATTTCCCTAGAATCCTGAGGTCACAGGCCCAAACACAAATGCGTGTTGCAATATGCAACAATATGCAACATCAACTTTATACTTTAGCCGATTCAGTCCCAAGTCCTGCATGTTGGACTTGGGCTAATCCAATGTGATGTGGATGAGGTGTGTGTGATCTAGGGACCACAGTGGTGTGCATGCGTGCATTGTCCGTGTGCCATGATGAATGTGTGTGTTTAATGGGCAAAGAAGCCTTCCACGAGGACCCTCCTCCTGACTGCTCTTCCCTCAGCAGATGGGGTCGCCTCTGGCAGGGGGGGGCTGTGTGGTTGCGGGGTCAGGTCATCACGTGGGTCAATCTGCAGGCCCTTTCTCATGGCAAAGTTGTGCAGAATGCAACATGCACCGATGATCTGACACACAAAGTTTGGGGAATACAACAGGGTTCCCCCAGACTTATCCAGGCATCTGAAACGGGACTTCAGAAGGCCAAATGTGCGCTCCACCACTGCACGGGTACTTATATGTGCTTCATTGTATCTTCTTCCTCCTCTGGTTTGGGGATCCCGGAATGGAATCATGAGATGGGGTCCAAGCAGGGGCGGACTGACCATTGAGGAACTCGGGCACTGCCAGAAGGCCCCATACCACTAGGGGCCCCATCAGGGTTGCCAGGCTCATTAAAACCAGGGACAGTATGTAAAAATCTGTGTTTTTTTTTTTACATCTGTCCCTGATATGTCCAAAACCTACATGCTTTTGATGTGAAAATCCAGAGATTTCAGCTGCCCTGCCTCTGTACTGCCACCTGGCTTGGTGGCCATCTGTAAGCCTGGGGGCCCCATAATCTTCTATTGCCCGGGGGCCCCATGAGTTGTCAGTCCGCCCCTGGGTCCAAGTGCAAATGCTGCATCACCTGGAAGGGAAAAGACAGGAGGATGTTAGTCATGCATGTGCCCCTCGTGATGTCTGCATCATGGGGTCGGACAGTCATGCCTGACACCCATGTCACTCACCAACCAACCAGCTGTCCCCATACACGTTCTGTTCGAATTCTGTTGAGATGTTGCTTTGACGGTATATGTAGCTGTCGTGGCTGGACCCGGGGTGTTTGGCACGGACGTGCCATATGAGGCATTGGGCATCAGCTATCACCTGTACGTTGATGGAATGCCAATGCTTACGATTGCGAAATATGTGCTCTGTGTCACGTGGGGCTGGAGTGCCACATGTGTGCAATCAAAGGCCCCGATGGGAATCCTGCAATTTCTTAGAAAACCTGCATTGCCTTCTGCCGCTGATGCTCCTGGGTGGGTTTGATGATGTGGTGGGACATGCGTCTGAGGATTGCGGGGACAACTTGGTGCACAAATCTGCTCATGGTGGATTGTGACATCCCAGCCACAACTCCACTTGTACGCTGGAACGAGCCACTGGCAAGGAAATGGAGTGTTGCCAGTACCTTGACCAGTGGCTGCACTGCTTGTGAGCGGTGTGTCTTGCTGGTGATGTCATCATGCAGGGTTGTGGCTATTTCCTGGATGACTTCAGGGCTGAATCTGAAAATGCGAAACACCTCCGAAACATCCATGCCAAAGACGTTTATATCCTCTCCCGTGCCCTCCTCCTCCTACATGGCGGGGGACCCATTAGTAGTGCTAGGACCACGGCTGCCATGTGTTGTCCTGCAAGTGTGGTTGCTCAGCTCATCTGTAACGGTGCTGCTGAAGCTGCTCTCCAGCTGACTTGAGCAAGTCTGGTGCAAAGTTATCCCTGCTTTATAAGAGATAACTTTAGGCCGGTCATACAGCTTAGGCGCACCGCGCCTAGCCTGTGCCGAACGGGCCTATGTTCGGGAATCAGCGTTTCTCCCTCATTTGCATATTTGCATAGGAAAACAATGGTGCGGACGGAATAAATGTGCGCCTAGGATGTGCAGACGTATGCAAGTTAGGCCGGTCGGGAATAGCCTATTTTGGCGCGTATCTAGTTCTGTGGGTACGGCGCATAGATATGCCGGCGCTAATTTAGACTTAGGCGGCACATCTCGAGATAAACCGGCTTAAGTCCTACCTGAATCCAGTCCATAGTGTCCACAAAATATGGGAAAGATTTATGGCATTTTTATTTAATTGTTTTTCTTTATTAGTAATGGAGGCGATCTGCGATTTTTATCGTTACTGCGATATTGTGGCGGACACATTGGACACTTTTGACACTATTTTGCGACCATTGTAATTTATTCAGCAATCAGTGCTATAAAAATGCACTGATTACTGTGTAAATGACACTGGCAGGGAACGGTTAAACACTAGAAGGCGATCAAGGGATTAAGTGTGTCCTATGGAGAGTTTATAAAACTGTGGGGGGGGGGGGCTACCATTGACATGAAAAAGACCACTGCTCCCCAATGCCATCTTTTCCTTTGGGCACGCTGGGAAGTTTCCCGGGGGCCACACTTGCTTGGGGGGCCCCACCTGCCCAGAGACCCCAGTAACAAATTATGGAGAGTGGCAGGTCAGAACTGTGCATGTGCAGTTTGCGGAAATCGCTGAGCAGATCCAATCCTCCACGAGTGCTGCCTCTGTCTGTCTGCCGATGATGACATCAGCCACAATGCTGGCGCTGCGTGCCAGACTTAAAAAACAAGCAGGAGGAGCTGAGGGTGGATGGAGGAAGCAGAGTGGTGACTCGTGGAGTAGACAGAGCAGACAGCACAGCAGGCTTGAAGCAGAGTGCGGCGGAGTCGGACCCCTGTTGGCAGTGCCGGTTTTCGTGAGCCTGTTACCTGCCCAGCCCCCAACCAGTACGGACATGGAGTGCCCTGGTCGTGTCATACGGTGAGTGGCTGACTGTGCAGCTTGCACGAAGAGATCAGGGGTGGGGGCAGTGGTCAGCCCCTGATCATTTCCTGTACCATGTCCACCAGCCTCTGACCATTTCCTGTACCATGTCCACCAGCCTCTGACCATATCCTGTACCATGTCCACCAGCCTCTGACCATTTCCTGTACCATGTCCACCAGCCTCTGACCATATCCTGTACCATGTCCACCAGCCTCTGACCATTTCCTGTACCATGTCCACCAGCATCTGACCATCTCCTGTACCATGTCTGCAGTCTCTGACCATCTCCTGTACCATGTCCGCTAGCCTGTCACCATTTCCTGTACCATGTCTGCAGTCTCTGACCATCTCCTGTATCATGTCTACAGTCTCTAAAGGGGGAGTCTGGAGAGAAGTCAAGAATGGGAGTGATGCCGGGATGGGGGTCACGGGAGAAGTCAGACAGCAGACTATAGGATAAAACCAGAGCAGCCAAGCTAGAGCTATCTGACTGAGCCTTGCACGGTGCACCTGAGAGGAGGTCAGTGACAGCACCACCAGGTCAGTCTAAGGGGCAGGGGGTTGCTGTTGTAAGAGGGGAGTGAATACAAAAATGTAAGGGAGCACTGATATAAAGGTTCCCGCCTCCTATATTAGGTTCCCCCTTACCTTAATGTATTTCCTCTACAGAAGGTAGTCTCTGGTTGCCAGTAAAGGTCATGATTTTTGTCAGTAAAAAATTCTTGTGTGTGATTATGTAGACAGGGCTCCAGTGCACCATATTGCCCGTGGGCCTATAATGCTCTTAAGATGCCACTGCTGCTCCCGATAACAGAGAGCAGTAGATCTCTGTTTACATCTCTCCATTCTGCCTCTCTGTGACACGATCACAGGCAGTCGGTGAACATCGAGTTTGCGGGGCCTGCAGGCACAGCCACGGAGAGCGCAGTTCGCACGCCCGTGCCACAAATTAAAGGGGACGTACCTGTACGCCCATTTGCCCACCGCTGCCATTTTGCCGATGTATATTGGCGTGCATCGGTTGGCAAGTGGTTAAAGTTAGAGTTTCTCCTTACTATCAGTGTTTGTCACTGAGTCCTTATAGTTGAGTTGTCCTATATCTCCAGCAGTGTTTTTTTTTTCTTGACACTTTTCCCCCCAGGTGAATGGGTAGGGGTACGAGGTACCCCATACTCATTCACATAGGGTGGGGGGCCGGGATCTGGGGGCCCCCTTATTAAAGGGGGCTCCTCATTCCGATAAGTCCCCCGCTCGCAGACCCTGACAACCAATGACCAGGGTTGTCAGGAAGAGGCCCTTGTCCCCATCAACATGGGGACAAGGTGCTTTGGGGTGGGGGGGCTGCAGGATGCCCCCCTGCCCCAAAGCACCTACCCTCCCCCCCCCCATGTTGAGGGCATGTGGCCTGGTACGATTCATGAGGGGGGCCCTCGCTCGTCCCCACCCCCTTTCCTGGCTGGCTGGGCTGCGTGCTTAAATAAGGGTCTGGTATGGATTTTGGGGGGACCCCCATGCTGTTTTTTCAGCATAGGGGGTTCCCCTTGAAATCCATACCAGACCTAAGGGCTAGTGTTTTTGGAGGGGCAACCCATGCCGTTTTTTTTATTTAAAATTTGGCATGAAGTTCCCCCTCCTGGAGGCGAATTGAAGTTGCCTTGAAAGTTGCCCAGAGTCGTAGTGAAGTCGCCCTAAGTCACGCTGTGATTCATACTCTCAAGTCGTGTACAAGTTGTCTCCCAAAGTCGCGCTGGAAGTCGTGTTTCCCCAGTGTGAATGGGCTCTAAGACACAGATTTATAGTCCATTTAACGAAGTTATAGAACGCAGCTCAGTAAACTGGCACTGTAGTTATTATAAGAGAAGAAGGAAAAAGAACGGAGGGCGCACCGACCTAGTGTGATACCGTTTGGGTAACTTTTATTAAAATATTAAAATCAATCATTATACTCACAATTTGAGTTTTTAAAATGAGCCTTGAAAGACAGCGCAGCAACAAGACACAACAACACCAGCAGACTATGATAGTCACTTGAGTCTACAATCGATGTTTTTAGAGCTGACGCGTTTCAGGGGCGTACCCCTTTCTTCAGAGCTTGGTGGTCTGTAGTGGTCCCCCACAGTGATACTTGCAAGAGTATATATACCCCCACACACATACAAACGCATAGAAGTGGGCATGTGCTGAAAGGTCAGGGTCACCCCTCCCCCACAGGGGGAGGGGTTCACATTGGGCACACCCCCCATTTTCCCCAAACTACCCACACCTCCCGTGCTGGTAAACCCACTTGTAGCAGTGTATCAAGTAGTCTCCACAATGGGGGCCAGCCCTAATAGGGGGTGGGAATCCCCATGTATAAGGCATCAATCAAATATGCATAGCAACTAATGTGCCTGCTCATATGTGCAGGCACGATGGGTCAGAGCAGAATGTTCAATGGGGAATTGTCAACCCATTGTTGGGTAATATAGTCATGCCATTGCACGCCTACCTTCTCTCCTAAGAAGTACCGGTTTCCACATGTTTGTCCGGTCTGCACTACTGATGTATGCTGGAGCGCACGCCCGCCAAAGCAGGAAGAATGTGTGTTCCAGCTCCACGGAATGCTGTAGCCATTGCGCATGCGCACGATTTACGATGCGCCGCACACAGCAAACTCCCTGCGACCGTCACCAGTGCGTTCCAGCAGTCACAACCAAAGGGCTGGGACGTCACTACCGCTCGTATGCGGCGCTCTCATACGGAAGGGGTTTGAGCATTAGCCCTCTAGTGGTGGGAGGGCGAATGCAGACAATGGAACTAGGCAAATATGACACTCTCAGCACATACCCAACCACAAAACGAAGCAACACAGGAAGCCCTAAATTGAGTGTGTATGACAGGCATCTATGAAGTGCGCACATATACACTCTCAGGCATGTACAGGGCAAAAACACCGGACCAATTTCAAATACATTCCCACTGTTTAAAACAATCCAAAAATGTGTTTGAAATAACAGCCAAAATCAAAGAAGGGAATGTACACTTATGCCTGGGGACAAAAATTCAGATGCACCCCATATTAGAACATTAGTCAAATATTGGAGTAATGGTCCAGAACTATATTATGTTGCGATGTATGCACATGTAGACAAAATACACATACAACTGTCTTATGGGGGGAGCCACAGACCATATTAAAATCTACATTATATACAATGTGCAATTATATTGTTACAGCCTCCCTCCACTCCATTTGGAATTCTTACCAAAATATCACTCTATGGATCCAATTCGGTCAGCCGCAGGTGGCTCTAAAACCATATACATGTATTAAATTATTTTGTTTCTATTATTTTGCCGATGTATATTGGCGTGCATCGGTTGGCAAGTGGTTAAAGTTAGAGTTTCTCCTTACTATCAGTGTTTGTCACTGAGTCCTTATAGTTGAGTTGTCCTATATCTCCAGCAGTGTTTTTTTTTTCTTGACACTTTTCCCCCCAGGTGAATGGGTAGGGGTACGAGGTACCCCATACTCATTCACATAGGTTGGGGGGGCCGGGATCTAGTTACCCTTGTTCCAATGCGGGTAGAAGCTTGACTTGGCTCTAAAATTGGTGCCAATTATTGGCTCTTCCCCTGTTGTTGCCAAAGGTTAATTTAGAACAACAGGGGAAGAGCCAATAATTGGCACCAATTTTAGAGCCAAGTCAAGCTTCTACCCGCATTGGAACAAGGGTAACTTCATATCTACATTCTATGAGATGGTCCTGAAAGAATTTAGAAAGATCTGTGGAAAACGGAGCCAAAAAAGCAAAAAAAGCTTGGATATAGATTTTGAGGCGCCCTTGAACAGCCTGAAGAATAATTCAGAAATTATAATAAGAAAAGCTGACAAGGGCGGAGGCCTTGTCGTATAAGACAAAGAACAGTACCTAGAAGAAGCCTTTAGGCTGATTGAAGACAGCACTACATATGAGAGGCTAGCATGCGATCCAACGGTACTATACAACAAGGATTTTAAAAAATGTTTGGAAAAAGCAGTGTCCGATAAGATCTTGACAAAAAGTGAATTTGAATTTCTGTATTCCAAACACCCAGTAGTCCCACACTTCTATCATATCCCCAAGATTCACAAGAGCCTAGAGAGACCACCAGGTCGACCGATCATTGCAGGAATAGATAGCCTGTCTAGCAATTTGGGGAGCTACTTGGACCACTTCATGCAAAATTTAGTGACTAATCTACCATCTTATATCAAAGATTCGGGACATGCCCTGGAAATTTTGACTCCATATAAATGGAAAAGAGGGTATAGGTGGCTATCACTAGACGTGACATCACTGTATACGTGTATACAACACGAATTTGGACTCAGAGCCATTGAATACTATTTGGCGGAAGCACATCAATTTAGTCCGCAGCAGGCGCGGTTTATTCATGACTGCATTGAGTTCACCTTGACCCACAATTATTTCTCTTTCCTAGACTGTTTCTACAGACAGATAAGGGGTACCGCCATGGGGGCCAGGTTCGCTCCCAGCTATGCCAATTTATTTATGGGCTACTGGGAATCCAAATACATCTGGGATAACAATCCCTTTGGAAAAAACCTGGTCCTATATTCGCGATACATAGATGATATCCTTATCATATGGAATGGTAGCGATGAAGAACTAAAAGGATTCCTGGCACATTGTGACAAAAACCCGTTTGGAATCTCATTCACACACGTAGTGGATGGAGAATCATTAGTATTCCTAGATTTGGAGTTGAGGGCTGATGAGAGTGGTAAGATAGTCTCGAAGACTCACTTTAAACCAAGTGCAGGCAATTCGTACCTGCATGCCTCAAGCCAACACCACCCAAGATGGATCAAAAATGTCCCCTTTGGCCAGTTTTGCTGTCTGAAGCGGACCTGTACTCAGAGGAAAGACTATGAAGAACAAAGTCAGATTCTGAGAGAAAAATTCAGAGAAAAGGGGTACGGAGAAACACACATTGAGGAAGCCTTTCAAAAATATCTCCAGCTCTATGAGAAGGAGGGACCAGCAAGTGATAAAATCACAAAATATATGGAGAATTAAACCCCAATGGTACGTTTCTGTACTAGATACAACAGTAGGGCCCCCATTATACAAAAAATCTTCCAAAGAAATTGGAAGATTTTAGTAGCAGATCCATTCTTGAAGACGTGTATCCCACCCCATCCCAACCTGGTCTTTAGAAGACCAAAAGACCTGAGAAGTATAGTTGCCCCCAGTAGGGTCAAGAAAAATAATAAAAACAAAGGATTGGAAGGCCCTTGGTCCACAATTTTCGACCAAAAAGGAAGCTATAAATGTGGTGTGAACAACTGTGGCAATTGCATACATATGCACCACAGAAAAAGAGATGTCACTGGGGCCGATGTGAGACGTCATATGATTAAGCAATTTATCAACTGTGGAATTGCGTTTGTCATATACGGTATCCTATGCCCATGTGGCCTACTATATGTAGGACGAACATCACGGCAACTAAGGACCAGGATGAATGAGCATAGAAGCAGTATCCTAACAAAAAAAGATAAAGGCTCTATACCTAGACATTTTGGAGAAGTCCACGACAATAAAGTGGAAGACCTTAAAGTCTTTGGCATAGAGGCTATCCAAAATGGTTTGGAGAGTGGGAAAAAATACCAAATTCTTTGTAAAAGAGAGGCCTTTTGGATTTTTACCCTGGGTACCATGGTCCCGAACGGGTTGAATGAAGAAATTGAACTGCATACCATCACATGAGAAAATATATATATATACATGTATTTGATTACAGAAAGGGCATTTAGATATGAGATTTGACAATTGAAGGAGGCTTTCTAGTTTCATCTGCCCCTCTGTATTATTACCTCATCCCATTTAGTGGAAATATTAATATATATATATATATATATACAAATAAAATAAAATCAATTAATAAGTTCTTTCCCCTTTATACATATATATAATAAACCTTTATAGCTTTAGAAACAAAATAATAGAAACGAAATAATTTAATACATGTATATGGTTTTAGAGCCACCTGCGGCTGACCGAATTGGATCCATAGAGTGATATTTTGGTAAGAATTCCAAATGGAGTGGAGGGAGGCTGTAACAATATAATTGCACATTGTATATAATGTAGATTTTAATATGGTCTGTGGCTCCCCCCATAAGACAGTTGTATGTGTATTTTGTCTACATGTGCATACATCGCAACATAATATAGTTCTGGACCATTACTCCAATATTTGACTAATGTTCTAATATGGGGTGCATCTGAATTTTTGTCCCCAGGCATAAGTGTACATTCCCTTCTTTGATTTTGGCTGTTATTTCAAACACATTTTTGGATTGTTTTAAACAGTGGAATGTATTTGAAATTGGTCCGGTGTTTTTGCCCTGTACATGCCTGAGAGTGTATATGTGCGCACTTCATAGATGCCTGTCATACACACTCGATTTAGGGCTTCCTGTGTTGCTTCGTTTTGTGGTTGGGTATGTGCTGAGAGTGTCATATTTGCCTAGTTCCATTGTCTGCATTCGCCCTCCCACCACTAGAGGGCGAATGCTCAAACCCCTTCCATATGAGAGCGCCGCATACGAGCGGAAGTGACGTCCCAGCCCTTTGGTTGTGACTGCTGGAACGCACTGGTGACGGTCGCAGGGAGTTTGCTGCGTGCGGCGCATCGTAAACCGTGCGCATGCGCAATGGCTACAGTATTCCGTGGAGCTGGAACGCACATTCTTCCTGCTTTGGCAGGCGTGCGCTCCAGCATACATCAGTAGTGCAGACCGGACAAACATGTGGAAACCGGTACCTCTTAGGAGAGAAGGTAGGCGTGCAATGGCATAACTATATTACCCAACAATGGGTTGACAATTCCCCATTGAACATTCTGCTCTGACCCATCGTGCCTGTACACATGAGCAGGCACATTAGTTGCTATGCATATTTGATTGATGCCTTATACATAGGGATTCCCACCCCCTATTAGGGCTGGCCCCCATTGTGGAGACTACTTGATACACTGCTACAGATGTGTTTACCAGCACGGGAGGTGTGGGTAGTTTGGGGCAAATGGGGGGTGTGCCCAATGTGAACCTGACCCTGACCTTTCAGCACATGCCCACTTCTATGCGTTTGTATGTGTGTGGGGGTATATATACTCTTGCAAGTATCACTGTGGGGGACCACTACAGACCACCAATCTCTGAAGAAAGGGGTACGCCCCCGAAACGCGTCAGCTCTAAAAACATCGATTGTAGACTCAAGTGACTATCATAGTCTGCTGGTGTTGTTGTGTCTTGTTGCTGCGCTGTCTTTCAAGGCTCATTTTTAAAACTCAAATTGTGAGTATAATGATTGATTTTAATATTTTAATAAAAGTTACCCAAACAGTATCACACTAGGTCGGTGCGCCCTCCGTTCTTTTTCCTTCTTCTCTTAGTTTCATGAATTCCCACGATTCTGAGGAGGGCTGCAAAACTCTGGAAGATACCGTCTAATTGGATTACACCACCCCATAGCAAGAGATACCGGAGCGCAGGAGATTTGTCTTTGACTGTAGTTATTATTCCTGTCTTCAGGAACATCAATGGTATACAAGACACAGTTTGATTACTTGCCATATGCTGGTGTCTAAAAGTAGGTTCCACAGATGCAGCAGAGATGATTTACCAGGAAGATGATCCTCTATCACAAGCACAGCAGCAGTGCTGATAGGCAGGACTCCTCGGGATCCCTGTTCTGTCACTGTAGGCTAGGCTGGAACTCTCTCCCTGAGTAAGGCCTAGCTTTCCCTCACAAGCAGTACACCTTTGCCTCACTCATTCCACACACACACGTCTCCTCAAAATGGTATCTGGGTCTTCTTTTATATGGAAGCTAACAGAGAATGGTGGGGTTTTTTCTTCAGAATCTTTCAGTGTGTTTGCATGCCCCCCCCCCAAAAAAATGTTTTTGAGCACCAGCCACCAATGCTGATAATTTTTTTTCAAGAGCATTAACAGAGAATGCATTACACATTTCTTTTCCTAACGATAATTAGTTCCACACTTGGTGGGAGATCTGACTTTCATCACATCATGACCATATAATTATTTTGATTCTGTCTCAGAATATCTCTAAAACCTGTGAGCCAAGGACTCCGAACATTTTAAAACTGTTTTAGACATTCACAAGATTTAATCACTTGAAGGTTCATAGAATGCAGCAAAATCCACCTTAAATCCACCCTAAGGTTATAGTGTCTACAAACTATGGTATATACCACAGGTGTCAAACACAAGGCCCGTGGGCCAAATCCGGCCCTCCAGGCCAATTCATCTGGCCCTCACACCTCTCATGCAGCTGTGACAACCTCCTGGTTTCTTGCCCCCACCTTGTCTCACCAGTCAGCAGCAGAGAGGAGGACAGATCTCCTCTGCCAGATCCTGCCCTTCTCTGTGCAGCTGAACAGAGGCTCATTTCTGCCCCTCCCACCCCACCCCATATCAGCAGTTAGCAGCAGAGAGGAGGCTAGAAATCCTTCTACTGATCCTGTGCCTCCTACAGATCTAGCCGCAGCACCCCCTGGTCTTCTCCCTCAGCTGGCTCCAACCCCCCTTTGGTCATCCTCCAGACCCTGCACTTTTTGCTTCCCAGCTCCACCCCCAGCTTCTTCCCGGCAGAAGCATAAGGTAAAAGGGATGAAATGTGATGTAAGAGAGGGTGGGGGACGCTTGACTTCTGATGGTGGGGGGCTCTTAACAGCTGGTGTTAGGTGGTGCTCAGCAGGCCCTTTGAGGACAACCATAATGCCCATGCGGCCCACGATGAATTTGAGTTTGACACCCCTGGTGTATACAGTATCTCACAAAAGAGACCACACATTTTTTTTAAATATTTTATATCTTTTCATGTGACAACACTAAAGAAATTACACTTTGCTACAATGTAGTGAGTGTACAGCTTGTATAACAGTGTAAATTTGCTGTCCCCTCAAAATAACTCAACACACAGCCATTAATGTTTAAACCGCTGGCAACAAAAGTGAGTACACCCCTAAGTGAAAATGTAAAAAAAAAATGTGTGACCACCATTATTTTCCAGCACTGAGTTAACCCGCTTGGGAATGGAGGTCACCAGAGCTTCACAGGTTGCCACTGGAGTCCTGTTCCACTCCTCCATGACGACGTCACAGAGCTGGTGGATGTTAGAGATTAAGGATGAGATTAAGCCTGCCAGGAAGTCTGCACGGCGCTAATCACAGCCAGGGAGACATTGTCCCGATGCTTGGCTGCAGAGATCGGGAAATGTCTCCCTGGCTGTGATTAGTGCAGCTCCGTACAGACTTCCTGGTGGGCTCTGCACAGGTACTATGCGAACACGCTGGAGTTCATCCTTATTAGAGACCTTTCACACTAGCGGATCGTTCGTCCGTTCATTACAAGTCCGTTTACGGACTTGTAATGGGCCCCTATGGGAGCGGATCCGTTAGCGGATGATGCATCCGCTAACGTCCGCCAGATCCGCATCCGTTTTTGCGGACAGAAGAATGTCCTATTTTTCTTCCGTCCGGACAAACGGATCGGATGCAAATGGACAGACGGTCCGTTTCCATCCGACTCCCCATAGTGGAGAGCGGAGGAGAGACATGACGGTCCCTGCACAGTGTGTCCACCTGTCCGCCGACAGCTGAGCGGAGACCCCCGCTGAGCTGACGGATACACAGAGCGGACCGAAAAACGGACCGCTCCGTGTGTAAGGAGCCTTAGAGACCTTGCGCTCCTCCACCTTCCGTTTGAGGATGCCCCACAGATGCTCAATAGGGTTTAGGTCTGGAGAAATGCTTGTAGGGTAGTTGATCAGATAACTACAAACAGCTGGTCCGAGGGTGGAGCCAACATCAAACACATAAAGCAGAAAGTAACCAGGACTCAAAACATAAAACAAGTTCCCTGGTGGTTCAGGACATAGAAAACTGACACACCGGCATCCCCACTTCTGAGCACCAACGGGATAACGCTGTCTACACCTGCTTTGAGCAGCATCATAAGATATACACAGGTCACAGTTAGAAAAACTAGAGTTTCCTGCGCTCAGGCTACTAAACATATATCCAATAAAAGCTGCTAGCACAAAAAGTTCAATATGTAATAAAATGAACATGCAGCACTGATAAATATTTTGTAATGCAAATTTGGAAATAGTAGTAAAATAGTGAAAATTCATGAGCAAAAACAAATAAATAATAATAATAATAATATTAAAAAATCATACACAGTATGTAGTGCACAACACAGTGTCTATAGGACAAACACAAATGACAGTGCATTTCTAGATGATGCCAGTGCTGAACATGTGAATGCTCTGAACTCCAGTGCCTTTAGCCAAGGATCTAATTTATCACTTGAAATATTTAATATTTATAAGCGCTGCACATTCATTTTAGTAATTATATATATATATATATATATATGTACATTTTTAAAGACAGTGGAGACTTCCTTGAAGAGAATATATAACAAAGTAAATTACTGACTTTGGTCACTGTCAGGAAGCCTTAATTTATTACAAGGATAACATAACCAATGTTTGGTCACCGACTGCTTGAATCTGAGCACTGCAGTACCCTTCCATGGATTTAGACTCATATAGTAACTAGTAACCCAAATGGCCTGGTATGGCAAAATCTATTTAAAGAGGAAGTAAACCCCCTGGGGAAAAAAAACACCCTGCAAGAGAAAGGCATAATGAGCTAGTATACATAGTAGCTCATTATGATTTACTTTCCTGAGATTAAAGCCCCCGCAGCGGTCCTCATTCCTCTCCCCTATCGCCGCCATCTCTCCCGGAGTGACTTCCGGGTATTGCAGCTCCGGCGCTGTGACTGGCTGGAGGCATGATGACGTCACTCCTGCGCATGTGCACGGGAGCCACCAGTCACCAGGCAAACATGAATCGTAGGAAAAAATATTGGATAGCGGCACTCAAAAAATCCAAGGAGGATTGTCTTTATTGATAAAAAGTGTACATGCAGACAGAGCACAGCCACAAAGGAGGACAGCCGACGCGTTTCACACTTTAACAGTGCTCAGCCATGACTTGGATTTTTTGAGTGCGGCTATCCAATATTTTTTCCTACGATTCATGTTTGCCTTGTGCATTGCCTACACCTTGGTCTCCTGAGAAGTTCTTTGATTACACACAAGACCCACCTGAAGCGGTAACTCCCTTCTTCACCAGTCACCAGGACCGTCTAAATAGCATCATGGGCCCCTGGGCAAAGTAATGCTCTGGGACCCCAATAATGATTACAGTGCAGGTAAACAGACATCAAGTAGGTAGGAGGCAGACTGCCTCCCCTGTGTATCTATCACTCTCAGTGCCATCATGGGGCCCCCAATTTCGGGACAGCGTGGGCTCAAGGGCCAGCTGCTTTGGGGAATGTGCAGGGCCCCCCCATGCAGCTGGGGCCCCTGGGCAGTGCCCAGGTGTGCCCTCTCATTAAGACAGCCCTGCCAGTCACTGCACAATAGCTGTTAGAAACGACACGCTCAGTGTGCCTGCGACGTTGTCTGTCTTTTTTGCAAATATCTCCTAAACCGTGTTGGTTTAGGAGATATTTCTTGCACCTACAGGTAAGCCTTAATCTAGGCTTACCTATAGGTAAAAGTGATCTATAAGGGTTTACAACCACTTTAAAGTGGTTGTAAACCCCATTCATAAAATTTGACCTAGGCACATATATATTTGTAGTGTTACTTATGTCTCTCCAAAACTCTAAGCACCATTTTTTTCTGGTGCTTCGTTCCTCTGTTATCAGCAGAGTCAGTTCTCGGACACATGAGACAACATTATTGGAGAGGGAGTTTAGACGTAGATAAGCAGAGAGCTTGTCTATTCAGAATACTGCTCTGCATGTTCCTTCATTGCTCTGCCTATGTGGAGGGGGGGTGTCCCTTTCCTCCAATCACTTCTCACACAGTGTAAGCCCAGACAACCCTCCCACTGCTGAAAGAGGAAGAAAGTTTTCTAACACTAGGTTCACTTTCCAAAGAGTGTAGAAAAGAAAAGACAGCTTTTGTTTAAAATATTTTTTTATTTTTAATTTGTATTGTTTCACTTTAAGTATCATTAAAATATCTGCTTCTTTAACCACTTCCGCCCCGGAAGGATTTACCCCCTAATGACCAGGATATTTTTTTCCATACGAAACTGCGTTACTTTAACTGACAAGTTCCCACAAATAGAGCTTTCTTTTGATGGTATTTGATTACCTCTACGGTTTTTATTTTTTGTGCTATAAACTAGAAGCGACAATTTTGATTTTTTTTTATACTTTCTGCTATAATACATATATCAAAAAAATAAATAAAAATGTCTTCATCAATATGTATTCTGCTATATGTTTTTGGTAAAACTCTCAATAAACGTATATTGATTGGTTTGTGCAAAAGTTATAGGCCCAGATTCACGTACATCGGCGCATTATTGGACCGGCGTAGCGCACCACTTTTCCGTTAGACTTGCGTAATCTAGCCGCGTAATCCCGCGATTCACGAAACTTTTTGCGCAAGAGATTGCGCAAGCGTAAGGTTTTTTCCTGAGGCGTAAGGAGGAGTAATACAAATTGGGAGGGACGTGGGCGTGTTACATTGAAATGAGCCGTGACCCCATGCAAATGAAGGGCCGGCCGACTCGCGCATGCGCGCGTGAAGGAAACCATGTCAGCTCCGTTGTGCGCATGCTCACAACTCGGGAGCGGCGCAATCAGTGAAATTGGAAATGGACTAGGGCAACTTTATGAACTACGCAGACAGCATAAATAGACAGACACAAATGCACTTCCTTTGCAAAAATACATCCCTTTGTATCCCTCCCTCTACAGCAAGGTGCTTTTGTTTGTTTGTGACGTGTCTTTGAGATATTTGAGGACTGTTTTGCAGAGTGATTTTTGTCTTTTATGTGTTTTCTTTGTTGTTATTTTGTTTAAATTATATTTTTGCTGGGCATTTTTTATTTTTGCTCGTCATTTATTAAATTTTTTTGGTTCTGTTTGTGTATGATTTTGGAATGTGGGGGTGATATTCCTGCGGGAAAAGGGGTGTCACCCTCATTTGTGGTGGAGAAGTGATCGCCAGGTCTGTGTGAATGGTGTATGAATGTACAGTGACATAATTGGAGCCGTGGCATGGCGTTGCAGCTCACAAGTCCTGCATGGTGGACTGGTGCCAATCCAATGTGATGACGATGTGGTGTGTGTGCTAGGGACCACAGTGGTGTGCATGCATGCATTCTCCATGTGCCATGATTAATGTGTGTGTTTAACGTGCAAAGATGCATAATGTGAGCTGCCATGAGATGGGGTCATGAGATGGGGTACCAGTGCATATGCAGAGTCACCTTGAAGGGAAAAGACAGGAGGATGTTAGTCATGCATGTGCCACTTGTGAGGTGTGCATCACGGGAGGGGATAGTCATGCCTGCCACCCATGTCACTCACCAACCAGCCAGCTGTCCCCATACATGTTCTGTTCGAAATCTGTGGGGATGGGGCTCTGATTGTATATGTAGCTGTCATGGGTGTCATGGGTGGTGCCATGTGTTGGGCTGCTGATGTCCTCCTGCAGGGTTGTGGTAATTCCAGGATGGCATGAGGGGTGAATCTGAAGATGCGAGACACCTCAGAATCACTCATGCCAAAGATGTCTATGCGTGTGTCATATATCAAGTGAAGAGTGAGGGGCTTGTATCAGATAAGAATATTGTATTAGATTAATTTAAATTGTAAATTTTATATAAGCAAATAAAAAAAAAAAAAAAAAACATCTCCCGTGCCCTCCTTAGTGCCATCCTCCGTGCCCTCCTCCTTCTTTGTTCATCTAAAGTCAGTAGTATAGCTATGTGCGATGATGCCCCTGGCATGTTGGCATACAGATTGTTGGGCAACACGTGTGACTGCTGAACTCCTCACTAACAGTGTTGCTTTATCTGACAATTAGACTTTTTTTCAAAATTTAGACCAGCTTTTAGGTCCTCTAACTTTAGACAGAACACTTTGCAGTTGCGCACATCGCGTAGCCTGCGCAGCAACTGCGTTTTTTTGTGAATCCCCGTAACTCCCTCATTAGCATATTTGACTAGCAAATCAATGGTGTGTCTAGCGCAGTTTTGCGCGAAGGGAAGCGAATGTCTAATTCAATTACGCCGGACCAAAAAACGTAGATTTCTGGCGTATATTGTTTTGTGAATCGCGTCCAACTATACGCACGCGCACATTTAGACTTACGCACGCGCAACAGCAGTTGCGCAGGCGTAATCGCTCTGTGAATCTGGGCCATAGCGTCTACAAAATAAGGGGTAGAATTATGGACTTTACATCTTTTTATTATTTTTACTGGTAATGGTGGCGGTCTGCAATTTTTAGCAGGACTGTGACATTGCTGCGGACAAATCTGACCCTTAGTGACACTTTTTGGGGACCAGTGACACCAATACATTGATCAGTGCTTAAAAAAAATGCACTGATCAATGTATAAATGACACTGGCAGGGAAGAGGTTAACACTGGAGGTGATCAAAGGGTTAACTGTGTTCCCTCAGTGTGTGTTCTAACTGTCTGGGGTTCTCTGGGGCAACACAGAGATCGCTGTTCTTGATTACTAGAAACTGAGAATCGTAGTGTTGTCCTCTATCAGAATGGGGATCTGCCTTGTTTACATAGGCAGATCCCCATTCTGCCTCTCTGTGGAGCGATCGCGGGTGGCCAGTAGACATCAAGTCGAGAGTATCTAGTATACAGGTATGTTGTTTTGTGCAATAGAGCCACCCTGCCGCAGTATATTTGCGGTGGGCAGTCTTTAAGTGGTTAATAGGGTTTGTGACTCGGGTCCGAATTTTTTCTATGTTCAGGAATTCTGGTGCGAACCGAACCAGGGGGGTTTCAGCTCAACTCTAATAGTAACATGGTTAGTCTGGTGTAAAAAATACAAAATTAACCACTTCAGCTACAGAAGATTTTACCCTCTTCCTGACCAGAGCACTTTTTACAATTTGCCACTGCTTCGCAACTGACAATTGCGCTGTCATGCAATGCTGTACCCAAACAAAATTGATGTCCTTTTTTTCCCACAAATAGAGCTTTCTTTTGGTTGTATTTGATCACCTCTGCGGTTTTTATTTTTTTCACTATAAATAGCGATAATTTAATTTAAAAAAAAATATTTTTTACTTTTGCTATAATCATTTTAGGCCAATATATAATGTTCTACATATTTTTGGTTAAAAAAATGAAATAAGCGTATATTGATTGGTTTGCGCAAAAGTTATAGGGCCAGATTCTCAGCTGAGATACGACGGTGTATCTCCAGATACACCGTCGTATCTCTGTATCTGGCCCTGGGTATCTATGCGATTGGTTCTTAGAATCAGTTACGCATAGATTTGGCGTAGATCCGACTGCTGTAAGTCACTTACACCGTCGGATCTAAGTTGCAATGTTACGCTTGGCCGCAAATGTATTTGCGTCGTACTATGGAGCATGCGCAGTGGGCTTCGTTTACTGCCGACGCATGCACAGTTCGTTCGGCGGGGGGCACGCTTAATTTAAATACAGCACGCCCCTCTCCTTCCCTATTTGAATTATGCGGCCTTACGCCGTCCCATTTACGCTACGCCACCGCACATTACGGAGCAAGTGCTTAGAGAATACAGCACTTGCCCGTAAATAGTGCGGAGGCGTAGCGTAAATGGAATACGCTACACTACGCACACAAAGGGCAGATCTACGAGAATCTGCCCCATAGCATCTACAAACTATGGGAAAGATTTATGAAATTTTTTTTAAATCTTCTATTACTAGCAATGACGGTGATCATCGATTTTTAATGATACTGCGACATTGCGGAGGACAGATCGGCAACTTTTGACACATTTTTGGGACCATTGACATTTATACAGCGAACAGTGCTATGAAAATGCACTGATTACTGTGTAAATGTCACTGGTAAGGAAGGGGTTAGCACAAGGGGGCGATCAAGGTGTTAAATGTGTTCCCAAGTTACTGTTTCTAACTGTATGGGGATAGTACTGATTGGGGGAGGAGGCATATCGCTGTTCCTACTTACTAGGAACAAACATTGGCCCAGATTCACAGAGAGTGGGCGCACATTTATGCCGGCGTAGCGCACACACTGTACGTTACGCCGGCGCAGCGTGGAGAGGCATGCACTGTATTCAGCAAGCTATTGCTCACCAAGATACGCCAGCGTATCGTATTTTCGAAGGCGCAGCGTAAGTGAAAGTGGGCGTGACCCCATGCAAATGATAGTCCAAGCATGGTGCAGTGTTTTACACCCGGCGTATCACGAACTGCAAATGCATTTGACGTAACCATGACGTGGACACATGGAAACAGCACCCTTATGTGCATGCTCACAACAACGCCGGCACAACTGCCTAAGCTACGCCGGATCACTACGTACGCCGTGAACGTAACGTACACCCAATACGCCGGCCTGTTTTCTCTGGGTCAGACCTTTGCATGTCTATTGCTGGGTTGCGCCTCATCTATGGGGAATGACTTTACACCGGGCCTACAACTTACACAAACATCGCATAGCATGCGTCGGGTATTTCCCTCATTTGCATATTTGAATGCCTAATCAATAGGAGAAGTAACATGCGTCCAAACCATATTTGCGCCCACACTACGCCGGCATAAGCAAGATACGTCGGGGTAGGATGGCCTGTTTTTAGACGTATGTTGGTTTTGTGGGTCTGGCGCACACATACGCCGGGCGCACATTTACACTACGTCGACGTAAAGTGATTTACGTTGGCGTAAGTGCTTTGTGAATCCGGGCCATTATGTCTGCTCTCCCCTGACAGAACAGGGATTTGTGTGTTTACACACACAAATGCCCGTGCTGGCTCTCATGCCCGCGTTCGTGGGTGGCTGTCAGCGATCGTGCCCATGCGCATTGGGTCCCCCGCCATGCAACGGGCAAACGCCTCCAACAGGTTTAAAAGGGAACAACCTACCCATACGTTGTTTTGCCCAGCCTTGCCATTCTGCCGACGTATATTAGTGTGAAAAAGTGGTTAAGTTCAACCAAAAATAGAAAACCTCCATAAACAAAATGCTATACCCATAGATGATCCAGAGGTAGGCCAAAACAAAACTCTAAAGCAGAGGTGCCCTAGCTCTTGACCTTCCTAGGCTAAAATGGAAGAAGAGGAATTATCTTGGGCCACACATAAAATACCCTAACAATAAGGAGAGCTGATGAGAATAAAAAGTTGGGCAGATCACAAGTTCTTTACTTATAAAGATAATATACCTATCTGAAAAATAAAACTTCATTTTTTTTATATAAAAGTAAAAGGGGGAAACATAAAACAAGATATTTGACACTGGTTTTAATAAACAAAAACATCAAGATCGGGTTCAGTGAATGTAGTAGCAGTTCTCAATGAATTCTCAAGGTGCTCATCAGATAATTTGGATCTAATTTTGCCCTTTGTGTGCCTGAAAATAGTTGCACACAAATATAGGTGCAGCCGAAAATTGATGACATGAATGAGGCGTGATTGGTAAGAGTGGGAGATTTTTCTTTGGGAAGATAAAATGTATAAAAGTAATAAAGACACTGTAAACTGTAAAGAGAAACTGTCAAATTTTTCTTTGGCGTGTGTTCGCTAAATGTAAATGCATTTTTATAAAACATTTAAAGGTTATTTTTTTTTAACCTTAATGCATCCTATGCATTAGGCCGCGTACACACGATAGGTTAAACCAACGAGAATGGTCTGATGGACCGTTTTCATTGGACCAAACCGATCGCGTGTGGGCGCCATCGGTTAGTTATCCATCGGTTAAAAAAAAGCCACTTGTTTAAAATTTAACCGATCGGTTTCTTACCGATAGGTCAAAAATCCAGGCATGCTCAGAATCAAGTCGACGCATGCTTGGAAGCATTGAACTTTATTTTTTTCAGCACGTCGTTGTGTTTTACGTCACCGCGTTCTGACCCGGTCGTTTTTTTAACCAATGGTGTGTAGGCGCGATGGACCATCCATCAGCTTCATCCATCAGACTGTTCTCATCGAATGGACTGATCGTGTGTACGCGGCTTTAAGGTGAAAAAACACCTGACTGTCATGGGCCCCCCGTTTTACTTATCTGAGCCCGTTCACCTGCTCTGCGTGTCCACCGCGTCCTCTTCTCCACAGAGTCTCTGCGTTGATTGGATAGATTGATAGCAGTGCAGCCATTGGCTCACACTTGGCTTCCCAGAGGGGATTAGCTATTGTGGGGATGAGCCAGGTGGATCGGGGTAAGTTAGGTAAGTTAGACATGTTTGTTATTTATAAAAAAAATGTATCCTTTACAAACCCTTTAAAAAATGGCAAACTTTTTTTATTTTTTTTGGTTTAAAAGATTTTATTGGTATTTCGGAGTAAATAACATATCACATATGTAAACAAATGAAAATACAATAGAGCAATATTTATGAACAGAATCATATCATTACATATGAGAAAAGAACATTGACAATATAAATACTCATAGCATAAAGCCAAAGTAAACATAAAATGTAAAGTTGGTTACTGAATTATTAATTTGTAAACGTTGTGAAGTAAAATTCAGAATATATGAAATAAAAGTATAATTGTCATATTTAAAATTATGAGAAAGAGAGGGAGGGAAGAGAACGGTGGAGAGGAGAGGAAGATAAAGGGGGGGGGGGAAGGGGGGGAGAGATAAATAGTGAAAGAAGCAGGAGATCATCCAATAATATTCTTCATCGTTACGACATAAAAAAAAAATCATACTTCGCTCAAGTCCGTGAAGGTTGGAGCGATACATTTTTGAATTCAGTAGATTCTTTAAAGATTGTCCAGCAAGCCAATTTTTCATGAAATTTTGTGGGAGAGTCTCTAGCTTGTAGAATCAGGTCTTCCATTTCGGCAATTTTATTGATCCGTTGGAACCATTCGGACAAGCTAGGAGGAGATGTATCTTTCCAATGTGCAGGTATGCAAAGTTTGGCTGCGTTTATTAAATGTATTATTATACTATTTTTGTAGATATAATGAGGTAAAGATGTATGATGAAGCAGGTATTGAGCTGCGTTGTAATTTGGGGAATATGTTGTGACAAGAGTAATGATACGGTGTATTTCCTTCCAGAATGTTTGTATAATGGGGCAATCCCACCAAATGTGTAGGAGAGTACCTAGTGACTTTCCACAACGCCAGCAGGTAGGTGGGGTGATAGGGTTGAAAAAGGCAAACTTTTTAAGTACATTTACAATCATGTGTTGGACTGCATTTGCATACCTCCCAACTTTTTGAGATGGGAATGAGGGACACCTATCAGCAAAAGTATGCAGGCATAGGACACACCTCTTACCACGCCCCCTTAAAGGGGAATTGTACAAAAAAACAAGATGGTTAAACACACAAGTGCTTTTTTACCACTACTTTTCCATTATATTGGCTTTTGGAATTTACAAATGCAGCAATTTAGAGATCAGATGAAAGGTTTAGTGCTGGAAAACCCTTTTTTAAAGATAAAAAGTGCATTTTATATACAACTATATAGATCAGACCAAAATGAGGGACAAATGAGGAGGAATGAGGGACAGAGGGACGTTGCTACAAATCAGGGACAGTCCCTCGAAATCAGGGACAGTTGGGAGCTATGCATTTGTAGCCATCTTGTGAAGTATGCAGCCTGTGAGCCTCAGGTTGGACACCCCCGCTCTAAAGCACTGTCTAATTTGCACCAATGGAGAAAATAAAAATTAGTTCCAGATCCCCCAGGAGGCAATCAGGTATTCTCTGGACCAACCAAGGCCTCATGCACACTGGACGTATTTTGGACATTTTTACAGCAGCTGTTTTTGGCTGTACAGTCAGTAAACTCTCCATAATGTTATCCTATGTGTGTTATCAGCAGATTTGGGCAGTGTTGTTTTTGAGCAGTAAAAAACAAAACAAAAAAAAACACGAATGGGTTCAGAAAGATCTTTTTCAGCTCTAAATACGCTCTAACGCTGATAAACATAGATAATCGCTCAAAAACTTTGCTCGCCAGCATTTTTTAACATTTTTGATCCATTCAAAAATACATTATATAAAAAATATATATTTTTTTCTTAAAAAAAAAAAAAAAAACACTAGAAAACGCTAGCTCGGGAAAATGCTATTGCAAAAACGTTGAAGAAAGTAAAAAAACTGCAAAGCTAGTGGCGTTTTTATAACGTTATTTTAACGACCAGTGTGCATAAGGCCTCAGCCCTAGTATCTAGCTATACTCTGTGCATTAACATTGTTGTGTACTTCTTGATTTTTTCTTTCTTATGTCTCATTAAATGATAAGCTTACATTGTACACATGAAACACTGGTTCTGCTTCAATCTTTACTAAATCTCTTGCTCCCCTTGATTGCTTTTTTTGTATTTCCTCCCTAAACATATATCCTGTTTACTGTTTAATCTGCAGCTTGTAATGTACAGTCACTGCAGCCTATGGAATATTTGCAGCAGCTGTATGTTAATGCCTGTGCTGAGCTGGATTATGGTATATTGCACAGAGTAGGGTTTATGTACAGCCACCCAAAGTCATTGGCCAGAAATAATTGTCATCAAGCTAACTTCTGGAAAGTGATTTGATTGGTTGATTTGGAGTAAAGTAGAATAAAACCCTTCTATTAAACTATAAATATATACTGTATTTATAGGTGTATAACACTCACTTTTTTACCCTAAAAATAGAGGGCAAACTGTGCCTGTAAGTTATACGCAGGGGGCTGTGGAACGTTGTTTTCTGATCAGGCGCTATGCTAAATTTAGTGGGTGTCTGGGCCGATAATTGGCTCAGACTTTAATGATTTATGCTAAAGCAGCCTTTGTTCTGTTTTTTGTATCACTGTTGCCTGTAGGTGGCGATACCACCACAGGCCAATGTTGGAACACGGGCAGGCTGTGGTGTATTGGGTGCCTTTTCCCGGGAACAGGCGAATGGGAGTGGTATTCCCGCTGGGCATGCCAGGGAAGGGTACTTAAGGGACAGACGCCAATTTTTGGGGTGCTTCCCCTTGTGGCCTTCCTGGCACGAGGTATGTGTCATTGTGATTTTCAATCTCGGGGTCATGATGGCCCGAGGCTACCTTTCTACCAAGTAGGCCCAGCTATCCTGGCTGGGGCCTACAACTGCAAAGAGATCCCAAGCTGTCAGTCTACTAGAGGAAGCTACTTAATGGAGGAAACCAGGGGAGGACCTGCCCAGGAAGAGACCAAGCGGAAGGCTAATGTCTCGGGATAGGCCTGGTGACCATATTAAGTGGGATCTATAGCTCAAGTTACCCTACAGTTTCACCGGGTCGGCTTAAAGGCTCTTTTACTGTATGGCTGGACTGATTCATTTTGCTCATAACCAGTCTGTGGCAGAGACTGTTGCTGATCATTGTTCGTGCATCATTCCAGCTGCTAGGTCAGGTGAGAGGGGCCTATCCGGGTGAGCAATACCCACTTGAGTGGAAGTGGTGAATGACTATTGGGACTTAGAAGTTTTTCTTCAGTGATCTGTACTGTGTACCTGAACCATCCCCTTTCCCCCTTCATCCTTCTACTTTCCTTCAATTTAAAAATAAAACCTAACAATTTAAGGTTTTACTTCTCATGTGGACATTGGAGTTCTTTACAGATTTTTTCCTCTAAACGATGAATATTGAAGTAACGTGCAAGGCCAAAATCTAATCCTGAAGCTCCTACAGTGTAGTGCTATATATGCAGTATATATATATATATATATATATATATATATATATATATATATATATATATATTGTAGCAGAGCGTCCCAGAGAGAGCCTGGGAAAGTCCAGTTCGGGGTTTATACCTCTCCCAGGCTCCTCTCTTACACGTTCAGGGATCTCCAGGTCAGGTGTTGGCCCTCTCCCCCAGGCCAATTTAAGCTCACCTGAGCTAACAGCCATTGCTCTGTCCTGGGAAACAGTGTGAATCTGTGAGAGCAAGGAGGCTGCTGAAAAAACTGGTGAGAAGTTTGTGTTTGAGCTAACAAGCGGTAGGCTTGTTTAGCTTAGTAGTTAGGACCTGCATATCGTGTAGTTAGAGCCGAGACACGGCTAGGTGTTTGTTTGGCTATTTTTGTTTTGTTTTCTGCACACTGTACAGCACCTGTAAATAGACTTTGTATAGCACCAATAAAACATCCCACTGTTGTTCACTGATCCTATGGACTTTGGTATCTGTGCTGGCTCATCCCAGGGAGCTTTTGTACCCGCTACCTATCCCCAGCTTACATATGGTGGAGAATGCGGGCATCAATAGTAAGTTACTATTTAAAAGGCCAGTACCTAAAGTGACAACATGGAGGAAATCCTCAAACAAATGGTGCTATTCAATGCTGCACAACAGCAAGCAAACGCTGCACAACAGCAAACTAATGCTGCGCTGCAGCAAGCCAACGCTATCGCACAGGAGCAATCGCAGAGGCAGATTAGTGCTGTACAGGAGCAATCGCAGAGGCTGTTTGAACAGCTTGCCACTGCTGCAGAAGCAGATAGGAAAACCCTGACTAAGGTTGCAGAAACGCTAGCACAGTGGGCACCTGCGGAAATCAAGGATATTAGAGACAAGCCTTCAGCCATCCATGTGGCTCGCTTTCTGTCTAAAATGACTACGGATGATGATCCAGAGGCCTTCCTGCTAACATTTGAACGGACCGCTGAGAGAGAAGGTTGGCCTAAAACCAAGTGGGCAGGACTGATCGCCCCCTTACTTTCTGGTGAATCGCAGAAGGCCTACTATGATTTGGAGTCGGCAGAAGCGGGAGACTATGAAAAGGTCAAGCAGGAAATTCTGGCGCGACTCGGTGTCACCTTGGCCGTTCGAGCCCAACGGGTCCACAGCTGGTTCTTCTAAATTGAGAGGCCCCCAAGATCGCAGATGTTCGACCTAATCCACCTGGTGAGAAAATGGCTACAGCCGGAGTCCCTGTCTGCGCCACAAATAGTGGAGCGTGTGGTCATGGACCAATTCCTGAGGTCACTCCCAATTCCCCTGCAGAGGTGGGTAAGTCAAGGGGACCCCAAGTCGGCAGATAACTTGGTGGAACTCGTCGAAAGGTACTTTGCTGCAGAGAACCTGGTCACCACTCCAACAGCCGCATGGACTTTCCACCCAAAGCCACGGTCTCCCCAGGCAACCGGTAAGACTGTTCCAGGGGAAGTGGGTGGTAAGCATGGCAAGGAAATAGGGGGGAGGATGTTTGGTGCCAGGACGGAAGTTTGGCGTTCCAAGCAAGGGAAACCACTGCCTGTCAGCAAACCAACTTGGGGAAACATCAGGTGTTTTCGTTGCCAAGAGCTGGGACATGTTGCAGCAAATTGTCCTTTCACTGATGAACCAATGCAGTGTGATCTGTCTATTAGAAGGCAGTCTATGTTTGCTGCTGTTTCATGCGCTGCAGTGCCAAATGTGGGGAAACACATGTATCACATGACTGTTAATGATAAGCCTATTACGGCCTTACTGGCCTCTGGAAGTCTGGTTACTTTGGTTACAGCTGAGATAGTTAAAACTGTGAATTTTTTAATGAAAAAAAAGTTGCTGTGATCTGTGTACATGGGGATACCCGGGAGTATCCTATAGCCACAATTCAGTTTAAAACTGTAACATCCCTGCTGTTATACTGTGCAGAACGAGCGCAGCTGTACCCTATTTTAGCAGCTGCGCTCCGTTCTGCAAGTGGTCCGCGTCACTTCCGGTGCGTGGATGTCTGCGCTCCACGCTGGAACGCGGAAGTGCGTCCCAGCGTTCTCCTCTGATTCCCCGCGAATTCGCTGCTATTTAAAACCCATACAGATGACGGCAGGGTGTTCCGTTATTCTGTTGAACGCCTGCCGTCACCTGGGAACGCCATTGCACTACGTTGCATTCCGCAACACGGACCACCCTGCGATTGTCTGCATCTCCTCCTTCCAGCACCCTGGGATCCCCGCACACCATCTCTGCTTGTATTTCATCCAAAGCACTACCAGTCCCAGCAGAACCGCAAGTATCATAATAGACAGACTGCAGTCATTGCTATTCTTACCCTCCTGCACGTTTATAGGGGAAATACCAGGTCTGTATCACTGTAAGGAGATCTATTCATATATGGACTGAGCTATGCATCTATTTGTGTCTTGGAATTAGAACATAACAAGTACTTACTGCTAGTGTTCAACCATAAAATACTATAGTACTTCCGTATCACATTGCATTTATCCATGCTACCGTGTATTGTAGATACTTTACTTTTTCTTAATCAGTAGCGGTGGCTTATGTTGGAATAGGCTCCGCTATACTTTATGTTGTCTACCATTTAGAGGCTGTGATGAGTTAAACCCCAAACTTTCTTATTCATTTGAGAGTGAACTGGTGGTTACGCCTGAGAAGCCTCTGCAGCTGAGATCTTATTCAATTAATACATTCACGTAGCAGAGTCGTTACAAAAACTGGCTTAGGTACGGTGTCCCATGCGGTCGGACTTGTGCCCCACTTGGTGCATGAGGCCATCATTGGTAGGGACTTCCCTAAGTTTAGTGAGCTGTGGGATCGTCCCGACCCGGTCGCAGTACCTGACTCAGTCGCAGAGCCAGAGCTCCTGACTACTTCCGATATTGTGGGTTCAGGGGACTCATCTCAGGGCTCTCCGAGTTTTCCTTTCTCGGTTATGGCAGGGGAGCTGGAGGAGCCTGAGGAAGTCCCCACAACCAGTAGAGCCGGACAGCCGTCTGCCGACTCGGAGCCTACGTTGGAGTTTACTGACCTCAATGTGCACAAGGAAAATGTTGGTACCGAGCAGAGAAAAGACCCTACCCTTGCCAGGGCCTGGGAAAATGTAATGGTGATTAATGATGTACCTGTCGAACCAGGGGATAGGCCCTGTTTTCCTTATTTCAGCAGCAATGATGATTTACTGTATCGTGTATGTAAAAAGAATGATGAAGTTATTGAACAGTTGGTGGTCCCTAAGCCTTATACAGTAGAAGGGTGGTGTTGGAACTTGCCCATGGGCACTTGCTAGGAGGCCATTTAGGGGTTGAGAAAACCACTGAAAGAGTGTTGCGCAGGTTTTACTGGCCTGGGATACAGAAAAATATTGAAAATTATTGTCAATCCTGTCCGGTGTGTCAGATGTCAGCCCCCCAGCCCCACTTCCGAAGTCCTTTAGTGCCCTTGCCCATTATTGAAGTGCCCTTCGAGAGGATTGCCATGGACCTTGTGGGTCCGCTCCCCAAATCCGCCCGTGGTCATCAGCATATCCTCGTGATTATGGATTACGCTACCCGTTATCCTGAGGCCGTTCCCTTACGCGCCGCGTCTGCTAAAAATATTGCCAAAGAGCTGTTTATGGTGTTCAGTCGGGTTGGCATCCCTAAAGAAATCCTTACAGACCAGGGTACCCCATTTATGTCACGGATAACTAGGGAGCTGTTCAAGTTATTTAAGGTGACGCAGTTGCGAACCTCTGTGTATCATCCGCAAACAGATGGCTTGGTGGAACGTTTTAATAAGACGTTAAAGGGCATGTTAAAAAAGGTTGTTGACAAAGATGGGAAAGACTGGGACTTCCTGATACCGTACCTGATGTTTGCTATCAGGGAGGTTCCCCAGTCCTCTACAGGGTACTCTCCATTTGAGTTGCTTTACGGGAGACACCCTCGGTGACTCTTGGACATAGCCAAGGAAACTTGGGAGGGGGAACAGACACCTCACAAAAGCATAATTGAGCATATCGCTCAAATGCAGGACAGGATTGCAGCAGTAATACCAGTGGTGAAAGAACATTTACTACAGGCACAAGCAGCCCAACAGAGAATATACAACCGGGGGGCCCAACTCCGTGTTTTCTCACCGGGTGACAGGGTCCTCGTATTAGTTCCCACTGTTGAGAGCAAGTTCCTGGCTAAGTGACAGGGCCCCTTTGAAGTAATTGAAAGAGTTGGGGAAGTCAATTACAAGGTGTATCAACCAGGTAAAAGGAAGCCGGAACAGATTTACCACATAAACCTGTTAAAGCCCTGGAAGGATAGACTGGCGTTAACTGCAAGGTCCCTCCCGGTAACGCCTAAGGGTACTGAATTCCCTCTGATCCCTGAGGTCACGATTCCGGACACCCTGTCATTTTCCCAAAAACAGGAAGCTAGAGAGTTCCTGATAAGGAATAGAGAGAAATTTTCAGAGTTGCCTGGCACGAGTTCGGAGGTTCAGCATGATATTGTTACTGAACCTGGGGTCCGTGTCAAGCTCAAACCGTACCGAATTCCTGAAGCGAGGAGAAAGGACATCAGTGCTGAAGTTAAAAGAATGTTGGAGCTAGATGTCATTGAGGAATCCAATAGTGATTGGTCGAGCCCCATCGTGTTAGTCCCAAAACCGGATGGCACCTGGAGGTTCTGTAATGACTTCAGGAAGCTTAATGCAGTGACAAAGTTTGACACGTACCCAATGCCCAGAGTAGATGAACTTATAGACCGACTTGGCAAGGCTCGCTATCTGACTACTTTGGACTTGACAAAAGGTTATTGGCAGATACCCCTGACTGCTAGTGCCAAAGAGAAGACTGCATTTGTGACCCCGGAGGGTTCCTTTCAATATAAAAAGATGCCTTTTGGGTTGCAAAATGCCCCTGCAACATTTCAGAGGGCCATGGACAGGACCCTAAGACCTCACCGACAGTATGCTGCAGCCTATCTGGATGACATAGTGGTGCATAGCACTGACTGGGGCTCTCACTTGCCCCGTGTCCAACCGGTCCTCGATTCCCTCTTCAAAGAAGGGTTTACGGCAAATCCCAAAAAATGTGCCATTGGTCTAGAGCAGGGGTCTCCAAACTTTTCAAACAAAGGGACGCTTTATTGCCCTTCAGAGTTTAGGAGGGCCGGATTGGGGCCAGCAAGGGAAGAAAATGTCAAGGGCCCGGCATCAGTGAGAACAAATATGGCCTCAGGGTTGGTGGTCAATAGGAAGAGGAGTATTCCCCCTATTAGTAGGAGGAATAGTATCCCATCATTGGAATCAGTGGATAATATAGTGCCCCATTGTTGGTGTTAATGGGAAAATAGTGCCACATGTCAGTGGGAGAAATTGTGCCCCAAGGGCCGGATAAAGGCTAGCAAAGGGCCACATCTGGCCCTCGGGCCGCAGTTTGGAGTCCCCTGGTCTAGAGGAAGCCAAGTATTTGGGCTACACTATTGGCCGTGGTGTCATAAAGCCCCAGGTAAATAAAATAGAAGCCATCCAGGAGTGGCCACATCCGGCAAACAAGAAGCAGGTCAGGGCCTTTCTTGGCATTTCGGGGTATTATAGAAGATTTATCCCAAATTTTGCAACTTTAGCTGCCCCACTGACAGACCTTACGAAAGGGAAAGACTCTGTAATGGTGAAATGGTCCCCAGTAGCGGAAGAATCTTTCCAAGCCCTGAAAAAAGCTCTTTGTGCACAGCCAGTGCTATACTCCCCGATTTCGCCAAAGACTTTTTAGTACAGACAGATGCCTCTGATTAGGTATCGGGGCAGTATTGTCACAGGTACACAATGGGGAAGAACACCCTGTGGTCTACCTAAGCAGAAATCTCAATGATCATGAGAAAAAGTATGCAGTCATTGAAAAGGAATGCTTAGCCATAAAGTGGGCCGTGGACGCGCTCAGGTACTACCTGTTAGGGCGCCAGTTTGAGCTAATAACTGACCATGCTCCCTTGAAATGGATGGCCCAAAAGAAGGAGACTAATAGTGAACTGGTGGTTTTTGGCTCTACAGGATTATTCCTTTACAGTAAAACACAGGCCAGGTGTTGAGATGGGAAATGTAGATGCCCTGTCCCGTGTTCACTCCTGTTGGGCTACAGGTGTTCCAACCCTGGGGTTGAAACAAGGGGGGAGGGTGTGTAGCAGAGCGTCCCAGAGAGAGCCTGGGAAAGTCCAGTTCGGGGTTTATACCTCTCCCAGGCTCCTCTCTTACACGTTCAGGGATCTCTGAGCCCTGATCCAGGTCAGGTGTTGGCCCTCTCCCCCAGGCCCATTTAAGCTCACCTGAGCTAACAGCCATTGCTCTGTCCTGGGAAACAGTGTGAATCTGTGAGAGCAAGGAGGCTGCTTAAAAAACTGGTGAGAAGTTTGTGTTTGAGCTAACAAGCGGTAGGCTTGTTTAGCTTAGTAGTTAGGACCTGCATATCGTGTAGTTAGAGCCGAGACACGGCTAGGTGTTTGTTTGACTATTTTTGTTTTGTTTTCTGCACACTGTACAGCACCTGTAAATAGACTTTTGTACAGCACCTGTAAATAGACTTTGTATAGCACCAATAAAACATCCCACTGTTGTTCACTGATCCTATGGACTTTGGTATCTGTGCTGGCTCATCCCAGGGAGCTTTTGTACCCGCTACCTATCCCCAGCTTACAATATATATAAGTTCCTGAGGGAATAAAATGGTGGCCATTGCAATTTTTATGTCACACATTTTTTGCGCAGCTGTTTTTCAAACACAATTTTTTGGAGAAAAAATACAAGTAAATATATATCTAACATGTCACACTCGTGTAATGGCATAATGGCACCAATGGCGTAATGGCACCAAACTATGGTACGTACAACTATGGTACTTACAAATCTCCATAGGCAACGCTTTAACCACTTGCCGACCTCCGCACGCACTTATACAGCGACAGAATGGCACTCCTGGGCAGAATTGTCAGTTAAAGCGACGCAGTGGCGAATTGCAAAAAGTGGCCTCGTCTTTGACCAGCAAAATGATGCAGGGCTTAAGTGGTTAAACATTCTACAGGTTACATTTTTGGAATTACAGAGGAGATCTGGTTCTAGAATGATTGTTCTTGTTCAGACGTTCGTGGCCATACCTCACATTGGTGGTGCAAACACTGTTTACATATGTGGGCGTGACCTACATATGCATTCATTACTGCGCACGAACACGCAGGGATGGGGGGGGCTGTAAACATTTTATTTTTTATTTTTTAAATGTATTCTTTAATTTTACACTGTCCCTTCAAAAAAAAAAAAAAAGATCACTTATATGCTAACAATACAGCATGACAGGTCCTCTTTATGGAAAACAAAAAAATACCTAGATCAAGGTTTGATCGAGGTCAGTGCCAGGGTTAGTGTTTGGGTCAAGGTCAGGATTAAAGGTCAATATATTTTTTTTTTACAGATTTTTTTTTTTTTTTATATCAGTATCAGTTAGTGTGGTTTAGGTAGCATAAACAAAAAAAAAAAAGCAAAATGCGCTCTATTGATTTTGGGCTGTACTACTGGTGCATGGAACAACTAACATACACATACCTTGTATCGCTGCAATTGCCGGGAGCGGTAGGATTACATTTGGGTTGTTCTTTGGTGGAAGGTTATGGTAGTACCAAGAAATATACAGCTAAATTAAACGTCAACATTTATTTTTTTACTATTTTGGGCTAGTTTTTCTTTGATATTAAAAAACATCAGGAAATATCCATTACTATTTACCACTAAATGAAAACCCAATTTGTCCTAAAAAAAAACAACTGCCTATTTTTATTCTGAACTCATGTGTAAATTAGGTTGAAGTGTGTTACTGGAAGGATCACCAGGGGAAAATATAGGATAAAAAAAAAAAAAAAAAAAATGTAGCCAACACATCTGGTAAAAAAACAATCTAACACATTTTTGTTCCTGGATTTTAATATATTGTAGCTGTAATCTGAATATTATATTTTTATATAAAATACATACCGTATTTATTGGCGTATACCGCACACTTTTTTCCCCTGAAAATAGGGGGAAATTCACGAGTGCGCGCTATACGCCGATAGCATACCTCGGAGGGGGACGAGCGCCCGCCGGAAATCACTGAGCCGTCATCTCCTCTCGGCTCTCACTCGCCTGTCACGTCACACACGCACAGTCCCGCCTCCGTCACCAGCATTGGACCATTGTTCTGTCTGTCACAGTGTGTGTGACGTGACAACCGGGCAGGAGCCGAGTGGAGATGACGGCTCAGTGATTTCTGGCAGGCGCTCGTCCCCCTCCGAGTTATGCCATAGGTACGCTACTACGCTACAGTCTCGGCCAGCGCTACAGCGCTGCCTGCGTTTAAGGGTTTGCTCCCCTTCACCACAGACTGTTGAAGCCTGCTTAGAAGCCCTAAGGTACTGTATATTTTTTTCATTTGTGAATGTGATTGGACCTATTTTATTTTATTCATCGTTGTGGAGGAGCACTTGTCATAGATTCACTTGGTGCACACTATTGCATTAATTATTTGGTATGCATCCTATTTAATATTGCATATATTTCACATAATTTACTAGCCTGCTTAGAAGCCCTAAAGTACTGTACCTTGCTGCTTATCTTTAAAAAATGTGTTTTTCCAGAAAATTCCCTCTTAAAATTGGGGTGCACGTTATACGCCGATAAATACGGTAATATACTGTATAAAATGATTTTTTTTTTGCAGTAGTGACCTTTAGTAATGAAGTTATGCAATACTAGTAGTACATTTTTTTTTTTTACTCTTGTACAGTGCATTCTTTTCATTCACTGTGAGTACATTTATTTATCATGTAGACACGGATTGTCTGTGAAATATACAATAGCAGACAGTGCTGATCTATTTCTCTCCTGAAATCTGGAAGGAAGGCATGGCGTGTTTATTTGTGCAGGTTATCGGAGTGTAGCTGACTTTATATCTGACTTTATATCTTGCTTGTATTGTATTTCACAGCGCTTCACATTCCTGCGCCCTACCGATTAATATGACCCTTTACCAGACAAGTGACCAAACGCAGCTGCTATTTATTGTACATTATTAGCTGTCACCTATCCTGGGGTGAAGTCATATAAATCTCAGGGCTGACCTCATCGTCTCATCTCTTCTTCACCTCCCTTGTCCACCTACAC
Source organism: Rana kukunoris (assembly GCA_029574335.1). Lineage (NCBI taxonomy): Eukaryota > Metazoa > Chordata > Amphibia > Anura > Ranidae > Rana > Rana kukunoris. The sequence goes on along the minus strand of CM056050.1, from coordinate 576,252,341 downwards.
CATCTCACACACCCATCCATGACACGGCCCAGATCTAGTAATTTTTACTGAAGAGGCGTTTGGATTTAGTGTTGCTGTAAGGTGAGGAAGCCATCCTATTAATGACAGTATAAGCCCCAATCCCATTGTGTAAATGATACCTGGTTGCATCTCGCCTGTCAGGCAGAATCAAACATTTTGGGTGCGTAGATTTAAACGGGAATGTATAAAAAAAAATGCAAAAACATGTGTCACACACACGCACATGCATCACATGGTGCTTACATAATGATAAAAGTCTGTGGGGCCAACAACGCACATCCTGCCCAAAAGAAGCCGTGCTTGTATGGCTCCCCACCGATACTGGTTCCCCCACCAAAACATCTGCGGTGCCAAGGTCGTCATCACTGGTATAAGGTATAATTTGGAATAATAAAAAAATGAGAGTTAAGATTTTTATTTTATCATTGGCCAAAAACAGGAGTGGGGGTAGTGCTTCCAAACATGTCTCTTCTTTATCTCCATGCAGCTTCACTAATAAGAATGCTAGATTGGCACCACAGCAGGCTCAACAGTGAACCAACCTGGAAGATGACTCAATTTTACCAGACCTGACGTCATTGTCGTGGATGACTCCTGACCATAGACCCCCACTGAATCTTTGCCCCTCAACAAGGCTTCGGACACGCTTTTTTAAAGTGCACTTTATGCTAAGCAAAGCTCCTGTCACTAAATAAAATGGTTAGCTTACAGTCCTGTTTACACCTTGCTTTTGCTTTGCTTAAAAAATTATACCCCATGTAGCTTCAATGGTGCTTCAAAGCATCTTCAAAGCCTCCATATAAGTCTATGGCACAGCTCATTTGAAGCCCCACTGAAGCCCCACTAAAGCCCCACTAAAGCCCCACCGAAGCCTCACCGAAGCCTCATCGAAACACCAAGCAAATGTAAACAGGACTGTAAGCTAATCAGTTTATTTAGTGACAGGAGCCTTGACTGACATTCAGAGAGCTTTAACAAAGCGTGTCCGAAGCCATGTTTTGAAACAAGTGTAAACTAGCCCTTAGTGTCAGCTATACTCCGTACATAAGATTACATGCACAAATCAAATTTTCTTTTCTGGGCTAGAACCGATGGAGATCTTTAACATTACATATTCCTTAACATAAAACATCTCCCTCTCTCTGTGCTCTTACCATAGGGTGACCAGACTTCCCTGATTTCAGGGGACAGGCCCAAGATTGAGGACACTGTCCCTGGGCCAAGTCTGTCCCCAGTTTTGTCCCCAGATTAGATTTGAACAGGGGCTGGGCAAATTTCAAAGACAGTCAGTGCAGAATAAAAAAAAACAATATCTGAATTGCACACCCCCACTCCGCCGCTCCTAGTAGCTTGGGGGGAGGGGGGTGTATTTTTTTCCATTATCTGTGCCCCTTTCTGATGATCATGTGCTGGTCGGAGCAGAGGGAATGTGTCTTCAGTTTCGGGTGCATGCCCATTCAGCTCCGCTCGTGGGTTCTTCTGCATTGTCTCAAGTCCCGGCCAGCCGCCTGCCTGCCTATCTCCTTGCCTTACCTGGCAGAGTGATCTTCTTCCGCTCCCCACCAAGTAGTAGCCCAGGGCCCAGAGAGTGAGACTTGCAGCGGGTGTCAATGTTAAGTTACCAATTCCCCAAATATAGGTTGCAAATGCAGTGTGGTTGTCTGCACTGTACAGAACTACTACGCATTTCGATTGCAATACATTTTAAGTGCATGCATGACATTTGCTGCTGTCCAGTACAATTCAGTCCATTCAAAGTGAATGGGCTCATATTGCCCCGCACTGAACCACGTGTAAATTGCACAGGAACACGCAGCATATTTCTGGGAGATTCCTGGTGTGAACCGGCTCTAAAGTTTGAATATACAGTACGTATATTATGTATATATATATTTGTGAAGTTCTTGTTTTGTGACATGTTTTCTTGTAGAAATTTTTTATAAAAAAATAAAATAACATAAATGAAAGTTTCAAAGCTACAGTACACAAATAATATTCATGTACAGTTCTGATTTTACCCAAACTTTAAAACCCAATTCAACAAAAAGCAGCTGACATTCGGCCTGTGTGTACACTGTGGAACGAGCATGCTGGAAAGCCAGCATTCGATTGGCATTTGATCATTGGCAGCCATTGGCTGCCAGCTCTGACCGGTGTGTTCTGGTAGGGGGGCAGTCCCTCTGTCAGAACATAATAGCTTAGTGGAGAGATTGTTGTTTTAACTTCACATAGTTAGTACAGTGTCTCCTCCCAAGTTTTTTTCTGCTGGGTTGAACGGAAAAAAAGAACTTACAGCGAGTACAAGGCTTTAGAGCCTAGTATAAATTATAGGGTGCATTAGATGCATTGTCTCAATATCCTTTACTTGTAGGCTCAGTTCATACTAGTTCAGGCCGTGCGTCATTTGAATGGGCTGTTGTGCCGCATGAAACTCACAAAAAAGTTGTATTCACTTTTTAAAGAATGCAGCCGCAGGGAAACCACGTGGTCTTTTGGACCATGCAGTATTCCTGAGGTTCCCGCAATCGCACCGAGGGCTGAGATGCGTGGTGATGCCATTCAGAATGAATGCCGGCCCTGCACAACTTGCAAGAGAAATGAGATTCAGCTGAGGGTGGTTGAATGCATGGCCCACACTAGTGCGAACAAAGCCATTTCTAACTAAGTATTACTTACTCCTTTACGTACATGGCTGGGGATTTCTAAAGACGTAAGTTAATGGAGCCAGTTGGTGTCACTAGTTGGTGGTACGTACACCTGCCAGTGTCTTTAACACCGAGTGGGAAGCTGTCATGTGTAATAGTAATACATACACGTTCAGCAGGGTAAATGCTCAGGCATCCAAATGCCTGAAGAGCCAAGGTTCAATATGAACTTTAGGCTCACCCCTAGTAATGGCCTGACAACCAGAGTTTTTGGAAGGTTGTTAGCAGTGGCAGCTCCCCTTTTCTCTTTTCTTTGGCCCTGGTTCACACTGGAGCATTTTGACATGTCAAAACGGCAACAATTGCCGTCAATGGCACCATCCTAATCGGTGCGATGCCGCATCTGCGGCTCTGCACTGATTTTAAAAAGTAGTTTCTGTACTACCTTTTGCAATTTTGGGCTGCGATTTACATTGACATCTGTGAAGAAACCTGCACAGATGTCCCTGAAATCACGGGCGAAATCGGGACTGCCAGCGGAGTGAAATCGTGCGAGTTCCTGCAACTCAGTGAGAACCTGGGCTAATTCTCTCTTATTAGTTTGACAGGATTAACATTCTTTTTAGATGAGCAATATGTACAGTGGGTACAATAATTTGAAGATACTGTATTTCATCTTTTAATTATGCAGATGTTATACCAATGAACAGTATGAATTAATTGGCACATGGTGTAGCATGCTTAAATATTTTATTCAATCGTTTATACAAACTCATCTCTATTACTTTCTTGTTTTTTAACAACTTCATGTAAACAGTTTGAAAAGTAGAAAAATTAAAGCATTATGCTATATTCATATTAATTTTCTTCAAACTGTTGTACTTGGTACAGGAGTAATGGTATAAAGCTTATATCACCAATTAGTGATAAGGCGTTTAGGCAGGTTGACGTGTGTACATCCTAGTAAATCAGCTGCCGGCCCAGGCTGAGGAAAGGGTTCAATATTTCTATTTCATTTCCCAGGCTTTTGGTTCTAGCCAGCCCACTTTTGTTATAAAAAGAAGGACGGCAAAGCAACTGGGTTCCGATGGGCCCAGTGAGTTCCAGCATCACCTGTGACCACAATTGTTGGCAAATCACGATGATGAAGAAACCGGGGTTTTCGGAAAACATCCAAGCCATGGACAATGCCATCATGGACTTTCACCTCATGTAGTTATTCCGGGGCCACTACGTTGTTCAAGTTATTCTAGCTATACATTGTTCATATTGCACTGTAATGCAATGTCCAGTAAAGTTGCATTAACTGTTCTGAGCCTGGTCTGAATTTATTTCAAAGGGGCGTATGTAGGTTTTGGCTTATCTAAAGACTCAGGTTCTGTAAATGCATGACCAGGTCTGAAGTAACATTGTTACAAAAGGTTTAACTCAACAAGACAGGGAAGGAAGGAGTGTAGTCATTGGGCCAGATTCAGGTAGATGGGAGCATCTTTGCTCCAGAGTAACGCTTCTCATTTACGTTACTCTGAAGACCCTTTCAGCGCAAGTACTGTTATTCACATAGCAGTTGCGCGTAAACTTGCGCCAGAGTAACGATAATGCGCTGGCGTAACCCGACGCAAGTGGAAGTGGGTGTGATCATATGTAAATGATGGGCGGAGCCCAGCGCAGAGGCTTACGTTCAGCGCATCATCCACGGAGCATGCGCAGTGAGTGCGGCTCCACTCGCCCCCTTGTGCGCATGCTCACAACTTCCGTCGGCACCACTTCCCGGGAAACGTCAGCGCAATGCGTTCCGCTGGGCGCTTAAAAGCGCAGGCGGAAACGCCATTCCGGCGCAAAAGTATATCCATTTCCCCCCACCCCAGGGAAGATACTTTTGCTCTGTAATGGCTGCTCCCGCTACCCCCAGAGAGAGGAGGAACCTTAATTTTAATTCCCAGGAGGTCTCGGTTATCATCTCAGCGATGGAGTCTGTGAATGATTTGCTTCATGGGAAAAAAAGCCGCAAGACCAGCCGGGAAAGGAAGCAGGGCATCCTGGAGTCCATTGCTGCCAGGGTGAATGTCTTGGGGTATTCCACCCGGACTGCTGGGGACATTCAGAAAAAAATAAACGACTTGCGGCGCAAGGTCAGGGGCAAGGTGTCCACCATCAGGAGGCATGAGAGGGGCACAGGTGGTGGTCCCCCATGTCCTGTCACCCTGACCGCGGAGGAGGAGGTGGTCGCACGCTGCCTGGAGAGGGAGCAGGTGGAGGGGGTCCCAGGCTATGACTCCATGGAGGAAGGCTCCAGGACAGGTAAGTGTTTTTTATCCCCTATTTGATTTGTTGCATTTGGGGGGGAGGGTACATGTGCCAAGTGTGTGGGACCACCAACATGTGTCTGCTTTGTGTCATCCACAGATGACGGAGCTGGGCCATCATCGGTCAGCGTCCATTCCACCCCATCCCCCCCACGCCATCGTGTGCCCGAGCCCCTGGGTGGTGAAGAGGTGGTGGAGGAGAGTGGCCACACCACACCTGCCGAGGTCGTTGAGGAGGAGCCTGCTGTGGCAGAGCAGGACTTTACTTTAGTTTTGGAGGTCTCCTCCCCTTCTCCTGGGCCATCTGTTATCCCCTCCCCCATCCTTGGAAGCCCCTCAAGGGTGACTCCTTCCCCCCGGGGACAACCATCTTCTGGCCCCAGGAAGGCGACCTAGAAGACCAGGGGGGTGTCTGATGTTGTCCAGGACCAGTTGGCGAGGGATCACGCCAGACAGACTGAACAAATGGGGGCCATAGTTGGCCACTTACAGAAAGTGTCTGACAGCCTGGGCTCCGTTGCCCAGATAAGCAACGCAGTCCAGGATGTCAGCTGTAATTGCGCTGCAGTGGTCACCAGTTTGGGGGAGGTGCATGGTGAAATTACGCAACTCACTTCAGCCGTCCAGGCCAACACTGCTGCCATCCAGAGTAACAGTGCTGCCATCCGGGACCAGGGGAGGCTGAGTCGGCGGGCCCAGCATTACCAGGTCACCCGTCAGCTCCGGATGCAGGCCCAGACGAACTCATACCTCGGCCGGATAGCCATGGCCTTGGAGGGCATGCAGGCCACACCTGCCAGGAGTGGCCCACCTGGGGATCAGCCACCTCCAGATGCCCCCCCACCCCCACCCACTCCATCCAGGCAGCTGAGGAGGCAGACAGGGGCCCCCAGAAGAAGCCCCCGGCATCCCCGATGAGGCTTTTTTTTGTTTTGGTTTCTATGATTTGCTTAAAAATACTCAGGTCATGAGTTTTTGTTTATTTTTTATTCTTTATTTTATACTCAGGTCATGAGTTTTTGTTTATTTTTTATTCTTTATTTAATACTCAGGTCATGAGTTTTTGTTTATTTTTTTTCTCAGGTTATGAGATTTTGTATTTCTTTTTTTACTGCACACGGTCAGGAGTGCAGGGGACAGTGTGAATAGTGTGTGAATGTGAGAGGGTGGCACTCCTGACAGTAAGGGGTGTCACCCTCAGCCGTGGTGGTGAAGTTAACCCCACGGCTGTATGAATGACGTGTGAAAGGTGTATGAATGGACAGTGACATCATTGGGGCCTTGACGCTGGCGTTGCTGCTCCCAAGTCCTACATGCTGGACTTGGGCTAATCCAATGCGATGTGCATGTGGTGTGTGTGATCTAGGGACATCAGTGGTGTACACGCGTGCACTGTCTGTGTTATTAATGTTTTGGTTTAGTGTCCAAAGATGCCTACGGCGAGGACCCTCCTGACTGCTCTTCCATCAGCAGACTGGGTGTCCTCTGGCAGGTGGGGACTGTGTGGGTCGGGGGTCAGGTCATCACGTATGTCAATCTGCAGGCCTTTTCTCATAGCAAAGTTGTGCAGAATGCAACATGCACCGATGATCTGACACACAAAGGTAGGGGAATACAATAGGGCACCCCCAGACTTATCCAGGCAGCGGAAACGGGACTTCAGGAGCCCAAATGTTTGCTCCACCACTGCACGGGTTTTGATGTGTGCTTCATTGTATTTTCTCTCTCCTCTGGTTTGGGGGTTCCGGAAAGGAGTCATTAGATGGGGTCCTAGTGCATATGCAGAGTCACCTGTAAGGTAAAAGACAGGAGAATGTTAGTCATGCATGTGCCACTTCTGTTGTGCATCACGGGAGGGGATAGTCATGCCTGACTCCCATGTCACTCACCAACCAGCCAGCTGTCCCCATACATGTTCTGGTTAAATTCTGCTGGGATGGGGCTCTGATTGTATATGAAACTGTCATGGCTGGACCCGGGGTGTTTGGCACGGACGTGCCATATGAGGCGTTGGGCATCGGCTATCACCTGTATGTTGATGGAATGCCAATGCTTCCGATTGCGGTATATGTGCTCTGTGGCACTGGGGGGCTGTAGGGCCACATGTGTGCAATCAATGGCCCCCACAGTGCGTGGGAATCTGGCAATGTTGTAGAAATCTGTCATTGCCTTCTGCCGCAGCTCCTCAGTGGTGGGTCTGATGAACTGGTTGGACATGCGTCTGAGGATTGCAGGGACAACCTGGTGCACACATCTGCTTATGGAGGACTGTGACATCCCAGCCACCACTCCACTTGTACGCTGGAATGATCCAGTTGCAAGGAAATGAAGTGTTGCCAGGACCTTCACCAGTGGCTGCACTGCTTGTGAGCGGTGTGTCTTGCTGGTGATGTCATCCTGCAGGGTTGTGGTTAGTTCAAGTATTGCATCTGGGCTGAATCTGAAGAGGCGATACACCTCCTCATCCCCCATGCCAAAGAGGCTCATACGAGTGCGGTATATCCTCTCACGTGCCCGCCTCCTTCGTTCCGGGGGACCCATCAGTAGTTCGAGGACCACAATTGCTCCTGGCATGTTGGCACACAGAGGTGTTGTCCTTGCAAGTGTGGTTGTTCAGCTAGCTCCTATCGTCGGTAACGCTGCTGTAGCTGCTCTCCTGCTGACCTCTGACCGTCTGGAGTAAAGATAAAGCAGCCTTTTGTAGAAATAACTTTGCGCCGGACGGACGAGATACGCGCGGCGCATGTAGCCAGCGTATGGTGCTTATCCGTTCGCAAATCGGGAAATCTCCCTCATTTGCATATTTGCAGGGGAAATCAATAGGCGCGACTGATGCGCCAAACGAAATTATGCGCATCTAGTTTGGTGGGTACGGGCACATAGAAACGACAGCGCATCTTCACAGTTACGCGGCGCATATCGAAATACTCCAGCGCAAGTGTTGCTGAATCTGGCCCATTGAGCGTAACTGAGTACATTTGAGACACATAGCAGCCAGTCGTTAGGAGTGGTACCTTGTAAAGGTGATAGGTCCTCCAGTAGGGTGACCACGTGTCCAGGATTGTCCAGGACAATCCCGCATTTTGCAGGTCTGTCCCAGGTCCCGGGCACCTTCATTCCAAGACAATACAGTGTCCCAGAATTAAGCTGACACAGCCATCCCCCCTCCCCTCTATCTGTTGCCCCCAAAAAAGGGCACCACATCGCAGCTTTACTCACTGACAGCATTTTTCCAGGCCGGGAACGTCTGAAGAGGCACAATCCCCACCCCTGCTTGTGATTGGAGAAATCATAAATCCCACCTCTTGTGTCTAATCACAGCAGGGCAGTGTACACTAGTGGTGAAACAAGGTAAAACGGGTCTCGGACAGTCAGGACAAGTGCTGTCAATGAGTAAAATGGTGATGCGGCTGCCTTTTTTCTGGAGGGCGTGATCAGTTCTGCTGGGTAGAGCGTGCATCCGCTGCCCCAGCTGTGCTGTGTTTCATTACAGCACAAGCTGATTTTTGGGGAGGGGGCCCCTGAATGGCCGTTTGGGAATGTGTTCACCCTATCCTCCAGTAGCAAGGGAGTTAATGTCTGACTACCTCCCTAGTGGTCGGTATCCAATAGCAAACAGATTCAAATCTGCGTTACAGAGATCTATGGCCTTGTCACGAGATACAGGAAGGAAAGCATTAATGAGCAAGCATGAGGTCTGTGCTAGGTGCTGGGTGGGACCCCATTTTGTTACTAGGAGTGAGGCAACAGAGGTACACTGGACTGGTGGAGTGGGAACACTGGGCCACACAGTGTGTAGTGACATTGGCCAAGTCATTTTTCAGGAGAACTCTGTATTTTTACTGCACACACAGTAAAAGGCGCATTTCTCTTAATCAGGGGACTGCGTAGATTATTTTTAGATCAATGTTCGATTTTTTCAAATGACCACGCCTGGTCCCCGGCGTTGATGAGCATGCTCAGTGCAAAACCCACAACATATGTTGTTTTGGCTTAGCAAAAACCATGTCTGAAAACCTAAAAAAAATACAGTCGATGACCACATAATTGTAGACAGCTGACGGAGATGGCCCAGTCCTTTGTGGCTGAACCACTCATGGTCCTAGGCTCTAAGCAGATCCCAGCAAAATATATTCAGCAGCCACCCCAGGCAGCTCCCAGTAATATTCAGAACTCATCTGCACAGTCCTGCAATCTGTGAAGACAACACAGCCACCCAGCAAAGGGCTCTCTACTCAGGTTGGAAGCCCATGGCAGCCCTGAGTCCTTTGCTTGGACTCCAGCCAGACACCATGCAGCTCAAGGGTCCTGCTGCATGAGGGGACACTTCTATCTCTCCCCCCGGGCTCCTCCTTTCCCTAATCCAATGGGAAGTACTCAAGTCACATGACCATGCAATGGCCAGTAGGTATCCTACTTTCCTTAGCCAATCAGCTAAACTACATTGCTAGGAATGAGCATCGTCCACGCTTAGCAGTACTTGGCAGCAGGGCCGGCCTTTGGGGTGTGCGAGCTGTGCGGCCGCACAGGGCGCCATGGTCAACAGGGCCACTGTTCGGCCATCACAGCTCGCAGAATGTGAGTAGCAGCAGGGCCGGGCAGCACTGCCACTAGGCGGATTAGGAAGGCAGCCACCTAGGGCGCACTGCCACCTAGGGGCACCACTGACTCCTGCCTCACCTCTTCCTCCTCATTGTCGCTCCCGGAAGAGGATAGAGGGGCCCCGGACAGCCTCTTTGTATATGTTTAGGTGACCAGGGGATCAGGGGTGAAGATGGGGGGGGGGGGGCACCACAGGATTAGCTTGCACAGGGCGCCTGAACACCTAAGGCTGGCCCAGCTTGGCAGTGTTCACTAATTCAAGTCTATTTTTATGTTTGTAAGGAATTAGTACCTCTGTTTTCACTGGTGTCTGTGGCCACATTGGGGATATTACCCTAACCTTACTTACTTGGTAACACAGACGACAAGACTTCACCTCTGTCTGCGTCTCGAGGAAAAAAAAAACTCACTCTATTTTCCTACTTAATCGAACTTTCATAATTAGAGTATGTACAAGATGTCTAACAAGTCTAAAATCTCTTAGGACAATAGAAAAGAAAGTTTTTCAAGACCGTACAAGACGAAACTAGTGTGCACAGTGAATTATTTGTAAATGCTTTGTCCCTATGTGAATTTGGCAAATTAGACTCTTGTCATAGGACAGGCACTTAAATGTAAGAGCATTAAAATATTTGATCATTCTAATTACCATGTCAGTTGGATTCATAGGATCACATTTTATTTGCTGCATTAACTGAATAAACACCTGATCTGAGGACCATAAATATATACATCACGTTTTCACGCATCTAGGAAGACAGTTTTACATTCCTGAGTCATAGCTTCATACACGTCAATGCAATACCAAACCTAACTAAGGAGGAGCTAGCCATACACTCTTGTACAGAAACTGCAGTGCTGGGCTATTTTAAGCCAGAGTACTAAAACACTGGTTGCATCAGGGAAAGAGAGGGTGAGACCCATCCCAGCCTAAAAACACACCAGAATACCTCTATCCCTAAATATGTTATGCAAAAACAAAAGGAAAGTGGAGTGGGAACTTTAAATGAGGCATAAAGGTGTAATGAATACTTTAAATGAGGCATAAAGGTGTAAAAAACCTTGAATGTCAGAGTTCCCTATGGATTGGCATGATACCGTATTAATGAACCAATAATCATGTTACATTTATGATACAGAAATGTAATCACAAAAGAGCAATTCATAATCATCATTAATTTAATAACACATGATTAGTTAGGGAACATGATTAATGACAAAATAATAAATAAATACATCAAGGACTGATCAATAAGTAAATAAGCTACTGTACATGGTCAACATGTGCAACAATAAATAAGCGATGATATACGTTTTTGTAGAGCATCCAAGGGTGTGTACTCTACGCGTTTCGTGGGCGCCTACCACTCATCAGGAGTTTGGATGCATGAAGAGTAATCTAAAATGAGATAAATATAAATATAAAGATTTGTAGTGGTAGTTTCTGAGGATCCACTACTCCCAATGAACAACCCCCCCCCCCCCAAAAAAAATGAAAGAAAGGGAAAATAGAAATAAAAATATAAATACTAAAAATAATAAAGGTACGGGTCTTAGTATACCTTGCCACAAGGCCAGTGTGCTTATGCCATGAGGGGAGACGCAGGAGATGCAGCCCCTGGTATAGAATCCTGACCGGGGTTGAGGCAGGAGATCCATAAACCAGGATAAAGAAAAGGGGGGTCGTGGGGGCAGACCCATCAATCACTGCCATTTATCATGCCGAGGGAGAGTGTTGATTAATTGATTAGCCAAGTCTGTATGAAAGTGAAAAGATGAATGAAAATAACTGGTGAATCAAGGTGAAGGTGTAGTGATGTGTGAAAAAAAAATATATGTATATAAAAATAATTTAAAATATGTATATAGAGTAATTGTCAAACCGTGTATGATGGATAGATACATGAAGTGGTGATATGGTAAGAAGAGGTGTGATTTAATACATCTGCATGTCAAATGCACATGAAAAGCATATCAATATATGAAAGATAAAATAAATGTATGCGTGAGGTAGAAGGTAAAAGTTGAATGTGTGTCAGTGCATATGGATGTATGTATATGAAAGCAGATATAGAGTATGTATGTGTACAGATCAGTAGAGTCAGTTATGTACAGAGATGTGAAGTAAGTGTATGGTGGGGAGGGTGTAAATTCCCCCATTTACCTGAGCTTCCAAAGTACAAGCAATACCTCTACGGAATGGTGGCCAGCAGAGAGAGCCGTTGGCTCACCCCCAGGTGATGTTAAATACAGTAGCTCCCTGGTCCTGGGCGGGTCCCCACCAACACCATGTTTGGATGCAGCTGCTCTGTGGCCAACAATTTTCTGCCTGGCTCATTTCAGATCAAGAGATGTTGAGCAGAAGGAGGCCAACAGGGCCACCAATGGCTTACATTTCTTCCAGTTCATAATTAACCTGCTGATAGTCATTCAGTTTATGGCCAGCTTAAAGAGGAACTTTACTTGCCCCTAATCGAATCAGATATTTTCCTACCCAGTGGATCCAGCTGGGGGTCCTACTGGGCTCCACTGGTCAGCAGCCTGGGTTTCATGCCACCATGTTGATCCTTCTCAGTCTCTTCTGGGTTCAGGCAGCTGGCCTCCAATGACATATTGCAGCTCCACCCACCTGCCAGCGTCAGTACTTACTCCTGCAGCCTCCTAGGGTATGAGATGTGGTATTCCTGGAATCTGGGGGGGTGGGGCAGGAATACATCATTCTCGCTTAGGCAAGCATGGCAGCAAGAGGAAGGGCTTTCATTTTATTTTTATTGCTAGCTAACTGCAACTTTCAGTAGTAAATTTAAGTAAATGTGTTTGACTTCTATTGGGCAACAGTGTCAATGGAGGGTAATGGCCCTGCCAGGCCTAGGCCCTAAACAAAAACTGGCTGTTGATTATAGCGACTGTGTGTGTCAGAGACCCTCTCACCCAATTCTTATGAGGCAGTCCTTAGAGGACAACAGTTGTCTGTTTGGTGGGGGGCCCCGTTAAGTGGCGATGTACCTGTGGCAATCAGGGAAAATGCAAACAAGAAGGAAATGCACCAAACTAAGTGCAGTAAATCGGAATTTAATGGAATTAATTTATAAACAATAAATTGGCTACTCACAAACACAATGAGAGCATAGGCACACAAGGGTTAACGGCTGGTCCGGTGTCACACCTATCATCTACAGCTGCATGGGCTCACGCAGGCTGACTTCGCTGAGTCATGGGAGATGTGGAAGCCCATCTTGGGGAAGCCTAGGAGAAGCAAACGGGGGATCCAGGAGCCGTGAATCCTAGCTAGGAAGCGCTGTGCGTTCCAGCATGGAGCGCGATCCGTCACCGTGGCTGGCCCGAGGTTCCACGTCACTTCCGGTCTTACGGTGTCACACCTAGATGATAGGTGTGACACCGGACCAGTAGTTAACCCTTATGTGCCTATGCTCTCATTGTGTTTGTGAGTAGCCAATTTATTGTTTATAAATTAATTCCATTAAATTCCGATTTACTGCACTTAGTTTGGCGCATTTCCTTCTTGTTTGTATATATCTTTCAGAGTCTGCTTCTGCTTCAGGATTGTGCTGCCACTAGTGTTTTTGGACTAATACCTGAACTTTTTGGACTTTTATTTGACTATTATTGTATGGTCATTCATTTGACTATCATTGTATGGTCATCTATTCATTTATTTTTTCATTTGTTTTTCTTCCTTTGATTATTGTCTCTTGATATTGACATGAACCCTATGATCTGCTAATTTTGTTTCTTATTTGATTGTGCCTTTTAGTCGTGCGCCATCTACCTATTTTTACTTTTATTACAATCAGGGAAAATGCAACTCAGATAGCAACTCTGAATGCTGAATGATAGGGAAACCCCCTTTGGGTTCTCTCCAGTCTCCTCCACAGCTCAGTTCTCAGCCCAGCAGTCTGTTCCCCGGTTCTGATGCAGCCCTGTAAAATGCAGTCTGGCCTGGTTCAAAACAGTATGGCACAACACGGTCACACACACCTTCCTGGATGGCATGTCTCAAGCCACAAACTCTATTAAAGTCTATGGGACCCGAACATAAAAGATCAAAAGTCCTAATTTTGAAGGCTAATATACAAGTTATTGGCCGTAAATAGGATATGGGGCTGGTATGGGGGACATGTAGCAATGCAAAAAAATATGTTTTTACAGTGATTTTAATTTTAATGATGCTTAAAGTGAAACAATAAACATTCCTTTAAATATAGCACCTTGGGGTCCCCTTACCCTGCCTGTAAAGTGGCACATGTGTACCATGTATAGAACCTGTATAGAACCTGCTGAAGCAAATCTGACTTTTATAAAGAAAAAATAATAACATTTAAATTGATTAGCGGTTGAAAGCCATTGCTGGCAGTACAAAGAATTAAAAAAAAAAAACAACACCCATGCATACCAGGCCCTTCAGGTCTGGTATGGATTTTAAGGGGAACCCAACGCCAATTTTTTTTTAAAAACAGCATGAGCTCTACCCCACAATCCATACCAGACCCTTATCCGAACATGCAGCTTGGCAGACCAGGAAAGGGGAGGGGACGAGTGAGTGCCCCCCCTCCTGAACCATACCGAGCCACATGCCCTCAACATGGGGGGTGCTTTGTGCAGGATTGCCTAAGGGTGTGGTATGGATTTTGGGGGGAACCCCACACTGTTTTCTTTTTTCATTTTGGTATGGGTTCCCCTTAAAATCCATACCAGACCCAAATGGCCTGGTACGGACTGCAGGGTCCCCAATGCCGTTTTTTAAAAATAAATAATATTACCGGCAATGGCTTGCAGCTGAGAAAATCTATTTAAATTTTTTTTTTCTTTCTTTCGAAATGTCAGTTTTGCTGCAGCTTCTTTACCGGAAAACTAAGGGGACCCCCCAGGCACTATTTAAAAAAAATATGTATTGTCTCACTGAAAGCATCATTAAAAACACTGCTCCTTTAGAAACAATATTTAAATGTGGGGCCCCCAAAATCCATAGCAGACCCTTATTCGAGCATGCAGCCTGTCAGTTCCTCCTGAACCAAACCAGGCCACATGCGCTCAACATGGGGGGGGGGGGGCAGAACCCCTCCTGTTCCAAAGCACCCCCCTCCATGTTGAGTGCGTTTTTTCCCCGCCAATTTTTTTTGCCAGCTGATAAATCCTTTGTTGTTAAGGACGCAGCAGCCAGCTTCCCGGCCCTGCTCCTTAACAACCTATTGACTGTGCACTCATCTCACCTTGCGCACAAAAAATGTGGGTGTTCAGCAAACACCCGAACTGGCAATGTTCGGCCTGAACCGTCCGCCCATCTGTAGTGCCAGTGCCCATCTAAACAAACCCTTACAGCTACTACATATCATTGAGACTTGGTTACTCCCCAGCTAAATAAATATAAGAGATCTGATCTATCTCAGTAATAACAATGCAAAGCTGGAATATCAATTTTGGGTAGGGCTTTATTTTTTTCACTTTTTATTTAATATGTTTTTGTTAGTTTGTTGCTGTAAAATACCTACAAGATAGTGGCAATAAAAAGAGCTTAAAAATGCAGATGATGTGCAAATTGTTTCTGGTTTATGAATTTAGGCTACAGTCAGGGTATTAGGACAAGCTGAGCTTTGTGTAGGAAACCCTCCTCCCTCAGGGCTATTGTATACTGTATAGAAACTGTACACTCCTTTTATTATCACCTTACTCTGTGCTCATAGCCTGCAGTGCAAAGCTTGTCAACCAGAAAAGGAGGTCTCCCACATATAATGTTGACAGTTATAAGATCTGCAATTCTTTAAACAGAAAATTAGACCCAGGACGACCCAGGAATGTATAGAAAAACTTTTTACAGAAGATTAGAAGTTCTGGAATCCTTTAACATTCCACCCGCTTTGTACTAAATCATAAATGTTATCAGTTACTGTTTGAATATTGTTATTTGATCAACCTGGAGGGGTTAAAACCAGATTTTTCCATGCAAAAAGGAAGTCATTTGTATTAAAATTAATATATATTCCATATAAAACACATGTAGCACCCTGGTGTTGGGTTGCTAATAAATTTGGTTTGTCAGGTTTTAATCATCCTGGCTGATTGTTAGAAGATCCACTGATTTCTCTCTAACTCTGGATTGCTGTACCTTTTCTCTTCTGTCACTAGGTGGCGCTTGCTGGTGGCATTAGATGGATGAATGGGGCATCTCAGCCAATTGGCAGGAGTTTCTTTGCTCCCATTGCCTGCTGGGAGAGCCTATTTATTTGGGTGGAGTCAGGTGATCGGGGTTCTGTGCCACCTGGACAGCTGTCTGGGTGGACGTGTGTTATTTTGCCCCGGACAGCTAGGCTGAAAAGCCTGAGGCCTATCCCGGGGGCACCTGGCTGCTAGGCCGCCTGAGGCCTATCCAGGAGCAAGAGAAGCAGTGTAGGCTTTAGACTGCAGGATTGGAGTCCAACCGAGTTGTGGAGATTCAGCCGGATAGGGAATCAGTTGTGGTCGGAGGTAGAGGGGAAGCTGGCACCACTAAGGGACCATCTACCTTGTTCCAGAAAACTACAGTGAGTACGCTGGAGCCAGTACCAGAGCAGTCTTTTTACCAGCCGGGGACAGTGAAGAAGGGAGAAAGCTTCAGCAGGTGCCAAGCCAGGGACCTAGCAGGATTGCGGGGGTGGCGCTTGAGAAGTATACAGCGTGCTATCTGTGGAAGAGCTAAGGAGATTCAGTGGCGATTGGATCTGGAGGTTTAGTGAGAGACTGGGAGGTCAGGCAGTAAAAATCTACAGCGAGAGACTGTAGTGTAAGAGGAGAACTATTCTGTGTTGCTAATAGTTAAAAACAACTACCGTTGGTGATTTGTTGCCATAGGAGACAGCGGTCCTACCTAAACAGAAGTGGCCTTCCCCTACATAGCTGTCTCTACCTATAGAAGTCTAACGCCCTGTACACACGATCAGAATTTCTGATAGGATAAAATCCGATTTAATTTTCCGTCGGAATTCCATTCAAGCTGTCTTGCATACACACTGTCAGACCAAATTCTGACCGTCAAAAACGCAGTGACGTAAAACACTACTACGAACCGGGAAAAATTAAGTTCAATGCTTCCGAGCATGTGTCGACTTCATTATGAGCATGCATGTTTTTTTCTCTGTCGGAGATACACACAGAATTCCATCTGAAAAAAATAAAACATGTTCTATTTCTAAACTCAGATGGAAAAAAGTCCGATGGGACCCACACATGGTTCCATCAGACTTTTTTCATCTGAAATTCCGATCTTGTGTACATGGCATCAGAGTCTGCCAGTTATCATTGCATCTACTTAAGGGTGTCCTGGCCCCAACCCTCTCTCCCACAGTTTTGTTAAGAGACAATAAATCTCTTTTGCATTCAAAAAGTGTCTGGCGCCCACCACTCCATCTTGCATCACACCCACCATGCCTTGTAACCCCCTCTACAAAGACAGATGTCAGCTATCCCTGATCACCATTAGGCCTTTGGAGGTACAGGACCTTGCCACACACATATCAAACACATTAATGTGAGAGACAGTCATGTGCCGTAGTACACAAAGACGGGTTTAACTGGTTGGATTGGATGCTTTCTTAGAGTCAAAGGAAATCATAAATTATCATTAATCCACACTGGCAATTATAGACGTAAGTGACTATAAGTGGATATAAATCATACATGCTCATCTTTTACAGTGTACACAAATCCAAGCATGCCCTGCCTGACAACAATATTTAAATTTTAAAAACATATATATATATATATATATATATATATATATATATATATTATATTGCCAAAAGTATTGGGACACCAGCAGTCTCCGCTCTAATTCATTCCAAAGGAGTTCTATGGGTTGAGGTCAGGACTCTGTGCAGGCCAGTCAAGTGTTATATATATAACACTCCCCCCTAGACTAACAATACTGCTGTCTGCTGTGCCCCCAGCCGTCATTCCTCCAGAGTTGACAAAAAGAATAAAAAATAAGACGAGTGCAGCCTTCATATCTAACGATTGGTAAGCTGCAACATAGTACAATTGTAGATTTTTCATTGAATAATTAATTGTTACAGGGAACATCTAAAAATGTCAACTGAGCCTTAGTGGTACCTGAAATCTCCACCTTTTGTCCTGAAAAATATCAGTGCACTGGCTATGTCTAGGTCCTCCTTTGTCTTAATTTTCATAGCTGTATACAGTATCTGCAGAATAAGAACTGAGGCACTGTTGCCCTTGCCTGCTAGTCTCAGGAGATTTGGAGTGAGAATTGGTGAGGTCACTACAGTGCTGCTCGCTGTCTTTCTTGCTGGAGAGAAAGCTGTACCTGAGGACCTGCAGTGCAAGGATCTTACTGCTTCTACTTTATTAGTTCTGTAAATCTGTGCTTTCTTCACATCTCCTGCTGCTTCTTGAAAATTATCATCAGTACTCAGGAGGGGTTTAGGCACAACAGTATAATTTATTACACCTTTGGAAGAAATGTAGACATTCAAAAGAGATATTAGTCAAAAAATAAAAAAATAATATAAAATGATCTTATATTTGTAGCATCTGGTTACTTAAAAAGTACCGGTGCTAGTTAAATTTAGAGAGTATCAGAGTGTTACCGGCTCTGATACAATTATTATGTTCAAAACTGGGTCTTTGTCTGAGCTTGGCTATGCTGTGGGCTGTCTATTGTTCCTGGGGTCAGGGTGTAGTTCCTACCCCTTGGCGATGGGTGGCAGCAGTGGGGTTGAGGTTTGGGTGCTTTTCCCCAGCAGCCTATCAGGAGGGTTCAGCCTCGCTGTGCATGCTGGGGGAGGGTATTTATGGGGCAGACGCCATTGGTCTGGGTTCTTCTTCAGAGTGTGGCACCCACCTTTAGGGTGACTGCATCACGGCGCCCCAGCGAAATGGCCTTCCAGTCCGGGTTGCGCGTGCCACACGGTGTTCCTGGTTTCGGGACCATGTTGGTCCGGAACATTTAAGCTGTGGCAGGGAGCCCAGTGGTCGACTAAGTTCCCAATCCTGTAGATCCCAAGCGAGGAAGCTGTTCGGTGGGGAGTCAATCAGGGAGAGCCAATGAGAGGCTGGCGAGGTAGCCGGACACAGAGAGGCTGGTCACCTGTCAGTCAGTACCTGAAAACTATCTGAAGGAGTTCCAGACGCAATTCTATCAAGGAGGATCATCTTCGTAATCACGATCACAGGGAGGGTCTGTGGCAGAGACTTTTCCTTCAAGTTCGAGTGATACTCTGGCTGCCAGGTCAGTGGGAGAGGCCTGCCCAGGTACGCTATACCCACTCTGGCTAGAGTGGCGAAGAATACAAAGTATCGTTGGGAGCATGACTGTTTCCCTATTGTTGTGCCTGAGTCTGCTACTTCTCCTTTTGTTACACCTCTACTCTTCATCACAAGTTTTAATGTTTTTACCTGGCTAGGCAATAAAGAGCACAGCAAAAGACACCTGTCGTGGACATTCCGTTACTGCAAAATGAACCATACACCCTAGGCTGGCGGACGAGCCACAAGGTACCGTGCCACCCAAAACAAATCAGCAGCTCCTTCGGGGGTAGCGCTACATATTGAAGAGAGAACCGCCGCTTCAGACAGGACAGCCGTACTCCAATAAGATGAAAAAATGTAAAAAATAGTGCCTATTTATTCCAATCAAAATGTAACTACAACAGCAACAAAAAAGCAAACAGTGGGGTAACAAAGCTGACGCATTTCACATCGACAACCGATGCTTAGTCATAGCTGATAACAATCCGCTCGTGCAAATTGTTTGTGATCTGTCCGTAAACCAAAAATCTTCAAACTGGTGAAAAACTGTGTGAGGCCCCGTACACACGACCGAGAACCTCGGCAGAATCCAGCGAGAAGCTCGCTGGGATACATATTCTGCCGAGATACTCGGTCGTGTGTACGTTTTCGCCGAGTGTCCCGCCGAGCAAGCCGTCGAGCCAAAATAGAGAGCAGGTTCTCTATTTGCTCGATGGCCCATCGAGAACCATGGCTCGGTGCCTTTCCCCTACGGCTTGGTCGACGATTTTGACGGCCGGACGAGAACCTCGACGGGCGGAACGGGCGGAACGATGTGTTTGGTAATCGGTAATCTTGAGGAGGCAGAGAGGAGCCGACAACAAGATTTTGGATTACGGACAGATCACAAAAAATTTGCACGGGTGGATTGTTATTCAATATAAGATCATTTCATTTATGGACTATACCTTGTATTGGATAGACATGTGCATTCGTTTTCGTCCGAATTATTAGTCCGATGCCGGTCCCACGATCGATCCAGGTCCCGTGCCGCCATTCACACTAGGGGAAACAGGCAGTAAAGCCGTACGCCTTCACTGCCTATTTCCTACTGCGCCTGCGTGAGTCTCACGCTGGCTTCTTAATGGGCGGCTGCTCTCTGAGAACACACACAGTTCCCAGAAAGCAGCGCGCCCCATTCACAAGAAGAAGAAGCAGAAGAAAACACACCGCGGTTGCGGAAGAGGCAGATTACGGACTTCCGCATAGCAACAGGTATTTCGGGTGAGTATTTTTTTTTTCACGTTTTTTTTATGAATTTTTTTTCGGCTATATGGACAAATGTTGTTTTCCTGGGTGGAACTCCGCTTTATTTTGGATTTTCTGACGAATGCATTTTTTTTTACGAAAAACAAAATAAATAAAAACTAATTTCGGGAGTAACTAAATAAATGTATTTTTCGGATGAAAACGAAATTACGAAACAAAATTTCAGTGTGCACATGTCTAGTTTTGGACACTTTATGAATTTAATTTGTGATATTTTATGTATTTATTCACATTATTCACATGAATTTATTTATTGGATATTCACTGTTATTTTCTATGCAATCATGTATGCCTTAGGTTTGTTGTGTTTCATATCATTTTATTATATGGCGTGCATTAGAGCTTCATAGGTAGCACGATTTTATACAATTTCCCATTACTTTCCTCTGTACCAGTGTTATACAGGAGAGTTGCTGCTTTCCCACTTCTTAGCGCAGTTTCTTTCCTTTTTTCTTATTAAGTGACACGCTGAATCTAATGACAGGTGACGTTGGCAAGTTACACGCTGAATCTAATGACAGGTGACGTTGGCAAGTGACACGCTGAATCTAATGACAGGTGACGTTGGCAAGTGACACGCTGAATCTAATGACAGGTGACGTTGGCAAGTGACACGCTGAATCTAATGACAGGTGACGTTGGCAAGTGACACGCTGAATCTAATGACAGGTGACGTTGGCAAGTGACACGCTGAATCTGGTGACAGGTGAAGTTGGCAAGTGACACGCTGAATCCTGGTCACAGGTGACGTTGGCAAGTGACACGCTGAATCTGGTGACAGGCGACGTTGGCAAGTGACACGCTGAATCTGGTGACGTTGGCAAGTGACACGCTGAATCTGGTGACAGGTGATGTTGGCACGTGACACGCTGAATCTAATGACAGGTGGCGTTGGCATGTGACACGCTGAATCTGGTCACAGGTGGCGTTGGCAAGTGACACGCTGAATCTGGTCACAGGTGACGTTGGCAAGTGACACGCTGAATCTGGTGACAGGTGAAGTTGGCAAGTGACACGCTGAATCTGGTCACAGGTGACGTTGGCAAGTGACACGCTGAATCTGGTGACAGGTGATGTTGGCACGTGACACGCTGAATCTAATGACAGGTGGCGTTGGCATGTGACACGCTGAATCTGGTCACAGGTGGCGTTGGCAAGTGACACGCTGAATCTGGTCACAGGTGACGTTGGCAAGTGACACGCTGAATCTGGTGACAGGTGAAGTTGGCAAGTGACACTCTGAATCTGGTGACAGGTGACGTTTGCAAGTGACACGCTGAATCTGGTCACAGGTGACGTTGGCAAGTGACACGCTGAATCTGGTGACAGGTGAAGTTGGCAAGTGACACTCTGAATCTGGTGACAGGTGACGTTTGCAAGTGACACGCTGAATCTGGTCACAGGTGACGTTGGCAAGTGACACGCTGAATTTGGTCACAGGTGACGTTGGCAAGTGACACGCTGAATCTGGTCACAGGTGACGTTGGCAAGTGACACGCTGAATCTGGTCACAGGTGACGATGGCAAGTGACACGCTGAATCTGGTGACGGTGGCAAGTGACATGCTGAATCTGGTGACGGTGGCAAGTGACATGCTGAATCTAGTGGCAGGGGACAGTAGCAAGTGACACGCTGTAAAGTAGAAATATTGTACTCTCATTCTTGAGAGTAGGTGCGTAAATTGGGGCAAGCTTTAAGGGGCCCCATAGCATTACTTTGCCCAGGGGCCCATGATGCTATTAAGATAGCCCTGCTGTGCATGACCTGCATGTGGGCTCTGGTAGACATTGTATACTCTCAAAATCTAGCATACAGGTCGGCCACAACATACAGAGACAACAGCATACAGGAAGTGCTCTGTGGGAGGGAGGGGACTGTCTGTGTGTAAACGTGGGGAGTATCTGTGTAAATTATTTTATTTTTCCTTCACTATAGATGAGGATTTGACTTGGAGGCGACTTTCATTGAAATATATGGGAACACATTGACTCGAAGTCGCCTTGAATTAGTACAGGAACCTTTTCTGAAGTCGGAGCGACTTCAATAGTGTACATTAAAGTGGTTGTAAAGCCACTTTGAAAATAAATAAAAATAAATAACACCTGCAAGACAAAGGCATAATCAGCTAGTATGCATAGCATACTAGCTGATTATGTAATACTCACCTGAGATCAAATCCTTCGCTGCGGTGTGGTGCCACAGCAACGGCCGGCGACATCACTCCCAGGGGTTACTTTCAGGTATCTCGACTCCGGCGCTGTGATTGGCCGGAGCCGTGATGCTGTCACTTGCCCGTGGGAGCCGCCGGTAACGCCACAGTCTAATTGAGGCACAGTCTAATTGAGGTGCCATTACTTCAGTGCTCATGTGCCGATGACTTTGGCACCTGCAGACAAAGGGGATATCTCCTAATATAGGCTTACCTGTAGCAAAAAGTATGTTGTAAGGGTTTACAAACACTTTAAGACGGCTCTCATTCACTAGAATAGAATTTCTTATGTCCAGCGACTTGGGGTGGCTTGAGGTCTTACAAGTCGATCCCAAGATGCTGTAGTGTGAACCGGCACCTCATGGTTGTTAAGAAGCAGCAGGTGCAGGCACCTTAGCAGTGACATCACCTGGCCTCATTCATGTACTGGTCAGTAATGGAATGCTAGTCAGAACTCATTGCTCAAAATTTAAAATAAACAATTAATTATAAAATAAAATACCAAAATGTGTGGATGTTAATGTTAAAAAGTGAGGCCCCTAAATCAGCCCTCAAAATTTCCACTCGCCTACTAGCATTTGGCGAGTGGATTTAAGCTGGGGGCGAGTGATGACAGGGCTGCATGACCAATCTCCCTCCAATCTGTGCCTACACTTAGAGTCCCGATGGGATTGGCGGCCGAAGAAGAAAGGTGCATGCTCAGGAAAAGTAGTCTGGTGAGCGCGCACAGGCAGAGCAGTACACAGGTGCTCTCCTTACAATTCTCATTTAGCCATGGGACCTAACAGTATGACCTCTCTGAGCCTGCCCCCCCCCCCCCCAACCAATGTAGCTGGAGAGTAGAGAGCAGGGAGCAGGAAGTAATAAGTGAGGTGGAGGATTGCGAAAAATACCACTCCAGTGCAGCGCTCACTGAAAGTTGCCCTGACATTAAAGTGGCAGCCTTCCAGTTTGTGCAGTTTTCTTCTCCTTGTGCTCTATGTAAGTGTCCAGCAGTTCAGCCTGAGCACTGTGAACAGACTGGTCTCAATGTGTGCTGTGCGATGTCAGTGTGCGCTGTGCTATGGTGTCAATGGTTGTGCAGTTGTGTGGATCTCAGCGATGGATTGTACTCCCTCCCGCTGTGCTGCAGCTCCTCTTCTCACTGCCAGCCTGAATAAAATGGGGAAGTGGGGACATGCAAGCGTGGCGCCGCACACACAGGTTCCTGATGATAAGATGAATAGGAGAGGGAGAGAGAGAGGATGGATGGGAGTTGCAGAGGAGACAGCAAGAGACCCAGTTATAGTGCCCTGTCCCTCTGTTCTGCCCCCAGTGCCCTGTCCCTCTGGTCTGCCCCCAGTGCCCTGTCCCATTTTGTTAAAGTTGTTGTTGGTAATATTTAATTGTGTAACTTGATTCTGCATAAAACAATTAACAGTGTCATTCCATGAGCTAATCTACGAGGGCGTGTTTACAGGCGCAATTAGGCGCAGGGCAGTGTATGAATTAGGTGGGGCAACTGGTGGCGAGTAACTCTTGAGGCTTGGCTAGTAGCTCAGGGCTTGAAATTTTGAGCCCTGCCCTAAATACTATAGCAGACCCTAGGGATCCCCACAAAAACATCAAGGGAAAACAATGTGAGCACCCCCCCAAAAAAAAAATTCATACTTATGCAGCGTACACACGATCATTTTTCTGCATGAAAAAAACGTTGTTTAAAAAAAATGTCATTTAAAATGATCGATCGTGTGTGGGCTTCACATCATTTTTCGGGTTCTGAAAAACGCCAATTTTTTTTTTTGAACATGCTGCATTTTTTAACGACGTTTTAAACGATGTATTTTTTCGGGTTGTAAAACATGTTCGTGTGTGGGCTAAAACGACGTTAAAAACCAGCGCATGCTCAGAAGCAAGTTATGAGACGGGAGAGCTCGTTCTGGTTAACCACTTAAGACCCGGACCAAAATGCTGCTAAAGGACCTTGCCCCTTTTTGCGATTCGGCACTGCGTTGTTTTAACTGACAATTGCGTGGTCGTGCGACGTGGCTCCCAAACAAAATTGGCGTCCTTTTTTCCCCACAAATAGAGCTTTCTTTTGGTGGTATTTGATCACCTCTGCGGTTTTTATTTTTTGCGCTATAAACAAAAATAGAGCCACAATTTTGAAAAAAATGCAACATTTTTTACTTTTTGCTATAATAAATATCCCCAAAAATATATATACATTTTTCTTTCCTCAGTTTAGGCCGATACGTATTTTTCTACCTATTTTTGGTAAAAAAATCGCAATAAGCGTTTATCGGTTGGTTTTCGCAAAATTTATAGCGTTTACAAAATAAGGGATAGTTTTATTCCTTTTTTATTATTTTTTTTTTTTTTTACTACTAATAGCTGCGATCAGCAATTTTTTTCATGACTGCGACATTATGGCGGACACTTCGGACAATTTTGACACATTTTTGGGACAATTGTCATTTTCACAGCAAAAAATGCATTTAAATTGCATTGTTTACTGTGAAAATTACAGTTGCAGTTTGGGAGTTAACCACAAGGGGGCGCTGTAGGAATTGAGTGTTCCCTGTGTGTATTTACAACTGTAGGGGGGTGTGGCTGTAGGTGTGACATCATCAATCGTGTCCCCCTATAACAGGGATGACGCAATCGATGCTGCGGCCACAGTGAAGCACGGGGAAGCCATGTTTCCACACGGCTCTCCCCGTTCTTCAGCTCCGGGGACCGATCGCCGCACTCCAGCGGCGATTGGGTCCGCCAGTCCCACGGACCCGGTCCCGGAGCTTCGGGCCGGGTCGTGCGCCCGTGACCCACGGCTGGGTACTAGAATCAACGTATATATACGTTGATGTGCCCAGCCGTGCCATTCTGCCGACGTAAATGTGCAGTAGGCGGTCCTTAAGTGGTTAAACTACCATTCATAATGGAGTAAGCACATTCATCACGATGTAACAGACAGAAAAGCGCGAATCGTCTTTTACTAATACAAAATTAGCTAAAGCAGCCCAAAGGGTGGCGCCATCCGCATGGAACTTCCCCTTTATAGTGCCGTCGTACGTGTTGTACGGCACCGCGCTTTGCTAGAGCATTTTTTAGAAACTATGGTGTGTGGGCAACGTTGTTTTAATGATGAAATTGGAAAAACTTTGTTTTTTCTACACGCCGGAAAAAAAATCCATGCTGAAAAATGATCGTGTGTACACGGCATAAGACATGAAGGACCTTGTATGAATTATGAGAGGAACCCCACACATTTTTTTTTTTACTTTGTTTGGGATCCCCCAATAATATCAGGCCCTTGTGTAGAATAAGGGTCTGGTATAGATGAATAGAAAACCCAGTCATGTCATATACAAACAAAGCAGCTGGGAGCTATCATTGTACCAGCAATATAAACACATTTTATCCTTTATAATTGTCCGTTTTGCTGTAGTAGGTTGTATATATTTTGATAGATTGCACAAATGTGCCACTGTACAGGCAGGGTCGGAGAATCCCCCAGGCATGCTATATAATGGATTTTTGCATTGTTAATGTTTCACTTTAATCACTAAATTTGCTGCTCCCTGCCAAACTGAATTATCAGATTTTTTTTTTGCTTTGAGTCATGTACCCAAGTGGAGTGCCCAGCCCTCCATGCCAATAAAAAAAAAAGTACTGCACTGTAATTGCTCATATCTTAAAGTGCATGGAAAAAATTATTCTATAACACATAATAAATACAAAATTACTGTATCAATTCATACGATCGGTGCCATCATGCATAACATGGTAAAGTGCAAAAAGACAAAGAATAGTCCCAATATATGATACTTAAGGTGATATTCAATGTGTGCACTTCAAACTCCAATCCCCCAAGTGCTCCCCTCCAAGATGAGCATAATCAGCTTCTTACCAAATAACTAGACCTTTTACAGGGCTGTGATCGCTTTCACCACTTCAGCCCCTGAAGGATTTACCCCCTTAATGACCAGGCTGTTTTTTTGCTATATGGCCCTGCTTTATTTTAACTGCCAGTCATGCAATGTTGTACCCAAACATTTCCCCCCACAAATAGAGCTTTCTTTTAGTGGTATGTGATCACCTCTGCGGTTTAAATTTTTTACGCTACAAACAAAAAAAGAGCAAACATTTTGAAAAAATAAATAAAAATTGTTACTTTCTGCTAAAATAAATATCCAATAAAAATATGTAGAAAAAATAAATGTCTTCATCATTTTAGGACAATTTGTATTCTGCTACCTATTTAAAAAAAAAAAAAATCCCAATTAGCATATATTGGTTTGATTTGTTTTGCGCAAAAATTTTATTGCGTCTACAAGCTATGGGATAGATTTAGGGCCTTTTTTTTAAACTTGTAATGGCGGCGATCAGCGATTTTTTTGCGGTACTACGACATTACGGCGGACAAATTGGACACTAAGTGACACTTTATGGGGACCAGTGACACCAATACAGTGATCAGTGCTAAAAAAAATGCATTGGCGGTGTATAAATGACACTGGCAAAATAGGGGTTAACATCAGGGGCAATCAAAGAGTTAAATGTGTTCCCTATGTGTGCTTTCTTACTGTGTGGGGGATGCTTACACTAGGCAAAGAGAGAGATTGGTATTCCTGATTAGTAGGAATCGCAGATCTCTCTTTTCCTCTGTGACAGAACGACGGTCTGCCTTGTTTACCTAGGCAGACCACCATTCTGTGATTCCCCCGAACGATTGTGCGTGCCCCAGACCAGGAAGTGTGAACAACGTACAGGTATGTTGTTTTACACAGCCCGGCCGCCCTGTCGCAGTAAATGTGCGGTGAGCGGTCCAGAAGTAGTTAATGAGCTCACTCCTTACTCTGGTTTAGATCTTTCATTTCCAGCCGACTATCAGATAATATTTCTTAGAGGTAATTATAAAAACTCTTTACTATGGATGCTCAGACAGGATGGTATGGAGCACAGCAATAGAAAGAAGATACGCTCATTGCACTATGTCCTCTTATTGATAAAAGCTAATTTATTAAAAAATCTACTCAGAAAAACAAAGAAATAAACAGGCATTCCATATGTAAACTCGTCCTGCTCCCCAGTGTCTGTGCTGATGTCAACACTGTTTTCTCCACCGATGCACGTTTCGTTGTAACAGACGTCATCAATCTGCCAATGCCATTGGTTTGACAATCTCTTTCCTATTAGTCTAGAAAATGTCCCTTACTCTTTTTAAACATTTGGCTCCAGTGGGGTTTGGATTCGGCATCCAAACTTTAGTATTATTTACAGAAGCAGCCCTGAAGCAAACCCAGATACGTTCAACTCATCATTAACCATGCCTATTTCATACAGACATGTAAAACTATAAAATAGAACTAAAATACATAAATCTGTAACACCCAGTTGGTGTAACACATAAGAAATGTTATGCAGCCTGTCAAGAAGCCTTGGCTTGTAGAGCAGGTGTCATCTGTCCAGGAAACACTTGACTGAAACTCTGAGGAATAACGGAAGGGCGCAAACTTTCTAGATGACAAACGCCCAAAAGAGGACAAGTCATCAGAGAATAAAATGTGATGTAAGTCTGGCCTGCCAGTGACACATAGCTGTATCTAGTCATTTTCAGCCGCTCTTTGCACCGATTATAAATTAGTGACAACCAGTGGTTAAAAAGAAAGAATGTAATAACAGTGACACGTGCCATTGCTTTAAATAATTTTAACTGTCTGTATTTGTCTTACTGATGCATTCTTTTAACTTGTTGTAAGAATAACAGCAAAGGAAGGTAGCAATGTAAATAATTCATGAATTTACGTCTGAGGCACCTTTTGCCGGAGGGAGAAACTAAACATTACACAAACTTTTGGAAGGTGATGAAGTGCAGTTTATAGCTGAAGAAAGCTATAAACTGTATTTACAGCCAACATATGGATTTATTCCATTTATAAGGTAGTAAAAAAAAAAAAAAAAAAAGAGGAATTGTGCTAGCTTTTGATTATTTTAGTTCTTTACTTTTGTGGTTCTCTTTTGTATATAATAATTACTTGCTCTCTGCTACTGTCATTCGTCAAATTTATGTCACCTGCGGATAGCGGTAATTCCATAATTCAGAGACTGCTTTTTATGATCTTTTTATTTATTGATTTATTGATTTTCCTTTCAAAAATTCACATTCATATTTTTCCAGATACCGTTATCATACACATACTACATCTGAAGCCGCTTACACACGACCATTTTTCATGTCATGGGAAAAACTATGTTTTCTCGACGTGATTCTCGTCAAGCCTGCCTTGCATGCACACGATCGTGAAAAAAAAAATGCTCGAGCAAAGCACGGTGACGTACAACACGTACGACGGCACTATAAAGGGGAAGTTTCATTCAGATTGGCGCCACCCTTTGGGCTTTTGCTGATTTCGTGTTAGTAAGGCTGCGTACACACGATCAAACATATCTGCTGAAACTGGTCCGCAGACCAGTTCCAGCGGACATATCCGATCGTGTGTACGGGCTAGCAGACAGGTTTCCAGCAGACAAAAGTTTTAAAGCATGCTTTAAAACTTGTCTGCTGGAAAGCGGTCTGTCGGATATGTCCGCTGGTAAGTACGCCTAACCAGCGGACCGAAATCTCCTGCATGCGTCGAATGGATTGGACGCATGCGTGGAAGTATTTTACTTCCTGGTTTGGTGACGTGGCGGCGTCAACGTCACTGCCATGTCACCGCGCTGTCTGTCCGCGGGGATTTTGGTTTGATCGTGTGTACAACCATCAGACCAAAACATCCCAGGAGACATGTCCGATGAAAACGGTCTGTCGGACCGTTTTCATCGGATATGTCTCCTCGTGTGTACGCGGCCTAAAAGTTTGGTGGGAGACGATTCACGTTTTTCAGTCTTCGTGCTTTTCAGTTCGTTACAGCGTGATGAATGTGCTATCTTCATTATGCTAGCTTTACCAGAACGAGTGCTCCTGTCTCCTGCTATTGGTTGCACTATGAGTTTTCCCTGTTTTATTTATTGAGAGCCACTGGATGCTGGGATTTGTGTGAACTCAGTGAATGATTAGGCTGACCATAGGACGCTGACCCGCAGTGGTGTTGAACATTGCCATCCAAACCAGCAGGTTTGCTATCAGACTTACAGAATAAGCCTCTTAAAGGTGAGAGGCTTGCATTTATATCCACACTGGTGTGTTTTTTCTGCACAAGCTACACTGATTTGGAACGTGTGGTGGACTGCAGTTATTTATTCAGCACTTTTGCACTTTGGATTTTTTTTCTATGCATTACTCAATGGATTTCAACTAAGCACTTTGCACATTGGAACCTTCTGAAGCACTTTATTTGTTTGAACATTGACTATTATTTTGCTTTATTTTGGACTGTCTTTATCCAGCACTTATTGGACAATACATGAAGCACTTGCACTTTTGTGATTTTTGCTAATTATCGCCTAGATTTATTAGGTGTGCTATTTATTTAGATTATTATCACCTTTGCAATCCCCCCATCATTGTTGTTGATGGTTGGTGGGATGGTGGAGATTAATGAATGAGGCCCCGTACACACGACCGAGAACCTCGGCAGAATCCAGCGAGAAGCGTGTGTACGTTTTCGCCGAGCGTCCCGTCGAGAAAGCCGTCGAGCCAAAATAGAGAGCAGGTTCTCTAATTGCTCGATGGCCCATCGAGAACCATGGCTAGGCGCCTTTCCCGACGGCTTGGTCGATGATTTCGACGGCCGGGTGAGAACCTCGACGGGCGGAACGTTGTGTTTGGCCTGTCGAGGTTCTCGTACATGTGTACGCGGCCTCAGACATATGTTCACTTTAATTAGTACCTTTTTGTTATAGCATTGGCAAGCGCCACCATACCCCCTTATTTTATACTCTTATCTGTGTGTGAGCACTTATTTGATGGCTGCTGTGGTTTATTTTAATTTCATTTTAATTATTATTTTGTTGGTATTGCACATTAGTTCCCCCCTTTGACATGCTCCTGTCTCATAACTTGCTTCTGAGCATGCACGGTTTTTCCCGTTGTTAAAGCCTACACACGACTGTTTTTCACAACATGAAAAACAATGAGAAAAATTAGATTTGATGGTAATTTTTCACGTCGAGAAATACTCTGGAGCCTACACACAATCGTTCTTAATGACCAATTAAAAAAATTGCATTTTTTCACGCCATGAAAAACAGTCGTGTGAACGCGGCTTTACACTTAGGCCTCGTACACACGATTAAATGTGTCTGTTCAAATCGGTTGGACCGACCGATTTGAACAGATCTGTCTGCTGGGATTTTGGTTTGCTCGCGTGTACACACGAGCAAACCAAAATCCCCGCCAGCAGACAGCGCGCTGACGTGTCGGTGACGTGGCGGTGACGTTGACACCGCCACGTCACCGCACCAGGAAGTAAAACACTTCCGCGCATGCGTCGAAATCATTCGGCGCGTGTGCGAGAAGACATGTCTGCTGGTTAGCATACTAACCAGCAGACATGTCGGGCGGACGGGTTCCCAGCCGACAGATTTCAAAGCATGCTTTGAAATCTGTCGGGTGGCCAAATCTGTCTGTTTGCCCGTACACACGATCGAATCTGTCTGCTGAAACGGTCTAGCAGACCGTTTCCAGCAGACAGATTTGATCGTGTGTACGAGGCCTTACACAAAAAAAAGGCAAATTCAAAATAAATAAATAAAAACCTGATTTTTTCCCCTCCCCCCGTATTCACTCCCCCTCCCTCCACTCCTCCGCCACCCAGCCCCCTCACCAAATAGGGTAGCTCATCTCTCAAGGTCCCAAGCCTCCACCCAGTCTTTCCAGATAGCTTCAAATTTCCCTTTTTTTTTTACAAAAAGTTTTTTTTGGAAGACATAAAATAATACAGTTCAATACACAGCATTGGGTTAGAACACATATAGAATATGGAAAGGTGGGTCTGATGGGCTGGAGACAAAAGATAGGGGAACATACAATATGGGGGTGTAATATCATGTGTACAGGCTATAGAGTAGTTTGGGTTACAGAGAAAATACAGGCAAGGGTGTCACCGTATCATATAGACATATATTTGAAAAAGAATTGTAAGAGAGGGTTAATATGGTGAGAGGAGGGGTTATAAAACTTGGCAGTCTGGCAATGACCAATAAATCCACTTATCGCTAAAGATATGCATGCTATCAAATAAGGTGTGGTAGATTCTTTCCGAAAGTCTAATTCCCTTGTTTTTTTCTATGTAGATAAACAAATTTCTCCCTTACTATAATTTCTCTTATTTGTGTTCTCCCTTCCTCCACCGGCGGAGGGTATAGAGATCCATTTCTGAGCTATCATTTTCATTTTCGTGCCTGAAACAGGCATCTCGCTATTATACTATAGGTGTTTCCTGATATATTGTGTTTCTTCACTATGTTTAACAGACATGTTCTCAGATCTAAAACTAATTTTATACTAAGTATATTATTTATATTTTTAATTACATCCTTCCAGTATCGTTAGAGTTTAGGGCACCTCCGTAGCATATATTATATATATATTATTATATATTAGCGGGAGTGCCTCTACATCGTAGACATAGGGGAGATTCCCTGCGTTTCCATTTTCAAGATGATGGGCTAGATTCAGGTATATGAGAGTATCTTTGTGCGGGTGTAGCGTATCCTATTTACGCTACACCTCCGCAACTTTTACAGGCAAGTGCTGTATTCACAAAGCACTTGCTCCGTAAGTTGTGGCAGCGTAGCGTAAATTTGCCGGTGTAAGTGCGAGTAATTCAAATTCGGCATGTAGGGGGCGTGTTGTATTGAAATCAACCGTGACCCCATGTAAATGACGTGCCAAACGAACTGTGTATCCCAGTGCGCATGCTCAAAATTACGCCGCAAATGCTCATTGGTTTTGACGTGAACGTAACTTACGCAAAGCCCTATACACAAACAACGTAAACGACGGAAAATTCTACACCGGCTCGACGTCCATACTTAACATTACATACGCCTCATATAGCAGGAGTAACTTTACGTGGACTTACGCTTACGCAAACAACATAAAAAAATACGACCAGTCGCAAGTAGGTTCGTAAATCGGCTTATCTAGCTCATTTGCATATTCGACACGTAAATCGACGGAAACGCCACCTAGCGGCAAGTGTAAATATGCAACTAAGATACGACGGCATAAGAGACTTACACCGGTCGGATCTAAGACAAATCTATGCGTAACTGATTCTAAGAATCAGGCGCATAGATACGACGCCGGTCACTCAGAGTTACGACGGCGTATCTGGAGATACGCCGGCGTAACTCGTTCTTGATGATGTTCAATCTGCTCAATTTGTCATCCCTGGTTCCTCCGTCTCCCCTTCATCAACATTCTAATTAGGGTTGTCCAGATACCGATACTAGTATCGGTATCGGGACCGATACCGAGTATTTGCGGGAGTACTTGTACTCGCGCAAATGCTACCGATACCTAAATAGAATACTTTTTTTGTATTTATCAACATGTTCTGTGAAAATTCTTTGATTTTTTTACTACTGCATGACAAGAAAATAAAAATGTTTTATTAATTTTTACTCATTTTTACTCTTTTATAATGTCTTGAGTTAGAGTTCTTCATAATTCTAAAGAAAATATCATTAGTCTGTATTGTGGTTTGAAAAAAGTCACATGACATTTAAAAAAAGTATCGGTATTCGGTATCGGCAAGTACATGAAAAAAAGTATCGGTACTTGTACTCGGTTCTAAAAAAGTGGTATCGGGACAACCCTAATTCTAATAAAACCTTTCCATTTCATTACCTTCTTTGTTTTAGACATTCATACATACTGTAGACTCCTAAGAGATCTGAACTCACTGGGGTTTGTTGTGCAGGTGGAAATATCAAATTTGGCAGTTTCACCTATTACTAAAAGATGCTAAGAACAATTCTCTGTTGTTTTTTTTTTTTTTTTTATTCTCTGTTGTTTTTAATTACATTCCTACAACAACAAAGTGTATATAATAGAAGGTATTTGTCAGTTTATAAAACCTTTCCACCTGATATGTTGCTTTTAATTGTAACAAAAAGTTCATGTAAACTCAAAAATTTCCCTTTGGGACTGATGCAAGCGTACACACGATCATTTTTCAGCATGAAAAAAAAACGTTGTTTTTGAAAAACGTCATTTAAAATGATCGTGTTTGGGCTACACATCATTTTTTAGGTTCTGAAAAACAACAAAAAAAATAATCGAACATGCTGCATTTTTTTTAAATGTCGTTTTAAACTATGACGTTTTTCAGGTTGAAAAAAATAATCGTGTGTGGGGCTAAAACTACGTTCATAATGGAGATAGCACATTCATCACGCTGTAACAGACAGAAAAGCGGATCAGCTAAAGCAGCCCAAAGGCGAATAGAACTTCCCCTTTAGAGTGCTGCCATACGTGTTGTACGTCACCGCGCTTTGTTCATCATTTTTTTTAAAACGATGATGTGTGTGCAACGTCTTTTTAATGATGAAGTTGGAAAAACCTTAGTTTTTTGGACATGCTGAAAAACAACGTTTTTTTTTTTTATGCCGAAAAATTATCATGTGTACGCGGCATAAGAAAGTATCCTGAGTCTGAATCGGTGACCATCTTTCAATTGCTCCCCTTTGGGCTGTTAAAAACATACCATTAAAAACATTTTGCTGTTTAACCCCTTGCCTACTGGACACTTTTACCCCCTCCCTACCCAGGCCAATTTTTAGATTTCAACGCTGTCACATTTTAAAAGTGCAACACTGTACCCAAACAACTTTTTTATCATTTGTTTTGAAAAAGATAGAGCTTTCTTTTGGAAGTATTTAATCACCACTGTATTTTTTTTATTGTGTGCAAATAGAAAATAGATAAATAAATACATTTTGAAAAACAAAAAAGTTTTTGTGTTATAAAATTTCCAAAAAAATAAATGTTTCTTCTTCACTGATGTGCGCTGGTGAGGCTGCATTGATAGGCTGCACGGATAGACACTGATATGTGGCACTGATTGATGGCACTAATAGGCAACACTGACAGGGGGCACTAACATGCAGCACTGATGTGCACTGACAGGCATCACTGATGGGCACTGACAGGTATCACTGATGGGCACTGATTGGCAGCACTGGTAATCAGGAATAGTGACCAATGCCCTGATTATCAGTGTAGATGTACCCTGTGTGGATTTTCTGGTTATCAGCTCTCCTTTAGCTGATCCATCCTGCCTTGTATCAACGGTTCAGGCTGGTGGTGGTGTAATGGTGCGGGGGATGTTCGCTTGGCACACTTTGGGCCCCTTAGTACCAATCGTTTAAACGCCACGTCCTAACTGAGTATTGTTACTGACCATGTCCATCCCTTTATGACTACAGTGTCCCCATCTTCTGATGGCTCCTTCCAGCAGGATAATGCACCATGTCACAAAGATCCAATCATCTCACCACTGGTTTCTTGAACATGACAATGAGGTCCATGTACTCCTATTGTCTCCACAGTCGGATGCGGTAGAATGGGAGATTCGTATCATGGATGTGCAGCCAACAAATCTGCAGTGAAAAAGAAAACGAAAAATTGCGCTACTTATACAGAGAAATAATAAGTGTAGCTGCCTGCACCAACAATAAGACAGTATTGTAAGGTAAAAATAAAAAGTGCAGCGCTAGATGATATAGCTTGACCTATATCAATACAATATGGTGTAAAGAGACATACAAAATGTCTCTGAGTGATAATAAATATCCCTCTGCAAATGTAAATAAATCAATATATCTATGCTTGTGTGCATATAAATATAACATATTGTGTAAATCTGCAGTAACTGCGTGATGCTGTCATGTCAATATGGACCAAAATCTCGAAGAAATGTTAATAAAGTGGCCGGTGAGTGTATATTTGCACAAATTAGTTACGTAACGTTGAAGTTCTAAATTATACTTCTAGTAAACTTTAATTACCTTCATGTAGCTTAAGGCCTTTAGGTGTGAAAATGTTTATTACTTCAGTAATATAAACTGTATATATAAAGAGAATAATTTTTAGCTTGTATTAAAAGCTTATAAAATCCACAAAATCAAACATTTATTATTGCCTAGAACTTGACAACAACAGAGCTCTGGGTATTTTTTTTCAGCACATTAAATTCCATTGAATGGAGTAATTACCATTCTTGTTTTGATATTATGTCATACTTTACTCATCCATCCTATTGTCTTCTGCACGTGACTGGATTAATAAATTGCTCTGCCTTAGGATGCCCTTCTAACATTGGCACTTTAGCTTGGGACAGACTATCATCTTTGCATCTTGGGTCCCTGTACCGTGAAGACATCATGACTTGGCTCTTGGTTCAGATCTTTGGGATCATCTGTGGAGCCATTGGGATGGTTCTTACCTGGATCATTACGATCATGCCTCAGTGGAGGATATCTGTCCTGGCAGAGAACAATGGACTTGCCAATGGTCGGTTAGACGGACAATGGATCAGCCGGTGGGATGGCTTGTGGACAACCTGTGTCAGCCAGTCCAGAATCCCTTTACAGTGCAGCAGCTATGAATCCCAGGTGTCGCTGACAACAGACTTAAAAGCTGGAAGGGTTTTGATGGCCTTTTCTATTATGATGACTTTCGTTGCCTGTATATTCTCTCTAGTTGCAATTCTTATGACCAGATGCAATAAGGAGGGCCTGCAGACAAAGCACTGCATGCGTCTGACAGCAGGAATCCTGTATATCATAAGTGCCGTACTCATCATAATTCCAGTGGCCTGGACATCAAGCAACATTCTCCGTAAATACTACGATGCCGCTGTATGCAGAGGTGCAGTGAGGATAGAGATGGGTGAAGCCCTCTACTTGGCTTGGCCTGCTATTGTCTTTATTCTTATCGGAGGAATAATCATGTGTTGGCGTTACGACTGCAGATGTAGAAATGGCAGCTGTTGCTATGTGCCACCTCCTGACAGCTGCGGCTATGTGCCACCTCGTGAATGTGAACTGGAGTGTACACCAAGTCGTCCAGAAATACGCCGAAACTGCAATAGCCGAAGTGAATATATATAGAAGACAAGAGCTTGATAAATTCGAGAAGGACAGAATTTTTTTTTTTATTTTTATTGTGAACTTTTATTTCTTTGTGTTTTTTGACATGGCCAATGCCCACACTTGGTGTTAAAGGTTGAACATTTCTACAAGGGTCTATGTAGATGTACTTTGAATGGACTCTACACAATGTTCACTTGGACAAAGCATTCCACGTCGTGGCTGTGATTTCATCAAGATAATCCCATACAGACTCATTTGATTATAGAAGGGGATCCAAAGGGTAAAGTACTACTGTGATAACAAACACCTTAATGGGACATTCTTTAAAGGGGTTGTAAAGGAAAACAAAAATCCCTAAATAGCTTCCTTTACCTTAGTGCAGTCCTCCTTCACTTACCTCATACTTCCATTTTGCTTTTAAATGTCCTTATTTCTTCTGAGAAATCCTCACTTCCTGTTCTTCTATCGGTCTATCCACACAGTAATGCAAGGCTTTCTCTCTGGTGTGGAGAAAGCCTCTTGAGGGGGAAGGGGGTGAGCAGGAGTTTCAGGACGCCCACTAAAACACAGCTCATTTCTCTATCTGCAAAGTAGAGAGTGCCCCCTCCCCCCTCAAGAGGCTTTCTCCACACCAGGGTGAAAGCCTCGCATTACTGTGTGTAGCTACAGACAGAAGAACAGGAAGTGAGCATTTCTCAGAAGAAATAAGGACATTAAAGAGCAAAATTGAAGGATGAGGTAAGTGAAGGAGGACTGCACTATGGTAAAGGAAGCTATTTAAGGGGGAAAAAAAATACCTTTACCTTTACAACCCCAATTACCTTTACAACCCCTTTAAAGCGGTATTAAACCCAAAAGCAAAAATTTATTATTTTGCAGCTTACCAATTCTTATGCCTCATACACACGGCCGGTTTTCCTGACCGGAAAACTGCGAGGGGAGCTTTTGGCTGGGAATCCTGTGTGTGTGCCACTTGCAGTTTTTCTGATGTGAAAACTGCCCAAAAACCACCAGACAAAAAAAGAGAACCAGCTCTCTTTCTTCCCGCCAGGAGAACCAGTGGACTTTTGCCCGACGGTTTTTGGCAGTTATCCTACGGGAAAAACTGCGATGGAGCATACACAGGGCCGGGATTCCTGACCAAAGCGTGTACGGGGCATTAGAATTGATGGCTGCATTAGTTCCCTTATTTTAGGCTTTCTTTCAAATTCAAGCTCCTTAGCAGAATGTATCAGTTTACATGGATGAGATCATCCATTTACCACTTGCAGGGGTAATTAAAATTATCATTTTTTATTTATTCATGTAAAAGTTTATATCAAAGAGAAAAAAAAAAAAAAAACAGATTATAAATTGTGAACTAAAGTTTGGCTCCAATGTATTATTGTATTCAAATCTGCTAATATATTTAACACTCTGCTCCCCCAGACTGATAATTCTGCTGTGTCCTGTGCTCAGTCCTCCAGAGTTGTATCTCACTAATATAGGAGGTATGTTACTGGCCAGATCAGTAGGTAAAAACAGAGAAAAAAAAGTAAAAAAAAAAAGAAAACTGATGCAGCCACTACATCTAATGATTGGTAAGCTGCAATATATTATATTTTTTATTTTGGGGTTAATACTGCTTTAACCTTAAAGTGTATCCAAACCAAACACTTTAAAGTACTGTGTATATTAAACCGAATAGTAAATGTGTGTAAATAGCTGCTTTGTAAATGTATTTTTGTTGTCGTGAATTTGTAAGAAATATATGCTGATCCGGCCAGTTTCTACTTTCTCTGAGCCTTGCTTTAGGCTGGGTTCACATATGAGCCGCATGCAGCTCACAGCAGGGTTCTGGTGCATCCTGGTTCACCCTTTTAGGTCTGATTTCAGCCCAAATTTTTGGATGAATTCATACCTGAAACGGACCAAAAATCGAGTTTTTGTGCAAAACGCACTGGACCCACTGCAGACATATGTGAACCAGCTCTCTTTGAGAGCCGGTCAAAATCTCCTGCTATTGTGAATTGGATGCGGAGACCTACATCCAATTTGCAATGGTGTAAACCCAGCCTTAATAGGATGACCACAGCTCCCAATGCTCCAGGATAGTTGTCATCCTCTTGTGCAATCTACAGGCTATGTGTTATCCAAACCACAGCAGTCAATACCCTCTACTGGTCTACTGGTTGACTGACAGCTGCGCTGACCATTTAGCACCTGAGAGTGGGGCTTCCTGTAACTGACACTTCTGCTGGGCACCTTGCGCTGTTACAGGAAGTAGAAAAATAAATCTCCTGGCAGGATCAACTGGTAATGAAACTGTGTTATTTAAAACAAACATTGCTATGTGCATATTATAGACAGACTGCATCATATATGCCATTTTTGTTTTGCCTATAGTTTCACATTAAAACAAATGCTATGTTCCTGGTAAAAAGTTAATTTCTTTATTTGAATAACTAATGCGTTCGATTAAAGCTGAATGCCACTAAATTGCTGCAGACGCAGTAGTTAGCTCTACATACAGTAAGAGCCAGGATCTTCTGAGCTCTGTGCTAGCAGTTTATCCTCTGTACTCTTAACACTGACAGCCAATTACTTGGCATCTTTGGCATTCATAGAATACCTTTTATATTTTTTTCATTAAGTACAAGTAGTGGTGTAACTAGAACTTTTAGGGCCCCCCTGCAAAAAAACATAAATGACCTCTCTGAACCCCATCCAGGGCCCTTCCCTCCGAGCCTGGTGGCGGAACACCAGGGCCCTGTTGCAAGTGTGACCATGGCAACCCTGGTAGTTCCGCCACTGGTGTAAGCAGCGTTTTATTTTTGTTATTTTATTTCTTATTATTTTTTACAATTTTTTTACAATATTCTTTTTTTTTAATGATGTTTTACAGTTTTTTTTAGGACCCCCGCTAGGTGACATATCAGAGTCTAAATAGACCTTTAATGTTTCACCTTTGAGACAGAGAAAGGAGATTGAGGACACGGTCCTCAATCTCCTTACTCTTCTGCCTCAGTTGCACTGAATGAATGGACAGGACAGGAATAGCTCTCTACAGAGCTCATCAATAATTCATAAACTGAAGCATAGTAAATACAGTTTACTATATTTAAGTTATTAATGGACAGAGGCAGTGATCGGTATACAGATCACTGACTCTCCATCCTGAGAGATCCTTGCAGCAGCCAGAGGGAGAGAGGAGGGAGGAACCAGTAGAGCTCCGAGAGACAAGGGGGGGTCAAGAGAGAGCCTGGGGTTTGGAAAAGAGCACAGGGGGGCTGGAGAACACATAGGAGCAGCAGAACAAGCTGGAGTGGTGAGGACGGCTGTATATAGAGGAACCAATCTCTCCATTTTCCTCTAGCAGCTGTGGCTGCAGGACAAAAATGGAAAGATCAGTTCCTCTATATGCAGCTGCCCCCACTGCTACTTTCATCCAGGTGGTCAAGGGGGCTACACGGGTCCCCTGCAGCATGGAGCCAGGTTGCAACTACGACCCCTGTAGGTAGGCCCCTGAATACAAAGCTTATTCGATTCTCGGAATGAATGAGGTAGAAATTTTGATGTCTCTGCTGCCTCTCTGCTTCTTTCTGCCTCGTGGACCAAGTTGGCCCAATTTAGGTATGCTAAGAATAAAATCCCAACTTTTTGAGATTGGAACGAGGGACATTAGCAAAATTAGTTAGGCATAGGACACACCCCCTGCCAATCCCCCTTAAAGGAGAATTTAAAAAAATTGTTAAACCCACAAGTGCTTTTTTTTTACCATTACTATTCATTTTTATTGACTTTTGAAATTTACAAATGCAACAATTTAGAAATTGGATGAAAGGTTTAGCACTGGGAAACACTTTTTGAAAGATAAATAGCGCACTTGTTTATACAACTAAAAAAAAAGGCCAGAATAAGGGACAAATAGAGAGGAAAGAGTGACAGAGGGGCTTTGTTCCAAATCAGGGACAGTCCCTCCAAATCAGGGAAATTTGGGAGCTATACCAGGCATGTGTATCCAATGCTTACTATAGTGGAGCAGCAGCGTTGTCACTCATTTCTATGCACTCCTTAGATAATGTGTTGCCATGTCACGCTACAGTTACCACAGAAAACCCTTGACATTCAGCTGCTACCGGAGTACTCATCAGGGTTGGCAACCGCCAGTAAATTTACTGACAGTTTTTAAAAATCTGTATTTTTTTTTACAACTGCCAGTAAAAATCAGGGGCTGATAATTTCATGTTGTGTTGACTTTTTAAGTGTAAATCAAGCAAATTACTTTGTTATGGGTATTGTCAGTGTTTACAAATCATGTTTATACTGTTCAAATATTCTGCTCTGTAATTTCTCAGGGTGACAGTAAAAAATGTGCTCCGCCAGTAAATTTTCCATGTTATGTCAGTAAAAAATGCTGCAGGATGTTGGCAACCCTGGTACTCATGCTTTATATCTACAGGAAGCTCCTCCAAACGTTGCAAAGCACTTACGCCGACGTATCTCTGCGTAAGTACAAATATGCGCCGTTGTATCTGTGCGCCGAACCCACAAACTAAGATACGCCTAAAAACAGACTTCATCCAACCAACGTAACTTGCCTACACCGGCGTAGAGTGGGCGCACATTTACGCTGGACACATGTGGCGCTCCCATTGATTTTCGATTCAAATATGCAAATGAGGGAGATACACCGATTCATGAACGTACTTGCGCCCATCGCATGATTTACGCGGTTTGCGTAAGTTTTACGTTCGGCGTAAAGTTATTCCCCATAGATGAGGCAGAACTCATGCAAAGGTATGGACCAGGGAACACAAGCCTACGTATTTTACGTTGGACGTCTGTGAATATTGAACGACGTGGGTCTGGCTGGGCGTAGGTTAGTGATCCGGCGTATCTTAGGCAGTTGTTCTGACGTGGTTGTACGCATGCGCACGGGGATACGTCCATGTCCCAACACATGCGCAGGTTATTTTAAGTACTTGTCTGGCGCCCAGCCCATCATTTGCATGGGGTCATGCTTCATTAACATGGATCACGCCCACTTCCAGCCCACTTCCACCTACTTCCACTTATGCGGCTTACGCCTACAAAATATACAGTATGCTACACTGGCGCAGAGTTGGGAGCATTTGCTTTGTGAATTCCATGCTTGCCTCTCCGCGCTGCGCCGGCGTAGCATAAAAGAGATACGCTACGGCGGCATAAATATGCGCCGATGTATGTGAATCCAGGCCTATGTTTTTGTAACAAAAAACGTATTCTGTTTTACTTACAGTCCCCTACAAAGCTAAGTATTCTTTTGGTCCTGCTTTACTGTGATAGCAATCCACAACCATAGCAGCCAATTAGAGGTTATGGTTGTTATGATGAAACAAGAATTGCAATAACTGTTATGTAATTAGTTGGTGGAACGTGAAGCACATTATCATTCTTTGTAACATATTCCATCAACAATGATAAGAGAGCTTCATTGTGTAATGAAGAACAAAACATAATAAATCACAGATAAAATGACATGGTGTCAGACTGTTTGTACTTGGAAATGATTTTGCTTTGCCTAATTAAACAAGTCTAGTGCAGCCTTTCTCACCCTACTTTGATTTATTCTGTGGACAGGGCCTTCTCGCCCTGCACATGGGGGTAACTTTCTCCCGTGTGTGCTCATCAATGCTTGTGACCAGGTGGGTCCTTAGCGCCGAGGAGTTGCATATTTGCATTAACTGCCCCCAATACACCTGTGCCGAGAGCGCGCACGATGCACGCTCCTGGCACAGTTACAGGCGGCCAAGTGATCTTAAACCGTGCCCTGCCTCCCAGCACCTTAAACCTCTTAAAGGGCTGGGAGGGACCGGCGCCAAGAGGCTAATAGGTGTAGTCCATAACTGTTGTCCTCCAAAGCTGGCAGATTCCTGCGAAGCTCTGTACCAGGAAGGAGTGCAGGTCCCAAAAGAAACAGGAAAATAGTCCAGACCCAATTAACCCTTTCCCAGTCTGGGCAGACCAACTAACTTGCTTACACAAAAAAAAAACCTCTTTGTAGGCGCCTGCTTACAATTTTGTCACCCAGGGTAGATTTTAAACATGTCTGCCTTAGTTGTTTTCCATTGCAAGGAGGGTTGATGACATTAGTAGTTCACAGATAAAAGATAGCTTCTTGAGTTCTGAAGTCCAGAGGCTTTATAGAGGATTGGGAGAGATGAAGCCTGTAACCCTGCATCCACATGTTATTGAAAACCAGTATTCTAATTACGCAAGTGTGTACAGCCCCTGTACTAAAAGGGCTATGCACACATTGTTGTGGAATTCCACTTATCTGAGGCCGCGTACACACGAGGAGACATGTCCGCGCAAACTGGTCCGCAGACCAGTTTCCGCGGACATGTTCGCTCGTGTGTACGGCCTAGAGGACAGGTTTACAGCGAACAAAAGTTTCTAAGCATGCTTAGAAACTTGTCCGCTGGAAACGCCCAACCATCGGACAGAAATGCCGCGCATGTGTTGAATTGACTCGACACATGCGTGGAAGCATTGAACTTCCTTGTTTGAGCACGTCGGTGTCTTCTACGTCACCGCGTTCTCTGTCCGTGGGGATTTTGCTCTGATGGTGTGTACACACATCAGATCAAAATATCCCTGGAGACATGTCCGATGAAAATGGTCCGCGGACCGTTTTCATCGGACATGTCTCCTCGTGTGTACAGGGCCTCAGAGTACATTGAACAGAATGATTTTTCAATCAAATGCATGGACGTTCTCCACAGGAGAATGCCCAGTAGATGTTCTGTGTAGAAAGCACATACATGATTGGTTAACAGACATTCAGGAAAACGTCATAGAACAGGTTGCTAAGAGTGGTAGCCACAATCCAGGGCTATTTTATATACCTTAATTTCATATTCTGGCTAATATTCTGGTCATTTCAAAATTCTGGTTTCCAGTAAAAGGTGGACCCAGGGGTTAGAGGCTTCATCTTTCCTAAGTCTACACAGAGTCTTTGGGTTTTAACTGTGTGATGTTTTTTTTTTCCCCATCGGTGAAAAATAATAGAAACTGTTTTAAATTTTTCTTATGGTTAAAAAACCGATCGTCTGTGGGGAAATTCATCGGTCAAAAATCCACACATTGAACTTAATTGTTCTCAGCATGTCGTAGTGTTTTATGTCACGAGTTGGACATGATCGGATTTTTATACGATGGTGTGTAGGCAAGACTGATGAAATCAGCTTCATCGGATATCTGATGAAAAAATCTATCGGTTCAGATATCCGATCATGTGTACAGGGCATAACTCTCCGGGCCCTGACCACTACTGGGTGGGGAGCGGAGGAAGATCACTCCGCCAGGGAAGGCAAGGAGATAAGCAGGCAGGAGGCTGGCAGAAGAACTTGCGAGTGGAGCTGAATGGGCATGTACCCGAAACTGAAGAAATATTCCCTCAGCTCCGACCAGCACATGATCATCAGAAAGGGGCACAGATAATGGAAAAAAATGGGGTGTAATTCAGATTTTTTAATTCTGCACTGACTGTC
This sequence comes from Rana kukunoris, assembly GCA_029574335.1. Lineage (NCBI taxonomy): Eukaryota > Metazoa > Chordata > Amphibia > Anura > Ranidae > Rana > Rana kukunoris. Next base: position 576,208,447 of record CM056050.1, on the reverse strand, counting down.
TTTGAAATTGCCACAGCCCCTGTTCAAATCCAGGGACAGGCATGGTTCGGGGACATTGTCCTCAATCCGGAGACTGTCCCCGGAAACCGGGGATGTCTGGTCACCCTAGCCTATTTGCTACTAGTACAATAAAATTTTGGGTGCAGAGGAAGATACAAAGTGTGTCTCTATTAATGTTTTGTATCACAAGGACATAAGTGTCCCTTTGAACAGATATCTATGCATTAAAAAAATGCAAGCTCAACATACCGGCAAGGATTTATTATTATGGTATACATGGTATTTTGTCTGTAGTTCTATAACTGCCAGCTGCTCTGATTAAACTGAAACTAAATGTAATTCACGCTTTAAAGGCTGTACACGGTTTGCACAATATGTAACTAATCAACAACTACTGCAATGTAGATGATTGCTAATCACGGAATTAGAGCATTGTGTTCTGATCTAGCAATGCAGATTTTCCCTGGATAATTGAAGATGGAAGGTGTACATGATCTTGTCAGTGGGATACGCACGTATACAAAATCTTGCTTTATTGCTGAAAAAGGCTTTTGTATTACTTCTCAAAGCCCCCAATGGTTTATGTGATGAAGGCATTAAATTGGTATTAAGCTGTTTTTTTTTTTAATTACATGCGCCTCCAGGTGGTTAATATCATAAACTCTTAGCTTCTAGTGCTGCGCTGTCACCGATCCTACAGGCCCCAGACACTTCTGTCTTTGCCCAGACTTCAGGTACCATCTGTTTGGCCGCTTGAATGGTCGTGCCACAATGATGTCATTCCCTGAGTCACATCACTACAGCACAGATTGAGCACCATAAACGTATGCCGAGCTGTGCATGCATGGCTCAAGATACAAGACAGCTGACTGGCAAGAGGAAACATTAATGAAAGTTGAGAAGATGAGAAGAGGGTCTCCTCTGTTATAAAAACCCTACTTATCAACATAAAAAAAAAAAAGAAAAATTACTAATATTTAAATGAGGCTTTTATAATAAAATTGCACTCTAATGTCGTGTACACACGGTCGGAATTTTCCGACAACAAATGTTCGATGGGAGCTTTTTGTTGGAAATTCCGACCGTGTGTATGCTCCATCGGACATTTGCTGTCGAAATTTCCGACAACAAAAATTTGAGACCTTGTTCTCAAACTTTCCGACAACAAAATCCGTAAATTCTGATCGTGTGTGGACAATTCTGATGTACAAAATTCCACACATGCTCTGAATCAAGTACGAGATGGAAGCACTTGGTCTGAAAAAACTAGCGTTCATAATAGAGATAGTACATTTGTCATGCTGTTACGGACTGAAAAGCATGAGGCTGAAGAGCGCAAATCATCTAGTATTGAACTTCCCGTTAATAGTGCCGTCGCATGTCTTGTACGTCACCGCGTTCTTGGCGTTTGGAATTTCCGATAACATTTGTGTGGCCGTGTAGCGGAGTACAATATTAAACTCCACGATCTCCGCTGGTAACCAGGGTAAATCCACAGTCAGCGTTGAAAAGTAAGGCAATGTCCCAAATCCTCCCCCAGTAACCGGACGAAACACAGCTCTGAGAGTCAACTGACTTTTTATTCACAGGCTTCCATATTTATATAATTCCCAATGCAAGGGGTTTCCAAACAGCCAAACAGATTTAATACAGGGAGGACCACATGGGGAACTTAACATTTTGGATAATTCTCCCATCAGGCATTGCTGCACGAGGGAAAAGTTGGTTGATAGCTAAGGCTGCCAGCATACCAATTACTATGCCCACATAAGACCCAGCAGAATACATAGCATATAATACAGACAACCTTTTGACATGTAACGTCCAGCATTCCAGAAGTGGCTGGGGGTCCTGGGGGTGGGCCATTTAGCTACGGCTTCCACTTTAGCTGGTTCGGGTTTCTGTCGCCTGCTCCCCACCCGGTGGCCCAAGTACTGCACTTCGGCCATCCCTATATGACACTTGCTGGGTTTCAGTGTTAACCCTGCCTCTCCAATACGACCTAGAATGGCCCCTATGTGTTGTAGGTGCTCTGCCCAGGTCTGGCTAAATATGGCGATGTCGTATAAATAGACACATGCGTATTCCTGGAATCCGTCCAATAACCGATCGACCATCCGCTAAAAAGTTGCCAGAGCGTTCTTCATCCCGAATGGCATGACCCGAAATTGATACAGGCCAAACGGGATAACAAACGCTGACTTGGGGATGGCCTCCTCAGCCAGTGGAATCTGCCAGTATCCCTTACATAAGTCTATGGTAGTGAGATACTGGCCCCGTGCCATCTTATCCAGCAGCTCGTCTTTCCAGGGCATCGGATAGGCATCAGACACCATTTTGTCATTTAGCCTCCGGTAGTCGACACAGAAACGTGTCGTGCCGTCCTTCTTTGGTACCAGCACTACTGGCGATGCCCAGGAGCTATCGGAAGGTTTGATAATCCCACCGCTGCCACCAATTGTAGCGGAGTACAATATTAAACTCCACGATCTTCGCTGGTAACCAGGGTAAATCCACAGTCAGCGTTGAAAAGTAGGGCAATGTCCCAAATCCCCCCCCCCAGTAACCGGACGAAACACAGCTCTGAGAGTCAACTGACTTTTTATTCACAGGCTTCCATATTTATATAATTCCCCATGCAAGGGGTTTCCAAACAGCCAAACAGATTTAGCAGGGGTAATACAGGGAGGACCACATGGGGAACTTAACATTTTGGATAATTCTCCCATCAGGCATTGCTACACGAGGGAAAAGTCGGTTGATAGCTGCGGTCTGGGGTTATGTGTTGTGGGAGTTCGGTTTAAAACTGCCGAACACCGATTGGGCAACATAAAACGAAGTACTTGAATGCTAGTGGCTTAAGGCTGCCAGCATACCAATTACTATGCCCACATAAGACCCAGCAGAATACATAGCATATAATACAGACAACCTTTTGACATGTAACGTCCAGCATTCCAGAAGTGGCTAGGTTTGCCACATGCTGTGTGTATGCAAGACAAGTTTTTGTTGTTTTTGTCACGGTTTTGTTGTCGGAATTTTCGATCGTCTGTACGCGGCATAAGGCTAGATTCACACCTATGCATTTTCAGTGCTTTTTGCATTTTGCAGATTTGCACTACATAGCATGTTCCATAGGAAACCATGGTAAATGGACTGTAGTGCAAACCTGCAAAATGCAAAAAGCACTAAAAATGCATAGGTGTGAATCCAGCCTAAAGCCTTGTACACACGATCGGATTTTTCGTGGACAAAGCGTAGGACTTTTGTCCAAAGGGCAGTTGCCAGGAATTTGCCTTGCATACAATTGGCACACAATAATTGGCCAACAAACATGAAACAACATTTTTTTTTTTTTAGCTCTTTAGGGCCACCCTTTGGGCAACTTCTGCCAATGTTGTGTAAGGCCCTGTACACACGATCAGACATGTCCGATGAAACTTGTCCAACGGACCGTTTTCATCGGACCATGCTGAAGTGGTCTGTTGGTCTGATGTGCGTACACACCATCGGACCAAAATCCCATCGGACCAGAACGCGGTGACGTAGAACAAAACGACGTGATGTAAAAACGAAGTTCAATGCTTTCAAGCATGCGTCGACTTGATTCTGAGCATGCGCGGACAATTTTTAAAGCATGTTTGAAAACTTTTGTCCGATTGAAAACGGTCCGATAGGCCGTACACACCATCGAACATGTCCGATTAAACCGGTCTGCGGACTGGTTTCAGCGGACATGTTCGATCGCGTGTACGCGGCCTTATGGTTAGCATTGCTTCTGAGCATGCGTCAAGGGCGGACTGACAACTCATGGGGCCCCCGGGCAATAGAAGATTATGGGGCCCCCGGGCTTACAGATGGCCACCAAGCCAGGTGGCAGTACAGAGGCGGGGCAGCTAAAATCTTGGGATTTTCACATCAAAAGCATGTAGGTTTTGGACATATCAGGGACAGATGTAAAAAAAACACAGATTTTTACATACTGTCCCTGGTTTTAATGAGCCTGGCAACCCTGATGGGGCCCCCTAGTGGCATGGGGCCCTCGGGCAGTGCCTGAGTTCCTCAATGGTCAGTCCACCCCTGGCATGCGTGTTTGTACTTTGGAATGTTGTCATATGAACTTCTGTACACATGATCGGATAATCCGACAACACACATTTGTTGTCAGAAAATTTTAAAGCATGCTATCCAACATTTGTTGGCAGAAAATTTGACAACAATTGTCTGATGGAGCGTACAATTTCCCGACATCAGCCTGCCATCACACAATTCCCGTCGGAAAATCCAATCCTGTGTATGAGGCTTAACATGATATAATCTACTTTACTCAATCAGTTACGTAATGTAAATGAATAAAAAGAAAGGAAAAACATTATTTGTGTTATATGATGATGTAAAGAAACCTACATACTGTATGTGGATATTTCAAGAAAGGTTGTTACTGAATACTAATAAAGTATATTCCCCCAAGAAGCTGTGAGACGAAACCTGAGTTTTGATACATATGAGATTTGATATACTTCCATGCTTGAGTTCCATATGAATAGAATACATTAAAAATGTTTTGGTGGGAACAAGCATGTGTTATGTTAATCCATCTGTAGCTTGCTTTTATATTAAGAATATTAAAGAGGGGCCAGCGGAGGAGCCTGCAAATGTCTCCATGGTAGAGGAAGCTTGTAGCACATGTTGGGAGAGAGAGAACACCTTTCTGACAGCTGTCACTGAAACATATGTGTCCCATTGGAAGAATTACTCTTACTACTTGACAACTGCAGAATTTTTGATTTCCATCATTTTCTGTTATGATAATAATGGAAATGGCCGCAGGACAAATAAAGATGTAGATTCTATCCAACGGGGACACATATATAAAATATATATTGAAGGCAAGATTTTGATTAAATTGAGAAGGACAGCAAAGTGATGTGTATTTTTTTTTTTATTGTGAAATGTTTTTGCCTTGTACTTGTACAGTTTCTTGACATAGCCAGTATCCAGTGGCGTCTCCAGCTTTCATATTTAGGGGGGGCACATAGGGGGACAGGGACAAAAGTAGGGGGGCCCAACTATAAAATGCAATTATATATATATATATATCTCCTGGGGCCCTTTACTACGATCCCACAACGGGCCCTTTTACATGTTCTGCAATGAGCTCCCTTCCTACTATATTGGGGCCCCCCAGGGTGGCAGAAAACAAGAGCTATGTGTCACCAGCACACCAAGAAAATATAAGGGTCCAAAGCAGTGGGAGAACTTTCTATCCCCACGCTTGTTAAATGCTAAACAATTCTACAAGAAAACCAGTGCATTGAAAAAGTTTTCATAACCCTAGAAATATTCCACATTTTGTCTTGGTACAACCAAAAACGTAGTGGCACGTAATTGTGAAGTGGTAGGAAGTCACAGAGCATAGTTCAATCTGTTCAAGTGCTCTCCATCCAATCTGACAGAGCTTGAGCTATTTTGTGCAGAAGAATGGGCAAAAATGTCCCTCTCTAGATGTGCAAAGCTGGTAGAGACATCCCCAAAAAGACTTGCAGCTGTAATTGCAGCGAAAGGAGGTTCTACAAAGTATTGGCTGAATACAAATGCACGCCACACTTTTTAAATACCAGTATCTATTTATATATATAAATAAAAAACATTTATCATTTTCCTTCCACTTCACAATTCACTTTAAAAAAAAAAACAAATTCACCTCTATAGCTATAGGCATTCTGGAGAAATTAATTTTCAAATGCATAAAACAGGCACTGTGATTTCAACTTTTTTCTATGGGAGCAGAATCTTGACAGAAAATTCTACAGTTGTTAACAGAATATGTTAACAGAATATGTTTCAGTGGACACTTTGAGCCAGATCCACAAAGATCTCCCGCTGGCGTAGCCTATCTTAGTTACACTACGCCGCTGTAAGTTACAGCGGTGTATGCTTATTCACAAACAATTACCGCTGTAACTTTTGGGCCGGCGTTCGCGGGTGTAATTCAAATGAACAAGAGGTGGGCGTATTTTATTAAAATTATCAATGACCCGACGCACACAACGTTTTTTTTGAACTGCGTCGCAAATAGTCAATGAAAACGACGTGTACGTAACTTACGCAATTCCCTATTCGTGAACGGGTTACGCAAACGACGTGAACAAGGGAAAATTCGACGCTGGCCCGACGTCCATACTTAACATTGCGTACGCCTCTTTACAGCAGGGGTAACTTTACGCCGGACATACGCTTGCGCAAACGACGTAAAAGGAATGCGCCGGCCGCTCGTACGTTCGTGAATTGCCGTACCTCGCTAATTTGCATATTCAACGCGGAAAAATGACGGAAGCGCCCCTAGCGTCCAGCGTAAGTATGCAACTAAGATACGACGGCGTAATAACGGTACGCCAGTCGTATCTTAGCGTAATTCCTGGGGTATCTTGTTTTGTGGATACAAAACAAAGATACGCCGCCGGGAATTTGAAATTACGGCGGCGTATCTGGAGATACACCGCCGTAATTCTTTGTGGATCTGGCCCTTTGTGTCCAGTTGGTCATCAAAAAGTGTTTGGTATCACAGTAGTCCTTTACCCTTTGACTCTCCTTCCATAATCTAATGATCTTTTATGGAATTATCTTAAGAAAATCACAACCACCTGGAATGCTTTGCTTAAAGGAACAGTGTGTAGACCATTAAAAGTACCTCTACATACAGTGCCTTGAAAAAGTCTTAACAGCCCCTGAAATTTTTCACATTTTGTCATTTTACGACCAAAAATTTAAATGTATTTTATTGGGATTTTAGGTGATAGATCAACACAAAGTGGCACATAATTGTGTCCACTGAAACATATTCTGTTAACAACTGTAGAATTTGCTGTCAAGATTCTGCTCTCAGGCCGTGTACACACGTAATTGTGAAGTGGTAGGAAGTCACAGAGCATAGTTCAATCTGTTCAAGTGCTCTCCATCCAATCTGACAGAGCTTGAGCTATTTTGTGCAGAAGAATGGGCAAAAATGTCCCTCTCTAGATGTGCAAAGCTGGTAGAGACATCCCCAAAAAGACTTGCAGCTGTAATTGCAGCGAAAGGAGGTTCTACAAAGTATTGGCTGAATACAAATGCACGTTACACTTTTTAAATACCAGTATCTATTTATATATATAAATAAAAAACATTTATCATTTTCCTTCCACTTCACAATTCACTTTAAAAAAAAAAAAAATTCACCTCTATAGCTATAGGCATTCTGGAGAAATTTAATTTTAAAATGCATAAAACAGACACTCTCTATTTCTGCTCGACGGGCTTCCCGACGGGAAGCTCGCCGAGAGTGTACACACGGCCGAGGTCCTCGCTGGAATGCAGCTTCCAGCGAGGTTCTCGCTGGTTTCCAGCGAGAACCTTGGTCGTGTGTACGCCGCCTCATAGAAAAAAATTGAAAACTCTGGGCCTCTGTTATGAATTTGAAAATACATTTCTCCAGAATGCCTATAGTTACAGAGGTGAATTTGGGTATGTTTTAAAGGGATTATACCACATGCTCCAAATATGCATATAGTCTGGACACTGACTCACAATAAATTCATAGAGTAGGGTTTCTCAACCAGGGTTCCATGGAACCCTAGTGTTCCTCCAGAGTTTGCGAGAGGTTCCTTGATCAATTAGCAATTTCTGCCTCTCAGATAAGTTTCCACTGACACCATTGGTCTTTTTAGCTGCCTGTAAGTAGGCAATTGTTTCCAATGATCTCAAGTGTAAGAAATGTTCTTCCCATTGACCATCATACTAGTGTATCATTCATGAGTTGTAGATATCGTCATTTTTAGCAGGGGTTCCCTGGGATCAGAAAGTTATAGGGTTCCTCTATGTTGAAAAGGTTGAGAGAGGCTGGTATAGTGTAGGGTTCTGGTTAAGGGTTGGATGTGGGGGTCTTATGTTTAGGTGTATGGGTTTGGTGAGGGTCAGAGTTGATAACATTTTCAAGTGTGATATTCAAATAACACCAAAAATGAAAACTATTAATGCCAAAATCTTGACTGGCAAATTTTTTGGACACTAAACGCATGCATTTTCAGTGTAAACAAAAAGCATCATAGAGAGAGGAGGGTAACACGATGATGCCAGTAACATTTGATGGAGAATTAATTATCCTTTAAATTCTCATCTAACTCCTGAACCTGTATAAAAGTTAAACATAAAAAATTGCGTTTTTTATGTTCATCATTAAAAAATGTAGTGAATATAAAATAACTTTTTTTTTACTAATTGAACGTAACATTTGGTATCTCTTTGAACAACTTTAATTCTGCTCTGCTGGATGTATCTCTCTTTCAAAAGACTGTACTGGTAATCGGTTAAGAGATATTAAAATGTTAATTCCCTCAGCAGCTTCACAACAAGGCCGGTCTGGCTCCCTAAGGAAAAACATGAAAAGATCTCTCTCAACTAACAGTTCAAAGCAGAGGGCAAAATAAAAGGTAGAGATGAATTCCAGACTGTATTCATTTATTTCTCCCTGGCTATCAAAACTGACTGAAGATTCAGGGGCTCAAAGGGTCCTGTGTTTGGACCTGTCAGTAAACAAAAAGAGTGGTCACTGGCCTTTCATTTCAGGACATCTCTCGAAGGATTTAGCTCTTGTAAAGGGAAGCGCAAAGAAGTTAAATTGCAAAACTTTGTGTGCATCTGGGTGCTCGTCCAGAGATATCAGTAATAAAGTACACCACGCAGAAACAGAAGGACAAGACATATAAAGCCCACTATATGCGTGTGTGCACTATAGGCCTGATATCTCTAGATGAGCACCCAGGTGAGCATAAAGCCCAAATTAACTTTCCATTTAAGTCAGCTAAATACATTCCATGTCCACTAAATCAAAAAGTGTACAAAGCCTAATGCTGCGTACACACGACCGTTTTTCATGACGAGAAAAATGCATTTTTTTAACTTGGTCATTAAAAACGATTGTGTGTAGGCTCCAGAGCATTTTTCTCGACGTGAAAAAGGGCCATTAAAAATTTAGACCATGCTCTAATTTTTCTTGTTGTTTTTTCACGTTGTCGTTATTTTCACGTCATCGTTTTTCACGTCATGAAAAACAGTCGTGTGTAGGCTTTAACGACAGGAAACAAACGCGCATGCTCAGAAGCAAGTTATGAGACAGGAGCACTCGTTCTGGTAAATCTAGCATTTGTAATGGAGATAATACATTTGTCACGCTGTAACAGATTGAAAAGCACGAAGACTGAAAAGCGCAAATCTTCTCTTACAAAATTTTTAATAATACAAAATCAGAAAAAGCAGCCCCAAGGGTGGCGCCATCCAAATGGAACTTCCCCTTTATAGTGGCGTTGTACGTGGTGTACGTCACCACGCTTTGCTCGAACATTTTTTTTCACGAGGCAGGCTTGACAAGAATCACGTCGAGAAAAACGTTGTTTTTTCCATGACATTAAAAACAGTCGTGTGTACGCGGCATTACAGTTGCTCTTTTTTAAAGGCAACCACATTGTAGAAAAGTCTGTCCTCTGCCAGCCTGCTTCAGAGAAGGACTTGCTCTGTGTGGAAGCAGTGGTCTCTCGGCAAAGGTCCACCATGCTCCTTGATGAGTCAGAATTAAAACTGTCCAATCAGTGGGCATGTCAGACCTGTTCAGAGAGGCCACTGCTTTCAATCAAAGAGCAAGAGCCCCTTTCTAAATTATGCTGGCAGTGAGCAAACTTTTCTATTCAGGCTGTGGTTGCTTTTAAATAAAAAATAAGACTTTGCACACCTTTTGAATTAGCCTGGAATGTAGAAAGCTGATTTATACTAAAAGTGTTATTAGGTTTTAAACAAGATCTATCTTTGAAATTGTTATTTTACAGTTCTGTCCCGTATCGGACAATTTACAAGTAGCACTTTGTCACATGCTTCTAAGGCCTCGTACACACGATCAAATCTGTCTGCTGGAAACGGTCTGCTAGACCGTTTCAGCAGACAGATTCGATCGTGTGTACGGGCGAGCCGACGGATTTGGCCACCCGACAGATTTCAAAGCATGCTTTAAAATCTATCGGGTGGGAACCCGTTCGCCCGACATGTCTGCTGGTTAGTACACTTACCAGCAGACATGTCGTCTCACACCGGCGTCAAATGATTTCGGCGCATGCGCGGAAGTATTTTACTTCCTGGTGCGGTGATGTGGCGGCGTCAACGTCGCCGCCACGTCACCGACACGTCAGCGCGCTGTCTGCTGGTGGGGATTTTGGTTTGCTCGTGTGTACACGCGAGCAAACCAAAATGACAGCAGACAGATTTGTTCAAATCGGTCGGACAGACCGTTTTGAACAAATCTATTGCCTCGTGTGTACGAGGCCTCAGTGTTTCCTAACCCTAGTTAAGAGTACCAGCCTTCCCCCTTCCCCTCCTACCCCAGCTGGTCCAACAACAGCTAGGAAGGAAATGGTTGATTCAGAGCTGCATCTTGTCTTGGCTGTGAGCCACACGCTCACAGGAAAGTGCTCACAGCCTAGACAAGCTACAACTATGAAACAGTTGCCTCCTTCCTAGCTGTTTCAGCCTTCTCCGAATTGCTTCACTGTATGTTTTGTACTGCATCATCTCTATCTCGTCTTGTCCTCTTATTAAGTCCTGTTTTTGTGATATACCACATATGCATTTCACCCATTAAAAGCCACTATATCATTCATATACCATCCTATTTGTTATATAATGTGTCCCAGTGCTGTATAAAAAAAATGCAGATTTCTACCTTATCTTAGAGTGTCTCTCAGCACTCAGGGTGGAGGGGGGAAAGGAGCAGAGAGCAGAGGAGTCACGTGAGCGCTGAGAGACGCTCTAAGATAAGGTAGAAATATATTTGTATACAGCACAGGCACTGGGACACATAGCATTATATTACCAGATGGGATGGAATACAGGTAATAACGTTTTTATAGCAGCAAGAGGGGAGCGGCAGATACGTAAACTGACCACAGTGTGATAAACCATGGTCAGATTACAGGATGGAGGGAATAGCCAGGCAGGATCAGCCAGGTATTTTAGTTTATACATGGGGCCAAATTACACAGCACAGGCACTTTTAGAGTAACAAACACTTTAAGTTTGAAGTAACTTCAGACTAGGCCAAGCTTAATAACTATAAACATTCTTTACTGAAAATGTTTAAATATAATCAATGAAAAGTTTAACAGGTAAACTTCAATACACATTCTTCTACATGTTCTCCACATAGTGCCCCATAGCTGTTCTTCTGGTTCCTCATAAAGTAGGTCATTAAATAGATGAGAAGATCATTTATGTCCCAAAGTCCATTTAGCAGTGGCATAAGTCCATATCCTTGGTACATGAACTGGGCTCCCGCAGGGGTGGTTAAATGCAAAAGGAATTCACATCTTTAGCATAATTTTGTTCCTTAAGTGGGGGAGGTCACCCTACTAACTATGATGCCCACCCAGGAGGTAGTTCCCTCGCTTTTGATGTGTTTGCCCCAGCAGAGTACGTCCCCAAAAAGCACTGGAAAACCTGCCCAGCAAAATTAACCCTTACCCCCCAGTCCCAGAGAGTACCACCCCAGCAGGGCACATATATTGCAATGTAGTTGTATTCACACAGTGTTACAAAATTTCAAGGCGGCACTGAATATTCTGAATGAGGAAACTTTACACTTCTACTCCAGACATTGGGCACTGGGCAGTACTTTACACAAGCTCTCCCTATTCTCACCCTTCTCGTCAGGAACTTTTACTTGCATTATTCTCTTTCCCTTACCAGTGGATACATGTTCCTGGACTATCACTCATTCCAGGCATGCCTGAAAGACGTAAGTCACCCTATTAAAAAGGTCCCTCATCAAGATGGCTACCTCAGATCTGATGGTATTTCAGCATCCAAACAGTGAACTATTTTTACTTCTCCCAATGGCACAGTGCCATCTACAGACTGGGGGATGGCCTGCACCTGCCTACAAGTATCTTATCTGAAAACTAGCATGGGGGGGAATGAGCAATGGGAGGAAAGACTAAACCAATTAGTGTCAAACACAGGGAGCATTATTGAGACTTTTTAGTGTGACAGCACACCCATTGGCCTACCAACATATTTTTCTATTGTAGGAGGATGTAAGTGCGCACACACCCAGAAGCATATACAATATTCATGCATAAGATCTGGTTTGCAGAAACTGAACCCAGGACCTAAGCATTAAAGGTAATAGTGCTGTTGCAAATGGATAACCTCTTTGTCCACATCAAACTATATTCATAATGTTTTTCTTTTTCAGTTGACAAATCCATTACAACCTTGAGCCTTTTTCAACCATATTTGCAACATTGGAAGCTTAAACATAACAGCTTTAATTCTTCCATTATTTCAGAAAATTTTGCAGCAGAAAAACCTCACTGATCATAATGCTATTTTTCACACCCCATCAACAAATCAGTATTTCGGCACTGTGGCTCATGGTTTTGCAAATTGCTAATGGATACATTCATACATTGCTAATGCAGTACAAATGGCCTCTTATGTGTCCTTAGTTTTTCAAAGATTTGTATTGTTGGAAACAATGGTATAGACTTTTGAAAGTATTACAGTCAAAATGATTTGATAACACCTGTGTGTGTTCATAATGTTTCCAAAGCAACATATCCCAAATAATCACATATGATTTAATTATGGCCTTCTAATTGTCAATATACTCATCATTAATTCCTTTGTTCTTGGTAATGGTCCCGCTTCTGCAGCTGACTCTGACCACACACTCACCTGAATCTCACATTGCAATTATCTGTTATTATATTTTACAGCTCCACATCCCATTCAAAAGCCAGAATGAATGCTAATTTAGATCAATACCACAGGGTCGCTACACTTTTGGAGACGTAGATTTTTAATGAGTGAAAAGCAATTTTAGGCACAGCTGGAATAAAAAATGATCTCATTCATTGTTTAAAAAGTAGCTCCCTGCAATGTTTAAATATAAGTTACTAAATAATAAAACGTATTGTAGAATTAAAATGTTGTTTCTGATTCATATTTGCTGTTGGGTGCTAAAAGCCCAGGATAGCTTCACATTGTTGTAAAGAAGGTCTTAAAAGCTTTGGATTGGAGGAGGCAAAAAAACTGTTGATGAATTGAATGGCAGAGACACTCGTTGGGGTGTGTAATTCAGTACTAGTGTGTTCATGGATGGATCAAAGTCGTCATGTTTGATGGACACCAGATTTATTTAACCAAAAATACATGTTTTGTGGCTCAGACACACCACTTTCTTAGTTTAGGGTGATACACAAATGTCAATTACTAGTTTTAGGCTTACCCTAATGCCTCGTACACACGGCTGGACTTTCTGAGAAAAAAGTCAAACAAGCTTTTTTTCTCAGAAAGTCCGGCCGTGTGTAGCCTCCATTGGACTTTTTGGGTGGAAGTCCGACGGACCTTGGATAGAGAACTTGTCAAAAGTCAGACTGTGTTTACCCCAGAATATATAAGACAGGGACCCTTGAGGCATTAAGAGCGACTATTCTCACCCTGTGTGGAGACAGGGGATATCGCCACTTGCTCCAATGGAAGGTTGTGTGCATTACCCTATAGGGTGCCAGCAACACCACCAGATGTAAGTTATTTTTTTTCTTTCTATGTAAACCCTATTCTTTTTTGAGGTACAGTAACAACTATATTACAGATACATACTACACCATAAGGGCTCTCCTGCCTCTTCTCTAATTTTTCTGGCTGGCACTCTGAACCATCCCATGGGTCTTTATTTTGACTTGGCACCCACAAATCCCTGGGGATGGCCACCACACGTAGGTGGGTAAATTTACGTAGGTAAATCAGTTAATCCAAACTGTACCTGGACCTGGTTTGCTCACTGAGATAGTGAAGTGGTTCAATGGACCATCAAAGCATACCCTGTGTGACATGACTGAACTGAGAAGGAAATAGTATAATTCTTTAGGGCCGGTTCACACTTCTGCAGCGTGGGTGAATCCCCAGTTTTCACACAGTTTACCCATGGTTGTAGTCGCAGGTAGCGCATTTTTGCTGCATTTTCTGAAAGTGAGCCAAAGATGCAGCATGCAAGACTTTTGGTGTGCTTTTGGTGACACAGCAAAAATGTGGGAACTAATAGAAGTCTATGAGACTGCAGCTAAAACCACAGGTAAAATGAGCAAAAAACCTAGAGACAGCTGCACTGTTGCCAAACAGCATTAGTGTGGACTGGCACTAGCACCTAATATGAAAGCATACTACTTCGGAATTAGATCAGTTATTTTACAGGGTGCAGATTATCACTTCATAACGCTCTGCACCAATGAATGTGAGATCTTCATTAGCTCCTACTGAGTGCCCAGGGGCCACTCAAGGGGAGGGAGCCTGTGGTCTCTTTAACCACTTGTCCTCCAGAAGATATACCCCCTTCATGACCAGGCATTTTTTGCGATACGGCACTGTTCTCCTTTAACCGCTTGCCTCACCTAGATATACGTCAGCAGAATGGTACGGGCAGGCAAAGCAACTTACATGTACTTTGGTTTGAATCTGCTGCCTAGCAGGTGCGTGCCCCCGCCGTGCTCTCCGTGCCCGCGGGACCTGCGGATCCGATGTCCTCCGGTGTCCCGCGATCGTGTCACGGAGAGGCAGAATGGGAGGATGCCTTTGTAAACAAGGCATTCCCTGCTCTGCCTAGTGGAAAGGCAAGGACAATCCGCGCTTAACCCCTAAGTGGTTACTAGGACAATATTAATAAATAAAAAAAAAAGAATAAACGTATGTTGAAAGTGCTGCACCTCAATACAAAGAAGCCTAATATTGGGCTCCAAAAATCATGTGCAAAAAAGAGGAAAAAGGTGCGCTACAAAAACTAAGCAAAAAAATGGCTAAAACAATATGAATAATAATTAGATAATAAAGTGAAATTCAAGTGTCCATTAAATTAATCCAAAAAGCTGTGCAATATATGAGTCCTGTCCGGAATTTTCACTCCTCCAAGCTGTATACCAGCAAAAAACTGCTGCAGACAAATCAACTGATAAGCAACAACAATCCCACGTGTAAAGAAATGGATGGCCGCTTACCATAAAAGTTGGACCCCCCAAGGGATCAATCGGGCACTGAATGTAGATGTCAATCACTGGGTCCAGGTAGCTGCTCGGGTTTTGCCTTCTCGGGACACTCAGGAACATGGAAATGGGGATCCCCACCGGGTACTCCAGGATATGAAAGACTCTTGAGCTCAGATGGAACATGTGAATTTAAAATATAAGGAAGTACTTCATAGTGCAGTGGTTTCGTTAAAATTTGTGCTTTATTCCAACTAGACTGACATTTAAAATTGCTTTTAAAATTATTCCACACAGCACTAAAACGAATCCTCAAGATCAAAAAGCAAGTGCAGTTTGTTTCAGCATCGGTACAGACCGATCAGCTGGTGAGCGTGGTGACGTCAGCGATACTAGGCTCCACCCAACGCTGCGTTTCATCCAAACAGGCTTCTACGGGAAAGGAGGCATAGGATCAGGACGTCACACACCTCGCTCAAATATATACACACAAGCAGGTGAGTGACACCAGAAACTCCTCAACACGGAAGTGCCCGAATGTACACTCGCTTTAGCCAACTCATTAACCTCTGCTGGGACGTAATTATGCCGCATGCGGGAAAATTAACCAGCGTCACAGCTCAGCACAAGG
This sequence comes from Rana kukunoris, assembly GCA_029574335.1. Classification (NCBI taxonomy): domain Eukaryota; kingdom Metazoa; phylum Chordata; class Amphibia; order Anura; family Ranidae; genus Rana; species Rana kukunoris. Next base: position 576,192,760 of record CM056050.1, on the reverse strand, counting down.
AAAAAACATAACTAAATCCATTGAGATCAAAAACCATTCACAAATTGTCATGGGGGTATGCACAGTGGTGCCTGTAGTGGTAAATATAGAAAGGGATGCGCAAAGGAAATAGTCCCAATATATACAGACCACATACCTTAATGACTCAAGGTTGGCATGCGCATGTGTACAATCTACATGCAAATGGGAAGGGACTGGTATGAAATACAATAAAATTGGTATAAAAATACAAATAAATATGAATACAGATACAATTATATCTAATTGGAATAGAGTATATTACAATTATTCAGATACAATACCAAGTAAAGCAATTTCATATTAAAAGAAAAAAACACTACACGAATGTAGCAAACCTGCACAAAAGTAGAGCCTTGGTGACCAAGGGAAAGACCTAGGAGGGGAAATGTTGGTAGCTAATGGATCTCAACTGTTATTGATATAACAGGTAACATCCCATTCAATGTTAAGACCTAGGGGGCTGTAGCACTGCATATCATATATCCAGCGTGTCTCTTTGCGTGATATATGACGTACCATATCACTCCCCCTCCAGTGTGGGGTGTATTTTTCAATACCAATCACTTGCAGCATAGAAGGGTCACGATGGTGGTGTTGCGAAAAATGCAATGATACACTATGCTCCGTGAACCCACTACGTATGCGGGAAAGATGTTCACCTAATATCACCTTGAGGGCCCGAGTGGTTCGCCCAATGTACTGGAGCCCACATGGGCACCCCAGGAGATAGATGACCCCCACAGTGTCACAATTAAAATCCGAAATGGAGTACGTCCTAGATGTTACATGAGATGAAAACACCATGTTTTAACGGTTTTACTGGAAGCACATACCTTGCACCTTTTACATGGGTAGAATCTCTTGAGATTCTCAAACATGCGAGTTCTGGGAGGAGGATCAACCACACTTGGTGTCAATAGGTCCTTAAGATTGTTGTTCCTTCTAAATAGAACCTTAGGGATGTCAGGTAATTTAGATCCCATAATCCTATCGCATTTCAGCACAGACCAATATTTCTCCATCACCTTCCTAACCCACCAATGTTGTGAGGAAAAAGTGGTCAGGAAAGCCCATTCGAAAACATCCGTGTTCCCTTCTGTGTTTCTAACCTTAGGGACCAACATGTTCTGTCTATCCACAGAAGTAACCTCCTTAATATCCTCATCCAGGGTAGATGTTGTACAGCCCTTCTCCTCAAAGCGTTGTTTCAGAATTTGGACCTGTGACTCAAAGTCCTCAACTTTGGAGCAATTTCTCCTAATTCTCTGAAATTGGTCTTTTGGTATGGCCTTCAGCCAATTAGGGTGGTGGCCACTATCCCTTGGGATGTAGCCGTTCCTGTCTGTGCTTTCAAAGAAGGCCTTAGTGAGAAGGGAGTTCTGCTCTTTGAAAATCACCAAATCAAGAAAATTAACAGACACCGAACTGGACTCATACGTAAATTTGATCCCCCAGTTATTATTATTCAGGTTGGTCATGAATTCTACCAGGGAGGGTACATCACCCTTCCATAGGAAGAAGGCATCATCGATATAACAACGCCAAAAAAGGAGGCGGGGCTCCTCGAGGGAAAAGAGACAATCATTTTCCCACAAGGCCATAAACAGCCTGACGAGGCTGGGGGAAAATTTGGCCCCCATAGCTACGCCGGTACACTGCAAGTAAAACTGTCCACCATAGTAGAAATAGTTGTGTTCCATAGCGAAACACAACAATTTCATCGCAAATTCTAATGTGGAAGATTTGAGGGAAAGATCTTTCTTCAAAAAATGTTCTGCTGCCATATACCCCAAATCATGGGGAATAATGGTGTATAAAGAGGAAACATCTGCTGTCACCAGCAAGACATCCTCCTCTACTTTCAGATCAGCTATCTCTTTGATAATTTGCATAGAATCCCTCAAGAAAGCTGGTGTTTTGGTTACAGCCGGTTGCAGAAAATAATCTACAAACTTCCCTACTCTTGATGTGAGAAAATCAATGCCGCTCACTATTGGGCGGCCCGGGGGATGAACAGGATTTTTGTGTACCTTAGGAATGTAATAGATGAGTGGCGTCTTGGGTGCCAAAGGAATCAGGAAATTACGTTCCTTATCATTTATGATTCCCTTCCTATGTCCTTCTTTTACAATACCTTTGAGGGTTTTTTTTTTATATTTTCCCATAGGGTCTTTCCTAATGACAGTATATGTGCCTTCATCTGATAGTAAAGCTTCCATTTCCTTGAGGTAATCAGCCTTTTTAAGTTAAACAATCCCCCCCTTATCTGCCGGTCTGATAACTAGATCCTTCATCTCACATAATGTTTTAATGCCCTCCTCTGTGTTTTTGGGTCTGTCTTTTCTAAACTGGACTTTGGATAGATCCTGTAATACCAGCTCCTTGAATACTGTGATACTCACAGCTTGCTTCGCTGAAGGATTAAACAATGAACCATTTCTCAATCCTGTCCCTGCCTGATGGCCAATGGTACTACTATTCCTAAGAACGGGATTGGTCATGAAATGAGGTTTGATACTTAAGTTCCTGGTAAATTTTTGTACATCAATGAACATTTGAAATTTGTCCAGTGATCTTCTAGGAGCATATTTGAGTCCCTGGTTTAGCGTTAAAGTTTCCGCTCTAGTTAGTGTTTTCCCACTTAGGTTAAAAACATCCTCACAGGTTAGTTGCGACTTTTCTTCGGTGTGGCACCGTTGCCCTCCTCTGACTCCTCTCTAAGGCCGCGTACACACGAGGGGATATGTCCGCTGAAAACGGTCCGATGGACCGTTTCAGCAGACATCTCCGCTCGTGTGTATGGGCTAGCGGACAGATTTCTCCACCCGACAGATTTCAAAGCATGCTTTGAAATCCATCCGGTGGGAATCTGTCCGCCCGACATGTCTGCTGGTTAGTACACTTACCAGCAGACATGTCGTCCCCCACCGCCGCCGCGCCGCCGCCGAATGGATTCGGCGCATGCGCGGAAGTGTTTTACTTCCTGGTGCGGTGACGTGGCGGTGACGCGGCGGCGTCAACGTCACCGCCGCGTCACCGCCACATCACCGCGCCCGCTGGCGGCGGGGAATTTGATCCGATGGTGTGTACACGCCATCGGATCAAACTCCCGATCGGACATATCCGATGGAAATGGTCCGCGGACCGTTTTCATCGGATATGTCCGATGGTGTGTACGCGGCCTTAGTCTTCCCTTTTTGTTTGGGCCCCTTTCTAAAAAACTATCCGTTTTATTCCTTAAAGGGACCGGTCCAGATGGTCCCCCATAAGTGCCTGATTGGGAATAGTATGGAACATCTCCCTGGGTGTTGGTGCGAGGGGTACAATCCCTACTTTCACCATATCCATACAGAGGTTTGAATCTATTACCCACAGGTAAATCATATCCCCATGGTGTCCGTGGGGGTGGGGGGGGCCTCTCCACTGTACCCTTCATTACCATGGTTACCATATTGACCATTATGGTCCACATAGGAGGATCTTCTCTGCGGGTAGAGATTTGGTATTGATGGTTAGATCCCTGAGGGTGTCTATTCCCCTTATTACCACCCTGATTGGGAAACCTACCCTGATTCCCACCTGATTGGTGTGATGGAGGGTAGGAATATGAACCAGTGGTTGTGGGTTTGGCCGGATGGCCATTGTTTTTTTTTTCTAGAAGTGTAAGATGTTTTATTTCCACCCGTTCTGCTCAGCTCATATTCTCTAAACCCCCCCCCCTTTGGGTACGAGGACCCATCTGGGGCTTAGAGGGTTCATAGGAAGGGGGTGCAAGGCCTGTAGTGGTTGCCTCACCTACTTCCATATGTGATTCTTCATTATGTTGGCTATTGTTGCGATTACTCTCCTGCCATTTGAAGACGTTGTGGGTTTTGTAATCCTCAACGTCTCTCAAATACGTTTTTCTTTTCTTGATTCTCTGTTCCTCCTCCTCCTCAAACATGATTTCTCTGAGCTCCTTGGAGTAAACTTGGTACAACCCCTCTTTGCTCATGGGGGTTAGCTTTTCTTTGATCTCATTGATCTCCAATTGTAATCTAGCAACTTTGGAATATTTTCCGAGCTACTAGAAAATCAAGAAAAGCTATACCCACATTGTTAAAATATAAATACCATTCTGAGAGATCAGTGTCACCTCTCTCTGGGTAAACATGCCATCTAAGGCTTCGAGGTATCATTTTTTCTTGGATATATCTCTCCAGAAAAATGATATTCCAGGTGGCATGTAATTCGGATATGAGTACATTCTTTAATCTCATAAAAATGCCCTGTATCCCTTCTGACTCCGGGCTACTTTGGTCAAAAACTTTGTCTAGATTAATTTTCCTATTTTTATAGAGGTCAAAAATATCCATAGTGTTGGAATACTGAACAAGGCGTTAAATGAATCCCAACTAGTACAGAAAAGAAATTCTAAGGCCGCGTACACACAAGGAGATATATCCGATGAAAACGGTCCGACAGACCGATTTCATCGGACATGTCTCCTGGAGATTTTGGTTTGATGTGTGTACACACGATCAAACCAAAATCCCCGTGGACAGACAGCGCGGTGACGTGGCGGTGACGTTGACGCCACCAAACCAGGAAGAAAAATACTTCCATGGATTCGACGCATGCGGGAGATTTCAGTCCGCTGGTTAGGCGTACCAACCAGCGGACATATCCAACAGACAGGTTTCCAGCAGGCAGATTTTAAAGCATGCTTTAAAACTTTTGTCTGCTGGAAACCTGTCTGCTAGCCCGTACACACGATCGAATCTGTCTGCTGAAACTGGTCTGCGGACCAGTTTCAGCAGATATATTCGATCGTGTGTACGTGGCTAAAGACTGGAAAGGCAAGGACAATCACATGTTCCATCTGAGCTCAAGCAGCAAGATAGATTATATTTCAAACAAAGATTGGAAAGGCAAGGACAATCACATGTTCCATCTGAGCTCAAGAGTCTTTCATATCCTGGAGTACTCGGTGGGGATCCCCATTTCCATGTTCCCGAGTGTCCATGAGAAGGTAAAACTGGAGCAGCTACCTGGACCCAGTGATTGACATCTACATTCAGTGCCCGATTGATCCCTTGGAGGGTCCAACTTTTCTGGTAAGCGGCCATCCATTTCTTTACACGTGGGATCGTTGTTGCTTATCAGTTGATTTGTCTGCAGCAGTTTTTTGTTAGTGTACAGCTTGGAGGAGTGAAAATTCCTGTGAACCAGCGCTTTAATATTTCCCAGACAGGACTCGTATATTGCAAATCTTTTTGGATTAATTTAATGGACACTTGAATTTCACTTTATTATCTAATTATTATTCATATTGTTTTAGCCATTTTTTGCTTAGTTTTTTCAGCGCACCTTTTTCCTCTTTTTTGCACTGTTCTGCCTAGTGACAGGACACTGATCTACTGCTCCCTGTAATTGGGAGCAGTGATCAGTGTCGTGTCACTGGTATCCCAGCCCTCTCACAGTTAGAATCACTCCCTAGGACACACTTGAATGAATGAATGAAAAACTTATATAGCGCAGCACATGCGAACTGAATCGCCTCTGGGCGCTTAAGCCCTTCCCTGCCCCCTGCTGGTTAACCCCTTCCCTGTCAGTGTCATTTACACAGTAATCACTGCATGTTTATAGCACTAAATGCTGTATAAATGACAATGGTCCCAAAATAGCATCACAAGTATCCGCCGCAATATCGCAGTCACGATAAAAATTGCTGATCGCCGTCATTACTAGTGAAAAAATAATAATAATAAAAATGACATAAAACTATCCCCTATTTTGTAGATGCTATAACTTTTGCGCAAACGAATCAATATTTGCTTATTGCAATTTTTTTAACCAAAAATATGCCTAAACCGAGGAAAAAATTAGTTTTTTTTTTAGTTTTTTTTGAGGATACTTATTATAGCAAAAAGTAAATAATATTGCTTTTTTTCAAAATTTACGCTCTTTTTTTTTTTTTTATAGCGCAACAAATAAAAAACACAGAGGTGATCAAATACCATCAAAATAAATCAATTGTCAGTTAAAGTGACGCAGTGCGGAATTTGCAAAAAATGGCCTGGTCATTCAGCAGCCAATTCTTCCGGGGGTGAAGTGGTTAACTGACAATTGTGCGACACTCTACCTGAAAATGTAATTTTCCCCACAAATCACAAATAGAGCGTTCTTTTGGTGGTATTTGATCACCTCTGCAGTTTTTATTTTTTGTTCTATGTAATGGGGGAGGGTAAAGAGTTGTGTGTAGCCAGTAGCCAGAAGCTGGCCAAAGTACCTGCTGCAACAGGGGACACTTACAGCAATTGCCCCAGGGGTTCTGTTTCCTCTAGTGTTCAGTGCAGGTCCTGTTTACCACATCCTAAATGCAGAGCAAGTGAGGATTTGTGACAGAAGAGCAAAGGATTGTGGGACATGCAGTCCAGAAAGCCCAGTATCCATTGGAGATGGATCATTGCTGACTACAAGTTCCAGCTGGCTGGATGGAGAATGCAGAAAGCTGGGAAAGGAGATAAATAGCCTCAGGAGTGAATGAGTCAGCCTCTTGGGACTACAGTCTTAACTTGGGAGCAGCAATCTGGATGGTCAGGCAGAGTGAGTCTGAACTGTTGTCCAGGCAATGCTGTATCCTGGCCTAGGCCAACAAGGCCCAGGCCTAGACTAGCACTTTGCAGGGGGCAGCGCAGAAAGAGTCCCTGCCGCTTGGGCTACACTGTTAGGCAAATTAGTCTAGCGCCCCCACAAAGCGTCTGCACTGCTTTTGGTACGCGAGCGGCCAGCATTCCGCAACTGTGGGGGGAGGGGTGCTACTAATTTTGACTGTTCTATCCCCGATGTGATATATGTTTCTGCTGCACCATCTACTTGAAGTAGAACTATAGGCAACACTTTTTTTTTCATTTTGGATAGAGTAAGGCAGGGTTATAGCCCCTGCCAGTTTATTTTTACCATCCCTGTCCCATTGCGGAGATTTCCCTTCACTTCCTGCCCCATAGTCAAACAGGAAGTGAGAGGAAATCTATGCAAATTAATGGATACCATTGCCCCACCAGGCCCTCAGAACTAGTGTTCCCACTCAAAAATGTCATGTCGGGTCTTAAACAACACGGGGTGTGGCCTTTACAGCAAGGGGTGGGTCATATTTAAATGAGGGGTGCACGTGTTTGGTCAGGCCTAGGGCAGTACAAAACCTAAATACACCACTGGGCCTAGGCAGCAAGGGGAGAGAGAGCATTTGCGGACGCATCTGTTGTTCCAGACAGTGTCCAGCCAGCCTGGTGACAGTCGGAGGAGCGTCACCGGCACTTGCCTTGAAGACTCCAGGAGAGTGCGGTCAAGCATCGTCCCTGAGTACAGCATCTGCAGGAACTTCCTGAAGGATCTCCATATCATCCCTTGAGCTTAGTATAGTTCAGACTGATGAGTGGGCAATTGCCAACGCTCTTTGCACAACTTTATAAAGAGCACCGTTTGCCACACACAGAGCAAGATCTGAAATGTTCACCTATCAACGTTGTAGTTTTTTAAGCACAAGTCACTTTATCACTTTTTTGTTTTCATTTCACAAGGACTTCCTTTTGATGATTATCTATATATATATATATATATAATATTGTTTCATTGTTTACTCACTGAACTTTATATGGACTTGATTTATGCACTTTAATGTGAATTGATTTATGCATATCAATGGTAAATCAGCAATTATTATTTATTGCAGCACCAACTTAGCTTAGCACTTTATTCATGTATCTGACACCCGGCTGAGTGTGTAACACATCAGTAAACACACGGCGTAGGGTTCAATATATCTAAACTATTTATATGTTTTTTGATGCCACATTTCACATTGAATTAAGGATATAAGTTTTGCAACGTACACCTGGCTGGGGGTTAGCACTCTTTTATATCCATTATATTTATTTTTTATCTTTTATTTTATTTTTTGATTTCCTTGCACATTGTTAGCACAAGACACTTTCTTTCCATCAGAACAGCGCCATACCTACACCCTCCTCTCCTTTTCACCAAGAGACCAAGGTTGTTTAATTTGAGTATAATGTGCCAGTTTGCATTAAGTAATTGTGCTAAAGGGCTGTGGGGTCAGGAGGTAAAAAAGGGAGTAGTCTGACCTCAGAATTGTTAATTTTCCTACCCGTTTCTGACATCGAGCCATAGCCTGTAATTGGTCATAGTTGTTAATTTACTGTTTCTTAGGAAGCTACGATTGATTATTCATTTGCTTGTTCAAGTGTATAATACTAACCACATTTCTTTTATCTGATCCGTTTCTGTTGATCATACATACTGCAAAATTCTAAGGAAAACTCAACAACTTTTTAAAATGGTGTATACCTAAAAGAAACTGTATGAACATTTGGGAAATAATTAGTTCATGAGGTGCAAAGGAAAGGTTTCACTTAAAAGCAATTATCAGCCAGGGTGACGGTATCTATTTTGGTTGCCTTGGTATTGGCCCAACCCTGTCGCGTGTAGTAAGGCGAACATCCTTGGTCACAGGGTTGGGATTAGCTTGTCATCGGCCAAGCGTATTCCTGGAATTCTTTCCTCCAGTGGAACACAGAACAGAATATAAATTTAGAAACACACGTGCACGTTACAAGAAATATACATAACAAATGCATTTAAGTTCCTCTGACATGTGTAAATTAATATGCCTGCAGCAGAAAGGGGAAATGTAGAAAAGAACTTGTGGATACACTTAGTAGAACCTTCCTAAAAGTTATTTAGGCATCATAACTTCTAGCACACTTCCAAAGACCAAGACGTTTATTCTTTATTTAGGATAGTGGATGGAGTAATGATAATGCAGTGCCAATTGTGCATCCAGACTTGTTGGTTTATACGTACCGTATTTGCCGGCGTATAAGACGACTCAGCATATAAGACGACCCCCTAATATTCTGCTGAAAACTGTCATTTTGTGGTCTACTCACCGTATTAGACGACCCCCTTGTGCGGTAGTAATGCGTTTTAATTAAACGAAGAGGCCGCAGCCCGCCGGGTGCTCTGTAAGGCTCTATGTAGTCTGTATTGAAGTGATATAAAGATGTATAGTGTCCAGTCCGGTTAGATAATTGATGTTTAGATGTTAGTATGATGACTATAAATTATGTTGTTTTGCAGCAACACATAGGCTCTCCAGAGAACGCAATTTTATTGACTTCCAATACAGAAAAGTCCAAATTCCACAGACAATACAAATCCAACAGAATATATAATTCACATCTCTTCCTAGACCTGTGCCATATTTCTCAGTGACAAGACCAACTGAATGCCAGTTTGACTCTCTCAAATGCTAGTCTCACACTGGAGGGGGGTCAACCAAATGTTCCCATTGAATGAATACCCCCTCAAGTCTAATTACCATCAATAAACACTTCCTTATGTATGTAAGGAAGTACCAGGCCATCTCACACACCTAGGTAGTCTTAGATAAGATTAACACATCAAAGAGTCTTCTGTACCTTTTGATATGTGTCGTTTGACCACTAACCCTTTTGGTCAGCAAACACCCTTTGATGTGTAACCTTGAATGCCTGTATGTAACACATACATTCCATGCCATACATATAACACAATATTTTAAATACCTACACATATATATTAATATATATTAATATTACAACATATTCCCCCACTTGAGTCGGTTCTAACTACTAGAACTGACTCATAATTCAAACAACAAACATCATTATGGTATGCTTTACAATGGCTCATATGAAATATTAAGTTGAGACTGGTTACATCTCTCTTCACCAACCTCTAAAATATCCCCATTAAACAGTTATTAGATAATATAACTTTAGACCAAAATGGCATTCCCCCGTATAGTTGTTAGGCCTTATTTCAAAGATTTTTTTTTTGTAAATCAAATCACAATCTTGAATATTGTGCTAAAACAAGCTGATTTCACCGTCCATTCTGACTTCATCACATCTCTTACCATCTCATTGAAAGTAAAGCTTGGTATGTTTTGGGAGGTCCAATCAACATAAGTTCAGGATTCTCTCATCTCCAGGCTCAAAGTTTTCATTTTTAAAGATGGTTTTACACAAACACCAGCAAATCCAGAAATACCACTTTCAGTAAGAAGAACCATTAAATGTACCAGCAGTCCCTTTCAAGGTCAAAATGGTTTGGATACGGCAGTAAAAATTCTGTGCTGCAAACTATTTCCTTGCACTTGACACATTCAATCATTAATCCACCAATCAGGACACTTGGTTCCTTTAACATTCAACCCTCAATATTCTGAATTTGTTGATTGCCAGCAACAATTTGCTTTCGTAATGTGCTGTAGGCCGACCCCTCATTGACTTTAATAGAGCTGTTATTTGTATTAGACATGTGCACAACAAAAATTTTCGTTTACTTCTGTTTCGTTTCTGTTCGTTTATCGTGATTCGTAACGACTCGTAATTTCGTAAGATGTTAGTTATCGTATTCGTACTCTTTAGTATTTCCGTTTCCGTTTTTTTATGTTAGTTTATTTTTCGTTGATTTGAGATTAGTATTTTCGTTAAATGTTGTATTCTGCCTCGTTCATATTTTTACAATGAATTTATTCGTTCATTCGTTTTTACGTTGGTTTATTTTTCGTTGTTTTGATATTCGTATTTACATTATATTTTCCATTCTGCCGCGTTTGTATTTTCGTAAGAAATAAATCTTCGTTGCTTTATGATCATTCGTATTTTCGTGTCTAATTTCATTTGATTGTAACAACATTCTTTTGTAGATTTTATTGCATTTGTAATTCTGTTAAAATACATTTTACGTTTATTCGACACACTACTCGTCGTAATTTTGTAAAACATTGTAATTTACTGCGACTCTGGATGGAATGCACTGCAGTCTAACACAGATAAAGACACAAGGTCAAGGAGCCACTAGGTCAGGGATCCTCAAACTACGGCCCTCCCAAGAGGCATTGTAACACACTGACATTCACAGACATGACTAGGCATGATGGGAATTGTAGTTCCTGAACAACTGGAGGGCCGTAGTTTGAAGACCCATGCACTAGGTAATAAGAAAGAAGCTCATTGGGGGAAGGAACAAACCTCTTCAGGGGAAGGGACAGCGCTGAGTGGCTATTGGTCACAGTACTAATGAAAGTGAATTTCCGTTATTTCATTTCCATTTTCCAAAGATTCGTAATTTATTTTTCGTTAGTTTTGCTTTTCGTTTTTTATTCTTTGTTCAGAATTTCGGTTGTTTTCTTTTCGTTCTTCGAATATTAGTAAGTTTGCATTTTCGTTTATTTTTCGTAATTATGATTTTATTTTGTGTTCGGTATTTTCGTTATTTCTATGTTTTCGTTTATTTTTTCTATGTTCTTTTACATTTAGTCGTTTCGTATCTTCGTAGTTTTCCATATTCGTTAATTTTGGAAATATCGTTATTCGTTATTATTTGCGCTAAACCGTTCGTTTATTCGTAGGTTAACGAATCAACGAAAATAACGAATAATGACGGAAAATGTATTCGTAACAAAAAAAATTGCACATGTCTAATTTGTATCACTCAGTCCATAATTCCACCAGAATGGTCTACCAACATACATATATTCCCCCATGCGATGTTTTAGATATTATCAGCTTGACATCAGTGTTTATCAGATCTTCTATCCAGACAAGGCGGCAGTGGAAATTCTTGCCAGTATTTTTTTATGAAAGGTAGAAAGGTCTTTTTCATCCATATGTGTCACAGCCTTCAGCATATTAAAACAACTGATTCAACGATGTTTCAAATCATGACTAGAGTGATGAATTTCACTCACCCCTCTTATAAATTTAGGGAAAACCACCCAACCTACTATAATTTATGTTATGCTAAGCCATTGTGCAGCATCACCTCAGATGTCAAATCTATTGATATCAATATGCATTATGTCATATGTACAGATGTTATAAAATTATTTAAAAAAATAGGGCGTTGGGGAAGTCCATTAAAAAGAAAAAAAAAAAGAAAAAAAAAAGGAAATTTGAATGTTTAAAAAAAAGGCCATTGCTTGATAAATATTGAGAGAGTGTCCATTAATCCTTTATAATTTCTTGTATAGTGATATATTGTCCATTCAGCATTTCTCCCCCACTAGCCAGCAATTTCTCCTGCTGTTCACATGCAAACTAGTATGTCCAGCAATATGCCTAAAAGACAAAAAACTCTCCAACAAAAACTCATTAGCAAGGTCTAGGGATGAGCCGAACAACCCCTCCCCCCCCCCCCCGTTCAGTTCGCACCAGAACCATCGAATGGACCGAACGTTTGCGCGAACATTTAGAACCCCATTGACGTCTATGGGACTCGAACGTTCGAATTCAAAAGTGCTAATTTTAAAGCCTAATGCCGCATACACACGGTCGTTTTTTGCGATGAAAAAAAACGACGTTTTTTAAAACGTCATTTAAATTGATTGTGTGTGGGCAAAACGTTGTTTTTTTTTCATGATTGAAAACGTCGTTTTTTTTTCATCGCAAAAAACGACCGTGTGTACGCGGCATAGTATGCAAGATATTGTCGTAAAACATCTTTGAGAATCCGGGTCTTGCCCGAGGGAACATGTATCAATGGAAAAAAGTTTAAAAAACTGTCGTTTTTTCAGGAGCAGGACTCCTGAAAAGACAACTGTTTTTAAAACTTTTTTTCCATTGATACATGTTCCCTCGGGCAAGACCCGGATTCTCAAAGACGTTTTCACAGGCAAACTATAGACACCCAGCAGGTACAATATTTAAAGGCATTTTTCATTTATTTAATTTTGTAATATTAAATATTGTACCTGCTGTGTGTCTATACCTGTGATAACGTCTTTAAATAGCACAATCACCTGCCTGCCAGTAAATTAGGAAGAACTGATCTAGCTAAGCTATACAGTGTATAAATATATGTTCAACACCTGAGATGTATATATATATCCTCTACACACTGTAACATTAACTGACTAGCCTGCCTGCCTGCTCTATCTACCTGCAAAAAAATACACTCTCTCTGTCTCTCTCTGTTCTCTGTTAACTGCCACAACACACTACACAAGGCCGACCTGCAGGCATCCTTTTATAGTGTGGGGCGTGTACTAAATCCCCTGAGCCATAATTGTGGCTCTCTGTTCTTTGCGCACTTTGATTGGCCAAGCATGCGGGTCATAGTGCATGCTTGGCCAATCATCAGTGCGCAGTGAATTATGGGTCATGACGCGCCACTCGAATTTGGCGCGAATGGCCCATAAAGTTCGAATTTCGACGAACGGTCGAACAGGCGATGTTTGAGTCGAACATACGTTCGAATCAAATGCGGAACACATCCCTTGCAAGGTCCTTAAACAAAGTACTATTTACATGTTTGCGCTTTAAAGCTAATTCACCCCGCTGCTAGAGAAGTGTCATTTTCATTCAAAAACAGATCTGGACCCTTCACAATTTTTTTAGGTGGTCATATTTCTGTTTTAACTGAGGAAATGGTATCCAGGTCCTTTTCTTATTATAATTTTGGTCAGCTCTGTTTTTCATATTAATATCACCTATGTTTGACCAGGTGTTCCCCCTCTTGTTGTGATCATTAGATATTATCTTCTGATCTTTCTGTTCAGTGTTTGTCCTAAACAATGTGGCTACATCAATTCTGACAGATTGCTCATTTGACTTTCTCCATAAATGATCTGCTCTCAATAATACGTCCTTTAAATCATGAGGATTCGGGTAACTAATAAAATATTTTGTTTGATATCTTCATGCAAAGCATCTAGAAACATACTGATATGTATCAAGCCTCCACGCGCAAATGCAAGATTATTACTGACCAATAATTCCATAATAGTTGCTATTCTGTGCGACAATTCATAGAGAGATTAATTTTCCATTTGTTGGATCTTCCCATGAATCGCAACATCGGAACGCACTCCATAGAAAACACATAATAATTCCAGTAATATGTCTCTTGTCCTCAGAGGCTGAATACAGATCTATTTAACTCTCAGCCAAAGACTACTTCCTATAGAATGTTGCAAAACTCTTTCTAAATACGATGGGTTAAGATTGTACATATTTCTGACATTCTGCAAGTCACAAAACCATTTTAAAAATCTGTTTAAATCATGGCAGGGAACCATTCCTATTTCTTTACGAATTGCAATTTTGGTATACATATCTTAGCTCAGGGTTGCAGTGCAGAATTCCCATTCAAAATCCCTAAAAAAGACATTCAGGAAGCAGCATTATGCCTTCTGAATGTCTGGCAGCTGTGTCTCTACCACCCTTTGAAAAGCGATCCCTTGCAGTACATGAGCCCTTATAATAAAAACTGCAGCTGTAAATAAAAATAAAAAAACTATCCACTTAAACAGCACACTCCCTCAGGATCCAACTTGAGATTTATTTGTTACAGTTAAAAAGATACACGATAAATTCCAACGCTCACATATTTCTGCCCAATACGGGCCTTAGTCAATTTTTATTTTAAGGTGTATCTCATCATGTGATCACTGTAATTGTCTGTAACAGTGGCCACATGATCAGGAGTCGTGCCGCCAGTGTGTGTGCTCTCAGCATAGTAATCTATGCCACCCATAGACACGTACATGTGACAACCCAACCTCTTTGCTGACACTCATGCGTTACATGGGTGGCAAGCAGTAAAAAAATACCTATACAGGTACACATCTGTTCCTGTAATCTTCCAGCTGGTCTGGTGACATCACAAGACGGTCCTTTTCTTCTTCTAGCAGGGGTGTCCATTCTTCCTGGACCGAGTTCTGTTCATATGAAGACACAAGGGAGCCGTTCAATCCTGGATTACGATGAGCCCAGCCTGCATGATGATGCGCCCCCAAGAGGACATGTAAATGGCAGCCTGGGCTCACAGGAAATGGAAAGAACATGTTGTTCTGCCAACGCTGGACTCGAGAAGACAGCTTGAATGAATGAATGAATGAAAAACGTATATAGCGCGGCACATGCGAACTAAATCGCCTCTGGGCGCTGGTTGTTTCTGTCTCTCAGGGCCTCAAAAGAGCAGAGTTTTAATCTGTCTTCTGAAGGTCAGGTGGTTCTCCAACCGAATGCTGGTTGGTAAAGCGTTCCATAGTCTGGGACCTTGGAAAGCAAACCTTCTTTCTCCTTTGGACTTGTATCTGGCTTTGGGTACCTTGACCAGATTTTGGTCGGTGGATCGCAGAACGCGATTGGAATTGTGGGCTTCTATCTTTTCGCATAGATATTGCGGGGGCCTTCCCATGGATGCACTTATGAGTCAGACAGAGAGCTTTAAAAGAAATTCTGTCTTTTACTGGCAACCAATGAAGGGTTCTCAGTGAGGGTGAGATTGATTCCCAGGGTTTTTTCCCAGTCACAAGTCTGGCGGCCGTATTCTGAACGACCTGCAGACGAGCGATTTGGTACTTAGGGAGACCGAGGTAGAGGGCATTTGCATAGTCCAGTCTGGAGTTCACAATTGTTCCCACCACGACTGCTACGTCTTCTTTGGGGATAAAGGGAATAAGTCTGCGTAGTAGGCGCAGCAGATGGTGAGATCCGCTGACTACTGACCCTATTTGTGCGTCCATTGTCATGTAGGTGACTTTTGACTTTGGAGCTAGGGGTGATGATTTGGCCCAGAATGGGCGGGGGTGTCCAGGTTGTTGCCAGTTGACTCTTGCGACTGGCGTGAAACAGGAGAAGTTCTGTTTTGGAACTGTTGAGTTTAAGATAACTCTTAGTCATCCAGTTTTCAATCAAAGAGAGACAATTCTCTAAACTGAGATGATGATCCTTTTTGTTGCAGATGCGAAAATACAGTTGCGTGTCGTCTGCATATGAGTGATAAAGTAGTTGTTGACTACTAATGATTTCAAAGAGAGGGCGAAGATAGATGTTGAAGAGCACCGGTGACAGGGGGGATACTTGAGGGACTCCACATGACACTGTGCGTTTTTCAGAAGTGAAAGGTCCCAATTTCACTGTTTGTGATCGGTTTTCCAAAAAGGAGGAAAACCATGGTAAATCACCTTCTGCGACTCTGGCCACTTCAGCTAGCCTAGTCAGTAATAGTTTGTGGTCTAAGGCTGCGCTTAGGTCCAGCAGAACCAGGAGACAAGATTCTCCTTCGTCTGCGCCCTCAAGAGCGTCGTCCCAAATTTTAAATAATGCTGTTTCTGTCCCGTGTCCGGGACGGAAACCCGATTGGTATGGATCAAGTAGATTATGGGTATCTAGATGATGTTGCAGCTGTTGTACCACTACTTTTTCCATTACCTTGGAGAGAACGTTAAGGCCTGTTATGGGACGGCGGTGAGTTGGGTCCTTGGGATCCAGGGTAGGCTTTTTCAAGATGGGCTTGATTGTGCCCTCTTTCAGCAGGGAGGGCACTATGCCTTCCTTAAATGACTGATTTATAAGCTGCATGATAGGTGGTGCTAAGATGTCGGCACATTCCTTCAGCAGTTTAGTGGGGATAATATCATTAGGCGCTGTGCTGTTTCGCAAAGTGCCGATGATATTTTTTGTGGCATCGATGGAGATGGGTTCCAGAGTAAACTCTGTTAAATGTAAAATGTTTCTATGGGTGTTGTGGGAATGGTTGAGGGTGGCGTTGAGGGGGGTATTGTTTTGCTGAATGCTTTCCCAGATTCCCTCAATTTTATTGATGAAATTTTTTTCTTGGCTTTGAAGATTTCTTTGTGGGATTTTCTTGTTGCTTCTTTGTAGATGAGGTTCTCCTCTAAAGCGCTTCTTTTCCAGGCAGCTTCGGCCCTTCTGCGCTCTTGCTTCAGTAGCGCCAGCGTTCATTGTCATGTCGGAGTCAAAGATGACCCCAAGACTTTTGACTTTGGCGCTAGGGGTGATGACTTTGCCCAGAATGGGCGGGGGGATCCAGGTTGTTATCGATTGATTGCTATGCTTGGCGTGAAACAGAAGAAGTTCTGTTTTCGCTCCGTTGAGTTTGAGATAACTCTTTGTCATCCAGTCCTCAATCAAAGAGAGGCATGTCTCTAGATTGAGGTGGTGATCCATTTTATTGCAAATGCGGAAGTACAGTTGCGTGTCGTCTGCGTAAGAGTGATATAGCAGTTTTTGGCTGCTGATGATTTCAAAAAGAGGACGCAGATAGATGTTAAATAACATCGGCGACAGGGGAGATCCCTGAGGGACCCCGCACGATAATGTGCGTTGTTCCGAAGTGAATGGTCCTAGCTTAACTATTTGTGATCGGTTTTCCACAAAAGAGGAGAACCAGGATAGATCGCTTTCTGCGACTTTGGCTATTTTAGCCAGCCGAGTCAATAATAGCTTGTGATCAACTGTATCAAAGGCTGCGCTTAGGTCCAGCAGAACCAGAAGAGAAGATTCTCCTTCGTCTGCGGCCTCAAGAACGTCGTCCCGTGTCCGGGACGGAATCCCGATTGCAATGGGTCGAGTAAGTTGTGGGTATCTAGATGCTGTTGCAGCTGCTGTACCACTGCCTTCTCCATTACCTTGGAGAGAACATTTAGGCCTGTTATGGGGCGCCAGTTAAGTGGATCCTTAGGATCCAGGGTGGCTTTCTTCAAGATGGGTTGAATGAAGCCCTCCTTCAGCTGGGAGGGCATTTTGCCCTCCCTGAAGGATTGGTTAATAAGCTGCGTGACAGGAGGTGCCAGGATGTCGGCGCATTCCTTCAGCAGTTTGGTGGGGATAATATAATTTGGCGCAGTGCTGTTGCGCAGAGTGCCGATGATATTTTTAGTGGTCTGAATGGAGATGGGTTCCAGCGTGAACTCACCACACTGTGGTGAATTGCTGCTGGTACTGTGTAAATGACTACAGGGGGGGCTGGGAGAGCAATTGTTCTGCTGAATGCTTTGCCGGATTGCCTCAATTTTGTTAATGAAGCAATCCGATAACTCATCGCAAAATTCTTGTGTATCCAAGTTGGGGGCTTCAAGGCATCCTGGATTCATGGTCTGAGTGACCAGCTTGAAGAGTTCGCGGGGGCGATTTAGGGCACCGTTGATAGCCTCAGAAAAATAGTTTTTCTTGGCTTCGAAAATTTGCTTGTAGTATTTTCTGGTTATTGCCTTGTAAATCGCGAGGTTCTCATCTGAAGAGCTTCTTTTCCAGGCTGCTTCTGCCCTTCTACGCTCTTGCTTCAGTAACGCCAGCTGGTTGTTGAACCAGCCGGAGTTGTTTTTCCTGATCTGGGTCTTTCGTTTCGGCGCTATCAAGTCAGCTGACTGCAATAGTGCTGTGTTTATGGCCTCTAGTATTTCTTCCGCTGTTTGATGCGGCTGAATTGTGTTTATTTTTCCCCCTAACGTGGCTTTGAAGAGTTCCGAATGGAGCTTCTTCTGACATCTGGTCCAGTGTGTTGTCACTGGATTTGATGTTTTTGTTAAGGGGGGGAATTCGGAAATAATGAATTTAATTGCATGGTGATCTGTCCATGGCAACGGCTCATTTTCCAAGATTTTTATTTCCAGATCTTGTCTGAAAATAAGATCGAGCGTATGACCTGAAGCATGTGTGGGCCCACATACTAGTTGCTGAAGCCCTAATCCTTCCAGGTGGTCGATGCAGGCGTCGGCAATGGGGTCTTGCGGGGAGTTGGCCCAAAGGTTGAAATCCCCGAGCAGCAAAAGGTGTTTGCTATTCAGGGTATAAGTGGAGACAAAGTCCGTCAAAGATGGGAGCAGCTGCGACTTGGGGCCACGTGGCCTATAGCAGAGTAGAATCCGGACGGTCTCCTGGCCGTTTACTTGCAGTTGAAGAGTAAGGGTTTCCATGAATGGAAGAGGGTTTTGGAGGCTTGGTTTTGTGATCGCAAGACGCGTCTTATGGATCACCGCCAGTCCTCCTCCTCTTTGCCCTATTCTGTTTTCCGTTATAATACGGTCGTTTTCTGGCACCAATTCTCCTAGAATGGTGTTACAGTCGGCTGTGAGCCAGCTCTCTGTAATGAAGAGGCAGTCTAGGTCGTGTTGTAGAATGAAATCATGGATTTCAAGTCGGTGTTTTACTGCCGATCTTGTGTTGATCAGAGCACATGAAATGCGCTTAGGTTGGGGTAAACGGCTCAAATTTTTGACGGTCGATCGACGATCGATCCTCAAAAGGTGCTCAATTCTTAGGGTCTTTTTGGTGATGGCTGGCAGTATTGCGGCGAAACGCCTCAAATTCCAAATGGTTTCTGTGGAGTACCGCCGATCAGCCATGGTCGCCATTCACTGGTGAAAAAGTTGTTCCTTTTGGTGGCGATGAAAGAGAGGATTCAGTGAATCCTCCCGGCTTGGTCCAGAGGAAGGCAAAAAAACCCTAACCATGCTATGCCAATTTGCCTTTGGTAGGGGAAAAAATTCCTTCCTGATCCCTGAAAGGCGATCGGGCAAGCCCCTGGATCAAGTGCTATTAAGTTGTGACAGGGGGGGGTGGGGGGGGAAGCTGACACTGCTAACACTGCTGGGTGTACCAAGATGGCCGCCGACCAGGAGCAGGGCATGGGACCCAGGCTGGTATGTAGCCAGCTGGGTGGATTCGGCGGCTTATCCTGATAAGGACGGCCGCCAATCGGTTCCAGGGAAGGTGATGGAAGGTAGGGCCTACCTGGGGAGGATGTCTGGATGTCTGGAGAAGAAGTGGAGGAGAGAGCTGTGACAAGATCCTGCCTGCCTAATGCTAACCCTGGGGAGAGCCGACTCGTTTGAGAGCGTCCTGCTCTCCCAGTCCCTAAGGTGAGCAGACTAAGGTGAGAGCGTCTGCTGCACGTCTGCTGCACACCTCACTGACACACCCACTGAGAAGCAGCCAAGAGGCCCATGGGAACTCTGGAGGAGCTGCAGAGATCCACAGCTCAGGGGGGAGAATCTGTCCACAGGACAACTATGACCGTAGACAGTAAGTTGCAACAGAAGTTTGAAACTCCAACTTCTTCCGTCAAGTTCTCTGTAACACTGAGTTCAGTAAGAGGCGGTTCAAAGGTTTAGAGTCACGTCTGATGGCTGTGTGGTGCAGACAAACAGAATGCTGAAAATACAGACCCAAAAGTGTAAAGAGCAATTCTCTGCTTGAACTACTCGAAAAGAGAACCTGGGAACATTTTTGTTTGTTATTCAGAGTTTTGCCTGCACCATTGATCAGTTAGCAGTGTGCAGTTGTAGTTTGAGGCACTTAAAGTTGAACTAAACTGTATCTGCTCACCACAAACTAAAAATGCTATTTAATTCATTAAAATATTTAAAGCTAACAGGAGTGATGTCACCCCACCTCAGCCAATAAGGATGGCCAAAGTCTGGCACCTAGTAGAGGATGCTAGTACCAGCAAAGGACAAGGGACCATTATAGAAAAGGTAAGTTTAGCTCTGTTTTAGACAGTAGTGGTATGGCCTTACTGCAGCTATTTGACTATTGAAAAAAAAAAAAAAAAAAAAAAAAAACAGCACATTTATAAATACTTTATAATTGCTTAGATTACATTTGTGCACAGATAATGTACATTAGACACTTTGGCCCAGATTCATAAAGCAATTACGCCTGTCTAACTGGTGTTAGACAGGAGTAATTTCAAATTCCGCGCGCCATATCACTAGTTTGAATGCTCAAACCATGCTACGGCGGCTTCGGGCTTCGATCCGAGAGGCTTACGTCTTCGTAAGCCTTCGGATCTACGCTGCGATATTTTTGCGGCCGCTGGGAGGAGTTCGCGTCGTTTTGATGCGTCGGGATATGCAAATGTGTTTTTACGGCGATCCACGAAGATACGAGCGGTCTTCGCAATCGCTTACGTCTGTTTTTTTTACATGCTGTTAGACCAGCTTTTTGCTGGTCTAACGGTGCGTAGCCCATGTTAAGTATGGCCGTCGTTCCCGCGTCAAATTTAATTTTTTTTTTTGCGTAACTCGTTCGGGAATAGAAATGTCCGTAAACGACGCTACTCAAACAACGAATGACGTAACGACGTGATTTCGCGCAATGCACGGCGGGAAATTTGCGAACGGAGCATGCGCAGTTCGATCGCCGCGGGAACGCGCCTATTTTAAATCCTTGACGCCCCCTACTCGTGTAGATGGATTGCGACGGGAGAAATACACTACGCCGCCGCCGTTTACTGGACAAAATCTACCTGGATTCCACGTAGAGCCAGGTAAAAAACGGCGGCGTAGTGTATTTCTGATACGCTACGAGAATCCAATTCTCTCTGAATCTGGGCCTTTATATATTCTGAACAGGAGCTTTAAAAAAAAATGTATCCCTGACCTAACTGTCTGCTTTTATTGTGAAGCAGTTCATTCACAAAGACTCAGGCCTCGTACTCCTCGACAAAATCCATCAAGAAACTTGGTGGCAGAGCTTTTTTGCCGAGGAAAACGGTCGTGTGTATGTTTTTCGTTGAGAAAACTGTAGTGGTTCTCGAAGAGAAAAAAAGAGAGTTCTCTTTTTTCTCGTCGGGAGTCTCAATTTCCTCGTCGCGTTACTTGACGGGCTGGTTTACAACAAGAAACACATTCGTGTGTATGCCTAGAAACCCACGCATGCTGAGAATAAAGTGCAAGACGGGATCGCACCTTCGGTAAAAGTAGCGTTCGTAATGGAGATAGCACATTTGTCACGCTGTAACAGACTGAAAAGCACAAATTGTCTCTCACCAAACTTTAAGGCCCTGTACACACGATCAGACATGTCTGATGAGAATTGTTTGACGGACCGCTTTCATCAGACAACTCTGAACTTGTCTGATGGTCTGATATGCGTACACACCATCGGACCAAAATCCGATCAGACCAGAACGCAGTGACGTAGAACATGACGACATAATGAAAAAACTAAGTTCAATGCTTCCAAGCATGCTTCGACTTGATTCTGAGCATGCGCAGGTTTTTGGTCCGATGCTTTTGTGTACTGACCATCGAACCTGTCCGACGGACATATTCCATCAGACAGGTTTTAAAGCATGTTTTAAAACTTTTGTCCGACGAACAACGGTCCGATAGGCCGTACACACCATCGAACTGGTCCGATGAAACTGGTCTGCAGACCAGTTTCATCGGACATGTTCGATGGTGTGTACGCGGCCTTACTTAACACGCAGAAACATGAGATTAGCAAAAGCAGCCCCAAGGGTTGTGCCAGTGGAATTGAACTTCCCCCTTTTTTTTCTTCAAATATTTTATTAGTTTACAAATGAAATACAGTGTACAATTAGACATTATACGTCGTGCAATGACTAAATTCGTAATGACATGGAACAAGTATTCAAGGTCACTAATGAAATACTAGTTGTAATACAATAATAGTAACAACAACAACAGGTAGGGTGGATAATATTAATAATAGTTTGGAGCTGAATCGGTCCCTTCCACTAGAGTGGCACCCCGAATGGGAACTTTAGTGCCACCTAAGCGGGAGGGGCCCGCCCCTGTTGTCCAACCCCCAATAAAATTCTAACAAGGTACAAAACAATTAGCAATGCACAGGTCCAGTGGCGTAACCAGAGTTATGGGCGCCCGGGGCAGAATTTTTTTTCGCCCCCCCCCCTTGTATAATCATCCACTCTGGTTATAAGGATCTGTAATGTATCCCTCTCAGGGCTTTCAGCATGTAAGGGGTAAATTATTGCAGGATTAATCATTTAACCCCTTACTGTAAGGGATTAACAGACTGACCCCCCCCCCACACAACCACAGATCCCCCATCATAGACTGAACCCCCCCCCACAATCACAGATCCCCCATCACAGACTGACCCCCCACAATCACAGATCCCCCATCACAGACTGACCCCCTAAATAACAGACCTCTCATCACAGATGGATCCCCCCAATCACAGATAGACCCCCCACAATCACAGACCCCCTATTTAACAGACCTCAGACAGTAACCCCCACCATAGTGCAGACCTCAGACAGTAACCACCAGTAGTGCAGACCTCAGACAGTAACCCCCACAATAGTGCAGACCTCAGACAGTAACCCCCACAATAGTGCAGACCTCAGACAGTAACCCCTATAATAGTGCAGACCTCAGACAGTATACCCCAGCATAGTGCAGACCTCAGACAGTAACCCCCATAATAGTGCAGACCTCAGACAGTAACCCCCATAATAGTGCAGACCTCAGACAGTAACCCCCATAATAGTGCAGACCTCAGACAGTAACCCCCAATAGTGCAGACCTCAGACATTAACCCCCAATAGTGCAGACCTCAGACATTAACCCCCAATAGTGCAGACCTCAGACATTAACCCCCACAATAGTGCAGACCTCAGACAGTAACCCCCAGTAGTGCAGACCTCAGACAATAACCCCCAGTAGTGCAGACCTCAGACAGTAACCCCCAGTAGTGCAGACCTCAGACAGTAACCCCCACAATAGTTCAGACCTCAGACAGTAACCCCCACAATAGTGCAGACCTCAGACAGTAACCCCCACAATAGTGCAGACCTCAGACAATAACCCCGAGTAGTGCAGACCTCAGACAGTAACCCCCAGTAGTGCAGACCTCAGACATTAACCCCCAATAGTGCAGACCTCAGACAGTAACCCCCAATAGTGCAGACCTCAGACAGTAACCCCCAATAGTGCAGACCTCAGACATTAACCCCCAATAGTGCAGACCTCAGACATTAACCCCCAATAGTGCAGACCTCAGACATTAACCCCCAATAGTGCAGACCTCAGACATTAACCCCCAGTAGTGCAGACCTCAGACAATAACCCCCAGTAGTGCAGACCTCAGACAGTAACCCCCAGTAGTGCAGACCTCAGACAGTAACCCCCACAATAGTTCAGACCTCAGACAGTAACCCCCACAATAGTGCAGACCTCAGACAGTAACCCCCACAATAGTGCAGACCTCAGACAGTAACCCCCAGTAGTGCAGACCTCAGACAGTAACCCCCACAATAGTGCAGACCTCAGACAGTAACCCCCAGTAGTGCAGACCTCGGACAGTAACCCCCAGTAGTGCAGACCTCAGACAGTAACCCCCCATAATAGTGCAGACCTCAGACAGTAACCCCCATAATAGTGCAGACCTCAGACAGTAACCCCCATAATAGTGCAGACCTCAGACAGTAACCCCCATAATAGTGCAGACCTCAGACAGTAACCCCCATAATAGTGCAGACCTCAGACAGTAACCCCCATAATAGTGCAGACCTCAGACAGTAACCCCCATAATAGTGCAGACCTCAGACAGTAACCCCCATAATAGTGCAGACCTCAGACAGTAACCCCCATAATAGTGCAGACCTCAGACAGTAACCCCCAGTAGTGCAGACCTCAGACAGTAACCCCCAATAGTGCAGACCTCAGACATTAACCCCCAGTAGTGCAGACCTCAGACAATAACCCCCAGTAGTGCAGACCTCAGACAATAACCCCCAGTAGTGCAGACCTCAGACAGTAACCCCCAGTAGTGCAGACCTCAGACAGCGGCGTGTGTGGTTTCCCTCAAGCGCGGGCTCCTCCTCCTCTGTGGGTGTGAACAGAGAGGAGGGCCGCCACCGGGTGTACCAAGATGGCCGCCGCTCCGGAGCTAGGCCGAAGCCGGGGACTTTCCTAGGCCGAGGCTCCGGAGCGCTCCGCGGAGCCGGTGGATGGATTCGCCCCCCCCCATTTTTCGCCCGGTGCAACAGCCCCCCCTGCCCCCCCCCCGCTACGCCAGTACACGGGTCCAAAGTATTGCTCGGTCAAGAATAAAGTAGTCTGCTCAGAGTATGAATCAATCACTCTGGTACCAGTCGCAGCAGTAATCCAGTCGGTCCATGGCCGCCAGTCCGCACTGTGTCTCTCAGCCTGTCGCCTATTGGAGGCAGTTATTGACTCATAACTGTAGTGCAGGGCAACTAGTTCCCTAGTCTGGGCCAGAGTTGGAGCGACAGTAGATTTCCAGAGTCTCGTTATACTAAGTCTGGCTGCAAGTAGTATATGGGTAGTAACATGCCTAACCAGGTAGGGTAGATCTTCAATGGTTAGGTTTAGAATAGCAAGTGCAGGTGATGGGGGAGTAGGATTTTTTGTAATTTGCGATATGAACTCAAAGACGCCAGTCCAGTACTTAGTAATGGCAGGGCAGGTCCAGAAGATATGTTTAATATCCCCTAGTTCGGTCCCGCATCTCCAGCAAGAGCTGGAGACGCAGATGCCAAAGGAGGCTATTCTGGACGGGGTCATGTACCACCTTAATGAAATCTTCTGTGTGAGTTCCCAAAGGGTCGAGCACTTGGTGGATTTGTAGATTGCCTTGAGTGCATGTTGCCATTGGGTGTCATCAAAGGTGAGAGCTAGATCAGCTTCCCAAAGTTGATGCGGGTGTGTTTTAGAAAAAGTGTGTTTTTGGCGCAGGGTGGTATAGAAGTGGGATATTCCTCTGATCCCTGATTCGGGATCAGTGAGATATTTCCAAGTTTTTGGATGAACATTGTACGGGGGGATCGGTATATTGTCCAGACAGTGTTGTATGCGGAGGAATGTAAAGTGGTCAGTATTGAATAGTTTAAACTCAGATTGTAAGAAAGAGAAGGGTTTAATATGGGCGTCCTGAAGTATATGTTGGAGCGAATGGATCCCTTTAAGTTTCCAGTTAGCTAGTGGTAAGTCCGGGGACAGGTAGTGGAGGACTTCCAGAGGTATATTATATTGTGGAGTATCTGGGATGTAGTTCAGGAGTTTGGTCATTTTCTTCCAGGTCGAAGCCCTCATAGTTGGGGAAATGGTCGAAGGGATGGAGGCTCCGAGGGGAGTACTTAACAACCAGTGTTTTAAGTTGGGACGTGAGAGCAAGAGTGTAAGTTTTTCTATTTGGCCCCAGGATGATTTCGGTTGACTCTGAAACCAGACGGGGAGTTGTGCTAGGATTGCCGCTAGATGGTAGTCCTCAAAGTCTATGGATCCCGTGCCGCCTGCCAATTTGTGTTTGATCAGTAGTAGATGGCCACATCTAGGACGTTTATCTTTCCACAGATATCTATTTAACAGCGTTTGAAGGGCTCTGAAAAAGGACGCCGGTAGGGGAATTGGAAGGGTCCTGAAAAAATATAATATTTGAGGGAGGCAAACCATTTTAAAGGCTGCCAGTCTGCCTGACCAGGATAGTTCATGTTTTGCTATTTGGGAGGCGGTTTTCTGGATGTCACTGAGGAGAGGTAGGAAATTGCAGGAATAAAGGTTTTTAAGCGATTTCGGTAGTTGGATGCCTAGGTAGGATATGTCTGAGTCAGCCTATGTAAATGGGTATTGTAATTGAAGGAGATTCCTCGTGGTAGCATCAATGTTGATGTCCAGTATGAAGGATTTAGTCGCATTTACCTTGTAGTACGAGAATGTGCTGAACCAGGTAAGCAGTTTTTGTACTTCCGCCAGGGAAGAAGTCGGATCGGTAAGAATTAAGATGACGTCGTCAGCGAATAAGCTGATTTTATGAGGAGTTGAGCCTATTTGTATGCCCGATACGGTTGGGTGGGAGCGAACATGCTCCGCCAGGGGTTCCATAACCATGTTGAAGATAAGCGGGGACAACGGACATCCCTGGCGTGTGCGGTTGGAGATGGCGAAGGGGCGTGAAAGCATACCTTCAGAGATCACCTGGGCACTGGGGTTGGAGTATAGTGCCATAATAGCAGTCAATATGTGTCCTTGAAAGCCAAATTTCCTGAGTACTGCTTTGAGGTACTCCCAGTGGACTATGTCGAACGCCTTCTCTGCGTCCAAAGATAGGAGCAGAGAAGGCGTTCCGCTGGTCTCGGCGTGATGGATGAGGTCAAGCATCCGCCTGGTGGCATCAGAAGTTTGTCTGCCCTTCGTGAAGCCAGTTTGGTCACTATGGATTAGGGTGGGCATGATATCTATCAAACGTGTTGCAATTGTTTTGGCGTATATTTTGAGATCAAGGTTTAGAAGGGATATCGGGCGAAAGTTTTGGGGGAGATCTGACTCCTTCCCTGGTTTCGGTATATTTATAACCAATGCTTTCAAATATTCATCTGGAAAGGAAGAGAAGGAGGCAGCGTGGTTAAAAACCCCAGTTAGGGACGGACCTAATATGTCAGAGAATTGCTTGTAGTATTCTCCAGTCAAACCGTCGGGGCCGAGAGCTTTACCATTTGGTGGAGAATCTATGGCATTCCTAATTTCTAGGTCTGTGAATGGGGCATTGAGTTTGTCAAGTTGGGAAGATGTCAACTTAGGCATATTAAGGCTACAGAGGAATCGGTCAATATTTTCCTGTGTGGGTTGCGGGGTGTGGGGGTCCGGTTTCAGATTGTACAGGTCCCCATAGTAGGCGCTAAAGGCATCAGCAATGTCTTGGGGGTTGGTTAGGGGTTGTTGCGTGTGGGGGTGGAAAAGTCTTTTTACTCGTCTGCCTTTAAGGCGTTGGGCCAATTGTTTCCCAGCTTTGTTGGAAGTGGAGTAGGTAGATGCTTTCAGTTTCCTTTGCAGGAATTCATAGGAGTGTAGTAAGTGTAGTGTAGTAGAGTCCTGAGTTCTTGCCTGAGGGACAACAATAGGAGCTTCTGGGGGTTGCGAGGATTGGCCTTATGTTTTAATTCTAGGTCAGCAATACGGGCAGTCAGGTCGTCTAGACGCTGTGTCCTCTTTTTTTTGTGGTAGGAACTTAGTTTGATTAGTATACCTCTTACAAACACTGTATGTGCGCTCCACACCACGGCAGGATCAGGTACGGAGCCCCTGTTCATACTAAAATAATCAGTGATATGCTCAGAAATTTCTGAGGTGTAGGTAGTATGTTGAATAATGTAGTTGTTTGCCCGCCACAGATACGTGTTACGCTGTGGACAGGAGTAATGGATATTGGGGCGTGATCCGACCATGTCGTTGTGTGGATTTCAGATTTACAAATTTTCTGTAAAGCCCATTTGTCTGTTAAGAATAAATCTATTCTGGAATACGTGGCATGTCTGGATGAGAAAAACGTGAAGTCCCGTTCGGAGCCATGGTGGCATCTCCACATCATATAGATCGTGAGTGGGTAGGAATTCTTTCAAAGGCGATTCACGCTGTTTCGCAACAGATGTGGAGTCCATAAAGATATCGGGGACCAAGTTAAAGTCCCCACATAGATCTAGATGACCTTTCCGATCGAACAAACTTTCACATAACCATTCGTAGAAATTGCATCTGTTGGAAGTTCGGAGCGTATAGATTGATGATGGTTTAGGGAGTCTGGTTGATGTTGGAGACAAGAATTAAAAAGCGACCATTCAGGTCTGCGATGAGATCAAGGAGTTTAAAGTCTTGTATGGCGATCATAACTCCCCTAGTCTTAGTAGAATGGGAAGCATGGAAGATGTGAGGGAACTTAGCATGCTTACAGAGGGAGGTGGCTGTAGGTAGCAAATGAGTTTCCTGCACGCAGAGGATGTCGCTGTGAAGAGCTGTAGCGGTCCTCCACAGCGAGTGATGTTTGGCAGGGTGATTCAAACCATTGGTATTTAGGGACAAATTAGTGAATGGCATATTGAGGGAGTGTGGGCAAGGTGAGTATGGAGAAGAACTTACAGTTAGGCATTGTAGATCGCAGTTGATAGGAGCCGATAGCGAGGCTGTGCGTTGGGCTGGTGGCAAGTCAGGGACCTGGTGGCAAGATGAGGTGTTAGGCTGCGAATAGAGCAATACGTTAGGTATCAAAGAGTCAAGGGGTACTGAAAGAAAGAAAAAAAAAACGGAATAACAATAATTGTAAGAGAGAACTGTGAAGAATTCGTTAGTGGGATAGTGTAGTAGTCCTGTGTTTTCAACAGGGCAGGTTGGGAGGAGAGGGGGTGACAAGCACCGTGTAAACCTCTAAGTGGGGAGAAAAGTCAATCGGCACAAGGAGATGTTGAGCAAAAAGAACAGACAATGCAGAGCTCAGGGGAACTTAAAAGGCAACGTGGTGATTGGCCCAATGAAGTATAGACGTGGGCATCCTTCAGGTGCGGTTGCGATCCGTGGTTCTGCGGGGTGCATTCGGTCTTCTAACAA
The DNA here is from genome assembly GCA_029574335.1 of Rana kukunoris. Classification (NCBI taxonomy): domain Eukaryota; kingdom Metazoa; phylum Chordata; class Amphibia; order Anura; family Ranidae; genus Rana; species Rana kukunoris. Next base: position 576,163,770 of record CM056050.1, on the reverse strand, counting down.
GAGGTGCGGGCTTGGGCAGTTCCAGTATGATACCCCAGGCGTGAAGGAGGCGCAGGCCTTTTTCCAGGTCGGTTATAACATGAGATTGGCCATTCCTCGTGATGAGGAGGGTGGCCAGGTAGCGCCACTTGTATGGAAAATAAAATAAGTAAATATATTGCGCTAAACTGGTGAGAAAATCAATAAACAAATATTGCAAGGCCGCCAACACAACAGTGGATGTGTAAAAAAAGTGTGAGAAAAAGTGTAGCGCCAGTGAGACAGACCCCTTGGGAAAAGGGACTGACAAATATAGTGTCAATTAGGCCAGGAATGACCCAAATAAGACAAAGTGAATTAAAACTATTCACCACAATAAAACCAAAAATTATATGTATCACAAAAATGATAATCTTAAAAAATTAATGAAGATTAAGTGCATCAGAGCATTGAATACATTAAAGCAAACACCTCTGTGTAACAGTGAACCAATTATCAAATATATCCAATAGTAGAGTCCATGTGTGATAATATAAACTGTATGCTTCAGATAGATGTATTCAGACAAATATTGAAGAGAAAAAACTTCTTACCAGATGGAGTAGACCCGCAGCTCACCTTACGGTGGGGGGTCCAATGGGCTTTGATGGGCCAAACGCCCTCCTGGAACACCGTGTTTCCTGATGGATGCCTGGATCAGTTTCTAGATACAGCAGTCAACGATCAGGTGGGAAGCATAGGTTCAGCAATCCAACAATTGGCCCAGAAGCTCCAAAGGTAAGTATAGGGGTAATCTCCCAAGGTATCCAATCATAAAAAATAATGAAAGAGAGAGGCAAACCTCCTCATAGTGTAAAAATGTTTTTAATGTTCCAAAAACACACTAAAAACAATAAATAAAATCCAAACGGCACATAAAACCACAAATGGTTTGAAGGGAAAGTCCAAAAAAAGGTAAATTCAATCCTCATTGCACACATATAGGAAAGAAAAAATGAAGACTATAATAACCATATTAACGAATGCGCATAGGGTAGTGAAGAGCAAAGACCTGACCGGTTTCGTCTCATAAGACATCAACTGGGGTACATCTTGTATGGTATCTTGTGGTTTTGTAGACCCCTGGTAATAGGGCTCAATTTTGGCGTCATTGCTGGAGGGTGAACTTGGAGAGATCAGGAAAAAATTGGACCCCCATGAATGGAGCTGGGAGGGGCGTTTTCACTCTGGCCCCTATTAAAAGACTTTCCTTAGTGTGGTAGAAATGGATCCTCATCAGCACGTCCCTAGGGATCGATGTGGCTAGGTGAGATGGTTTTGCGATTCTATGGATCCTGTCAATGATGAGATCACGTGGTGATGCGTCAGGGATGATAATGTGCATCAGCTCTCTGGCATAACTGGCCAGGTCCACAGGCAGAACAGTCTCAGGGACCCCGCACAGTTTAACATTATTTCTGCGAGATCTGTCCTCTGTCCTCTAAATCGGCGTGCTTGGCGCACATCCACGCGTGTTCCTCCTTAATATCCTCAAAGCAGTCAATAACATTATTGACAGTGGAGGTACACTCAGACAGGCCTGTTTCCACATTAGATACTCTGCCATCTAGAGAGTGCACATCTGAGGTGATTTTAGCAAATAGGGAGGAAAGATCTGTCATGAGGGAGGTTTGTAAAGAGAGTAACATGTCCTTTAAGGTTGTGTCCACAACAGGTTGGCCTGTTGTGGGGAAGGACACCACTGATGAGTTCAGGGCCTGGTTAGCTAAAAGGGGATTGAAAGCCTGGGCCTCAATTTGTGGATGCAGCAGCTGTTGCGGCGGCGTGTCTAGCCGCATTTTAGCCTTTGCTGGGCTGCTAGGGAGGGTGTCACTGCTTGGGGGGTAAGCAGAGTGCTCTGGGGTACCTGCATCAGTCGATGGCTCCAGGAATTTGTCCGGGAGATCTGTGTAGGAGTCCCGCGGTGCGGGGGCATGTCGGCGCCATCTTGGAGTCCATCGTGTGTCCCCGCCGGCTTGTAAGCAAACTCTGTGAGTTTCTGGGGCTTGTGGTCTGTCAATCTTTTCCGGGACATGCTTATTGTGGTCTCCGGTGTGTCTGCTCCGCGGATGCCTTCAAAAGGAGCGAGGATGGCGGCTCTATTCGCTGGATACTGTCCCCTGTCTGCAGCGGTGAAAGCTCAAGCGTCCATCACTGTCTCTGGCCGGCCACGCCCCGAACTTCCCCTTTATAGTGCCGTTTTACGTGTTGTACGTCACCACGTTTGAGAACGACAAGATTTTGTCTTGACAGTGTGTACGCAAAGAAAGCTTGACAAGATTCTCGACAAGCCTGACAAGGAACTCGTCGAGGAAAATTATGTTTAATTTACGATGAGTTTCTCGGTTGTGTGTACGAGGCCTCACACAAGTGGTCCATTTTTTTTGGACCCATGAGTACAAGTTGATAGCAATACATCGCAGTGTAAGCAGACTTGTGTTCGCCTATATCCACCCACCTCTGTGTCCAATCAAGTCCATCAGACTAAACGGAAAAAGTTTGTAGTCAGGTCCACTTCTATTGACCGAATCAGAGGAGGGCAGATATAGACAGACGCAAGTCCACTTACATCCACCCACCCATGAAGGAAAAATCTAAACAAAAATAGATGTCACAAATATTACCTCTGTACTGTTCTTATCCAACTTACAGGGGTTAGGTTTAGGATCCCCTTCTTAGATTGAACAGACACTCTCCATCTGTTAGCAGTCTAATAGCTTACAAACACTTTCTGTACAAGCTTGGATTAAGAGCATCATGGGCCTGGTTCTGAGAATTTTAGTGGGCCTTTTTATCTGCACGATGTGAATGGAGCCTTAGGCCGCGTACACACGGAGGGACATGTCCGCTGAAACATGTCCGACGGACCGTTTCCAGCGGACATGTCTCCTCGGATTTTGGTCCGATGGCGTGTATACACCATCGGATCAAAATCCCCGCTGGCAGACAGCGTGGTGATGTGGCAGTGACCTTGACGCCGCCACGTCACCGAACCAGGAAGTGAAAAACTTCCACGCATGCGTCAAATCCATTCGACGCATGTGCGGGCAGATATGTCTGCTGTTTAGTGTACTAACCAGCGGACATATCCGACGGACATGTCTCCGGTGGACAAATTTTAAAGCATGCTTTGAAATTTGTCCGCTGGACAAACATGTCCGCTAGCCCATACACACGATTGGATTTGTCTGCTGAAACGGTCCATCGGACCAGTTTCAGTGGACAAATTTGATCGTGTGTACGTGGCCTTACACTTGCCAACCATGTAATCAGGGTGTTTACTATGACAGACCCTTCCCTGCCTCTCTGCTAATCTCTGCATCCATACTGTAATCCCTTCTCTGTTTATCTCTGGACAACCCCCCCATCCATTTGGTCTCCTTTGCAGTACAGGCTTATGTATGGCAGCCTCAGTGACTGTGGCAGGCAGGTCTTGTTGTACATACCCAATTTCCGTAGCATTCAGCAAGGTGATGTTCACCGGGATCAATTTTGGGTCTTTTCTTACAAGTGGGGATGAGCTTTATGTTAGTGGCGAACATGAATTTGACTCGAACATTAGCTGTTCATCCGTTCGGTGAACAGCGAACAATTTGGGGCGTTCGCGGCAAATCCGAAAAGCCACGGAACACCCTTTAAAAGTCTATGGGAGGAATCAAAAGTGTTCATTTTAAAGGTTAATATGCAAGTTATTGTCATGAATAGTGTTTGGGGACCCGGGTCCTGCCCCAGGTTTTTTCGGGAGCAGTGATTTTAATAATGCTTAAAGTGAAACAATAAAAGTGAAATATTCCTTTAAATTTCCTACCTGGGGGTGTCTAAAGTATGCATATAAAGTAGCGCATGTTTCCCCGTGTTTAGAATTGTTCCTGCACAAAGTGTAATTTCTGAAGGAAAAAAAGTAATTTAAAACTACTCCCGGCTATTCATGAATTGTTGGTCCCGGCAATACAGAGAAAAGTAATTGAAAAAAATGACAGCCACCCCCCCAGTCCATTACCAGGCCCTTTGTGTCTGGTATGAATATTACCGTGTTTCCCCGAAAATAAGACGTACTCCGAAAATAAGCCGTAGCGGGATTTCGACGCAAGATAGAAATATAAGACACCCCTCCGAAAATAAGACGTAGCGATGTAGTGTCGAATCTCCGAAAATAAGATGTAGTGTCGAATCTCCGAAAATAAGATGTAGTGTCGAATCTCCGAAAATAAGATGTAGTGTCGAATCTCCGAAAATAAGATGTAGTGTCGAATCTTGTAGTGATATCTTGTAGTGGTACAACCAGACAAGATGAGTGCAAAAAGAAAGAGTTATTCTGTTGAGTACAAGAAAGGAATTGTGGAGGACTCCCGAGGCAAGAATCTTACGGCTTTTTGCAAAGAGAAGAAGTTGGATATCTGAATGGTCCAAAAATGGCGTGCAGAATACGATAATCTCAGTCTACAGGTGGACAGAGGAAATGCTAAGAAGCGCAAGTGTGGTTCAGGTAGGCAACCTTTATTTTCTGTAATAAAAATAAGACACCCCCCGAAAATAAGCCATAGTGTGATTTCTTGAGGAAAAAAAATATAAGACGGTGTCTTATTTTCGGGAAAACACGGTATGGGGAACTCCTGACATTTTTTTCAATTACTTCTATATGTATTGCCGGGACCCAACAATTCATTAATAGCGCGAGTAGTTTTAAATTACTTTTTTCCTTCAAAAATTTTGTGCAGGGAACCAAAATAAAGAAAAAAAAATTTTTTTTTTTCAATTATGCAGGGATTCCCTTAAGGCCTCGTACACACGATCAAATCTGTCTGCTGGAAACAGTCTGCTAGACTGTCCCAGCAGACAGATTCGATCGTGTGTACGGGCGAGCCGACGGATTTGGCCACCCGACAGATTTCAAAGCATGCTTTGAAATCTATCGGGTGGGAATCCGTCCGCCCGACATGTCTGCTGGTTAGTACACTTACCAGCAGACATGTCGTCTCGCACCGCCGCCGCATGGATTCGGCGCTTGCGCGGAAGTGTTTTACTTCCTGGTGCGGTGACGTGGCGGCGTCAACGTCACCGCCACGTCACCGACACGTCAGCCCGCCGTCTGCTGGCGGGGATTTTGGTTTGCTCGTGTGTACACGCGAGCAAACCAAAATCCTAACAAACAGATTTGTTCAAATCGGTCGGTTCGACCGATTTGAACAAATAGATTGCCTCGTGTGTACGAGGCCTAATATCCGTACCAGACTTGAAGGGCCTGATATGGAATTTGGGGGGACCCCCACACATTTTTTTTTATTTCGGTCCCCTTCATGAAATGTAATTTTTGAAGGAAAAAAGTAATTTAAAACTATTTGCGCTATTAATGAATTGTTGGGTTCCAGATAAAAGTAATTGAAAAAAATGTCAGGGTTTTTTTAATTACTTTTCTCTATATTGCCGGGACGGACAATTCATGAATAGCCGGGAGTAGTTTTAATTACTTTTTTTCCTTCAGAAATGACACTTTGTGCATTATTAAAATCACTGCTCCCGAAAAAAACTTTTTAAAACTTTTTTTGCATTGATACATGTTCCCTGGGGCAGGACCCAGGTCCCTAAACACTTTTTTGCCCATCAGAGGCTGCCACTCTGCCTATCAAACGCTGCCACTGTGCCCATCAAACACAGCTACTGTGCCATTAAACGCAGCCACTGTGCCATCAAACGCAGCTACTGTGCCATCAAACGCAGCTACTGTGCCATCAAACGCAGCTACTGTGCCATCAAACGCAGCTACTTTGCCCATCAAACGCAGCCGCTTTTTCCCATCAAACACAGCCACTTTGCCCATCAAACGCAGCCACTTTGCCCCAAATGCTGCCACTGTGCCCATTAAATGCTGTCACTGTGCCCAAAATGCTGCCACTGTGCCCCAAATGCTGTTACTATGCCCCAAGTGTTGCCACTGTGCCCCAAGTGTTGCCACTGTGCCCCCGTCTGCCCAGCACTTACCTTGTCTCAGGTGGGCAGCGGGTGATGTCGGCCCAGTTGTCTTCTCCCGTCCGCTCCTCTTCTCGTCCTCTGCTATGATTGGATGCTTGGATGCCTGATAGGCATCCAATCACAGCGCCTGTCATTTCAGCCAATCAGGTGACAGGTAACACAGACCCGATGCACCTAATTGGCTCAAAGGGGGTTCAATGTTAGCAAAGCAAATTGCTTTCATTTTACTAACATACAGCTGAGTGAGAAGCGAACGGACAGTGTTGCACCGCTTCCCGTATTTTTGGATGCCTATTAGAGCCGGCGGTTCTAATAAGGAGCTTAAAAAAAACACCCCCACCGCTGTAATTCAGGTGCCCCAATGCATGAATCTATCTATTGGGATTAAAGCGGTGCAGGAAAGAGGGGGCGCCGCTCCTGCGCCCTTTATGGATGCACCATCGCTGATTACTGATCTTTGGGTTACAGAAGGAGCCAAAACCAAAATGTCCCTAGCATCCTGCACTAGGAGGGTGCTATATCTTTAAAAATGAATGGTTTTATAAAACATTTTTTTTTTTTTAAACCAGGAGCAAATCCCTGTTAACAAGACACTGCAGGATCCATAACACAGCCTGCATTTTGTGAACGGGCCACCAATAAAAAAAAAAAAAAAAAAAAAACACATAAACCAATGCTGCACAGTATAGCATTGAGTGAATTGCAATACTCTATTTCCATTATCAATGGGACCACAGAACTCAGTAAGTGTCAGTCCACCGAGAAGTGACATTTGTCTTTTTGGGAGCACAGTATTATGCTGCGTACACACGACCAATTTTCATGACAAGAAAAATGCATTTTTTTTTTAATTATTCAAAAAAAATAAAGATTGTGTGTGGCCTACACATCAACGACGAGAAAAAAGGCCATCAAAAATTTAGAACCTGCTCTATTTTTTCTTGTCGTGAAAAACGGGAGTGTGTAGGCTTTAACGATGAAGAAAAAAACACCCATTCTCATGCCGCGTACACACGATCACTTTTCGGCATGAAAAAAAATGTAATTTTTTCAACTTCATCATTAAAAACAATGTTGCCCGCACACTACCATTTTTGAAAAATGATGAACAAAGCACGGTGACGTACAACACATACGACGGCACTCTAAGGCCGCGTACACGCGATCAAATCTATCTGCTGGAAACGGTCCGACGGACCGTTTCAGCAGACAAATTCGATCGTGTGTACGGGCGGACAGACGGGTTTTTCCAGCAGACAGATTTTAAAGCATGCTTTAAAATCTGTCTGCTCAGAACCCGTCCGTCCGACATGTCTGCTGGTTAGTACGCTAACCAGCAGACATATCTGCCCGCATGCGTCGAATGGATTCGACGCATGCGCGGAAGTGTTTTACTTCCTGGTGACGGTGACGTGGTGGCGTGAACGTCACCACCAAGTCACCGCGCTGTCTGCCGGCGGGGATTTTGGTTTGATTGTGTGTACAGCGATCGAACCAATATACCCCAGCAGACAAATCCGATCAAAACGGTCTGTCAGACCGATTTGATCGGATTTATTTGGTCGTGTGTACGCGGCCTAAAGGGGAAGTTCTATTCGCCTTTGGGCTGCTTTTAGCTGATTCCGTGTTAGTAAAAGACAATTTGCGCTTTTTTGTCTGTTACAGCGTGATGAATGTGCTTACTCCATTATGAATGGTAGTTCTACCAGAACGAGCGCTCCAGTCTCATAACTTGCTTCTGAGCATGCGCGGGTTTAAAACTTTGTTTTAGCCCACACACGATCATTTTTTACATCACAAAAAACGACATTTTCAAAAACGACAACATTTATTTTTATTTTTTTATGTAATTTTATTTCATCACAAAAAACGACCGTGTGGTGTACGTGGCATTAGAAGCATGTTATGAGAAGGGAAATTTGCATAATCAGCACAAAGGGTGGTGCCATTCGAATGGCACTTCCCCTTTATAGTGCCGTCATATGTGTTGTACGTCACCACGCTTTGCTGAAGCATTTTTTTTTTTTTAGACACCTATTAGAGCCGGCGGTTCTAATCAGGAGTTTAAAAAAAATATATTTTTCCATCGCTTTGCGGATCAGATGAACACAGTGTCTGTGTTCATCCGATCCCCCCATAGTGGAGAGCGGAGATCTGACAGGGTGGTCCCTGCACAGTGTGCAGGGACTGCCCTGTCATCTGCCGGCTCAGCAGGCATCATCGGAGCAATCCCGGCTAAGCAAGCGGGTGTTAAAGGTATGGATCCTCGCGGGATCCGTACGTATGAAAGAGCCCAAAGCGAGGGCCAGCAAGAAATCCCCAATATAACTTCACAAGAGATTTATTAGTAATTGAGATATAAATCACAACATGGCAGCATGGGTTGTATGTCCTTCACTACACTACTGTGTACAATATCCACTGGTAGTAACTGCACAGCTTATTATGACCCCCGGGTGCAGCAGGCAACAAAATGTTTTTGTACAATGGCCTCTTCTGTGATGACTTTCTTTGCAGTCATTTACAAGAACATGCTTTTACAATCCAAAATAATATTACTGCAAATTGAATCTTCACAGAAGTTGAGGCATGGCAACCAATGCAGTAGCAGCCACACATCTCTGTCCCTGAGCATTATAGCCCATTATAGCATATTATAGATAAATATACACTCTAATGTCCCTGGTACTTTGAGTTACACTAATGTGTAAAGTGTGGCTGTTAAAGTTCATATTACCATTTTTAAAGCTGAACTCCAGCAAACAGCTAAATAAACAGATTTAAAACATCTATGTGAGCTGTTTTACTTGGCAAAGGATTTGTATTTTTGTTCATCTATTCCCAAGATTTATGCAGCTCCGCCAAGCAGCACAGGCCTGTCTGGCAGGGCAAGAGACCTAGTTTTTCTTTGCTGCTGCTCTGTAACAGTTACAGGTCTCTTCTCTGCCCCCATCCTGTAACTGTACAGTGAAAGGAGAAGCAGTAGATGAATGATCTCATCTCTTTGTTACTTTGTTCTCTTCTCCTACCAGTATATCAATTACCCTGCAACATAACAATGTCATAGACCATGAATCAGACTTAGGCCGCGTACAGACGATGAGACATGTCCGCTCAAACATGTCCGATGGACCGTTTCCAGCGGACATGTCTCCTCGGATTTTGGTCAGATGGCGTGTACACACCATCGGACCAAAATCCCCTCTGACTGAGGACGCGGTGACGTGGCGGTGACATTGACGCCGCCACGTCACCACTCCAGGAAGTAAAATACTTCCACGCATGCATCAAATCCATTCGCAGGAGATTTATGTCTGCTGGTTAGGCGTACTAACCAGCGGACATGTCCGACGGACAGGTTTCCAGCGGACAAATTTCAAAGCATGCTTTGAAATTTGTCCGCTGGAAAAACCTGTCTGCTAGCCCGTACACACGATCGAATCTGTCCGCTGAAACTGGTCTGCGGACCAGTTTCAGCAGATATATTCGATCATGTGAACAAAAAATAGAGATTGCGCTAAATATTATATATAGGTGATTTGGAATGCTGATTAAGCATGTGCACAGATAAATAAGTCCATCAACATATATAAAAGTTTATAATCCAGTGATCCCACGGGTGCTGACAAATCAACTTGGAAAAGTGTGGTATAGATGAAACCTCCACCGAAATTATATATAGCCTCTTACCAGAAAGACATGATATATAAGCCTGATACGATCTATGATGCCGGGTGATGGTCACAAGGAAGCTCCACTGCATACAGCCTGGTTTACAGATGTAAAGTGTCTCCCGACGGGTCATCAACAGGCACATATAAAACACAAGGCCTCACATAGCATAAAACCCTTTTTATTAAGAATAAAAAGAGACGACTTGCACTTACATCAAGAGTGAAAAAGCAGCGCATAAAACACAGCAGCCGGCTGGCTTAGAACAAACAGCCCGTATTCCGGGTAGAGCGATTGGAGCACGCGGTGACGTCAGAACGTCTCCTCCCTACGTTTCGTCTGAAAGACTTGGTCACGGGATACAGGCGGCGTTCTGACTCACCGCAATAAATGTAAACAGACGTCACATGCAGCCTCGATGTGGATGAAGACACCCCACCGCACTGTCGCCATATTAGTTACTGGATAAAGTTAGGCATAATGCGCGAGGTGAACCGCGCGTCGCCCACACTTAAAATTACATAAGAAAGGAAACAAAAAATAAAAAATACGATAACTATTTAAATTGCATGAACGCGGAAATGATTCCAAAGGAATTTACCACAATTAACACGGACTCTAATAATAAAAAAATTTTTTTTGCAATCAGCCATATGTTAATTTAAAATCTACTGACGTATTCCTTGTTGGAACATATTGAAAGAACGCCAATGTCACTCTGAGTGACATACTACAGTAAACATAGCTATATATTCAGAATCTCCTAACATAAAAAAAGGATATATCAAAACTGAGAATGCAATATACCATGAAAAAATCTTGGTGTCTATAATTCCATGGACTACACTGAAGACCATGACTTTATACACAATGCCATGCAAATATGCATGGAAATTAAAAATTAGTCCCCATAAAAAAAGGGAGAATGAGGACTAGGGGAGGCCCAACTAGCCCCAATGAGTAAATGAAATAAAAAATTGGGGCCCTCAGTGTTAACTGAATTCCACATCGAGCCTGCATGTATTGGTAACTCGAATATACTTCAGTAAATAACACAAAGAGAACTAAAATGAATGATTAGAAAAAACAAGGAATAAACAATATAATACATATCAATCATGAATTGGCTATAAAACAGTTGACGTCAACTTCTATGTTTAGGCCAAAAGGTGTATAGCTTTTTAATTTATAGACCCAAGACATTTCCAATTTGGAGATAGTTCTCACCAGATGACTCCCTCTCCAGTGAGGGCTGAATTTATCTATCCCCAAAAATATAGTGCCTTTTGGATTTTGTTTATGTTTAGTGAGGTAATGTTTGGATACCGAATGCTTAGTGTACCCTAATCGGATATTATTAATATGTTCATTTAATCGAACCTGTAGGGGGCGTTTAGTCCTGCCCACATATTGTAGGCCACACGGGCACTGCAACATGTAAACTACCCCTGTGGTTGAACAGGTGATAAATGGTTTGATCGGGTAGTGTTTTGCTGTACAAGTGGAACTAAATGTAGTGGTTCTCCTTGAAGTACACCCATTGAGGGAGCATACCTGGCATTTGCCACACTTGTAATATCCTGTGAGTTCTGCAAAGAACTTAGAATCCAAGCTAGGAGGGTTTAGGATGTTAGGAGCTAGTTGCTCTTTAAGGCATGGAGCACCTCTGAAAACCACACAAGGCCTTTCGGGTAGTAGCCCACCCAGAACCTTGTCGTTTTTCAAAATGTGCCAATGTTTCCCCACAATATGTCTCACATTGGCATGTTGGCATGAGTAATTGGTGATGAAGGGGCTCCTGAACTGATCTCTATTTCCTTTGTTTGTTTTGACCGTCAAAAGATCGGTCCTGTTGATTTCATGAACAGCAATCAAAGTGTCGGATAGAAATTCTCTTGAGTATCCCTTCTCCAAAAACCGTTGAGTGAGAACATCAGCTTGTTCAATAAAAGTAGTATTTTCAGTACAATTTCGTTTTAACCGAAGGTACTGGCTTTTCGGCACTGATCTTAACCATGAAGCATGATGACAACTGGTATTAGGAATGAATGCATTTCTATCAGTGTCTTTGAAGAATGTCCAAGTGACAAAATGGCCGTTTGAAATGGAAATGGTCAAATCTAGGAAATTAATCCTGTCAGGACTGATCTCTCGACTCAAATGGATGCCTCTATCATTTATATTGAGGGAATCCATAAAGTCAACAAGATCAACCTCTGGGCCATCCCACAGGAGGAGGATGTCATCTATGTACCTAGCACATTCGATCATGTGTACGCGGCCTAAGACAGAAATTGCAGTAAAAATCACATCTTTAATGTAATAATATAAATAGTACAGATGAGGAAAGTAGTCAAAATATAAGCCAGGGTAATCAGACGAGTCAGTAATCAGGAAGCCAGGGATCAGCGTAGTCAGAAGCCAATGATCAGGATCAGGAACTAGAAGGGGCGTCAGCTGGGCAAAGTCTTTAAATTTGACTTCCGTCTCCCCAGCAAAACATTTACAGTCAACAGCTACACATACTATAGCTGCTGACTTTTCATATTTGAACACTTACCTGTCCTGGAATCCAGCGATGTTTGCAACCCAGACGATGTTTCTATCGGCTCTCGGGTGCTGCCGCCGCCATTGCCTATAAGGGAAACTGTCAGTAAAGCCTTGAAACTTCACAGCTGGTTCCCTTCTGCTTATACCCAAAGCGAGCTATGCTTTCTGAATGGCCTGGCGGCGAGGGAAGGAGGAGAGGGGCTGAACAAAAACAGGCACCTGCTCCCCCCTACCCCAATGAAAGGTGCCAAATGTGGCACCGGAAGGGGGGAGGAGGCAGATAAGCAGTGCTTCCACTTTTGGGTGGAACTCTGCTTTAACAGGAACTCAGCAGAGACACTCAGGATATGTTGATCAGGGCGAAGGCACACAAGGAATGAACAAGGCAGTTTAAATAACAAGAAGAGGCTGGCTGTAGGCTGGACTAACAAGCAGATAATGGTAACCAGGTGAGCCACTGTGGAAACAATGAGTGCTGACAATTATCCAACAGCTGATCAGCCTTAGCAATAGGAAGAGAGCTTAAGAGCCCAGCCCTGACAAACAGATCTGCATTTACCTGGAGCTTGTGAAACACTGTATATACCAGCCTTCGAATTTGCCACTCAACTACTCACATTTTAAGAGTGGAAAATCAGGGCTTGAGTGTGGACTGCTTCGGAGCGGGGGGGTGATCACCACCAGCAGGCGGTGTTGAATGGGAGCCGTTCTCCCAGAGATCACCCTGGGGTTAGAGAGAGGAGAGGAGGCTGCCGGATCACAAGGCTGCATTGATGGACACAGGTAGGTGGCATTGATGGACACAGGTAGGCTGCATTGTTGGGCACAAGTAGGCTGCATTGATGGACACAAGTAGGATGCATTATTGGGCACAGATAGGCTGCATTGATAGGCACAGGTAGGCTGCATTGATGGGCATGGGAAGGCTGCATTCATGGACAAATGTAGGCTGCATTAATGGACATAGGTAGGCTGCATTGTGGGGGACAGGTAGGCTGAATAGATGGACACAGGTAGGCTGCACTGTTGGGCACAGGTAGGCTGCGCTGTTGGGCACAGGTATGCTTCATTGATGGACAGAGGTAGGCTGCATTAATGGACACAGGTAGGCTGCATTGTTGGGCACAGGTGGGCTACATTGATGGGCACAGGTCGGCTGCATTGATGGACACAGCTAGGCTGCATTATTAGGCACGGGTATGATGCATTGTTGGGCACAAGTAGGCTGCATTGTTGGGCACATATAGGCTGGATTTTTGGGCTCAGATGAAGTGGCATTGATGGACACAGGTAGGCTGCATTGACAGACACAGGTAGGCTGCATTGATATACACAAGTAGCCTGCATTGTGGGGCACAGTTGGGCTGCATTGTTGGGCTCAGATTCAGCGGCATTGATGTACACAGGTAGGCTGCATTGTTGGGCACATGTGAAGCAGCCTTGATGGACAAAGGTAGGCTGCATTGTTGGGCACAGGTGAAACGGCATTGATAAACACAGGTAGGCTGCATTGTTGGGCACAGTTGAAGTGGCATTAATGGACGCGGGTAGGCTGAATTGTGGGGCACAGATGAAGCGGTATTGATGGAAAAATGTAGGCTGCATTGTTGGGCACAGATGAAGAGCATTAATGGACACAGGTAGGCTGCATTGATGAACACAGGTGAGGCTGCACTGACGGTCACTGATAAAGTTGTTGTTAATATTTATCTTTGCAACTTAATTCTGCATGAAACATTTAATTGTTATTTCATGAGATCATTTATGAGGGCGTGCTTAGGGGTGGAATTAGAGGCGGGCAGGGTAGGGGTTGAGTGGGGCAACTGGTGTCGATTAACCCTTAAGGTCTGGCTAATAGCTCAGGACTTCAAATTTTGAGCCCTGGTATATACAATATATACAGTATATATATGTATGTATATAGTGTATTTTTTCCCCAAAAATGTTAACAATTAATCATTCAGCAGTAATATAGTATGGCCCGGATTCACATACATCCGCGCATTTATATGCGCCGTAGCGTATCTCTTTTACGCTACACCGGCGCAGCTCGGAGAGGCAAGCATGGAATTCACAAAGCAAATGCTCCTAACTCTGCACCGGTGTAACGTATATTTCATAGGCGTAAGCCGGCGTAAGTGGAAGTAGGTGGAAGTGGGCTGGAAGTGGGCGTGATCCATGTTAATGAAGCATGACCCCATGCACATGATGGGCCGGGCGCCAGACAAGTACTTAAAATGAACTGCGCATGCTTCGGGACATGGCCGTATCCCCGTGCGCATGCGTACAACCACGTTGGAACAACTGCCTAAGATACGCCGGATCACTGTGTACGCCGTTAACGTAACATATGCCCAGCCAGACCGATGTCGGCCCATTTTCACAGACGTCCAATGTACAATACGTAGGCTTGTGTTCCCTGGTCCATACCTTTGCATGGGTGGCACCTCATCTATGGGGAATAACTTTATGCCGAGCGTAAAACTTACGCAAACTGCTTAAATAATGCGCCGGCGCAAGTACGTTCGTGAGTCGGCGTATCTCCCTCATTTGCATATTTAAATAGAAAATCAATGGGAGCGCCACATGCGTCCAGCGTAAATATGTGCCCACTCTACGCCGGCGTAGAGTGAGTGAAGTGAGTGAAAAACTTATATAGCGCAGCACATGCAAACTAAATTGCCTCTGGGCGCTCGTTGTTCCTTTCTCCTTTGTCATCAAAAGAGATGAGTTTTGAACTTTCTTCGAAAGGCCAAGTGGTTCTCCTCCAACCGAATGCTGGTTGGTAAAGTGTTCCATAGTCTGGGGCCTTGGACCGCAAATCTTCTTTCTCCTTTGGACTTGTATCTGGCTTTGGGTATCTGGAGCAGATTTTGGTTGGTGGATCGCAGAACGCAATTGGAGTTGTGAGCTTTTAGTTTTTCGCATAGATATTGTGGGGCTTTCCCATGGATGCACTTATGTGTCAGACAGAGTGCTTTAAAAGCAATTCTGTCTTTTATTGGCAACCAATGAAGGGTTCTCACTGAAGATGAGATTGATTCCCAGGGTTTTATCCCAGTCACAAGTCTGGCGGACGTATTTTGAACGACTTGCAGACGAGCGATTTGATACTTTGGGAGTCCAAGATAGAGGGCATTGGCATAGTCCAGTCTGGAGTTGACAATTGTTCCCACCACGACTGCTATGTCTTCTTTTGGAATAAAAGGAATAAGTCTGCGTAGTAGGTGCAGCAGATGGTGCGATCCACTGACTACTGACCCTATTTGTGCATCCATTGTCATGTGGGTGTCGAAGATGACCCCAGGAGGGAAATGAAAAGACATGATAAGTTTAAGTATCTAAAGATATCTAGAAGGGGAGGAAAGAACCTGGGGCGGAAGGGAGGAGAAATTACGTTAAAAAGCTGTAAGATTAGGAATACAAAAGAGAGGGAAACATTAATAGAATGAGTTAAAGAAGGAGGGCCTTGCTCAGGGACGCCTAGCGTCAGCTCCGTTCTGCTTCCTAGTACCCCCACATTAAACGCCTCTCCTCCAGGTGGAGGATAAGTCGGAGGCGTTTTAGGGAACTTAATAGACGTAAATCACAGATTATCCTCTTACAAGAAACACATTTTAAAGGGGATAAAATCCCGGACCTTAAGAACCGCAGATTGCCTACAGCATACTATAGTACATCACAGAACTCTAAAACATGTGGAGTGTCTGTATTGATATCCAAGCAAATGACCTGGAGGGAATCTGCGGTGATTAGGGACGATGTAGGACATCTCTTAATAGTCAAAGGACTTCTGAATCAACAAAAGGTCACATTGGTGAATATATATTTACCGAATACTGACCAGATAAACTTTTTGGAAATAGCTCTACAAAAGGTCCACCAACATAGAGAAGGAATCTTGATAATAGGGGGGATCTGAATATGGCTCTGGATCCCATAAAAGACACTTCTAAAGGTATCTCTCATCTGTCATATATCAAATTAAGAAAAGCCAAAAAACTTTTACAGGAACTGCAATTGATCGATAGTTGGAGGAAGGCTCTTCCACAGGAAAGGGATTATACGTTTTACGCTGCTAGATATAGGACATATACTAGGATTGACTATATCTTCATCCCTCAGAATTTGGTGCCGGTACTAGTAGATGTCTCCATCGGAACTTTTACGCTCTCAGATCATGCTCCTACAGACTGCACAATAAAATGGGGAGAGGTTAATAAAAAGGAATGGCACTGGAGGATAAACGAGACTTTACTAAAAGATAACGAATATAAAGAAAAGCTAAATGAAGAGTTAGAATTTTTTTCACATCGAATGACATAGATGAAACCACCCCCTTTTGTTTGTGGGAAACGCATAAGTGCGTAATGAGAGGCCACCTTATTGCAATGGGAGCACATAGGAAAACAAAATTAAATGAACAGATAGATCTGATGTTTAAACGTATTGGAGAGTTAGAAACTGTACATAAAAAAAAAACCAAGCCCAATCAGTAGAAAAAGAACTAGAGGAAACTAGAGAAAAACTGAATTGCTGATCGACAAAGTCAAAGCTAAACTAATAAGGGGGAGGCGAACATTTTATGAGTATGGTAAAAAAACAGGTAGAATGCTAGCAAATGCCCTAAAAGAAACTCATGTAGCCAAATACATTACGCAAATAAAGACAGCCAAAGATAAAATGGTAAATACCCCGCAGGAGATAGCAAAAAGTTTTAAAGAATATTATGAGAAATTATATCAATTGAATGAGAAACCCTCTGTGGAGAAGGAGCAAGAGAAACTGGAAAGAGCTAAAGAATACATTAAAGAAACTCAGCTGCCAAAAATACCAGAGGAAATAGCTAGAACATTAGATGAACCAATAACAATAGGGGAGTTTGCGGAAGCAATACAAACATTAAAACTGGGCAAGGCACCAGGACCAGACGGGTTTGCCCTATCATACTATAGGATGTTTTCCGAGAAACTGGCAAAAAGATTTATAGCAGCATACAACTCACTACAAGAAGGTAAGAAAATACCAAGTGAATCACTGCTGGCACATATAATAGTTATTCCAAAAGATGGTAAGGACCCATCACAATGTGCTAGCTACCGCCCTATATCATTACTAAACGTAGACCTAAAAATATTTACCAAAATCCTTGCTTTAAGGCTAGTAGAACATTTTTCAGACCTCATACACCCAGACCAAGTGGGATTTACACCAGGGAGAGAGGGAAGAGAGAATATGCGATATACCTGGCACAAAAACAAAAGAAGCCAATGATATTAGTATCTAGTGACGCCGAAAAGGCCTTTGACCGGGTAGAGTGGACGTTCTTAAAAGCCATGCTGCAATATATAGGATTGGGAGAGGGAATGTTGAGCTGGTTTTCAAATTTATATTCACAACCGAGTGCGAAAGTTAGTATAGCGGGTAAGATATCCGAACCACTCTCTTTTCGGAACGGGACAAGACAAGGCTGCCCATTGTCGCCGATCATTTTTATCCTAACAATTGAACCATTCTTAAGGGGACTAAAAATAGAAAAAGAAGAACATAAAGTGGCAGCATATGCGGACGACCTAATTATTTTTTATAACATCCCCAGTTATTTCCCTACCAATATTATTGGCAGAAAAAGGAGAGTATGGAAATCTTTCAAATTTTAAAGTCAACGTCACCGCCGCGTCACCACGCTGTCTGCCGGCGGCGATTTTGATCCGATGGTGTGTACACGCCATCGGACCGAAATCCGATGAGACATGTCCGCTCTAAACTGTCCGTCGGACAAGTTTGAGCGGACATATCTCATCGTGTGTACGAGGCCTCCCACATAAGCTACTTAGGAACAAAAATAACAAAGAACTTAAGTAAACTATTTGAAGTTAACTATGTAGCATTGGCTAGACGAATAAAACTACACCTAGTGAGATGGGACAAGGAAATATTTACCTGGTTTGGGCGGACAAATATATTAAAAATGAATGTGTTACCAAAAGTCTTGTACCTAATTCAGGCCTTGCCAATCAAGATCCCACAAAGTTTCCTAAGGGAACAAAGATCAAGTTTTCTGAAATTTATACGGGAAGGAAAACCTGCAAGAATACGAAGAGCCATTTTATCACTTCCCAAGGGGGAAGGAGGAATCGGATTCCCAGACCTAATAAAATACCAGGAAGCAGCCCACTTAGTCAGAGTAACAGAATGGTGTGGGCAAAATAGGAAACCATGAATAAAAATAGAACAAACCACAGTGGAAATACCACTGGACGGTCTAAGCTGGATTCCAGAAGCGGAAATAACAGCAGACGTAAAGAGACATCCAATGATAGGAGCAACTATTCGAATAATTAAAAAGATCTTTGAAAAAACAAATATGTCGAAATACCCTAGCCCACTGACTCCAATCCTGGGGACTAAGGCATTTCAACCAGGTTTGGTAGATTTAAGATTTAAAGCCCTGCGACACAGAGGGATCAGTAGGATCATTTACTTTTCAAAAAATAATCGTATAATGACAAGGGAAGAGATTGAAAAAGAAATTACACCAGACCTAGACTTTCTTAGGTTGATGCAACTAGAAGCATTTCTACGGACAATAGCAAATATACATATAGAAGTTAGGGATCCTTCAAAATTTCGAACAGATATGTCTAGAAGGGAAGCCTATGAAACACTCACTATCCTACTTCTATGCAACACTCATTAATTTAGAGACACCACAAGAATTCCCGTTCATACAGGCTTGGGAGAGGGAGCTGGGATTAACATTCTCCCAAGAACAAAAAGTTAGGATCCTGCGGTTCACTCACAGGGCCTCAGTGGCAAGTAAATACGAGGAGGGAGGATATAAAATTTTAACAAGATGGTATAGAACACCAACAGTACTTCACCGAATATATCCGCAGACCTCAGACAGCTGTTGGAGATGCCATGCAGCTGAAGGGTCACTACTGCATATCTTTTGGGAATGTGCAAAATGAAAGGAATTTTGGAAAATGGCGATAGAAACAATTAAAAAAATTACAGGGATTAACCTAGAAGGTAGACCTTCAGCCGTGTTAATATTAAATATTCCAATGTCATTAGAAAAATTCAAAAACTCGCTGTTAAGACATCTCATTATAGCCGCGAGGGCATGTATCCCGGTATTGTGGAAACAAGAGATCCCCCCATCTATAGCACAATGGTTTGCGAGAGTGGCAGAGATTCAAATAATGGAGAATCTCACAATGACAATGAAAGATGAAGATGAGAAGATTTGGGCCCCATATCTAAGGTATAGGGAGATGCAGGGGGGAAAGCTGCGTGTGGGGGGGAGAGTCGGGAGAGACGGCCGAGGGGGGGTTGTGTTTTTTTTTTTGGCGTGGGAGGGGAGCAAAATAGTGGGGAACAGAACGGTAAGAAAATGAGAGCCTACACAAAATCAGAGAAGTTAAGGAGAGTGAGAGAGGGGATGAGAGGAAGGGGGTTTCTTTGTTTCCTCCTTTCTCGTTTTTTTTTTCTCCCTCTCTCTCTTGGATATAATCGATTTAAATGGATGTTAAGTAATGTGATAATTTGTAAGGTGGAATCTTGGAAAAGAAATAAAGAATGTATAAGAAAAAAAAAAAAAAGGAAACACTAATTATGCAAAGCCTTAGGCCGCGTACACACGAGCAGACAGATTTGTTCAAATCAGTCGGGCCGACCGATTTGAACAAATCTGTCTGCTGGGGACATATTGGTTTGATCGTGTACACACTATCAAACCAAAATCCCCGCCGCCAGACGGCCCGGTGACGTGTCGGTGACGTTGACGCCGCCACGTCACCACACCAGGAAGTAAAACACTTCCACGCATGCGTCGAAACCATTCGGCGCGTGTGCGAGAAGACATGTCAGCTGGTTAGCGTACTAACCAGCAGACATGTCGGGCGGACGGGTTCCCAGCCGACAGATTTCAAAGCATGCTTTGAAATCTGTCGGGTGGCCAAATCCGTCGGCTCGCCCGTACACACGGTTGAATCTGTCTGCTGGGACAACCGTTTCCAGCAGATATATTTGATCGTGTGTACGCGGCCTTAGAAGAGACATAATAGGCAAATGAACCGTGAGCAAGTTTCGCTGTCGTGTGTGGCGGAGTCTGAAGTGGAAAAAAAAAGATGACTCAGAAACTTTTGACTTTGGCGCTAGGAGTGATGATTTGGCCCATAATGGGCGGGGGTGTCCAAGTTGTTGCAAGTTGATTCTTTCGACTGGCATGAAACAGGAGAAGTTCTGTTTTCGAGCTGTTGAGTTTGAGATAACTCTTCGTCATCCAGTTTTCTATCAAAGAGAGGCAGGTCTCTAGACAGGGATGGTGATCCCTTTTGTTGCAAATGCGAAAATACAGTTGCGTGTCGTCTGCATAAGAGTGATAAAGAAACTTTTAGCTACTGATGATTTCAAAGAAAGGGCGAAGATAGATGTTGAAGAGCATGACACTGTGCATTTTTCAGAAGTGAAAGGTCCCAATTTCACTACTTGTGATCGGTTTTCCAAAAAAGAGGAGAACCAAGATAGATCACCTTTCGCGACTCTGGCTAGTTCAGCTAGCCAAGTCAGTAATAGTTTGTGGTCTACCGTGTCGAAAGCTGCGCCTAGGTCCAACAGTACTAGAAGACAAGATGCTCCTTCGTCTGCGGCCTCGAGGGCGTCATCCCATTTTTTGAGTAGTGCTGTTTCTTTCCCGTGACCGGGACGGAAACCCGATTGAAAAAGATCAAGCAAGTTGTGGGTGTCTAGATGCTGTTGCAGCTATTGTACCACTACTTTCTCCATTACCTTGGAGAGGACATTTAGGCCTGTTATAGGACAACAGTGTTTTGGGTCTTTGGGGTCGAGGGAGGGTTTTATTAAAATCTGTTTGATTATGCCTTGTTTTAGGCGGGTGGGCACTATACCTTCCTTGAATGACTGGTTTATAAGCTGCGTGATAGGGGGTGCCAGAATGTTGGCGGATTCCTTCAGCAGTTTGGTGGGGATGATATCATTCGGTGCTGTGCTATTACGCAAGGAATCGATGATGTTTTTTGTGACCTTGATGGAAATAGGTTTTAAAGTGAACTTTGTTGATTGCGGCGAGTTTATGTGGGTATTGGGAGTATGATTGAGGTGGGATTAATGGGAGTTCTGTTTTGCTGAATGCTTTCACGGATTCTTTCAATTTTGTTAATGAAATAATCCGATCATTCATTGCAGAATTCCTATGTGTCCGAGTTGGGGGCTTCAAGACAAACAGGATTCATGGTCTGGGTGACTAAATTAAAGAGTTCGCGGGACGGTTGAGGGCATTAGTAATAATATAGGAGAATTTTTTTGGGGCGCTAAAGACTTTTTTGTAGTATTTTTTTTGTTATTTCCTTATAGATGGTATGGTTTTCCTCTGAGGAGCTTCTTTTCCAGGCTGCTTCCGCTCTTCTGCGTTCTTGCTTTAGCAACGATAGCTGGTCGTTAAACCAGCTGGCGTTGCTTTTCCGGATGCAGGTTTTGCGTTTGGGTGCTACTAAGTCGGCTGACTGTAGTAGAGCCGTGATTATGGCATCCAGTGTTTCTATGGCTGTTTGCTGTAGTTGGATTGTTTTTATTTTGTTCCCTAAAGTAGTTTTAAAGAGCTTTGAGTGGAGCTTCTTCTGAGATCTAGTCCTGTGCGTTGCCACTGGTTTTACGTTTTTTGTTAAGGGGGCGTTTTTGGCAATAGTGAATTTAATTGCATGGTGGTCTGTCCATGGCAATGGTTGGTTTTTCAGAATATTTATTTCCAGATCTTGTCTGAAAATAAGATCAAGCTTGTGGCCAGAGGTATGTGTGGGCCCACATACTAGTTGCTGCAGACCTAATTCTTCCAAGTGGTCAATGCAGGCGTCGGCAACGGGATCATGTGAGGAGTTGGCCCAGAGGTTGAAATCCCCGAGCAGCAAAAGGTGTTTGCTGTTTAGGGTGTAAGTGGAAATGAATTCTGTCAAAGGTGAGAGAAGCTGCGATTTTGCATCCGGTGGTCTATAGCAGACATAGGTGTGCGCAGTCTATTGCATTAGGGTGTGCACCCCAAAGCTCAAACACACACTACCGATCACTCATGATGTTCATTCAAAAAGGGAAGGGGATGGTAAAGGGTAATTAGGGTGTGCCTGGGCACACCTGGCACACCCTGTGCGCACGCCTATGATAGCAGAGTAGAATACGGACGGTCTCCTGGGGATTAGTTTGTAGTTGCAGATTAAGGGATTCCATGAACGGAAGTGGGTTTTAAAAGACTGGTTTAGTGATCATGAGGTGAGTCTTGTGGATCACTTCCAGGCCTCCTCCTCTTTTTCCCCACTCTGTTTTCTGTTATAATGTGATAGTTTTCAGGGACCAGTTCTCCTAGGATGGTGTTACAGTCTGCTGTAAGCCAGCTTTCTGTGATAAAGAGGCAGTCTAAATCGTTTTGTAGAATGAAATCATGGATTTCATGACGATGTTTTACTGCCGATCTTGTATTGACCAAAGCGCATGATATGGGCTTAGGTTGGGGTAGATGTGTGTAGTTTTTGGCTGTCGATCGTCTATTGATTAACAGTTGTTCATTCCTTAGAGTTTTTTTGGTGACAGCTGGTAATATAGAGGCGAATCGCTTTAGGCCCCAGATGATTTCTGCAGAGTATCTAAGATTTGACATAATTGCAGAAAGACACGGGGGGGGGGGGGGGTGATTTTGACGGGGGGTGATTGATGATAATGGGAAAGGAGATATCCAAGCGGGTTCCCCACTCTTCAACCTTCCCTCCCTGTTTGATCCAGAGGAAGGCAAAAAAACTCTTCGCCGTGCTATACCAATCTGCAGTGGCAAGGGAAAAAATTCCTTCCTGATCCCACACAGGCGATCGGCGAACCCTGGATAAAGCACTGATAGTGATGGTTCCTGGGTTGAGGGGTTGGACCTGAGGATAAGGGCAACGGGAATGGGGGTTACGTCTCAGCAGTATCAGAGTTGCTGCTGGGTGTAGCAAGATGGCCGCCAGCCGGGACTAGGCTGAGGCCGCGGACTTTCCAAGTTGCAAACACCGCGAAAACTTGCGGCAGAATTGAGTGGAGGCAGCGGGGATACGGTGATCGTGACTGGGAGTATAGGGGTGGGCCGGAGCGGCGGCTTATCCTGAAAAGAACGGCCAGCTGACTTGCCCAAGGGGAGGTGGACAGGGGGTTAGATAGGTCTGAGAGACCCGGGCCTTACCTTGCCGATGATTAGCTGGCGGAGAGGGAGGCCCAGGGGGAGGAGGAGCGGTTGTCCAGTGTACCCAGCTGGATCCTGGATGCTGGATATTGGATGCAGGGGGTGGGTGAGCCTGCCTGCCTGCCTGGAGCTATGGGAACGCACGTCCTACTCCTAGGAACGTACCCTAGGAGCTCCTGTTGCTAATCTGTGGATCCACTAGGGGGAGCGTAGGCAAGTTACGTTGGTGGGATGAAGTCTGTTTTTAGGCATATCTTGGTTTGTGGGTCCAGCGCACAGATACGTCGGCGCATATTTGTACTTACGCGGCGTATCTGGAGATACGTCGACGTAAGTGCTTTGTGAATCCGGGCCTTGGTATTTATATATACAGTAAAAAGACTGCACAAAACCAATATACTGTATGACTAAGTGAAAATAGTTACTTCACTGTCTTTTATCCACTTTACTAGAAAATTACAGGAAATATTGTATAGGTCCTGGATCAAAATTTTCAATAACGCTACAGATTGTTACAAGTACTACTACACAAAAGTGCTAATTTATGTATATCAATCGCCCATTCATATTGTACAGTGATACTGGCGTCACTGGGATCCTGTAATTACCAGACCTAAAGGGCCTTCTATCCCCATCTCTTTGCTTACATGGCTGATAGCCAACAGCCTACGAGGAGGATTGCTGAGATCATCCATCCAGGCTCTTTACTTGCCAAGGTCTGGTAAGTATACACTTCATCAGGGGAGGGCTGGCAGCCTGAGGCCGTGTACACACGGCAGAGAACCTGGACGGGCAGAACACATCGTTCCGCCCGTCGAGGTTCTCTGCCGGCCGTCGAAATCGGCCGAGGTCCTCGCTGGAATGCAGCTTCCAGCGAGGTTCTCGCTGGTTTCCAGCGAGAACCTCGGTCGTGTGTACGCCGCCTTAGGCCTGGGAGGCAAGTCCAGTCAAGTGGCCCATAGAACGTGGAAAAGTGATGGATCGAGGAAAACAGTCTAAGATTTTTCATGATCACAAGAGTCCACATAGAGCCTCCTCTTACATCAGAGTCCGCACAGATCCCCCTTACATCAGAGTCTGCACAGAGTCCCCCTTGCATCAGAGTCTGCACAGAGTCCCCCCTTGCATCAGATTCTGCACAGAGGCCCCCCTTATATCAGAGTCTGCACAGAGGCCGCCCTTACATCAGAGTCTGCACAGAGCCTCCCCTTACATTAGAGTCCGCACAGGGCCTCCCCTTACATCAGAGTGCGCACAGACCCCATGTACATCAGAGTCCGCACAGACCCCATATACATCAGAGTCTGCACAGACCCCATATACATCAGATTCTGATGTAAGGGGTGTTCTGGGAAACTTGATTTAAGGGTGCATGCTGTGGACTATTGTGTAAAGAGGGCCTCTGCTCACCAAAGCCTGCCCCCCCCCTTTCCTTTAACAAAGTCCACAGAGCACCCCTTTTTATACACTGGGAGGCAGGAGACTCTAGAGAGGATGAGCCTACCACGATGGAGGCTGAGGCGCAGGCAGGCCGTCTGATGCTTTTTTGGGTTCAAACTTCCTGTCCAGTGCCTACACATGCCTGGGGAGTGTGGGCAGGGCAGACTCAGAAGGTGGAGGAGCAGATAAGCTCTACCTCTCCTCGTGTCTGTGCAGAGAGAGAAGGGGATGTCAGCGCTGGTGTGCGCTGGTGTGCGCTGAGGCTGAGCTATGTGTGAGACGAGACATAGCTCAGCTCTGCAGCCATCTACCTCGGAGCTGACACAGGCACAGGTGCACAGTGGGAGGTGAGCAGTGGCTGTGAATTGTGTTAACAGAGCTCCAGCAGGCATATACCTGCTCTGCAAAAACAGCATTTGGTAGTGGTGGCCGGTGGATGTGCATAGTGTCACCAGCCCGGGGGGGGGGAGATTTCCACCCTGCCCCCTCTGTCAGCCCTCCCCTGCACTTCATAGGGAGAGGGATTTGCTAATAGAGTGGAAGCGGGTGTCAGAGCTAATTTCACAGCGGAGCACCATTCTTTGGATCCCTCTTGTGGAACTGTTTTATCAATTTATTTATCACCAGCACTGCATTTCTGCAAGTTACATCAACTAGGAAGAGGTAGGAGCGCTATTTGTTTCTGTCACACACATTCTTCTACATGGTTTGGTAAAAAAATGCCATAAGCGTATATTAATTGGTTTGCGCAAAACGTATAGCGTCTACAAAATAGTGGATATATTTATGACATTTTTATTATCATTTCTTTTTACTAGTAATGGCAGTGATCAGCGATTTTTTATTGGGACTGCAACATTGCGGCGGACAGATCAGACACTTTTGAGACTTTTTTGGGACCATTGACATTTATACAGCGATCAGAGCTACAAATAGCCACTGATTACTGTATAAATGTCACTGGCAGGGAAGGGGATAACACTAGGGTGCGATCAAGGGGTTAAGTGTTCCCTAGGGAGATGTTTGTAAATGACGGCGTCTAGTTGGCAAGCAGTTGATCTTCAACTGCCATAACGCTGCACATGTGATCAGTTATCAAACCAGCCATTAAATGGGTTTACAGTTTGGTTGGTAGCACAACTGATTTTACATTTCGGGCATGTTCTGGGAATGTACCTTTTTTTTAACTGCTTAAGGACTGCTACACGTATAATTCATATACTGCAGGAGGGCGGCCCTTTAGTGCGAAATCCCATACCTATACGTGATTTTATTTACTTAGGGTCTGGGGCGCACTGGCGACGACCCGCTCCCGCTGTTATTGGACACCGGGACCTGCTGATCGTTTCTGAGGTAGACAAAACAGCGGTCTGCCTATGTAAACAATGCAGGTTGCCATTCGTGACAGGAGAATACAGAGATCTTGTGTTTCTGCTAAGCAGGATCACGGATCTCTTTCTTCTTACAGTTCAAGCACCCCCCACAGTTAGAAAGCACACCCTAGAGACACATTTAATCCTTTGATTGCCCCTGATGTTAATCCCTTGTCTGCCAGTGTCATTAATACAGTGACAGTGCATATTTTTTTTTAGCACTGATCACTGTATTAGTGTCACTTGTCCCCAGAAAAGTGTCAAAGTGTCACTTAGTGCCCAATTTGTCATCTGCAATGTGACAGTCCCACTATAAGTCACTGTTTATTGCCATGACTAGTACAAAAAAATCCATAGCTCGGCGCATTTTTTGACTGGCGTAGCACACCTCCTTTAAATGTAGCGGCGCAATCACCATATTCTCGTTTGATTTGCGCAGAAATTAGCGCCTGTGCAACGTAATTTCAGAGGCGTAAGGCGGAGTAATTCAAATTGGGAAGGACGTGGGCGTGTTACATTGAAATGAGCCGTGACCCCATGCAAATGAAGGGCCGGCCGGCTAGCGCATGCGCACATGAAGCAGACCATGGTCAGCACCTCTGTGCGCATGCTCACAACTCTGGAACGGCGCAATCAATTGGAAGTGGACCCGGGCAACTTAGTGAACTACGCAGACAGCATAAATAGACAGACACAAACGCATTTCCTTTGCAAAAGTACATCCCTTTGTATCCCTTCCTATACAGCAAGGTGCTTTTGTTCTGTTGTTTATTAGCGTTTGTTTGTGTCTTTGAGATATTTGGGGACTGTTTTGCAGAGTGATTTTTGTCTTTTATGTGTTTTCTTTGTTGTTATTTTTTTTAAATTAGATTTTTGCTGTGCATTTTTTCTTTTTGCTGGTCAATTTTGTTTTTTTTTGGGTTCTGTTTGTGAATGATTTTGGAATGTGGGGGTGACATTTCTGCTGGAAAAGGGGTGTCACCCTCATTTGTGGTGGAGAAGTGATCCCCAGGTCCGTGTGAATGGTGTATGAATGTACAGTGACATAATTGGAGCCGTGGCATGGTGTTGCTGCTCACAAGTCCTGCATGGTGGGCTGGTGCCAATCCAATGTGATGAGAATGTGATGTGTCTGTGCTAGGGACTACAGTGGTGTGCATGCATGCATTCTCATTGTGCCATGATTAATGTGTGTGTTTAACGTGCAAAGATGCCTAATGTGAGCTGGCTCCTGGCTGCTCTTCCCTCAAAAGACGGGGTAGCCTAGGTTAGGGGGGATTGTCTGGTTCAGGGGTCAGGTCATCACGTATGTCAATCTGCAGGCCCTTTCTTACTGCGAAGTTATGCAGCATGCAACATGCACCAATGATCTGGCATACAAAGTTTGGGGAATATAACAGGGTACCATGGGGGGTTCCGTATAGGAGTCATGAGATGGGGTCCCAGTGCATATGCAGAGTCACCCCGAAGGGATAAGACAGGAGGATGTTAGTAGTGCATGTGCCCCTTGTGATTTCAGCATCATGGGGGGGGGGGGCACCCATGTCACTCACCAACCAGCCAGGTGTCCCCATACATGTTCTGTTCGAAATCTGTGGGGATGGGGGTAGGATTGTATATGTAGCTGTCGTGGGTGTCATGGGTGGTGTCATGTGTTGGGCTGGTGTTGGGCTCCTGCAGGGTTGTGGTTAATTCCAGGATGGCATGAGGGGTGAATCTGAAGATGCGAGATACCTCAGAATCACTCATGCCAAAGATGTCTATGCGTGTGTGATATATCAAGTGAAGAGTGAGGGGCTTGTATCAGATTAGATTATTATATCCATCAAGGTTTTAAAGGCCTATTGAAAGATAGTGAGACCGTGTTTGTAATTTGTATGTATGTTATGTATTGATGTATATATGTATGTATTTTTTTGGTAAAAATATTTATAAAAGCAAAGAATTTTTTTTTGGAAAAAAAAAAAACCTCTCCCGTGTTGGCATACAGTTTGTTGGGCAGCAAGTGTGACTGCTCAGCTCCTCACTAACAGTGTTGCTTTAGCTGACATGTAGACGGATTGTCTAATTTTATACCACCTTTTATATGGTCTAATTTTAGACAGAACGTGCAGCTGTTGCGCACAGCACGTAGCCTGCGCTGCACCAACGTTCTTTTGTGGATCCCCATAACTCCCTCATTTGCATATTTGAATATCAAATCAATGGTGTGTCTAGCGCAGTTTTGCGCGGACGGATGCGCCTGTCTATCGAAATTACGCGGGTCAAAAAAAAGTAGATTTCTTGCGTATCTCGTTTTGGGGATGCGGCGCATCGAAACGCATGCGCAAGTTTAGACTTACGCCGCGCATCTCCTGTAACGCCGGCGTAATCGCTCTGTGAATCTGGCCCTATAACTTTTGTGCAAACCAATCAATATACGCTTATTGGGATTTACCAAAAATATGTAGCAGAATACATATTGGCCTAAATTGATGAAGAAATTCGATTTTTTACATTTTTTTTCATTGGGTATGTTTTATAGCAGAAAGTAAAAAAATATATATATATATTCAGTATATATATATATATATATATATATATATATATATATATATATTTAAATGTCAGTTTTTTTTATTTACAGCGCAAAAAAAATTAAAAAACAGCAGAGGTGATCAAATACAGTACCACCAGAACAAACTCTAGTTGTGGGAAACAAAGACATAAAGTTTGTTTGGCTGCAACGTTTCATGACCGCACAATTTTCAGATAAAATAACACAGAGCCATATCTCAAAAATTGGCCTGGTCATGAAGGGTATAAAACCTTCCATGGTTAAAGTGGTTAAACTGTTAAATTGATGGGCTTGCTTCCGCTTTAATATGGCAGGCAGTGTGGAAGAGTTTTTTATACTGTTGATGTTTTAGCAAAATTGTAGTAATACAATTTTGGAATATTTTATAGATCGAATACCCCCAACAGGCCTTTGAGGTAATTGCAGTCAGCATTGCGATGAGTTGATTTGATATTTATGTAAAATAGCTATGTCTAAAGAGGCGGCACATGCATTGTGGGTGCACGGGTGCCGCCCCCCCCAACACCTCTGCCGCCCTCCCTATCCATGTGCCAAGTCCCAGGACACATGAATTACTATGGCAGGGATAATTGGGGGATGTGTATTTTGAATCACGTGATTAGAGCCAGAGGTTTTAAATTAGGGTGGGCTCGGGGCGCAGAGCACTGCGTCACGATCCCACCCTGATGATTATATCGAATACATTTTAGCTATGGTCACACTACAGTTGTTCACCACCAATCAGGAGGCAGGTCTGTGAGATCTGTTTCCCGATTGACCAAAGCGCCAGGCGACCCTATTGATAGCCTATCACTTTGGCGGACGAGGAGACACACAGGGGAGGAAGCCTGAGGAGCGGACACCGGAGCCTCTGCTGCCTGCACTGGAGGAGAGGAGAAGGACAGCCCCGACACTGCAGGAGAGGAGGACAGCCCCGCCAATGCAGGAAAGGAGGACAGCCCTGCCACACAACAGGTAAGAGCCCGTCCATAGTCCATCTGGTGGTCAGTGCCCTGGGTGGTCTGGCGGTGGGGGGGGTTCGTGCATGTTTTCTGCCCCCCAAAACGAGAACCCACCAGCCGCCTCTGTATGTCTATGTTTTTGACACATTATGGAGCTGTTTTTAAATATCTTCAACATCCATACCTGCTACTGAAGAAGTGGACTGCACTCCAAGAAACTTGTTGATCTGTACAGATATTATATTATTGATAAGGCTTATTGAACATTCGTTGTGGATGAGACCATGTGATATTTTAATATGTAACAACAATACTGTGGCAGTGTGGAGATAAATATGAAATATGGTTTTATGGATTTTATTTAAATATATTTTGTAATAAACTGATTAAATTGTACTTTTTTTAATGTATCTTGTACCTCAAAAATCCCACCTAGACCAAGTTTCCTTTTTCCATGTTTTATAGGGAAACTTTCTAGCCAACCATCTATGTTTCCTTTTATAGCAAATAATTGTTTGAATTTATATGGTCGGTGCCTTAAAAATGTTTGCCCACAAAATCTTTCCACTTTATTCTGTTGTCTTGGGTTCAGCAATTTTTCCTATTACCAGCCTTCTTTCAGGCTTTATAAATTTAAATAAAATTATCACTATTAGTTTATTGTTAGGCTCCTGGCACACTGGAATAAAAAAAAGTTGCTTCTACATGAGTTTTTTGTTCTGCCTGTAGAAGCAACTTAATGTTTAGGGATGAGCTTCGAGTTCGACTCGAACATTGCCTGTTCGCCTGTTCAGCGAACAACGAACAATTTGGGGTGTTCGCGGCAAATTTGAAAAGCCGCGGAACACCCTGTTAAAGTCTATGGGAGAAATATAAAGTGGTAATTTTAAAGGCTAATATACAAGTAATTGTCCTAAAACGTGTTTGGGGACCTGGGTCCTGTCCCAGGGGACAAGTATCAATGCAAAAAAAAAAGTTTTAAAAACTGCAGTTTTTTCGGGAGCAGCAAATTTAATAATGCTAAAAGTGAAACAATAAAAGTAAAATATTACTTTAAATTTCGTACCTGGGGGGGTGGGGGTGGGTGTAATGTTAGAATGTGAAATATTGCATGTTTCCCGTACATAGAACTGTCCCTGCACAAAGTGTAATTTCTGAAAGGAACAAAAGGCATTTAAAACGGGTCACATGCCCTCAACATGGGGGGGATGTCCCCATGTTGATGGGGACAAGGGCCTCATCCCCACAACCCTTGCCCGGTGGTTGTGGGGGTCTGTGGGCGGGGGGCTTATCAGAATCTGGAAGACCCCATTAACAAAGGGAACCCCCAGATCCTGCCCCCCCTATGTATATTGGTAATGGGATACATTGCACCCCTACCATTTCACAAAGGAAGGGTAAATAGTAGTAAAAAACACACACAGACACGGTAGACAAAAGTCCTTTATTAATAAAAAAAAAGAAAAATAATCCAGCGGTGGTAATCCACTCGGTCCCGGCTCCCTGCTCCAATGTTGTCTGTATCCAGTGATGGATGATCTCCTCTCCGGTTCAGCGATGAGAAGATCGTCCTGGATCCAGAGTGCAGCATCGCTGGCCTTCTCTCTCTGCCGGACACCGCCCGGCGAATGAGCTGCTGGAGCTTTGACGTTTCTTATATTTGTGAGGCGGAGCCACCGTCACATGACCCCATCCCCCTCTGACGCACCCTCTGCTACATCACTGGGGAAGTCCAGGCTTTCCCCTTGTGTCAGAGGGGGGCGTGGTCACGTGACGGTGGCCCCGCCGCACAAATATAAGAAATCTCAAAGCTCCAGCTGCTCATTCGCCGGGCGTTGTCCGGCAGAGAGAGAAGGCCAGCGATGCTGCACTCTGGATCCAGGACGATCTTCTCATCGCTGGACCGGAGAGGAGATCATCCATCACTGGATACAGACAACATTGGAGCAGGGAGCCGGGACCGAGTGGATTACCACCGCTGGATTATTTTTCTTTTTTTTTATTAATAAAGGACTTTTGTCTACCGTGTCTGTGTGTGTTTTTTACTACTATTTACCCTTCCTTTGTGAAATGGTAGGGGTGCAATGTATCCCATTACCAATATACATAGGGGGGGCAGGATCTGGGGGTTCCCTTTGTTAATGGGGTCTTCCAGATTCTGATAAGCCCCCCGCCCACAGACCCCCACAACCACCGGGCAAGGGTTGTGGGGATGAGGCCCTTGTCCCCATCAACATGGGGACATCCCCCCCATGTTGAGGGCATGTGACCTGGTACTGTTCAGGGGAGGTGGGGCGCACTCTGTCCCCCCCTCTTTTCTGTGGCCGGCCAGGTTAACATGCTCGGATAAGGGGTCTGGTGTGGATTTTTGGGGGAACTCCAAGCCATTTTTTAAAAAAAATTGGGGTGGAGTTCCCCTTAAAATCCACACCAGACCTGAAGGGTCTGTAATAAATATTTGGGGGGAACCCCACATAATTTTTTTTTCAAATTGACGGCGGGTTTCCCCTTAATATCCATACCAGACCTGAAGGGCCTGGTAATTGAATTTGGGGGGACCCCTGCGCTTTTTTTTAATGAATGAATTCTCTCTGAATTGCCGGAGCCGACAATTCATTATAGCCGCAAGTCCGGTTTTAAATGCCTTTTTTTCCTTTCAGAAATGACACTTTGTGCAGGGACAATTCTATGTATGGGAAACATGCGATATTTCACATGCTAACTTTACACCCCCCCTAGATACGAAATTTAAAGGAATATTTCACTTTTAGCATTATTAAATTCACTGCTCCTGAAAAAAACTATAGTTTTTAAAGCTTTTTTTTTCATTGATACTTGTCCCCTGAGACAGGACCCAGGTCCCCAAACACTTTTTAGGACAATAACTTGCATATTAGCCTTTAAAATTAGCACTTTAGATTTCAAATGTTCGAGTCCCATAGACTTTTACGGGGTTCTAAAGTTCACGCGAACATTTGGTGTGTTCGCAAGTTCTGGTGCGAACCGAACAGGGGGGTTTACAATTTATTTTTTCCTAAATAGCTTCCTATACCTTAGTGCAGTCCTCCTTCACTTACCTCATCCTTCCATTTTGCTTCTGAGAAATCCTCACTTCCTGTTCTTCTGTCTGTAACTCAGTAATGCACGGTGTGGAGTGTCGTGCTCACCCCTCCCTTGGACTACGGGAGAGTCAGGACGCTCTCTACATTGCAGATAGAGAAAGGAGCTGTGTGTTAGTGGTTGTCCTGACTCTCCTGTAGTCCAAGGGAAGGGGCGAGCACGACACTCCACACAAGGGAGAAAGCCTCACATTACTGTGTGGAGTTACAGACAGAAGAACAGGAAGTGAGGATTTCTCAGAAGAAATAAAGACATTTAAAAGCAAAATGGAAGGATGAGGTAAGTGAAGGAGAACTGTACTGAGGTAAAGGAAGCTATTTAGCAAAATAAATGTACCTTTACAACCCCTTTAATACATTTTTATTTATTCCAGAGTTCCTCTTTAAACTCAAGAAGACTTGTAACAATGATTATTTGCATAGTAATAAGTGTGGTGCAAGCAAGAGTAAATCAGATTACAATATTCACAGAAGCTTCCAAACCTGTCGCAATCATTTGTTTGTACTCTAGTCCCCTTCTAATTCTGGCATTAGGGAGATACAAAGGGAACATTTCCGAATAGAAACCCAAGCTTAGTGAAATATAATATATACTCTGTCTTCCTAGCTGGCTTCTAAATTAATGATATGGCAAGATAACCTGAGAATAATGTAGTAATATAATTATTATGTTTATTCTTCAACGACAATAATTTCATAAGCGATGTGATTTCATCACTGAAACACTCTCCGTATTCTACTTTGTTATGTTCCACCAATTATTTCTCAATGTTTAGATTAATATTGCAAGCTATGTTAGAAAGGAAGAAGTGGCGGAAACAATTAATATTACTTTAGGCAAAATAAAGGAGAAGAACTTTCTCACTGTTAAATGAAAATCCAATTCCAAACGGCAAGCAAGAGATTTTGATAATTTTACAGAGCCCAAGTAAAGGTCTATAAAATACTTTACCAAAAGTTCATATGAATGCGGTGCTCACCCCCTAAAGGGTCTGCTGAGTGGTCCCAAGATTCTTTCCTAAACTAGTGTCTTAGCAGCCAAGTCACTATTTGTCAAAAATTTGTATATGCGTATGCTTTTTCTGATGCTTTTTTAACCACTTGCCTACTTGGCACTTTCACTCCCTTCCTGCCCCGGCCAATTTACAGCTTTCAGCGCTGTCATACTTTAAATGACAATTGCGTGGTCATGCTGACATTTTTATCATTTTCTTTACACAAATAGAGCTTTCTTTTGGTGGTATTTAATCACCACTGGGGGTTTTGTTTTTTGCTAAACAAACGAAAAGACCAAAGATTTTGAAAAAAATAAACAAAAATTCTTCGTTTCTGTACTAAAATTTTGCAAACAGGTAATTTTTCTCCTTCATTGATGAGGCCACTGATGGGCACTGATAGGCACTGATAGGCTGCACTCTTGAGGCGACACTGATGAGGCTGCAGTGATAGGCACTGAGGAGGAAGTACTGGTGAGCATTGATAAGGAGGCACTGATGAGACTGCACAGATAGGCGCTGATGGGCACTGATAGGCAGTACTAATGGGCACTGTATCTAAGTGATGTCTCTTGTGGACCTTTCAAACTAGATCCCCAAATCAATCTATTGATCAGCTCCAGAAAAGTTCAGTAGAATAATAGCCCCCCCCCCCCCCCAGCTGACACAGCTAGAACATCAATGAGCAAATGCAGAAACACAGCTGGACTGCCTCGAAGGGCAGTAGCTATTAAAGCCGGAATCTTCTTCTCCTGGATATGAATCTCCCTGCTCCATGTGTAAGTCTATTTATGCTCCCTCCCAGTCACCTACTGTGAACCTTCCCCCAGGGATTGACTGGGACCACATAAATATTTAACTGTAGATTTGACTCTCCCAGTCCACTACTTTCCAAAACCATCCAAGAGGCAGGGGGAAGTAGTTAAAACTACAACCAGTGAAACTCGGAGCAGGCCAGAGCAATCACAAGCAGCCCCACTCATTACAGAGCGGGTTAAAGAACTAAGAGGGTGCTACATCTGTAGTTGCCTAGAAGTTAGTCTATCGGGGGGCGTGGTCTAGCCGTGATCAGAGATGGAGGCTTAATTGGAGAGCTCCCGCCGCTGCTGACTGAAATTTGTCGAATAGGGCGCCGGTAAGACACCCCGATTGTCGGATCGAATCGGACCTGACTCCCGCTAGACCAAGGATACTACTCATACGATCTTTTCGTATCCCCGGGCATTTTTGACTGACTTTCAGCCCTGTGGAAAAACGGCCTGGGATGCCAATGGCCGACATCCAAGAAGGAGCATCACACACTATGCAAGGTCAGCGGGGAAATGACGGGGTAGCCCACCAAACAGCCACCGGGACTCTTCACCCCTCTTCAGAGCGAGAATTGAGTCCTAGTCTGAACGACTTGCATATGGTGGCAGCAGACATAAAAACTGTCTTATCAGCAGCCATAGCGGATCTGAAAATTGACATACGCGCGGTTACAGCGCGCGTATCTGAGGTGGAAAAAACAACTGCGCAACAGAACGCGGCGCTGCGCCATGTAAACCGCAAAGTTGACTCTAACACCCTATACCTGAGAGAATTAAATAGACAAATCGAAGATTTGGAGAACAGAAGTCGAAGACACAACATTAGGGTTAGAGGCTTGTCTGAAACGATCGATTTCGATCGACTACCAGCGGCTATACTGCACATATTCAATGACCTATTGGGACGACCACCCATGTCTACAATTAAAATGGATCGTATGCACAGGGCCTTAAAACCTAAGAGCAAACCTACTGATCCCCCAAGGGATGTCATTTGCCACATAAACGACTTTAAACTAAAAGAAGAAATACTACGCAATGCGAAACTGCGTTCTCATATCGATTTTGAAGGTTTCACCATTTTGCTTTTTCAAGACCTCTCAAATATCACCCTACAAAACAGACGCGATTTAAAACCTCTGCTTGATGCATTGCGGAATAATAACATCACCTACAGATGGAAATTTCCATTCGGATTACAAGCATCCAATCAAGGTCGCTCAGCTATTTTGAGAGTTCCAGAAGACTTAAATTCTTTTTGCAAAACTATGGACATACCATATTTAGACTTGCCTAACTGGTACGCGGAGTTTAGGCCTACTAGCTCGGCTAAGAACCATAAACCGGATGTTGCTATGGAAACCAATCCGTCTAGATTTAGAAGACGTCGATCGCCTTCCGACGGCAGCCCACCAGGAACTTCAGACAAACAGGAGCCATCCCTCCAATCGATGAATCAACCTCGCTCCAGGAAACCAAGACAAGAAAAATGATTGTGTGTATGTAATGTAGACATAATTTCTTGAAAAGTCATACGGTAATGTCAGCATTCTCCTATACTCTCACTCCTTTTTCCAAGTCAGGAGGGGAAGGGGGAAAAGGGTTGAGAGTAGTGTAGCGAATTGCACCTAACTAGTTTTCATTGCGTATATTACTCCTAACTTTTGGAAACATACACTGAGTTAGATGAGGAGAAGCCTTTGTTTATTTTCATTTCTTAGGTTTATTTGTAGCTGTCTATTTTGTTTTTAGACTCATATGGTTAATGTGTTATCACTTACAGATTCTCGTTCTTTGCTTATCCTCACGCTGTGTTGATGTCTTACATCCAATTGTAGAAACAACAATGAAATAATATTTACATGTTGGACATATGTCCATATTTTTCAATGTTACCTTTAAGTTTCCAACTGCTTGTAAGAATTTGATTGAGTCATTCAATTTACACTTTTACGCCCAAATTTAATTGTTTTGCCAGTCTGTCTGCGGCGGTGGACGTGACAATTGGGCTATTCATCTTTAGACCTGGTTCACACCAACCCCCGCAAAGTAGTTCTTGTTGGACTTGTTCCTTGAAGAATACTACTTTTTTTTTTCTCTCATACCGTACACCTCTTCCCGTTAGGGATTAGCCCTTTCCCCATTGTTTTTCTTTTTTTTTTTCTCATTGATATTGTCATTTATACGGTATTGTTTTTCACATCTATAGTTACAGACTTCTTAGCTCCTCCCCCCTTGTGCCTGTTCCATCCCCCTATCTGTTTTTATTTCTCCCCCGGTTATGACCATGACGACCTACTGTAATAGTACAAAGACTGCCCAGAATAACATCAAGGTCTACTCCCTTAATGTTAAAGGCCTCAATGTCCCTGAGAAGAGGTCCAAACTCATGCTTTTATTAAAGAGGTCTAAAGCAGATATAATATTTTTACAAGAGACCCATTTTAAGACTGACAATTTCCCTTCATTCTCTGACAAATTGTTCCCTCATATGTTTCATGCAACTTGCTCGGACTCTAAAACCAAAGGAGTATCCATACTCATATCCAAACATTGCCCTTTTCAGATATTGGATACCAAACTTGACTGTGATGGCAGATACCTGTTCCTCAAAGGGTTACTACATAATAGACCGTTAACTTTAGCTAACATTTATGCCCCGAATAGATTACACGCCCAGTTTTTCAGGACTATGATTCAAAATCTAGATTCCTTTACGATTGGTTCGTTGATACTGGGAGGTGATTTTAATTTGGCCCTTAATCCACTGCTTGACACGTCTTCTGGCTCTTCCAAATCTTCATATAAGGCCTTAAGTGAGGTAAAACGATTATTACGTGACTTGTCGATTCACGACTCTTGGCGTATACTGAACCCCTCCTCCAAAGACTTCACATTTTACTCTCCTCCTCACAATACCTACTCTAGAATAGACTATCTTTTTCTATCCCAAAATGATCTAACTTCTATAGTAAATGCTTCAATTGAACCTATGATTCTGTCGGACCACAACCCGATCACCCTAACTTTGACCTTCAAGGATACACCGTTTATCCCTAAAACATGGAAACTTGATGATTCTTTATTAAGCAACGCTGACAATTTGCAGCATCTAGACACTAAAATCTCTGACTACTTCAAATATAATTCTGACGATATTACGCATCCCTTGTTCGTTTGGCTCGCTCACAAGTGTGTCATTAGGGGGGAATTAATATCCTTGAGGGCCAAAAGGAATAAATTGTGCCGTGCCCAAACTGATGACTTGATTAATAGGATAGCTGCTCTGGAGCTTCTACATAAGCGTTCACTAGCTCTTGATTCTCTTAGGGAACTCTCAGACCTTAGATCGGAACTATCCCATATCTTAGATAACAAGATCAAACGTAATTTTATTCTCTCTAGAAAATTCTTTTATGAATTTGGGAATAAAACTGGAAAACTATTGGCCAAATCTTTAAATTCGACACCCAAAAAATTTGGAAATGTATATTCTATTACTGACCCGCACGGTATTAAACATACCTCAACCTCTGAAATAGCAGAACAATTCCGTGTTTTCTACTCCAAATTGTATAATTTACCGCCTGAAGCCCGTCCTAATGACTCTACCTCAGGGATAGACTTAATAGCGGATTTTTTGAAATCATTTAGCCCAAAACCTCTGAATGTGGTCATTTCACGGGACCTTGATAGACCTCTCGAGTTGTCTGAGGCACTTCTGGCCCTACGACAACTTAAGACTGGCAAAAGCCCGGGACCAGATGGTTTTTCTGTTAATTATTATAAAACCTTTCAAGACTTATTGATCCCTCAGTTCATTAAAACGTTTAATTCTGATCCCTTTCCTTCTCCACTTCCAAATGAACTTTTGGAAGCCCATATTGTTGTAATCCCAAAGCCAAATAAAGACAAAACATTAGTGTCCAATTATAGGCCCATTTCTTTATTAAACGTTGATATCAAACTATATGCCAAAATTATTGCAAACCGCCTTTTGCCTTTGATCCCACAGCTTGTTTCCCTTGACCAAACAGGCTTTACACCAGGGAGGGAAGCTAAGGATAATACTATTAAAACTCTTCTTATCCAACAATGGCTTGTCAAATCTAAATCCCCGGGTTTTCTACTGTCCCTGGACGCTGAGAAGGCCTTCGATAGGATTGCCTGGGATTATATGCACGAAGCTTTAAAAGCTCTGGGATTGCACGATCGTATGTTGAATTTTATCAAACTCTTATATTCATATCCCACAGCGAGAATAAAAGTCAATGGTGACCTGTCGGAGGCCTTCTCGGTGACAAATGGCACTCGTCAGGGTTGCCCTTTGTCTCCAATAATATTTGTGCTTATTTTGGAACCTTTCCTGCAAAAACTGAGAGAGAATGTAGACATTAAGGGTATTAAAATAGGCGATAAAATCTATAAACTAGCGGCCTTTGCGGACGATATTCTATTGTACCTGTCAAACCCTATAATCACTATCCCAAACTTATTGAAAGATTTTTCTTTATTTAGGCGCATCTCAAATTTCAAAATTAACTTTTCTAAATCAAAGGCGCTTAATATTTCTTTGCCAAATCCATTGGTTGACCAATGTAAACTTAATTTCCCGTTTATATGGGAGGATGATTCAATATCTTACCTAGGCATTGCCTTAACATCTAATCTAGATACTCTATATGTTAAAAATTTCATACCTCTACTAAATACGATTAAATCGGATATGGTCAGATGGGAGAAAGGTCTATTCTCATGGTTTGGCAGAGCGAATATTGTCAAAATGAACATTTTACCTAGACTTTTATATCTATTCCAAACAATACCTATTAGGATCCCTTCCACTTTCTTCAAAACCTTTAAAAAAGTATGCTTGAAGTTCCTTTGGAACGCTAGGCAACCCAGAATCAAGTGGGACAAACTTACAACCCCAAAGCACCTGGGCGGTATTGGACTACCAGACATTAAAAAATATTATTGGGCCTCTCATATAACCAGGATTGTGAACTGGCACCTTCATGGACCCTATAAGGATTGGGTTGATCTGGAAGACCGTTTATCTTCCACTCCTATTCCTCTGAAATGTCTCCCATGGATTAACACTTCTAAACTCCCACCGAAAACTAGTTCTCATCCCATTACAGGTACTTCCCTAAAAATTTTTAGACACTTGTGCAAAACTTACAACTTATCCACCATGTATGGACCCCTCACCCCTATTCACCATAATCCCGAAATCTTTCAAAGATCTCACTCTACTGTATCCTCCGACTTTCTTACATTTACACATTGTAGAGCTGAATCTTTCTTTGAGAGGGGTACCCTATTGACCTTCGAAACCTTCTCCTCCCTTTTCGCGAATTCTGCCATCACGCACCAAGACTTTGACAAGATTGCTTTGTTTCTGAACAAGTTTGGTTCCACAAGTATCTGGCATAGGCAAAGGACACGATTCGAATCCATTTGTTTAAGTACTGACCCCCAAAATCATTTAATATCTATCATATATGACATCTTGAATAAAGATGTAGACCCACAAATGGACGACACAAATATGAAATGGGAGAAGGATCTGAAAATCTCAATCCCAAATGACCAGTGGGATTCAATTTTTTTCCACCTACACAAAGGTTCGACGAATGTCCTGACTCAGGAGAATAGCTATAAGTTATATTCGAGATGGTATAAGACTCCTTTGGTCATTAACAAATACAATCCGAACTATTCCCCAATGTGTTGGAGGTGTAAAGCTAACCCCGGTTCACTTCTCCACATATGGTGGGAATGTCCTCTCATCTCACCATTCTGGACTGATATTCACAAGCTCATCTCTTCAATTACTTCTTATACCCCTGATTTTACAGCCGGACAGTACTTGCTACACCTATCGTCTTTATCTAACTCAGTCTATAAAAATTCTATTATCGTTCATCTAATTAATGCGGCCAAATTATGCGTCCCCAACAAGTGGTCCCAAGCATCTCCTCCTAGAGTCTTGGACTGGATACGTAAAGTTGACCATATTGCTAAGATGGAAGAGTTGATTTCACAATCTAGAGACACTTCGAGAAAATATAGCGAGAAATGGGCTTGTTGGACACAGTTCACGAAATCTAATGAATATAAGATGTTGATGCATACTTAACTAAGTTTGGATTAGGGAAAACATTCTTTAACATTCTTTCATCTTCCTTTTTTAGGGTTTGTCTTTGTATATTCTAAACGCTTGTTATATCGCAACCACATGTATTTATCCCCTCTCTTACCCTTCCCCCTAAGTACTTCTTGTTCAATTACTACTTATTCACTGATTTATTGTGCTCTTATATTTATACTCTTGTATAGAACCACTTGTTATTTGCTTATACCTATTGTATGATGTTGTGCTTTATATTATTGCTTTATGTATACTTATATATCTTAAATACCAATAAAACATATTAAAAAAAAAAAAAAAAAAAAAAAAAAAAGAAGTTAGTCTATCATTTGAATTGAATAACATTAAATATACCAATATATGTATACATAAACAAATGTCCTTTCCTATATTAATATCCGAATGAAGGAATTTTACAGTGGAAAGAACTGTTATAGTTATTGAACTCCTTAAATCTCAATAGAAGTATTGTACAGGAAATCTCTGACCACAATTTGGGTTGAGAGGGTTGTGCTAACCAATGCCTAATGAATACAATCCGTTAAGCTTGCTTGAAGCTTTTAGATAGAAAGTATATATACACAGACTTCTATAAAGTCTGCTGTTTTTTACCTTTCCTAATCTTGAATAAATAAAGATATCACAATTCAATTTATCCTAAAGTTCACATGTTCATAAATTGTATTGTGAATAGGCTGATAAATATTAGATTAAAGAAGGCTTTCTAAGAAGCATCCTTACCTTCTTTTTATTGGATATATATGATAAGACACATATTACATTATATAATGATTATTTAATAAAGAAAACGGTAGTAAGGAAAAAAAAGGATTTTTAATAAACAGCTTACCTGTAAAATCCTTTTCTTGAAGTACATCACGGGACACAGAGCGCATAGCCATTACACTTGGGTTATATGGGTACCTTCAGGTGTGGACACTGGTGTAATCAATTTCACAGGAAGTTTCCTCCCTATATAACCCCCTCCCACTGGGAGTGCTTCAGTTTTGTAGCAAGCAATTCTCCTGAGGTTACACAATGTTCCCCAAAAGAGGGGTGGGAGCTCTGTGTCCCGTGATGTACTTCAAGAAAAGGATTTTACAGGTAAGCTGTTTATTAAAAATCCTTTTTTCTTTATCATACATCACGGGACACAGAGCGCATAGACATTACACTTGGGATGTCCTAAAGCAATGCTCTATGAAGGGAGGGAGACCGTAAGGCCAAGAATAGCCAAATAAAAACATTGTCAGGAGAAAACATGGCTCCACCAACAGAAAAACAAGGGGGCGTGAACCGGGCCAGAGGATTCTATACTGCTGCCCGTAGGACCGCCTGCCCAAAAGCTGCGTCCGTACCCTTTGCAACGTCCAACTTATAAAATTTAGTAAACGTATGTATGGAAGACCAGGTTGCCGCCTTGCAAACCTGTGCCATAGAGATCTGATGGTGTGCCGCCCAAGAGGCACTCATGGCCCTCGTAGAATGGGCTTTAACTGATAAGGGAGGTGGAACGCGCTTCAGACCATATGCCTGAAAAATCAGCTGCTTAATCCACCTAGCCAAGGAAGACTTGGCAGCCGGCTGACCCTTCTTGGGGCCATCCGGAAGAACAAAAAGCACATCTGTTTTCCGAATCTTCTCTGTAGCCTTGAGATAGACCCTCATGGCTCGAACCACGTCCAAAGTATGAAGCCGTCTTTCCTCTCTGGACTGGGGAGTAGGAAAGAAGGATGGTAGGACTAGGTCCTGATTCAAGTGAAAACTGGATATGACCTTAGGAAGGAAAGAAGGTTGAGGCCGCAGAACCACTCTGTCCTTATGCAGAATAAGGTATGGCTCCCTGCATGACAAGGCTGCCAGCTCGGAAACCCTTCTGGCTGAAGCCATAGCCACCAAGAAAACCAACTTTCGGGTTAGTAGCACAAGAGGGATTTCTGTCAGAGGTTCAAACGGCTGCCTTTGTAAAGCTGACAAGACCAGATTTAAATTCCAGGGGCAGAGGGGAGCTCTAATAGGGGGATTCACATGCAAGACCCCCTGCAAGAAGGTTTTCATAAGCGAATGGGTGGCCAAGGGTCTTTGAAACCATATTGATAAAGCCGACACCTGCCCCTTTAGAGTACTAAGAGCCAACCCTTTGTCAACGCCAACCTGGAGGAATCACAAGATCCTGTCAATAAAAAACTTTCGAGGATGCCATTTTTGAGACTCGCACCACTCCACATAGGTTCTCCAGACTCTGTAATAAATATTTCTGGAGACCGGTTTCCTAGCCTGAATCAACATAGATATGACCTGAGCTGAGAGGCCTCTGCCCTTAAGAATTAGGGATTCAGCTGCCAAGCCGTCAAATTTAGCTGCTGTGAAGCAGGATGGCAGATTGGGCCCTGAGACAGCAGATCTGGGCGCAGGGGGAGCGGCCCCGGCGCCCCAACTGACATCTTCACGATGAGTGCGTACCAAGCCCTCCTGGGCCAGGCTGGGGCCACCAGGATCACAGGCCTGCGCTCCACCCGGATCCTCCGTAGAAGGCGGGGAATCATCTGCAGTGGAGGGAACGCCTACAGAAGAGAAAACTGGTGCCAAGGGCAAACCAACG
Source organism: Rana kukunoris (assembly GCA_029574335.1). Taxonomy (NCBI): domain Eukaryota; kingdom Metazoa; phylum Chordata; class Amphibia; order Anura; family Ranidae; genus Rana; species Rana kukunoris. The sequence goes on along the minus strand of CM056050.1, from coordinate 576,120,319 downwards.
CATCGGTCCCGTAGGCCGAGGGATCCCTGGCTCGGGATATGAATTTGTCCAATTTTTTGTTGGATCTCGTTGCCATAATGTCCACATCTGGGACTCCGAATCTTTGGCAAATCTCTTGGAATACCTGGGGGTGAAGAGACCATTCCCCCGGAAGCAACTGTTGACGACTCAAAAAATCTGCTTGAGAATTGTCTATCCCTGAGATGAACACCGCCGAGATGCAGGGTACATGGGCTTCGGCCCATGAGAAAATCAGGTTTACTTCTCTTTGGGCTGCTGGGCTCTTCGTGCCCCCCTGGTGGTTTATGTATGCCACCGCAGTGGCGTTGTCGGACTGTATCCTTACTGGCAGAGCCTGAAGGGGGAGAGTCCAGGCGATCAGGGCCAGTCGAGCAGCTCTGATCTCCAAGATATTGATGGGAAGCAGTTTTCTGCCCCCGACCACAGCCCTTGCTGGGTCTGTTCTTCTAGAACTGCCCCCCAACCTAACAGGCTGGCATCCATGGATACTATCTTCCACGTGATGGGGCAAAAGGATTTCCCTTTTGACAAATTTTGAGAGACCAGCCACCAAGACAGGCTGCGCCGGACCTTCGGGGAGAGCACTAACGGACGATCTAACGCCTGAATGGATTTGTTCCAAGCAGAGAAAATGGCTGCCTGAAGATATATGGTATGGATCTGGGCGTAGGGCACAGCCTCGAAGGCGGCCAGCATCTTCCCCAGCAGTCGCATACATAGGCGAATAGTCGGCCTCTTCTTGCCTAAGATCACTTGAACTGCTTGAGTTATTGATCTGATCTTTGCTTGAGGTAAACTTATCCTCTGGCAGTCTGTATCTAGCCGAAGGCCTAGATATTCCAACTGCTTTGTGGGTTTCAATACCGATTTTTCTAGGTTTACAATCCACCCGAATTCCTCTAGATGCTGAACTGTGCGACCTACTGCCTGATTGAGGTTGGAAGCTGAGCTGTCGATAACCAGAAGATCGTCCAAGTATGCCAAGACTAAAATGCCTTCTGTCCTTAGGACGGCTAGCACCGGGGCTAACACCTTTGTGAATAACCGCAGAGCTGTTGCCAACCCGAAAGGGAGGACTACGAACTGGTAATGGCGGTGATCTATCATACAACGAAGAAACCTGTGATGTGCCGGGTAGATCGGCACGTGCAGATACGCATCTTTTATGTCTATAGATGCTAGAAAGTCGTCTTGATGTAGGCTGGCTGCCACCGAACGTATGGACTCCATACGAAAGGTCTGAATGTTTAGAAAGCGATTTAGGCGTTTGAGGTCCAAGATAGGCCTGACGTTGCCATTGGGCTTTGGTATTATGAAAAGGTTGGAGTAGAATCCCAGACTCCATTCCTGGGTTGGTACTTCTACAATTACTCCTTGGAGCCAGAGACGATCCAATGCTTTTACAAGAGAGGCCCTCTTTAATGGGTCGCTTGGAAGACTTTACCCCTGAAAATGAGGAGGGGGGACTTCCCGAAACTCTAGCTTGTAGTCCGTGGTTACCACGGATCTTACCCAAGAGTCGGGAATTCTGGCCTTCCACACTTCGGAGAAAAACCGAAGCCTTCCCCCCACCCAAGAGAGTGGGGGCGCCCCTTCATGAATCTGACTTGAGGACTGGTTTAACCGGCTTGCGAGGCCATGGCCTCTTGCCTGTCGTGGCTTGTCCTTGTGGGCGGCTATTAAATGCTGAACGCCCGGGAGGCCGTCGATACTGACGGGAAGTTGAAGGGGCCGAGCCTGTGAAGGCCTGTCGCTTAAATGCGGGCCCACGCGATCTTTTCTTGATAGGCAAGAAAGAACTTTTACCACTTGATATGGTCTGGATATATTTATCTAGGTCTTCACCGAATAGTCTCCCACCATGAAAGGGAAATCCTGCTAAAATCTTTTTGCAGGGTGCCTCTGCTGACCAGTTTTTTAGCCACAAAAGGCGACGCATATGAACCAACAGCAGAGATAAACGGGACGCCTGTTGAACGGAGTCCTTAATAGCATCTACTGCAAAGCAGAGAGCTCTTGGGAGGTCAGCCAATTCACGAGCTTGCTGAGCCGGTATGTCCCTTAATATCGGTTTAGTCTGATCCTTTAAAGCCTGACAAACGCCAATGGCTGCCACTGCTGGCTGAACCACGGCACCTACTGTGGTAAAAGAAGCCTTCAGTAGGGTCTCCAATTTTTTGTCGACTGGATCTTTAAACACCTGGACATTTTCCACCGGACAGGTCAGGAATTTATTTACGCAGGAAATGGCTGCGTCCACGGTAGGGAGTGCCCATTTCTTTGCAAATTCTTCTTCCATAGGATAGAGAATGGTGACCCTTTTAGGAGGGATAAAAATCCTTCCGTAACATAAATGGGAATGGGTTGATTGGGGGCCGCCTCTGCCCCTAGCACCCTCAATGGCTCCTGCATGATGCTGTTCGGTGGTCTATCTGGTGAGGGTGGGACCACTGGAGCCTGGCCCAAATCCTCTGACCCCGTTGGAGACCCCTTTACTTTTTTGGCACCTTTTGCAGCCTTAGCTGGTCCTGATCCCTTGGGAGCCATTGCACAACCTTGAGACACCCCTACAGCCAACACCCAACTGTTGTAGCTAGAAGTGAAACATTAATAAGGACAGGCTATGGTAAAAAAAAAATATATATATTTTTTTTAAATTTTCATACGCCTGAGAAGGCGGCAATACCGAGGAGAGTCCTGTGAGTATTGCCACACCAATGCCCGTTAGCTGGAGTCCAAGGTTGCACCGACTCAGATACTGCCAGATCTAAGGCTGAGTCCCTTTAAGAAAAAAATCTTTTTTTTTTTTTTTTTTTTCTGGTCAGTGTGGACTAAGTCCAGACCTGAAGATCCACAAACCACCACTGGGTGTCACTGTTAGCCAGAAATGGCTCAGCTGCGTGCTCTGTGTCCTCACTCTCCACTGCTCTCAGGAGGGAATGACCAGCCAGGAAATGCTTTTTTTTTTTTTTTGCTTTATCTGAGACCTGACGCTGCTGGCCCGCCCCCCCCACGCTGAAACCAACATGGAGGAAGCAGAGAGCAGAGGAGAAGCCTGGACCAGCGCTAGTAACACAGACACCCGGTAAGCCACTAATCTTTGTAGTGCACACATAGAGGAAGCTGTCCCCCTAGGCTTCCTAGGAAACAGGAGTTTTGTCAGCACTTCCTCTCTATACACGTGGGGCTGCAGTATCATGCTAACAGGCAAATCTGGGGGGAGTAGCAAAATACATATCTTTAAAAGCATATATATATCTACATGTTATCTGGGTAAACATTAGTACATCCCATCCTGCCTCAAAAGACATAGTGGAGATAGCGGCTGATGCACAAGCATACCATTAGCCAACCCAGAACCCCCAGGGGGATACCTACTGTCGAACCAAGTCCCGCAGGTTCCCTCTTACCTGCTCCACGCCGCAGGGTATTGCAAAATGCAAGAGGCCCAGCCTTCCCCCATCTCCGTGGGTATAGTCTTGGACCTTCAGGGACCGGGGTCCTGTGTTAAGGAACCCACACCCCTGGACCTATATAGCATCCTGACATCAGTAGCGTTTAGTTCTTGGAAGAGACTAAGGCACTGGAGCCCAGAATCCAGCCCTCCAAGGAGAGGCATTATAGGCAAAACCCCACTCCAGCAGGGCCCGGGTACCGTACACCTTGGCTTTGAAGCACTTCGGACGGATCCGGCTAGCTATCCTGGGTCCCGAGACCTCCGAGGGACAGCTAGACGTGACCAACACCTAAGACACTGGCGAAAAAACTGAAGCACTCCCAGTGGGAGGGGGTTATATAGGGAGGAAACTTCCTGTGAAATTGATTACACCAGTGTCCACACCTGAAGGTACCCATATAACCCAAGTGTAATGGCTATTCGCTCTGTGTCCCGTGATGTACGATAAAGAAATCTGGATGGATGAAATGTACACACAATATTATGTAATGTTGTACTGCTCTGGATTTTATAGTACAGCTATTGGTTTGGTTTTATAAATTCTTTATTCATTTTCATATAACATAAATAACAATACAGAAATGCACATACCGTAAAAAAAATAAAATAAAAGAATGCAAAAATTTCTCAAGTCAATTGGCAAACTACGTAGCCTTAATTTACTGAATTTAATGCAACAAAATTATTTCTTTTTTATAGTAATTTTTGTCTGAAATTAAGCATAAGCCCCTTCCTAATTTATAGTATTATATTTATGCCGCATACACACGATTGGAAATTCCGACAAGAAAAACATGTTGGCTCAAACTTGTGTGGCATACACACGGCCACACAAATGCTGTCGTAAATTCTGACCATCAAGAACGCGGTGATGTACAAGACATACGAAGACACAAGATTAATGAAGTTCAATAGGCAGTTTGGCTCTTCTGCTTGATTCTGAGCATGCGTGTTTTTTTACGTGTCAGAAATTATATTCAGACGAGTGGATTTGCCAATAGGAACTTTTCCCGTCGGAAAAATAGAGGACCTGCTCTCAATCTTTTGTTGGTGGAAATTCTGACAGCAAAAGGCTGATGAAGCTCACATCGGACTTTTCTTGTCAGAATTTCCGATCGTGTGTACGTGGCATTAGGGAAGATAGAGGTAAAATTATTGCATGCTTAAATATATTAATATTTTCTGTTTAATTTTTATTCATTTTTATAGTGTACAGAACCAGCCTATTGTACTATTTTGTGAGTAGGGTGAATGAAAATTAGTGTTTTTATTTTCACAAAATGTCATCAGACATTGGGAGATTTAGGCCGAATTAAAAAAAAAAGGTGAAATGCACTGAAGTCAATTGGGGAGACAGAATTAAATTGGTTGGTGTGGCTTTTACGGGTACTATGGGTTTTAAATCATGCCTTTTGGTTATGGAAGCTTCTTTCAACTTTCCTGGTCTTGTTCTTGTACCAAAACTTTGTCTTATTACTATAATGAAATGCACAATATTGGAAAAAATACAAGGAACACAAAATCAAATAAACAAAAAATACATATTATAAAAGATTAGTGCAGTGCATAAAAAATTAAATTGATGCAATGAAAGTGTAAAAAGGTGAAAAAACACAGAAAAACCTAAAACAAAAAAATGTCCAAATGTCTCACCTGTGGGTCAGGGATCCCCATTGCTTGTGGTGCTGGGCAGAGGGCAAGGAGACCAGAAAACATCCATTCATTGATTTCTCCCAGCTAGAATATGCACAGGAGAGATGTGCAATACATCATTTCCGATCAGCTGTCACTTTCCACCTTTTTTGTGGGCAGGGAAGAAGCTAATGGAATGCGAACTGTGCTTTAGTGGAATGTAGGTGAAGCATCAGGGGTTAGATTATCCACTTGCTTACTGGGCACATAAACCCCCTTCGTGCCGGGGCGAAATTTCAGCTTCCGGCACTGCGTCGTTTTAACTGACATTTGCACGGTCGCACGACGTGCCTCCTAAACAAAATTAACGTCCTTTTTTCCCCCACAACAGAGCTTTATTTTGGTGGTATTTGATCACCTCTGCGGTGTTTATTTTTTGCGCTATAAACAAAAAAAAACGACTATTTAAAAAATATATATATTTTTTTTACTTGTTGCTATAATAAATATCCCATTTTTTTTTTTTAAAAAACAATTTTTTTTCTCAGTTAAGGCCGATACGTATTTTTCGACGTATTTTTGTAAAATACAAAAAAAAAACAAAAAAAAATATCACAATAAGCGACTGGTTTGCGCAAAAGTTATAGCACCTACAAAATGGTGAACAGAATTATGAATTTTTTTATTTAATTTTTTTACTAGTAATGGCGGGGATCTGCGATTTTTATTTAGACTGCGATATTGTGGCGGACATATCGGACACTTTTGACACAAATTTGGGACCATTCACATTTATACAGCGATTAGTGCTCCAAGGTCTCTGATTTTAGAAAAGAAACAATTTTTTTTGGAGTTTGATTTTTTTTTTTTTAAACATGTGCAAAAATATGCAAACATTTCTCTGGCAGCAAAAGGGTAAAATCAAAACCAAAAATATTAAAGTTTCCCTTTAAGAGCCTACCTGTAAAACCGATGAGTCCCACAAACCATAAATCTTTAGGAACAACTTTTAGGTATCCTTTTAATTTCCCCTCAAATACATTTTTTCAGATATCACAGAATATATCTAGCTTTGTCAGAAAACACATTTGAATTTAAATAGAAAATTAAACTTTGTAGTGTCTGTAGAGACAAAGTGACTTAACTTTCATTTTACAGCAAAAAGCGCCAATGGAACTAATAGCTTATAACTGACTCTTCTGTATCTAGCTGACATGGAAGCATTGCTCATTATAGTGGAGGGGCTTATATTAATGAACAATACAGTAGTTAAACAGATGTCTTGGCAGTGGAATACAATGAAAGCAGATGAAGATTAATTATGTAGATTTGTTGAAAATTAAAATTTATCACTATATAAAACTCCTATGGATATTACGTCTTAGTAATGGATGCTTCCCATTAATGATGTACCGCTCACCTCCCTTTTAATCGAATAAATCTGTAAAAAGATTGTTGAAGAAACTGACAGATTGTGTCAGGAATTGGTACGTGGGAGTTCAGCTGACATGCACTGGCATATATATATATTCAAAGATGGCCACATGAAGCCAAGGCACCGTGCAACCCCCGGGGGTTTCCCCATCAACAGCATGCTCCATACCGACTTACTCGCACCACCAGAGATCCAAAGCACTCCTGGAATACACAGCAGACGTTGGAGCCGCGGGTGTCAGACAGGTGTGAGGAAACCTACAAAAAACAAAGAAAGCGGCGCCCTCTAAGCGTAGCATTGGATTTATTAAAAATGAATAAGCAAGTAAATTCCTATGAGATGGGTACTCACAAACATGCAGAAATGAGGGCGTATCAATACAGTGTCATCCGTGAATGGGATCCCGGGTAGATGAACTCTGCTGGAAGTGATGAAAGGATGGTAACAATTCTCTTTGCAGGGAAAGCACACGACAGGTAGTTCCTCCAGCACATACAGGTCACAACCTCTCTGGGGGTCCCTGGATGGTCATCCGACACTGGTGGACCAGGGAGACGACAGGGAAGCCGTGTAACAGCCGTGTAGCGGCAGGGGAACGCAGCCGTGGAACACTAAACAGCAGAGCGTCACTTCCGGGATAGGTCACGGGCGGTGAAACCTCCCGCCAGGGAAGTGGTGTCACATCATCTGGATAATTTAGGATTTACCTGGATATGGTACAATCAGAAATAGGTGCGCTCCGAGGTGAATTACATCATCTGGAATACACAGCAGACGTTGGAGCCGCGGGTGTCAGACCGGTGTGAGGAAACCTCCCGCCATTGGAATACAAGGGAAGCGGTGTCACATGATCTGGAGAATTTAGGATTTACCTGGATATGGTACAATCAGAAATCGGTGCGCTCCGAGGTGAATTACATCATCTGCCTGAAATTGTGCGTCTGTTTTAACCACGCACATACGCAATGATCTTAGCCACCTGCCCTGCGGGAGACGCTGCATCCCTCCAACGGATCCATCAGCTGTATATCTACTAAGCCTGTTTGACACTCCTGAGAGGGACAGTCACAGGCTTCTTGGTAAGCCTTGAATCCTGCTGGTGTCAGGTCACTTTTGAATATCTTCCTCACCCTTTGGATTCTTTCTACTGGACACTTTTTACATTTGAACGTTGCTCAATCCTTATGAGAGGGGTTGAATACCTCTTTCTATGTATAGACGCATATACCACTAATGTTGATTTTTCACATTGACCATTCACTGGCTTATATTTATATCTAAATTGTTCACTCTATACTATGATATGTGATAGAGTCTTTAGATATCTTTAGTATTTATCCAGCGCTACACTGTTTTTGCACATTATCAAACAAAGGGGGTTATTTACAAATCCACTTTGCACTACAAGTGCACTTGAAAGTGCATTGGAAGTGCAGTCACTGAAAATCTGAGGGGTAGATCTGAAATGAGGGGAAGCTCTGCTGATTTTGTCATCCGAACATGTGCAAGCTAAAATTCTGTTTTTTTTATTTTCCTTGCATTTCCCCCTCAGATCTAAATTGACTGCACATCCAAGTGCACTTTCAGTGTAGTGCAAAGTGGATTTTCCTTTAGTAAATAACCCCCAAAGTCTTTAAAGAAAACTCTGGGGGGTGTTTACCCAGCTGGACACTTCTAAGAATTGTAAACTAGACAAGAGTTAATAGATATCGGGTTTGTCTCCCTAACCGCCTGCCGGCCATCGCACGAGTATTTACGCCGACAGAATGGCATGGCTGTGCAAATGGACGTATATATACGTTCCCTTTAATTTGCCGGCCGTGTGTTCGCACGAGCGCCGCTGACGGTGCTCTCGCGACCCTGTCACAAGCTCCTTGACCGTACCCGTGGAACCTGCAGACTCTTCCTAGTGACATGTCACTGATCGTCTGTTCCCTGTCATCAGGAACAGCGATCAGTGATGTGTCACGGCAAGCCACGCCCCCTAACAGTTAGTAGCACTCCCTAGGTCACACATAATCCCTTCAGCGTCCCCTACAGGTTAAACTCCTTACTGCCAGTGTCATTTTTACAGTAATCAATGCCTTTTTATAGCACTAATCACTGGAAAAATTACAATGGTCCCAAAATGGTGTCAAAAGCGTCCGATGTGGCCACCATAATGTCGCAGTCATGATAAAAAATCGCTGATCGCCGCCATTACTAGTAAAAAAAAAAATATTACTAAAAATGCCATAAAACTATCCCCTATTTTGTAGATGCTATAACTTTTGCACAAACCAATCAATAAACGCTTATTGAAATTTTTACCAAAAATATGGAGAAGAATATGTATCGGCCTAAACTGAGGAAAAAAAAAGTTTTATATATTTTTTGGGAATATATATTATAACAAAGATGCAGAACTGATATATAAAGACTCCCACAGAGTCTACAAAAAGTCCTGCAGCAGCGCTGAAAACTGTGCGTTTGCGTGAGCAACAGTTAGTATAATGCCCAGGAAAGGTGTGCTTTATTGAGTGCTTTATTCACCATGGGATGTTCACCGCGTGGGGGGATATAAGGTCCCCTTCGGGGGATACACTCATCAAATGACAAGGTATAAAAAGCATTCAATACACCTCCGTGTTCACTGCCTTTAGGTGTACGTTTATCAAACATTGGTAATTTATCTCATTTCAGTTCTCAGCACTTCTCAAAAAAAGATCTTCTCCTCTGGCACCCTGTTTATGAAGCGGTGAACATTTGTTCTCAGAATGAGATGAGATGAGAAGTTTTTCACCTGAACACCTGAGATCTGAGTAGAAGAGGGAGGGCTGCCTGTGATCTCATGAGAAACTTGTGTGATTACAGAGCAGCTGAGTTTTAAAAGTGAAACCAAAGTTAAAAAGGCTGTGTTATTACATGAAAATAATAACCACTTTTTTTACTTTTTTTACACACATTTTGGTGCATTCTTTAAATGTGTGTTGAGGCCCTTTTTAAAGCGGAGTTCCACCCTTAAAACCACTTTCTTTCATCCCATCCAGCATACTGGTGTCAGCGCCAGTATGCTGTTTTTTTTTTTTTTAATCCATGTACTTACTGTATAATAGATCATTTAATTTCGGGCGCACCGCGGTATGTCCCCGCTATAAGGCGTCACGCCTTCCGGAAACAGACGATTAGCGTTCGGCTCTTCTCGGCGCCTGCGCACAGACCCAGGAGCTGACTGCGCAGGCGCCGTAAATAGCCAGTCCTAGTTCGTTTTTTTTCGGAGGGCGTGACGCGGCTATATACGGCGCCTGCGCAGTCAGCTTCTGGGTCTGTGCGCAGGCGCCGAGAAGAGCCGAACGCTAATCAGCTGTTTCCGGAAGGCGTGACGCCTTATAGCGGCGACATACCGCGGTGCGCCCGAAATTTTATGATCTATTATACAGTAAGTACATGGATTAAAAAAAAGAAAAAACAGCATACTGGCGCTGACGCCAGTATGCTGGATGGGATGAAACAAAGTGGTTCAACAAAATTCAGCCGTGATCATCAGGATCTCAGCTCTTCTCAGTTTGATAAACGTACACCTTAGTTATCACTCAGTTATCACGATATTTGGTGTTCCATACTGCAATCATATGAGAAAAATAAAATCCATATAGAGCAGTATTGTTTTGGAAAATTTAATAAAGCCAAAAAATCCATACCCCCTTATACATATATGCGTACCAGAATGATAAAAAAAACAGGCAAAAAAAGTGTGCTGTAATGTTGCTCACTGTCTTGACCCTGAAGACCGCCGTGGAGAAGTTCCTCGTAGCGTCTTCCTGGTTTGTCTCTGTGGAACGCACACAACACTTCCAGTTGGATTGCTGGAGAGTCGCTCCCTGATGCATTTCGTCACTTCCGGACTTCGTCTGAGGAAAAAAAAAATGTATATATTTTTGGGGGATATTTATTATAGTAAAAAGTTGAAAATATTTAATTTTTTTCAAAATTGTCGCTCTATTTTTGTTTCTAGCGCAAAAGATAAAAACCAGAGAGGTTATCAAATACCACCAAAAGAAAGCTCTATTTGTGGGGAAAAAAAGGATGCCAATTTTGTTTGGGAACGACGTCGCACGTCCGCTCAATTGTTAGTTAAAGCGACGCAGTGCTGAATCGCAAAAAGTGGCTTGGTCATTGGCCAGCCAAATTGTCCATGGCTTAAGTGGTTAAACATCTAAACCATGTAGGAATTCAAATACATACCTAACATTTATGGACGTTCTAAAATTATTATCATAATATGCCTATAAGGAAATATTAATATTGGGTTATATGTTTAGGGACATTGTTTATTGAAAATCATACCATCAATGCAGATATCTAACATGGTATGAGTATAAGATTGTGTAGCGCCCCCTTACTTTCAAAAGGGACGCTATTGTAAATTTAGTGGGGTGAGAGACTTATCTGCTCTTACCCAGGTTGATTTATGGTAAATTTGGGCTGCTGTCAGCCCTGAATTGTCCTGTGGGTCATTCTGTGCTCCAGAGATGCGGTCTTATCTCTGGGCAGCAGGTGGCGCCAGAGGGGTTCAGGCAGAGCCACTCAGCAGCCAATTAGAGAAGTGTTTCCCTCGCGGGGCATGCTGGGGGAGGGTATATCTGTGGCAGGCACCATTTTCCGAGGTTCTTCGCGGTTCCTGGTTCCAGGTGCGGCACCCACCTTCAGGGTGTGCGCACGTCACAGGCCCCACCACTATGGCCTACCTGGCCGGGGCCCGTGGCTCAGCAGTGGAAGTTCCAAACTGTGGCTTTTCCGAATGGCTCAGGGCGCAACTGAAATTGCCAAGGGGCCAAGGGGCCCCAGTGACTTACTGGGTCCCCACACTTCAAGAGGAAAGGATCCCAAGCTGGGTGCTGTTCGGTGGGGAGTCGGTCTGAGGTGAACCCGGAGGCAGGTGAACCAATAGGGCGCAGACAAAACCATCAGGGATCTGAGTGACCGGACACTGACAGGTTGTATGCAGCAAACTGTCAGTCATCTCATAAATTAGAGGAAAGTCATGATTTTTTTTGTTTTCTGATGTAATAATAATAATATCGTAGGTATATGTATTAATCTGATTTAGAAATGTCACAGATGTAGAAATGGTTTAAATATACAGATTATTGTATTTAGAGATATATATTATACCTATATAAATATAAATATACTGTATACATATATATGACTAACTATTTCCCTTGAATCAGTAACCGCCTTGTAGATTTTTCTTTAATGTGTAACTAAAGGTTCCATTTTTTATTTATTTTTTAAATAACAAACATGTCATACTTACCTCCACTGTGTAGATCATTTTGCACAGAGTGGCCCAGATCTACCTGTTCTGGGGTCCCACGGCGGCTCTCGCGGCTTCTCCCCATATTAGATAACCCCCTCTGGGAAGCTCTCTCCCGAGAGGGTTACCTCCCATAGAAACTGAGTGTATGGCTCAGCCCCGCCACCCTGGCGCCCGCTTCATTGGATTTGATTGACAGCAGCCAATGGCCAATGGCTGCACTGCTATAAATCTATCCAATCAAAGCTGGGACTCCAAGGGCAGAAGGGCAGCGGGGAATGCGGCCATGGAAATTTGGGGCTCAGGTAAGTATAACAGGGGGTTGGGGAGCCGGATCCTGCAAGGTGTTTTTCCACCTTAATGCATAGGATGCGTTAAGGTGAAAAAACACATAGGTTTACAACCCCATTAAGCTTCAAGTTTTCTTTATAATTTTTTATAGTTCTCATTCCATTTACATAGCAAACGTCTAATTTAATTTCACATTATTAATCACTTACTTACCTGCAGTATAGTAACGGTTGAATTTGTGAAATACAGACGTTCTTTCAGACATTTTTACATGGTTATTGATTCTTCAGGGAAGTTTATAATTTCGGTGTCATTTAAAAAAGTACAACACTCCCATTAACGGTGTTTTAATTGATATTTTTAATTTTATGTAGCACAATCTGTATTTTTAATTTTATGTAACGTTTGTTTTTGTCAACCAATATTTTGTATGAATACATGTCTGGGGAATAAATCTCTTATTTTTAGTTTGTGTTCATATTCATTGATCCTGTAAAAATATTATTGTTTAAAAATGAGTCTCTCTCTCTCATATATAAACTATATTACTAAAAGTATTGGGACGCCTACGTTTAGGCCTTGTACACACGACCGAGGAACTCGTCGGGCGAAACACATCGTTTTCCTAGTCGAGTTCCTTGTTAGGCTTGTCGACAAGCTTGCTTTGCGTACACGCGTTAAAGACCAAATCTCCTCGTTCTTAAACGCGGTGACTTCAACACATACAATGGCAGGGGCTGCTTTTGCTAATCTCATGTTAATGTGTGTTAGGAAAAAGTTTGATAAGAGACATTTGCACTTTTCAGTCTGTTAGGCCCTGTACACACAATCAGACATGTCTGATGAGACTTGTCTGACAGACCGTTTTCATCAGACAACTCTGAACTTGTCTGATGGTCTGAAGTGCGTACACACCATCGGACCAAAATCTGATCAGACCAGAACGCGGTGATGTAGAACACAACGACGTGATGAAAAAACGAAGCTCAATGCTTCCAAGCATGCATCGACTTGTGAGCATGCACAGGTTTTTGGTCCGATTCTTTTGTGTACTAACCATCAAACCTGTCCGACGGACAGGTTTCCATCGGACAGGTTTTAAAGCATGTTTTAAAACTTTGCCAATTTGACTCCCTTTGAGGAAAAAGAGAACTTGCTCTCTTTTTTGCTCGTCGAGTTCCTCGACAGTTTCCTCAATGAAAAACGTACACACGACCAGTTTCCTCGGCAAAAAAGCTCTCCTACCGAGTTTCTTGATGGATTCTGCCGAGGAAACCAGTCGTGTGTACGAGGCCTGAGACGCACATGAACTATAATTGCATCCCAGTCTTAGTCTATAGAGTTCAATATTAAGTTGGCCCACCCTTTGCAGCTATAACAGCCTAAACTCTTCTGGGAAGGTTGTTGACAAGGTTAAGGAGTGTGTCTATGGGAATGTTTGACCATTTTTTCAGAAACACATTTGTGAGGTCAGGCACTGTTGTGGACGAGAAGGCCTGGCTGGCAGTCTCCACTCTAATTCATCCCAAAGGTGTTCTATCGGGTTGCGGTCGGGACTCTGTGCAGGCCATTCAAGTTCTGAACACTGGTGCCCAGCCATGTTGGAACAGGAAGGGGCCATCCCAAAACTGTTCCCACAAATTTGGGAACATGAAATTGTTCAAAAGGTCTTGGTATGCTGACACCTTAAGAGTTCCCTTCACTGGGACTAAGGAGCCAAGCCCAACCCCTGAAAAACAACCCCACATTATAATCCCCCTTCACCAATTGATTTGTACCAGTTCACAAAGCAAAGTCCATAAAGACATTGATGAGCAAGTTTGGGGTGGAGGAACTTGACTGGCCTGCACAGAGTCCTGATCTCAACCCAATAGAACTCCTTTGGGATGAATTACATCAGTGCTTGACCTCACAAATGCCCTTCTGGAAGAATGGTTATACATTCCCATAGACACACTCCTAAAACTTGTGGACAGCCTTCCCAGAAGAGTTCCCAGAGGAGTTGAAGCTGTTATAGATGCAACTCAATATTGAATCATACGGACTGAGACTGGGATGCCATTAAAGTCCATGTGCGTGTAAAGGCAGGTGTCCCAATACTTTTATTAATATAGTGTATATATAAGAGAGAGACATACACACACATATAGCTTTTGTTTAGCATATGCATTGCTATATATGTTCCATAGCTAGGGACTCAGATGGTTTAGATATGAGGACCAGGTTCTCGCCATTTGTAAACAAATGTGAAAAAGAATTGGGGACACAAGGAAACTAGCACAATATCGGAAAGATCTTGAAATTAGTACATAGCTCCACGGTAGATATAAAGATATAACCCCAGATAAAGTGTGTAAATATCAACTCGAGAAATCCCCGGAGTGTTGGCGAGGTTGCAAGACAATAGGAACGATGGCCCATATTTGGTGTGACTGTCCAAAAATAAATATTGGAAGGAGGTTTTACAATAGATAAAGGAGATCACCAACAGAGTAATACCCGAAGAACAGTGGATGTGTTTGTTCCAAGGGGTAGAAGGCTCAATAAAGCAATACAAGGAATCAGTAATACCCCACATGGTGAATGCCACCAAAAGCCTGATACCCAAAAAGTGGCAAGTAATAGAAAGCCCCAAAATTAGGGACTGAATAAACAGAGTAGAAGAGAAATATAACATTAAGTATTCGAGGTATAGTGAGGAGGAAGAAATGGAGGGGCTGTCAAATAAAAGAAAAACTAGAAGGCATTTAAAAAGACGGGGAGATACATTGAGGCAATAGGCGGATAGGTGTGGGAGGATCGGTAAAAAACTGAATAGTCATAAGATAAAGATCTAAGTGAGAGGTAGGGTATAGGTAATGGGAGGGGAGGGGAAGGGCCAAGGGAGGGGAAGGGGGGGGGGGGTTGTATTTGTAACTGCATTACTGCTATATTTAAATCTGCATTCTGAAGAACATTTTTGTATGTTGACATTTTGAGAAAATAAAAATAAATAAATAATAATAATAATAAAAAAATAATTGAGGATCATATTTTTTGCCCTGATAAAGGGGGAGATAGGCTGTGATGCCATTAAAGTTAATGTGCCTGTAAAGGCAGGCGTCCTAATACTTTTAGTAATGATGGCCAGGATTCACATACATTGGTGCATATATATGCCGCTGTAGCGTATATTCTTTACGCTACGCCGGCGCAACGCATAGAGGGAAGCATGGAATTCACAAAGCAAATGCTCCCAACTCTGCGCCGGCGTATAGTATATTCATAGGCGTAAGGCAGCGTAAGTGGAAGTGGGCTGGAAGTGGGCGTGATACATGGTAATGAAGCGTGACCCCATGCAAATGATGTGCCGAGTGCTAGGCAAGTACTTAAAACGAACAGCGCATGCGCCATCCCGTCGACGTATCCCAGTGCGCATGCTCACAATTACGTTGAAACAACTGCCTAAGATACGTCGAATCACTGCCTACGTCGTGAACGTAACCTACGCCCAGCCCTATTCAGGTACAACATAAACTACATAACTACGGCATTCGTTCCCTGGCCCATACCTTTGCATGAGTTGCGCCTCCAATATGGGGAATAACTTTACGCCGGACGTACGACTTACGCAAATTGCGTATATTATGCGCCGGGCGCAAGTACGTTTGTGAATCGACGTATCTCCCTCATTTCCATATTTAAATAGGAAATCAATGGGAGTGCCAGATGCGTCCAGTGTAACTATGCGCCTACGATACACAGGCATAGGCAAGTTACGCCAGTGGACTGAAGCCAGTTTTTAGGCGTATCTTAGTATATCTTATATATATACAGTACAGACCAAAAGTTTGGACACACCTTCTCATTCCAAGAGTTTTCTTTATTTTCATGACTATGAAAATTGTAGATTCACACTGAAGGCATCAAAACTATGAATTAACACATGTGGAATTATATACATAACAAAAAAGTGTGGAACAACTGAAAATATGTCATATTCTAGGTTCTTCAAAGTAGCCACGTTTTGCTTTGATTACTGCTTTGCACACTCTTGGCATTCTCTTGATGAGCTTCAAGAGGTAGTCACCTGAAATGGTCTTCCAACAGTCTTGAAGGAGTTCCCAGAGATGCTTAGCACTTGTTGGCCCTTTTGCCTTCACTCTGCGGTCCAGCTCACCCCAAACCATCTCGATTGGGTTCAGGTCCGGTGACTGTGGAGGCCAGGTCATCTGGCGCAGCACCCCATCACTCTCCTTCTTGGACAAATAGCTCTTACACAGCCTGGAGGTGTGTTTGGGGTCATTGTCCTGTTGAAAAATAAATGATGGTCCAACTAAACGCAAACCAGATGGAATAGCATGCCGCTGCAAGATGCTGTGGTAGCCATGCTGGTTCAGTATGCCTTCAATTTTAAATAAATCCCCAACAGTGTCACCAGAAAAGCACCCCCACACCATCACACCTGCTCCTCCATGCTTTATGGTGGGAACCAGGCATGTAGAGTCCATCCGTTCACCTTTTCTGTGTCGCACAAAGACACGGTGGTTGGAACCAAAGATCTCAAATTTGGACTCATCAGACCAAAGCACAGATTTCCACTGGTCTAATGTCCATTCCTTGTGTTCTTTAGCCCAAACAAGTCTCTTCTGCTTGTTGCCTTTCTTTAGCAGTGGTTTCCTAGCAGATATTCTACCATGAAGGCCTGATTCACACAGTCTCCTCTTAACAGTTGTTCTAGAGATGTGTCTGCTGCAAAAGGTTTCTACTTTAAAGAACCTAGAATATGACATATATTTTCAGTTGTTTCACACTTTTTTGTTATGTATATAATTCCACATGTGTTAATTCATAGTTTTGATGCCTCCAGTGTGACTCTACAATTTTCATAGTCATGAAAATAAAGAAAACTCTTTGGCCCCATACACACGAGCGGACAGATTTGTTCAAATCTGTCCGTCCGACAGATTTGAACAAATCTGTCTGCTGGGATTTTGGTTTGCTCGCGTGTACACACGAGCAAAACAAAATCCCCGCCAGCAGAGAGCGCGCTGACGTGTCGGTGACGTGGCGGTGACGTTGACACCGCCACGTCACCGCACCAGGAAGTAAAACACTTCCGCGCATGCGCCGAATCCATTCGGCGGTGGTTCGGCGGCAGAGCGGGACGACATGTCTTCTGGTAAGTGTACTAACCAGCAGACATGTCGGGCGGACAGATTTCCACCGGATAGATTTCAAAGCATGCTTTGAAATCTGTCGGGTGGACAAATCTGTCCGCTAGCCCATACACACGATCGGAGATGTCTGCTGAAACGGTCCATCGGACCGTTTTCAGCGGACAAATTCGATCGTGTGTACTAGGCCTTTGAATGAGAAGGTGTGTCCAAACTTTTGGTCTGTACTGTATATATATAAAAACACACAATGCTCTGTTTTATTTTTATAAAAAAAAAAAATGTGTTTTCAGTTGAGCAGAGACCAAATAATTACAATTACAGAGTCTATCAACCGATCACATCAATAAAATAATTGAAAAATAGGCATGTGTGTGGCTAACGTAGTAGGGCTGTGCATTGTGTTATATTCCAAGAAAACATGGTATTGCATTTTCTCTTTTAGGCTACATTTATATTCTACTAGAAAATTACAAAAAAAGGTCTGATCAAATTGAATATCAGTTGTTTGATGTGAACAGTCTATGCGCTCTGCATAGTGCCGCAGAAGAAAGTTTGAATAATACAAACACAAAAGTAATTATATTTTTAAGGTAACTTGAGTTAGGTTTGTGTTTACTAATTTATTAGGCATGTGGTCATTTTAGATGCAGACGTTGTATTTTTTATTTTCACCAGTAATTGGCAATGAGTTTGTAGGGTGTTCTGTATAACAGCTTGTACTTTCCTGTCTTTTAAATTAGGAATTACGATGCATCCTCTATCAAACAGCAAAATACAAGAAGACATTAACAATTCATCATATCTCGCATTAGAGGCGAGTACTGAGCCAGCCAGACAAAAAGCTATTACAATGCAAATTTAGCACATTTTACATGGCTTGCTTAATTTTCTTGGTGTACAGTACAGGTGAATTGTGGAGTTGTAAATGAGGATTTTTTGAAATTTATGAGGTCAAAATGAATTTTGGATGAAAATCAGCAATAGTGGAATTGTGTTTAACAACCATAGATTAAAACACAGAGATGTAATGTCTACAAATCATCCCATATACAAATAAATCAGACTTGCCTAGGAGCAATATACCCTTTCATTGTTTCTATGCTTCTGTTAAAACAGAACAACAGCCCAAACTTTTTCCAAACATTAGATAGAATGTGTCTGTTTTTTTTTTTAAATTCGCTCTCACTCTCTGACTTCTGTCACTGACACAGACAGTGAGGCGAATTCTAAAATTTTACAGGTGTCACCAGAACAGGAAGTCAGAGGAGTTTTCAGATAGGTAACACCCGTTCTAGTGAAATATGTCCTGTTTGGAACTTCCATCTTTTTTAGGTAGGGTTCATTGTATTCCCTAAAATGGGAAGTGACAAGAAATCTCCCAAAAAATAAATGGATAGCAGTAAAATCTGATATTTTAAAGCATATCAAAAACCCAAAATCAACATTTAATATATTGCAGCATACCAGTAATTATATGTGATGGCTACATTATTATTTTAAGCTTGTTTGGTCATACATCTCCTGTGGATCACAGGAATGCAGTTCGTTCTGCACTCCTGTGACCCGTTTTCAGCAGATAGCGGACTGAAGCCCGCTGTCGGCTGATGTTGTAGAGCTGATCCAAGCTGGGGAACGATTACGACAATATGGTCGGGATCTGCCCACAGCCCTAGACCAGCACCTTGCTCAGCCTCTCAGTGGACTGCTGAGAGTCTGTCCTAGCTGCTCCCGCCCCCTCCAAAGCTCAGTGCGGCGGGGCAGAACAGGCAGCAGTAACAGACAGTCACCAGCTCTCTGCTCATTGAGCTCTGGGAATCGAGTGATTAGCTCTGTTTTTATCACTCGGTTCTCAGTCTTAAGCTGACGGGGGACAGATGCAGCATCAGACAGATGCTGCATCCACCTTGGTAAGTATGATTCTTGAAAATTAATCTTACCTTCCTTTTTAAGCATAGATAAGAATTGACCAAGTCAAAAAATTCATAGACTTTGTGGGCACACAATGAGAGGAAAAATCGATAAAAGTATACATTTTATTACAACATAATTAATAACATAAATAAATAGAAAAGTTAGGACATCATCATTGCACACATTTGGTATGGGACAATAGAACAATAGCTTTGGATAGCTACACTCACATTTAGCTTGATACCATAGCTAGCGTGGTGGTTGCCATAGTGACCAGGGAGTCTTTTTGCATCATCATGCTGCTAATAGGCCGCGTACACACGACCAAGAAACTCAACGGGCGAAACACACCGTTTTCCCCATCGAGTTCCTTGTTCGGCAGTCAAAAAACTCGTCGAGCCAAATTTTCTCATTGCCCATGGAGGAAATGGCTGGACGAGTTCCTCGACGGGTTTCTCAGCGAAAAGTGTACACACGACCGGTTTCCTCTGCAAAATACATCTCCCATGGAGTTTCTTGCTAAATTCTACCGAGGAAACCGGTCGTGTGTACGCGGCCATAGTGTTTAAACACTTCACAATTAATTGGTGATAAATTACATAGATGTGACAAACTTGTCCTCCTTCTGGTAAGCTTGAATAGGATGTATATTCCAAGATGCAATCCTCAAATATTGGAAATATAAATATAAATGGGTTCCCTTACCGGATAGGATGGACCCTCAACTCACCATACGGTGGGGGGTCTTTAGGGCTTGTATAGGCCGATTGCCTAGTCCGGTTGTCGTCAGGATGGTAGTCCTAGGCGAAGGTGGTCTCCAAGATGTACTTATATCCAGAGGATAGCTCGGTACTGTAATAGCACCGTGATTGTGCACAATCACTCGCAAGCACAGGAAGGGGAAGAAAAGGAAAAATAGCTCCTCATAGTGTAAAACGGTAAATTTAATAAAAAATTCCAACAAATCACACTAGTGACAGGAATCAAGTTAAAAAAACACACGTGAAAGGAAAAAACTGTATAAAGCAAACAGCAACTCTCCCCCTTGATGGGTGGACAAGAGTATTTCCAGAGAAAGAAATGCAGTAGAGACTTAGCAAGTCAGCAGCCTGACCGGTTTCGTCTGAAATAGACTTCAACTGGGGTGTCTAGCTAGATCCTGCCTCTCACCTGCATTTAAATACCTGTTAGCTCCACCTCCATGAGACCCCAATCCTTTCAACTAGGGTTGTCCCGATACCACTTTTTTAGGACCGAGTACAAGTACCGATACTTTTTTTCATGTACTCGCCGATACCGAATACCGATACTTTTTAAATGCAGCCATGGTCCCTCTGAGTTCAGCCATGGTCCCTCTGAGTTCAGCCATGGTCCCTCTGAGTTCAGCCATGGTCCCTCTGAGTTCAGCCATGGTCCCTCTGAGTGCTCCGCACTCCACCCCGCACTCAAAAAAAAAAAAAGTATTCTATTTAGGTATCGGGAGTATTCGCGTGAGTACAAGTACTAGCGCAAATACTCGGTATCGGGACAACCCTACTTTCAACCATGCCGGACTCAAATGCAGCCCGCTGCCGTCGTTTGCATTCCAAGTCACGAAAGTACATGGGTGGGGATCTCTGTTGTGTGTCCTATTCACTACTATAGAAGTGTTGTCACCTCCCTCCTCTTTCCTCCAATAGAGGGAGAGAGGCTGGAGCGCTCTGCAATCCAGTGAGTGAACTCCGCCCCTGTGCACGCGGCTGACGTGACGTAATGACGTCATCAGTCCGCGCCACAGTGCGTTCCAACCGCATCCACAGCGCATCCCGCTATGACAGAGCGAACACCACGTGGTGCGGAAATCCGCTGGTGCCATGCATTCCACTCGCAGTAAACATGCGCTCCACAGGGTCCAGCGGTCATCCTGGGATACACGCTTCACAGTAAAGAGAGAACGGCCATCAAAACAGATGTCACTGAAAAACTGATGTAATATTACAGACATCAATAGCCATTCTCTTAATGGTGTCAATAGTATGTGTTCACATATAATGAAAACAGAATGACAAAAAATGCCCAAAAATGGTCTCATGGGGGTGGATATCAGTCAAAGTAAAAAAAAAAACATCATAACCATTATATGTAGAATGGTAAAGAAGAGAACCAAAAAAACATATATACAGAAATTACATAAAAAATATATATAAATCAGTCCATTGGAGTACATCATTAAGATTGGTTTATAAAAGCATTAACGTCCCATACCACGTTTAAGCCGTGCGGCACATAGCTTTTGAGTTGGTAAATCCTATATACATTCCAACTTGGAAACCCCTCTTGTGCTGGGCTCTCCTCTCCAATGGGGGACAAACGTATCTGTAACATTTAAATGAAGCGTGACCCCATGCAAATGATGGGCTGAGGTTCAAAAAATGAACTGCGCATGCGTCGGCGGCTCTTGGACTCAGTGCGCATGCTCACAGTTACGTCGAAATAGCTGCCTAAGATACGTCAATACACTGCCTACGACGTGAATGTAACCTACGCACAACCCTATTCACGTAGTACTACGTAAACGACGTAACATACGGCGGCTGTTCCAACGTCCATACCTTTTGAATGGGTTGCGCCACCTATATAGTGGAATAACTTTACGCCGGACATAACCCTTACACATACCGCGTATCTTTTCCACCTGGTGCATCTACGTTCGTGTATCGGAGTATCTTACTCATTTGCATATTTAACATGGGAACGCCGAATGCGTCCAGCATAACTATGCGCCCAAGATACGCCGGCGTAGGCCAGTTACGTCAGGCAGCTGAAGCCTTGTTTTACGGCGTATTTAGCTTCACGAATCGGCGCAAAAATACGACGGCACCCATTTGTACTTACCACGGCGTATCTCTAGATACGCCTGCGTAAACCTTACGTGAATCCGGCCCTATAAATTTACAGCAGCTGTGGATAATCCGTTGTATTTTTACACATAATTTTTTACCTAATGTGTTGTATTTTGCACGTGATATTTAGTTTGCACTTAGCACTTGTGTAGGGTGGCGCTGATTGATTTTTTATACATATTAATCCCATATACACAATCCTTCACCCACAGGTGATCCAGAGGAAGGTGAAAAACCCGAGCAAAGCACGATCCAATTTGCTCCAGCAGGGGAAATAATTATTTCCTGATCCCTCAAGAGGCAATCAGATTTTCCCTGGATCAATTTTCCCTTTAAATGTCAGTACCCAGTTATATTATGTACATTTAGGTAAGAATCCAGGGCTTTCTTAAAGCAATCTACTGAGCTGGCCAGAACCACCTCTGGAGAGAGTCTAAATGGAAAATATAATCAATGCAAACATATCACAGTTAAAAATGAAAAACAATGTCATGTACAATTATGTCTTCCTTGTTCACTTATTTATAGATGCGCTATTACAATAGGATTCAAAGCTCTTTGTGTTTGCTCTAAGAAATGCCTTCGTATTACATCACCAAACGAGAGAGGTCCGTCCTGTCTAATCTACAGAATATGTATATGAATATAATTTCTCTACTGTAGGTGTTCCGGCAATTCTTATCACATCTGTCTGCACTGAAACCAAATTACTTTCTTACATGAAAATCCAGGAGGAAACACAAACATGACAGGGTGCTTCTTCATTATGAGTTTAATATGACGCCAATGACTACATTAGGCTGTCTGTATTATTTAATTAAAGTAGCCTACATTTCCTTATAACAAGATCTAGGGAGTATTGCATTTTTGTTATGGAATCCACGAAAAAAAAAAAAATCTTGTTATTGTTCGTTAGGCTTAGCTGACACAAAATTATGTAATCATGTTTTACCCGAAAAACTCATCAGTCTATGCTAACAGGTCTTATACCACAGACAGGATTGCTATACTACCTCAGTTCCAGGGGCATTTTTTTTAATTTCTGCATTCATGTTAAAATGTACTTTTTATCCCTGATGATTGGTTAAAACGCTGAACTATTATATATTTCTGAAAGTAAAAAACACTGGAGAATAAAATGGAAGTCGTTTCAGTTATGTCATTTGACATTAGCACATCATAACACATAATATGAAACACATATTTTTGGTTACAAAATGCACTTAACATAGAACTATAGTTACATAGTGGGTAAGGCTGAGAAAAGACAATAGTCCGCCCAGTTCAACCTCTGAAGGTGTATGTGTGTCAGTGTCTATAATAATTTCCTATGTCCCTGTATGCTGTGTTTTTTTAGATGCACATCCAAGAGTCTTTTAAACTATCCATACAACCCACAGTCACCACTAATTGTGGAAGAGAGTTCCACATCCTTATTGCCCTGACAGTGGAGAACCCCCTCCCTGCGCAGTTTAAGGTTAAACTGCTTCCTCTTCAATCTCATTGTGTGGGCCTGTGTCCTCTTACACTCCCTGGGACTGAATAGTTTTTTTCTATGCTGGGATCCCCAATGAGGTATTTGTAAATCGCTGTCATGTCCCCCCTCAAGCGTTGCATCTCCAGCGAGAATAAATGTAATGTTTGCAGCCGATCCTTGTAATTGAGGTCCTCCAGTCCTCTTATTAATTTTGTTGCCCTTCTTCGGGCTCTCTAGTTCCAGCACATGTCTTTTAAGGACCGGTGGCTAAAGTCTGATGTCAGCTGACACTGAACCAAAGTGGTTCTAAAGGCATACTATCGTGAGCCCCATCTAAATTTTAGCAATGTTGCACAAGAGGCTCGGCTGTCCGAGACTCTATCTCCTCATTGGCTGAGAGAGCCGCGGGGCACCATTGGCTCCTGCTCAATAAAAGTCAGAAAGCCAATGATGAGATAGAGCGCCTGGGCGCAATTCCGTGTCTGAATGGAAACACAGAGCAGCGGCTTAACTCTGGTGCCCCATAGCAAGCTGCTTGCTGTGAGGGCACTCGGTAGGAAGGAGGGGCCAGAATCGCTGGCAAAGGAACCCAAGAATAAGAGGGTCTGGGCTGCTTCGTGCAAAACCATTACACAGGGCAGGTAAGTATTGTTGAAAAAGCAACAGCAAGTAATGGTATATACTGTGAACTATACAGATGCTTTATACCTGTCTATACCAGCAGGTGGCACTGTAATATTATAGTGTTGTAGTATGTATTCTATGATAAGAGGTAATCAGAGGGTTATCGTCTTATATGCACCTTTTTGTAATGTATTTCTCCATAAAGAAAAGTATTTTCTGCATCCAAGAAGCTTACATCGTATTATATCAATACTCAGCTAACATGTTATGCACACAGCATGCTCCCAGCATACCCAGCAGGCCCCAGCAGCAACCAGGCACTGGAAAGAGAACTCTGCAACTCAGTGAGTACAGTGAGTACTGTATACAAGCTACAGCTACTGAAAGATGGCAAGCAGTTCAGATGTGAAGTTTGCAATTGCAAAGCTGAACAATGCCAATTACCAGCTGTGGTAGTTTAAACTTGAAATGTTTCTCAGCAAGGATAACCTGTGGCAAGTGCTGAATACAGACAGACTCACAAACTGAGAGATGGAGGAAAGAGACAGGCAAAATCAACTATAAGTCTGTCCATATACCACCCTGGCCTGTCCGGTTACCACCCTAGCCTGTCCATATACCACCCTGGCTTGTCCGTATACCACCCTAGCCTGTCCGGATAAAATCGTAGCCTGTCCGTATGCCGCCCTGGCTTGTCCGTATACCACCCTTGCGAGGTTGTGTACTCCCCTAGCCTGTCCATATACTATCCTAGCCTGTCCATATACTAATCTAGCATGTCTATATACAACCCTAGCCTGTCTGTATACTACCCTAGCCTGTCTATTTACAAAATATTTTTCTACTGTTTTTAAAACGAATTACGTTCTCTTTTTTTTTGTCTGGGGGGTGCAAGTAACTGGCCTTGCCTAGGGTGCAGAATGGTCTAGCACTGCTCCTGTCGCTCTACTGCCTATACGAGAAATATAGTAGAATAAGGTGACCAGATTTTTAAAATGAAATCCGGGGACATATTTTTTTTATTTTTTACTAGTAAAGGCGGCAATCGGCTACTTTCTGCCTGACGCCGCCCGCCTCACAGCCTGTCAAGTCTTAGACCCTTTTCACATTGAGGAGTTTTTCAGGCGGTACAGCGCTAAAAATAGCGCTGCTATACCGCCTGAAAAACGTCTTCACTGCATATCAATGTAAAAGCCCGAGGGCTTTCACACTGAGGCGATGCGCTGGTGGGAGAGAAAAAAATCTCCTGTCAGCAGCATCTTTGGAGCAGTGAGAGGAGTGGCGTGTATACCGTTCCTTTACCGCTCCTTTCCATTTAAAACAATGGGAAACCGCGGCAATAGAGGCACATTGCGGGTGGTATTAACCCTTTATCAGCTGCTAGCGAGGGGATAATACGGCACCGCTAGCGGCCGATTCCCGGCGGTATAGTGCCGCTATTTTTATCGGGGCTATACCACCACCACGGCTCCCATCCCAGTCTGAAAGGGGCCTTACTCTCTGGCCCCTTCTACTACTGGGTGGGGTGCGGAGGAAGATCACTCCGCCAGGGAAAGCAAGGAGATAAGCAGGCATGTGGCTGGCTGGTATTTGAGCCAAGGCAAAAGAAAATGTGAGTGGAGCTGAATAGGCATGCACCCGAAACTGAAGAAATATTCCCTCCGCTCTAACCAGCACATGATCATCAGAAAGGGGCACAGATAATGGGGGGGGGGGAATACACCTCCCTTAGCTAGTAGGAGTGGCAGAGCTGGGTGGTTTTTTTTTTTTATTATTAATTCTGCGCTGATTGTCTTTGAAATTGTCCCAGCCCGTGTTCAAATCTAATCCGGGGACAAAACCAGGGACAGACTTGGTCTGGGGACAGTGTCCTCAATCTGGGGACTGTCCCCTGAAACTGGGGATGTCTGGTCACCCTATAGTAGAACAACTAATAGACAGTGAAGGGGAGGGGTGCTTGGGTGGACATCCTGGTGGGGTCTGTCCTGCCGGCAGGTATGGCCCATCACCTCACTACATAGTGCGCAACCCGGCTCAGCCTCAGCCAATGGCTCTGCAGCAATGCCGGTTTCTGAAATTCCAGCCAATGAGTCTATAGCAATGTTCCTGCATGACGTTAGCTCTCCCACTTCACTTGTTTTTGTGCGTATCTTGCAAAAAAATGAAAGTGGGCCAGTCTGGATGAAGTCAAGGGCCAAATTTTTGTTCCAGTCCAGGCCTTCATGCCATTAAAGTTCATGCGCGTGTAAAGGCAGACATCCCAATACTTTTGGTAATATAGTGCATATATTATGGATGTAAAGTGTAAGTTAACACAAGACTGCAGCTTTGGTGACAAACCTAGCACTGCAAATTTCCAGTCATGTCATCAGACGCCTTTCAGCTTTTATTATATGTTTGTACTGAAGACTGACTGGGAAAGTGTAATTAGTAAGAGCAGCCCGGGTTCTGTGTACTGTATTGAAACACACAGCTGTAAGCACCTTGAATAGTTATTATGGCCTGACCTTTAAAACAGACACTAAATTAGCTGAGGATGCTGGTAATTAGTCACTACTTAAAAAAATGCTGTCAATGCTTATATATAAAAAAGAACATAGAATCTGAAAGACAGGGAAGAGGTAATGAAAAAAAAAGAGAGAGAGAGAGAGCGAGAGAGAGAGAGAGAGAGGGAGAGAGAGGGGGGAGGTTTAAAGGAAGGGAGGAAGAAATAATGGAAGAAAGAGGAGGAAGGAATAAATAATGGAAGAGAAGGAGGGAAGAAATAATTGAAGAGAATGAAGAAAGCAGTAAGGAGGAAGAAGGAATAAATAATGGAATAGGAGGAAGGAAGGGGATGGATGAGAGCAAAAAGGAAGAATAGAAGAAAATTAAGAAGGAAGGACAAAATAAGGGAAATAAGAAAAAGAGGAGGAGGAGAGAGCAGGAAGGAAGGAAGGAAATAAGAAAGAGGAGGAAAGAAAGGGGAGGAAGAAATAAATAATGGACAAAGAAATGAAGGAAAGAAAGAAAAGGAGGGAGAGAGGGAGGGAGACAGGGAGAAACGAGGAAGGAGAGAAGAAATAATAGAAAGGAAGAAAAAAAGTGGGAAGGAAGAAAAAGAGGAGGAGAGAAAGAGGAAGGGTCAAAGGGAAGCAAACCGTTCCGAAGAGGAGGAAGGAATATATAATGAAAAAGGAGGAGGGAAAGAAGGAAGGAAAAGAGGAGGAAAAAATAAATAATGGAAGAGGAGGAAGGAATATATAATGAAAAAGTAGGAGGGAAAGAAGGAAGGAAAAGAGGAGGAAGAAATAAATAATGGAAGAGGAGGAAGGATGGAAGCATAGGAGGGAGGAAGGGAGAGCAAAGAGGAAGGTCAGAAGAAAAAGGAAGGGAGGACGAAAAAAAGGGAAGTAAGTAAAAGAGGAGGAGGAGACATGAGAAAGGGGGGAAGAGAAGGAAGGAAGAAAGGGGGTGGAAGAAATAAATAATGCAAGAGAAGAGAAGGAAGGGAGGGAGGGAGAGGGGAGCAAAGAGGAAGGAGAAAAGAAAGGACAAAAAAGAGGGCAGGAGGAAAAGAGGAGGAGGAGAGAAAGAGCAATGGTCAAAGGGAAGCAAGGATGTGAGAAGAGGAGGAAAGAAAGAAATAAAGAAAGAAGGAAGGAAGGGAGGAAGGGAAGGAGGAGAAGGAGAGACTAATGCCACGTACACACAGTCGTTTTTTGTGATGAAATAAAATTACGTTTTAAAAAACGTAATTTAAAATGATCGTGTGTGGGCAAAACGTTGTTTTATGTCTTCTGAAAAACGACCAAAAAAATTCGAACATGCTTCAATTTATTATGTCGTTTTTCAGAATGTCATTTTTTGTGTAATAAAAAATGATCGTGTGTGGGCAAAACGACGTTTAAAATGACGTTTTTAAACCCGAGCATGCTCAGAAGCAAGTTATGAGACGGGAGCTTCAATGGAACAGAGTGCCGTTGTATGTGTTGTACGTAACCGCGCTTTGCAAGAGCATTTTCAGAAAACGATGGCGTGTAGGCAACGTTGTTTTTTAAAATTAAGTTTGAAAAACGTTGTTTTGTTTCGTGAGATAAAACAGCGTTTTTTTACATCACAAAAAGTGATCGTGTGTACGCGGCATTAGAGAGAGAGATTTTCTAAAACTGGTGCACATAGAATCTGGTGCAGCTGTGCATAGTAACCAATCAGCTGAAGTTAGATGCTGATTGGTTACTACACACAGCTGCACTATTTTTTTTAAATCTCCCCCTAGATGTAAGAGTAAAAATAAAGAAAGAAAAAGAGAGAGTCCTGGAGCAAGAAAGGAACAGATAGGTGGAGGGACGGCATGACAGGGTGGGACAGTGCAGGGTAAAGAAAAGCATGTAGTTCCCCCTTTAAGAAGAGGGGGGTGTCCTGGGGGTTGTAAGTGGTCACTGGTGGAAAAGTCAGAGGGAAGGAAGTATCGCCAGTCCTTCAATAGCAGAGGAAGAAGCTTCCCACCCACCCTCATAGGTTTTAGGCGGGGGGATGCATTTGGGAGATCGGAACGGTTTGTGGCAGTGATGGGTCTCTGGAAGAGGAGAAAAAGGCTGGAATATTTAGTAAAATGGTGGTACACATCTGTGGTATGGGGTTACACGGTACCTTCCGGTTAACAAGGGTTTAATCAGGAAGGGGTAAAATTGTATGTCTCTGCGGACATGTGTACTGCTTCTGAGTCAGTGTCTTGCGACTGAGGCCTAAGTTAAATACGTTTTGTCACAGTGACCAAGTTGTGTGTCGTTGCCCTCCAAGACCACCAAGATATGGAAAAAAAAGTTTGTCTAATGTTATTTAAAATGGTTATTTATTTTAAATACTCTTCCTCCCCATCTGGTGCCACATTTGGCACCTTTCAGGGGGGAGGGGGGAACAGGGACCTGTTTTTGACAAGTCCCCTTCCCCACATCCAGGATCCACGGCCAAATCAGAAGTTGGGCCCCCCGCTGCCAGGAAAATTGGACAGGGCAGCAAACTTCGCAAATGTGCAGCAGGGAACAAGCTGTGAAGCCAAAAGGCTTTACTGCCAGGTTTCCATATCAGGAATGGTGGCGGCAGCACCCGGTAGTCGATCCAAAGATCGGCTGGGGTGCCGACATCGTGGGCTCTCTGGACAGGTAAGTGCCCAAATATTAAAAGTCAGCAGCTACAGTATTTGTAGCTGCTGACTTTTCATTTTTTTCACCCAGGCTGGACCTGCTCTTTTAGGCCCCTTTTACATTGAGGCATTTTTCAGGCGGTACAGCGCTAAAAATACCACTGCTATACCGCCTGAAAAAAACCTGCCCTGTAGTCTTCAATGTGAAAGCCCGAAGGCTTTCACACTGAAACGGTGCGCTAGCAGGACCGCTCCAAAAGTCCTGCTAGCCGCATCTTTGCAGCGGTATAGGAGCGGTGTGTTTACGGCTCCTATACCGCTCCTTTCCACTGAAATCAATGTGCCTCTGTAGGAGCGGTGTGTTTACGGCTCCTATACTGCTCCTTTCCATTGAAATCAATGGGAAACCGCGGTAATACCGCCCGCAATGCGCCTCTACAGAGGCGCATTGCGGGCGGTATTAACCCTTTTTCGGCCGCTAGCCGGGGTTAAAACCGCACCGCTAGCAGCCGAATACCGCAGTAAATACAACGGTATAGCAGCGCTCCACTGCCCAATGTGAAAGCAACCTAAGAGTTAGCTCCATCTAGGACCTGTCTTTTAAGCCCCTTTTACATTGAGGCATTTTTCAGGCGGTACAGCGCTAAAAATACCGCTGCTATACCGCCTGAAAAAAACCTGCCCTGTAGTCTTCAATGTGAAAGCCTTCTGGCTTGAATCGGTGCGCTAGCAGGACCGCTCCAAAAGTCCTGCTAGCCGCATCTTTGCAGTGGTATAGGAGCGGTGTGTTTACGGCTCCTATACCGCTCTTTTCCATTGAAATCAATGGGAAACCGCGGTAATACCGCCCGCAATGCGCCACTGTAGGAACGGTGTGTTTACGGCTCCTATACCGCTCCTTTCCATTGAAATCAATGGGAAACCGCGGTAATACTGCCCGCAATGCGCCTCTACAGAGGCGCATTGCAGGCGGGAATAACCCTTTTTCGGCCGCTAGCCGGGGTTAAAACCGCACCGCTAGCACCCGAATACCGCGGTAAATACGACGGTATAGCAGCTCTCCACTGCCCAATGTGAAAGCAGCCTGAGGCCGCGTACACACGTACGAGAACCTCGTCGGGCTAAACTCATCGTTCCGCCCGACGAGGTTCTCGGCCGGCCGTCCAGTTCGTCGACCAGGCTGTCGAAAAAGGCGTCGAGCCATTAGTCCCGATAGCCAGTCGAGGAAATAGAGAACCTGCTCTCTATTTTGGCTCGACGCCTCGCTTGGCAGTTTGCTCGGCGAAAACTTACACACGATCAAGCTTCTCGGCAGAATATGGATCCCAGCGAGCTTCTCACTGGATTCTGCCGAGAAGCTCGGACGTGTGTACGGGGCCTAAGAGTTAGCTCCATCTAGGACCTGTCTAAAATGATCCAAATGATTAAACATGAAAAAACATTTTCAGAATTAGATTTTTGATTACATGACTAATATTATGACCAGACATACACATAAAAAGGCTTCATTTGTTAGAAAAACAAACTGACCTTTTCCGTTGTCTATTGCAGAACACTTTCATTTGGATTCATTTGATATTTTTTAATACCAGTTGTGTAATATTCTGCATAATAATATCATCATGATACATTGTATTATACTTTTAACTATTCATTAAACAAAATAAAATTGTTATGTATTTTTGGTCAGATTTTTTTATATATATACACAGTGGGGAAAATAATTATTTAATCCCCTGCAGATTTTATATGTTTGCACAGTTACAAATAAATGAAGGGTCTCTAATTTTTATCAAAGGCATATTTTAAATGATAGAGACAGAATATCAACCAAAAATACAGAAAAAACACATGATACAAATGTTATATATTGATTTGCAGTTCAGTGAGTAAAATAAGTATTTGATCCCCTAACAAACAATAATTCTGGCTCCCACAGACTGGCTACGGTATGTTCTCATGTGGTACACAGATTAGTCCCATCAATTTAAGAAGGTGCGCCCAATGACAAATTGTTATGTGTATAAAAGACGCCTGCCCACAGAATCTTTTTCTTCCAGTCAAACCACCAACATGGGCAAGACCAAAGAGCTGTCAAAGGACATCAGGGACAAGATTGTAGATCTACACAAGGCTGGAAGGTGCTACAAAGCCATCAGCAACAAGCTTGGTGAGAAGGAGACAACTGTTTGAGCGATTAAGCTACAAATGGAAGAAATACAAAATAACCATCATGCTGTGTACACATGACCGTCTTTCGGGTTCTAAAAAATTACGTTTTTTTTTAATGTCATTAAAAACGATCGTGTGTGGGCTTCAGAGCATTTTTCGGGTTCTAAAAATAGGCCCAATTGTTTTCGAACATGCTCTAATTTTTCACAACATTTTTAATGTTGTTGTTTTTAAGGTTGTAAAAAATGGTCATGTGTGGGCTTTAACAACGTGAAAAATCCGCGCATGCTCAGAAGCAAGCTATGAGATGGGAGCACTCGTTCTGTTAAAACTACCGTTCGTAATGGAGTAAGCACATTCATCACGCTGTAAAAGACAGAAAAGCGCGAATCGTCTTTTACTAACACAAAATCAGCTAAAGCAGCCCAAAGGGTGGTGTCATCCGAATGGAACTTCCTCTTTATAGTGCCGTCGTACGTGTTGTACGTCACCGCGCTTTGCTAGAGCATTTTTTTTTAACCGTCCGTGTGTAGGCAAGTCCGTTTTAATGATCGGGTTGAAAAAAACTTATTTTTTTCTGGACCCTTAAAAACGTCATTTTGTAAAACCCAAGAAATGGATGTGTGTACGCGGCATCAATCTCCCTCGGTCTTGAGCTCCATGCAAGATTTCACCTCATGGAGTAAGGATGATCATGAGAAAAGTGAGGGATCAGTCCAGAACTACACGAGAGGAGCCTGTGAATGATCTCTAGGCAATTGGGACCTCAGTCACCAAAAAAAATATTTGTAACACAATACAGATTGAAATCTTGCAGCTCCCGCAAGGTGTTTTGACACGTTTTTTTAACCGATGGTGTGTAGGCACATCAGACCATCAGTCAGCTTCATCGGTTAACCGGACCCTTCTCAACGGATGGACTGATCGTGTGTACGCGGCCTAAGGCTCTATTAACACTTGACTCCAAAGTTACGCTGACCTTGGAGTGCAACTTTGATTCAACTTTGGATGGGTGCAACTTGGATACGACTTTGACTGGTAATAATGGACAACTGTTGCACAAAAGTTGCATTGTATAACATTCAGGTATGACTTTTATGCAACTTCTGAGGGTTAAAATTGAAGTCTTTGGGCCTAAGTTGCATACAAATCAGACCAAAGTAGTGCATGAACTACTTTGAAGTTGCTGCAATTCTAATTAGCGCATATATGAATGGTTATCATTGGAAAACATAGGGAATTTAGATGTCTGAACTTGCATGACAAGTCACACAAGTGTTAATGGAGCCTAAAGGTACTAAGCGATTCATATTTCTGAGAGCAAACAAATTCGAAGGAATCAACGACCAGGTAAAGCCAGTGCCATCTTAAGAGCATTATAGGCCCCCGGGCAATACAGTGCACTGGGGCCCTGTCTACACAACCACGCACAAGAATTTACACACAATTTTTTATTGGCACTGCAAAAAAGTACCTAAAATTACAGTTTTACACATTTCTTCATTGGCATGAAGGTTAGGTTTTTGTAACCCAGCCTGATCAGAGTTTCCTCTTGCATCAGAGTCTGCAGGATTCCCCCTTACAGTGAAAGGGAACTCTTATGTAAAGGGGAACACTGCAGATCATGATGTAAGGGGGAACTCTGATGTGGAGGGGGGCTCTGGTGACCGGAGACCACCTTATATCAGAATCCACTGCTTTCTCTTTACATCAGAGTTCCCACTTACATCACGGTCCTCAGCCTGAGTTCCCCCTAGCACTGTAAGGGGGAATCCTGCAGACTCTGATGTAAAGGGGAACCACCTTCCGTAGAGTAAATACACTAAGGTAAGGGGGGGCACTAATATTTTTGTATTCACTCCCCCCTTTCATCAGCAACCACCCACCCTTAGACTGGCCTGGTGGTGCTATCACTGACCTCCTCTCAGGTGCACCATGCAAGGCTCAGTCAGATGGCTCCAGCTTGGCTGCTCTGGTTTTATCCTATAGTTTCTTCATGTCTGACTTCTCCTGTGACCCCCATCCTAGCGGCGCTCCCACTCTTAACTCCTCTCCAGACTCTTCCTCAGAGACTGTAGACACGATACAGTTCTACAGTTCTGACCCGCCGTTCTCCACCATTTTTTACTGGGGTCGCTGGGCAGCCGATGGGGGCCCCCCAGGCAAGGGGGGCCCCTGGGTAACTTCCCAGTGTGCCCAATGGAAAAGACAGCCCTGGGTAAAGCTTTCCTAAGTATTATTTTCTTTGAATTATATTTGCTTTACTGTTTCTTAATGTCTGTTTGTTAACATTGCTTTTCTTTAAATATTTTCTTGCCCCCTTTTTATATATTTCATCAAAACAATATTTAAAAAGTGTTATGCTGAATCTCTGAATGCTCTAAACAGAAATTAAAGAACGTATTGCCTCTTTGAAGCCACTGCATTGAAAAATCTGTTACAATCCTATCTTGATATGGCAACAGATGATGTAAACATTTATTTTGAAAGATCAGAATTGCAGCTGCAAATGCTGCAAACCCTGCATTTTTTCATTAAAACATGTGATGGCGATTACTGTGCGTGTACAGTTAGGCCGCGTACATACGATGAAATATATCTGCTGGAAACGGTCTGACAGACCGTTTCAGCAGACAGGTTCGATCGTGTGTACGGGTGGACAGACAGATTTTTCCAGCAGCCAGATTTTAAAGCATGCTTTAAAATCTGTCTGCTGGGAATCCGTCCGACCGATATGTCTGCTGGTTAGTACGCTAACCAGCAGACATATCTGCCCGCACATGCGTCGAATGGATTCGACGCATGCGTGGAAGTGTTTTACTTCCTGGTGTGGTGACGTGGCGGCGTCAACGTCACTGCCACGTCACCGCGCTGTCTGTCGGCGGGGATTTTGGTTTGATCGTGTGTACAGCGATCAAACCAAAACAGCCAGCAGACAAATCTGATCAAATCGGTCTGTCAGACTGATTGGAACAGATTTATTTGGTCGTGTGTACGCGGCTTCAGGCCGCGTATCCATTCGACGCATGTGCCGGCAGATATGTCTGCTGGTTAGCGTACTAACCAGCAGACATATCGGACGGACGGATTCTCAGCAGACAGATTTTAAAGCATGCTTTAAAATCTGTCTGCTGGAAAAATCTGTCTGTCCGCCCGTACACACGATCGAATCTGTCTGCTGAAACGGTCTGTCAGACCGTTTCCAGCAGATAGATTTGATCGTGTGTACGCGGCCTCAGTCTGTCAATCCCTCTCAATCTGCTGGCAGATTGTTGTCTTGAGAGCTTGAAAATATCTACACAAGGTGAGGATGAAAGCTCAATCATCACAGTAATAGTTCCACCATTGTGTAAACCAGGAGTGTCCAACCTGCTGCCCATGGCAGCTATGAAAATCAAAAAACGTACTGAAAAATGTACATAAAAAAATAAAATAATAAAAAAATGCATTTACACTTTGCAAACACATGCAGGTGAAGAGAAAACTGACAGTGTCTCTTTACTGGACTTTTATGGGTTTTATTTTCCCAAAGAAAAATATTCCACTCTTCACAATCACACCTAATTCATGTCATCATTTTTCGGCAGCACTTATATTTGTGAGCTGCTATTTTCAAGGATGAAGGACACGAAGGGCAAAATTAGAACCAAAATATCTGATGAGTACCTTGAGAATTGCTTCTACATCCATCTAACCAGATATCAATGCGTGAGTTTATCAAAAACAGTGTGAAATATCGCACTTGTTTTTCTTTTACTTTTATAATAAAAAATATTACAAAAACAAATTAAGTTTTACTACTCAGCTAGGTACATTGGCCCGGATTCACAAAGCACTTACGCCGACGTATCTCGAGATACGCCGCGCAAGTGTAAATATGTGCCGTCGTATCTGTGCGCCGTGCCCACAGAACTAAGATACGCCTAAAAACTGACTTCATCCGACCGGCGTAACTTGCCTACGCCAGCGTATAGTGGGCGCATAGTTACGCTGGACGCATTTGGCACTCCCATTGATTTTCAATGCAAACATGCAAATGAGGGAGAAACGCAGATTCACAAACGTACTTGCGCCCGGCGCATGTTTTAAGCGATTTGCGTAAGGGTTACGTCCATTGTAAAGTTATTCCCCATATTGGAGGCGCAACTCATGCAAAGGTATGGACCAGGGACGAACGCCATCTAATTTTACGTAGTTTACGTTGTACGTGAATAGGGCTGGGCGTAGGTTACGTTCACGTTGTAGGCAGTGATTCGTCGTATCTTAGCCAGTTGTTTCGACGTGATTGTGAGCATGCACACTGGGATGCGTCCAAGGTATGAAGCGTGCGCAGTTAATTATAAGTACTTGTCTGAAGCTCAGCCCATCATTTGCATGGGGTCACGCTTCATTTAAAAGTATCACGCCCACTTCCAGGCAACTTACGCTGCCTTACGCCTACGACAATACGCTACACCGGCGCAACGATGCGCTGGCGTAGCGTAAAAGAGATACGCTACGGTGGCATAAAAATGCGCCGATGTATGTGAATCTACCCCTATATCTATATCAGTGATCGTTAACTTGTGATCTGAAAAAAGAAAAAAGAAAACAAGCTTCAGTATAAGCAATAAAGTCTCTAAATGACCCCAAGTTTAAAACAAGCACTGTCCATAGAGTCCTTACTGCAGTCTATTATCCACCATTAAAAGGGTTCAACAAAGCTAATGCACAGGACCATGCAACTCCGTCTGCCAGCGGGACACTGGTAACTGTGAAGACATAAGAAGAAAACAGAGCGCACAGGCTCCTTGTGCAGTACAGTTTTATTAAGTAAATGAGAGATTAAAAATAAATTGCACTCACAAGAATAATGTAAAGCTGAGCGTTCATGTGGGTAATCCAGGCCAGCATACAGAGTGATCCTTTGTTTTTATATAAATAATTCATTAATCATAATACATAGTAAATGCATGCAAAAAACAGCTTTCTTAATAATATACTGAGTCTGTAACATTATTGGTGTTACAGGTATAACCAAGCTGATATTATGTTGCTACATGTATGTTATGTGTGTATCCCAAGACTTGTCCAACTGGCTGGTGGTGCTAGGGTTTATAATCCCGGCATCACCCACACTAGTTAAAGGGCCTCTTTGAGAGTGCTGGGTTGACCTGAAGAAGGAAGCCACGCCCTCTGAAATGTGTTGCCCTGGCAAACTCAGAGCGTCCCTTGTCATCTGGCACAGTTTGGAGTCACGAAATTGTGGAGTCGGGACCAGCATCACCTGGTCTAAATGAGAGGCCCCTCCCACTCCTCCCAGTCTCCGCTCTCCCACCGTTCAGAGGATCACACTTTGTATCCTGACTTGGATTACCCACATGAACGCTCAGCTTTACATTATTCTTGTGAGTGCAACTTGTTTTTAATCTTTCATTTACTTAATAAAACTTTATTGCACAAGGAGCATGTGCACTCTGATTTCTTCTTATGTTAACTTGTGATCTACCTGACTTTTTCTGCTCATTAATTGTCCTTATTGTTAGTGTATTTTATGTGTGGCCCAAGACAATCCATCTTCTTCCAATGTGGCCCAAGAAGGTCAAAAGGCTGGAGTAAACAGTGGGAAAAGCAGAGGAAAGAGTATGAGGAGAAAGGAAGAAAAGGGGGAACTCATTTTATTAAATGCAAAAGAAAAGTAGACGTGCTTTAAAGGCTTTTTTAACCACTTGCTTACTGGGCACATATACCCCCTTCCTGCCCAGGCGAAATGTCAGCTTCTGCACTGCGTCAATTTAACTGACAATTGCACGGTCGTGCGACGTGGCTTCCAAAACAAAATTGACGTCCTTTTTTTCCCACAAATAGAGCTTTCTTTTGGTGGTATTTGATCACCTCTGCGGTTTTTATTTTTTGTGCTATAAACAAAAAAAGAGCAACACTTTAGAAAAAAAAAAAAAACACAATATTTTTTACTGTTTACTATAATAAAAATTCCACTTAAAAAAAAAAAATATTCTCAGTTTTGCCCGATATTCTTCTACCCATTTTTGATAAAAAAAATTGCAATAAGCGTATATAGTGACTGATTTGCGCAAAAGTTATAGCGCCTACAAAATAGGGGACATAATTATGATTTTTTTATTATTATTTTTTTTTTACCAGTAATGGCGGCGATCTGCGATTTTTATTGGGACTGCGATATTATGGCGGACGCATCAGACACTTTTGACATATTTTTGGGACCATTCACATTTCTACAGAGAACAGTGCTATAAATATGCACTGATTACTGTATAAATGTGACTGGCAGTGAAGGGGTTAACACTAGGGGACTGACTGAGGGGAGGTGACTGATCTGTGTCCCTATGTACAAGGGACACAGCATCAGCCTCCTCTCCCTGTCAGGACCTGGTCTTGCTCAGTTACTGGGCAATGGCGGGTGCCCGGCAGCCATCGCATCGTGTTCCCAGTAACCCGACGGGTACGCGCGTGCGCCCCCTAGCGGCTGTGAAAGACAAGGATGTCATATGACGTCCTGTCAGAACAATAGGACTATCGTGCCGTCGTCAATTGACGGCGGCCGGTAGTGTAGTGGTTAAAAACAAACATGTCATACTTACCTCCTCTGTGCAGTTGGTTTTGCACAGAGAGCCCCCGATCTTCCTCTTTTGGGGTCCCTTAGCGGCGCCCCTGGCTCCTCCTCTTCTCGAGTGCCCCGTCAGAGAAGTGTACTCCCTTCGTGCACCTGTGCGGGCGCGCTCCCATTAACACAGCAGGACTCAGCTCCATACCCTGGCTTCTGCGTCAATGGATTTGATTGACAGCAGCAGGAGCCAATGGCTGCGCTGCTATCAATCTATCCAACCAGGACCCGAGACACTGTCTGGAGCGGGTGTGCTCGTCCCCGGCTTCGGGGGGGGGGGGGCTCTGGGGGCTGGTGCACTACAAGAGGTTTTTTACCTCAATGATTCTTTAAGGTTTTACAACCCCTTTAAGATGAAAGAGACATGTCCTATGTTTTTGCCAGCATCATAGTATGGATGGAACCTACTGTATATTTATTTATTTATTACAGGTTCTCATTAGACATGTGCACACTGAAATATTTTGTCTCGGAATTTAGTTTTCGTCCAAAAAATACATTTGTTTAGTTGCTCCCGAAAATGTTTTCTATTTATTTCGTTTAGTTACAAAATGCATTTGTCCGAAAATCCAAATAAATTAAGGTCGAATCTGTCATTGAAGGCTCATGGTGTCTGTCGAATGTTCTAAGATTCGACTGAGCAGCTTAACTATACGATGCCGCAATCGTATATTTCCGGTCGAATGTTCCCCCTACAAGCTATAGAAGAAGTCTAATGTTGTATGACACTAGTAATAATTATATTTATAAATAATTATTACTAGTGAATGAATGAATGAAAACTTATATAGCGTATAAGTAAATCGCCTCTGGGCGCTTGTTGTTCCTGTCTCCTTTGAGATCAAAAGAGATGAGTCTTGATCTTTCTCCTGAAGACTAAGTGGTTCTCCTCCAGCCGAATGCTGGCTGGTAAGGCATTTCATAGTCTGGGACCTTGGGATCTCCTGTCTCCTTTGGACTTGTATCTGGCTTTCGGTATCTGAAGCCGATTTTGATTGGTGGATCATAGAATACGATTGGGATTGTGAGCATTTATTTTTTCGCATAGATAATGGGGAGCATTCCCATGGATAGATCTATGCGTTAGACAGATTGCTTTAAAGGTGATTCTGTCTTTTACTGGTAACCAGTGAAGGGATCTCAGTGAAGGTGAGATTGATTCCCAGGGTTTTTTCCCAGTCACAAGTCTGGCGGCCGTATTTTGAACGACTTGAAGACGAGCGATTTGGTACTTGGGGAGTCCGAGGTAAAGGGCATTTGCATAGTCCAGTCTGGAGTTTACAATCGCTCCCACCATGACCGCTATGTCTTTCTTGGGAATAAAAGGAGTGAGTCTGCGTAGTAGGCGCAGCAGATGGTGAGATCCGCTGACTACTGACCCTATTTGTGCGTCCATTGTCATGTAGGAGTCGAAGATGACCCCAAGACTTTTGACTTTGGCGCTAGGGGTGATGATTTTGCCCAGAATGGGCGGGGGGATCCAAGTTGTTGCCGGTTGATTCCTACGCTTGGCGTGAAACAGAAGAAGTTATGTTTTCGCTCCGTTGAGTTTGAGAGAACTCTTTGTCATCCAGTCCTCTATCAAAGAGAGACAAGTCTCTAGATTGAGGTGGTGATCCTATTTATTGCAAATGCGGAAGTACAGTTGCGTGTCGTCTGCATATGAGTGATAGAGCAGTTTTTGTCTGCTGATGATTTCGAAAAGAGGACGCACATAGATGTTGAATAACATCGGCGACAGGGGGGGTCCTTGAGGGACTCCGCACGATAATGTGCGTTTTTCAGAAGTGAAGGGTCCTAGCTTCACTATTTGCGATCGGTTTTCCAAAAAAGAGGAGAACCAGGATAGATCGCTTTCTGCGACTTTGGCTATTTTAGCCAGCCGAGTCAATAACAGCTTGTGATCTACTGTATCAAAGGCTGCGCTTAGGTCCAGCAGAACCAGAAGAGAAGATTCTAGTCAACCAACATTAGAATTCTTCTATAGCATATGAGCCGAACATTTGACCGGAAATGTATGATTGCGGCATCGTACAGTTTAGCTGCTTGTCGATTCGTCTTAGAATTTTCGTCAGACACCGTAAGAAAGATTCAACGTTTGTATGTTTTTTACTGCTTTGTCGAATCTTCGTCGTTCGTGTCGAATGGTCTACTCTACCCCAACACTGTCTCTATAATGTCAAATCTTTTCTCTCTATGTCGAATCTTTCCTCTCTATGTAGAATAATCTTGGACTAATAGAGTTAGGTTAGGCACATTCGACCACAGGTTTGGTAGACACAGATTGCTATTGTCAGCGTCATGGCGAATCTCCTATCTATATCGAACTGTTGCAGCAACGAAAATGAAAATAAAGCATTTTTTTTATGTCAGATCTTTCGGATTTCAGATTCTGCACGTTCGTTTTCGTTTGTTAAAACAATAACGAAAATACCCAAAATTCGGACAAAATGCATTTGGGCGAAAACGAATGCACATGTCTAGTTCTTATATAATGCCACCAATTTATGCATAAGTATATATTGTACTATATATCATTATACTGTAAATCTACCATATACCTTTTGAGGAATTCTGTTCTGAGACCTGGGAGTCTGGAAAGAGACCTGGGAAAATTCTAAAGAGAATCCTGCAGGACTGGGTCTGAAAAGCCTCTTGTATGTTATTATCTCAGGCGAGTATTACTTTCATAATCTGATTAAATAACATACCAATTCTGTAGCAGATGGCACTATGGATGATCATCAATGGCATGGTATTACTTCATAGACTGCTGCAAGAAAGATTGCAGACAAGGGGCCAGATTCAGGTAGATCAGAGCATCTTTGCTCTGGAGTAACGCTTCTCATTTACGTTACTCTGCCGAAATTTTAGGAGCAAGTGCTGTTATTCATGAAGCACTTGCTCCTAAACTTGCGGCAGCGCATCGCAAATGAGCCAGCGGAATTCAAATTGGGTGGGTATGGGGCGTGTAGTATTCAAACAATGCGCGATCCCGCGGCGAACGTACTGCGCATGCGTCGAGTGTCAATGCATCCCAGTGCGCATGCTCCAAGTTCTGTCAGTGAACGTCAATGACGTCACGTCCCCATTCATGAATGTTTTACGCAAACAACGCGATTTGGTTTTTTTCCGACGCGATGACGACGGCTATACTTAACATAGGATACTCCACTAGGGGGCTGCTTTATCTTTACGTTGCGTATCGCTTCCGGAAACGTCGTAAAGTCACTGCGTCGCGCCCGAAAACGATCGTGAATTTCCGACTCCCGCTGATTAACATATTTTTTCAGCGTTAATCAGCGGGAACGCCCCCGGCGCCATTTTTAAGTTGAAGTAACGATGCCATGGCGAAATTCAATTACGCCGATCGCATCGGAACTCCAACCCGGCGTTTCTTGTTTTCTGGTTATAGAAAACAGAAACGCCGGCTTAAAGTGACAGTTAGGCTGGCGGATCACTGGATACGCCAGCCTAACTCTTCATGAATCTGGCCCAAGGTTTATTTTCTGCAAGCAGTCCAGCCCTATGCTACATAGGGCTTAAAAGTTCACTATTTACACACATTTTGGCAAATTGAGAGAACTTTGTTCAGAAAGACTTGTATGATTTTTCATCACCACCAGATGTTTCTCTTTTAATAAATTATATTTTAATTTAATTAAAAATATATAAAAATATTGGGCCAGATTCAGAGAGCCATTACGCCTGTCTAACTGGTGTTAGACAGGAGTACTTTCAAATTACGCGCGCCGTATCACTAGTTTGAATCCTCAAACCATGATACGGCGGCGTTGGGCTTCGATCTGACAGGCTTACGTCTTCGTACGCCTTCGGATCTACGCTGCAATCTTTTTGCGGCCGCTGGGTGGAGTTCGCGTCGTTTTCAGCGTCGGGGTATGCAAATGAGCTTTTTCCGGCGATCCACGAAGTTACGAGCGTCGTTCGCAATCGCGTACGTCATTTTTTCGCTACGTAAAGTTAAACCAGCTATCAGCTGGTCTAACGTTACGCGGCCCATGTTAAGTATGGCCGTTGTTCCCGCGTCGACTTTCAATTTATTTTTATTTTTTGCGTAAGTCGTCCGGGAATAGGAATGTCCGTAAACGACGCTACTCAAAAAAAAATGACGTAACGACGTGATTTCGCGCAATGCACGGCGGGAAATTTCTGATCGGAGCATGTGCAGTTCGATCGCCGCGGGGACGCGCTTAATTTAAATGCCTCACGCCCCCTAATCGCGTAGTTTGTTTCCGCCGGGAGAAATACACTACGCCGCCGTACCTTACGGGCCAAAATCTCTCTGAATTCCTCCTAGAGCCAGGTAAAGTACGGCGGCGTAGAGTATCTCTGATACTCTGCGGGAATCTAATTCTTTCTGAATCTGGCCCATTATATTTTGCCATCTGTATAGAGTATATGTAATGATATTTTTTTTTTTTTTTAATCTCCTTTGGCTTTATTTACAGCAATAAATGTGTGCCATACAAAACAATTTTTTTGGAGTGGGTTCAGGTTTCTTGTAACTCCATCATGACTTCTAAAGCATATCTAAACTTACAATTAAAAATTGAGTACACTATAAATTACCAGTCCTTACAATTATGGGTTGAGCAAACCCAAACTGTAAAGTTCGTACCGGACTTTTTTTGTACCCGGACCCAAACCCGAACAATTTGCTGTAAGTTCGGGTTCGGTGTTCGGCAATGTAATGCAGGGCAGCCAATCACCATTTGTATTACTCGTGTGACCTAGAAGCCATCACAGCCATGCCTACTAATGGCATGGCTGTGATTGGCCAGTGCAGCATGTGACCCAGCATGTGACCCAGCCTCTATATAAGCTAGAGGCACACAGCACAGCTAGTCACTCTGCTTTAGTTAGGGTAGGGAAATGATGCTGCTGCTGCTCTCAGGGAGAGATTTAGATAGGAGTCAGACTGTCCTGCTTCAGAAACACCAGCACTGAATATGTTACTGTGAGATACTCTGCAAGATAGTTTAGGGAAAGGTTCCCGATTGTGCTTGTAGGGAGAGATTTAGATAGGAGTCAGACTGTTCTGCTTCAGAAACACCAGCACTGCATATGTTACTGTGAGATACTCTGCAAGATAGTTTAGGGAAAGGTTCCCGATTGTGCTTGTAGGGAGAGATTTAGACAGGAGTCAGACTGTCTTGCTTCAGAAACACCAGCACTGCATATGTTACTGTGATATACTCTGCAAGATACTTTAGGGGAAGGTTCCTGCTTGTGCTTGTAGGGATAGAAATATATAAGAGTCTGTCCTGCTTCAAAAATCTAATTACAACAGCATTGCATATGTTACAGTGAGATACTCTGCAAGATACTTTAGGGGAAGGTTCCTGCTTGTGCTTTTAGGGATAGAAATATATAGGAGTATGTCCTGCTTCTAAAATCTAATTACACCAGCACTGCATATGTTACTGAGAGATACTCTGCAAGATACTTTTCTTCTTTTGTGCTATTCAAAAAACATCCATTTAGGGCAACAAATTTTTTGCAGTGTTGCCTCTATATCTGTACGTGTGAGATAAACACTTTAGCTAGTGTTCTTCTATTGTGCTATTCAAAAAACACCCATTTAGGGCAAAAAAAAATATTTTGCAGTGTTTCCTCCAGTGATTGCAGGGTTTCCTCCAGTGCTTGCAGTGTTTCCTCCATATCTGTATGTGTAAGATAAACACTTTAGCTAGTGTTCTTCTATTGTTCTATTCAAAAAACACCCAGTTTGGTGCAAAAAATATATTTTGCAGTGTTTCCTCCAGTGTTTCCTCCAGTGTTTGAAGTGTTACTCCAGTGCTTGCAGTGTTTCCTTCATATCTGTACATGTGAGATAAACACTTTAGCTAGTGTTCTTCTATTGTTCTATTCAAAAAACACCCAGTTTGGTTCCAAAAGTATATTTTGCAGTGTTTCCTCCATTGTTTGCAGTGTTTTCTCCATATCTGTAAGTGTAAGATAAACACTATGCTAGTGTTCTTCTATTGTTCTATTCAAAAAAACACCCAGTTTGGGCCAAAAAATATATTTTGCAGTGTTTCCTCCAGTGTTTTCCCAGCGAGGGAGCATACACACGCCCAGTTTTCACTGCAAAAAGCTCTCCCAGCAGTTTTCTTGCCAGGAAAATCAGTCGCATGTAAATTCACAGTGAATTTGCTGTGGATTCGGCAACGCATACAAATTGCAATCCATCCATGCAGAGGAATTTGCAGAATCGAATCGCATGGTTGTGAACACCCATGTAATCCGATTCTGGTGTGGACGAAAAAAGGGTACTGCACCAGTTTGGTGTGAATGCGGTGCAATTTGAGCCATACAAATCCATGTCTCAAATTGCACCCCAGAGGCACTGCATGAAATTTGCACAGGAATGTGCTGCGATTCCTGTGCAAATTACATGCGGTGGCCTGTACTGCAACAGTGTGAACCCGGGCTTTATTATATAAAAGTGTAAATTTTATTCAAAATATAGTTAAAAATACTTAATAATTCCTAAAACATGCATATCAATATTTCAATATACATAGTTGTTTGCTGGGGGTACTGTCCAAAAACATACATGACTGCACATAACTCCAAGAATTAGTTACAGCTTGTTTATAGAGTAGAAAATCCAATGTTTTTTGAACATTTCAAAAGTTAGCTTCATCAGAGATATAGAGCCACTCTACGTTGTAGAGAAAACCACCAATAATTTCTGTTTTCACGATTAGTCATGACTAGAGTTGAGCGGACACCGGACACTTTAAAAAAAAAGTTC
Organism: Rana kukunoris; assembly: GCA_029574335.1. Classification (NCBI taxonomy): domain Eukaryota; kingdom Metazoa; phylum Chordata; class Amphibia; order Anura; family Ranidae; genus Rana; species Rana kukunoris. The sequence goes on along the minus strand of CM056050.1, from coordinate 576,075,428 downwards.
GGGTTCTGGAACCCGAACCTGAACCCGGACTCCGAACCCCATTAAAGTCAATAGGACACAGACTTTTAGTAAAAGAAAAAAAAATGCGTGTGGGTCCCCCCAAATTCAATAACCAGACCCTTTAGGTCTGGTGTTGATATTAAGGGAAACCCCGACATCAATTAAAAAAAAATTGACGTGGGGTTCCCCCCAAATTTCCATAACCAGACCCTTCAGGTCTGGTGTGGATTTTAAGGGGAACTCCACCCCAAATTTAAACGCAAATTCTGAGGCAAGGGGCATGTCTGGGCTGTCCCAGTGACCTAGCAGATTGTGAGTCAGAGGGGGACAGGGTCACGTGACGCGTGGCCCGCCTCCCCTATAAAAGAAATGTCAAAGCTCCGGCGCGTCATTCGCTGAGCTGTGCTCTGAATGGATGGATCTTCTCATCGCTGGACCGATCAACCCGCGCTGGAGAGATCACCCGGCGCTGGATAGAAGACAGCGTTGGAGCAGGGAGCAGCATCGATCGTCTATTTTCACTGCTGGATTTTTATTTGGTTTAATTGATAAAGTAATTTGTTCTACGGTGTGTGTTTTTTTTCCTGAAAACTACTATTTACACTTCCTTCGTGAAATGGTAGGGGTACAGTGTACCCCATTACCATTTCACACGGGGGGGGCAGGATCTGGGGGTCCCCTTTGTTAAAGGGGTCTTCCAGATTCTGATAAGCCCCCTGCCCGCATACCCCCACAACCACCGGGCAAGGGTTGTGGGGATAAGACCCTTGTCCCCATCAACATGGGGACAAGGTGCTTTGGGGGGCACCCCAAAGCACCCTCCCAATGTTGAGGGCATGTGGCCTGGTGCGGTTCAGGAGAGGGGGGGGCGCGCTCTGTCCCCCCTCTTTTCTGCGGCCGGCCAGGTCAACGTGCTAGGATAAGGGGTCTGGTGTGGATTTTTCTTCCCACAAATAGAGCTTTCTTTTGATGGTATTTGATTGCCTCTGCGATTTTAATTTTTTGTGATATAAACGGAAAAAGCCTGTAAATTTAAAAAAAAAAAAAAATTTCTTATAACCAAAAGTAAAAAATATCGAATAAACTACATTTTAGTCAAACATTTAGGTCAAAATGTATTCAGCCATGTATTCGCAATAAGCGTACATTTATTGGTTTTCGCAAAAGTTATAGGCCCAGATTCAGAGAGAATTGGATTCTCGTAGCGTATCAGAAATACACTACGCCGCCGTTTTTTACCTGGCTCTACGTGGAATCCAGGTAGATTTTGTCCAGTAAACGACGGCGGCGTATTGTATTTCTCCCGTCGCAATCCATCTAGACGAGTAGGGGGCGTGAAGGATTTAAAATAGGCGCGTTCCCGCGGCGATCGAACTGCGCATGCTCCGTTCGCAAATTTCCCACCGTGCATTGCGCGAAATCACGTCGTTACGTCATTCGTTGTTTGAGTAGCGTCGTTTACGGACATTTCTATTCCCGAACGAGTTACGCAAAAAAATAAAAAATAATTTAAATTCAACGCGGGAACGACGGCCATACTTAACATGGGCTACGCACCGTTAGACCAGCAAAAAGCTGGTCTAACAGTACGTAAAAAAAAACAGACGTAAGCGATTGCGAAGACCGCTCGTATCTTCGTGGATCGCCGTAAAAACACATTTGCATATCCCGACGCATGAAAACGACGCAAACTCCTCCCAGCGGCCGCAAAAATATCGCAGCGTAGATCCGAAGGCTTACGAAGACGTAAGCCTATCGGATCGAAGCCCGAAGCCGCCGTATCATGGTTTGAGGATTCAAACTAGTGATACGGCGCGCAAAATTTGAAATTACTCCTGTCTAACACCAGTTAGACATGCGTAATTGCTTTATGAATCTGGGCCATAGCGTCTACAAACTAGGGTACATTTTCTGGAATTTACACATCTTTTATTTTATGACTGCCTATCTCATTTCTTGAGGTGCTAAAATGGCAGGGCAGTACAAACCCCCCCCCCCAAATGACCCCATTTTGGAAAGTAGACACCCCAAGGAAACTGCTGAGAGGCATGTTGAGTCAATTGAATATTTTTTTTTTGTCCCAAGTGATTGAATAATGACAAAAAAAATAAAAAATTTACAAAAAGTATGCTCTTAGAAATCTTGAAGGCGGTGCTTGGTTTTCGGGGCCCCGTACGCGGCTAGGCTCCCAAAAAGTCCCACACATGTGGTATCCTTGTACTCAGGAGAAGCAGCAGAATGTATTTTGGTGTGCAATTCCACATATAACCATGGCATGTGTGAGAAATATATCATTTAGTGACAACTTTGTGCAAAAAAAAAACAGTTTGTCATATTCCCGCAACTTGTGTCAAAATATAAAATATTCCATGGACTCGACATGCTCTCAGCAAATAGCTTGGGGTGTCTACTTTCCAAAATGGGGTCATTTGTTTGTTTTTTTGTGCTATCTTGGCATTTTATGGCCTTCGAAACTATGATAGGTAGTGAGGAGTGAAATCAAAAATGTCCCCCCCCCCTAGAAAGCCTGAAGGCGGTGATTGGTTTTTTCGGGGTCCCGTACGTGGCTAGGCTCCCAAAAAGTCTCACACATGTGGTATCCCCGTACTCAGGAGAAGCAGCAGAATGTATTTTGGGGTGTAATTCCACATATGGGGGGTGTATGCTTTGCGCGTGGGTGTAAGCGTTACTGGCACTAACTAGCTACCTAGCGGCACCAGCGACACTAATACAGCGATCAGAAAAACGATCGCTTAGTGACGCTGGCAATAGGGGGTGAACGGGTTAACTCTAGGGGCAATCAGGGTTAAAACCTTTATTAGAAAATGTATGGGGGTACCTAACGCTATAAAAACCTGGCGGGCGAACCTCAACAAATAACTAGCTACCTAGCGGCACTAGCGACACTAATACAGCGATCAGTAAAACGATTGCTTAGTGACGCTGGCAATAGGGGGTGAAAGGGTTAACTCTAGGGGCAATCAGGGGTTAAAACCTTTATTAGAAAATGTATGGGGGTACCTAATAAAGGTTTTAACCCCTTGATCACCCCCTAGTTAACCCTTTCATCCCCCTTTTGCCAGCGTCACTAAGGGATCGTTTTTCTGATCGCTGTATTAGTGTCGCTGGTGCCGCTAGGTAGCTAGTTATTTTTTGAGGTTCGCTGCCATGTTTTTATAGCGTTAGGTACCCCCATAAATTTTCTAATGCTATAAAAACATGGTGGCGAACCTCAAAAAATAACTAGCTACCTAGTGGCACCAGCGACACTAATACAACAATCAGAAAAACGATCGCTTAGTGACGCTGGTAATAACTCTAGGGGCAATCAGGGGTTAAAAACGTTATTTTAAAAATGTATGGGGGTACCTAACGCTATAAAAACCTGGTGGGCGAACCTCAAAAAATAACAAGCTACCTAGCGGCACCAGCGACACTAATACAGCGATCAGAAAAACGATCGCTTAGTGACGCTGGCAATAGGGGTGAAAGGGTTAACTCTAGGGGGAATCAGGGGTTAAAACCTTTATTAGAAAATGTATGGGGTACCTAATAAAGGTTTTAACCCCTTGATCACCCCCTAGTTAACCCTTTCATCCCCCTTTTGCCTGCGTCACTAAGCAATCGTTTTTCTGATCGCTGTATTAGTGTCGCTGGTGCCGCTTGGTAGCTAGTTATTTTTTGAGGTTCGCCGCCATGTTTTTATAGCGTTAGGTACCCCCATACATTGTCTAACGCTATAAAAACATGGTGGCGAACCTCAAAAAATAACTAGCTACCTAGCGGCACCAGCGACACTAATACAGCGATCAGAAAAACGATCGCTTAGTGATGCTGGCAAAAGGGGGATGAAAGGGTTAACTAGGGGGTGATCAAGGGGTTAAAACCTTTATTGGGGGGCTACCCTGGACCTAACACTAACTGCCTGACACTAACTGCCTGTCACACTGACACTAAATGCAGTGATCAGTAAATAAATGATCACTGCTATTTAGTGACAGGGGGCTGGGGGGGTGATCGGGGGGGTGACTGGGGGGGGGGGGATTTGTGTGCCTATGTGTCTGTGTGTCAGTGTAGTGCTTGTGATACTCACTGTGTGATGTCTCCTCTCCTCCGCTGGACGAAAATACCGGCGGGAAGAGAGGTGACATCAGATACTCCTTGCCTGATAGGGAAATAGCTTATATTGATTTATTGTATTTATTGAGCCAGCTTGGTAAAGGCTTGTGCCATTCCTTCCTGAGGATTTGGGATGTATGTGGCAAAACAAGGAGACTTCCCAGCAGCCTGGTATCCCGATTACGTGGTCTGGTACTCCCTGTTGGGAGGCAGTTGAGGCTGCTCTAATTCGGAAAGAATGTCCACAGAACCGACTGGGATTTGAAGCCCAAATTGCTTAGGATTCTGACATGCTTGACAACTGTCTGCCACTCAGGGAGCTGGTTTAGAAAGGGTAGCAACAAGCTACCATCAGATTGGTGGGTAGATGGAGCAGTAGTCGGTCGAGCACCGTCACTGGGCGTCAGGCTTTGTTAGTCTGAAACAGGTTGATGTCAACCCCCGGGGCTGGTTTGTTGCGTTTGCAGACCGAGAGTGTAGGGGTTCGAAAGCGAGTCGGGTGGCGTCGGAGCAGTGTCTGACTGCCGGAGCCACTGACTGTAAATTCACTAGGTTGTAGGGAACCTTAGAAGGCCTGGTAGATGGCTGCTTGGATGACTATGCTGGGCAAGGCCCTAGATGGGGAAAAAGAGGGCACTCTTGAAAGGTAGGCGCTCGCCACTGACTACATGTTGGTGCTTCTGTATGCTCTGTAGAAGGGACTTGACTGCATGGGCTCGAGAATACTGATAGTTTACTGGGGTCCTGCAGGGACAGGAAATGCTGGACGCCATCTAGATATGGCGTGATAGTATTGTGAGAAAGGGTCAGCTGCGTGTGGAAATACGATATGAAGGCTAGGACGTGTCTAACGTTGCCTATTGCTGCACCGAGGCAAGTGGCCAAAAATTAGCAGTTAGTGTTCCAAGCAGTGTGATAGGCCTTCAGTGTGTTGCGTGCCAAGGAGTGGTTAATAAGCTGGGTTGAGTTGGTGAGATGCTACTTCAATCCATCGTCAGCAATGACCAGGGTGGGACATTGATGGTTATTGGTTCAGCTCCAGGCTCTTGCTGGAAAAACAAAGTAAGGTTGGAATGGGACAGAGCATCAGCTGCGATTTTGCATTTGCCTGGAACATGTCTACAGAAGATATTATGCTGGTGACAAAGTGACAGCTGCGTGAGCCTGCGCAGGAAGAACGTGATGGGGAGAGGCTTGATCTACCTTAATTGATGAAGTCGGCTGTGGCTTGATTGTCTGTGGTGAAGAACACTGTCTGTCCAGTTCAAGTGTGGCCCCAGACCTGGGCAGCTGCCACAATGGGGTACAGCACGAGGCGTGATGAAGACTGGGTGAAGCAGAAATTTAAGAGAATTTCTGGGGGACAAGGTTTGGAGAACCAGCGACGAAAAATGCAGGCAAAAGCCTGTGGTGGCTCGGCTGACACTGCCGGGATGAAGATTGAAATGCTGTTCTATCAGGTGGGGAAGTTGTCCCACATAGCTAAGTCTGCTACTGATGCTTGGTCTAGTTTGAGAACTTGGACTGGATCTTGCATTGGTGTGAGAAAATCAAGACAATACACAGGTGCTCAACAAGATGATATACGTGCACTCGCTGACCAACGTGCACTCGCTGACCAATGTGCACTCGCTGACCAATGTGCACTCGCCGACCAACGTGCACTCGCCGACCAACGTTCACTCGCCGACCAACGTTCACTCGCCGACCAACGTTCACTCGCCGACCAACGTGCACTCGCTGACCAACGTGCACTCGCTGACCAACGTGCAATCGCTGACCAACGTGCACTCTCTGACCAACGTGCACTCGCTGGTGCTGGTTGGAAACCTGAACTAACTGCAGGAAAAAAGACAGGGAAAAGATGAGTGGCCCGCGTGCCACTAAAGATGACTGGCCAACTGGGTGCCACTGTGTGTTTGTTTGGCTGATTGTCACTGAGGTGTGTTTGCAAGTTTAGTTTGTATTCGGGTTTGCACGTAGGTGCGTGCTGCAAAGTGTTTTATACTGCTGCAGACAATATTGTGTGGTTGCAAGGGTCTCAGTCTGGTTTGCTGAGACGATATTGCGTGGTTGCAAAGGTCTCGATGATTATGAGGTTTGTTTTGAGATGGCCTTGTGTGGTTGCACGGGTCTCAACAAGTGAGGGGTTGCTGAGACGATGTTGCGTTTGCAATGGTCTCAAGTGAGTGTCGGGCTGCTGAGATGACTATGTATGGCTGCACAGGTCTGAACGGGTGTCAGGTTGCTGAGACGATATTGCGTTTGCAATGGTGTCAAATGAGTGTCAGTTTGCTAAGACGACTTTGTATAGCTGCAAAGGTCTGAACGGGCGTTAGGTTGCTTAGACGAGATTGTGTGGTTGCAAAGGTGTAGACGAGTTTGAGGTAGCTGAGATGACATTTTGCAAGGGTCTCAAATGAGTGTCAAGTTGCTGAGACAATATTCCCCCCTTTTTTTTTCCTTTTTTTATGAAAAAGACTGTTAATGAAACGCTGGTAAACATGAGTTACCACATCTGGCTGTGTTTACAAGCTGTTACAGGCATTGGCGTTTCGAATGCCTTTGAACATCCGTCTGAACCAATTTTTTTTTTCGAGAAGGTTTCTGAACTCAACTGCATAGAAATGACTATAAATGATCCTGTGTACATGTACTGATAAGATAACATAGAGGAGTGATTGGGGATCCTGTGTAGACGTACTGATAAGATAACATAGAGGAGAGATCAGGGGCAGCTGAAAACACCCATTTTTCTGGCTGCAAGGGTCTCAATGAATGCCATGTTGCTGGGGCGAGACTGCGTGGTCACAAAGGTCTTTGATGAGTGGGAGGTTGCTCGAGACGGTATTGCGTGGTTGCAAGGCTCTCGATGAGTGTGGGGCTGCTGAGACGGTAATGCGTTTGCAAGGGTCTCAACAATGGTGTGAGGCTGCCGAGATGGTATTGCGTGGTTGCAAGGGCCTTGATGAATGTGGGGCTGCTGAGACGGTATTGCGTTTGCAAGGGTCTCAACAATGGTGTGAGGCTGCCGAGACGGTATTGCGTGGTTGCAAGGGCCTTGATGAATGTGGGGCTGCTGAGATGGTATTGCGTTTGCAAGGGTCTCAACAAGGCTGTCAAGCTGCTGAGACGGTTTTGCGTGGTTGCAAGGGCCTTGATGAATGTAGGGCTGCTGAGACGATTTTGCGTGGTTGCAATGGTCTCAACAGGTGTCAGGTTGCTGGGCCGAGATTGCATGGTGGCAAAGTTTTTTTTATTTTTGCGTTTTTTTTTAATATATATAAATATATATATTTTTTTTGCGTTTTTGTAAGGGCCTTGTATTGCAAGGGTCTTAACAAGGGTGTCAGGCTGCTGAGATGATTTTGTGTGGTTTCAAGGGTCTCGATGAATGTGGGGCTGCTGAGACGGTATTGCGTTTGCAAGGGTCTCAACAAGGGTGTCAGGCTGCTGAGACGATTTTGTGTCGTTGCAGCAGTCTCAACAGGTGTCAGGTTGCCGGGGGGCTGAGATTGCGTGGTGGCAACGTTTTTTTTTTTTTGCGTTTTTATATATATTTTTTATTTTGCAGTTTGTAAAGGGCATGTGTTGCAAGGGTCTTTAACAAGGGTGTCAGGCTGCTGGGATGATTTTGCGTGGTTGCAAGCATCTCAATGAGTGTGGGGCTGCTGAGACGATATTGCGTTTGCAAGGGTCTCAACAAGGGTGTCAGGCTGCTGAGACGATTTTGCATGGTTGCAATGGTCTCAACAGGTGTCAGGTTGCCGAAGGGCTGAGATTGCGTAATGGCAACGTTTATTTTTTTTTATATATATATTTGCGTTTTTTGTTTTTTTGCGTTTTTATATATATTTTTTATTTTATTTTGCGTTTTGTAAAGGTCATGTGTTGCAAGGGTCTTAACAAGGGTGTCAGGCTGCTGGGATGATTTTGCATGGTTGCAAGGATCTCAATGAGTATAGGGCTGCTGAGACGATATTGCGTTTGCAAGGGTCTCAACAAGGGTGTCAGGCTGCTGAGACGATTTTGCATGGTTGCAATGGTCTCAACAGGTGTCAGGTTGCCGAGGGGCTGAGATTGCGTGGTGGAATTTTTTTTTTTTTTATTGCATGTTTTTTTTTGCGTTTTTTTTTATTATTTTTGAGTTTTTTTGTTTTTTTTTTGCGATTTTATATATATTTTATTTTGCATTTTGTAAAGGTCATGTGTTGCAAGGGTCTTAACAAGGGTGTCAGGCTGCTGAGATGATTTGCATGGTTGCAAGGTCTCAATCAATAAGAATTGGGTTACTGAGAAAGGATAGAAACACCTGATTTGTTTGTACCTTAAGCAAGCAGTATAGGGTAGAAGGACAATGCCTGTATGAATCGTAGGTTCCGTAGGGGCCACTAACGAACGATATGGGAGACAACGAATAGTAGCAAATTGATAGGACAAGGAATTTAATAACAAATTTTACTTGCGACAGTGGGCCATGCGAGTGAGTTTGCGGCGGACTGTGGCTGGAGTGAAACATGTAGGAAAGGTGTAGGGATGCCATGCATGGGGCAAAACAACAAGGTTTGGTGTAGAAAATAGAACACGAGAAGTGCGTACGAATATTTTATAAGCTCCACTGTGGGAACCGAACATGATGCGGGTGACACCATGAGTGGCCACGAATTTTGACATGACAAACAAGCTAACGAATCCAACCTGGGACAGTGAACATGCAACTGGGTTTGCTTGGACTGGAGTGGATGTGCAACACATCCGAAGAGTGTGGCGTGGTGTGGTGTGGCGCCATGCATGACGCACAGGCAATAACTTTGGTAAATAAATGAGAGAGAAGAACCGTGTACAAACAATTCGTAAGTTCCGCTGCGGAAACTAAAACGCACGGCATGGGGGGAAACATAGAATGGCAATGGTGGAAAGGATGCAATGTATCTGATACAAAACGGTTATAAAGAGAAATGACTGATACAAAAACGGTTGTAAAATGCATTAAACAAATCCGATACGAATCGGAAGTAAGGAGTGTTGAACAAATCTGCTGTGAATTGGTCGTAGAGTGTATGCTACCAGCCACCCATCCCCCCAGGCTTATCAAGTGCAGACAAGGCAGCAGGTGAGTTCAATTACCACCTCAATCTGCCAAAGAACCCATACAAAGAATATATGCTAATCTCCAAATGAATGAGACAGCAAGCATGGACACAAATATGAATATACAAATAAATAGTTTGTTTGGCAGGAGGAAGTTACAAATGTACCAAGCTTGTATCTAAGATGTTAGAACATGAGCAACAATAACTCAGAGGCAGATTTTTACAAAAGAAATGCAGGATAGGAAGCATAACGAATTGCAAGATTGCACATGATACAAAAGGTTTGAATACAACCTGCGACAGTAAGCGGGAACCGCCGTCGAAGACCATGAACGTAGAAGCCGCAATGCACTTGCGATGTCGAATGCGATTGAATGCGCAGACTCACGGACATGAGGTGAGCTGGGAAGAGTTGGCCCAGTGACGTGTAGTACTGCACACTGAACCGACAAAGAGCCTGTGTGAGTGGGCTGCTTAAATACCCTCCGGTCTCCTCCCATAAACTCAGGCCACCATACTGGCCTTCTTATATATGTCAATGTCAGCTTTTCATATTTTGAAAAGTAAATGTAAATGTAAACAGTTGCAGTTTGATATAAGAACCTAATTTACTAAAAGTTTTGTTTGTGAATCTAACCTTTCTTCCTGGCCATGGATGGATTGCTTGATAATAGAATTCTAAAGTGCATTTTGCAGCAGTTCTAAAACATTTTGAAAATGCCCCTCAAAATGTCCAGGTTATAATGACAATGGCCATTACCGGGCTAGAGCACACGAGCTGAAGACTTGCTGTGCCTATTTTGCATGACAAATGTTTCTAGCCTCTAACACATAACATAACTGGAAAAACTTGTAATTTTCAGGCACTGAACACTCCATTATATTACTGTAGCTGACCTAACTTGAAAGCATAAACATAACTGAAACCTTGAAAACATAGATTCTCTGGGATAAAGTTGTGCTCTAGTTTCTAAATGTTTTTTATGGTTTCCTCTACGGTTGGGTTGGCAGCTTAGGCTCCATTCACACTTGTACGACTCCAAAGTTGCACCGACTTTGGAGTGCAACTTTGGTGCAACTTTGACACAACTTTGGATGGGTGCAACTTGGATACAATTTTGGCTTTGACCAGTGATAATAGACAACTGATGTGCAACTGTTGCACTGTATAATATTCAGGTACCACTTCAATGCAACTTTTCAGGGTTAACATTGAAGTCTATGGCCCTCAAGTTGCATGAAAGTCAAACTAAAATAGTGCATGAACTTCTTTGAAGTTGCTGCAACTTTAAGTCACACATATATGAATGGTTAACATTGGGAAACATGGGGAATGACTTGTCATGTGACTTTAATGTCCAAAGTTGCATGACAATTCGCCCAAGTGTGAACGGAACCTTATTGGGTTTTTTTTCCTGACAATTGTTAAAAAATTGGAAATAGCTGAAATATTGGCACCCTTGTTTGAATAATATGCAGCACACATCAACGCAACTTTAAATGGAAATAATAATCTTTGCTTTTTAGACAAAAAATATTATTGATGTAGCCAGTTGGGCATAACACACACACCACAAAAAAACCTAAAAACTCTGGGGGCCAGATCCACAAAACTGTTACTAATTTTTAAAATCTGTGCTGGCGTATCTTTACGCTGATTCTCAAAGGCAGATACGTCTAAAAAATAGGCTTCCTCAGCCGACGTAACTTGCCTACGCCGGCGTATAATTGTCGATTTTCCGCATTGAATGTGCAAATGACTTAGATACGCCTATCCACGAATGTAGTTGCACCCAGCGTATCAATATACGCAGTTTACGTAAGGCGTACGACCAGCGTAACTTTACCCCTCATAAAGCAGGGGTAAGTCATGTTAACGTATGGACGTCGGAACAGTGTCGTATTTTACGTCGTTTGCGTAAGTCGTTCGCGAATAGGGCTGTGCGTAAGTTACGTTCACGTTGGAGGCATTTTTCGACGTATGTTAGGAATTCGATCGGACATGAGTCGGAGCATGCGCACTGAGTTACGTCCACGGACGGCGCCTGCGCCGTTCGTACAGACATGCATCTAGATGGGGTCAAGCCTCATTATAATACTACATGCCCACGACCTGCCTACTTCGAAATACGCGGGCTAACGCCGGCCCATTTACGATACGCCGCCGTAACTTAGGACGCAAGTGCTTTGTGAATACGGCACTTGCCTCTCTAAGTTGCGGCGGCATAGCGTAAAGAAGATACGCTACGCCCGCACAAAGATCCGCTGATGTCTGTGGATCTGGCCCTGGGTGTGATTCTCTTGTTCCCTGGCTGCCTTTTGCCAGCAAGTCACAGCTGTCATTTTGACAGCTACAAAATTGTTTTATATGACAGAATCTTGCTACTCGTAAAACTCACAGAACACTCAAGGACAGTGGAAAAATAGCACTGGACCCTTAAGGTTATTTTATTGGTTTTGCTAAATTAAGGTATTGATGGTAGATCATGTGAATAATCTGGTTTCTGGGTAGGTGGCTTCTACATCCCAGAGGATCTCCATGGTCTCCTTTGCTTGTAGTGTAATGCAACACAGAGGTCCAGATACAACTTTATTCTAATATAAGTTGGAGGTTGTAGATTTTGTGGAAGCAATGATAAATATTCAGATGAATCTTGTAAAGAACTTGTTTATTTCCAGCCAACAGTGAGCTGCTTGTAAGCCTTTTTTAATTTCACTTCATAACTTCCTATTTCCTGTTCCCACCCCCAGGTCCTCAGACCTCTGTGTAAATCTGAAGCACATACATATTGTACAGATGTATAATCCCCAAAAAAGGAACACCTCTTGGAGGTCCAAATATGCCCACTTTTATCAGGTCTTGAAAACATTGTGAATAGACTAGAAGTGAACTGTACCTTAACCACTTCCCTACCAGCCCATAGGGGAATCACGTCATGGTGATCCCCTCGCCGATGAGACAGGACGTTGCACAACGTCCTGTCTTCACGGCGTTCTAGGGCGCGCGCGCCCGCGGCACCACCCGCGATCCCGCGCGCGTGCCCGACGGCCGTGATTGCCGCCGGGCACCCGCGATTTCCGGCAATCACGGCAGGAGTGTGGATCTGTGTGTGTAAACACACAGATCCACCTCCTGTCAGCGGTGAGGAGACTGATGTGTGTTCCCAGTACAGAGGAACACACATCGATCTCCTCCCCCTGTGAGTCCCCCTCCCCCTTCAAGTAAGAACATACTTTAGGACACATTTTAACCCCTTCAGCGCCCCCATAGTGTTAACCCCTTCCCTGCCAGTCACATTTACACAGTAATTAGTGCAGTTTTATAGCACTAATCGCTGTGTAAATGTGAACGGTCCCAAAAACGTGTCAAAAGTGTCCGATATGTCCGCCGCAACGTCACGGTCACAAAAAAAACCCGCAGATCCCCGCCATTACTAGTAAAAAAAATAAAATAAAAATGCCATAAATCTATCACCTATTTTGTAGACGTTATAACTTTTGCGCAAACCAATCAATATACGATTATTGCGTTTTTTTTTTTTTTACCAAAAATACGTAGAATACGTATCGGTCTAAACTGAGGGGAAAAAAGGTTTTTTAAAAAAAAATATTGTGAGATGTATTAAATAAAAAGGAAAAAATATTGTGTTTTTTTTTAAATTGTCGCTCTTCTTTTGTTTATAGCGCAAACAATAAAAACCGCAGAGATGATCAAATACCACCAAACGAAAGCTCTATTTGTGTGGGGAAAAAAACATAATGATTTAATTTGGGTACAGTGTTGCCCGACCGCGCAATTGTCATTCAAAGTGCAACAGCGCTGAAAACTAAAAATTGGTCTGGGCAGGAAGGGGGTGAAAATGCCCTGTATGGAAGGGGTTAAGCCAGCCTTTTTCAACCAGGGTGCCCAGGCACCCTGGGGTGCCTTCAGGCATCTTCAGGGATTCCTTGGCAAAATGCCTGAAAATTGTCCAAAAATTGTATACAAGCCAGCGGGGAGATCAAGCCTGATTATTAGTTACATAAAGCCACAGTTTTTCACTGTGCACCATTGCAACTTTCTAGCCACCAGTGTCCTAACAAACATTGACATCATCGGTTGCTAAGAAGGACGTCAAGCACCTGCAGAGCATCCTTGTTTGTCCCTCTCCATCAGCACTGGAGTGGACACATTAGCTGAGTGGAGAAGAAAAAACTGAGAGAGAAGAGAAACATTGGAATACTAGTCAGTACCAGTGTGCAAAGATGTGTGTTACTGTGGATGAATAAATCACAGCTAAAGTTGGGCATCCTACACATGTGGATGTTGCTGCATTATGGGGTACCTCAAGATTGTGTGGTATTTTAAGGAGTGCCTTGACTAAAAAAAGGTTGAGAAATAATGCCTTAAGCCCACGTTCACACTGAGGTTGGGTTTGAAATTGTGCGAGTTCTGCTGAATTCTGCACAATTTCAAACCGGCATTTCAGTCCAAAGTCGGTGTCGCACTGATTTCACCGGCAAAAGGCTCCGATTTGGCATGCGATTTGACATGTCAAAACGCCTTAATGTGAACATGAGCTTAATGGCATTTCTTTCAGTGTGATTACAAGCACAGGCTTTGTCAACCAACTGCTGACAATTCTGTGCTTGCAATCATCTTGGAAGAAATAACATTACATTTCCAGTTCACTTCTAGTATATTCACGTTGTTTTCAAGCCCTGAAAAAGAGAGCATCCTTAGACTGCCAAAATGCATTGACTACTCTTTGGTTATTCTGACTTTTATTGGAATAAAGTTTTATCTAGATGTCTTAGCATATGTGTAATGCTTCAATTTCCATTTTTGTTTCTCACAGAAAAAGGTCTGTAGAGTCAAAATTAGTTAGTGTAGCAATGTTAATATTACTGCATTGCAACTACTCTGGTCCATTTATAGCAGATCAATGAATAAACATTATGATGTCATATGATTTTAGCTAAAGCGACTGTGCATATTTAAGAAAAAAATGTGTTTCCATTTAAAATCTTATTTCTTTGTTAACCCTAATCATCCCTAATTAACACTTGCCTCTTGGTTGGTTACTATTTTTTTACAAGTAATATTCAAACTTTTTTCATGGTGTTCCTTATTGAATTTTTTAATGCAAAACTAAAAAAAAAAAAAAAAAAAAAGGAAAAATTGTCATGGTCCATAAGAGGTACTGGTGTGAGAGTGGTACTGGTTAAACTATAATGCTGCGTACACAGGACCGTTTTTCGGGGTTCTAAAAAATTATGTTTTTTTTAATGTCATTAAAAACGATCGTATGTGGGCTTCAGAGCATTTTCACGATCTAAAAAATGGGAATTTTTTTTGAACATGCTCTATTTTTTTACAACGTTTTTAACGTTGGCGTTTTTAAGGTTGTAAAAAAATGTTCGTGTGTGGGCTTTAACGACATGAAAAAAACGCTCATGCTAAGAAGCAAGTTATGAGATGGGAGCACTCATTCTGGTAAAACTACCGTTCGTAATGGAGTAAGCACATTCGTCACGCTGTAACAGACAGAAAAGCGCAAATCGTCTTTTACTAACACAAAATAAGCTCAAGCAGCCCAAAGGGTGGCGCCATCTAAATGGAACTTCCCCTTTATAGTGCCGTCGTATGCGTTGAACGTCACGTCATGATTGTGTGTAGGCAAGACCGTTTTCTTTTCAATTTTTTTATTGAGAAAATAAACGCAGAGTACAAGAATAAACGGTTTTGGTTTGACATAATAACGAGAGACAATGTAACCATACTGAACACACTAAAGGGAAGCGTAGGCAAGACCGTTTTAATGATCGGGTTGAAAAAAATTAGTTTTTTCTAGATCCCTAAAAACTCAATTTTTTAGAACCCGAAAAACAGTCGTGTATATGTGGCATAAGTCATGCTTTTTATTAGTTTTAAATAAAGCGTGGAAGAACTGTAACCATAGAGGTAGGTGGACTCCAACTGGTTTTGCATTGACTTACAAAGTCTATTTCTGCATGTCAGATTCCTATTTGTCTGACTACTGTTTCCCTTTAAAGCTATACATGTCATACATACAGAATACATGTGAGAATGTTATTTCCATGATTTTTCATTAATAAATGTTCTCAGTAGGGTAGTTGGTGGTGATTTCCCAAGAGAATGTGCCTTTGAGGGTTACTCTGCACTGCAATGTATGTAGCCACCCTTGAATCAGTGCGTAGCCCCAGCCTTGTTCATTTACAGCCTTTATCCTCATGGGGAAGCCGAACCCTGATTGATGTTGATGAGATCACGCTACATTGGAGGTGTTCACAGTGCTCTGAACATTCTACATTTATTGACTTCCCAGGAGTCAGAGGTTCCATCACAACCCGTTAAACACAGAAAAATAATAAAGCATAGACAGATGTCCTAGGAGAGCTTGTCATTTACTTCCTCATTCCCACACTCTACAAATTATGAAAATAACATTCCAACTGTATGACAAGAAGGAAAACTTAATTAAAAACAATTGCATACTTGTATTTGTAGGATTTGCTCATTATTTTGCAAATTACGTTTATTAGATCTCAAATTTGCCAGGTTATTTATGTTTATTGTGTAGAAGTTCATTTAAATTATGTGTTATTTTTACCTCTCCTTCTCTAAAACTATAGCAACAGCCTTGAGAGATGAAAGAAACAGGTAGGAGAATCAACTCAACTTGCAACACTTTAAACAAAATCAGTTGGACTTAAAGTGGGACATCGGCAGATATTAACCACTTAAGACCCGGACCAATACGCTGGTAAATGACCCAAGGTGTTTTTACGATTCGGCACTGCGTCGCTTTAACAGACAATTGCGCGGTCGTGCGACGTGGCTCCCAAACAAAATTTGCGTCCTTTTCTTCCCACAAATAGAGCTTTCTTTTGGTGGTATTTGATCACCTCTGCGATTTTTATTTTTTGCGCTATATACAAAAATAGAGCGACATTTTTGAAAAAAAAACACTATTTTTTACTTTTTGTTAAAAAAAAAATCAAATAAACTAAATTTTAGTCAAACATTTAGGCCAAAATTTATTTAGCCACATGTCTTTAGTAAAAAAAAAAAACGCAATAAAAAAAAATAGCTACCTAGCGGGAACAGCGACACTAATACAGCGATCAGAAAAATGATCGCTTAGTGACGCTGGCAATAGGGAGTGAAAGGGTTAACTAGGGCGCTGATCAGGGGGTTAAAACTTTATTAGGGGGGGTGGGGGGGCTACCCTGGACCTAACACTAACTGTTTTTTACACTGCCTGTCACACTGACACTAAATGCAGTGATTAGATCACTGCATTCAGTGACACTGTGACAGGGGGGTGGGGGGGGGCGATCACAAGGGGTTAATGTGCCTATGTGAGTGTGTGTCAGTGTTGTGTTGGTGCACACTTACTTGTGATGTCTTCTCTCATCAGCAGCGGTGGGAAACACCGCTGCGATGAGAGATTACATCATTTCCTCCTTCCTGTGTAAACACAGGAGGAGGAAGTGACAGGAGCTGGGAGCGCGCGCATTGGCTGGGAGCGATCGCGGGGGGGCGGGTAAACGCCGACATCCGCCCGCTCATCCCGGATCGCTCCCGGAGCCAGGGGGACCCCCGCACGCCGCGGAGGGGGTCCCGATGGGACCCCCGAACCGCACTTAGGCGGGGACGTAAATTTACGCCCTTGTGCCTGTACGTGCCATTCTGTGGCCGTATATGTGCGTGCGGGGGTCCTTAAGTGGTTAAAGCTGAACCCTAAGTAGAAAAAAAAACACAGAAATAAATTCTAGCTGTAAAATCAATAATACACTAGTTAGGCCTCCTACACACACATGGTTTTCCCGGCAAGAAAGCTGCTGGGAGAGCTTTTTCAGAGAAAACTGTGTGTGTGTGTGTGGTTTCTCGTCTCGAAAACTGCCAGGAATCTCGACAAGAAAAATAGAGAACCTGCAAGTTCCAAGGTCAGAGCTGGGAAGAAGACAAGAGGAATACAAGGGCAAGCCAGGTTGATAACAGGGGATCAGAAGCAAAAGCAAACACAGGAGCAGGAAGCAGAAGCTGAAGACCTGTCAGCAATGTCTTCGTGCCACAGTCATCCATTTAAAGGCCTGAGGGTGCCGGATCTGATGTGCATTGCATGTGCCAGCACACACACGTCTACGCCATGGCGAACGTAAGTTTGTGCAGCCGCGGATGCGGCCATATTGAGAATTGCCATACTCTATTCCAAATATGACAACAGGTTGCATTTAGATGGTGGGTTCCTTTTCCTTTATTTGCTGTGCATACAGGTATATCCAATATTGTTTGCTTTGTTACTAATTGATGGTTCTTTTATAAAGCAGAGTTCCACCCAAAAGTGGAACTTCCACTTTAAGCACTGTCCTACTTCGTCCTTCCTATCTTTGGCTAGGCAACTCCTCCTCTCGCCCTAAGTGGCCCCTCCCTGCCAGCAATCTTCTGGGACACATCTCAGGTCCAGAAGATTGGCTGGCCAATAGGAGAGCACAGACCGACTCACGCATGTGCAGTTCGCGCCTGGCCGTGAAGCCGTAAGCTGTCACGGTCGGTGCCCACAGTTATGATGACGGCACCGAGGAGAGGAGTGAGCCTCCAGGCGGCCGCATCGCTGGACCGTGGGGCAGGTAAGTGTCAGTTTATTAACCACTTCAATACCGGCCCATTGTCATATGACGTCCACAGAGGGGATCTCCCATCCCGGGTGGACATCATATGACGTCCTGGGCTTTGTGCGGGAAATACAGTATCTGAAAAATGCCTGCAGCTAGAGGCATCATTCAGATATCCTTCTCTTCTGCCGGCGATTCTGTGCAACATAAGAAAGATTATAGCGGCAACATAATCAACCCCCCCCCCTCCCGCCGCCATCCGGTGCTTCTCCGGGCTCTCCCGTGCCTTCGGGGGCCAGAGAAAGAATCGTCTGGCGCAGGCAGGAAGCATAGAGATGACTGGTGACCAGATGGTCACCAGTTATCTCTATGACCATCGGAGGACCCGGGCGCGATGTGATGACGTCACACCCGGGTCCCCGTAAGTAAACAAAGCCGCCATTGCGGCTACTAAGCAACACTGATCATGAGATCGGTGAATTTTTTTCACCGATCTTATGCTTTTCAGCCTGGAGGAGAGATGCGGGGTCTCATTGACCCCGCATCTCTCCATAAGGCCCCATACACACGATCAGATATATCAGATGAAAACGGTCCGCGGACCATTTCCATCGGATATGTCCGATCGGGAGTTTGATCCGATGGCGTGTACACACCATCGGATCAAATTCCCCGCCGCCGGACGGCGCGGTGACGTAGTGGTGACGCGGCGGTGACGTTGACGCCGCCGCGTCACCGCCACGTCACCGCACCAGGAAGTAAAACACTTCCGCGCATGCGCCGAATCCATTCGGCAGCGGCGCGGCGGTGGTGGGAGCCGACATGTCTGCTGGTAAGTGTACTAACCAGCAGACATGTCGGGCGGACAGATTCCCACCGGATAGATTTCAAAGCTTGCTTTGAAATCTGTCGGGTGGAGAAATCTGTCCGTAGCCCATACACACGAGCGGAGATGTCTGCTGAAACGGTCCATCGGACCGTTTTCAGCGGACATATCCCCTCGTGTGTACGCGGCCTTAGGAGTACCTGTCAGACACAATCCTATTACAAGGGATGTTTAAATTCCTTGTAATAGGAATAAAAGTGATAATAAAAAAATAAAAAATAAAAGAAAGTGTAAAAAAAAAAAAATGTAAAAAAAAAAAAAAAATGTAAAGACCCCTGTCCCCGGTAGCTCGCGCGCAGAAGCGAATGCCCACGCAAGTCCCGCTGACATATGTAAACGCCGTTTAAACCACATATGTGAGGTATCGGCGTGTGCGTTAGAGTGCCAACAAAAATTCTAGCACTAGATCTCCTCTGTAAATCTAAACTGGTAACCTGTAAAAAATGTCAAAGCTTTGCCTAAGGAGATTTTTAAGTACTGAAGTTTGGCGCCATTCCAAGAGTGTGCGCAATTTCTAAAGCGTGACATGTTAGGTATCTATTTACTCGGTGTAACATATTCTTTCACATAATACAAAAAAATGGGCTAACTTTACTGTTTTGTTATTTTTTTTAATTCATGAAACAATTTTTTTCCCAAAAAAAGGCGTTTGAAAAATTATTGCGCAAATACCATGCAAGATAAAACGTTGCAATGACTGTTATTTTATTCCCTAGGGTGTCTGCTAAAAAAACATATATAATGTTTGGGGGTTCTGCGTAATTTTCTAGCAAATAAATGATGATTTGTACATGTAGGAGAGAAGTGCCAGAATAGGCCCGGTATGGAGGTGGGTATAAAAGCCCGGTATTGAAGTGGTTAAAAGTCAGCAGCTATGCTTTTTGTCGCTGCTGACTTTTAATAAACTAAAACATGGGTGGAACTCTGCTTTTAAACTGAATTCTGAATGAACCACAGATATATAATGTTGTCTATATTCATGTTGTATTGGGGTTGTGGATCAGGTCTCATATAAGAAATTAACTATCCGCGAGTCTTTATGTGACATCTAACTGTCTGTTTTGTTGCAAAGGCCTCATTTGCATCTTATTTTGTTGGTTTTGTCTTATATGAATATATGAATACACCTCAACAATGACGTGTATGCATTGTATGCATTTTGTAATATGTGTTGTCTTTGTATTAGATTATTAATATGTATTAATTTACATACATGACCTACATTTTACTTCATGTATTGTTTTGATTATATATGTGTTTTTTTGTTTGGTCATGAATGTGTACAAGGAATAGATGGCTCAGGGATAAGACTTCTGGTCGCTGGCACTTGACTGCGTTATCTTTATGCTGCAGCTCAGACTCTGTATATTTAATTTACAATCTATTAATCTATATATGTGTTATTTATGATGGTCTTCTTTGGGGCATAAGCCTAGTTTCGGCGTTATTTGTATTTTATGTCTTATATGAATGCACCTCAACACTGGCCTCATGCATTTTACAGCATATGATGACTTTATGCATTTACATACACAGAGTAAAATCCAGCAGAGGATCAAATACTTGTCCTTCCGTAAAAAGCTGGCAGTGTCACTGCCCAAGACAGAGTCTCTGTGATCAGGGGATTCCCTTCCTAGGAAATTAACCAGTAATCAAACTAATTGGAAGCAGAATAACTACCGTAATCAGCATATTACATTAACCATAAGCATAAAGATGCACACCAGTATATCAATAATACAAGCATACACTGCTCGAAAAAATTAAAGGAACACTTTGAAAACATTTCAGATCTCAAAGGGTCAAACATTTTAATGCTATATATCTATACTGATATGGACTGGGTAATGTGTTAAGAATGAAAGGATGGCACATCTTTTGATGGAAATAAAAATTATCCACCTACAGAGGGCTGAATTTAAAGACACCCCGAAAAACAATGTGAAAAAATTATGCATCAAGCTAGTCAATTTTGCTGAAATTTCATTGCAACAACTCAAAATGGTCCTCAGTAGTTTGTATGGCCCCCAAGTGATTGTATGTAGGCCTGACAACATCAGGGCATGCTCCTAATAAGATGACGGATGGTGTCCTGGGGTATTTCCTCCCAGATCTGGACCAGAGCATTACTGAGCTCCTGAACAGACTGAGGTGCAACCTGGCGGCACCGGATGGACTGAAACATAAAGTCCCAGAGGTGTTCTTTTGTGTTTAGGTCAGGTGAGCGTGGGGGCCATTCAATGGTATCAATTTCTTCATCCTCCAGGAACTGGCTGCATGCTCTCGCCACATGAGGGCGGGCATTGTCATTTACCAGGAGGAACCCAGGACCCACTGCACCAGCGTAGGGTTTGACAATGGGTCCAAGAATTTCTTCCCGATACCTAATGGCAGTCAGGGTGCCATTGTGTAGCCTGTAGAGGTCTGTGCATCCCTCCATGGATATGCCTCCCCAGACCATCACTGACCCACCACCAAACCGGTCATGCCGAAACGATGTTACAGGCAGAAAAAGTTCTCTGTGGCTTCTCCAGACCCTTTCACGTCTGTCACATATGCACAGGGTGAACCTCATCTGTTAAAAGCATGGGGCACCAGTGGCGGAACTGCCAATTCTGATGTTTAATGGAAAATGCCAATCAAGCTCCACAGTGTCCAGCAGTGAGCACAGAGCACACTATAGGACGTCGGGCCCTCAGGCCACCCCCATGAACTCTGTTTCTGATGTTTGGTCAGAGAAATTTACACCAGTGGCCTGCTGGAGGAGATACCGGTCCTGCTGGTGGGTTAAGGACCTTCTATGGCTCTGTCCAGCTCTCCTAGAGTAACTGTCTATCTCCTGGAATCTCCTCTATGCTCTTGAGACTGTGCTGGGAGATACGGCAAACCTTCTGGCAATGACACGTATTGATGTGCCATCCTGGAGGAGTTGGACTGCCTGTGCAACCTGTATAGGGTCCAAGTATTGCCTTGTGCTACCAGTAGTGACACTGACCCTAGCCAAATGCAAAACTAGTGAAAAAAAGTCAGAAAAAAAATGTCAGACACCTCCACCTGAAAAAACATTCCTGTTTTGGAGGTTGTCTCATTGTTGCCCGTCTAGGGCAACAATGAGCAGCTGAAACTGATTAACAACCCCCTCTGTATACAACCCCCTCTGTATACACCCCTTCCCCACAGTTCCATTGCAAGGGCCCCTGAGGATGATTTGGAGTCTGTCTTTGTGTCAGAGACCTAAAAACAAGACTGTGGACTGTGTTAATGAGGAGACTCTCCAGTCGTTACCCAACCAGCCTGGAATGCAGTCCTAGTTATCTGGAAATTATCGTCTCTTCTGATCTGGTATTGGTGACATGGACAGGTTATGTGTCTGATACTTGCTCTCTCTCCACTTCTGCCTTAAAGCGGAACTCCGGTCGTTTTTTCATGTTTCCATCTATTAAATCTTTTGCCCTTGTTGTTTTAACTTTGGATAGTAAAATATAAAAAAATTTAAATACCTTGTACAGCCCACTTCCTGTTTCTTGTCTGGTGAAAAGCCTAGGCTTATGACATAATAACTTTTCTCTGTAAATTAAATAACTTATGAGTTGTCCTCATAATTTATTATTGTATTTATGTAATTTGTACATCATTAGAGCTATAATGCAAGTCTTTAATGCATGTAGCCATATATGCTACAGTACTAGGCCCTTTACACAAGGTTGTGTGGTCATTATGCTTGCTTGTAGTGTTTCTGTCCAACACAACAGTGTAAACCTCTTGAATGACTTGCTATGTAAGTGTGGAAAAAGACGGGGGTTGCTGCAGAGGCAGACAGGACATTTAAATGATTCCTACACTGGTGTACATGTTCTTGTGGATAGTGGGCAGCGTTGCAGCTCATACAGTAGATATGTTTGCTGCACAAAATGCCAGGAACACCGGAGAGGGACCTAAGAATAGAGGATCTGGACTGCTCTGTGCAAAACCATTGCACAGAGCAAATATGACATGTTTATAATTTAAAAAATATATTCTTTACAATTACTTGTTATGACTGTCTGCTTTGAAGGCAAAGATCTTTCATGTTAATGCAAGAGTCTACTCTCTGATTGATCTTGCATATTACTTATGCTAGTTTATGCTGTAAGATGTGATTTATTTTTGTATCTGCTTTGAGGACAGTGATATTGTATGCAAAATGCAAAAGTCTACTGTTTGATTGCTCTTACATATCATTGTTATGCAGTTTATTACAGCTGACTGTGTGTTACTGTAACAGAGCAACAAAATAATTCAATATGTTATATATTTGCCTTCTGATACTGACCTGTCTGCTAGAAAGAGACCAGAAAAGTTCCAAAATTCAAGATGATGGTCAGGGCTTAGGCCTATTGCACAGTCCTTTACATTTTCCTGATATAGTCTTTCCAAGTAACTCCTGTACTGACCTAGTATACAACAGCAATCTAATACACCCAGGCCCAATCTTATACCCTCTTAGGCCAGGTTTACACTAGCTGAGGCTGCGACTTGCAGCAGGGTTCTGGTACGTCCCTGTTCTCCGTTTCAGGTGTGAATTGGGTCCGAATTTTGGACCTGAACCTGAGCCAAAGACGCACAGGACCATTTTCCTCTGCAAACCACAGTGTAAACTGGTTCCTTTGACAGCCGGTCATAGTCTTCTGTCATGTGAATTGGATGCAGGAAATCCACATCCAATTCACATAAGTGTGAACCCAGCTTTAATCGTACACGGCTTGGCTACAATTTGACATCATCACGGCTGGAGTCCTGCACCGAGGATCAGCCTACGATACAGGAGTATATGCAACTGCAGAGATACTATTAAGAATGTTTTAATTTCAATTTTAAACAAAGGAACAGTTTTTACATACTTCACTATGGATGTGTACCGTTTTTCCTTTTGATGGTAATGACTGGAGGTGACAGAGGTGGTCCATACTGGAAATGGAGCTTGCAATAGGAGACCATTGAAGAATAATAGTGAGCATGAGTGCTTTTGACCATTTATAACACAATAGGTTCATACTGTTTAGTAATGCCTCGTACACGCGATCAGGCTTTTGCCTGGCCAAACTCACATCGGAATTCCATTGGAGTAAAATAAAACATGTTCTCTATCTAAATGTTGATGGAATTCATCAGAATTTCCGATGGAGCATACACACAATCGGAATTTCCGATGGAAAAAGTCAGTCGGACTTTTACTATCGGAAATTCCGATCGTGTACGGGGCTTAAGAGGCCTTTTTAACAGCATTTTTTTTTTGTTGGTGCATGGTGGTGGAACCACTGGTTTACACTCGGAAAATAAATGTATGGATGCACTTTAAGGCCGCGTACACACGATCAGAGAGGTCCGATGAGAATGGTCCGACGGATCGTTTTCATCGAGTCACCGCTGAAGTGGCCTGATGGTCTGATGTGCGTACACATCATCAGTCCAAAATCCAATCGGGTCAGAATGCGGTGACGTAGAACACAACGACGTGCTGAAAAAACAAAGTTCAATGCTTCCAAGCATGCGTCGACTTGATTCTGAGCATGCGCAGGTTTTTGGTCCGATGCTTTTGGTACTAACCATCGAACCTGTCCGACGGACAGGTGTCCGTCAGACAGATTTTGAAGCAGGATTTAAAACTTTGGTCCGACGGATAAAGGTCCGATGGGCCGTACACACCATCGAACTGGTCCGATGAAACTGGTCTGCAGACAAGTTTCATCGGACCGGTCTGATCGTGTGTACGCGGTCTAAGACAACATATGAACTGTTGCTATTTTATTTATTATTTATTTGGAAGATGCCGTATAAACTGGTTTTGAGTTTATGGTTGCACTTACACTTTAATTTGAACACGGTTCACATTTTCAAATATTTTTTGTATTTTATTTGCATATAAATTTTAGTTTCATGTTATTTATTTATTTATTTTGGTAAAACGGTTGTAACTACTCCTTTGTAGACTTAAATAATGTTTTCTGCTATGTTCGAGGTTGCATATACTGTGATCCAAAAGCTAGTATGTTGACTGAGGGGGGTGGCTGAAAACAGTTAGCTTAAGGGCGCAGGAAGTATAAGCTTGAACCTGCATGCAGCTGTACAAAAAAGAACACATGAAATATAATTGAGACCCTAGGATTTTATGATTTTAGCCTGCAGTTCTGATTTTATCTTGCATTACCTACCACTGTCAACTGGCAGGACAAGGGTTAAGATGACAATGAGAGTGCTACCTTGCGGCATTCAAGGCAGACCATTTCAGAAGCTGGCTTTATATCTTTCTCTTACGACTGCTCCAATTGCTGTGATGGCACAAGAAAACATTTTATTTTATTGCAAAAAGCCGCTGCCAAAGATGTTGTTAGGAAGCCATTTGTGAAGCGACATACTGTTTTGCTTTTCCTTATTGAGACCAGGGGTGATAATCACTGTAATTCAGATATACAGCCAATGACGGTGTAAAGTTATGGATGCCTTAATCCACACTGATGAATCAGGCTTTTCACCTTCGCCTAGAAAAAAACAAAAATAAAAGAGAGGTGGAATTGTGCTGCACATTAGTGGACAATGTCTTCAGCTGTACCAATCAAGGCATGTGCACAATAATTCATTGCATAGGCTGATGGGGAAACAGGAGCATCTCCAATGTTATAGAAGGCACAGATGAAAATGTCTAATGATAAGCATCCAGCCTGTGGGGACTCAGCACGTGGCACTCACAAACATTATAATTCTACTTGGTTTAGATATAATGTGAAAAATCTGATGGATGAGCTAAGCCCAATAAGCCAGCTATTATACTGAGCAAGAAACACAGCAGTAATGGTGATACTTACTAATACACCATCAAAAACTATTTTGCACAGTGATAATGACGTCATAATTGTATAGTAGACTCTCTTTAGATGGTAGTATGCTTCATGAGTCTTTGCATTTAGTTGACAGACTGTTATCTGTCCATACAGTAAGAGCTATTTGCAAAGTTTCTGTATAATCCTTTAGATGAAAATTGTGTAGTGCACGGTTTAGATAAATAATCCATTCAAATGTATACCCAATTCAATAGGCCTTTATTATAATCTCAAGCTGCTATGATCATCACTTAGCCTGTGCACCAGCACGTTGTTACTTAGCGTTTCAGCTTATCTCTCTGGGATGCACCCCTTCCTTAATCAGGGAAGCTTAAGTCGGCTGATGGACATTCAGGAAAAGCCCAATTAGCACGATAGTCTATCTGCTCTTGCCCTGGACTCAGATCTGCCTGACCAGTCTGCTAATGCCCTGGATTATTTCTGTAATTTGTTTGGACTGCGTTTGTACTTAGCTGGACTGCGTTTTTCCAGACCTGTCAACTTTGTTCTTGTAAGTCTGTGTTCTGTCTACCTGTATAAACGCAATGGTCCCCATGCACATGTTCAAGAAACCGGCTATTCAGTAGTGCTTGGTGCTGGAATGACCACAGGCTGGAAACCGTGGATGAAGTGAAGAAATGTCATCACCAGACCAAGGATTCCTCGAAAGGGTCTAAAGTTTTATTTTCGTGGACACATAATAAACATACAGCGATGTTTCGGAGCCACACAGGGCCCCTTTGTCAGGCAATTGACTCTGAAACGTTGCTGTATGTTTATTATGTGACCACAAAAATTATTCTTTGAAGCCTTTCGAGGAATCCTTGGTGTGCTGATGACCTTTCTTCACTCTGTCTACCTATCTGCAACCTAGACCAGATCCAGGGGGGGCAATGGGGAAATTGCCCCCTCCGAGAATGCGGGTGAGAGCGGGCAGCTCCACGGGTGACAGCGCTGGCGGCTCCACGAGTGTGCAGCTCCGCGGGCGTGCGGCTCCGCATGCGACATAGCGGGTGCTCAGTTGGTGAGTGGGCGGGCTGGTGAGAGGGGGGGTAGCTGGGCGGCTCGGTGTGTGAGCGCTGCTGGCCAATCAGGGAGCCGGCAGACACGGGAGCAGAGAGATGACATCATCTGCCGGTGCCCGCCCTGCATCCTTGCAATTCCGCCCTCTCTGTGACTGTGTAGGCAGCCGTGGGCAGCAGATAGATTACATCATCTCTCTGCTGCCTGACTTTGGGACAGAGCACCTTAGCAGGAAAATGACACAGGAGGTGACAATCTGCTACATGTGGCAAGTGACAATCCGCATCTGGTGGCAGGCAACGTGGCAAGTTACAATCCGCAACGTGTGGCAGGTGACCTGGCAAGTGACAATCTGTATCTGGTTTCAGGTGACCTGGTAAGAGACAATCCGCAATGTGTGGCAGATGACGTGGCAAGTGACAATCCTCAACGCGTGGCAGATAATGTGGCAAGTGACAATCCGCAACGTGTGGCAGGTGACGTGACAAGTGACAATCCGCAATGTGTGGCAGGTGACATGGCAAGTGACTGAGAATGAAACAAGGCAACAAGGTACAGGATAAAGGGCAAGATCAGGGGCAAATGGCAACAGAGTCTGGCAGGAACACAGCAAACATGGAACAGGGAACACGGCAGGAGCAGCCAAAACACTGAGTCAAGGAGCCATAGCAGAAGTGGAACTGAGGTACCCTCCCAGGCACCTATTGGTGGACTCTGGAACTGCAGCAATCAGTGCATAGCACCACAGTGCCACCAGCAGGCAAACGCGATCCTAACAGCCACCCTGGTTTACTGTAATCTGCAACACCAGGAGATTGTAGTCACATTGTACTATGTGTGGGCAGTTAAACATAGCGTTTGAAATATATAACAACAGTGGAAAGAAGACACTGAGTTAAAATGAACAGTGTACAAACAAGTGGCACTAAAGCTTCCTTTTTCAGCACAGTCGCAACTGACATAGAACAGCGACATCTAGATTCTGAGCTCTTGGTACCCTTAGTGTTATGATGTCCCCACCTGACTGTGTATTGCATTCATTAAAGAAATCTAAACACTCAACCTTACTTAACTACTTGGGAGCACTGGAGTCTTGACCAGGACCAAAGTCCCCAAATCAGGTTTTTGAAGTTTAGATGCCCAGGCCAAGTTTACCAGTGTCAGTAACTGACAATAATTCTGAGACAAATTTTTAGTTTGACATTAGGCCTGAGAACAGGGAATACACACAGTTGCCCATTCCTAGTTCTCTGCTGCAAGGAAGTTTAAAGATCTTGTGGCAAGGGGCATTTTTCATAAGGAGTTAAAAAGATGTATTTCAGTTATGAAACATAAGACCAGGAAGCACAACGCCTTGCCTCTGGTCAGTGCAACCCACTGCATTTCTTATCAGATCTGCAAGGATCCCCCTTATGTTATCTCACCCAAAATTCTGGCACTGTACCTACCCAGGTGATAAGTATGCGGGTGGGTACAGCATGGTGCGACAGCAAAATAACACACTCAGTCCAAGTTCAAATAATGGAACTTGTATTTAAGTAAACGAAAAACAGCTAATGAAAAACAGTTCACAACAAGCCAGGTGGAAGGAGGCCCAACCGACAATACTCATGGATGCCAAGAGCATGTAAATAAGAGGTTGCAGGTGAATTGACAGCATCTATCTGGAGGGGCATAATGTAGTCGAGCACAAATGACCAAGGAGAGTGACGGAGCCCGAGGCTTTCCCTACTCATCTCCAACCTTTCCCTGCCGCTTATACTGTCCCTGACAAATGTCTGACCTGTCCCTACACTAATCACACACTGAGTGGGCACCAAACTCAGGAGCCAGGGTCTTAAATAGACTCTGCCACAGCTAAGATAGCCACCAGAGTCACATGGGTGGCCAGCATCTAACCAGATCGCTGCCACAATGACTCAGGAAACCATAAAGTAACCATGTTCCTCTTGACCTCCTCTCCCTCTATGGATGTGCACCACCTGCAGTAGAGAAAGCAGACTGCACCTGCCTACAAGTATCCGTCACAATATATTTGGAATAGTAGTATTGTTGTCCTAGAAATAAAAGTGCATCAATTTTATTACTCAGCTTTCTGTTTATGAATGAAGTGATGTTATGATCTGGATCAGTTGTTGACTGCAATACAATTTTATACAAAAAAAGCTATACAAATGTATACTTATCTATCTATCATCACAAACCAACATGCAGGCACCTTTCCCTGTATCTGCGAGTGACCCAACGCCGTGAATGTGAAGATTATAAATGACTGCTTTTTATTTCCCCCAAGGAATATCATATCTCACTGGAAAGCATTGTGCAGCTATAGAAAAGCTTTTATAAGACCACTGAAGGGTTTTTATATCTGCCATCATGGTGAAAATTAACCGTGAAATATGGATTTATCTTAGGCTATAGAATTTAATAGAACAATAAGAAGATTTCTGCAGGAGAAAGGAGCATATTATATTTTTTGTTATTTTTTAAGAGAACATGCGACTAAATTATGACATTTAACCATTTCCGCCAAGGCATACCAGTACATCCTAGGGTTTCAGTGGTTATACAGCTGTAGCCATGACCCTGGTATCCTTTTTTTTAGTGGCAATGCTGAATAATGAAAAAGCAATTTGAACAGCTATAGAACCATTGAATCGCTTTTACATTTAGCGGAAGGTGGTCCCACCTCCCTCCACCTTCCTGGGGCTCTCCTGTTCCCCCCAGGGAGCCCAGGACTGAACCCGTCAGTTTAGCCAGCTTACCATAGAGGTGAGGGAGGAACAAAAGTTCCCTGATCATCTATGGTCTCTGAAACAGGAGGCAACAAACTGTTTATCACTTTCAGATTGTTGTTTACAAGACAATACACTGGCTTGTAACAGCATCTGATCAAACTGCTCTCAGTCAGATGTTTTTGAGGCCAGAGGAACGATCTGGGGCCTAATAGACCCCACCACTGACTGCCGCATGCAGATGTATGTCGACACAAGGGCACAGGCAGGCACATTAGCGTACCTGTATGTCCCTTTAAACCGGGTGCCCAGCAAGGAGCGCGCGGGCACTCCCACCGCGTGCCTCATAAGCGTGCCTGCGGGTCTCGGGATCTCGATATTCCCGGGCGGCCCATGATTGCGGTTGGCAAAGGCAGAATAGGGGGGTGCCTTTGTAAACGAGGCATTCCCCTATTCTGCCTATTGACACTGTCACTGATGGCTGTTCCCCGTGATCGGGAACGGTTATCAGTGACGTTTCACGTGTAGCCACACCCCTTAATAGTAAGAATCACTCCCTAGTACTGACTTGACCCTTGCAGCGCTACCCAGTGTCATTTTTACAGTAATAGTGCATTTTTATAGCACTAATCGCTGTAAAAATGACAATGGTCCCAAAAATGTGTCAAAGGTATCCAATGTGTCCGCCATAAAGTTGCAGTCACAATAAAAATCGCTGATCGCCGCCATTAATAGTAAAAAAAAAAAAACATTAATAACAAATGCCATAAAACTACCCCCTATTTTGTAGCTGCTATAACTTTTGCGCAAACCAATCAATAAACGCTTATTGCGATTTTCTTTACCAAAAATATGTAGAAGAATACGTATCAGCCTAAACTGAGGAAAAAAACTTTTTTAAAAATATTTTTGGGGCATATTTATTATAGCAAAAAGTAAAAAAAATATAGATTTTTTTTCACAATTGTCGCTCTATTTTTGTTTATAGCGAAAGCAATACAAACTACAGAGGTGATCAAATTCCACCAAAAGAAAGCTCTATTTGTGGGGAAAAAAAGAATGTCAAATTTGTTTAGGAGCCACGTTGCACGACCGCACAATTGTCAGTTGAACCGACACAGTGCTGAATCGCAAAAAGTGGCCTGGTCTTCGACCAGCAAAATGTTCCGGGGCTGAAATGGTTAAGCCAAAGTGAAATACTGCACTGTTTAACTGACACCCTATGGGCCAGATTCAGGTAGATGGGAGTTTCTTTACTCCGGAGTAACGCTTCTCATTTACGTTACTCCGCCGACACTTTCGCAGTTGCGCGTAAACTTGCGCCAGAGTAACGATAATGCGCTGGCGTAACCCGACGCAAGTGGAAGTGGGTGTGATCATATGTAAATCATGGGCGGAGCCCAGCGCAGAGGCTTACGTTCAGCGCATCATCCACGGAGCATGCGCAGTGAGTGAGGCTCCACTCGCCCCCTTGTGCGCATGCTCACAACTTCCGTCGGCACCACTTCACGGGAAACGTCAGCGCAATGTGTTCCGTTGTGCGTTTAAAAGCGCTAGTGGAAACTCCATTCCGGCGCAAAAGTATTTCCGTTTCCCCCCACCCCAGGGAAGATACTTTTGTGCTGTGATGGCTGCTCCCGCTACCCCCAGAGAGAGGAGGAACCTCAACTTTAATGCCCAGGAGGTCTCTGTGATCATTTCCGCTATGGAGACATTTAATAATTTCCTCCATGGCAAAAAAAGTCGGAAGACCAACCGGGAGAGGAAGCAGGCCATCCTGGACACCATTGCCAGCAGGGTGAATGTGCTAGGGTACTCCACCCGGACTGCTGGTGACATCCAAAAAAAGGTAAACGACCTGCGGCGCAAGGTCCGTGGCAAGGTGGCCACCATCAGGAGGCATGAGAGTGGCACAGGTGGTGGTCCCCCATGTCCGGTCAGCCTGACCACGGAGGAGGAGGTGGTCGCTCGCTGCCTGGACAGGGAGCAGGTGGAGGGGGTCCCTGGATATGACTCCGTGGAGGAAGGCTCCAGGACAGGTAAGTGTTTTTTATCCCCTATTTGATGTGTTGCATGTGGGGGGGGGGAGGGTACATGTGCCAAGTGTGTGGGACCACCAACATGTGTCTGCTTTGTGTCATCCACAGATGACGGAGCTGGGCCATCATCTGTCGGCGGCCAGTCCACCCCATCCCCCCAACGCCATCGTGTGCCCGAGCCCCTGGGTGGTGAAGACACCGAGGTGGAGGAGGAGAGTGCCCACACCACACCTGCCGAGGTGGTTGTGGAGGATCCTACTGTGGCAGAGCAGGACTTTTCCTTATTGTTGGAGGACTCCTCCCCTTCTCCAGGGCCGTCTGTCATCCCCTCCCCCATCCTTGGAAGCCCCTCAAGCGACTCCATCCCCCCGGGGACAACCATCTCCTGGCCCCAGGAAGGCGACCCAGAAGACCAGGGGGGTGTCGGATCTTGTCCAGGGCCAGTTGGCGAGGGATCACGCCAGACAGACCCAACAAATGGGGGACATAGTTGGGCACTTGGACAGAGTGGCTGACAGCCTGTGCTCTGTGGCCCAGATAAGCAACGCAGTGCAGGATGTGAGTTGCAACTGCGCTGCAGTGGTGACCAGTTTGGGGGAGGTGCAGGGGGATATTAGGCACCTCACTGCAGCCGTACAGGGAAACAGTGCTGCCATTCGGGAACCAGGGGAGGCTGAGTCGGCGGGCCCAGCATTATCAGGTCACCCGTCAGCTCAGGATGCAGGCCCATACCAACACATACCTCGGCCGGATAGCCAGGGCCTTGGAGGGCATGCAGGCCACACCTGCCAGGAGTGTCCCACCCGGGGATCAGCCACCGTCAGATGCCCCCCCCACCCCCACCCACTCCATCCAGGCATCTGAGGAGCCAGAGAGGTTCGGCAAGAAGGAGCCCCCGGCATCCCCGATGATTTTTTTTGAATTTTATTTGGATTTATACTCAGGTTATGAGTTTTTTATTTTATTTGGATTTATACTCAGGTTATGAGTTTATTATTTTATTTGGATTTATACTCAGGTTATGAGTTTTTTATTTTATTTGGATTTATACTCAGGTTATGAGTTTATTATTTTATTTGGATTTATACTCAGGTTATGAGTTTTTTATTTTTTGATACTGCACACGTTGCAGTGTGAATGGTGTGTGAATGTGAGGGGGTGCCACTCCTGCCAGTAAGGGGTGTCACCCTCGGCCATGGTGGTGAAGTTAACCCCACGGCTGTATGAATGACGTGTGAAAGGTGTATGAATGGACAGCGACATCATTGGGGCCTTGACGCTGGACATGGGCTAATCCAATGCGATGTGCATGTGGTGTGTGTGATCTAGGGACATCAGTGGTGTACACGCGTGCATTCTGTGTGATAAATGTTTTGGTTTAGTGTCCAAAGATGCCTACGGCGAGGACCCTCCTGACTGCTCTTCCATCAGCAGACTGGGTCTCCTCTGGCAGGTGGGGACTGTGTGGGTCGGGGGTCAGGTCATCACGTATGTCAATCTGCAGGCCTTTTCTCATAGCAAAGTTGTGCAGAATGCAACATGCACCGATGATCCGACACACAAACGTAGGGGAATACAATAGGGTCCCCCCAGACTTATCCAGGCAGAGGAAACGGAACTTCAGGAGCCCAAATGTTTGCTCCACCACTGCACGGGTTTTGATGTGTGCTTCATTGTATTTTCTCTCTCCTCTGGTTTGGGGGTTCCGGAAAGGAGTCATGAGATGGGGTCCCAGTGCATATGCAGAGTCACCTGGAAGGGAAAAGACAGGAGGATGTTAGTCATGCATGTGCCACTTTTGATGTGCATCACGGGAGGGGATAGTCATGCCTGCCACCCATGTCACTCACCAACCAGCCAGCTGTCCCCATACATGTTCTGCTCGAATTCTGCTGGGATGGGGCTCTGACGGTATAAAGCTGTCATGGCTGGACCCGGGGTGTTTGGCACGGACGTGCCATATGAGGCGTTGGGCATCGGCTATCACCTGTACGTTGATGGAATGCCAATGCTTCCGATTGCGGTATATGTGCTCTGTGGCACTGGGGGGCTGTAGGGCCACATGTGTGCAATCAATGGCCCCCACAGTGCGTGGGAATCTGGCAATGCTGTAGAAATCTGTCATTGCCTTCAGCCGCAGCTCCTCAGTGGTGGGTCTGATGAACTGGTTGGACATGCATCTGAGGATTGCAGGGACAACCTGGTGCACACATCTGCTCACGGAGGATTGTGACATCCCAGCCACCACTCCACTTGTACGCTGGAATGATCCACTTGCAAGGAAATGAAGTGTTGCCAGTACCTTCACCAGTGGCTGCACTGCTTGTGAGCAGTGTGTCTTGCTGGTGATGTCATCCTGCAGGGTTGTGGTTAGTTTAAGTATTGCATCTGGGCTGAATCTGAAGAGGCGATACACCTCCTCATCCCCCATGCCAAAGAGGCTCATGCGCGTGCGGTATATCCTCTCACGTGCCCGCCTTCTTTCTTTCCGGGGGACCCATCAGTAGTTCTAGGACCACGATTGCCCCTGGCATGTTGGCACACAGAGGTGTTGTCCTTGCACGTGTGGTTGTTCAGCTTGCGATTTTCGTCGGTAGCGCTGCTGCTGGAGCTGCTCTCCTGCTGACCAGAGGTCGTCTGGAGTAAAGATAAAGCAGCCATTTGTAGAAATAACTTTGCGACGGACGGACGACATATGCGCGGCGCATGTAGCCGGCGTATGGTGCTAATCCGTGCGAGAATCGGGAAATCTCCCTCATTTGCATATTTGCATGGGAAATCAATAGGCGCGACTGATGCGCCAAGCGAAACTATGCGCTGACGATACTCTGGCGTCGGAACGTTAAGCCGGTCGGAAATGGCCCGTTTTCTGTCACATCTAGTTTGGTGGGTACGGCCACATAGAAACGACGGCGCATCTTCACAGTTACGCGGCGCATATCGAAATACTCCAGCGCAACTCTACCTGAATCTGGCCCTATGGGTGTATTCGGTGATAAAACGAATAAATGTGCTGCTGCAACTCTAATGCATGATATACACACTGGGACAAATATAAACAAACTAAGCTGCGCTGCAAGTTAAATAATGATAATGACATATAAATCATGAATTATATGATGTATGATTCATATATGAACAAAGGTAATCAAGGAAGACTAAAGAAAACTTCCTCCTAAATCACATGAAGCATATGACAAAGTGGGCTGATAGATCCTGATGGTGAATACATGTCACAAGTAATCAGAATAAATTCCCTTCCCAGTGTTCATGTCACTGTTGGTGTTGAAAACAGTACAGGGTTAAATATGAGTTCCCCACTAGGGGCCAGATTCACGTATTCCAGAGCATCTTTGCTCTGGAGTAACGCTTCTGATTTGCGTTGCGCTGCCGAAATTTTAGGAGCAAGTGCTGTCATTCACGAAGCACTTGCTCCTAAAGTTGCGGCAGCGCATCACAAATGAGCCGGCGGAATTCAAATGTCGCGGGTACGGGGCGTGTAGTATGCTAACTACGCGCGATCCCGCCGCCAACGTACTGCGCATGCGTCGAGTGTCAAAACATCCCCGTGCGCATGCTCCAAAATCTGTGAATGAACGTCAATGACGTCACATTCCCATTCATGACCGTTTTACGCAAGCGACGTTTTTTTTTTTTTTTTCCGACGCGATGACGACGCCTATACCTAACATAGGATACTCCAACCCCATGTAGGTATATCTATGCGCCGCGTATCCCGTCCGGAAACGTCGTATCGTCATTGCGTCGCGCCGGATTTCGATCGTGAATTGCCGATTTCCGCTCATTAACATATTTTTTGAGCGGAAATCGGCGGGAACGCCCCCGGCGCCATTTTTAAGTTGAAGTAACGATGCGATGGCGAAACTCAGTTACGCTGCTCGCATCGGAACTTCAACCCGGCGTTTCTTGTTTTCTGGTTACAGAAAACAGAAACGCCGGCTCAAAGCCACAGTTAGGCTGGCGGATCACTCGATCCGCCAGCGTAACCTTTCCTGAATCTGGCCCTAGGTGATTATGGAACACGATTCTAAAAGGCAAATCTTCAATGAAATGGTCCACGGTGACTTCAAACCAAAAACACCAAAGAAGAAGTGAGGCGATGAGATAGAAAAGACATCCTCCACCTTTTATATCAATGCCAGCTGATTTTAACTCTTTTCCCACTAACTATAAAAAAAATTGGGTCTTCAGATATGCTTTACATTACAGTAAAGAGATATTTCAGGCAATTATACCATTAGTAAATTTAAATAGAAAGTGTGGCGCTTACAAGTGTATCTCAACATGATGATAGTGATAATACAGAGCCGTTTGAAGGAATTATGGGGCCCCAAGCAAAATAAACATGGAGTATTTTCGGAGACAAGGGGGGTCCTTATCCGCCGGGCGGAACTTATTCGGCAGAACACCGGCCAGGTCCCACGCGGTACAGGGGATTCAGTTTCTTGTTCCTCACTGGACTGACAGGAAGTGAGCACTCAGTGTGCACTTCCTGTCAGTCCGGCCGGGAACAGGATAGTGAATCTCTTGTACCGCGCGGTACTCGGCCGGACTGACATGGGGAAAGAAGAGGCGCTCGGCCACGCTACAGCCTGGGAAGGGGAAGTTGGGGGCCCCGGGTCAGCTCGGGGCCCCAAGCAATTGTTTGTTTTGCCTGTCCTGTAGCGACGGGCCTGTGATAATATACAATGCATAACAAATAATGAAATAAAGTCCATGTGAAATTACCAGATATCACTGCAATGTGATGCTGGAAGAATAACACACTGATGTGAAGATAGTCCATAAACAAACAACTAAGTAACTCTCCAATCGCTGGTGTGGACTGACGATTAGCTAATTGTCTGCAGGGATCATGAAAGCATCAGACATGTAAGGTAGTGTACTCTTACCATGTATGGTGGACTCCAACTACTTTACAGCAGTGAGTCAAAAGCGCTTGGTGGTCTCTTAGGACCTAGGTCGCTGCAACAAGGATTCCCCGACTGTTGGTACGTTTCTCAATCCTTACGGCGGATTCCAGGGACGATGAAAACGACAGGAACAAATTGGCCTTTAGATGCAGGGACGAAGGGAACAAATAGTTCCAGCAGACTCAAACAAAAAAAGAGTGCTCCAATGACAAAACATTGAAAAATAAAAGTGATCACATGAATAAAAGCAATATGGGGTGCTATAATGCAAAAAACCTAATGCGTTTTCCGCTTAAAACAACATCACATCAGTGTGTTATTCTTCCAGGATCACATTGCAGTGATATCTGGTCTTTTCACATGGACTTTATTTCACAATTTGTTATGCATTGTATATTATCACTATCATCGTGTTGAGATACACTTGTAAGTGCCACACTTTCTATTTAAATTTTCTATTTGGCTTTGTTTGTTTGTGTGCTGGCAGCTCTAGTTTCAATTTTTGGTTTAGCTCAGTTTTTTCCCACATTTTAATTATACCATTAGTGTTTAAAATAAATGTAATGCCGCGTACACATGACTGTTTTTCGGGTTCTAAAAAAGTTTTTAAGGGTCTAGGAAAAACAACGTTTTTTTCAACTGGATCATTAAAACGGCCTTGCATACACACGATCGTGAAAAAAAATGCTTTAGCAAAGTGCGGTGACCTACAACACATACTACGACACTATAAAGGGGAAGTTCCATTCGGATGGCGCCACCCTTGGGGCTGCTTTAGCTGATTTTGTGTGAGTTAAAGACGATTCACGCTTTTCTGTCTGTTACAGCGTGATGAATGTGCTTACTCCATTACGAACGGTAGTTTTACCAGAACGAGCGTTCCCGTCTCATAACTTGCTTCTGAGCACACGCGGATTTTTCACTTAGTTAAAGCCCACACACGACCATTTTTTACAACCTCAGAAGGCTATCTGGCCCATCACAGACCTCAGAAGGCTATCTGCCCTATCACAGACCTCAAAAGACTATCTGCTCCATCACAGACCTCAGAAGGCTATCTGCCCAAACAATGCATTTAAGGAAAGCAAAGGGAAGGGAGAGAAGTGCCAAGCCAATCCTGTAAACAGCTTAGTAATTTATTTATTATATAAGTATAAAACAACACTAAAAACTTGCATGAAAAATGTTGGAGCACTTGAGAGGGTGGGAGCTGCCACAGGCAGTCACAGGAGCACAGGAGGACAGCTGGGAAGTCTCTAATGAGGGATCCACCAGTGCCGTATTTTAGCCGCAGCTGGAGACTCGGTAAGCCTCATGGAGACATCGGCTATGTGCCTCTGGGTGGGAGTGGTCCAGGACTGGCAAACTGGGGAGCCGCCCAGAAGCTGTCTGGCCAATCAGAAGGCACAGCCTCGCCTTAATCAAACAATGCATCCCTGCTCATGTGTGCATCTCTGTGCTTTGGGATATAAAAAGAGCCCATCTATTCCTTGAGAAGACTGGCTCCACTATACTTTATAGTACAGAGCCTTATGCCGCGTACACACGATCGTTTTTTGCGATGAAAAAAAACGAAGTTTTTTAAAACGTCATTTAAATTGATCGTGTGTGGGCAAAACGTCGTTTTTTGTCTTAAAAAAAACGACCAAAAAAAATTTCCAACATGCTTGAATTTTTTGTGTCGTTTTTCAAAACGTCGTTTTTTGTTTCACAAAAAGTCACCGTGTGTAGCAAAAACGTCGTTCAAAACGACGTTTTTCAACCCGCGCATGCCCAGAAGCTAGTTATGAAGCGAGCTTCAATGGAAAAGAGTGGTGAACGTAACCTCGTTTTTTGTGAAAAAAAACATGGTGTGTATGCAACATCGTCTTTGAAAGTGACGTTTCAAAAACGTCGTTTTTTACTTCACAAAAAACGTCGTTTTTTTTTTTTTTCATCGCAAAAAACGACCGTGTGTACGTGGCATAAGAGTGTAATGGTGAGCATGTAGAGGTGCCGGAAACCCGTCACTACATTTTTACACTACAATATAGGAGGCCACAATCATCAGAAGAAGTAACCACCTGGCAGGAACCATCTGCTGGGAGGATGTTTTTTTTTCTTTTTGCTGAACTTTCACACTGGAGGCATTTTTCGTGTGCTTTAGCGCTAAAAATAGCACCTAAAAAATGCCTCATCTGCAATCCCGGTGTGAAAGCTCAGAGTACTTTCACACTGGGGCGCTGCGCGGGCAGGACGTCCAAAAAAGTCTTGCAAGCAGCTTCTTTGAGGCGCTTTAGGAGTGGTGTATATACCGCTCCCAAAGCGCCCCTGCTCATTGAAATCAATGGGCAGTGCCGGTGCTTTTAACTCTTTATTCAGCCACTAGCGGGGGTTAAAAGTGCCCCACCACTGGCCGAAAAGCACCTTTTAAAACTACACTTTACCGATGACGCCCCCCACCCTGTCTGTGTGAAAGGGCTCTTAAAGTTTTATCGAAAAGTTTTGCTGTTGCTTTGTAGAGCGATACTTCAGGAATGTATTCAGAGAGACTTTACAAGCAAAAGCTAGGCCTGCTTTCGAAAAATGGCCTAGTAGGAGTATTCTGTCCATTGTGCAGTCTGAAATCAGGATTGTCTAAAAAACTGATTGGCTCCTTGATCGATGGTACAATTTATGCTCCTATACATTTTTGATAACTTTCCATTCCAGAAGTATAGCATGTAATCAAGAGGTGTTGAGTATTGTGGCACAAGCATAAATCTAAAATACGAACCACAAGATTTACAGCTAAAATGCAGTGTATTGATTTACTTTCAAGTTTGTAAAGATCAATATATGGAAGAATTACATATTTTAAGAACATGCCATGTCAGCGGCACCGACCTGAATTAACCAGCCCAAGTTTGACGCCAGCTATATTTATCAAAAGCAAAAAAATAAAATATGTTATTTTTTAAGGCTATTTTATTGAAAGAGTCATAAAGTGACATCTCTCTATTTTTAACATGAATGTAAAATGACTTATATTGTTTAACCACTTGCTTACTGGGCACATAAACCCCCTTCGTGCCCAGGCGAAATTTCAGCTTGCGGCACTGTGTCGCTTTAACTGACAATTGCGCGGTCGTGCGATGTGGCACCCAAACAAAATTGGCGTCCTTTTTTCCAAACAAATAGAGCTTTCTTTTGGTGGTATTTGATCGCCCGTGCGGTTTTTATTTTTTGCGTTATAAACAAAAAAAGAGCGACAATTTAAATATATATATATATCTTTTACTTGTTGCTATAATAAATATCCCAATTTTTTTTTTTTTTTATATTTTTTTTTCTCAGTTAAGGCCGATACGTATTCTTCTACGTATTTTTGTAAAAAAAAAAAAAATCACAATAAGTGACTGCTTTGCGTAAAAGTTATAGAACCTACAAAATAGGGGACAGAATTATGATTATTTTTTATATCTTTTTTTTACTAGTAATGGCGGCGATCTGCGATTTTTATTTTGACTGCGATATTGCGGCGGACACATCGGACACTTTTGACACATTTTTGGCGCCATTCACATTTATACAGCGACCAGTGCTATAAATATGCATTAATTACTGTATAAATGTGACTGGCATTGAAGGGGTTAACACTAGGGGGTGAGGAAGGGGTTAAATGTATTGCCTGGGTGTGTTCTAACTGTGTGGGGGGAGGGGGGTGACTGGGGGAGGTGACCGATGCTGTCTCCCTATGTACAAGAGAAACAGCATCTGTCTCCTCTCCCTGACAGGACGTGGAGCTCTGTGTTTACACACAGAGCTCCACGTCCCTGCTCTATCACCGATGATCGCGTGTACCTGACGGACATCGCGGCCGACGGGTACACGCATCGAATCCTCGGTGATGCGTCGGGACTGTTTTTCCCCGCCGCGCGCCACCCTGTGGCGCACGCGGGGAATTACAAGTAAATGACGTCCAAAGACGTGACCCCGGCGCCTCAGGTCCGCGCTGTTGACGTGTTCTGTCAATAGCGCGGACCCGAAGTGGTTAAAGAGAATCTGTCACCAGACCATTCAATTCAACAAAAGCTTTAACATAAGATCATATGTGCATTTAACATATTTTAGGCATGTTATTTACCTAAAAAATTCTCCATTGTGTAGACATCCTAAATCCCAAAGACTACTGCTGAGTGCTGCCATCTTGGATTTGGTGTCAGCTGACCTAGCTGTCACTCAAACGACACTCTCATAGTATTCCCTCCTCCACAGACTACTACATAAAATGTTAGAGAGGGAAGTGAAGGGGGGTAAGGAGGAGCGCCATCAGAATAAAGAGTATTTAACCACTTCAAAGCTGGGCACTTTTTATCTTTCACTTTTCACTTCATGCCCAGGCCAATTTTCAGCTATCAGCGCTGTAGCAATTTGAATGACAATTGTGCGTTCATGCAACACTGCACCCAAGTTAATTATTTATATATTTTTTCAGATAGGTAGAGTTTTCTTTTGGTGGTATTTAATCAGCACTGTTTTTGTTTTACTTTTTGCTAAACAATAGGTATGAGCCGAACACCCCCGCGTTCGGTTCACACCAGAACCGTCGAACAGACCGACCGTTCGCGAACATTTAGATCCCCATTGAAGTCTATGGGACTTGAACGTTCGAATTCAAAAATGCTCATTTTAAAGACCAATATTCCAGTTATTGTTGGAAAACGTATTTGAGAACCTGGGGATTGCCCCAGTGAACATGTATCAATGGAAAAAAGTTTAAAAAACTGTTGTTTTTTTTTTTCCATTGATACATGTCCCCTCGGGCAAGACCCGGGTTCTCAAAGAAATTTTCACAGGCAAACTATAGACACCCAGCAGGTATAATATTTAAAGGAATTTTTATTTTTATTTTTTAAGTTAAGCATCATTAAAATCACTGCTCCAGGAGCAGTGATTTTATTGATGCTTAAATGAAAAAAAAAGAAACATTTATTTAAATATTGTACCTGCTGGGTGTCTATACCTGTGATAACGTCTTTAAATAGCACAATCACCTCCCTGCCAGTAAATTAGGAAGAACTGATCTATCTAAGCTATACAGTGTATAAATATATGTACAACTCCTAGGGATGTATATATATTCTCTACACACTGTAAATTAAGCTAAACTGACTAGCCTGCCTGCCTGCTCTATCTAGCTATATAAAAAGACAATCTCTCTGTCTCTCTGACTGCTTTCATTAACAAGCCGGAACACACTACACAAGGCCGCCCAGCAGGCGGCCTTTTATAGTGTGGGGCGTGTGCTAAAGCCCTGAGCCATAATTGGCTCTTTTTTTTTTGCGCGCTGTGATTGGCCACGCATGCGGGACATACAGCATGCTTGGCCAATCATCAGCGCGCAATGCCGCAGTGAATTATGGGCCGTTTTGCGTCACTCGAATTTGGCGCGAACGACCGCTTTTGTTCGAATTTCGTCGAACGTACGAACAGACAACGTTTGAGCCGAACATACGTTCGTATCGAACGTGAAGCTCATCCCTACTAAACAAGTGGTAAAGCATGAAAATGGAAAAAATAAAATAAAAAAATAAACGTTTTTCTTAGCTTCTGTTATAACATTTTGCAAATAAGTAATTTTTGATGTATGCTGATGAGGCTGCATTGATGGACAGTGATGAGGCAGCACTGAAGAGGCGGCATTGATGAGGAGGCACTGAGGAGGCTGCACTGATGGGCATTGATAGGTAGCACAGATGGCATTGATAGGTGGCACTGATGGGCATTGATAGGCAGCACTGATAGGCCACCTTGATGGGCACTGATTGGCACTGCACTGATTATCAGTGTAAAAGATGTGCTGACAGGTTTTCCAGGTTAATAAGCTCTCCTTTCTTCTCACAGACACATCATTGGTTGGAAAGAACTGCCGATAATCAGGAAGTCTGTTCACATGTGTCTAGCTGTGATTGGTTACAGCTGATCACATGGTAAAGGGCCACAGTGATTGTCCCTATATCTGATCTGTGATCAGCTGTGTCCAAAAGACACAATGGTCGCAGAGCACGCATGATGCATGACTCAGGAGGCAGGGTTTTGGGATGATCATATATGGAAAAGCCGATCATATATGGAAAAGTTTATTTAAAAAAAAAGTGCAAGTATGCATTTTGATTTTGCGTACCTGCAAGTCGGGGACAAGGTTGCTTTAAAGCTTAACTCCAAGCAAGCAGCTAAACATGCAGTTTTAATTCATATATGTGAACTTTTTTATCTGCCACAAGAGAACAAACTCTGTGTATTCTCTCCTGGTGTTCAGTCAATTCTACCAGACAGCAGACAGACACACAGGGGTTCCGCTAATAAATGGACCCCTAAACATGTGGCTAATGTCCTTGTAATATGTATAATGACAATAGTGATGGACACATGTCCACAGGAGTGTACAGGTAATCCTAATATATAGTTATATATCTCTAGTGGGTGTCATCATGACAAAGAGAGGAGTCCAAAATATTGAGTAGGTATAATTACCATCATGAATGTAGACAGAGACATGAAAACAATGGGCCAGATTCAGAGAGAATTAGATTCTCGTAGAGTATCAGAAATACACTACGCCGCCGTTTTTTACCTGGCTCTACGTGGAATCCAGGTAGATTTTGTCCAGTAAACGACGGCGGCGTAGTGTATTTCTCCCGTCGCAATCCATCTACGCGAGTAGGGGGCGTGAAGGATTTAAAATAG
The DNA here is from genome assembly GCA_029574335.1 of Rana kukunoris. Taxonomy (NCBI): domain Eukaryota; kingdom Metazoa; phylum Chordata; class Amphibia; order Anura; family Ranidae; genus Rana; species Rana kukunoris. Next base: position 576,032,412 of record CM056050.1, on the reverse strand, counting down.
GCGCGTTCCCGCGGCGATCGAACTGCGCATGCTCCGTTCGCAAATTTCCCGCCGTGCATTGCGCGAAATCACGTCGTTACGTCATTCGTTGTTTGAGTAGCGTCGTTTACGGACATTTTTATTCCCGAACGAGTTACGTAAAAAAAAATAAAAAAAAATTAAATTCGACGCGGGAACGACGGCCATACTTAACATGGGCTACGCACCGTTAGACCAGCAAAAAGCTGGTCTAACAGTACGTAAAAAAAATAGACGTAAGCGATTGCGAAGACCGCACGTATCTTCGTGGATCGCTGTAAAAACACATTTGCATATCCCGACGCATCAAAACGACGCAAACTCCTCCCAGTGGCCGCAAAAATATTGCAGCGTAGATCCGAAGACTTACGAAGACGTAAGCCTCTCGGATAGAAGCCCGAAGCCGCCGTATCATGGTTTGAGGATTCAAACTAGTGATACGGCACGCGAAATTTGAAATTACTCCTGTCTAACACCAGTTAGACAGGCGTAATTGCTTTATGAATCTGGGCCAATGTTTAATGGGGAGAATATTCATGAGAGGTTTTCACATAAATGAGTAAGTATTCCAGTTTTTTAAACTGTGTATGTAAGAAGGTTTTGGGATAATGTGTTAGAAAATCAAACAAGTCCCTTAAAGCGGAGCTCCACCCAGGATAACAACATTTTACAATGTTGTTTGAAAAAAAAAAAACCTGAAAAAAAAAATACTGACCCGAAATAGCTGTTGCTATGCGGAAGTCCGTAATCTGCCTCTTCCTGAACCGCGGTGTGTTTTCTTCTTGTTCTTCTCCTTGTGAATGGGGCGCGCTGCTTCCTGGGAACTGTGTGTGTTCTCAGAGAGCAGCGCGCCCATTCACAAGCCAGCGTGAGACTCACGCAGGCGCACTAGGAAATGGGCAGTGAAGCCATACGGCTTCACTGCCTGTTTCCCATAGTGTGAATGGCGGCGCGGGACCCGGAGCGATCGTGGGACCGGCATCGGGGGGGGGGGGCCGTCAGCGCGGGCGCCTAGGACAGGTAAGTGTCCTTATTTAAAGTCAGCAGCTACAGTGTTAGTAGCTGCTGACTTTAAAAAAAAAAATTCCCGCGGCTGGAGCTCCGCTTTAATGCCCTGTGCACACACGATCAGAATTTCCGATGGAAAAAGTCCAATGGAAATTCCGACCACGTGTATGCCCCATCGGAGTAATTTCATCAGAAATTCTGATGAATGCCATCGGAGTTTACATAGGGAACATGTTCTCTTTTCCTCCGATGGAATTCTGTTGGAATTCCGATGTAAATTTGGTCAGACAAAGGTCCAATCGTGTGTACGGGGCATAAGGAAGCAATTAAATTATGTTGCTGAACTATACCAAAAGATTATGCATAGTAGTAATGGAAAGCTATGAAATGTGCCCATGCAACAACCAATAGTGAATGAGTTAGGCTTAGGGATCCATACCTAAATGGTATTTTTAAGGCCAGATGAGGGAAGTTTCAATTTTCATTTATTGGAGAGGGCACACACTGTCAAGTATACAAGTGAAGAGTGGCTTGCTACTGGCTATTCAGTTTACTGCTGCTTTACAGTTGACTCCCAATCCCAGAAACAATTGGTCAACCTAGTGCAGTGATGGCGAACCTTGGCACTCCAGATGTTTTGGAACTACAATTCCCATGATGCTTTACTACACTGCAGAGTGCAAGAGCATCATGGGAAATGTAGTTCAAAAACATCTGGAGTGCCAAGGTTCGCCATCACTGACCTAGTGCATTCTTACAGTAGGCCAAAAAGTAAAATTTTGGTGTTATCTCATCTGACCAGAGCACCTTCTTACATATGTATGCATGTTTGCTCCACATGCCTTTTTGCAAACTGCAAACAGGACTTCTTATTAGTGATGAGCGGAATATTTACGAATATTTGCTATATTTTATTAAAAAAAAAACAGCGAAATTTTGCATATGCGAAAGCGAAAATTATTGAGAAATTTCGCTATTTTTTTTGGATAAAATATCACGAATATTGGATATTTACGAATATTCGCTATATTTTATAAAAAAATTAAAAAATTGCGAAATTTCGCTAATGCGAAATTTCGCTAATGCGAAATTCCGCTAGTGCGATTGCAAAATTGATTGCGAAATTTGAAAAAATACGAATATTCGAAATAGCGAATATTCGCCGCGAGATTCGAGTTATTCGCGAATACTCGAATATGCAATATTCGTAGCGAATATTCGCAATGCGAATATTCATGAGCAACACTAGTCGTTACATCAGGAATGTCTGTAAATGTATATATTACTGAATGAATCATTCAGCCTGAAGATGTGTCATGTATTCCTTATGGGTGGACAGATAAGACTTGTCTGGGAGAAAGATCTTTTTGCCTTTTTTTTTTTTTCTAAAAAAGTGAATCAGAGATGATTTTATGTCTTATAAACAATTTATTACTTTTTCTGGTTATGGAGAAACTGGAAATAAAGAAGTTAAAGTGAAGAACTTGGCTAAGGTCTGTCATGGACCTTGGAATGTGGAAGTGTTCCTCCTTGAAATCTGTTACACAGTGGGGGGTCTTCTGCCCTGTCTTGGGACTCCAGAGGGGTTCATTGTTCTGTGTCTGGCTATTGTGTACATTGATTGCCCCCTGGGGCTTCTGTCTCATTACACATAGCAGTCCTTCTATTCAAGCTATCAGACCAATCTCTGCTGAGTCATTTTGAAGTCCTCATTTGCATGGAAGAGGACCTGAAGGAGAACTGCATGTAATTTACAATTGACCAATAGGAAAGCGGTTGTTGGGGGCGGGATGTTCCAAATTCTGTATAAAAGTGTGTTGTGTGCTTCCATTAAAAGTCTTCCTGTTTGAACTTACATACAGCCTGCCTGGTGTTTTGTTCTAATGAATTCCGAAAGGGGAAAAATAGCTGTAGTTCGGTTCCCGGAGCCTTGGATGACCGAACCATCAGACGTTGCAATCTGCAATCTGATCCAATAGTAACGGAGGAGTGTCGGGAGAGCGTAACCGAGCGAGCAAGGGGCTCGTTACAAGGTCAACCAGATACATTCTAAGTGTAGTCAGTTTAAAGTTGAAGTTTAATCTGCTCATATTTTGTTTTCCCAGGTTCCTTGTTTTGCCCCTTCATCAATATGCTAACAAAATGATCAAATAAATATTTTGCATTTTTATTATATACCATGGGATGTGTGCAGGGCGTTCTGTGATCACTCAGTCTATGAGAATCGGCTGATCACAGATCAGAGCAAGGGGATGATCCCGGCCCTCTACCATGTGATCAGCTGTCAGCCAATGACAGCTGATCATGTGATGTACACAGAATGCTGTCAGCGTCAGTAGGAAAAAAACAATCACCAGCTTGTCAAAGGGACATCTGTCCCTCAGGCCCCGTACACACGGCAGAGAACCTCGACTGGCAGAACACATCGTTCCGCCCATCGAGGTTCTCTGCCGGCCGTCAGAATCGGCGACCCGCCCGTCGGGAAAGGCAACCAGCCATTCATCCCAACGGGCCGTCGAGCAAATAGAGAACCTGTTCTCTATTTGCTGGACGGGTTTCCCGACGGGCGGGGCTCGCCGAGAGCGTACACACGGCCGAGGTTCTCGGCAGAATGCGGCTCCCAGCGAGGTTCTCGCTGGTTTCTGCCGAGAACCTCGGCCGTGTGTACGGGGCTTTACATGGAGAGCCACGGCTGCCTCATCCATACCCACCAGTGCCACCCATCAGTACCCACCAGTGCCACTTACCAGTTCCCAAAGTGTGACCTACCTCTGCCCAACAGTGCCACCTATCAATACCCTCCAGTGCTGCCAATCAATGCACATCAGTGCCTCATCATCAGTGCTGCCTATCAGTGTCACTTACCAGTGCCCAACAGTACCAACCATCAGTGATTATCAGTGCTATCCATCAGTGATTATCAGTGCCAACCATCAGCGCCCCCTCTCGGTGCAGCCAATCAGTGCCCATTAGTGCCACCTCATCAGCGCACATCAATGAAGGGGGAGGACCTTCATTGTTTTCCCAATTTTATAACAAACTATGTGTAGCACTAAATTTTGGGTTTGCACGTTACCTTTGTAGCTTTTTTGTCAGAGTGGGAAAGTCCATAATACAGTAAATGTCCAGACCAATGTAAAACCTCCAACAGTTAGGTTTTATTTCTTTTTACTGCAGGGTAACTTGAAATAGAGAAAGCAGGAAGGGGGAGAAGAGCATGGGAAGGTTCAGTCTCCACTCTCAGCTATTGAGTGGGTATTGCTCACCCGGATAGTCCCCTCTCACTTGGCCTAGCAGCTGGAATGATGCACAAACTAATGTCCAGAAAGTCTTTGCCACAGAACTTGGTCTCTGCCACAGACCTCTTGGAATGAGCTAGGTCTCTGCCACGGACCTTTGAATGTGTCCAGGAATCCTCTGCCACAGGATTTAAAAGTCCTGAACCTCCAGCCGAGCAGTAAGAGAGCCTTTAAGCCGGAATCGGCAGACTGCAGGGCTTTCAATGTAGTAGCTCCCTCCTTGATTGGGTCACCAGGCCTCACCCGAGACACTAGCACTTTGCCGGTCTCCTCCAGAGCAGGTCCTCCCCGGTTTCCTTCATCTAGACAGCCTCCTCCCTTGTGGACAGACAGCTTGGGATTCCCCTTTAGGATTGTAGGCCCCACCCAGCATAGCCGGACCTACTCCACAATAGCATTACTCCGGGCCAATGTGGCCCCAAAGTCGGGCTCACACACACATCCCTCATGCCAGGTGGGCTGCGAGACGAGGAAGAACCCTGATCAATGGCATCTGTCCCTTAAGTACCCCTCCCCAGCATGCACAGTGGGGTCACCACTCCCACTGCCGAGAAGGGACACTCAACACACCATGGTAAACCTGTGTTCCAACATAAGGCCAGGGTGGCAACACCATCTACAGGCAACAAGGGGAAACTACCAAGTAGTACCACAGCCAGAACAGAGGCAAATTTGGGTTATTCAAACAGGTCTGGGCCCAAGTACTGGCCCAGACTCCCCCTAAATTTGAAACAGCTACATATGACATTTTTTTATTTACTTCTAAATTTTCAGTCTGTTTTCGTTTTTGAGCAGCAGGAACTAGGAGACAAGTAAGGACCATGGAAAAGATGAATGCAGCAATGTACAGAGACATCCTTGATGAAAACCTTCTCCAGAGCATTATGGACTTCAGACTGGGGAGAAGGTTCATCTTCCAACAGAACAACGACCGTAAGCCCACAGCCAAGATAACAAAGGAGAGACTTGGGGACAACTCTGTGAATGCCCCTTAGTGGTCCAGCCAGAGACCAGACTTAACCCGATTAAACATCTCTGGAGAGATCTGAAAATGGCTGTGCGCCGACGCTCCCCATCCAACCTGATAAGGCTTGAGAGATCCTTCAAAGAAGAATGGGATAAACTGCCCAAAAATAGGTCTGCCAAGCTTGGGGCATCATACTCAGAAAGACTTGAGGCTGTAATTGGTGCCAAAGGCTGTGAATACTTATGTACATGGTATTTTTATTAAAAATTGTTATTGTTTATAAATTTGCAAAAATGTCAAACTTCTTTCACCTTATCGTTATGGAGTATTGTTTGTAGAACTTTGATAATATGAAAAATAATGAATTTAATCCATTTTGGAATAAGGCTGTAACATAGCAAAATGTGGAAAAAGTGAAGTGCTGTGAATACTTTCTGGAGGCACGGGCCCAGATTCATGAAGCACTTACGCCGACGTATAGCACATTGCGGCGACGTAAGTGCAAATGTGCGCTGATGTATGTGTGCGCCAGACCCACAAAGCAACATGTTGCTGATCCCATTGATTAGGCATTCAAACATGCAAATGAGGGAAATATGCCGATTCAGGAACGTGAGACCGCCCGACGCATGCTACACAAGGTGCGCGTAAGTTGTACATCCCGCGTAAAGCTATTGCCCATAGATGAGGTGCAACCCGGCAACAGACATGCAAAGGTCTGCACCAGGGAAACAAGCTGGCGTATTGTGCGTTGGACGTGTCTGGCGTACGTTATGTTCACGTCGTACGTGGTGATCCGGCGTAGCTTAGGCAGTTGTGCCGGCGTGGTTGTGAGCAGGCGCATAAGGGTGCTGTGCATGCGTCCACGTCACGGCAACGTCATGGCGCATGCGCAGTTCGTGATAGGCCGGGCGTAAAACAATGCACCATGTTCGGACCATCATTTGCATGCACGGCGTTTGCACTACGGTGGCGTAATGTGCGCCCATACTCTGTTAATCTGGGCCAAGGTATCTAATTCCAGAGGAATTTATAAATTGTATAGCGGCACAACACATTTTGGAACGGCTTGGAGGTTTACACCACTATTTAGACCTGATTCACACCTACAGTATGCAGGTTGCAGTTTGCATATTTCAGGTGCATTTTGAATTTTGCAATACACAATTTTGATCCATTGAAGTCTATGGAAACAAAAATTAGAAAAAAGTCCCTGGTCCTTTCCATAAAATGCACAGATGTGAACGTGTCCCAAAGGAAACCATATTAAAAGGAGTGTAGTGTCTTTCTGCAAAACTGAAAACGCACTAAAAAAATGCATAGGTGTGAACCAGGCCTAGTATTTTGTGAAGATTGCACAGTACATATGTTTGAATAAAACCGGAGTGAATTAATACTTGAATTATCCTTGGGGGTTTCCACCATCATTCACAATACTTATAGGGTGAGGTTGTGCTGTAGACATGTGCAGAACGAAAAAAAATGTTTAGTTAAATTTGTTTTTGGAATTTGTGTCGTTTATTCCTTTTTTGAATAGATTTCGAATAGTTTTCGAATCGATTTTGAAAAATGTTCAAATTGTTTTCGAATCAATTTCAAATTTGGAATGTTTTCCAATTTCCAAAAATAATAAAATAGAATAGAAAATAAAGAAATAGAAAATATATGTTTTTTTATTCTATTGCTTTATTTTCTATTCTCTTTGTAAATTGTAAAACTATTTGAAATTCAAAAAGTATTCGAAAACAATTTAAATTTGAATTTAGAATTTTTCCGTTATTTCGGATTCGTTTAAAATTCCGAATAACAAAAATTTGTCCGAATTTTTAATTTGGAACGAAACAAACTGCACATGTCTACTGTACTGCACTTTTTTAACCACTTAAGGACTGGACCAATATGCTGCTAAATGACCAAAGGTGTTTTTACAATTCGACACTATGTCGCTTTAACAGACAATTGCGCGGTCATGCGACGTGGCTCCCAAACAAAATTTGCGTCCTTTTCTTCCCACAAATAGAGCTTTCTTTTGATGGTATTTGATTGTATCTGCGATTTTTATTGTTTGCGACATAAACGGAAAAAGACCGACATTTTGGAAAAAAATAAATTATTTTCTACTTTTTGTTATAAGAAAAATCTAATAAACTAAATTTTAGTTAAACATTTAGGCCAAAATGTATTCAGCCACATGTCTTTAGTAAAAAAAAAAAAAATCGCAATAAAAAAAAAAAAAAAATAGCTACCTAGCGGCAACAGGGACACTAATACAGCGATCAGAAAAATGATCGCTTAGTGACACTGGCAATAGGGGGTGAAAGGGTTAACTAGGGCGGTGATCAAGGGGTTAAAAACGTTATTAGGGGGGTAGGGGGCTACCCTGGAACTAACACTAACTGCCTGTCACAGTAACTGTCACACTGACACTAAATACAGTGATCAGTAAATATATGATCACTGCAATCAGTGACAGTGTGACAGGGGGCTGGGGTGATCGGAGGGGGTTAATGTGCGGTGTCAGTGTAGTGTTGGTGCAACTTACTTGTGACATCTTCTCTCCTCTCGGCGGATTGAAAATACCGCTGAGAGGAGCGCTGACATCACTTCCTCTGCCTGTGTTTACATTATACAGGCAGAGGAAGTGCAGAGCAGGGAGGGAGCGGATCGGCTGGGAGCGATCCGAAGGGGGCGGACAAAAACGAACAGCCGCCCCCTCATCCCGAATCGCTCCCAGAGGCTTACCGACCGCCGCAAGTACCGGGGGGGGGGGGGGGTCCCGATCCCCCCTCCCACGTCTAGGCAGGGACGTACAGGTAAGTCCATGTGCCTGTACGTGCCATTCTGCTGACGTATATGTACATGCTGCAGTCGTTAAGTGGTTAATTCATGTTATTTTTTTGGGTGTCTAAGGGGAGCACTCTATAGAGGGCCTTTATTATGGGAGGGGTGACACCCAGGGTTGTCACTTGTGCAAGATTCACCTGAACAGCCCAGGTTTTGAGTCATGTGTCCGGGGTCCAGTCTGCCTGAAACCCACACACAATAATCACAATGGACTGTGGCTCCCCAAGTAACAAAGATAGTCACACACCAACCTGTTGCCATGTGTTAATGAAATTTGGCCACACCAACTGTTTGCCACGGCCACTAAGTGCGCCACCTCATTACTCTCCTTTGTACACTCAAAGGTGTCCCAGGTATTTACAATCCTATAGTGTATACTACAAAAAATAAATACAAATTGCCATGCGCCGCTACAGTGTTGAGGTTTGGCTTGAACAAAAGTCGGCAACCCTATTAGACTGATATACAGTAGTAACATTGAAATCTAATGCTATGGGTTAACGCTCCTGAGTGGTTGTACAGGCTCCTCCCACCCAATACTTACCTGAGCCTTCTCTCGATTTAGCTATGTGCATAACAGCCTCGGCTGTCCCAGGACACCTTCTCCTCATTGGCTGAGACAGCAGCGGGAGCTATTTGCTGCCAATCACATTCAGTGAGCCAATGAAGATAGCAGGGTACGGGGCTTTCTTATAAAGAGCAGGGCTCGGCAGTGAGCATGCACCAGTGTCCCCACAGCAAGTGGCTTACTATTGGGGGCACTGGTTAAGGGTGGAAGAGCCAAGGTCACCGGTAGCAGACCCCCGAAGAGGAGAATCAGGGCTGCTCTGTGCAAAACCACTGCACATAGAAGGTTAAGTATGATACCTTTGTTTTATTTTTATTTTTTTAAAAGCTGACCCTTTAATACAACTTTAACCGCTTCCCGACCAGCGCACAATGATGTACGTCGGCACAGGTGGGCAAAAGGGCTTACCCGTGCATCCCTCTGTCATAGCCGCATTGCGGAAGCGCGCACGCCACACAAGTGTGCCCGTGGACTCGATGTCTGCCAGTGGCCCCTGATCGCAACGAGGAGAGGCAGAACAGGGAAGAACATTTCCCTGTTCTGCCTAGTCACATGACAGGGATCTACTGTTCCTTATAATCGGGAGCAGTGATCTCTGTCGTGTCCTAGGTAGCCCATCTCCTCTACAGTTAGAACACACTGAGAAGGGGAAGAGGGTGGGAGGGGAAAGAAATGGAAAGGAAAAGTGGAGTTTACCATGTATTTCATTAATAGTGTTGCTCACGAATATTCGCATTGCGAATATTCGCTACGAATATTGCATATTCGAGTATTCGCGAATAACACGAATATCGCGGCGAATATTCGCTATTTCGAATATTCGCTATTTCGAATATTCGTATTTTTTCAATTTTTTTTTTTAGAACAGATCACATCCTAGAGATCCCCATCGACGTCTAAAAGCATTGCTGGTATGATTAGAGACCTTGTGCCGAGTAGCTGCAGCGCTCATTTTATATTGCCGAAAAATCGCAATGCGATTATTCGGCAATAGCGATATCGCGCGATTATTTTGTATTGTAATATATCACGAATATTCTGAGCCAATCAGAGTGCTCCATTCCGCATTTCTCGAAATTTCGCAATTATTTTGTATTGTAATATATCACGAATATTCTGAGCCAATCAGAGTGCTCTATTCCGCATTTCTCGAATATTCTCAATTATTTTATATTGTAATATATCACGAATATTCTGAGCCAATCAGAGTGCTCCATTCCGCATTTCTCGAATATTCGCAATTATTTTATATTGTAATATATCACGAATATTCTGAGCCAATCAGAGTGCTCCATTCCGCATTTCTCGAATATTCGCAATTATTTTATATTGTAATATATCACGAATATTCTGAGCCAATCAGAGTGCTCCTTCCGCATTTCTCGAATATTCGCAATTATTGTGTATTGTAATATATCACGAATATTCTGAGCCAATCAGAGTGCTCCTTCCGCATTTCTCGAATATTCGCAATTATTTTGTATTGTAAAATATCACGAATATTCTGAGCCAATCAGAGTGCTCCATTCCGCATTTCTCGAAATTTCATTCGCATTCGCAATTCGCATTCGCATTCGCAATAGCGAAATTTCGCAATCATTTCATTTTCAAAAAATATCACGAATATTCGTATTTAGCGAATATATCTCGAATATTCTACTATATATTCGAGATATATCGCGAAATCGAATATGGCATATTCTGCTCAACACTATTCATTAATAGAATGTAATATAAATGCGAAACTAAGACTATGTAAGATTATCTGGAAGTATGTTAAAAAAATTGTGAAAAAATAAAGAATTTATAAAAAATAAAAAAATACACTGAGAGAACACAGTTAATCCCTTAATCACCCCCTAGTGTTTAACTCTTCCCTGCCAGTGAGATTTATACAGTAATCAGTGGCTATTTATAGCACTGATCGCTGTGTTAATGTCAATGGTCCCAAAATAGTGTCAAATGTGTCCGATCTGTCCGCCGCAATGTCATAGTCCAGCTAAAAATCGCAGATCACTGCCATTAGTAGTAAAAACAAAAAATAATAATAAAAATGGCATAAATCCATACCCTATGTTGTAGACGGTATAACTTTTGCGCAAACCATTCAATATACACTAATTGCCCTTTGTTTTACAAAAAATATGTAGAAGAATACATTAGGCTTAAAGTGAAGAAGAAATTAGTTGTTTTATATATATTTTTAGGGGAATATTTATTATAGCAAAAAGTAAAAAAAATATTGCTTTTTTTGTTTATAGCACTAAAAATAAAAACCACAGAGGTGATCAAATACCACCAAAAGAAATCTCTATTTGTGGTGAAAAAAAAGGACGTAAATTTTGTTTGGGTACAGCGTCGCACGACTGCGCAAGTGCCGTATCACAAAAAATGCTCTGGTCACTAAGGGAGTAAAATCTTCTGGGGCTGAATTGGTTAGAACTTCTCTGACTCTTCAACAAACCTACAAACCATAGCATGTCAAAAAACGGATATTCAAATATGGGCTGGGGATTTACAAAAAGGCAATTTTATCACTCCAACCAAACACAGCTGTCGTAGGGAAGTAGAATTGTTCCCTATGGCTATACCTCTCACATATTTGCATCTGTCCCAGTGGTAAATCTTACTTACAGTGTGTGAATTGCACATCTATATTCTACCCAGCAACACACATATATGTGTGCAGAAAAGTGGCCGGTACACCGAGGTCCAGTGAATAGATGAATAAACTACCAAAAATATTATTATAAACACATGCAGGTTTGTTTCACGTCGGTCTCAAACGATCAAACGATCATTAGTGTAGCCACGCCCCCGACATGTTTCGTCATAGATTGACTTATTCATGGGATCTATCACAAAGAGAAACTCAATGGATCTTCCTTCTCAAATCCCTCTTTCCGCGAGGATTAAACATAGAACTAGACCTAAACTGCTTCATTAATAAATTATAATATTTTTGGTAGTTTATTCATCTATTCACTGGGCTTCGGTGTACCAGCCACTTTGACTTCAGCAATAGAGATTAGGTTTTAGGTATAGGATCCCTGGGTTATATTACTCATATTTTTGACCATGCCATCTGTAATCATGGCTTGTTAGACCTTAATTTATTGGGGTCCACTTTCAGGTTTTTTAGGAGGTCTACCATTCATCCAATTTAAAATATATATTTTTTTTAGGTAATATAGAGGTATTCCATGATGGCATTCACTTTTATTCATTATGAAGTTGATATAGTTTTAGCTCACATCACCATTACTTAAAGCGGAGCTCCATCCGCATTTTTTTTTTCAAAGTCGGCAGCTACTAACAGTGTAGCTGCTGACTTTGAATAAGGACACTTACCTGTCCTAGGCGCCTGCGCTGACGGCCCCCGCCGATGCCGATCCTCGATCCCGGCACCGCCATCCACAGTCAGGGAAACAGGCAGTGAAGCTGTGCGTACTCCTCACTACCTATCAGGCGGCGTACACACGAACAAGAAACTCGTCGGGCGAAACACATCGCTTTCCCCGTCGAGTTCCTAGTTCGGCAGTTAAAAAACTCGTCAAGCCAAATTTTCCCATTGCCCAACGAGGAAATAGAGAACATGCTCTCTTTTTGGCTCGACGAGTTTCCCGACAGGTTTCTCTGTGAAAAGTGTACACACGACCGGTTACCTCGGCAGAATACGTCTCCCATCGAGTTTCTTGCTGAATTCTGCCGAGAAAACCGGTTGTGTGTACGCCACCTCACAGTTTCAGAGGCCATGGAATGCCCAGATGGCACAACCCCACCCAAATGACCCCATTTTGGAAAGTAGACACCCCAAGCTATTTGCTGAGAGGTATGGTGAGTATTTTGCAGATCTCGCTTTTTTTCACAAAGTTTTGAAAATTAAAAAAAAAAATCTTTCTTAACCACTTAAGAACCAGACCAATATGCTGCTAAATGGCCGAAGGTGTTTTTACAATTCGGCACTGCGTCGCTTTAACAGACAATTGCGCGGTCGCGCGACGTGGCTCCCAAACAAAATTTGCGTCCTTTTCTTCCCACAAATAGAGCTTTCTTTTGATGGTATTTGATTGCCTCTGCGATTTTTATTTTTTGCGATATAAACAAAAAAAGACCGAAATTTTAAAAAAAAAATGATATTTTCTACTTTTTGTTATAAGAAAAATCTAATAAACGAAATTTTAGTCAAACATTTAGGCCAAAATGTATTCAGCCACATGGCTTTAGTAAAAAAAATCTCAATATAAAAAAAAACGAGCTACCTAGTGGCAACAGTGACACTAATACAGCGATCAGAAAAATGATCGCTTAGTAACACTGGTAATAGGGGTGAAAGGGTTAACTAGGGCGGTGATCAAGGGGTTAAAAACTTTATTAGGGGGGTATGGGGGCTACCCAGGACCTAACACTAACTGACTGTCACAGTAACTGTCACACTGACACTAAATGCAGTGATCAGTAAATATATGATCACTGCAATCAGTGACAGTGTGACAGGGGGGTGGGGGTGGGGTGATCGGAAGGGGTTAATGTGCCTATATGTGTGTGGTGTCAGTGTACTGTTGGTGCGACATACTTGTGATGTCTTCTCTCCTCTCGGCGGATTGAAAATACCGCCGAGAGGAGAGCTGACATCACTTCCTCTGCCAGTGTTTACATTTTACAGGCAGAGGAAGTGCAGAGCAGGGAGGAAGCGGATTGGCTGGGAGCGATCCGGAGGGGGCGGACAGAAACAAACAGCCGCCCCCTCATCCAGGATTGCTCCCAGAGGCTTACCAACCACCGCAAGTACCGGGGGGGGGGGGGTCCGACCCACGTTTAGGCAGGAACGTACAGGTAAGTCCATGTGCCTGTACGTGCCATTCTGCCGACGTATATGTACATGCGGCGGTCTTTAAGCGGTACATTTTCAAAAACAAATGAGAGCTGTAAAATACTCACTATGCCTCTTGGCAAATAGCTTGGGGTGTCTACTTTCCAAAATGGGGTCATTTGGGGGGGTTTTGTACTATTTTGGCATTTTATGGCCTTCGAAACTGTGATAGGTAGTGAGGAGTGAAATCAAAAATTTTAAAGGCGGTGCTTGGTTTTCGGGGGCCCCATACGTGGCTAGGCTCCCAAAAAGTCTCACACATGTGGTATCCCCGTACTCAGGAGAAGCAGCAGAATGTATTTTGGGGTGCAATTCCACATATAACCATGGCATGTGTGAGCAATATATCATTTAGTGACAACTTTTGTAAAAAAAAAAAATCTTTGTCATTATTCAATCACTTGGGACAAAAAAAAAAAAATATTCAATGTACTCAACATGCCTCTCAGCAGTTTCCTTGGGGTGTCTACTTTCCAAAATGGGGTCATTTGGGGGGGTTTGTACTGCCCTGCCATTTTTAGCACCTCAAGAAATGAGATAGACAGTCATAAAATAAAAGCTGTGTAAATTCCAGAAAATGTACCCTAGTTTGTAGACGCTATGGCCCAGATTCACAGAGCGATTACGCCTGCGCAACTGCTGTTGCGCGTGCGTAAGTCTAAATGTGCGCGTGCGTATAGTTGGACGCGATTCACAAAACAATATACGCCAGAAATCTAAGTTTTTTGGTCCGGCGTAATTGAATTAGACATTCGCTTCCCTTCGCGCAAAACTGCGCTAGACACACCATTGATTTGCTAGTCAAATATGCTAATGAGGGAGTTACGGGGATTCACAAAAAAACGCAGTTGCTGCGCAGGCTACGCGATGTGCGCAACTGCAAAATGTTCTGTCTAAAGTTAGAGGACCTAAAAGCTGGTCTAAATTTTGAAAAAAAGTCTAATTGTCAGATAAAGCAACACTGTTAGTGAGGAGTTCAGCAGTCACACGTGTTGCCCAACAATCTGTATGCCAACATGCCAGGGGCATCGTCGCGCATAGCTATACTACTGACTTTAGATGAACAAAGAAGGATGAGGGCACGGAGGATGGCACTAAGGAGGGCACGGGAGATGTTTTTTTTTTTTTTTTTTTGCTTATATAAAATTTACAATTTAATCTAATCTAATACAATATTCTTATCTGATACAAGCCCCTCACTCTTCACTTGATATATCACACACGCATAGACATCTTTGGCATGAGAGATTCTGAGGTGTCTCGCATCTTCAGATTCACCCCTCATGCCATCATGGAATTACCACAACCTTGCAGGAGGACATCAGCAGCCCAACACATGGCACCACCCATGACACCCATGACAGCTACATATACAATCAGAGCCCCATCCCCACAGATTTCAAACAGAACATGTATGGGGACAGCTGGCTGGTTGGTGAGTGACATGGGAGTCAGGCATGACTATCCCCTCCCGTGATGCACACCTCACAAGTGGCACATGCATGACTAACATCCTCCTGTCTTTTCCCTTCAAGGTGACTCTGCATATGCACTGGTACCCCATCTCCTGACCCCATCTCATGCCAGCTCACATTATGCATCTTTGCACGTTAAACACACACATTAATCATGGCACAATGAGAATGCATGCATGCACACCACTGTGGTCCCTAGCACACACACCCCACATCCTCATCAAATTGGATTGGCACCAGTCCACCATGCAAGACTAGTGAGCAGCAACGCCACGCCAAGGCTCCAATTATGTCACTGTACATTCATACACCATTCACACGGACCTGGGAATCACTTCTCCCTGGTCCTGGGGAACCCTTCTCCACCCAAATTGAGGATGACACCCCTTTTCCAGCAGGAATGTCACCCCCACATTCAAACATCATTCACAACCCAAAATATGCCAAAAATGTCAGCAAAAAAAAAAAAAAATGCATAGAAAAAAAAAAAAAAATGCATAGAAAAAAAAAATGCAGAGAACAAAAATAAAAATGCTTTCAAACCAAAAAAAGGGGGAAAAAAAATTAATGCCCTCTGCCTGAGCCACGCCTGGGGCGCCCCCGGCCACGGCCCCGGACCCTCAGGGGAGACGCATGGGGGAGGGGAAAAGCCGGGGAAGGAGGAGCAGCCCCTGAGATCTGCCCACCTGGCGGCCTGCCCTCCAAGGCCACGGCTATTCTGTCCAGGGCAGCACCAAGTGTTGCCGTGTTGCCCTGGATAGCCTGGGTAAGGGCCCTCACATCCTGCCCAACGCCTGCTGCTGTAGTTTGCAGGTCATTTAGGCAGGTTGTGGAGGCCCGGGAGTGGGAGTCCAGGTTACCCAGCCTATCGTTGATGGAGGACAGGCTCTGATCCACCCGCCCCATAGTCTGGCAGAGCTGTCTCAGAAGGCGGGTCTGGGTGGCCAGGTTCCTTCTCAGACAGGCGGGCAGGAGATTGGGCGCCCCCCTGGTGCTCTGGGATGACCTCCTGGCTCCAGCTGATGGTTGTGGCCGGGGAGAAGGGGAGGCTCTTGTGAGGGGAGCCATGTTGGGGGAGGAGGGGGGGGCTCACCCTTAGGGAGGGCAGGCTTCTTGCAGCCAGAGGGGAAGAGTCCGCAGAAACCAAACGGCCAGTACCTTCCATGGACTCCTCCTCCTCCTCATGATTCTCCTCCTCCTCATGATCGTCCTCCGCATGATCCTCCTCCTCCTCTTGTTCCTCCTCCGCGGACTCTGGCCTTGTTGGGGGGGCCTCATTAGGCTGCTGTCCTGGCGTTGGAGCGGTCAGGCCAGATGGCCCTGCACCCTCCTGCACATCTGTGGATGACACAAACCATTCACAGGTTGGAGGATCCACATACTTGGCACATATTTCCTTTCACCCCCTCCCCCACACATGCTACACACCTGAGAGAAATAAAAACCTTACCTGGCACCGCGGGGACCGGACTTGTGTCAAAGCCTGGCAGGCCCTCCACTTCATGCCGGTGAAAGGTCAGGGCCACCACACGCTCCGTCGCTGTAAATCTAACCCAAGATGGTGGGCCCCCTCCTGTGCCCCTGGCATGGGCATTTATTGCGGCCAGTTTTTTTTTCACCTCACGCCGGAGGTCATTTATTTTCTTTTCAATCCCAGAGCGGGTCCGTGTCTCCCCCTCCCCCGATGAATTGACCTGCTCCGTGATCATATCCAATATCTCCCTCCTCCTGGCCGGGGTGGTGGTGGCACTCTGCGGGCCGTGGAGAAAACGCCCATAGTCGGTAATGGCCCGGGCAAGAATTCTTTTTTCCCCCACTGTAAAATTAAGCTTTCTTTTTCTCTCAGTCATACTTCCAAACAAACTCACTAGCAGTCACCAAAAATCTGTCACAAATACAAGCACAACCAATCAGACAAGAACACACACAAAGAGAAAAAGAACACCCAAAAATCACACTAGCACTCAGCAAGTACAGTCACAAAAAAATCAGATGAAAAAATAAAGCAAGAAAACAAACGCTCAGAAATCTATCAATCAAACAAACAGTCTCAAACACTTATCAAAACACACTTTCACAAAACTACCAACAAGCACTAGATCACACAGAACACTAATCTGACAACTACAAAACACACTCTAACGAACAACAGAGCAAAAGCACTTGATTCAATGGGAAGGGACACAAAGGGATGTACTTTTGCAATGGAAGGGCGTTTGTGTGTGTCTATTTATGCTGTCTGCGTAGTTCACAACATTGCCCTAGTCCATTTCCAATTTCACTGATTGCGCCGCTCCCGAGTTGTGAGCATGCGCACAACGGAGCTGACATGGTTTCCTTCACGCGCGCATGCGCGAGTCGGCCGGCCCTTCATTTGCATGGGGTCACGGCTCATTTCAATGTAACACGCCCACGTCCCTCCCAATTTGTATTACTCCTCCTTACGCCTCCGGAAAAAACCTTACGCTTGCGCAATCTCTTGCGTAAAAGCTACGTGAATCGCGGGATTACGCGGCTAGATTGCGCAAGTCTAACGGAAAAGTGGTGCGCTACGCCGGACCGATAATGCGCCGATCTACGTGAATCTGGGCCTATAACTTTTGCGAAAACCAATAAATATACGCTTATTGTGATTTTTTTTACTAAAGACATGTGGCTGAATACATTTTGGCCTAAAAGTTTGACTAAAATTTAGTTTATTCAATTTTTCTTATAACAAAAAGTAGAAAATATCATTTTTTTTCTAAAATTTCAGTCTTTTTCCGTTTATAGCGCAAAAAATAAAAATCGCAGAGGCAATCAAATACCATCAAAAGAAAGCTCTATTTGTGGGAAGAAAAGGACGCAAATTTCGTTTCGGTACAACATTGCATGACGGCGCAATTAACAGTTAAAGCAGCGCAGTGTCTAATTGTAAAAACACCTTGGGTCCTTTAGCTGGGTAAAGGTCCGGCGGGTGTGAAGAGGTTAACTTTCACAACCTCCCACCAATCACTTACCTTACTGAAGAATCTCTTTCCCTCCATGCAGGAGGCATAGGCCTCCCCCGAGTTCCCCCATTTTCCAGGAACCTGGTCCGTGGGCAAAGCCCTCGCCAAGTTCACCCCGAAAGTGAATAGCCCTGTGGTGAGAGAAAAAGCAGGGAAGTGAGTTCTGAGACGACTGCCTTCTGGTTCCTCAACGTCTTCAGGGAAATCGCAGACTCAATCAATTGGCCTACAAGTGCTCGATACCAACACTCATATACCCAGCCAGAAGTCCGAGAAGCAATTCCTTGGTTCTGAAGAGAAACCAGAGCAAATGGCGATCAATCAAGCTATCTACGGACCCACCAAGTCGCCCTCACTTCCACAATGCTACTGGGGCTGCACGTTGTATATATAGGCTGAAGAAATCTCTTCCTTCCAACTTATGGAGAGAACATTTTGGCAAAAAAAAAAAAATTCTGTCATTGCGGGCGATATCTACTATAATCTTACTAGATTTACGTTCCCCCATCCCATCATCATCTTTTTTTTATTATTTATTACTTAGAAACTATAAAAATTCAAGGAATTCAAGGAATTTAAGTGCTTTCCTGAATATGCAAATTTACAAAAAACAAGCAACATGATTGGTTAAGACTGACTCCTCCCCCCACATGATAATACTATAGATAATATGCAGCTGTGTGAGAGCAGAATGTCATTTGGGCACTCTGCTACCCCCCAGTGTTCTCTGCCACTCCCCCACAGTGCTCTCTGCCACTCCCCCAGGGCTCTCAACTACAACTACAAGTCCCAGCATGTCCCCATAGACCTCTATGGAGGATTCTGTGTATGAACTACAAGTCCCAGCATGTCCCATAGAACTCTATGGGGAATTCTGTGTATGAACTACAAGTCCCAGCATGTCCCATAGACCTCTATGGGGGATTCTGTGTATGAACTACAAGTCCCAGCATGCCGCTATAGATCTCTATGGAGGATTCTGCTCCACCCCGCCCTCCCCTTCATCCTCATGTCCCATATAGCTTTGTGGGGGCCGTTCTTACCGGCTAAGGAATCCTTCAGGTTACAGTTGCCTCCTCCTCACAGTGATTGGGTTTACCTTGTCCCCGCTAGTGATAAGTGGAATACGCCATATTCGATTTTGCGATATTTCGCGAATATTTCGAAGAATATTCGCGAATATTCGTTAATATCGAATATTCGTGATATTTTATAAAAAAATTTTTTTTTTCGAAATTTCGCCAATGCGAAATTTCGCTATTTTTTTTTGGGATAAAATATGACGAATATTCG
This sequence comes from Rana kukunoris, assembly GCA_029574335.1. Classification (NCBI taxonomy): domain Eukaryota; kingdom Metazoa; phylum Chordata; class Amphibia; order Anura; family Ranidae; genus Rana; species Rana kukunoris. Next base: position 576,013,077 of record CM056050.1, on the reverse strand, counting down.
ATATTTAAGAATATTCGCTATATTTTATAAAAAAAAATAGCGAAATTTCGCAATTTTTTTTTTATTTATATAATTCATATAAAAAAAAATTCTAGTGCGAATGCGAAATTGATTGCGAAATTTGAAAAAATACGAATATTCGAAATGGCGTTATTCGCTAATGCGAAATTTCGCAATTTTTTTTTTGGATAAAATATCACGAATATTCGGTATTTACGAATATTCGCTATATTTTATAAAAAAAATTGCGAAATTTCGCAATTTTTTTTATTTTTTTATTTATATAATTCATATAAAAAAAAATTATAGTGCGAATGCGAAATTGATTGCGAAATTGATTGCGAAATTTGAAAAAAATACGAATATTCGAAATGGCGAATATTCGCCGCGATATTCGAGTTATTCGCTAATGCGAAATTTCGCAATTTTTTTTTGGATAAAATATCACGAATATTCGATATTTACGAATATTCGCTATATTTTATAAAAAAAAATAGCGAAATTTCGCATTGGCGAAATTCCGCATTGGCGAAATTTCGCAATTTTTATTTTTTTTGTAAAATATCATATTAAAAAAAAAATTGCGAAATGCGAAATTTCGCTAGTGCGAATGCGAAATTGATTGCGAAATTGATTGCGAAATTTGAGAAAATACGAATATTCGAAATAGCGAATATTCGCCGCGATATTCGAGTTATTCGCGAATACTCGAATATGCAATATTCGTGAGCAACACTAGTCCCCGCCCCCATGACACACACAGCGCAGGTGTTGTAAACAAACCTTGGATGCAGACGCTGAAACTCATAGACTCGGGTGGGCGGGAGGAGGCGGAGCAAGATTAATAATGATATTATCGGCAGCACCGCCTCCAGCCCCGCCCCTAACACACACTAGCCTGCTGCTGAGATCGGAGGATATGGGATTTATTGGATTCTTTGTAAAACAAATTCACATCAATAATATTACTGTTGGCAGTTAGACTTCCCGACTCAGGCAACCTCAAGGACTTTAAACTTCACTGTTGTGTAGTTATGTATATTTTTTATGTAATAAAACCTGTAAAATACCCTCTTCTCTAAAATATTAAAAGTTGGTCTGGGCTAAAAAAATAATAATCCGCGGACAGTGGAGGAGGGCATAGACATGTGCACTGGCAAAAAAATTGTTTTTTTTCGTTTGTTATGTTCTTTTTTTTTTTCTTTTTTCGGAAACTCTGGAAATTAAAAAAGCTATTGTTTTTGTTTCCTTTGTTTTTTTTTTATCCTTTCGGAAAATCGAGAAAATGTTTTTCCGTTTTATTCGTTTTTTTCCTTTTTTCGTAAATTCGGGAAATCCGAAAAAGCAAAAAAACGAAAATTTCGAAAATTTCGAAAATTCAAAAATGTGAATATTTGAAAATTCGAAATTTCGAAAATTAAAAAATTATGAAACTTAGAAAAGGTCGAAATTTCAAAAATTCGAAATTCAAAAATGAAAAATTCGAAATTTTGAAAAATTCAAAATTCAAAATTTGAAATTTCTGAAATTCTAAAATTGAAAAATTCTAAATTTGAAATTTCTAAAATTCTAAAATTGAAAAATTCGAAATTTTGAAATTCGAAAAAGAAAAATATCGACAATTCGAAATTTCGAAACTTGAAAAATTCGAAAATTCGAAAAAGACAAAAAATGAAATTTCGAAAATTGAAAAATTCGAAATTTGAAAATTCGAAAATGAAAAATTCGAAAATTCAAAATAAAAAAAAATCGAAATTCGAAAATGAAAAATTGTCGGAATTTGAAAATTTGAAAAATAAAAAATTTGAAAATAAAAAAAAACAGAAAATTAAAAAAATTGAAAATTTAAAAATTAGAAAATTTAAAAATTAGAACATTTTTAAATATTAGAAAATTTAAAAATTAGAAAATTTAAAAATTAGAACATTTAAAAAAATCGAAAATTAAAAAATAAATAAAACATTTCCTATTTCCGAAATTCGAAAATTCGAAAATTAAAAATTCGAAAATTCGAATTTTTAAATTTTCGAATTTTTAAATTTTCGAAATTTCAAATTTTAAAATTTTTGAATTTTTAAATTTTTAAATTTTCGAAAATTTTCGAAAATGTACAAATTCGAAAATGAAAAATGCGAAAAATCGAAAAAAAAAATCGAAAATTAAAAATGCGAAAATTTAAAAAAATTGTTTAATTCGGAATTTTGAGAATTTAAAAATTGAAAAATGTGAAAATTACAAAAAAAAATTAAATTTAAAAAACAACTAAAAAATTCCCGAATTTCCGAAAATCTGAATTTTCGAAATTCGGAAATACGAAAATTTAAAATTCGGAAATTCAAAAATTTGGAGGATGGTGGTGGTGGGGGGGTGTTCCATACAGCTGGAAGGATGTTGGTGGGGGGGTGATTCCTACAATGTGTGATATATTGGGGGGAAGATTTACTAAGACTGGAGAAGACAGAATGTGGAGCCGCTCTGCACGGCAACCAATCAGATTCCAGATTTCATTTTCAACGTTTTACTGAAAATCGGAAGATAGAATCTGATTGGCTGATGGTGCAGCTCCTTCCATAGAGGATACAATGTATACACTGAGATCTCATACTCTATATACAACGTCCTTCGCTCTCCGCGGATCCTCCGATCTCAGCAGCAGGCTAGTGTGTGTTAGGGGTGGGGCTGGAGGCGGTGCTGCCAAAAATATTATTAAGAATCTTGCTCCGCCTCCGCCCGCCCACCCAAGTCAATGATTTTCCCAGACAAAAAAAGCGCATGCGCCGTGGACCCGCGATCAGCTGGGCTCATGACGTACGAGCACCGGAAGTGATGCGGTCCGATTTTTTTCATAGGTCCGAGGTTTTTTTACAACACCCGCACACCATCACACACAGAGTGTTGACATATATAGCGGGCGTCCAATCACCTGCAAGCCACCAAATGCTTGGCCCTGTCCATGCCCTTCCCAGTAGGCTTCCCATGGATTGGAGAGTAGGCGGAGCAGGAAGGGGAGGGGTTGGTTGCCAGGTGTCTTATCACATTCGGCTCCCCATCACAGATTGCTCCGGAAGTGACCGTTCGTTGCCGCCATCTTGCTACACCCCACACCACAGTAATGATAAAGTGAGAAGGGGGCAAGCGGACATCTTGTTACACCCATTGGAGTTTTAGATTTCACAGTTATTTTCAACACAAAACGGAGCTTATACGCCTAAATACAGTGTTTGGAAATCCAACGGACTGTTTACATTTTTAAAGCAGCAGCAAACCTGCTGACCTCACATGTTGGGAAGGTGACAGAACACGTCTGATTTTCACATTTAACATGTAAACAGTCCATCGGATTTACAAACACTTTTTTTTAGCATATAAGCTCAGTTTTGTCTTGAAAATAACTGTGAAATCTAAAACTCCAATGGGTGTAACAAGATGTCCGCTTGCCCCTTTCACACTCCATCATTACTGTGCAATGGTGTGGGGTGTAGCAAGATGGCGGCGATGGAACGTCACTTCCGGAGCAATCTGTGATGGAGAACGGAATGTGACATTACACCGGTCCCCCCCCCCCCCCTCCTCCATCATACAGGGACCAGTGCCCCCCCAGTGGAGGCTGGTGCTCCAAATTTTTGGGGGACGTAAAAAAAAATCAATTGCAGCCTCACTGCTGTACCCATCAATTGCCGCCATTGTGCCCATTAATTGCCGCCACTGTGCCCATCACTTGCCGCCACTGTGCCCATCAAACGCAGCTACTGTGCCATAAAATTGTCACCACTGTGCCATAAAATTGTCGCCATTGTGCCATGCCATCAATTATTGCCACTGGTGCCCCTCAATTGTCGCCACTGTGCCATATCATTAATTGTTGGCACTATGCCAATCAATTGTCGCCACTGTGTCATGCCAAGCACAGCCACTGTGCCATGCCATTGTCACCACTGGGCCATAAAATTGTCGCCACTGTGCCATGCCATCAAACGCAACCACTGTACCATCAATTGTTGCCACTGTGCCCATCAATTTTCGCCACTGTGCCATGCCATCAATTGTCACCAATGTGCCATGACATTGTTGCCACTGTACCCATCAATTGTCGCCACAGTGCCATGCCAAACGCAGCCACTGTGTCATGCCAAGAGCAGCCACTGTGCCATGCCATTGTCGCTACTGTGCCCATCAATTGTCACCACTGTGCCATGCCATTGAAGCCTCTGTGCCCATCAATTGTTGCCACTGTGCCATGCCAAACGCATCCACTGTGCCATTAATTGTCGCCACTGTGCCATACCATTGTCACCACTGTGCCCATCAATGGTCACCACTGTGCCATGCCAAACGCAGCAACTGTGCCATCAATTGTCGCCACTGTGCCATGTCAAACGCAGCCACTGTGCCCATCAATTGTCGCCACTGTGCCCATCAATCACTGTGCCCATCAATTGTTGCCGCTGTGCCATGCCATTGCCGCCACTGTGCCCTTCAATTGCCACCAGTTTGCCCCTAAAATGCCACCAGATTGTTCCCCCCACGCTTGGCACTTAACTTTCTTGGTCAGCTAGGATCCTCCTTCACAACCCCTTGTAGTCCCGAACTGGTGAACCTGATTGGCTGAGACACCTGTCAGTGTTTTTTTTATATCTTTTTTTGTTTCTGTATATTTCATTACATCGCTTACATGTATACCAAACCTCCACCGGGAACAAAATACATGGGGGCAGATTCACGTAGATCGGCGCATTATCATTCCGGCGTAGCGCACCACTTTTCCGTTAGACTTGCGCAATCTAGCCGCGTAATCCGGCGATTCACGTAGCTTTTACGCAAGAGCTTGCGCAAACGTAAGGTTTTTTCCGTAGGCGTAAGGAGGAGTAATACAAATTGGGAGGGACGTGGGCGTGTTACATTGAAATGAGCCGTGACCCCATGCAAATGAAGGGCCGGCCGACTCGCGCATGCGCGCGTGAAGGAAACCATGTCAGCTCCGTTGTGCGCATGCTCACAACTCGGGAGCGGCGCAATCATTGAAATTGGAAATGGACTAGGGCAATGTTGTGAACTACGCAGACAGCATAAATAGACACACACAAACGCCCTTCCATTGCAAAAGTACATCCCTTTGTGTCCCTTCCCATTGAATCAAGTGCTTTTGCTCTGTTGTTCGTTAGAGTGTGTTTTGTAGTTGTCAGATTAGTGTTCTGTGTGATCTTGTGCTTGTTGGTAGTTTTGTGAAAGTGTATTTTGATAAGTGTTTGAGACTGTTTGTTTGATTGATAGATTTCTGAGCGTTTGTTTTCTTGCATTTTTTTTTCATCTGATTTTTTTGTGTGTGTTTCTTGCTGAGTGCTAGTGTGATTTTTGGCTGTTCTTTTTCTCTTTGTGTGTGTTCTTGTCTGATTGGTTGTGCTTGTATTTGTGACAGATTTTTGGTGACTGCTAGTGAGTTTGTTTGGAAGTATGACTGAGAGAAAAAGAAAGCTCAATTTTACTGTGGGGGAAAAAAGAATTCTTGCCCGGGCCATTACCGACTATGGGCGTTTTCTCCACGGCCCGCAGAGTGCCACCACCACCCCGGCCAGGAGGAGGGAGATATTGGATATAATCACGGAGCAGGTCAATTCATCGGGGGAGGGGGAGACACGGACCCGCTCTGGGATAGAAAAGAAAATAAATGACCTCCGGCGTGAGGTGAAAAAAAAACTGGCCGCAATAAATGCCCATGCCAGGGGCACAGGAGGGGGCCCACCATGCCGGGTTAGATTTTCAGAGACGGAGCGTGTGGTGGCCCTGACCTTTCACCGGCATGAAGTGGAGGGCCTGCCAGGCTTTGACACAAGTCCGGTCCCCGCGGTGCCAGGTAAGGTTTTTATTTCTCTCAGGTGTGTAGCATGTGTGGGGGAGGGGGTGAAAGGGAATATGTGGCAAGTGTGTGGATCCTCCAACCTGTGAATGTTTTGTGTCATCCACAGCTGTGCAGGAGGGTGCAGGGCCATCTGGACTGACCGCTCCAACCCCAGGACAGCAGCCTAATGAGGCCCCCCCAACAAGGCCAGAGTCCGCAGAGGAGGAACAAGAGGAGGGGGAGGATCATGCGGAGGACGATCATGAGGAGGAGCAGAATCATGAGGAGGAGGAGTCCATGGAAGGCACTGGCCCTTTGGTTTCTGCGGACTCTTCCCCTCTGGCTGCAAGAAGCCTGCCCTCCCTAAGGGTCAGCCCCCCCCCCTCCTCCCCCAACATGGCTCCCCTCACAAGGGCCTCCCCTTCTCCCCGGCCACAACCATCAGCAAGAGCCAGGAGGTCATCCCCAAGCACCAGGGGGGCGCCCAATCTCATGCCCGCCTGTCTGAGAAGGAACCTGGCCACCCAGACCCGCCTTCTGAGACAGCTCTGCCAGACTATGGGGCGGGTGGATCAGAGCCTGTCCTCCATTAATGATAGCCTGGGTAACCTGGACTCCCACTCCCGGGCCTCCACAACCTGCCTAAATGACCTGCAAACTACAGCAGCAGGCGTTGGGCAGGATGTGAGGGCCCTTACCCAGGCTATCCAGGGCAACACGGCAACACTTGGTGCTGCCCTGGACAGAATAGCCGTGGCCTTGGAGGGCAGGCCGCCAGGTGGGCAGATCTCAGGGGCTGCTCCTCCTTCCCCGGCTTTTCCCCTCCCCCATGCGTCTCCCCTGAGGGTCCGGGGCCGTGGCCGGGGGCGCCCCAGGCGTGGCTCAGGCAGAGGGCAATAATTTTTTTTTCCCCCTTTTGTTTGTTTTGAAAGCTTTTTTATTTTTGTTCTCTGCTTTTTTTTGTTTTTTCTAAGCATTTTTTTTTTCAATGCATTTTTGTTTGTTTGACTTTTTTGGCATATTTTGGGTTGTGAATGATGTTTGAATGTGGGGGTGACATTCCTGCTGGAAAAGGGGTGTCACCCTCAATTTTGGTGGAGAAGGGTTCCCCAGGACCAGGGAGAAGTGATTCCCAGGTCCGTGTGAATGGTGTATGAATGTACAGTGACATAATTGGAGCCTTGACGTGGCGTTACTGCTCACCAGTCTTGCATGGTGGACTGGTGCCAATCCAATTTGATGAGGATGTGGGGTGTGTGTGCTAGGGACCATAGTGGTGTGCATGCATGCATTCTCATTGTGCCATGATTAATGTGTGTGTTTAACGTGCAAAGATGCCCAATATGAGCTGCCTCCTGACTGCTCTTCCCTCAGAAGACGGGGTATCCTCGGTTAGGGGTTGATTTTCTGGTTGGGGGGTCAGATCATCACGTAGCTCAACCTGCAGGCCCTTCCTCACTGCGAGATTGTGTAGCATGCAACATGCAGCGATGATATGGCACACGAAGTTTGGGGAATACAACAGTGTACCCCCAGACTTATCCAGGCATCGGAAACGTGACTTCAGGAGGCCAAAGGTGCGCTCCACCACTGCACGGGTTTTGATGTGTGCTTCATTGTATCGTTCCTCTCCTGGGGTTTGGGGGTTCCGGATAGGAGTCATGAGATGGGGTCCCAGTGCATATGCAGAGTCACCTGTAAAGGAAAAGACAGGAGAATGTTAGTCATGCATGTGCCACTTCTGTTGTGCATCACGGGAGGGGATAGTCATGCCTGACTCCCATGTCACTCACCAACCAGCCAGGTGTTCCCATACACGTTCTGTTCGAATTCTGTTCGGATGTGGCTTTGATTGTAGATGTAGCTGTCATGGCTGGACCCTGGGTGTTTGGCACGGACGTGCCATATGAGGCCTTGGGCATCAACTATCACCTGTACGTTGATGGAGTGCCAATTCTTCCGATTGCGGTACATGTGCTCGGTCTCATGGGGGGGCTGGAGTGCCACATGTGTGCAATCTATGGCCCCGATGGTGCGTGGGAATCTGGCAATTCGGTAGAAATCTGCCATTGCCTTGATTCGAAGCTCCTCAGTGGTGGGTTTGATGATTTGGTTGGCCAAGCGTGTGAGGATTGCGGGGACAACCTGGTGCACACATCTGCTCATGGAGGATTGTGACATCCCAGCCACCACTCCACTTGTACGCTGAAAAGAGCCACTGGCAAGGACATGGAGTGTTGCCAGGACCTTGACCAGTGGCTGCACTGCATGTGAGCGTTGTGTTGGGCTGGTGATGTCCTCCTGCAAGGTTGTGGTTAATTCCAGGATGGCATGAGGGGGGAATCTGAAGATGCGAAAGACCTCTGAATCATTCATGCCAAACAGGTGTATGCGGGTGCGGTATACCCTCTCCCGTGCCATCCTCCGTGCCATCCTCTGTGCCCTCCTCCTTCTTTGGTCATCTATATTCACTAGTGCAGCTATGAGCGACGATGCCCCTAGCATGTTGGCAGTCAAATTGTAGTGCAACACGTGTGTGTGGTCTGCTCCTCAGTAACGGTGTTGCTTTATCTGACAATTAGACTTTTTTTCAAAAGTTAGATCAGCTTTTATGGGCTCTAACTTTAGACAGGACATTTTGCAGTTGCGCACATCGCGTAGCCTGCGCAGCAACTGCGTTTTTTTGTGGATCCCCGTAACTCCCTCATTAGCATATTTGACTAGCAAATCAATGGTGTGTCTAGCGCAGTTTTGCGCGAAGGGAAGCGAATGTCTAACTCAATTACGCCGGACCAAAAAACGTAGATTTCTGGCGTATATTGTTTTGTGAATCGCGTCCAACTATACGCACGCGCACATTTAGACTTACGCACGCGCAACAGCAGTTGCGCACGCGTAATCGCTCTGTGAATCTGGGCCATAATATTTATAAATACAAACAAAACAAGTACAAAGAGAGAGAAAAAAAAAAAGGAAAAAGAAAAAAAAACACAACCAAAATAATAATAATGCTTCTCCCCTCTCTCTCCCCCCTCCTGCTCCCACTCCCCTCCCCCCATATAGATTATAACTAGATTACTCCTCTTTAGGTTGTTCCCTCTTTTATATTCTTGTGTGCTTATCGTGTTTGTCGTGTTCCTATTTCAAAACTTGCAAGAGAAAAGAAAAAAAGTATATGCATATATGTCTACATACCCATACATACATCTACACACATATGCACATAAATACACGTATACATACCTACATACATATCTGCAGTCTCAATGCAGCCTGATCTGTGCCCATCTGCAGCTTCAGTGCAGCCTGTTCTGTGCCCATCTGCAGCATTGCGCACCACTGCAGCCTGATTAGTGCCCATCTGCAGCCTATAAATTTACCAAAATGCCCTGCCTGTTCAGTGCCCATCTGTAGTCTCACCTTTCAGTGTCAGATAATGCCTGCTGTCTCTGAGGGAAGAGGGGGTGCGAGCGTCACTGAATTACATAGAGCCGCAATCTCCTTCCTGTGTACCCGGCGCTCCGTTACTCACAGCCACACCTCCTGCCAATGCATATATAGTACAGTGGTCCAATGTGGGGCCTTATAATCGGGAGCAGTGATCTCTGTCGTGTCCTAGGTAGCCCATCTCCTCTACAGTTAGAACACACTGAGAAGGGGAAGAGGGTGGGAGGGGAAAGAAATGGAAAGGAAAAGTGGAGTTTACCATGTATTTCATTAATAGAATGTAATATAAATGCGAAACTAAGACTATGTAAGATTATCTGGAAGTATGTTAAAAAAATTGTGAAAAAATAAAGAATTTATAAAAAATAAAAAAAGAGAACACAGTTAATCCCTTAATAACCCCCTAGTGTTTAACTCTTCCCTGCCAGTGAGATTTATACAGTAATCAGTGGCTATTTATAGCACTGATCGCTGTGTTAATGTCAATGGTCCCAAAATAGTGTCAAATGTGTCCGATCTGTCCGCCGCAATGTCATAGTCCAGCTAAAAATCGCAGATCACTGCCATTAGTAGTAAAAACAAAAAATAATAATAAAAATGGCATAAATCCATACCCTATGTTGTAGACGGTATAACTTTTGCGCAAACCAATCAATATACACTAATTGCCCTTTGTTTTACAAAAAATATGTAGAAGAATACATTAGGCTTAAAGTGAAGAAGAAATTAGTTGTTTTATATATATTTTTGGGGTAATATTTATTATAGCAAAAAGTAAAAAAATATTGCTTTTTTTGTTTATGGCACTAAAAATAAAAACCACAGAGGTGATCAAATACCACCAAAAGAAATCTCTATTTGTGGTGAAAAAAAAGGACGTAAATTTTGTTTGGGTACAGCGTCGCACGACTGCGCAAGTGCCGTATCACAAAAAATGCTCTGGTCACTAAGGGAGTAAAATCTTCTGGGGCTGAATTGGTTAGAACTTCTCTGACTCTTCAACAAACCTACAAACCATAGCATGTCAAAAAACGGATATTCAAATATGGGCTGGGGATTTACAAAAAGGCAATTTTATCACTCCAACCAAACACAGCTGTCGTAGGGAAGTAGAATTGTTCCCTATGGCTATACCTCTCACATATTTGCATCTGTCCCAGTGGTAAATCTTACTTACAGTGTGTGAATTGCACATCTATATTCTACCCAGCAACACACATATATGTGTGCAGAAAAGTGGCCGGTACACCGAGGCCCAGTTAATAGATGAATAAACTACCAAAAAATATTATTATAAACACATGCAGGTTTGTTTCACGTCGGTCTCAAACGATCAAACGATCATTAGTGTAGCCACGCCCCCGACATGTTTCGTCATAGATTGACTTATTCATGGGATCTATCACAAAGAGAAACTCAATGGATCTTCCTTCTCAAATCCCTCTTTCCGCGAGGATTAAACATAGAACTAGACCTAAACTGCTTCATTAATAAATTATAATATTTTTGGTAGTTTATTCATCTATTCACTGGGCTTCAGTGTACCAGCCACATTGACTTCAGAAATAGAGATTAGGTTTTAGGTATAGGATCCCTGGGTTATATTACTCATATTTTTGACCATGCCATCTGTAATCATGGCTTGTTAGACCTTAATTTATTGGGGTCCACTTTCAGGTTTTTTAGGAGGTCTACCATTCATCCAATTTAAAATATATATATTTTTTAGGTAATATAGAGTTATTCCATGATGGCATTCACTTTTATTCATTATGAAGTTGATATAGTTTTAGCTCACATCACCATTACTTAAAGCGGAGCTCCATCCGCATTTTTTTTTTTCAAAGTTGGCAGCTACTAACAGTGTAGCTGCTGACTTTGAATAAGGACACTTACCTGTCCTAGGCGCCCGCGCTGACGGCCCCCGCCGATGCCGATCCTCGATCCCTGCACCGCCATCCACAGTCAGGGAAACAGGCAGTGAAGCCGTGCGTACTCCTCACTACCTATCAGGCGGCGTACACACGACCGAGAAACTCGTCGGGCGAAACACATCGCTTTCCCCGTCGAGTTCCTAGTTCGGCAGTTAAAAAACTCGTCAAGCCAAATTTTCCCATTGCCCAACGAGGAAATAGAGAACATGCTCTCTTTTTGGCTCGACGAGTTTCCCGACAGGTTTCTATGTGAAAAGTGTACACACGACCGGTTACCTCGGCAGAATACGTCTCCCATCGAGTTTCTTGCTGAATTCTGCAGAGAAAACTGGTTGTGTGTACGCCACCTCACAGTTTCAGAGGCCATGGAATGCCCAGATGGCACAACCCCACCCAAATGACCCCATTTTGGAAAGTAGACACCCCAAGCTATTTGCTGAGAGGTATGGTGAGTATTTTGCAGATCTCGCTTTTTTTCACAAAGTTTTGAAAATTAAAAAAAAAAATCTTTCTTAACCACTTAAGAACCAGACCAATATGCTGCTAAATGGCCAAAGGTGTTTTTACAATTCGGCACTGCGTCGCTTTAACAGACAATTGCGTGGTCGCGCGACGTGGCTCCCAAACAAAATTTCCGTCCTTTTCTTCCCACAAATAGAGCTTTCTTTTGATGGTATTTGATTGCCTCTGCGATTTTTATTTTTTGCGATATAAACGAAAAAAGACCGAAATTTAAAAAAAAAAATGATATTTTCTACTTTTTGTTATAAGAAAAATCTAATAAACTAAATTTTAGTCAAACATTTAGGCCAAAATGTATTCAGCCACATAGCTTTAGTAAAAAAAATCTCATTATAAAAAAAAACGAGCTACCTAGTGGCAACAGTGACAGCGAAAAGAAAAATGATCGCTTAGTAACACTGGTAATAGGGGTGAAAGGGTTAACTAGGGCGGTGATCAAGGGGTTAAAAACTTTATTAGGGGGGGTACGGGGGCTACCCAGGACCTAACACTAACTGACTGTCACAGTAACTGTCACACTGACACTAAATGCAGTGATCAGTAAATATATGATCACTGCAATCAGTGACAGTGTGACAGGGGGGTGGGGGTGGGGTGATCGGAAGGGGTTAATGTGCCTATATGTGTGTGGTGTCAGTGTACTGTTGGTGCGACATACTTGTGATGTCTTCTCTCCTCTCGGCGGATTGAAAATACCGCCGAGAGGAGAGCTGACATCACTTCCTCTGCCAGTGTTTACATTTTACAGGCAGAGGAAGTGCAGAGCAGGGAGGAAGCGGATTGGCTGGGAGCGATCCGGAGGGGGCGGACAGAAATAAACAGCCGCCCCCTCATCCAGGATTGCTCCCAGAGGCTTACCAACCACCGCAAGTACCGGGGGGGGGGTCCGACCCACGTTTAGGCAGGAACGTACAGGTAAGTCCATGTGCCTGTACGTGCCATTCTGCCGACGTATATGTACATGCGGCGGTCTTTAAGCGGTACATTTTCAAAAACAAATGAGAGCTGTAAAATACTCACTATGTCTCTTGGCAAATAGCTTGGGGTGTCTACTTTCCAAAATGGGGTCATTTGGGGGGGTTTTGTACTATTTTGGCATTTTATGGCCTTCGAAACTGTGATAGGTAGTGAGGAGTGAAATCAAAAATTTACGCCCTTAGAAATCTTAAAGGCGGTGCTTGGTTTTCGGGGGCCCCATACGTGGCTAGGCTCCCAAAAAGTCTCACACATGTGGTATCCCCGTACTCAGGAGAAGCAGCAGAATGTATTTTGGGGTGCAATTCCACATATAACCATGGCATGTGTGAGCAATATATCATTTAGTGACAACTTTTGTAAAAAAAAAATTCTTTGTCATTATTCAATCACTTGGGACAAAAAAAAAAATATTCAATGGACTCAACATGCCTCTCAGCAGTTTCCTTGGGGTGTCTACTTTCCAAAATGGGGTCATTTGGGGGGGTTTGTACTGCCCTGCCATTTTTAGCACCTCAAGAAATGAGATAGACAGTCATAAAATAAAAGCTGTGTAAATTCCAGAAAATGTACCCTAGTTTGTAGACGCTATAACTTTTGCGAAAACCAATAAATATACGCTTATTGTGATTTTTTTTACTAAAGACATGTGGCTGAATACATTTTGGCCTAAAAGTTTGACTAAAATTTAGTTTATTCAATTTTTCTTATAACAAAAAGTAGAAAATATCATTTTTTTTCTAAAATTTCAATCTTTTTCCGTTTATAGCGCAAAAAATAAAAATCGCAGAGGCAATCAAATACCATCAAAAGAAAGCTCTATTTGTGGGAAGAAAAGGACGCAAATTTCGTTTCGTTACAACATTGCATGACGGCGCAATTAACAGTTAAAGCAGCGCAGTGTCTAATTGTAAAAACACCTTTGGTTCTTTAGCTGGGTAAAGGTCCGGCGGGTGTGAAGTGGTTAACTTTCACAACCTCCCACCAATCACTTACCTTACTGAAGAATCTCTTTCCCTCCATGCAGGAGGCATAGGCCTCCCCCGAGTTCCCCCATTTTCCAGGAACCTGGTCCGTGGGCAAAGCCCCCGCCAAGTTCACCCCGAAAGTGAATAGCCCTGTGGTGAGAGAAAAAGCAGGGAAGTGAGTTCTGAGACGACTGCCTTCTGGTTCCTCAACGTCTTCAGGGAAATCGCAGACTCAATCAATTGGCCTACAAGTGCTCGATACCAACACTCATATACCCAGCCAGAAGTCCGAGAAGCAATTCCTTGGTTCTGAAGAGAAACCAGAGCAAATGGCGATCAATCAAGCTATCTACGGACCCACCAAGTCGCCCTCACTTCCACAATGCTACTGGGGCTGCACGTTGTATATATAGGCTGAAGAAATCTCTTCCTTCCAACTTATGGAGAGAACATTTTGGCAAAAAAAAAAAATTTCTGTCATTGCGGGCGATATCTACTATAATCTTACTAGATTTACGTTCCCCCATCCCATCAGCATCTTTTTTTTATTATTTATTACTTAGAAACTATAAAAATTCAAGGAATTCAAGGAATTTAAGTGCTTTCCTGAATATGCAAATTTACAAAAAACAAGCAACATGATTGGTTAAGACTGACTCCTCCCCCCACATGATAATACTATAGATAATATGCAACTGTGTGAGAGCAGAATGTCATTTGGGCACTCCGCTACCCCCCAGTGTTCTCTGCCACTCCCCCACAGTGCTCTCTGCCACTCCCCCAGGGCTCTCAACTACAACTACAAGTCCCAGCATGTCCCCATAGACCTCTATGGAGGATTCTGTGTATGAACTACAAGTCCCAGCATGTCCCATAGACCTCTATGGGGAATTCTCTATATGAACTACAAGTCCCAGCATGTCCCATAGACCTCTATGGGGGATTCTGTTTATGAACTACAAGTCCCAGCATGTTCCATAGACCTCTATGGGGAATTCTCTATATGAACTACAAGTCCCAGCATGTCCCATAGACCTCTATAAGGGATTCTGTGTATGAACTACAAGTCCCAGCATGTCCCATAGACCTCTATGGGGGATTCTGTGTATGAACTACAAGTCCCAGCATGCCCCTATAGATCTCTATGGAGGATTCTGCTCCACCCCGCCCTCCCCTTCATCCTCATGTCCCATATAGCTTTGTGGGGGCCGTTCTTACCGGCTAAGGAATCCTTCAGGTCACAGTCGCCTCCTCCTCACAGTGATTGGGTTTACCTTGTCCCCACTAGTGATAAGCGGAATACGCCATATTCGATGTTGCGATATTTCGCGAATATTTCGAAGAATATTCGCGAATATTCGTTAATATCGAATATTCGTGATATTTTATAAAAAAAAATTGCGAAATTTCGCCAATGCGAAATTTCGCTATTTTTTTTTTGGATAAAATATCACGAATATTCGATATTTACGAATATTCGCTATATTTTATAAAAAAAAAATAGCGAAATTTTGCATTAGCGAAATTTCGCATTGGCGAAATTTCGCAATTTTTTTTTTTTTATAAAATATCATATTAAAAAAAAAATTGCGAAATGCGAAATTTTGCTAGTGCGAATGCGAAATTGATTGCGAAATTGATTGCGAAATTTGAAAAAATACGAATATTCGAAATACCGAATATTCGCCGCGATATTCGAGTTATTCGCGAATACTCGAATATGCAATATTCGTGAGCAACACTAGTCCCCGCCCCCATGACACACACAGCGCAGGTGTTGTAAACAAACCTCGGATGCAGACGCTGAAACTCTAAGGCCTCGTACACACGAGGGGATATGTCCGCTGAAAACGGTCCGATGGACCGTTTCAGCAGACATCTCCGCTCGTGTGTATGGGCTAGCGGACAGATTTCTCCACCCGACAGATTTCAAAGCATGCTTTGAAATCTATCCGGTGGGAATCTGTCCGCCCGACATGTCTGCTGGTTAGTACACTTACCAGCAGACATGTCGGCCCCCACCGCCGCCGCGCCGCTGCCGAATGGATTCGGCGCATGCGCGGAAGTGTTTTACTTCCTGGTGCGGTGACGTGGCGGTGACGCGGCGGCGTCAACGTCACCGCCGCGTCACCGCCACGTCACCGCGCCTTCCGGCGGCGGGGAATTTGATCCGATGGTGTGTACACGCCATCGGATCAAACTCCCGATCGGACATATCCGATGGAAATGGTCCGCGGACCGTTTTCATCGGATATATCCGATCGTGTGTACGCCGCCATAGACTCGGGTGGGCGGGAGGAGGCGGAGCAAGATTGATAATGATATTATCGGCAGCACCGCCTCCAGCCCCGCCCCTAACACACACTAGCCTGCTGCTGAGATCGGAGGATATGGGATTTATTGGATTCTTTGTAAAACTAATTCACATCAATAATATTACTGTTGGCAGTTAGACTTCCCGACTCAGGCAACCTCAAGGACTTTAAACTTCACTGTTGTGTAGTTATGTATATTTTTTATGTAATAAAACCTGTAAAATACCCTTTTCTCTATAATATTAAAAGTTGGTCTGGGCTAAAAAAATAATAATCCGCGGACAGTGGAGGAGGGCATAGACATGTGCACTGCCAAAAATTTTTTTGGAAACTCTGGAAATTCAAAAAGCTATTGCTTTTGTTTCCTTTGGTTTTTTTATCCTTTCGGAAAATCGAGAAAATGTTTTTCCGTTTTATTCGTTTTTTTCCTTTTTTCGTAAATTCGGGAAATCCGAAAAAGCAAAAAAACGAATGAAACGAAAATTTCGAAAATTCAAAAATGTGAATATTTGAAAATTCGAAATTTCGAAAATTAAAAAATTATGAAACTTAGAAAAGAAGACATTTCAAAAATTCGAAATTCAAAAATGAAAAATTAGAAATTTTGAAAAATTCAAAATTCAAAATTTGAAATTTCTGAAATTCTAAAATTGAAAAATTCAAAATTTGAAATTTCTAAAATTCTAAAATTGAAAAATTCGAAATTTTGAAATTCGAAAAAGAAAAATATCGAAAATTCGAAATTTCGAAAAAGAAAAATTCGAAAATTCGAAAAAGACAAAAAATGAAATTTCGAAAATTGAAAAATTCGAAATTTGAAAATTCGAAAATGAAAAATTCGAAAATTCAAAATAAAAAAAATCGAAATTCGAAAATGAAAAATTGTCGGAATTTGAAAATTTGAAAAATAAAAAATTTGAAAATAAAAAAAATCAGAAAATTAAAAAAATTGAAAATGTAAAAATTTGAAAATGTAAAAATTCGAAAATTTAAAAATTAGAACATTTTTAAATATTAGAAAATGTAAAAATTAGAAAATTTTAAAAATTAGAACATTTAAAAAAATCGAAAATTAAAAAATAAATAAAACATTTCCTATTTCCGAAATTCGAAAATTCGAAAATTAAAAATTAGAAAATTCGAATTTTTAAATTTTCGAATTTTTAAACTTTCGAAATTTCAAATTTTAAAATTTTCGAATTTTTAAATTTTTAAATTTTCGAAAATTTTCGAAAATGTACAAATTCGAAAATGAAAAATGCGAAAAATCGAAAAAAAAATCGAAAATTAAAAATGCGAAAATTTTAAAAAATTGTTTAATTCGGAATTTTGAGAATTTAAAAATTGAAAAATGTGAAAATTACAAAAAAAAATTAAATTTAAAAAACAACTAAAAAATTCCCGAATTTCCGAAAATCTGAATTTTTGAAATTCGGAAATACGAAAATTAAAAATTCGGAAATTCAAAAATTTGGAGGATGGTGGTGGGGGGGGGGGGTGTTCCATACAGCTGGAAGGATGTTGGTGGGAGGGTGATTCCTACAATGTGTGATATATTGGGGGGAAGATTTACTAAGACTGGAGAAGACAGAATGTGGAGCCGCTCTGCACGGCAACCAATCAGATTCCAGATTTCATTTTCAACGTTTTACTGAAAATCGGAAGATAGAATCTGATTGGCTGATGGTGCAGCTCCTTCCATAGAGGATACAATGTATACACTGAGATCTCATACTCTATATACAACGTCCTTCGCTCTCCGCGGATCCTCCGATCTCAGCAGCAGGCTAGTGTGTGTTAGGGGTGGGGCTGGAGGCGGTGCTGCCAAAAATATTATTAAGAATCTTGCTCCGCCTCCGCCCGCCCACCCAAGTCAATGATTTTCCCAGACAAAAAAAGCGCATGCGCCGTGGACCCGCGATCAGCTGGGCTCATGACGTACGAGCACCGGAAGTGAGGCGGTCCGATTTTTTTCATAGGTCCGAGGTTTTTTTACAACACCCGCACACCATCACACACAGAGTGTTGACATATATAGCGGGCGTCCAATCACCTGCAAGCCACCAAATGCTTGGCCCTGTCCATGCCCTTCCCAGTAGGCTTCCCATGGATTGGAGAGTAGGCGGAGCAGGAAGGGGAGGGGTTGGTTGCCAGGTGTCTTATCACATTCGGCTCCCCATCACAGATTGCTCCGGAAGTGACCGTTCGTTGCCGCCATCTTGCTACACCCCACACCACAGTAATGATAAAGTGAGAAGGGGGCAAGCGGACATCTTGTTACACCCATTGGAGTTTTAGATTTCACAGTTATTTTCAACACAAAACAGAGCTTATACGCCTAAATACAGTGTTTGGAAATCCAACGGACTGTTTACATGTTACATTTTTAAAGCAGCAGCAAACCTGCTGACCTCACATGTTGGGAAGGTGACAGAACACGTCTGATTTTCACATTTAACATGTAAACAGTCCATCGGATTTACAAACATTTTTTTTTAGCATATAAGCTCAGTTTTGTCTTGAAAATAACTGTGAAATCTAAAACTCCAATGGGTGTAACAAGATGTCCGCTTGCCCCTTTCACACTCCATCATTACTGTGCAATGGTGTGGGGTGTAGCAAGATGGCGGCGATGGAACGTCACTTCCGGAGCAATCTGTGATGGAGAACGGAATGTGACATTACACCGGTCCCCCCCCCCCCCCTCCTCCATCATACAGGAACCAGTGCCCCCCCAGTGGAGGCTGGTGCTCCAAATTTTTGGGGGACGTAAAAAAAAATCAATTGCAGCCTCACTGCTGTACCCATCAATTGCCGCCATTGTGCCCATTAATTGCTGCCACTGTGCCCATCACTTGCCGCCACTGTGCCCATCAAACGCAGCGACTGTGCCATAAAATTGTCACCACTGTGCCATAAAATTGTCGCCATTGTGCCATGCCATCAATTATTGCCACTGGTGCCCCTCAATTGTCGCCACTGTGCCATATCATTAATTGTTGCCACTATGCCAATCAATTGTTGCCACTGTGTCATGCCAAGCACAGCCACTGTGCCATGCCATTGTCACCACTGTGCCATAAAATTGTCGCCACTGTGCCATGCCATCAAACGCAACCACTGTACCATCAATTGTTGCCACTGTGCCCATCAATTTTCGCCACTGTGCCATGCCATCAATTGTCACCAATGTGCCATGACATTGTTGCCACTGTACCCATCAATTGTCGCCACAGTGCCATGCCAAACGCAGCCACTGTGTCATGCCAAGAGCAGCCACTGTGCCATGCCATTGTCGCTACTGTGCCCATCAATTGTCACCACTGTGCCATGCCATTGAAGCCTCTGTGCCCATCAATTGTTGCCACTGTGCCATGCCAAACGCATCCACTGTGCCATTAATTGTCGCCACTGTGCCATACCATTGTCACCACTGTGCCCATCAATGGTCACCACTGTGCCATGCCAAACGCAGCAACTGTGCCATCAATTGTCGCCACTGTGCCATGTCAAACGCAGCCACTGTGCCCATCAATTGTCGCCACTGTGCCCATCAATCACTGTGCCCATCAATTGTTGCCGCTGTGCCATGCCATTGCCGCCACTGTGCCCTTCAATTGCCACCAGTTTGCCCCTAAAATGCCACCAGATTGTCCCCCCCACGCTTGGCACTTAACTTTCTTGGTCAGCTAGGATCCTCCTTCACAACCCCTTGTAGTCCCGAACTGGTGAACCTGATTGGCTGAGACGCCTGTCAGTGTTTTTTTTATATCTTTTTTTGTTTCTGTATATTTCATTACATCGCTTACATGTATACCAAACCTCCACCGGGAACAAAATACATAATATTTATAAATACAAACAAAACAAGTACAAAGAGAGAGAAAAAAATAAAAAGGAAAAAGAAAAAAAAACACAACCAAAATAATAATAATGCTTCTCCCCTCTCTCTCCCCCCTCCTGCTCCCACTCCCCTCCCCCCATATAGATTATAACTAGATTACTCCTCTTTAGGTTGTTCCCTCTTTTATATTCTTGTGTGCTTATCGTGTTTGTCGTGTTCCTATTTCAAAACTTGCAAGAGAAAAGAAAAAAAGTATATGCATATATGTCTACATACCCATACATACATCTACACACATATGCACATAAATACACATACACGTATACATACCTACATACACGCCCCCACACATACATTCATACATACATATTAGTTTTAGGCCCATCTGCAGTCTCAATGCAGCCTGATCTGTGCCCATCTGCAGCTTCAGTGCAGCCTGTTCTGTGCCCATCTGCAGCATTGCGCACCACTGCAGCCTGATTAGTGCCCATCTGCAGCCTATAAATTTACCAAAATGCCCTGCCTGTTCAGTGCCCATCTGTAGTCTCACCTTTCAGTGTCAGATAATGCCTGCTGTCTCTGAGGGAAGAGGGGGTGCGAGCGTCACTGAATTACATAGAGCCGCGATCTCCTTCCTGTGTACCCGGCGCTCCGTTACTCACAGCCACACCTCCTGCCAATGCATATATAGTACAGTGGTCCAATGTGGGGCCATGACGCGTGGCTGTGCGTGACGGAGCGCCGGATACACAGGAAGGAGATCACGGCTCTATGAAATTATAATTTTTTTTTTTTAAAACAGATAGAGCTTTTTTCTGCTGGCATTTAATCACCATGGACAACTACATGGCAACTACAGGTTCAATGTAGAAAAATGTAAAATAATGCATTTGGGTGGCAAAAATACAAAGGCAATCTATACACAGGGGGGAGAACCTCTGGGTGGATCTAGGATGGAAAAGGACCTGGGGGTCCTAGTAGATGATAGGCTCAGCAATGGCATGCATCGCCAAGCTGCTGCTAACAAAGCAAACAGAATATTGGCATTAAAGGGGATCAACTCCAGAGACAAACCAATAAGTCTCCCACTCTACAAGACTCTGGTACAGCCGCACCTGGAGTATGCCATCCAGTTCTGGGCACCAGTCCTCAGGAAGAATGTACTGGAAATGGAGCGAGTACAAAGAAGGGCAACAAAGCTAATAAAGGGTCTGGAGGATATTGGTTATGAGGAAAGTTTGTGAGCACTCAACTTATTCTCTCTGGAGAAGAGACACTTGAGAGGGGATATGATTTCAATTTACAAATACCATATTGGTGACCCCACAATAGGGATAAAAAAACTTTTTTTGCGGAAGGGAGTTTAACAAGACACGTGGCCACTCATTAAAATCAGAAGAAAAAATGGTTTAACCTTAAACTACGTAGAGGGTTCTTTACTGTAAAAGCGGCAAGGATGTGGAATTCCCTTCAACAGGCGGTGGTCTCAGCGGGGAGCATCGATAGTTTAAAAAAACTATTAGATTAGCACCTGAACGACCGCAACATACAGGGATATACAATGTAATACTGACATATAATCACACACATAGGTTGGACTTGATGGACTTGTGTCTTTTTTATCAACCTCACCTACTATGTAACCACTGGACTT
The DNA here is from genome assembly GCA_029574335.1 of Rana kukunoris. Classification (NCBI taxonomy): domain Eukaryota; kingdom Metazoa; phylum Chordata; class Amphibia; order Anura; family Ranidae; genus Rana; species Rana kukunoris. The sequence goes on along the minus strand of CM056050.1, from coordinate 575,991,582 downwards.
TTTTATTTTTTGCTAAATAAAACAGAAAATTACTGCATTTTTTTTTCACAGTTTTTTTTAGTTTCCGTTATAAAATTTTGCAAATAAGTAATTTTTCTTCTTCGCTGATGGGAATGGATGAGGCTGCGCTGACGGGAACGGATGAGGCTGCGCTGACGGGAACGGATGAGGCTGCGCTGACGGGAACGGATGAGGCTGCGTTGACGGGAACGGATGAGGCTGCGCTGATGGGAACGGATGAGGCTGCGCTGATGGGAACGGATGAGGCTGCGCTGACGGGAACGGATGAGGCTGCGCTGATGGGAACGGCAGAGGCTGCGCTGACGGGAACAGATGAGGCTGCGCTGACGGGAACGGATGAGGCTGCGCTGATGGGAACGAATGAGGCTGCGCTGATTTTAACAACGGTACAGGGGAGGTCTGGAGGCACACATACTGTATATGTTGCTTGAAATTCCATCAGCAAACAACATCAGTATTCTAACATCAAGTAGAAGACCTTCAACTGTCTTCTGTAAATGAGAGGGGGGAAAGGGTGGCGTACATTATAGGCAAGCACACAATTTAGAGGCAACAGATCTGTGAACAAATAGAAACTAGCTGTGAAAACAAACCCTTGATCCTGGCTGCTGGAGTTTCCTGGGAAAGCTAGGTGATGGAAATCCCATGGGAATGGGCCCCTTCAATGGTAGAAAAGGATCAAATATTTGACTTTTGTCGCACACACAGATCAAAATTCAACCAGTCTCTGCTCAATCTGAATTGAATTTCAATCAGTGTACAGCCAAGCTTAACAGTGATCTGTTGCTGCATAGTTCTGTGTGTGTGCGCACGCGCAACTGTGTGTTATGGATGAGAAAATAAACAACTCCCCAAACTGGGTGTATTCAATTTGGATTATGACCCATTCCCACAAGCACTGGTGTCCTAAGTGCTCAATTAAGAGCACTTTGTGTCATTTCTGTCTGCTGCTTTTTTCCTTTGATATCAGCATGACTCACTTCTCAGGGGAGGGACCTCCGGTTGATTGACAGCCTCAGCTCTGTTCCCGTGTGCTGTGTGGAGGGGGGTGAACCTCCCCTCCAATTAGCTTTTACAGTTCGCCTCACTGAGCTCTGCAGAGTGTTACTTCAGCTCGGAACTCTCAGACAAGCTTAAAAATTCAGCACATTGAACCGAAGTACAGAAGAGACGACTGCAAATAAACAGATACAACTTATGTAGGAGGATTTGTTTAATCTCTGTGTAGCACCTGAGGCCAGTTATCTCACTGGGTTCATGTAAGGGTTTACAGCCACTTTAACCCGTAGTCCACTGACACTTCCTCCAGCTCTGCAACTGTCCATACAGAAATGCAGGCAGAGAGAGAAAGTGGAAGCGTTTGCAGGAGTCCCCTGCGCTCCCCCCCACCCCCCCGTATACTTACCCAAGTTCGATTTCGATCCATCGATATGCACACGGTCTGTGTCTATAGATCGAGTCTGTGGCAGTGCCACCATAGTAAGCAGCTTCCTATGGTAGCACACCGAAAAGAGGAGAAGCCAGGATTGCCAAGGGGGGTTACCTTAAAACATGAGTGCTCAACATGCGGCCCTCCAGCTGTTGTGAAACTACAAGTCCCATCATGCTTCCGCCTGAGGGAGTCATGCTTGTAACTAGGGTTGTCCCGATACCGAGTATTGTTATCCGGACCGATACCGAGTATTTGCGGGAGTACTTGTACTCGCGCAAATGCTCCCGATACCCAAATAGAATACTTTTTTTTTAGAGAGCTGGTGGAGAGGAGGTGGAGAGGGGGTGGAGAGGGGGCGGAGAGCGGGAGGAGAGGGGGCGGAGACCGGGCGGAGAGTGGAGCAGAGCATTCCTCGTATGGAGGAGAGGAGAGTTGCTGCCGCTGCCGCCTAGTCCCCTAAGACAAAGCCAAGTCCCCCCCCTCCCCCCGCCGCTGCCGACATCTAGTTAATTTGAGCTGGGGCAACACAACAGCTTTCATTTGAATAGCTGTGTGTTCCCCGCCGCACCTCGTCATGTATAGACATTCCCCCTTGCCCAGGACGGGTGATCTGTCTATGAAAGTGCCCGGGCAAGGGGAAGTGTCTATACATGACGAGGCATGGCAGGGGAACACACAGCTATTCAAATGAAAGCTGTTGTGTTGCCCCAGCTCAAATTAACTAGATGTCGGCAGCGGCGGGGGGAGGGGGGGGACTTGGCTTTGTCTTAGGGGACACAAGGCTGCATTAGGGACAAGGCTGCATTAGGGACATGGCTGCATTAGGGACATGGCTGCATCAGGGACATGGCTGCATCAGGGACATGGCTGCATCAGGGACATGGCTGCATAAGAAACATGGCTGAATTTAGGGACATGGCTGAATTAGGGACATGGCTGCTTTAGAAACATGGCTGAATTTAGGGACATGGCTGAATTAGGGACATGGCTGCATCAGGGACATGGCTGCATTAGAAACATGGCTGAATTTAGGGACATGGCTGAATTAGGGACATGGCTGCATTAGAAACATGGCTGAATTTAGGGACATGGCTGAATTAGGGACACGGCTGAATTAGAAACATGGCTGCATCAGGGACATGGCTGCATTAGAAACATGGCTGCATCAGGGACATGGCTGCATTAGAAACATGGCTGAATTAGGGACATGGCTGAATTAGGGACATGGCTGCATCAGGGACATGGCTGCATCAGGGACATGGCTGAATTAGGGACATGGCTGAATTAGGGATATGGCTGCATCAGGGACATGGCTGCATCAGGGACATGGCTGCATTAGAAATATGGCTGCATCAGGGACATGGCTGCATTAGAAACATGGCTGAATTAGGGACATGGCTGAATTAGGGACATGGCTGCATCAGGGACATGGCTGCATTAGAAATATGGCTGCATCAGGGACATGGCTGCATCAGGGACATGGCTGCATCAGGGACATGGCTGAATTTAGGGACAAGGCTGCATTTGGGGACACAAGGCTGCATTTGGGGACACATGGCTGCATTTAAAAAAAAGTATCGGTATTGGCGAGTACATGAAAAAAAGTTTCGGTACTTGTACGTGTAAAAAAGTGGTATCGGGACAACCCTACTTGTAACTGTCAGCCTTGCAATGCATCATGGGACTTGTAGTTCCGCAACAGCTGGAGGGCCACAGGTTGAGCACCCATGCCTGAAAAGATGAGGATCCGGGCTGCTTTGTATAAAACCAATGCACAGAGCAAGTAACATTTAAAATATATATATATATATAATAATAATAAAAACGATCTTTCAACAACCACTTGAAGGCCAATGATGATTCATGAATACCGAGCCACAATAATTTGTATATTTTAGATCTGCTTGGAATTCAGCTTTACCAAGTCACTGACATTGGAGAAGCTTCCACATATCAAGTGTCCCTACACGGTAGTCACATGCCAGTCCTTATTCATGACTTGGGGAGTCACTGACCAAGCATGGCAGTCCTGAAGCATGCGCCATAAACAAGTCAGCACTATCAGTTCTCTTATTTCTGTCCCGACACGTTTCCTATAAAAGGAGAACTCACCCCCCCCCAACCCACCCCCACCCTAACTAGGAAGCTCTGCTGATCTCCAGTCTAGATTTAAAGTGGAGGTTCACACACATTCTTAACATATCATCATCCACACAAGTGCATTGCACTGATATGTAAATGAGCATGTGGTGAGATGAGCGTTATGCCCTCTCTTCCTCCTCAAGCTACAAGGAGCTACTAATGACAACCAAGTGCCACCTAACGTGGAGTACACAGGACCATCAGGGTGGACCCTCTGCGGGCAGTCAGTGTGAGAAGTAGGGTCACAGTGCAATGGAGCATCGAGTGAACATTTGTTCCCCGTTTGTGCCACACAAGCTGACAGATGGACAGAAAGCAAAACGGATGGCAACCGCTGGAGATTTCATTACCATGTGTGACCAGGATCCACCTGCCTGTGCGATCCGTGTGCGCCAATTCTTGGCCCAGCGCAGCATACCTGTTCTCTGTCATCCACTGCACACCCCTGATCTGGCATCTGTGGACTTTTGTATCACCGCCTGAAGAGCGCCAAGAAAGACGCACGTTTTGCGGACGTAGCGGCAGTCCAATAATGTGTGACAGCGATTCTGATTTCGATTCCCAAATAAGTCTTTGCTGACAGTTTCCAGCAGTTTCCAGAAGCTTTATGAACTTTGCCAAAAGTGTGTTGTGAAGGTTGACGATTTATTTGAAGGCCAATAAAAGGTACCGTATACACTCGAGTATAAGCCAACCCGAATATAAGCCGAGGCACCTAATTTTACCATAAAAAACTGGGAAAACTTATTGACTCGAGTATAAACCAAAGGTGAGAAATACAGCAGCTACTATAAGTGGAAAAGAGGGTCAATAATGCCAATTTGCAGCCTCACTGTGCCCATCTGAATGTCTCACTGTGTCCATCCTCAGCATGCCTCACGGTGTCCATCTGCAGCATGCCTCACTGTGTCCATCCGCAGCATGCCTCACGGTGTCCATCTGCAGCATGCCTCACTGTGCCCATCCGCAGCATGCCTCACGGTGTCCATCTGCAGCATGCCTCACTGTGTCCATCTGCAGCATGCCTCACTGTGTCCATCCGCAGCATGCCTCACTGTGTCCATCTGCAGCATGCCTCACTGTGTCCATCCGCAGCATGCCTCACTGTGTCCATCTGCAGCATGCCTCACTGTGTCCATCTGCAGCATGCCTCACTGTGTCCATCTAGCATGCATGCACTCACTGTGTCCATCTGTAGCATGCCTCACTGTGTCCATCTGTAGCAGCATGCCTCACTGTGTCCATCTGTAGCAGCATGCCTCACTGTGTCCATCTGCAGCATGCCTCACTGTGTCACTGTGTCCATCTTCAGCATGCCTCACTGTGTCCATCCGCAACATGCCTCACTGTGTCCATCCGCAGCATGCCTCACTGTGTCCATCCGCAGCATGCCTCACTGTGTCCATCCGCAGCATGCCTCACTGTGTCCATCCGCAGCATGCCTCACTGTGTCCATCCGCAGCATGCCTCACTGTGTCCATCCGCAGCATGCCTCACTGTGTCCATCCACAGCATGCCTCACTGTGTCCATCTGCAGCATGCCTCACTGTGTCCATCTGTAGCATGCCTCACTGTGTCCATCCTCAGCATGCCTCACTGTGTCCATCCGCAACATGCCTCACGGTGTCCATCCGCAACATGCCTCAGGCGCCGTACACACGGCCGAGGTTCTCGCTGAAAATCAGCGAGAACCTCGCTGGAATGCACGGCCGATTCCGCTGAAAATCAGCGAGAACCTCGCTGGAATGCACATTCCAGACGAGGACTCGGCCGTGTGTACGGTCTCGGCGAGCTTCCCGTCGGGAAGCCCGTCGAGCCGAAATAGAGAGCACGCTCTCTATTTCCTCGACGGCCCGCCTGGAAGAATGGCTGGTTGCCATTCCCGACGGGCGGGTCGCCGAATTCGACGGCCGGGAGAGAACCTCGACGGGCGGAACGATGTGTTCTGCCCGTCGAGGTTCTCTGCCGTGTGTACGGCACCTCACTGTGTCCATCCGCAGCATGCCTCACTGTGTCCATCCGTAGCATGCCTCACTGTGTCTATCCGCAGCATGCCTCACTGTGTCCATCTGTAGCATGCCTCACTGTGTCTATTTGCAGCATGCCTCACTGTGTCCATCTGCAGCATGCCTCACTGTGTCCATCTGCAGCATGCCTCACTGTGTCCATCTGCAGCATGCCTCACTGTGTCCATCTGCAGCATGCCTCACTTTGTCCATCTGCATGCCTCACTGTGTCCAGCTGCAGCATGCCTCACTGTGTCCAGCGGCAGCATGCCTCACTGTGTCCAGCGGCAGCATGCCTCACTGTGTCCATCTGTAGCATGCCTCACTGTGTCCATCTGCAGCATGCCTCACTGTGTCCATCTGCAGCATGCCTCACTGTGTCCATCTGCAGCATGCCTCACTGTGTCCAGCTGCAGCATGCCTCACTGTGTCCAGCTGCAGCATGCCTCACTGTGTCCAGCAGCAGCATGCCTCACTGTGTCCAGCCGCAGCATGCCTCACTGTGTCCATCCGCAGCATGCCTCACTGTGTCCAGCTGCAGCATGCCTCACTGTGTCCATCTGTAGCATGCCTCACTGTGTCCATCTGCAGCATGCCTCACTGTGTCCATCTGCAGCATGCCTCACTGCAGCATGCCTCACTGTCCAGCTGCAGCATGCCTCACTGTGTCCAGCTGCAGCATGCCTCACTGTGTCCAGCAGCAGCATGCCTCACTGTGTCCAGCGGCAGCATGCCTCACTGTGTCCATCCGCAGCATGCCTCACTGTGTCCATCCGCAGCATGCCTCACTGTGTCCATCTGCAGCATGCCTCACTGTGTCCATCTGCAGCATGCCTCACTGTGTCCATCTGCAGCATGCCTCACTGTGTACAGCTGCATGCCTCACTGTGTACAGCTGCAGCATGCCTCACTGTGTCCAGCTTGTGCCAATCTCTCTACCTGATCTGATGGGTCGCCATATCTGATGAAACCCTGGCGCTGTGTCCATCTGCAGGCTTGTGATGTCCGGCGCTGTGACATGCAGTCAGTCTAGTCAGCGGCTGTGTAGTGTAACAAAGACCCGGCTCCTCCTCATCCGTGACGGAACACTGACTCAGTTTCCCATCAGCGAGGCAGTGTTCCGCCTATCACAGATGAGGACGAGGCCGGGCTTTGTTACACTGCACGTCCGCCGACTAGACTGACGTCACAGTGTTGGGAGATCAGGCGCTCGAGGCTGCAGATGGACACAGACCCGAGTATAAGCAGAGGGGGCATTTTCAGCACAAAGAAAATGTGCTGAAAAACTCGGCTTATACTTGAGTATATACTGTAATTTGTATCTTTATCTTTTGTTTTGTTTGTTTTCTGATACCATACACCGAACTTTGTAAACACACTTCGTATACTAAAATTCATGTAGGTGTATAAACAAAAGTTTAAAATGTCAAACCTATGCACTGTATAAAATATACACATTAAGAATGGAATATCTTAAAGCGGAGCTCCAGCCGCAATTTTTTTTTTTTAAAGTCAGCAGCTACTAACAGTGTAGCTGCTGACTTTAAATAAGGACACTTACCTTGTCCTACTTGCCCACGCTGATGGGCCCCCCGATGCCGGTCCCACGATCGCTCCGGGTCCCGCGCCGCCATTCACACTATAGGAAACAGGCAGTGAAGCCGTACGGCTTCACTGCCCATTTCCTACTGCGCCTGCGTGAGTCTCACGCTGGCTTGTGAATGGGCGCGCTGCTCTCTGAGAACACACACAGTTCCCAGAAAGCAGCGCGCCCCATTCACAAGCAGAAGGACAAGAAGAAAAGGCACCGCGGAGTGGAAGAGGCAGATTACTATGGAAGAGCCCTGGGGCCATCATAAAAAAAAAATATACAAAATTCTGAGATTCAAAGTCAGAATTCTGAGTTTCAAAGTCAGAATTCTGAGATTAAATCTCAGAATTCTGAGTTTAAATCTCAGAATTCTGAGTTTAAATCTCAGAATTCTGAGTTTCAAAGTCAGAATTCTGAGATTAAAAGTCAGAATTCTGAGATTAAATCTCAGAATTCTGAGTTTTTTTTAAATATAGTAATGTATATTTGGAGGATTTTAGGAGCAATTAACAATAATGTAGTAACATCCACAGACCCTCATTCTGCAGACATACAGGTCTTTTGCTCTGTATATGGATCTGTAAATCTATTTTAGTTACAGCACACAGTATGGTGAAGCAGGCATTGCTGGGCTCTCTGGTTCCTCTACTGTATTCATAGTTCCTCAGGTTGCTGTCATCTGCTGTAACATAAAGAGTCATGCTAAAAACGAGTGTATTCTGTGTGTGAGTAGGGGGGGGGGGGGGAGACACAGCTTCCATAGATAACAGAAGACAATGCACCCCAACTTTTAGGAAACATTGCACTGTTACACCAACATAAGAGAATTGTGAATGGCTACAAAGCAGAAGGACAATGTGTTTTTATGGTCAGAACGGCTTGATCATAGCAATTACATGTCTGGACTAATTCTTACAGAGAATGCACCACATACTGAAACTGAAAAAACAATGAGTTTCATGTCTTGGTCAGTAATAGCAACAGGTATTTCGGGTGTGAATTTTTTTTTTTTCTTTTTCAGGTTTTTTTTATTTAATTTTTTTAAACAATATGGGAAAATGTTGTTTTCCTGGGTGGAGCTCCGCTTTAAAAAAGTATTGATATTGGAATAAGAACTGATCAATAGATACCAATCCCGAATTTAATAGGCTATACAAGGACTGATGGCTTGTTTGTACAGTCCTAATAAAAGCAGAAGTCGGGCTTTCATTGCACAACTAAGTGGAATCTCTGGCCCAGATTCACGTACATCTGCGCATTATTGGACCGGCGTAGCGCACCGCCTTTACGTTAGACTTGCGCAATTTTGCCGCGTAATCACCCTATTCTCGTAGCTTTTGCGCAGGAAATTGCGCATACGTAACGTTTTTCCAGAGGCGTAAGGAGGAGTAATACAAATTGGGAAGGACGTGGGCGTGTTACATTGAAATGAGCCGTGACCCCATGCAAATGAAGGGCCGGCCGGCTCGCGCTTGAAGGAGACCATGGTCAGCTCCGCTGTGCGCATGCTCACAACTCGGGAGCGGCGCAATCAGTGAAATTGGAAATGGACTAGGGCAACTTTGTGAACTACGCAGACAGCATAAATAGACAGACACAAATGCACTTCCTTTGCAAAAGTACATCCCTTTGTATCCCTCCCTCTACAGCAAGGTGCTTTTGTTTGTTTGTGACGTGTCTTTGAGATATTTGGGGACTGTTTTGCAGAGTGATTTTTGTCTTTTATGTGTTTTGTTTGTTGTTATTTTGTTTAAATTATATTTTTGCTGGGCATTTTTTTTTTTTGCTCGTCATTTATTTAATTTTTTTGGTTCTGTTTGTGTATGATTTTGGAATGTGGGGGTGATATTCCTGCGGGAAAAGGGGTGTCACCCTCATTTGTGGTGGAGAAGTGATCCCCAGGTCTGTGTGAATGGTGTATGAATGTACAGTGACATAATTGGAGCCGTGGCGTGGCGTTGCAGCTCACAAGTCCTGCATGGTGGACTGGTGCCAATCCAATGTGATGAGGATGTGGGGTGTGTGTGCTAGGGACCACAGTGGTGTGCATGCATGCATTCTCATTGTGCCATGATTAATGTGTGTGTTTAACGTGCAAAGATGCATAATGTGAGCTGGCATGAGATGGGGTCATGAGATGGGGTACCAGTGCATATGCAGAGTCACCTTGAAGGGAAAAGACAGGAGGATGTTAGTCATGCATGTGCCACTTGTGAGGTGTGCATCACGGGAGGGGATAGTCATGCCTGCCACCCATGTCACTCACCAACCAGCCAGCTGCCCCCATACATGTTCTGTTCGAAATCTGTGGGGATGGGGCTCTGATTGTATATGTAGCTGTCATGGGTGTCATGGGTAGTGTCATGTGTTGGGCTGCTGATGTCCTCCTGCAAGGTTGTGGTAATTCCAGGATGGCATGAGGGGTGAATCTGAAGATGCGAGACACCTCAGAATCACTCATGCCAAAGATGTCTATGTGTGTGTGATATATCAAGTGAAGAGTGAGGGGCTTGTATCAGATAAGAATATTGTATTAGATTAGATTAAATTGTAAATTTTATATAAACAAATAAAAAAAAAAAAAAAAAAACATCTCCCGTGCCCTCCTTAGTGCCATCCTCCGTGCCCTCCTCCTTCTTTGTTCATCTAAAGTCAGTAGTATAGCTATGTGCGACGATGCCCCTGGCATGTTGGCATACAGATTGTTGAGCAACACGTGTGACTGCTGAACTCCTCACTAACAGTGTTGCTTTATCTGACAAGTAGACTTTTTTTCTTTTTTTAGACCAGCTTTTATCAGCTCTAATTTTAGACAGGACATTTTGCTGTTGCGCACACTGCGTAGCCTGCGCTGCCCCAACGTTGTTTTGTGGATCCCCGTAAGTCCCTCATTAGCATATTTGACTAGCAAATCAATGGTGTGTCTATCGCACTTTTGCGCGGACGGATGCGCCAGTCTAACGAAATTACGCGGGACAAAAAAAAGACGATTTTTTGCGTATCTCGTTCTGGGGATGCCGCGCAACGAAACGCACGCGCACATTTAGACTTACGCACGCGCATCTCCTGTTGCGCAGGCGTAATCGCTCTGTGAATCTGGGCCTCTGTCTCTCACGCCATACACTGGGGAAATAACAGAATTATCAGCATAAAAGTTTCTGAAAAGAAAACATCTGCCAAAAGCAACCAGTCAGCTTATTCCTATGAGAGCAGGTTAGAGAATAAAGGGAAAATCCGATTGCCTGTTTGTAGGAATTCAGTCTTATTAAAGTGTCAAAGGTTTTATACTTTCATGCATTCTATGCATGCATCCAATACTTACCTGAGCCCCATCTCGATCCAGCGACGTTCACGAGAGCCTCGGCTCTCCCTCCTCATTGGCGGGCAATCACAGGCAGTTAGCCAATAAGGAGAGAGTGGGGCCGAGCTGCAGCTGTGTGTGTGAATGGACATGCAGAGCAGTGGCTCGAGAACAAGCCTACTTGGGTGCCTCTATTGCAAGCTGTTTGCCCTGGGGGCATTCGGCAGGAGGGAGGGGCCAAGACCAACGGTGAGAGACCCAAGAAAAGGAGGATTGGGCTGCTCTGTGCAAAACCATTGCACAGAGCAGGCAAGTATGATTATTTTTTTAAAGAATACCCTTAAAGTGAATGTAAACCCCATAAAAAAAATCTTTTTTTATGTCACAATGTAGAGAATAAGATTTCCTATCATCTGTGCCCAGTCTTGCCACACAGAGTTAATCCAGCTCTGAATAAAACGGACTTACAGAGAAAAACCTTAGTCCGTTACGCCCCCTTGCAGTGAGTGACAGGTTATTTACATATCTCGTGCACTAGCCTGGAGACAGGCATTATTTTTTACTTTCAATAGATTTTTATTTTTTTCAAATAAAGAATACAGATAAATTATGACAAAAGGCTGAAATTACACCATCAAAACATTCAACAAACCGGGCATAATGACAGTAACAATGACTCAATTGATTTCAAATTTCCCAACTATGGGTTGATTAAAGGAATCCAGCGAGCTTAATAACAGAGGAAGGGGCGGAAAAAGAGGTGTATATGGTAATCTTGCGCTCAGGGGAAACCTGCCTGTCCCGGACACCCCTAATGGGATCAATCTGTGTCCCAGCCAGGCGCCTCCCAATCCGCCTCCTCCTATAAATTTATTTGATGGGAAATTAGTGGGTTCGAATTTGGCTTCATTGAACCTCTAGCTCATACTAACAAAATAAGATAGGCCTATAGTGTTACCAAATTGCCCATATGAATAACCGGACGAAGAACAAAGAACATTACCTTCTGGTCATACAACTGTCTTAAAAGAATAGAAGTAAAAAAGGAGAGAGAAAAGTGGGGGTAAGAAAGAGGGAAAGGAAGGGAAACATGAGCTTAACTTGTACTGAAGGATGCAGGTTGCGTGGGGTGTACCCCAGTCGCCAAAGGTATACCACAGTGGGATGCCCATGATCCCCACACGGCTTCAAATTTCTGATTCGTGTTTGAAAGAATGCTGGCCAGTTTTTCCTGCACCATGATCCACGAAATCTTGCGTTTTATTTCTGCAATGGAAACCCTGGGCTGTTTCCAAGCCCTTGCGATGGTAATTTTAGCCCCGAGGAGCATAAATCGGATCAGCTTCTGATTGGGCTTGGATATACCCGGAATCCGAGCATTTAGGAGAGCTACAGAAGCCGTTCTGGGGACCGAGCAACCAGTGACTGTACAAACGAGGTTAAAAATCCTCTTCCATATTGGTCTGATTCTGGGACATTCCCACCAGACATGCACCATCGAGCCCAGGAGCTGACAACCTCTAAAGCAGCTGGGATCTGATGATGGGTAGATGGCCGCAAGCCTGGCGGGAGTCATATACCACCTCATAAGGACCTTTAAGTTTGCTTCCATCAGGGAAGTATTCAAGATGCCCTGAAAAGAATCAGAACAAGCTGCCTGCCAGGTCTCCAACTCCCACCCTATTTGGAGGTCTGCCTCCCAAGCCGTCATATAGGAAGACTTCTCAGTCGGGCGGGTGAGTGAAGAGTAGATGACAGATATTCCTCCCCTTTGTCCCATGGTCTGCCCGCACCAGAGCTCATAATCTGTAAATTTGGGAGGTAGAGGCCTATCCGTCCATAAAGTGTGTAGGAATTGTGATATTTGTTTGAATCTGAATTTTTCAGTGTCAGGGATGTCCAATTTAGTCACACAGTGGTCTAGTGTAAGAGGGCCTTTGGATGTGAAGAATTGTCCTATGCGGTACAGACCCTTATCCAACCACCAACTGAATGCTTTCCTGTCCATTCCCGGTGGGAAATCTGGGTTTTGGAATACACTGGCTAGAGGTTGACCTTTCGAAACCAGGGCAGGAAGGTTACGAAATCTATCCCAAAGGGCGTAGGATTGAGAAAGGGAGGGGGACAAAATGGGTGGTCTTCTCTTTTGGGGGCACCAGAGTAAGTGTTCTAGGGAGAACCGGGGGACAGCTTGACCCTCTATGTGGACCCAGTCTGGTTTGTCCAGTTTAGAGTAAACTACGGATAGTTGAGCTAGTCTGGCAGCTACGAAGTACTTATATAGGTGCGGTAGTCCTAGTCCTCCTCTTTTCCTATGGTTATATAGCGTGTTTTGGGGGATTCTGTAACCTGACTTGCCCCAAATGAATTTGAGTATTTTGCTTTGTAAAGTCTGCACGTGATCTTTTCTGATGGGAATGGGAAGGGAGCGGAATAGATATAAAATTCTAGGAAGTAAAGTCATCTTTATAGAGTTAATTCTGCCCAGCCAGGAAAGATCATACTTAGCCCAGTTATTCATGTCGGCCGTAAGTTTTTGGTATAGGGGAGGATAGTTATTTGTGTAAAGGGATTCTGTCCGAGCTGTTAAGGAAATCCCTAGATATTTGATAGATGAGGGACACCATTCAAATTTGAATGACTGTTGGAGGAGAGATACTGTAGGAGGTGGAAGGGATACGTTCAAGGCTTGTGATTTGGCATAATTGACTTGGAGACCTGAGAATTTAGAGAATTCCGAAATTACCTTACAAAGGTTTGGTAGGCAAGTAATAGGAGAAGTTAGAAATAGTAGTAAGTCATCGGCAAAGAGCCCACATTTATGAGTTTGATCTCCACATGAAACGCCTCGAATGTCGGGGTTCTGTCGAATGGCTATCGCTAGGGTTTCAATTGCCATTGCGAAAATGATTGGGGAAAGGGGGCATCCCTGTCTGGTACCCCTTGCTATGTCTATTGGAGAAGAGTAGTACCCTTGGATTCGAATTTGGGCCTTTGGTTTAGAATAGAGAGCTTGTATTACACCCATAAATCTTGGGCCAAAGCCCCATCGTTCTAGTAGGGGGAGAAGATATTGCCAGGACACAGAATCAAAGGCCTTCTGCAGATCAAGAGATAGGAGAAAGCCTTTTTGTTTCGGACCTCCGTCCCAGTTGGATTGCAAAATTGAGACAATGTCCACTGCCCTTCTCACTTGATCTGGGCCTTGTCGACCTGGAATAAATCCGACTTGGTCCTTGTGAATATATTTATTAATGAAAGAGGAGATACGGAGAGCTAGAATTTTTGTAAGAATTTTTAGGTCATTATTTATCAGAGAAATGGGGCGATAGTTACAGACTTCTTCTGGGTTTTTATCCGGCTTTGGGATAACCGTAATGTATGCTGTATTAAGTTGCGTACCCAGAGGGGTGCCTTGAGTTTTGGAATTAAAAAAGTTTGTCATATGTGGGACTAGGGTATCTGCAAATGACCTGTAATAGAGGGCCGACAGTCCATCTGGGCCTGGGGCCGAGCCCTTTCGGAGGCCCTTGATTACTGTCGCCACCTCTTCAACCGAAAAGGGTGCTTCCAGCCTGTCTCTATGTTCTACGTCTAAGGATGGGATGGGTAGGCTGTCCAAAAAGTTGTCAATCGAAACCCTGGGAATCTGTGGAGGGGCACTATACAGGTCAGAATAGAATGTTTTGAATGCCTCCAGGATCTTTTTAGGGTTGGATGTAGGTTCTTGACCTGCCAAGCGTATTTTGGGTAAGGAGTGAAACCTTGTTTTAGGGGACAATTTGGTCGCTAACAACTGGCCTATTTTTCCTTTTTGGGTGTAAAATTTATTGCCACTCCAGCGGAGAGATCTCTCCGCCTTCGTTGTGAGGGCTAAGTTAAGTTCTAATCTCAGCTTGTCAATATTCTCTAGTAAGGCTAAAGATGGTTTCTTTTTGTGTTGTGCCCTTAGGGTCCTATAAGACTTCTCCAGACGTACAATTTCTGCTTCGTGTTCTCTTTTGATTCGCGTGGAGATCTGAATGATCTTCCCTCTAATAGAGGCTTTATGGGCTGCCCACAGGGTCTCCGCAGAGATATCCTCAACATTGTTAATTGTGAAATATTCTTGAAGGGCTTTATTAATTTCCGTTGTAGTGGTTGGATTGGAAAGAATGGACTCATTTAGCCGCCAATGTCCGTTCCTTGCCATACCTGCTAAAGAGCGGATGGACATGATGACCATAGAATGGTCAGATAGGACTGTGTCTCTGATTTGGGCCTTGATCACTGCCGGAAGTACAAATGAAGGGATTAAAATATGATCGATCCTGGCATAGGTACTATGCGGGTGAGAGTAGTGAGTGTAGTCCCTCTTTGAGGGGTTAGACTCCCGCCAAACATCCGTCAACCCCCTGTCATGGAGTAGTTTGGCAATTTTCAGGCTGACCCTAGAGGGTCTAGTAAGTTGAGCGGACAGAGGTCTGGATTTGTCCAAACCCTGGTCAAAAGCCACATTGGAATCCCCCCCCCAAATGACTGTACCTTCCAGAAGTGGGGTTAAAGTATCCAAGGTTAATTGGAAAAACTTGTCTTGCCCTTTGTTGGGAGAATAGTATGAGACCAGGGAGTATAGATGACCCTCAATTTTACCTTTAACCAGTATAAATCGTCCCTCTGGGTCTTTGAAGTCAGAGAGATACTCAAAGTTACAGGATTTGGAGAAAAGGATTGCGACCCCCTTGGTCTTGTTCTCGGCATTAGCCAAGTAGAAGAGGGGAAAGTGAGAGTGGACAAATTTGGGACTGTACCGCCCAGGAAAGTGGGTCTCTTGGATCATGAGAATGTCTAGTTTGAGTGATTTGTAACTATCAAAGATCTTTCGCCTTTTGACTGGGGAGTTCAGGCCTTGAACATTATGTGTGGCTATGTTGAGGGAGCTCTGTACGTGGTCAGCCATGGGGAACTGAAAAGCAACTCTGTCTGTCTCTACCTCCACTCACCCTGAGATGTCTTCTGTCCTCCCAACCTTGCCATTTGTCAGGATGGATGACTGGCAGCCCAGTGGACATTCCTCGATCGTAGGTACTGCAAGCTGAAAAATAATAAATGGTTAGGCTCATGTGGGAAAGATGGGGAATAGAAAAGGAAAGGACAGATTCGAAAGAGAGAAAGAAGTGGTGAAGAAGACTCCCAATCCAACTAAGGAAAAAGAGAAAAAATAAGAAAAAATACATTCTCGGGGAGGGGAGATGCTCCTCGAGAATTTCTACCAAGGTAGATCAAAAAAGGGCTTGCTCCAAATGCGAACAAGCGACCTCGCCCCCAGAAACCTTCTGGAGTCTAAGGGAGAGGTGGAGGTACATGGGGCCCACCCCAGCCAGGGCGCCCCTGAAAAATTGGTTACAACAACTATCAAAAACGAAACCGGAAGGAATTGAGTAATTCTAAACCCAGTTTGGTCGGATCTAAATCCGATCCGGATGTCCCCCCGTCCCCCCCCCCAACGGGGATCGAGGAGGAGGGGACCTCAGAAGCAAGGTGGGGACAACCCCCTGCGGAAAAATTAGAATAAATGAAGAGATCTTTTTAGCAGGAGAAATACTGTTGAAATGTCAATTATCCAAAAAGTTGATTCTTCTGATCAGAGAACGTCTAAATCTCAGGCATAGGACCGACCAAAAATCTTGAAAGTTCAAGGAGTATATGACCAATGTGTCAACCGAGATCTGGGTAAGTGGGTCCACTGTCTCTAGCTTTCTTAGATCTCGACCTGGTCCAGAGTAGGGAATTAGGGCTGGTGGGGGTCGGTCTCTTGGAGGTGTTTGGGATGCTATGAAAAGTATCCATGGCGGGTTCTTGCGAGATGAGCTTAAGGCGCTGTAGTAGTCTTTCTCCATCAGGAAAATTTGAGAAGGAGTAGTTTTTCCCTTTATCCGAGAACTTGACCGCAAAGGGGAATGCCCATTTATATTTTATATCCTTTTGGACCAGGACTAGGAGTAGCGGCTTTAATGACCGTCTTCGCTGCATTGTGGAGGGAGAAAGGTCTGCGTATATTTGGACGGGATGACCTTGGCACAAAACACTGGGCACAGAACGTGCTAGTCTCATGACTTCATCCTTTACAGCGTAAAAGTGGGGTTTGGCGATGATGTCCCGCGGTGAGCCGTCCTTTCTGGGTGGTCCCAGGGCTCTGTGGGCTCTATCCAGCTCTAAGCGAACTTGAGGGATGTTTGGAATCAAGTTCTGGATCAAATTTTGTACCGCTGCTGTAGTGTCAGTGATGGATTCGGGCAGTCCCCTGATCCGGAAATTGTATCTCCTGGATCTGCTCTCCAACTCGTCGATCCTGGAAAGGGCCACATCCAATTGCTCCTGTACTGTATGAATATGTTCTGAGTTCTGGTCTGTGGCTGCCACCGTTTGATCAAGCTTGTCTTCTATCGCTTCAATTCTGGTGCCCAGATTCTGGAAATCTGCTTTCAAATCTCCTGTTATTTTGGTAGCAGTCTGAGCGAGTCCCCTATCCAGGAGTTCAGCCAGAGCCTGATATAAGTCAGTCACAGAGAATGCAGACGCTGCTGACAGGGTGCTGACAGAGAATTGAGCAGGCTGGCTCCTTATGTTAGGTCCTATGAGGGGTAGTGCAGAGCCCTCCCTATTTATGCCCTCCATATTACTGCCTGCCAGGGGTTCTGTGGGAATTGTTGAGGGGGACATGTCCTGCTGGTAACTTACTTGGACCAGTGGGGTAAAAGGCAGGGGTACCATATTTGAAAAAATCCTTCCCTCAGGCATCTCCTCAGCTCCGTTCTTGTGAGGTGCTGCAGCGGCGGCCATCTTGGATTTTTGCCGTTTTTTCAAATGAATAAAATGCGGCTTTAAAGTGTCCCTTTAAAAAAATTATGATGATAGGGGGGTGCCCTGATGTCTGGGGAAGCCGTGTGTGGTGATAGTTCCCCTTCCAGCCCGTTTTTGGCTGACTTATGGGCGCCGCTGGTCTGGGGTGGTGAGGAGCTCCCGGCTCAAGCAGCCATCTTCAGAGCTCCGCGCATGCGCCCGGCATTATTTTTTAATTGCCACCCCCACTCCTTTTCTGAAGTCGTGGTTACTTTTCTGGCTTTTGACTGGATGTTGGTGACCATGGCAGAATTTAGTGTAATGAATACACAGGAAAAAAATGTATGTTGACAAGGGGAGTGTAAAGGAGGGTGGAGAGTTTACTGACATCATGACTCCACCCACTGAGCTCCAGACAACAGATCCACCCACAGAATCTGCAGTTTTTCAGTTCTAATAACAGACAGAGGGGAGACATTTGACAGGTAAGGATACGTGCAGGAGGCATCTATATCCTTATAGATCAGCACTATGGCAGTAGTTTAAATCTCTTTTCCTCCAGATGTAAAGGGTGCCCCCTTGTCCTCGGATGACCTTAAAGTGAATAACTCAACACAGAGTTCACTGCTGTTAAAAATGTACAAATAATGAGCACTGGAAATGGAAAAAGCATTCCTACCCAGGAAGATTGCATGACAGATTAGGAGGAGGGGTGTCAAGCTTGCCATGGCAGCCGCTGGTCACAGCCTCTCAATCATCATCCTCTTGGGGTGTGTAGACACAGTCCTGCAAGGAGGAAAAAACACACACTGTTAAAGCTAAACTTATCACAACCTACATTAGAAGCTGCAGCAAGTCAGATAAAGCCTGCCTTACGTCCTGGCTGGAGGACATCCAGCATTATCTAGCTCTTTCCTCCCCAGCCTGAATGTCCCGGCCCATTCCTTTAATTGGATTTCAGTTTTTTCAATCATGGAAACTCAGCATCACATGTGGGCTTAAAGGGGTTGTAAAGGTACAATTTATTTCCCCTAAATAGCTTCCTTTACCTTAGTGAAGTCCTTCTTCACTTACCTCATCCTTCCATTTTGCTTTAAAATGTCCTTATTTCTTCTGAGAAATCCTCACTTCCTGTTCTTCTGTCTGTAACTCCACAAAGTAATGCAAGGCTTTCTCCCTGGTGTGGAGTGTCGTGCTCTCCCCCTCCCTTGGACTACAGGAGAGTCAGGACGCCCACTAACACACAGCTCCTTTCTCTATCTGCAATGTAGTCCAAGGGAGGGGGCGAGCACGACACTCCACACCAGGAAGAAAGCCTTGCATTACTGTGTGGAGTTACAGACAGAAGGACAAGAAGTGAGGTTTTCTCAGAAGAAATAAGGACATTTAAAATCAAAATGGAAGGAGGAGGTAAGTAAAGGAGGACTGCACTAAGGTAAAGGAAGCTATTTAGGGGAAAAAATGGTACCTTTACAACCCCTTTAACCTCGGGTGGTCTACAAGCAAAGACGGCCTGTCTAGGAATACCCACTTCTCCAGACTGATATCTACCCATCAAGGCATTTTGATATTTGCATAACCCTACAAAGTGCCAGCCCACTGCCTGCATCAGGACTAATGCCCCGTACACACGAGCGGAAATTCAGTCGGAAAAACCATAAATTCCGCTCAAGCTTGGCTTGCATACACACTGTCACACAAAAGTTCTCTGAAGTTTCGACAAGACACTACGATGACCTGAGAAAAGGAAGTTCAATGCTTCTGAGCTTGCATCGGAATCTTGCATGTTGGAATTGCTACAGACAATCGGAATTTCCGATCGGAATTTTTTTAAACAAAAAAATTGAGAACCTGCTCTTAATCTTTTCCTGGCAGAAGGCAAAAGCTTGATGGAGCATACTCATGGTCGGAATTTCCGACCAAAAGCTCACATCGGATTTTTGCTGGCTGCATTTCTGACCGTGTATAAGCGGCATTAAGGGGTCTTCAGATGAGTAGTAAGGCAGGGGGCTGTGATTGTTTTCAAGAATCCATGTACAGCACTCCGCTGGCCCCTCCACCAGTCATGATCTGCCTGCATTGCCTAGAGCAGTGATGGCGAACCTTGGCACCCCAGATGTTTTGGAACTACATTTCCCATGATGCTCAGGCACTCTGCAGTGTAGTTGAGCATCATGGGAAATGTAGTTCCAAAACATCTGGAGTGCCAAGGTTCGCCATCACTGGCCTAGAGAAACACAAAAGACCCAGCGATGACATCCCTGGGACTAAGATAAGGTTATGTAATAAAAAATGGAAAAAAAGGAAAAACCAGAAACATATAAGCAGATTAAAAGGAGAAGTTTACCCTGCCCAACATATTACACCCATCTTAAGTTGTACCGGCCCCCACACTCCCCTGAGCCCCTGTTTTGACAGTGAGTGGGGGGATCTTCTCCCCCGCTTGCTGTCAAAATTTCAAAAACGAAAAAAAAAAAAAACGTGGCCACGATCTGCTAATCATGGGTGTAATGCTTTACAGACAGCTAAAAAAAAAATGCATTTTTTTTTTTACCTGCAAAAATGTTTTATTATTTTTTTGTAAACGTGAACTTATCCTTAAGTGCTGGTTCACACAGGGGCAACCCGACTTACAGCGCGACTTTGCAAATCAATTTCGGCGTGACTTGAAGCAACTTACAACGCAAGTTAAAGTTGCCTCCAGGACAGGCGACTTTGGCTGTGGCCAATCACAGAATAATCAGCTCTGTGGGGGGGGCGTGGCCGGACGTGCACCTGGGTGGACGTGTTTGTGAAGAGCTCCGCTGGTCCTGGAACAATCCACCGCCATCCACTGTGGAACGGAGCTCTAAAGCCTCCAAAACTTGCCCTACCTACTTCTGGGCATTACCTGCACCCTCTAGTGCTCCTATCGTGGACCCCTGTCGTTTCTAGCACGACCTGCAGCTGGTCCACGGAGCCGCGATCCGCCGCCATTTTGGGGCCTGTGAAGCCTCCTGCGTCCTCCGCACTGTGATACTCAGCCCGGCCCAGGTCCTTATCCTCGGAGGAGATACCCTGTCTACACGACGGACGAGGCTGTCCGTCACTCGCGGGAGGCCGTGGAAGACTTCTGCCGCCCAGCTCCGCGGCGCCGGAACCTGCCGTAGTCTCAAGGCCCCCATTAAGGTACTGTGCCATCCCATTACACCTCCCCCTGGGTGACCGCGCTCTCCTGAGGTCCGTCGGAGCCTTTCCTGGGCCTAGGTGGGGTAGCGAGCGGCCTAGACGGAGCGGGGCTCTTCCGGTCGGCAGCCGAAATCAGGAAACACCGCGGCTCCAGGCTAGTCCTGGAAGACGGCCGGCCATCTTGCTGCACCCGTTCACGTGACTACACCCTCTCTTGTCTCCCCTAATACCTGAGACATCCACGTGTAAATATCTTTAGAGGGGGGAGAAGTCCTAGGCACCCACGTCCACCCACATAGCCTGGCTGTATCACCTGGTCCTAGGAAGGAATCCCTCCACCAGCTGTCCTTTTTTTTTTTTACTCTGCAGCTTCCCCCTGCTGTTTTTTTTTTTTTGGCAAGGCCTTAAAGGGCCATACCCCCATCAAATCTTCAAATTAAAATAGAGGGTCTCATGCTCGGCCAGCAGCAATGATGGACATGTCTTAAACCCACATTGATTCCCGCTCCTTCCCAAGTGATCCTGCTCCGCTTCGAAAGCTTTCATAGGCACAGGATCAATACTAGCTGCTTTTGGACGTCTCTGCACACTACATGGGCAAAGTAGGATTTCAGAAAAACATCTATCAAGGTTTTATCCCGCCAATCCCGTTGAGACCTACACAACCCATGGAGCGATTTCTACATAAGTCGCAATCCCCAACCCCGAATATGCCCACAGACCCGACTGATGTCGCGGGCCCCCTTGCCTCTGCACCAGGCACCTTTCACACAAGTAATACATCCCAACTGGCAGGCCCTGCTCAGGCTGTCACGGTATCAGTCCTGGACCTGAAATTGCAGACGCTTCTACAGGATTTGACACGCAACATTACCAAAGAAGTTGGGAAACTCGCTCAAGAGCTCAGAGGGGAGATTGACCAACTTTGAGAACGCACGGCTACTCTGGAGACTAAATTTGATGAGACTATACAATATATGCATGCCCTGGAGGAGGAAAACGCCTATCTTAAACACACAGTTTTCCCAAATACAGCTTCAGCAAGAAGATTTGGAGAATAGAGAACGTCGCTCAAACGTGAGGATCCGTGGAGTCCCTGAAACAGTTAATGACAAAGAGATACGGGCCTATCTACTTGACCTCTTTGTCACGTTAGCTCCCCACATACCCGATATAGATTGGCGCCTGGATAGGGCCCATAGATCCCTGGCTCCCAAACCTCCCCCTGGTTCCAACCCGAGGGACATTGTAGTCCGTTTCCACTATTACGAAAGTAAGGAGGCCTTAACTACAGCTACACGCAACAAAAATCGTATTGACTTCAAGGGTTCCAAAATCCAGATCTTCAGTGATCTCTCCCCCATTACCCTGGCCAAAAGACGCAACCTACGTCCAATTACGACGCACCTCCAACATCATCAAATTACCTACAGATGGGGCTTTCCGTTTCGCCTCTCAGCTTCTAAGGATGGTACACAATACACCATCAGAGACCTTCATGAATGCGAGGCCTTCACTCGCAACTTGGGCTTACCACCTGTCCCAGAAGAAGACCTCCAGCTCCCTCCGCCTGCCCTGGCTACTAGGCCCCTTCAGGCCCCCTCTACAATTTGGACCCCAGTACGTCGGAGACAACAAAAGGCTTTCTCCACTCCACAACGCTCCAACCTGCCTAGATCCTCAACCTAAAGCCCTGAGACATCCCTGATTTACACCTCATGGTCTTATTTTTGATTCCCGGATGCCTGATGGTCCGACCATTTTTTCTTCGGGTTTCCGCAGGGAGTGCGCCTCCCTGATGCCCATACTGAGTGTTACTTTTACCTATTGTTTCCAGATGGGCCCGCTGAAGTTGAGTTTGGTTTAAATTTTGTTGCTATTTTTTTTTTTTTTTTCTGTCAACCTTCCCACACATAACGGAAGACTGATGGTCCCCTATTTCGAGAAGTTAACTGTTATCTGTCCAAGAATAAACACTTCCTACAGGAGCGGGTCATAATCCGCCATTCTTGTTGTCCGTCATGTTCCTCTACATGTCCAAGGCTTGTCGCCTTGGTCCCCTGAAGGTCATTTTCCCTTCAGGCTTTCAGAACATGTTTTTTATTTTTTATTTTTTATTTTTATTTTTATTTTTGTTTCCTGTTATCTCTGCATCTTGTTTTATTTGTATACTTCCTTTTTTATCAGGTCTTTTTTGACCTGTTGTTCTTATATATTGCTGCAGGTAGTGAATTCATCACACATTGTCTCAATGCTCAGAATTGCTGATATGTACATGTCTATTTCAGGTTTCCTTGGGTTGGTTTACTTCCTACCTGTGAGTTATGTTAAATTGTCATTTGCCTATCTCTCCAAGATTATAATATGGCTTTAAAGATATTTTCTTGTAATGTTAAGGGCTTGAACTCCTTACGTAAACGCTGGCTGGCTTTGAAGGAATTCAAATCCTCTGGAGCTGATGTGGTGATGGTTCAGGAGACGCATTTCCGCCCAGGGGGTTCTTTTAAATTTGCATCTAAAATGTTTCTCATAGTCTACATGGCCTCAGATCCATCTGGTAAGGCTGGAGTGGCTATACTAATCAAACGTTCATGCCCCATCCGGATTTTGACCTCAACTCTGGACCCCCGGGGTCGGTATGTCCTCCTGAGCTGTATCCACTTAAATGCCTCCTTCACCTTGGCTAATATCTATGCACCCAACACGGGACAGATTGGTTTTCTTACTGGGGTTCTTGATCGGCTGAAGTCCCTCTCTCAGCCGTTCACGATCGTAGGTGGGGACTTTAATATGTGCATGTCTCCCAGTAGAGACAGGCGTGTTTTGTTCCATCAGACTACATCTCTACAAGTTCATAAATTGTCCACCTCTTTTCGCAAACGAATACGCTCCCACAATCTTTTTGATGCGTGGAGAGTGAAGCACCCCACTCATCGTCAATATACTTTTTTCTCCCCGCCACATAAACTTTATTCTCGTCTAGACCACTTTCTGGTATCTGCTCCCTTACTGCCTAACATTGTGTCCTCGGAAATAGACTCTATTACATGGTCTGATCACGCCCCCATTACCTTGTGTTTAGAGATCCGAACTGCATCACCCAAGACTTGTCATTGGAGACTTAATGAGTCCCTCCTACGACATGCGGAAACAATGGACAGACTTCTCAAGAATTTGGAGGAGTTTTTCCGTTTAAATGAAGGTTCGGTCCCCGATACATCCACTGTATGGGAAGCCCACAAGGCCTTTTTTAGAGGCGAGTGCATCTCAGCCAGCTCTCGCTTGAAACGCGACTCTGTTAGATTGAGGTTGGAGCTGGTGGCCCAGCTACGGACGGCGGAGGCACAGTTACTCCGCTCTCCTACGGTGGGTCGCTTGCGAACGGTGATTGCTATTCGTAACCGCATTAGGTCTCTAGATACAAACAAAGTTTCGAAGTCAATGCTATGGTCCAAGCAAAAATTTTATGAGTATGCAGACAAGCCTCATAGGATGCTGGTCAACAGGCTCAAGCCCCGCCCTTTTCTAAACATCCCTGATCATATAGTCCAATCAGATGGTTCACCTACACAATGTCCTCAGACCATGTCCGGAGTTTTTGGAGAGTATTATAGTAAACTTTATAATTGCTTAAGTACAGATCCACAGGCACAATTCTCACAAGACGGACTAGATGCCTTCTTGTCATCTGTACACCTTCCCAGATTGTCCCTAGACCAACGTTCCTCTTTGAATCAACCTATTTCCGTTGAAGAACTAACAGACGTAATTAAGCACCTCCCCTCGCATAAGGCCCCAGGGCCAGATGGTCTCCCCTACTCCTACTACAAGACATTTTTGCCGACCCTAACTCCACACTTGCTAGCTCTGTTCGCCTCCCTACTCCAGGGAAAGCTACCGCATTCTTCGTTTTTGCACGCTTTTGTAACCGTTATCCCTAAACCGGGTAAAGGTCCATCCCTTCCCGATAACTACCGACCCATCGCCCTATTAAATTCGGATTACAAAATCTTTACCAAGATTTTAGCGAATAGACTGTCTTTACTGCTACCGGCTCTAATCCATAGAGATCAGGTAGGATTCGTCCCCATGAGACATGCTGGAGACAACACGCGTCGGACTATCGATCTTATAGACCTGCTTACAAAAACCAAGAGTCCAGCTTTGATTCTTGGTTTAGATGCCCAAAAAGCATTCGATCAACTTAGCTGGCCGTATATGTTCGCAATACTAACTCGTTATGGCTTCTCAGGTCCCTTTGTCCAAGCTCTTCGAGCCCTATACTCGAAGCCCACATCACAAGTACAACTTTCCTCACACTTATCGAGTCCTTTCTCCCTTAGTAACGGTACAAGACAGGGCTGCCCTCTGTCGCCACTCCTTTTTATTCTTAGTCTGGAACCCCTGGCTGCGGTTATACGGGCTTGTCCAGATATTAGAGGGGTACACCTTCGACGCAAGGAATATAAACTATCTATGTTCGCAGATGACATTCTTCTCACTCTCACCCACCCCCACTGCTCCTTGCCACATCTGCATAACGTGCTATCAGCCTTTAGTTGCCTCTCAGGTTTTAAAATTAATGCTGCTAAAACGGAAGCACTACCCGTAAATGTCTCTGCCTCGTTACTGTCTTCTCTCCAAAGCAAATATAATTATCATTGGTGCTCTCAGTCACTTAAATATTTAGGGGTTCAGCTCACTGCCTCTTATGACACACTATATCGGGCCAATTTCCCCCCCCTGTTCGCGGAAATCAATCGTTTGCTGACTCATTGGACCACTCCCCTATCCCTGCTGGGGAGAATTAATGTACTTAAAATGTCCATCCTTCCTAAATTGTTATACTTGTTTGAAACGCTCCCAGTTGCGGTCCCACTGACGCAGCTGAAATCCCTTCAAAGGAGGAGTCTCCGCTTTGTCTGGAACAACACTTCTCACAGGATGGCAGGGACAGTGGTCTTGGCCCGGAAAAATAGGGGGGGTTTGGGAGGCCCAGATTTTATCAAATATTATCATGCATCCCATCTGAGAGCTCTTGCTTCATGGACCTCCCGGAATGCCCCGAATAGGTGGGCGGAAATAGAAATGACTGTCACAGCCCCAGTCCATCCTTGCTATATGCTCTGGCCCTCCACTGCCCTTCATATGCCCCAGCTGCGGAAACTTTGCTTAGCTCCCATGCTGTTCACGTTATCTATCTGGAAACGCTGCTCTGAGCGCTATTCCTTGTCCTCCCCGTGCCCACCACTCTTGAATATCCTATTTAACCCAGACATCCCAGATAGCCTCTCCTATGATCGTATGTTGCCATGGTCCCAGGCTGGACTCTTCCAACTACGGCATTTTGTTAATCCTGGGTCACAACGTCTACTGACTTTTCCTGAGTTACAAACACAGCACAAAATTCCCCAAAAGCTCTTACATTCCTACCTACAGATTAGGCATTTTTTCTCCTCCAGATCCCCTTCTTTGACTTTGGAGAAGCCAACAGACTTCGAAGCCTTGTGCGCTAGAGGCCCTCATGAGCCCCAGATGATCTCCACTATCTATAAAATATTACATGAGGCAGTTCCTATGATGGAGGCTACTCACCTCTACATGAGAAAATGGTCTCAGATCCTGCAGCATGACATTTCCTTGTTAGATTGGGAAAGCATCTGGAAGCACACTTCCAAGATATCTCGATGTGTGTCCCATAAGGAAACCGCATACAAAGTCCTGATGCATTGGTATAGGACCCCAGATATTTTACATGCCCGCAACAGAACAGTCTCGAAACAATGCTGGAGATGTAACGGTGCTGTGGGCACTCATTTCCACATTTTTTGGGAATGTCCCCCTGTTAACCAATTCTGGCTTCAAACCCAGAAATTGTTAGAAAATCTGATTGGTTCTCCCATTCCTTTGAAGCCCATACACTGTTTGTTAGGTCTCCCTTTTCCTGGTATTTCTAAGGCCCTGCGCCAACTGATGTCTTTTGTTTTATTGGCAGCTAAAAGGGTCATCCCTAGGTTGTGGCTGTCCACCTCACCCCCAACCATCCCACAACTACTCACTACTGTAGCTGACATACGCAGAATGGAGCAGTTGACGGCTACGGTGGAGGGTACAGAGCAGAAATTTTATGAGACGTGGTCAGCGTGGGATGAATCAGAGTATGGGTCTGAGGGAACTGGTTCGAGTTAGGTTTCATCATGTGCTTACGTATTCTTATGAACGTATTCGTTATCCATACCTCTCTAAGTGCAGTATTTTTTTTTTTGGTAGGGTACATTGTTTGTTTATAGTATGTCTATGTTTATGTGGCCTATATGATCCCTATCAGGCCAGGTTGGGTAATTTTAGTCTCTGCTTTCCCTGTTCTACTATGTGGTTATCTTCTCTACTCTTATTTAACGGATCGGTTTTCTATACCCCACTCAAGGTAACTGTTCATTCACATCGTCATTCATTTACTTGTACAAATTGCATATGCTCGGTAGTTCGCTTGGATAATGTATACCTGCCATTGTTTCATACTGTTAATGATTCTTGTGTATATTCTTTTGTATGACTTGAAAACTTAGAAATAAACAATTAAAAAAAAAAATCAGCTCTGTGGGAGGGAGGGGTTTGCTTGAGTAAACTATTTTCTCTTCCTGTAAAGTTGCTTCAGGACAGTGATCTGACATGGAGACGACTTCCATTGAAATCAATGGGTACAAGTTGCCTAGAAGTAGTACAGGAATCTTTTCTGAAGGCAGAGCGACTTCAGTAGTGTACATTAAGCCGACTTCATTCACTTCAATTGAATTTCTCATATCGCGCGACTTGGGGCGACATAAGTCGGATCCCAGGTCGCGGTAATGTGAACCGTTACTTAAATTTCAGTTTTAAAGTGATTGTAAAGTCTTGTTTAAAAAAATAAAATGACAAACCATGTTATACTTACCTTGTCTGTGCAGTGGTTTTGTGAAGAGCAACCCAGATCCCCCTCGTTTCTGGTCCCTCTTTGATGCGTCTGGCCCCCTCCCTATTATCGAGTGCGCCCACAGCAAGCCGTTTGCTATGGGGTCACCCGAGCTGCAGATATGGAGCTACTGTTCGGCCTCGCCCCCTCTCTCTCCAGATTGGGAGCCAACGGTGCTGCTGCTTTGTCTTAGAAAAATCATCACTGACTGTGGAAACTTCACACTGATCCTCATGCAACTTCAATTCTGTGCCTCTCCACTCCTCCTCCAGACTCTGGGACCTCGATTTACAAATGAAATGCAAAATTTCTACTGTCCGTGATGATTTGGGGAGCCATGTCATATGCTGGTGTTGGTCCACTGTGTTTTATCAAGTCCAGAGGACATGCCTCCCAAAATCATCATGGACAGTAGAAATGTTGTTTTTCATTTGTAAATCAATGTCACAGAGTCTGGAGGAGGAGTGGAGAGGCACAAAATTCAAATCGTATGAAGTCCACTGTGAAGTTTCCACAGTCAGTGATGATTTGGGAAGCCGTGTCATCTGCTGGTGTTGGTCCACTGTGTTTTATTGTAGAGCACTTCATGCTTCCCTCTGCTGACCAGCTGTATGGAGATGCTGATTTCATTTTCCAGCAGGACTTGGCACCTGGGCACACTGCCAAAAGTACCAATACCTGGTCTAATGATCATGGTGTCACTGTGCTTGATTGGTCAGCAAATACGCCTGACCTAAACCCCATAGAGCAGGGGTCTCCAAACTCAATTTCATTGTGGGCCCCATCAGCATTATGATTGCCCTCAAAGGGGCCGGTTGCATCTGTAAGATTAGATGTCCAGCACAACCCCTCCCCTTACATTAGATGTCAAGAGCCACCCCACCATCAGAAGTTGTGTCCCCCACTCTTCCTTACTATACAATGCACCTAATAAAAATAAAAATCGCGCTACCCTAACTGGCTTTAACCAAACACAAATGTATGTACATAAGTGATCTCCAGTGATAAGTGAACAAGTGGGCTGGCTGCTATGTGAAATTGTAACCTCTAATGGCCACTAATGCACTAAACAGTCATCACAAAAAACATCAATAATCTTAATTATTAAGTTAATGGTGATATACCAAAAACAAACAGAAACAAAAAATACCAAGTAATGTGAAAAAATAATAAAAAAACATCAACTGGGTATGCTGAGTATAAACTTAAACTCAAAATAAATCAATATACAGTCCAAAGCAGGGCTTGACAAATTTGCTTGGAATCTAGGAGCCACCTAAAAAAGTTAGGAGCCAGAAAATGCGCCCCGTCCCGACGAGCTTGCGCGCAGAAGCGAACACATATGTGAGTAGCCCCCGCATATGTAAACGGTATTCAAACCACACATGTGAGGTATCGCGGCGATTGTTAGAGTGAGAGCAATAATTCTAGCCCTAGACCTCCTCTGAAACTCAAAACATGCAACCTGTAGATTTTTTTAAACGTCGCCTATGGAGATTTTAAAGGGTAAAAGTTTGACGCCATGCCACGAGCAGACGCAATTTTAAAGCGTGACATGTTGGGTTTCAATTTACTCGGAGTAACATCTTTCACAATATAAAAAAATATATAGTTGGGATGACTTTACTGTTTTATTTTTTAATTAAAATGTGTATTTTTATTTTTCTCAAAAAAATGCGCTTGTAAGACCGCTGCACAAATACGGCGTGACACAAAGTATTGCAATGATCGTCATTTTATTCTCTAGGGAGTTAGAATAAAATATATATATAATGTTTCTAATTATAGGGAAGGAGATGGCAGTGAAAATAGTGTAAAATGACATTACAATTGCTGTTTAACTGTAATGTCAAACGACCACCACCAGATGGCGCCAGCGCACAGAAGGAAGATCTTGGGACTTCACAAGGCCGCAAAACCGCGGCCTCAATTACCGTTTGTCGCGGACCCGCGGCGATCGCGCAGTGGGGGAGGTGGGGGCGCACAGAGACACAGGATCCTGTGCCTCCGTGCTCCCCCACCTCCCCCGCCACTCGATCGCGCCAGGCCCGTGGCGGCCGGTAATTGAGGCCGCGGCTTTGCGGACTTGTAGACCGCAAAGCTGCGGCCTCAATTACCAGCCGCCGCTGGCGCCAGGTCACAATTTCTGGTCGCAATTGCGACCTGGCGCCCGGACATTGTCGACCCCTGGTCCAAAGTGTTGCAAAAAGTCAGTGAAGAATGGTTTACAAACACCCGTGTTTTTGTATCGCGCCCCTGGAAGACTAAATTTATTTCAAAACAGACGTAGGGCGAGCGACGCGCTGTTGTCACCCAGTTCCTGAACGTTCCCCCAGTGGACGAGCGCTTGAGGTTTTTTGTGTACCGGCCGGCACATTAAAATTTCTAGGCGATTTTACACTTCATAATTGTAAGTGCATTTTAATTCTTTTAACCACTTGTCATCTGCCCACCGTCAAATGAGGACTCCATTATCCTGACATCACCCGCCGCTCTGCGGGGAAACCCCGTGCGAGTGCCCGGCGGCAACGATCGCCGCCGGGCACACGCGATTGCTCAGTAACTGAGCGGGGACGTGGAGCTCTGTATGTAAACACAGAGCTGCACGTCCCTGTCAGGGAGAGAGGAGATCGATTGTGTCCCTTGTACATAGGGACACAATCGGTCACCTCCCCCAGTCACCCCCTCTCCCCCCACAGTTAGAACACTCATAGGACACACATTTAACCCCTTCCCCGCCCCCTAGTGGTTAACCCCTTCACTACCAGTCACATTTATACAGTAAACGCCATAACGTCGCAGTCCCAATAAAAAAATCGCAGATTGCCGCCATTAATAGTAAAAAGAAAAAAAAATGCCATAAACTATCCCCTATTTTGTAAACGCTATAAATTTTGCGCAAACCAATCGATAAACGCTTATTGCATTTTTTTTACCAAAAATATGTAGAAGAATATGTATCGGCCTAAACTGAGGGTAAAAATATTTTTTTTATATATTTTTTGGGTTATTTATTATAGCAAAAAGGAAAAAATATTGCATTTTTTTAAAAATTGACGCTCTATTTTTGTTTATAGCGCAAAAAAAAAAAACGCAGAGGTGATCAAATACCACCAAAAGAAAGCTCTATTTGTGGGAAAAAAAGGACGCCAATTTTGTTTGGGAGCCACGTCGCACGACCGCGCAATTGTCAGTTAAAGCGACGCAGTGCCGGAAGCTTATATTTTGTCTGGGCAGGAAGGGGGTGTAGGTGCACAGTAGGCAAGTGGTTAAATCAATTTTATAAATGATAATACACCATGTGGAGCTATTGATATTTTTTTCATGGTGGCCATTCATCTTGCTGTGACATCTTTGAAAACGAGATCCATTAGGAATGCAGATCTGACATCATGTGATTGGGACCTATTATATGCTGTTTTGATCCCTCATCGCAGGGGATCATGGGAGTTCGGTAAGAGGCCAATTTATAAGCTTGGTGGAGGACACGTTTTTTGCTTGTTTGAACGCCACTTATGTAATATTCGATTTTTCTGAGATACTGAATTTGGTGTTTCACTAGCTGCAAGCCATAATCATCAGAATTAAAAGAAAGAAATGCTTTAAATATATCACTCTGTGTGCAACGCACTTATATAAAATATATGAGTTTTACTTTTTGAATTACTTTAATAAAATAACTTTTTGATGATATTCAAATTTTATGAGATACACACATTTCTATATTATATACAGAATCGACAAAGAGACATACACTCCAATTGCAAACAATTTTACTTCAATCTTGACCTTCCAATAGAAAGGTGTCAGAACACGCAGAATGTTTCAGTTTGTTGTGTATTGGACTGCATAGCTGTAGACTGGTCAGGGTGCCCATGCTGACCCGTTTCCACACCCAAAATCTTCTACAATGGGCACATGAGCATCAGAACTGGACCACGGAGCTATGGTAGAAGGTGGCCTGACCTCATGAACCAAGTTTTCTTCTACATTATATGGATGGCTGGGGGTGCATGTATATCGCTTACCTGGGGCCGAGATGGCACCAGTATGCACGATGGGAAAAAGGCGGCAAGCTGGTGGAAGCGTAAAGGTTCTGCTGCTGATGGCTTGGTGCCAGATACCACAGCATAACTTCATAGAGCTAGTGGAGTCCATGCCTCAATGGGTCAGGACTGTTTTGGTGGCAAAAAGGGGACCTACTCAATAGGTGGGTGGTCATTTCCAAGCGCCTTCTCCATCATCAATATCTTGGAGCAAAGAAGTGTTAAATTAGATAAGGTAGAGGGGGTTTTAGGAGTTGGACGTTGGCTAGGTGTAAAGGACAGGTTATAACATTTTAGGTCTGCAGCGACATGTACAGGATTGATGCTAAAGAGCCCTGATATGTCAATCTATGCCATTGCAAATCATTTTTCCGAGAGAGGTAGTACCTGCCAGACATTCAGGAGGTGAATCTTCTGCATCCTGAGTGCGTGTTTTTTTTTTCTTAAACCCAAGGGGGATTCTGTATTAATATACCACAACACAACCTTGAGCCAAGGCTTAGGCTTGTGGCTGCGGCATGGCCCCATTGTTTTCAACTGGCAAGCTGAGTTACATTTGCCATGAAGCAAAGCATTGCGACATGTGTACTACTCCGTCCGGCTGTAATGTTAGGATTTAGGTGGAGGAATCTGCACTGCTGGCTATTGTACTCAAGTAGCTGCAGCATCCCGAAAAACGGTATCCTAAAACTATACAGGGAAAAGCTGCCTATACTGCAGGTACATCATTATGGTGCCCAAAGGTAAATTTGACCCTGCTTACAGCAACGTGGTCTTGGATAAGATTCAAATCAGGGACACCAAAGTTCAAGGGTCGGTTCACACACAGGCGGCACGACTCCGGGGGCGGCTCTGCAAGTCGTCCTGTGGACGACTCCAGAGGCGATTTGCAAGACGACTTCTATAAGTCAATGCAAGTTGCCCCGAGCCGCCCCCGAAGTCGTACAGGGAGTACATTTCTGGCTCCGATTAGAACGCTTCCATTGCACTGCATGTGAACCCCAGTGTGAACCGACTCTTAGGGGGTTATTTACTAAAGGAAAATCCACTTTGCACTACAAGTGCACTCGGAAGTGCATTTGGAGGCGCAGTTGCTGTAGAGCTGAGGGGGACATGCAAGGAAAATAAAAAACAGCAGTTTTGCTTGTACATGATTGGATTATAAAATCAGCAGAGCTTCCCCTCATGTCAGATCTTGACCCCAGATCTAAAGTGGCTGCACTTCCAAGTGTACTTGCAGTGCACTTGTAGTGCAAAGTGGATTTGCTTTTAGTAAATCAACCCCAGAGTGTTACTGGTAATTCAACTGGTTGCAAAACAAAGTCGGCCCCAGAATGATTGTTTATGAACACTGTGGGGGTTATTTACAAAAGGCAAATCCACTTTGCACTACAAGTGCAAACTACAAATGCAAGGTTCACTTGAAAGTGCACTTGGAAGTGAAGTTGCTGTAGATCCGAGGGGGACATGCAAGGAACACAAAAAAAACAGCATTTTAGCCTGCACATTATTGGATGATAAAATCAGCAGAGCTTCCCCTCATGTCAAATCTACCCCTCAGATTTACAGCGACTGCACTTCCAAGTGCACTTTAAAGTGATTGTAAACCCAACCACACATCTTGCACCTACAGGTAAGCCTAGATTAAGGCTTACCTGTAGGTGCAAGAAATATCTCCTAAACCTACACGGTTTAGGAGATATTTACTATTGAGACAAGCGTTGATGTCTATGGCACATGCGCGCCGTAGACAACGGCGCAGGCGCACTGAGCGTGCTGTTTTTGTTAATGGCATTTATGGAGTTAATGGCGTATTTCCGCACATGTTATCGCCGCTTCGGCGCTGTGATTGGCCGGAGCGGCGATAACAGGAAGACGCGAGGAGGGGACATGGCGGCGGCAGCGGTGGACGGGACAGAGGAGGACTTTTATCGCAGGTAAGTGATACATAATGAGCTAGTATGCTGTGCATACTAGCTCATTATGCCTTTCTCTTGCAGGGTTTAAAAAAAATAAAAAAAAGTGAAGGGTTTACTTCCTCTTTAAAGTGCATTCGCAGTGCAAAGTGGATTTGCCTTCTAGTAAATAACCCTCTTGGTTTAAACCGATGAAAGAACTAAATAACACCGTCTACATATAATGAATCTGTTGTACCAGAGTGCGTTTTTTTGGTGCCCATGAAATTTTGGCAAGGCAACAGCATGCTACAGAAGCAGTGACAAAGACTCTTCCTTTATCCCCGACCACAGAATATGCTATCAAGAAACAAATTGAAATTTACTGTCTGCTGCACAGAGTCCTAGACATCAACAAGGGAGAGATCTTTTAGTATGATCTAACTTGTCTGCACTGAGGTAGGAGCCATCACCAGACGAGATTTTTGAATTTAAAGAGAAGGTTCAGCCCCCTCACAGACAATAAGGCTTCATTTCCATGGCTGTTTTTACAGCCACTTTTCTGAGCGTTTTTTTGCAGCTTAAAAGCAGCTCTCCATGTTAGTCTATGGCCTCATGCCCACCATGACGTTTTTGAGCTGTAGATGGCTGAGCCGTTTTTAAGCTGCAAAAAAAACCCAGGACCAGTGCGTTCTGAAGCTCCAGCAATAGAGCTGTAAAAACGGCAGATGTTAAAAACGCTCAAAAACACTACCTGCCGCGTTTTTGATCTCCAGCTAAATAAAAATAAACATGGACAGGCGTTTTTAAGCTGTAAAAAAGGCTAAATAAAGTGGCTGTAAAAACGTCCATGGAAATGAAGCCTTAAAAGTCAGCAGCTACAAAGACTGCAGCTGCTGATTTTAATATAAGGACACTTACCTGTCCCTGGAGCCCACAATGTCGGCACCGCAGTCGGTCTTCCGATCGGCTGTCTGGTGCAGCCCCCGCCATTCCTGGTAAGAGAACCCGTCAGTAAAGCCTTTTGGCTTCACAACCGCTTCCCTACTGCACATGTGCACTGTGCTTTCTAATTGGTCCGGCAGCAGAGGAAGGAGGGGGGGCCCGGTCTCCCGAAGAGTGGGGAATTGGTACCTGTCAAAAACAAAACTGACGTGGCAAATGTGGCACTGTGTGCTTCCACACACCCCCGGGTAACAGCAGGGACTTTTTGTTATGATAAAAAAAAAAAAACACACAGAAAAGCCCCTCCCAAAAATGCTAAATATGTTTTAGACCCCCCTTGAGGCATCTACACATGAAAATGTTTTTTGCTATACACATGTTACATATTGCTGTGCACACCGGAGTTATGCAGGCCATACACGGTCACATTTCGAACAAATTTTCTTTTCAAAATCAGAAAGTTCGTTTTTTTTGTGATCCGATGATGCCACCATTGATTTTCGAAATTCGGCCGACCAAAACTTTCATGTTGCCGGGAATATTCGTTTCTCTCCATAAATATTATTTTCTCTCCGTAAATGTTCTTTTCTTGCACATTTTTTTTCTATTATATTTCTCGCACGATTCTCCCATCATTGATCAGAAAATCGTCCGTTTTTACGAAAATTTCCAACATGTCGGATTTCTCAAATTTGTTTGCCACACGAAAATCGGCTGTTGGTGCAGCCCCGTAACGGTGCGAAATACGAACGAAAATTCTTTTGAAATTCGAACCGTGTATGGCCGGCTTTAGAGCAATATTTCTAGCACCGACCTCCTCTGTAACACAAAACTCATGACCTATAGGGGAATTATAAAGTGTCACCTGAAAAACGCACACGCAAATTTTGGAGGGTGTAGCTTACGCATGTATTTGAAAATGTGCGCAGACTAAACCCGTTTTTAATGTATATTGTTAGACAGGTCAATTTGGTCGCTCACAGTAGGTCGGTAAGTTGAGCATTGAAATTTCTTTGGTTTTATTTAAAAAAATAAAAACCCTAACAACCACTTTTACCTACAGGTAAGCTTAGATTAAGGCTTACCTGTAGGTGCTGGAAATATCGCAAAAAGTACAAAATATTGCTTTCTTTTCAAAATTGTCGCTCTATTTTTGTTTATCGCGCAAAAAATAAAAACCACAGAGGCGATCAAATGCCACCAAAAGAAAGCTCTATTTGTGGGTGGAAAAAATGACATTAATTTTGTTTGGAAGCCACGTCGCACAACCGCACAATTGTCATTCAAAGCGTAACATCGCTGAAAATTGGCCTGGGCAGGAAGGGGGTGAAAATGCCCGGTATTGAAGTGGTTAATTTATGCCTCATGTGCGCAAATGCTCATTTACATATTGTGCAGAACGAGAAAATACGTTTTCGCACACTTGCGCGAGTGCCTGTGAAATTGTGCAAACGCCTACACACGAAAATGCACATGAATATATACATGAAAAAAAAAAACATTCTGAAAAAGTAGATGCTCAAACAGGATAATAATGTGCAAGAGGCCTTAGAAGTTACAAGACTGCTACAATGCACTGCAGATGAGAAGGTTTAGCAGTTTATATTGTCCTGGGTTTAGTCTCATCTCCCACAGTCCTTTGTGTGGAAAAAGTGTTACAAAATAACAGAACACTGTCCTAATGAATAAGAAACATCTGCTTTGTGAAAATACAATCACGTACTTTGGCAACTAAGACGAGAAATAAAAAGCAGAACAGGAACTTCCCATATGAGACAACAAAGTACATGGAAAGTCTACAGCAGGGGTGGCAAACTCAAATTCATCGGGGGCCGCATCAGCAGTATGGTTACCCTCAAAGGGCCGGGTGCACGGTGAGGGGTGCAGAGTTCTGTGAGGTGGGTGCAGGGTGCATAGTGAGGGGTGCTGTGGGGTGGGTGCAGGGTGCAGTGGGGTGGGGGCAGGGTGCACAGTGAAGGGTGCAGGGTGCTGTAGGGTGGCTGCAGGGTGCTGTGGGGTGGGTGCAGGGTGCATAGTGAGGGGTGCAGGGTGCTTTGGGGTGGGGGCAGGGTGCAGTAGGGTGGCTGCAGGGGTGCAAAGTGAGGGGTGCAGGGTGCACAGTAAGGGGTGCAGGGTGCTATGGGGTGGGGGCAGGGTGCACAGTGAAGGGTGCAGGGTGCTGTAGGGTGGCTGCAGGGTGCATAGTGAGGGGTGCAGGGTGCATAGTGAGGGGTGCAGGGTGAGGTGGAGTAGGTCAGTATAGGCTGAGGGGTACAGGGCAGATGGAAGGCACAGGTTCAGGAGAGGAGCAGAGGACAGTGTCAGAGGGGACCCCAGACAGCCAGCCTGGCAGGGTTAGAGGGACCGAGCAGGGAGGGGGCAGCTGGTACTTACGATTTGGGCAGCCAATCTCTTCCTGCAGCACATCCACTTGAGGGGGAAGAGGGGGGGTGAGACAGCATCGCGAGGGAGGGACCCGGGACACACTGGAGGGATTCACAAAGCTAGCCATCCTCTGCACTTGCAGCTGCTGCTCTGTTGGTTGTCATCGAGATCCACTGCGCTGAGCTGGGCACCGGAGCCACAGGACGCAGCCCGCTGGATGGGGGAAAATAAGTCCCCAAAAACTGCAATTTCTGCCGCCAAAAAGACTGGGTAGGCGGGGTGGAGGCGGAGACAGGGTGGAGGAGGTGGCAGGCAGCAGAGCGGCATTGTGGCTGCAGAAAGAGTGGAGGCGGAGACAGGGCGGAGTAGTAGGGAGGCACCAGAGCGGCAGCCGGGACCATAATGTAAGTACACCTAATGGCTGTAGTGTGGAGGCGGAGCCTAAGACTACAAAGGGGGCGGGACGCAGACGGAGATGGAGCGGCACAGAGTAAGGGGAATATGTGCCGCGCCGCTCGCTCACTCGCTGAAATCCTGGCAAAATTAGGTGGCTGCTGTGCGGGCCACATTACAAGGTCCGGCGGGCCGCATTCGGCCCGCGGGCCTTGTGTTTGCCACCCCTGGTCTACAGCAAACATTTCCAGATCTCATAGCCGCAGCCCAATATTATTACTGTGTTCTGTGGATGTTGGATTCACACTGTTGTGTTATGTAAGTGTGCGTTATTAGTGTTGTATGCACACTGAGAGCCGGTTCACACAGCCGCGGCACGACTCCGGGGACGACTTCAGAGGCGACCTGCAAAACGACTTCTGTATAGAACTCAATGCAGCTCGCCCCGAGCCACCCCCGAAGTCGTACAGGAACCTCTTTCTAAGTCGGAGCGACTTGCGTCGCTCCAATTAGAACGGTTCCATAGCATTCAATTGGACGCGACTCGTCAGCCGGCTGAGTTGCCTGACGAGTCGCCCCAGTGTGAACAGGCTCAAAAGCTGATAAACTGCAGTTTATTGGCATTTTGGCTTTTTTTTTTAAAGCCCATAAACTTAACTCTATGTTAGCCTATGTGCCCATGCACACCTGGGCGTTCTTTAGTGTTAATGAGCTTTAGAGTTTATTGGCTTTTCTTTGGACGCCCAAAATTTGCATTCAAAGTGCAAAAAACACCAGCATTTTTTTTGTGTTTTTTAATCGATTGAAAAAAAAAAAAGTAAAAACACTGATTAAAGCTATTGCAAAAATGCTAAAAAACGTTGAAAGGCTCCCAGCAAAGATACTGGCGTTTTTTTTTTATAGTTTTTATCAGCTTCAGTGTGCATGGAGCCTTAATGCCGCGTACACACGATCATTTTTCAGCATGTCCAAAAAACAAAGTTTTTCCAACTTCATCATTAAAAGCGACGTTGCCCACACACCATCGTTTTAAAAAAATGATGAGCAAAGCGCGGTGACATACAACACGTACGACGGCACTCTAAAGGGGAAGTTCTATTCGCGTTTGAGCTGCTTTAGCTGATTCCGTGTTAGTAAAAGACGATTCGCGATTTTCTTTCTGTTACAGCGTGATGAATGTGCTTACTCCATTATGAACGGTAGTTTTACCAGAACTAGCGCTCCCATCTCATAACTTGCTTCTGAGCATGCGCGGGTTTAAAACGTCCATTTTCAGAACCTGAAAAATTATGTGAAGCCCACACAAGATCATTTTAAATGAAGTTTTTGAAAAACATTGCTTTTTAATGCCGAAAAATGATCGTGTGTATGCGGCATTAGTGTTGTATGGCAATGCAGTACCTTGCTTTGTTGTGTTCTGCTAAGAATAGTGTATGCTTCTTTTTTGGTGTGTTAGGATGT
This sequence comes from Rana kukunoris, assembly GCA_029574335.1. NCBI lineage: Eukaryota > Metazoa > Chordata > Amphibia > Anura > Ranidae > Rana > Rana kukunoris. The sequence goes on along the minus strand of CM056050.1, from coordinate 575,953,022 downwards.
CCATTCAAATAAAATGGCTGCCTTAACAGCTTCTATACCGGGCATTTTTACCCCCTTCCTGCCCAGGCCAATTTTCAGCTTTCAGCGCTATCACATTTTGAATGAGAATTGTGCGGTCATGCGACACTGTACCCAAATGAATTTTGATCATTTTTTTCTCCCACAAATAGAGCTTTCATTTGGTGGTATCTGATCACCTCTGCATTTTTTGCACTATAAACCCAGTGATTTTTTCCCCCTCAATTCAGGCCCATATGTATTCTACATATTTTTGGTTAAAAAAAAAAAGTAATGGCGGCGATCTGCGATTTTTGTCGGGACTACGATATTGCGGCGGACATATCGGACACTTTTGACACATTTTTGGGAGCATTCACATTTACACAGCGAACAGTGCTATAAATATGCACTGATTACTGTATAAATGTTTCTGGCAGTGAAGGGGTTAACACTAGGGGGCGATAAAGGGCTTAAATGTGTTCCCTAGAGAGTGATTCTAGCTGTGGGGGGGGGGGGAGACTGACTGGGGGAGGTGACCGATCAGTGTCCCTATGTACAAGGGACACATCATCGGTCTTCTCTCCCTGATGTGTTTACACACAGAGATCCACTTCCCTGCTCTGTGACGAGCAATCGCGGTCGCCGGGCACACGCATTGGGTCCCCAGTGATGCAGCGAGCACACGCTCTCCTCACTGCAGGGAATCACCGGATGTCATATGACATTTGCCTAGAGGGACGAAAGGTTCCTGCGGATGTCATATGACTATACGCCGGGCAGGAAGAGGTTAAAGAGGAACTCCAATTTTGTGAAACAAAAATAGCAAGTAAAAAAAAAATAGCATAAACAGTTGCTACTCAAGTCATTATTGAATATTATTAAAAATGACATTTCCTTTAAACTCTACAGCTGCTGCAATTTTCTGTAAAATGCAATATGGCAACCCGGAGGCATTCCACATACAGAACTTCCCCAGAAATGTCATTTTCTGCTTGTGTGATTGGCTCACTGAATTTCCTAGAAGTCTGCACCAAGGCCCCTTTCACATCGGAGCGGGAGCCGGGGTGGCGGTATAGCACCGCTATACCGCCGGGATTGCCGCGGGAATCGGCCCCTAACGATGCGGTATTAACCCCCGTTAGCGGGCGATAAAGGGTTAATACCACCCGCAATGCGCCCCTGCAGAGGCGCATTGCGGGCGGTATTGCCGCAGTTTCCCATTGTTTTAAATGTGAAGGAGCGGTATACACACTGCTCCTCTCACCGCTCCAAAGATGCTGCTGACAGGAGATTTTTTTCTCTCCTGCCAGCGTATCGCTTCGGCTTTCACATTGAGGTTGCTGGGCAGGAGTTTTTCAGACAGTATAGCAGCCCTATTTTTAGCGCTGTACCACCTGAAAAACTCCTCAGTGTGAAAGGGGTCTAAGATACAAATCAGTTTTGACATCTCCTTCAACAATTTTTTTTATTTTTGGTGAAAATATACATCTAAAAGGGAATGCAGATCCTGACAACTTTCCTCATTAGAAGCCTGCATGTGCAGCAGCTGATTGATAATGATAAAACCGCTCCCATAGGCCGGGTACACGTACGCGTAACTTGTCCGACAGACAGTTTAGAGCGGACATGTCTCATCGGATTTTGGTCCAATGGCGTGTACATACCATCAAACCAAAATCCCCGCCGGCAGACATCGCGCTGACGTGGCGCTGACGTGGCGGTGACGCGGTGGTGACGTTGACGCCGCCACGTCACCGCACCCGGAAGTAAACACTTCCGCGCATGTGTGGAATCCATTCGACGCATGTGCGAGCAGATATGTCTGCTGGTTAGCGTACTAACCAGCAGATATGTCGGGCGGACGGGTTCCCAGCCGACAGATTTCAAAGCATGCTTTGAAATCTGTCAGGTGGCCAAATCCGTCTGTTTGCCCGTACACACGATCGAATCTGTCTGCTGAAACGGTCTGGCAGACCGTTTCCAGCAGACAGATTGGATCGTGTGTACGCGGCCATACACATTCACGCTGCGCATGGATACAAACAACCAAACGGCTATTTCTTTAAAATAACAAAAGATAGGAATCTAACAGTAGTTTGTTTAAAACCTTGCATCCTTGTACATAAATCACCCAGAGGGGAACTTTTTTTTAAACACAATGCATGTTTAACCACTAGTGATGAGCGGAATACGCCATATTCGATTTCGCGATATTTCGCGAATATTTCGAAGAATATTCGCGAATATTCGTTAATATCGAAAATTCGTGATATTTTATAAAAAAAAAAAAAATTGCGAAATTACGAATTTTCGCTATATTTTACTGTATAAAAAAAATACCGAAATTTCGCATATGCGAAAGCAAAAATGATTGCGAAATTTCGCTATTTTTTTTTGGATAAAATATCACGAATATTCGATATTTACGAATATTCGCTATATTTTATAAAAAAAAAAAATGCGAAATTTCGCTAGTGCGAATGTGAAATTGATTGCGAAATTGATTGCGAAATTTGAAAAAATACGAATATTCGAAATAGCGAATATTCGACGCGATATTCGAGTTATTCGCGAATACTCGAATATGCAATATTCGTAGCGAATATTCGTGAGCAACACTACTTCTTATGGATTTCTTCAACAATGGCTTTCTTCCTGTCACTCTTCCATTAAGGGCAGATTTGTGGAGTTCACCACTATATTTGTCCTGTGGACAGATTCTCCCACCTGAGCTGTGGATCTCTGCAGCTCCTCCAGAGTTACCATGGACCTCTTGGCTGCTTCTCTGATTAATGCTCTCCTTGCCCAGCCTGTCAGTTTAGGTAGACAGACATGTCTTGGTAGGTTTGCAGTTGTGCCATTCTCTTTCCAGTTTCGGATGATGGATTGAACAGTGCTCCGTGAGATGTTTAAAGCTTGGGATATGTTTTTTTATTATCTAACCCTGCTTTCCTCCACAACTTTTTTCCTGACCTGTCTGTTGTGTTCCTTGGCGTTCATGATGCTGTTTGTTCACTAAGGTTCTCTAACAAACCTCTGAGGGATTCACAGAACAGCTGTATTTATACTGAGATTAAATTACAGACAGGTGGACTATATTTACTAATTAGGCGACTTCTGAAAGCAGCTAGTGCTTTACTGGATTTTAGCCCAGGTTCACACTAGGCTGCGGAAGTGAAGCCGCGCGAGTTCAGCTGAACTCGCACGATTTCACTCCCGCTGGCAGTCCCGATTTCGACCACGATTTCAGAGACATCTGAGCAGGTTTCTGAACAGATGTCAATATAAATCGCGGACCGAAATCGCAAAAAGTAGTACAGGAACTACTTATTGAAATCAGTGCCACGCCGCAGATGCGGCATCGCACCGATTAGGACAGTGCAATTGCCGACAATTGCCAGCAAATGTCGCCGATTTGAGATGCAATTTGACATCTCAAATCGCATCTCAAATCGTACAAGTGTGAACCAGGGCTAAAACAGTATATTTATTTATTTGTAATGTACACTGTAACGGTCACCACCGTTTACGATATCCATTCCATCCCCCCAACCACGACAGCTTATCCGACAATCCAGCCGAAAGGACATGATCCATAAGAATTCCCTCATAGAGACGAGACATACGCTCTGTGTTCTGAGCCAAATGTATGAATGTTTTAATGGTAAACTCAGCTGGTTCTTATACAGTTACAAACATGTCACAGTTACTCACAGGGACAATGAAACTCTCCACCCCCCTCATCACACAGTGGGGCTTCAATCACGTTCTTTTAGATAATGACATTCAGGTGCGTTTTATTATCCCCCAGACGTCCCGACTCTGCCAATAAGTGATTCTCCTGCAGAATAGGGATGAGCTTCGTGTTCGAAACGAACATTGGCTGTTCGATTGTTAGTCGAAATTCAAACAAAACTGGTCGTTCGTGCCAAATTCGAGTGACGCGTCACGCCCCATAATTCACTGCGGCATTGCGCGCTGATGATTGGCCAAGCATGCACTATGACCCGCATGCTTGGCCAATCACAGCGCGCAAAAAACAGAGAGCAATAATTGGCCAAAGCCAGGGTGGCTTTGGCCAATTATGGCTCAGAGCTTTAGCACACGCCCCACACTATAAAAGGCCACCTGCTGGGCGGCCTCGTGTAGTGTGTTGCGGCGGTGTTAACGAAAAGATCAGTCCTAGAGAGAGAAAGACAGTGGGCCAAATTCTCTAAGATCCTGCGGCGGCGTCGCGTAAGCTATTTACACTACACCGCCACAACTTACTGGAGCAAGTGGCATATTCTCCAAGCACTTGCTCCGTAATTTGCGGCGGCGTAGTGTAAATGGCCTGGCGTATGGCCGCGTAATTCAAAGGGGGCGGCTTGTATTTAAATTAAGCGTGCCCCCGCACCGATCGAACTGCGCATGCGCCGGCCGTACAAATAGCCCAGTGCGCATGCTCCAGCTCATGACGGAAAACGTCAATGAAGCCGACGTGAGCGTCATTGACGTAAAGCCCTATTCGCGAACGACTTAGTAAAACGACGTAAACGACAGAAAAAGATGACGCTGTCCCGACGCCATACTTAACATGGCATATGACGGACCTTCGTAAACTTACCCCTCATATAGCAGGGGTAGGTTTACGCTTACGGAAACGACGTAAACGACGACGAGGCGGCGCAAAAACATTCAGGAATCGGCGTGTCAGGCTCATTTGCATAGTCAAATGAGAAAACAATGTAAACGCCACCTAGCGGGCCAGAGAAGAATTACATCTAAGATCTGACGGTGTAAGTGTCTTACACCTGTCGGATCCATGCCGTATCTATGCGTAAGTGATTCTAGGAATCACACTCATAGATACCCGGGCCAAAAAAACAGATATACGACGGTGTATCTTGAGATACACCGTCGGATCTCTTATGAGAATCTGGCCCAGTGTCTTTTTTACTAGATAGATAGAGCAGGCAGGCTAGTCAGTTTAGTTAAATTTACAGTGTGTAGAGCATATATATACATCCCAGGAGTTGTACATATATTTATACACTGTATAGTTTAGCTAGATCAGCTATTCCTATTTGTCAGGCAGTTGATTGTGCTAGCTGCAGTCTTCTAACGTGTTTTATTGCCCGTGTGCTGAATAGTTTACACTTAAACCTACTTGTAGTTTACTGCACTTGTGCTGTATAGTTTGAACCTAAACGTACTTGGTATGAGAAAGAAAGTTTACCGCTCAGAGGTCCCAGGGAACTGCAAGGTGGAGTCCAAACGCTTGGGTGCAGGCACTGCAATAGTATGCAAAAATGTATGGAGAAAAACCGGGACGGCCGCACTCCAAAAAAATGGTTCCTTCTAATAAAACTGGTCACAACATGAACATATCACAGCAAAAAATCAGGAGAAAAACTGATGCGTTTCACACTATCATACAGTGCTTATTCATCATGAATAAGCACTGTATGATAGTGTGAAACGCGTCAACTTTTCTCCTGATTTTTTGCTGTGATATGTTCATGTTGTGACCAGTTTTATTAAAAGGAACCATTTTTTTGGAGTGCGGCCGTCGCAGTTTTTTTCCATACATTTTTAAATGTACTTGGTGTTTACTGCACTTGTGCTGTATAGTTTGCACCTAAACGTACTTGGTGTTTACTGCACTTGTGCTGTATAGCTTGCACCTAAACGTACTTGGTGTTTACTGCACTTGTGCTATATAGTTTGCACCTAAACGTACTTGGTGTTTACTGCACTTGTGCTGTATAGTTTGCACCTAAACGTACTTGGTGTTTACTGCACTTGTGCTGTATAGTTTGCACTTAAACCTACTTGTAGTTTACTGCACTTGTGCTGTATAGTTTGCACCTAAACCTACTTGGTGTATACTGCACTTTTGCTGTATAGTTTGCACTTAAACCTACTTGTAGTTTACTGCACTTGTGCTGTATAGTTTGCACCTAAACGTACTTGGTGTTTACTGCACTTGTGCTGTATAGTTTGCACCTAAACGTACCAGGGGTTTTCTGCACTTTTGCTGTATAGTTTGCACCTAAACGTACTTGGTGTTTACTGCACTTGTGCTGTATAGTTTGCACTTAAACCAACTTGTAGTTTACTGCACTTGTGCTGTATAGATTGCACCTAAACGTACCAGGTGTTTACTGCACTTTTGCTGTATAGTTTGCACTTAAACCTATTTGTAGTTTACTGCACTTGTGCTGTATAGTTTGCACCTAAACGTACTTGGTGTTTACTGCACTTGTGCTGTATAGTTTGCACCTATCATCATGAATAAGCACTGTATGATAGTGTGAAACGCGTCAACTTTTCTCCTGATTTTTTGCTGTGATATGTTCATGTTGTGACCAGTTTTATTAAAAGGAACCATGTTTTTGGAGTGCGGCCGTCGCAGTTTTTTTCCATACATTTTTAAATGTACTTGGTGTTTACTGCACTTGTGCTGTATAGTTTGCACCTAAACGTACTTGGTGTTTACTGCACTTGTGCTGTATAGCTTGCACCTAAACGTACTTGGTGTTTACTGCACTTGTGCTATATAGTTTGCACCTAAACGTACTTGGTGTTTACTGCACTTGTGCTGTATAGTTTGCACCTAAACGTACTTGGTGTTTACTGCACTTGTGCTGTATAGTTTGCACTTAAACCTACTTGTAGTTTACTGCACTTGTGCTGTATAGTTTGCACCTAAACCTACTTGGTGTATACTGCACTTTTGCTGTATAGTTTGCACTTAAACCTACTTGTAGTTTACTGCACTTGTGCTGTATAGTTTGCACCTAAACGTACTTGGTGTTTACTGCACTTGTGCTGTATAGTTTGCACCTAAACGTACCAGGGGTTTTCTGCACTTTTGCTGTATAGTTTGCACCTAAACGTACTTGGTGTTTACTGCACTTGTGCTGTATAGTTTGCACTTAAACCAACTTGTAGTTTACTGCACTTGTGCTGTATAGATTGCACCTAAACGTACCAGGTGTTTACTGCACTTTTGCTGTATAGTTTGCACTTAAACCTATTTGTAGTTTACTGCACTTGTGCTGTATAGTTTGCACCTAAACGTACTTGGTGTTTACTGCACTTGTGCTGTATAGTTTGCACCTAAACGTACTTACTGCACTTGTGCTGTATAGTTTGCACTTAAACCTACTTGTAGTTTACTGCACTTGTGCTGTATAGTTTGCACCTAAACATACTTGGTGTTTACTGCACATGTGCTGTATAGTTTGCACTTAAACCTACTTGTAGTTTACTGCACTTGTGCTGTATAGTTTGCACCTAAACCTACTTGGTGTATACTGCACTTTTGCTGTATAGTTTGCACTTAAACCTACTTGTAGTTTACTGCACTTGTGCTGTATGGTTTGCACCTAAACGTACTTGGTGTTTACTGCACTTGTGCTGTATAGTTTGCACTTAAACCTACTTGTAGTTTACTGCACTTGTGCTGTATAGTTTGCACCTAAACGTACCAGGTGTTTACTGCACTTTTGCTGTATAGTTTGCACTTAAACCTACTTGTAGTTTACTGCACTTGTGTTGTATAGTTTGCACCTAAACGTACTTGGTGTTTACTGCACTTGTGCTGTATAGTTTGCACCTAAACGTACTTACTGCACTTGTGCTGTATAGTTTGCACTTAAACCTACTTGTAGTTTACTGCACTTGTGCTGTATAGTTTGCACCTAAACCTACTTGGTGTATACTGCAAGTCTGCTCATTAGTTTGCACATAAAGCTACTTGGTGTGTACTCCACGTGTCCTCTGCAGTTTGCACCTAAAGCTACGAGGTGTGTGTACTGATTTTGTCCTCTGCAGGCCATTATAATGTCTGAAAGGACAACAAAGAGAGGCAGAGAGTCACAAGGGCAAGCAGGCTCTGCATCTAGAGGCAACAGTGCTGATGGTGGATGGTGGACACGGTGCATCCTCTTCAGCACGCTCGTCCTTCTTTTCGCGAGCTGGCCTTGTTGAGACTCAACATTCAGACAAATTGGTAGAGTGGATGACCAAGCCATCCTCATCCTCCTCATCCTCTCTCACCCAGGCTCAGGGTACTTTGTCTGGCAAATTAGCTGCCAAGATGTCCTCTTTCCTCTGCTCAATTGCATCACTTACTCCTTCCCTAGTCCCACCATGTCCTCCTGAGGAGTCCCCCGAACTGTTTCGGGGATGATGAGGTCACTGACTCTACGTGGGTGCCTGATGGGAGAGAGGAGGAGGAGGCACAGGCACATCTCCAAAGAGGCAGGATGCCCTCCAGGGCACAGCTTAAGGGCAGCACACCAACTTCATTACATCGCAGAGTTACACCTGTGCAGGGCGCTGCTGTGTCTCAGCGTTACTGCAAAAGTTCCTTGGTGTGGGCCTTTTTTGAGACGTGTGCATCAGATCGCACCATTGCTATTTGCAACATATCTCTCAAGCGTATCTCGCGTGGCCAAAACATCCCCCGCTTGGGCACCACATGCTTGACCAGACATATGTTTATCTGCCATGCAGTTCGTTGGCAAGCATACCTGAAAGACCCACACCAAAGAACAAAGCGGACCTCCCCTTGCCCCCCGTCAGCTGGAATCTCCAAACCCACTATACCCTCAGTCCTCTCTGAAGCCTGCACTGATAGGACTGAAGGTGTAGAATTAGGTGTGTCACAACCTAGTAGTACATGCGGGCAATCTACTATCGGTATACCAATGTCAGATTGTATCAGACAAATTTCCCTGCCCAGCTGCTGCAGCGCCAAAAGAAGTACTCCCCCAGCCATCCACATGTCCAGCGGTTGAATGCTAGCTTAGCAAAATTGCTATCACTTCAACTGCTGCCTTTTCAGTTGGTAGATTCTGCCCCCTTCCGTGAGTTTGTGGAATGTGCGGTACCTCAGTGGCAAGTTCCCAAATGCCACTTTTTCTCACGGAAGGCGATTCCGGCTCTCTACCGACATGTGGAAGGCAATGTCCATGCCTCGCTGGACAGGGCGGTCAGTGGTAAGGTGCATATTACTGCTGACTCATGGTCCAGCAGGCATGGACAGGGACGTTTCCTCTCTTTCACGGCGCATTGGATGACTCTGCTGGCAGCTGGGAAGGACGCAGGGAAGGGTAAAGTAGTGTTGGAGGTTGTTCCGCCACCACGCCTCCAAAACACCACTACTGGTTGTGACACACCTCTCTAGTCCACCCCTCCTCTTCTTCTTCCTCTGTGGCCTCTTCCTGTGCTGATGTGTTCTCGGAACCAGCCGTGCTCTGTATGCGTACGATGAGCTACGCAGTAATGCAGGCAAAGAGATGCCATGCTGGTGTGCTTGGGAGACAGGAGCCACACTGGGGCCGAGGTTCTGTCAGCTCTGCAGGGGCAGGCTCAGAGGTGGTTGACGCCAGGCCAGCTTAAGCCTGGAATGGTGGTTAGCGACAATGGCACCAACCTCCTCTCTGCCCTGCGACAGGGACAACTGACCCATGTGCCCTGTTTTGCTCATGTCCTGAATTTGGTGGTGGAGTGGTTCTTGGGCAGGTACCCGGGCTTACAGGATGTCCTGAAGCAGGCCAGGAAAGTCTGTGTGCATTTCCAAAGGTCATATAATGCCAGTGCTCGGCTGACAGACCTCCAAAGGGAATACAACCTGCCCAAGAACCGCCTAATCTGTGACATGCCCACCAGATGGAACTCTACATTATCCATGCTGCAGCGGCTGCACACGGAGTAGAGGGCCATTAATGAGTACCTGTGCCAATTTGGCAGCAGAACTGGGTCAGGGGAGCTTGGGTTTTTCCCCACGCCAGTGGGCCTTGATCAGGGATGCATGCACTGTCCTGTCACCATTTGAGGAGGCCACGAGGATGGTGAGCAGTGACAGTGCATGCATCAGTGAGACTGTCCCTCTTATTCACATGTTGGAGCACACGCTACGTGGAATAATGGACATGGCCCTTGAGGCAGAACAGAAGGAGGAAGAGGAGGACTTCCTTACCTCTCAAGGCCCCCTTTATACAGACAGTGGTCCTGCTTGCCTGCCTAGCACACAGGAAGAGAACGAGGAGGAGGAGGAGGAGGAGAAAGAGAAGGATGATTGTGTCATCAGCATGGAGGTGGAGCCTAGCACTCAGCATCAGCACCAGCAGTCTTCAAGGGATCATTTACAGTCCCAAGGAACCCATGGACTTTTACGTTGCTGGGATGAGGTGGCTGTGGATCCTGTCGTCCTCAGTGACCCAGAGGACTGTGCCCTGAATGCCTTAGCAAACCTACGCTGCACGGCCTCCCTGATCCTGCAAAGCCTGCGTAAGGATCCTCGTATTCGTGGTTTCAAGGAGAGGGGTCATTACTGGCTGGCAACTCTCCTTGATCCACGTTACAAGAGTAAGGTTGCGGACCATATCTTGCCGTCGCAGAAGATTAAAAATCGTCGGGAGGCCTTGCAGAAAGGTCTGTGCAACACGTTCCCAGGACCTGGGGGGTTACCAAATCCTGGTCCAGGACAACGTGTTGCTGAGGCTTCGGTGAGTCACAGAAGGAGTGGTAGAGAAGGTGGCCATCTGACCGATGCGTTCAGGCAATTTTTTAGTCCGCAGCCCCAAGGTATGATCGGTTCCAGCAACCATCGCCAGCGTCTGGTTTACATGGTGCGTGAATACCTAAGGGCAAGATCAGACTTGGACACCTTCCCCACCGAAAATCCTCTGGCTTACTGGGTCTTGATGATGGATCACTGGCCAGAGCTTTTGAGCTACTGGCTTGTCCTACATCCAGCGATCTTTCAGAACGCACATTCAGTGCTGCTGGAGGCTTTGTGACTGATCACAGGTTGCGCCTCTTCACCGACTCCGTCGAACGACTGAACTTCATAGAAATTGAATCAGGCTTGGATCAACACCAGCTACCAAGCACCTGATGCTGATGTAACTGAATAATTTTTTGGAAGTGTCAGATCCCTTGGACACTGCTTATGCTAATGCCGAGTGACTATCCTGTTATGATGACTGAATATCCTTTTCCTCCTCGATGATCTTGCTAATAGCTAGTTTGAACATTGTTGGTTCTGGGCATCGCCACCAGTGCCTAAGGCCCAATTTTTCTGCCCCTGTTTAACAGGGGCGTGTAATAACAATTTTTGATGCAATACTTTGCATGTGGCTCTTTGCTGCGCTCCAATTACAGTATCTGTGAGGAGTTGCAGTGTTGTGGCACCAGCACCAGTACCTAAGGCCCAATTGTTCTGCCCCTGTTCAACAGGGGCGTGTAATTACAATTCTTGATCTAATATTTCACAGCTGGGCGTTCCAGCGCCCACCAAGAATAACTGTGAGGGCTTACAGTGTTGTGGCAACACCAACACCTAGGGCCCAAATTTCTGCAGAGTATATACGTCAGGCCCCTACTTTCAAACATCCAACTTACAAATGACTCCTACTTGCAAACTGAAGGAGACAACAGGAAGTGAGAGGAAAACTACCCCTAGGAAGGGAAATTCTCTTCTGTAAAAGGTGTCTCCTGTCCACTGATGCTTTATCACCAATCCTTGTTTCACCCAAAAAAAAATCATTTGTCATTGGGACAGAAAGTGGGGTGCAATCTTCTGAACAGATGCACACAGACAGCAAAACAAATGTTACAGGGGTGATAATAACCCTTCTCTATGTTTTTAGAAAAGCTTAAAAAAAGATTGTATGGCTAAAGCTACACTTTAAAGAAGTACCAGTTGAAAATTACAAATAGATTCTACTTAACAACAAACCTACAGTCCCTGTCTTGTTTGCCTTTATATTGCTGTTCAAAGTATATAGGGCCAAAGGGGCTTGGGGGGAGTGGTGGCAGGGAAACCCATGCTATTTTTTTTTCAGTGATTTTTATCTATATTGCATGGACCAAACATTACATTAAAGCCGCAAGCAGTCTTAAATTACTTTTTTCTTATAGTAATCTCATTTGTGCAGGGACAGTTCTAAACTTGTGCCACTACTATAGACACCCAGCATGTACGATATTTTAAGGAATTTTAAATTTTTTTTGTTCACTTTAAGCATCATTAAAATCGCTGCTCCAGAAAAAGCGACCGTTTTTAAAACTTTTTTTTCCATTGATACATGTTCCCTGGGGCAAGACCCGGGTCCCCAACCCGTTTTCCGACAATAACTTGTATATTGGGCTTTAAAATGATGACTTTTGAATTTGAACGTTCGAGTCCCATAGAGGTCAATGGGGTTCGATACGTTTGCGCGAACGTGAGGTCCGTTCAAAGGTTCTGGTGCGAACCGAACACGGGGGTGTTCGGCTCATCCCTACTGCAGAATACACATTCCTATGTCACATGTTCTGTCTCCGACAATAAGGCATTCACACCTGATCATCAATAGGCTTTAAACAGTGTTATTAGCATCTCGCAATGGAATGTCTTTCAGGAGCCAGCCTCAATTAACACCTCAACAGCCTATTACACAGAGGAATGAGTCACTATTGACCGGTTAGGGTCAGAATAAGCCAACAACTTGTAATATCTCAAGATATCCTGCAATACATGATTTATCAGTAATGTCCCATCTCATGTAATTTATGATATACTTTCTCAGTCACCATATGCCCCTATTGGACATAGGGTGACCCTAGACATAAGAGTCATTGGTGACGCCGGCACAGGAGCACCCCACATCCCTCAAAAGTCTCTGGGTGTCACGGGCCATTCTGTTACATCTCTCCCCTTTCACTGGGAGACTGACACAGGAGGGAACCCCAAACTGGTTGACTCTGAAGTTAGTCAGTAGTTCCAGTCCTCCAATGCTGGTATCCATACTGTACCCCAAATAAATTGCTCCAAACAGAGCATTACTCACCCAGCCAACCTCTGCCTCTCTCAGAGAACATGCCTGCCGCTGGGGAGAGGCCTGGACTGGCCCTTTTACCTGGAGTCCTTTTAGCCGCTGGAGAGAAGGCAGGGTGGCTGGGCTCAGTCCATCATGCTGTTGGGGATCTGGGCCAACTGCCCCACATCCCTGGGGTATACCAGTGGTGGTAGGTGAAAATCCCCTGGTGCTTGCAAAGCAAAGCTGACATCCTCCTGTCTCAGTGCCGCACCATTTTCTGGGGTTGTGTCAGGGAAGACTGAAGTCCCATCTACTACCCCAGGAACTCCCCCTTCCGTTAGTTGAGAGCAGAGGCTTGTGGCACGCTGCTCTGTTGCCAGCTCTTCTGCTGGGTTGCTGTGAGTGGAGACCACAGTCCCATCCACTACCACAGGAACTCCCTCTCCTGTTAGTTGAGAGCAGAGGCTCGTGGCACACTGCTCTGTTGCTAGCTCTTCTGCTGGGATGCTGTGAGTGGAGACCACATTCCCATCCACTACCACAGGAACTCCCTCTTCTGTTAGTTGGGAGCATAGGCCTGTGAGGCCCCGTACACACGGCCGAGGTTCTCGGCAGAAACCAGCGAGAAGCTCGCTGGGATCCTCATTCTGCCGAGAACCTCGGCCGTGTGTACACTCTCGGCGAGCATCCCGTCGGGAAAGCCGCCGAGAGAAAATAGAGAGCAGGTTCTCTATTTTCTCGGCGGCCCGTCGGGATTAATAACTGGTCGCCTTTTCTGACAGGATGGTCGCCGATTCTGACGGCCGGCCGAGAACCTCGATGGGCTGAACGATGTGTTCCGCCTGTCGAGGGTCTCGTACGTGTGTACGGGGCCTGACACTCTGCTCTGTTGCCAACTCTTCTGCCAGGTTGCGGTGAGGGGAGACCACAGTCCCATCCCCCGATGTCAGCTCAAGCTACAGTTGTGTGCAGCAGCCAGTAGCATCCTGCCCTGCTGCCAGTGATTCAGCTGGGAGTAAAAGCTTTACCACCTCGGCTTGTTGCTGGAGAGAGGGGCCAACTGCTCCGGCTCCGGCTCCCTGGAACTCCACCTCATCTGCTTCAGCTTTGGGAATGGCAATCTTCAGATTTTTCACTGGCGATTCATCAGCCAGGATTTCACAGTTGTCATCTAAAGTTTCCTTTTAGTCCCAGGCAATGGAAGCCCCACCCTGCTGCTGAGAAGAGTCTAGCAGCTGTCTGTAGGCGATCTCCAGCTCCCATTCCTGAATGGCCAGGAACTCCAAATCTTCCTGTAACCAGTGCCCTTCCCGAGATATTCAATTTTTCCTCTCTGTGCTCCATTATGTCTGGACATCCTCCAATACAACAATCCCAGGCCATCATAGTCATAGACTTCCGTGGGGCTGTCATCCGCTGACCACGGGCACTCTTGGGCTACATACCACCGGAGGGCTCTGTAGCTTTCGTCCAATCGTATCTCTGCCCGGATCAGCCTGCTTAACTCGGCTGTCCACTACTGCTTCGGTTGTTCCCCCATTTCAACAAGTTCTGCGATAATGTCCCTTTTCTTATGGTTGCTGGCCGGTCTGCCCCAGCTCTCTAGTAAGTCAATGAGGGAAGAGAGCTTCAACAGTTCATACTGTGTCTCCATTGTCCTGTCCCCTTGTAGCTGTTCTTCTGGCGATGGAACCATCCCACTGCTGTGCCACCACTGTAATGGTCACCACCGTTTACGATCTTCCATCAAGCCAAGACAGCTTATCCGACAGTTCGAAAATCCATGTAGACACGATCCATTCTATTTCCCTGAATAACGAGACTCACACAGCTCTGTTACTGGTTTAAAAATGTATTAATGTTTTAATGGTAAACTCAGCTGGTTCTTATACAATTACAAACATGTCACAGTTACTCACAGGGACAATGAAACTCTCCACCCCCCTCATCACACAGTGGGGCTTTAATCACATTCTTTTAGATAATGACATTCAGGTGCGTTAATTATCCCCCAGACGTCCCAATTCTGCCAATAAGTGATCCACCTGCAGAATACACATTCCTATCTCAGACGTTCTGTCTACGCACCCCGCATCCCTCAAAAGTCTCTAGGTGTCATGGGCCATTCTGTTACATACACCATCTGTGTACAGAACACCTCCAGATTACCATATTGCATTTTACAGAAAATTACAGGTTGAAAATGAAAGATAATGTTTACATCATTCAATTACAACATGACTTGTATAGCAATTATGGGCCAGATTCACGAACACTTGCGCTGGAGTATTTGGATATGCGCCGCGTAACTGTGATGATGCGCCGTCTTTTCTATGTGCCCGTACCCACCAAACTAGATGCGCCCAATAACGGGTCATTTGCGACCGGCGGAACGTTCCGACGCCAGAGTATCGTCAGCGCTTATTTTCGCTGGGCGCATCAGTCGCGCCTATTGATTTCCCCTGCAAATATGCAAATGAGGGATTTTTCCCAATTCACGATCGGATTAGCACCATACGCTGGCTACATGCGCCGCGCGTATCTCGTCCGTCCGGCGCAAAGTTATTTCTACAAAAGGCTGCTTTATCTTTACTCCAGACGGTCACAGGTCAGCAGGAGAGCAGCTACAGCAGCGTTACCGACGAAACTAGCAAGCTGAACAACAACACTAGCAAGGACAACACCTCTGTGTGCCAACATGCCAGGGGCACTCGTGGTCCTAAGACTAGTACTGGGTCCCTCGCTACGGAGGAGGCGGGCACGTGAGAGGATATACCGCACTCGTATGAACCTCTTTGGCATGGGGGATGAGGAGGTGTATCGCCTCTTCAGATTCAGCCCAGATGCAATACTTGAACTAACCACAACCCTGCAGGGTGACATCACCAGCAAGACACACCGCTCACAAGCAGTGCAGCCACTGGTGAAGGTCCTGGCAACACTTCATTTCCTTGCCAGTGGATCATTCCAGCGTACAAGTGGAGTGGTGGCTGGGATGTCACAGTCCTCCATAAGCAGATGTGTGCACCAGGTTGTCCCTGCAATCCTCAGACGCATGTCCAACCAGTTCATCAGACCCACCACTGAGGAGCTGCGGCTGAAGGCAATGACAGATTTCTACAACATTGCCAGATTCCCACGCACCATCGGGGCCATTGATTGCACACATGTGGCCCTACAGCCCCCCAGTGCCACAGAGCACATATACCGCAATCGGAAGCATTGGCACTCCATCAACGTACAGGTGATAGCCGATGCCCAACGCCTCATATGGCACGTCCGTGCCAAACACCCCGGGTCCAGCCATGACAGCTTCATATACCGTCAGAGTCCCATCCCAGCAGAATTCGAACAGAACATGTATGGGGACAGCTGGCTGGTTGGTGAGTGACATGGGAGTCAGGCATGACTATCCCCTCCCGTGATGCACAACAGAAGTCGCACATGCATGACTAACATTCTCCTGTCTTTTACCTTACAGGTGACTCTGCATATGCACTGGGACCCCATCTAATGACTCCTTTCCGGAACCCCCAAACCAGAGGAGAGAGAAAATACAATGAAGCACACATCAAAACCCGTGGAGTGGTGGAGCAAACATTTGGGCTCCTGAAGTCCCGTTTCCGCTGCCTGGATAAGTCCGGGGGGACCCTATTGTATTCCCCTACCTTTGTGTGTCAGATCATCGGTGCATGTTGCATACTACATAACTTTGCTATGAAAAAAGGCCTGCAGATTGACATACGTGATGACCTGACCCCCGACCCACACAGTCCCCACCTGCCAGAGGACACCCAGTCTGCTGATGGAAGAGCAGTCAGGAGGGTCCTCGCCGTAGGCATCTTTGGACACTAAACCAAAACATTACTAACACAGACAGTGCACGCATGTACACCACTGATGTCCCTAGATCACACACATCACATGCACATCGCATTGGATTAGCCCAAGTCCAGCATGTAGGAGTTGGGAGCAGTAACGCCGCGTCAAGGCCCCAATGATGTCACTGTCCATTCACACACCTTTCACACGTCATTCATTCAGCCGTGGGGTTAACTTCACCACCACGGCCGAGGGTGACACCCCTTACTTTCAGGAGTGCCACCCTCTCACATTCACACACCATTCACACTGCAACGTGTGCAGTATCAAAAAATAAAAATAAAATCTCATAACCTGAGAACCAAAAAAATTAACAAAAACTCATGTCCTGAGTATAAACAATAATAATAAATAAAATAAATAAACTCATGTCCTGAGTATAAACAAAAATATATAACAACCAAAAAAACAAAAAACCCTCATCTGGGATGACGGGGGCTCCTCCTTGGGGGCACTCTCGGGCTCCTCATCTGCCTGGAGGGAGTGGGTGGTGGTGGTGGTGGGGGGGCATCAGGAGGAGGCTGATCCCCGGGTGGGCCACTCCTGGGAGCTGTTGGCTGCATGCCCTCCAATGCCACAGCGATACGGCTCAGATACAAATTTGTTTGGGCCTGCATCCTCAGCTGGCGGGTGATCTGATGCCGCTGGTCACGTTGCCGCTGCCTCCCCTCTTCCCGAATGGCAGCAGTGTTGTCTCGAACAGCTGCTGTCAAGTGCCGGATATCAGCCTGCACCTCCCCCAGGCTGGTCACAACGCCCTGCACGCGACTGGGCAGCTGTGACATAGAGCCCAGGCTGTCTGCGACCCTGTCTAGGTGGCCAGCCATCTCCCCCATTTGCTGGGTCTGTTTCGCGTGGTCCAAAAGCACCTGGTCTTCGACCAAATCACACACCCCCCTGGTCTTCCGGGTGGCCTTCCTGGGGGCAGAGGAAGGTTGTCCCCGTGGGGATGGAGTCGCCCTTGAGGGGCTACCTAGGATGGGGGAGGGGATCACAGAGGGCCCTGCAGAGGAGGAGGACTCCTCCAACATTAAAATGAACTCCTGTTCAGGGACAGGCTCCTCCACAACCACCTCTGCTGAAGTGGTGTGGGCACTCTCCTCCTCCACCTCGGTGTCTCCAGCACCCAGGGCCTCGTCTTCAGCATCCCGTTGGGGGGTTGGGGTGGACTGGCCGGCACGAGATGGCCCAGCACCGTCATCTGTGGATGACACAAAGCAGACACATGTTGGTGGTCCCACACACTTGGCACATGTACCCACCCCCGCCCCACATGCAACACACCAAAAAGGGGGTAAAAATCACTTACCTGTCCTGGAGCCTTCCTCTACGGAATCATAGCCTGGGACCCCCTCCAACTGCTCCCTGTCCAGGCAGCGGGCGACCACCTCCTCCTCCGCGGTCAGGGTGACAGGACATGGGGGACCACCACCTGTGCCCCTCTCATGGCTCCTAATGGTGGACACCTTGCCCCTCACCTTGCGCCGCAGGTCATTGATTTTTTTTCGAATGTCTGAAGCACTCCGGGTGGAGTACCCCAGCACATTGACCCTGGCAGCTATGGTGTCCAGGATGGCCTGCTTTCTCTCCCGGCTGGTCTTCCTGCTTTTTTTACCATGGAGAAAATCATTAAATGCCTCCATAGCCGATATTATCACTGTGACCTCCTGGGCATTATAATTTAGGTTCCTCCTCTCTTTGGGGGCAGCGGGAGCAGCCATTACAGGGCAAAAGTATCTTCCCTGGGGTGGGGGGAAATGGAACTACTTTTGCGCCGGAATGGCGTTTCCGCCAGCGCTTTTAAGCGCCCAGCGGAACGCATTGCGCTGACGTTTCCCAGGAAGTGGTGCCGACGGAAGTTGTGAGCATGCGCACAAGGGGGCGAGTGGAGCCGCACTCACTGCGCATGCTCCGTGGATGATGCGCTGAACGTAAGCCTCTGCGCTGGGCTCCGCCCATCATTTACATATGATCACACCCAGTTTCACTTGCGTCGGGTTACGCCAGCGCATTATCGTTACTCTGGCGCAAGTTTACGCGCAACTGCTATGTGAATTACAGGACTTGCGCTGAAAGGGTCTTCAGAGTAACGTAAATGAGAAGCGTTACTCCAGAGGAAAGATACTCTCATCTACCTGAATCTGGCCCTATATATTCTATTTAAATGTTTTTTCTTATTTTTTTGCATTTCTTTTCCCCACAAAAGTGGAGTTATCCTTTTTATTTTCTGACTAAAGCTCCACTTTAGTAAAATTCCTGTACAGTTTCTGTTTTTTGTGAAAAGAGGGAGATTGGATAGCATGACTTGAATTACAAAAGGGATGTCCTTGGTGTTTCTGTAACAATCCCGATGACAGTAAAAATATGTGCACAATGATCTGTCTTCTACCTGGTAATAATGATTAAAACAATCTATCTATTTTCATAGGAATCAATTTACTCCGCTTATTCAGTTTTTACATTTCGTACACCAGTATGGTCACTCCATTATCAGCCTTGATTCAGCTTGATAACATCTTTAGGATTTGGATAAATCCAACTGCTGTGGGCTCGAAAGAACATTAGAACATTAGTCTCTGCTGTCCGCAAGCCTGTTCTTATCTCATTCTGCATCATTAATCTGCATTATTACCCTTATAATCATCTGTAAGTGTCACTGTAATTTCCGTTACAGGTCCAATCCTCCTGGATGATTTCCGTTCTGCAGGAAGTCAATCTTCTGATCTTGGGGCCGGTAAAGTCCCTCTACAAGTAATTACTGCCTGGGCTATCTTCTATTTTTAATCTACAAGTCATTTGCATCTGATGTTTCCATTCTACAAGCGATGACATTTCGGACACTCTGTTATTAATGGACTTTTCTGGATTTGGCAAATACTGCCACCTGGGTGTAGCCTTACTTTGTACAGAAACAGGATTATTTTTCCCACTCTTAGAAAACACACTGCTACTGTATATGACTTGTTGGCATAGACTGGGTAGCTCGCTGTGGAGCAAGGCTTAGCATGAGATACAGAAGATATTTAACTGATTGTCGGGATAACTAGAATGAACGAACACACGCTGAATAAAATTAACTCCATTTTTGCTTATCAGGAAAAGTTTAATTTTAAAAGCAAAAGGTACATGTAGCAAAAAATAATATATACAATTAAAATGGACCTTCCAGTAATTTTACAGATTTGTAGGCAGGTGCAAGTATTCATATCAATATCCACCTTCCCCAAGGATAGCACTTACCTAACCTTAGACTATGATGCATATATCAGTTCTGTGTATAAAAGACAATTTCTATTAGTACATTTTAAATATCACAGCAATACTAAATCAAAATGCAAAACCTTACATCCTTCACCATCTAAAAAACACAACGCTGTCTGCCCACACTACGTCTCACCCCCAAAGACATCAAAAATAGTCACACCTAGGGGGTTGATTTACGAACACTGGAGAGTGCAAAATCTGGTGCAGCTCTGCTTAGAAACCAATCAGCTTCCAGGCTTTATTGTCAAAGCTTATTTGAAGAAGCTGAAATTAGAAGCTGATTGGCTACCATGTACAGCTGCACCAGATTTTGCACTCTCCGGTTTTAGTAAATAAACCCCCTAGTAAGTTGACAGGTCAAGGACCTAGAGCTAAGGTGCATCTTCACTCCTATGGTAAATCACCTCCCGGAAGTGCAATTTAAGCAATGGAGCTTGCCGAAACGGAATCCAACTTTTTGCAGTTAGGGCTTAAATATTCAATTGCATCAATGTAGTATAGTGTGGCTAACATCTGTGTGACTTTCCAACCAATTACCAGTCATCTATGTGTATGCACAGCTGTAGTAAGAACAGACTAAGGACACACTACACAGAGGTTGCTCAGTTAATAAAGTATGGTCTTTGGCAGTAAGTATAATGAGAGTTGACTATTTAACTCATAGGGACAGTTCTATAGATTCAGTCCATAAGTAGCTGCTGAGATTGGGCTGGGAAGGTGGTCTGTGCATTTTCAACATATGTAGCTTTTGGTATGAACCCATTAAGGAATCATAATTGGATAGTTGTGGATCAGCGGTGTATGCATCAGGATGCCACTATATTCCTCATGCCAGGTCTGTGCTTCTCAGTCAGATTGTACTACAGTGCTGTCTTGTAATATGTCTGAACATAAATTCTTATTGGAAAAGTTCATGGGACTACATGGAGCAGCAGCAATGTGTGTAGGCTATAAACACCACTTTCCTAAGGAGATCCGCTTTATACAGTAGGCATGCTGCCTGCATGGGCATTCAAAGGGTAATACACGTGTGCAGAAGTATTGAGTTTACTCACAGCTCTCTGTTAGTCTGTGCGTGGTGCAAGTATTATTCATTCCTGTAGGTGGCACTGTGCCAAGGATACAGTAAAAGGGGAATTGAAGAGGAAGTAAACCCTGTTGGGTTTTACTTCCTCTTTGTTTCCAGGCAAAGGTAAAGCATGCATGTATAGTAGCCCATTATGTGTCACTTACCTGAAACCGAAGCCTGCAATGTCACCGCTGTTCCCTGTTTCACCCTCTTCCTTCTGGGTATCGTGGCTCCAGCGCTATGATTGGCTGGAATGCGTGCGGAAGCTGCCAGTCACAGCACGATCTCCTTTAGAAACTGTAGGATTGCCGTTTCTAAAGGTTTCTAAAGTGCACCTGCGCCGTTGTCCATCTCTTTTGTAAATATATCCTAAACTGTGGAGGTTTAGGAGATATTTCGACCACCTACAGGTAAGCCTTAATGTAGGCTTACCTGTAGGTAAAAGTGGTTGTAAAGGGTTTACAACCACTTTAGGAGAAATTGTCCCCCTAGATCAGAGGTTGTCAACCTATGAGCTAAAGGCCTCCTCAAATGCTGCCCCTGACATTACCAAAGGCCACACATAATGTTCAATATATGTAATGCTTGAGGGGACTGTCAGAAACTGCAGACCTAAAAGAGCAGTGGTTCTCAACTCCTGTTCTGGCTACCCAGCATGCACCTCCCAACCTCACGCATAAGCAATGCGAAGAAAGCATGCCCCACTGCATGTCCACCCAGTTTCCATAGCGATGGTAGCTATAGGGGGTGTCAAATGACTCCTGGGATTGATCCAGCCGTGGAAGTGACGTACCTTGCCGCGGTGAGGTAAGGCAGAAGTCGACAGGAAAAACAAAGGAAAAGGTAATAAACAAAGAGAAATAAAAAATATCCAAAAATTAGGGGGAGTGGGGCAGTCTATTAAACAATTAGGGGGAGTGGGGCGGTCTATTAAACAATGTGCACACTGAAATATTTTGTTTCGGAATTTCATTTTCGTCCGAAAAATAAATCTATTTAGTTACTCCCGAAACTCGTTTTTATTTATTTTGTTTTGTTAAAAAATGAATTTGTTCGAAAATCCGAATGAATTAAGGTTGAATCTGTCATAGAAGGCTTATGGTGTCTGTCGGATGTTCTAAGAAGATTTGACGGAGCAGCTAAACTGTACGACGCCGCAATTGTACATTTCCGGTCGAAAGTTCCACCTACAGTACAAGCTATAGAAGAATTCTAATGTTGTATGACACTAGTAATAATTATATTTATAAATTATTATTGATGGTCAACCAACACTCAAATTCTTCTATAGCCTATGGGACGAGCACCCAGGTGTTTGGACTTCACCTTGCAGTTCCCTGGGTCCTCTGAGCGGTAAACTTTCTCTTACTGTCTCTATAATGTCAAATCTTTTCTCTCTATGTCAAATCTTTCCTCTCTATGTAGAATAATCTTGGACTAATAGAGTTAGGTTAGGCACATTCGACCACAGGTTTGGTAGACACAGATTGCTATTGTCAGTGTCATGTCGAATCTATTATCTATATCGAACTGCAGCAACAAAAACAAAAATAAAGCATGTTTTTATGTCAAATCTTTTGGATTTTGGATTCTGCGCATTCGTTTTTGTTTGTTAAAACAATAACGAAAATACCCGAAATTGGGACAAAAATGCATTTGGACGAAAACGAATGCACATGTCTATTAAACAATACCAAGGTGAATTTTTGCCTGGAACTCCGCTTTAATGTAAAGAAAGTGGTGAGAAAAGGGCCACACCCATGTGGGGGGGATGGTAAAACTTTCTATTTAAAAGACACTCAACATAAGCTGAAATTAGGACTCCATAACTGCATAACAACAAGGAATGGCTGGGTCAGAAGTGACTTCACTGGGCCAAAGGAGGAGTTTCACCTGGGGATGGCCCTAGTGCTCAATTCCTTGCAATTTCTCATAGAGTAAAGCATGGGATCCCAGTTGCCTACAGAGATCGTGAAGCTACTGTACTATAACCTGAGCTAAATACCCCTTAGTAAATTCCTATTGTAATCATAGTTCATGCTCATTCACTAGGAA
The DNA here is from genome assembly GCA_029574335.1 of Rana kukunoris. NCBI lineage: Eukaryota > Metazoa > Chordata > Amphibia > Anura > Ranidae > Rana > Rana kukunoris. Next base: position 575,929,952 of record CM056050.1, on the reverse strand, counting down.
GCTTAGGTAGCGTGTGAATGTGTTTTATGTATATCTGTCAGTCTTGTATTCCTACAAATATTTTTTATGTACAGCATTTTGTTTAGTAAAGCACATTAATACACTACAGAGGTTTTATTGCTTCCTTGCTTTTACCGCAAAAAAATATTAAAAAGACACAAAGTAGAACAATTTGTTTAAAATTTATATTTTAGTTTTTCAGGGTGGCCAACAAACTGATTTAAATGACTGATCATTATATTATACAGAGCTTCAGCATATACAAGGCCAAATGATGGCGTCACACATTTTTAAAAAGCCAGAATGTGGTTCCTCTCCCTGCTACATGGCAAAAACTGAAATATCAGTCTTGGATGAAATTGCCTTTTATCCTCCAACCTGTTTCACTATGATGAGGATATGGTAAGTATGGCCTGTAACCGGGTAGATAGAGAGGCATGTATTGTTGTATATAATAGATAACATTGACTCAATAGTTCTTATTAAATTAAAATGCAGTAAGCTTCATGATTTGATCATTATAAAAAAAACAAATTACTTAATTAAAGGTTATCGCCACCTGCTCTAATTTTTCTGGACCATTGCAAGACTTAATGCTTTGAGAGAAATACACCCCTAGAAAACTTTAGTAATTTAACCTTTTCAGCTTGATTTACAATGCTACACCAAAACGGATGGAGCATGTGCAGGACTGCAATTAAAATTAAATAGCCCAACTCTGCACATTGATAGGAGCAATTATAATGTTAAACAGCCACAAGTCCACTCGTTCTGTAATTGAAAAAATATATTTTATTCAGTGCAAGGCAAGGAGGTATTGTTCCTGTATTCTGCGTTCAGGAAGAAAGGTGGGAACACTGTATAAATGTAATCTGAATTATTCACACTGTAATAATGATGTGTACGCTCCGTGACAAAAAATTCGACATTCTGAACAGAATGTATTTTTAAAAATGATTTGTAGCCTCCTGCAGCAATAGAGGCCAGAAAGGTTAATGGGCTGTACAGGACCAAGGGAGCCATAGAGACTATGCAGAGACTCTGCAAGCTGCAAATAGAGGGCTAATGATAGGTACATAGCTGTACTGACTGTATTAGGAGGCTGCTTAGGAAAAGTCTATGTATTAGCTATAAACATTCACAGGGATTTGAATAATGAGCTATACCTTTAGTTATTGTGACTGTGCAATGTGTTTTTGCAATGTAATATACACCTGTACTTAAGACACCTTTCTGAAGGAACTAGACAATTTTTTGTTGCTGTACCATTATACCAATGAGCATACCATCATCGCCTCATCATAAACCTCAGCAATCCCAACGCTTAGTCTATTGAGCCCAGTGTAAAGAAAAAAGAAAACAATGAAAATGAATCTAATAATGACACTCAATGTGACTATTACGTGATAAATAATAACACATTTACATGAAACAAAGGTGAATGTGCATAATTGTATAGTCCATAAAGTGATTCCAGTGGATAAAGTGACTTTCCAAGGTGAGTAGTTGTAAACCAGTTTATCTGTAGACATTCCACCACCAATAGAAAAAGAGGCTTACCAGACGAGCTGAACTCAACTAGGCATACGCCCAATTCAACAATGCTTTTGGTGTAGCATGCCTAGGGGAGAGAAGTATGTCAGCATACACAGCTTCCAATGTGGACATATGAAGCAGTGGTCCGTCACACTATTGTCGCCAATAGGTCTCAACCAAGGATGTTGTGACCAAAACTCAAAGGCAATTCATCCAAATAGTATATTGATAAAAGAAGAGAGAATAGGCCACATAGTGTGATAACATTTAGGCAAAACATATATTTATTGTATAAGTAAAAATGGTCAGATTAGGATGAAATGTGTTGGGACTGGCTCTGCTGAAGCCACTGCGATTATTTGATTTTATTTACATGCTTTTAACACCTTCTCAAATGTGAGTGTCTATTTTTACTTATACAATAAATATATTTTTTGTCTAAAAAGTGAATTGGTATCACACTGTGTGGCCTATTCTCTCTCCTTTTATCAATGTACTATTTGGATGAATTGACTTTGAGTTTTGGTCACTACATCCTTGGTTGAGACTAGGGATGGGCCAGACACCCCCCGGTTCGGTTCGTACCAGAACATGCGAACAGGCAAAAAATGTGTTCGAACACGCAATCACCATTAAAGTCAAATGGGACACGAACATAAAAACTCAAAAGTGCTAATTTTAAAGGTTAATATGCAAGTTATTGTTATAAAAAGTGTTTGGGGACCTGGGTCCCGCTCCAGGGGACATGTATTAATGCAAAAAACGTTTTTAAAAAAAAGGCAGTTTTTTTGGGAGCAGTGATTTTAATAATGATAAAGTGAAACAACAAAAGTGAAATATTCCTTTAAATTTCCTACCTTGGGCTTGTCTATAGTATGCCTGTAAAGTAGCGCATGTTTCCCATGTTTAGAACTGTCCCTGCACAAAATGTAATTTTTAATGGGAAAAAAGGAATTTAAAACTACTCGCGGCTATTCATGAATTGTCGGGTCCCGGCAATACAGATCCAAGTCATTGAAAAAAACGGAACCCCCGAACCAAAAAAATGTATAAAAAAAGTGTGGGGGTCCCCCCAAATTCCATATCAAGCCCTTCATGTCTGGCATGAATATTAAGAGGAACCCTGCGCCATTAAAAAAAATGGCATGGTTCCCCCCAAAAATACATACCAGATCCCTATACAAGCACGTAACCTGGCAGGCCGCAGGAAAAGAGGGGGGACGAGAGAACCCCTCCCTGAACCGTACCAGGCCACATGCCCTCAACATGGGGAGGATTACTATTGCGGCAACACATCATTAGTAGGGTAAAAATAACCTGTCTCACAACGGTATTGTCAGGAAAGGTTCCTTCAGTACTGTGGTTCACCACCAGGTGTCTCCTGGCAGTCTGGAACTGCCAGGGGAGCTCTCCCCTGGTGGTGGTATTATGTGATCTTTGGGCCGCAGTACTGGGGTCCACCAGCGGGGGGTTCCTGGCAGTGTGGGGCTGACATCTCCTGTGATTAGGTGTCACCTGAGCCTGATTGCAGGAGATGTGTATAAATACCTGGCAGTGACAATCAGACTTTGCCTTGATATCTCTCTATGTGCCCTGACGAGCTCTGCATCTAATCCTGATCTGTAACCTGAACCTGAACCTGGAATCCTGTACCCTGTGCTTTGTACCTATACCTGTGATCCATCCATCCTCTCCTTGTCCTGTTTGTTCTCCCTTTCCCCAGCTGCTGACCTCACATTGACGATCCTGGCCTGGCCCTGTTGTGATTCTGTTTTTTCCCATTACCTGTACATATTGGTCTCTTACTGTTATTATTTGTGGGTTCTGTTGGTATTGGAGGTTGTTACTTTAACATTATTTCACTTATCTTTAATAAATTATATTTTCACTTAAACACATCTGGGTTTTCTCTGTTGCAGTCCACACAGTTCTGGTCTCACCTGATACGTGACAGGTATAATCCATGTCTGGTATGGATATTAGGGGGAACCCTACGCCATTTAAAAAAAATGGCGTGTGGTTCCCCCAAAAATCCATACCAGACCCTTATCCGAGCACGCAACCTGGCAGGCCGCAGGAAAAGAGGGGAGAAGAGAGAGCGCCCCGTACCAGGCCACATGCCCTCATGGGGAGGATGTCCCCATGTTGATGGGGACAAGGGCCTTATCCCCACAACCCTTGCCCGGTGGTTGTATGAGTCTGCGGGCGGGGGGCTTATCGGAATCGGGAAGCCCCCTTTAACAAAAGGGACCCCCAGATGCCGGCCCCCCTCATGTGAATTGGTAACGTGGTACATTGTACTCCTACCATTTCACCAAAAAAAGTGAAAAAAAGGTAAAAAAACACACACAGCTTGGGACAATTCCAGCGCTGTAAATCCTTCTACAACCTGGACCCGCCGCTACGAACAATAAAGCCTCCTCTGAGGCTCTCGGCCGAATAATGTGCTACCCGTTTGACATTTCTTATATAACCGAGGGCAGGGCCACCCGTGACGTGAAAAAAATTCTGGAGGAGGGTTTACTTCCTCTTTAAGTCATTCTGAATGGTACTCCAAACACCTTTCCCAAATGCGCATTGTGACAAGTCGGGGGTTGTTTAGCTCATTGGTAGTGCAAAACAGTGTTTTCTCCACGACAAGGTGTCTTTTCAGGGATTTTTCTGCCCACTTTTATGTTAAAGAAAACAAAAGTCCACAAATGAAAGTCTTTCCACACAGAGGTTCTCACCATCAATATGACAAACAAACAATATTCAGCCTTGCGGCCCTCTTTGTAGTCTTGCTGCTTCGGCCTCATGCCTTTGTCCTCCAGACCATCTGGTCGTGCACAAAACGCTGTACCTTTGAGGAGCAGCCCCTCCCCGATCACTGCCAGGCTGGACGTCAGGCTGCCCTATGCTCACACATCAGTCCGGGACAGACACACACCTATGCTCAGGACACAAACACTTCAGCACCCCCCCTCTGCAGGCGCCTGGGTGCAAAGCACCCCGTGCACCCTGCCTAGGATCAGCCCGCCCCCCCCTCAAAAAAAAAGTGCCAAGAACATATTTGCATTTAAATCTATGATGGTTTTTTGAAGAGCACTGCTCTAGGGTGAGTTTTACTTACTCTTCTTTTGATTGATCGTTTTTAATTTTTATGGAAGCAGCCCTTCACTGCACAACACATTTTATAAAATATAAAAAAGGAGCTGCGCTAATATATATATATATATATATATATATATATATATATATATATATATATATAGTGAAATAGAGAAAAGCACTTAAAAACACTTTTAAGTGCTTTTCATTATTTCACTTATATATATTTTTTTAGCGCAGCTACTTTTTTATAATTTGCTATTTGTGGTGTGTATTTTACCTAGAGTTTGCAGCTTACTATTCACTAGTAGTAGCACGTTTTTTCTATATATAATTTGAATTTTATTAGGTAGTGGTAACGTTCCTCTAAGCGTGCAGTATTTTTGGGGTTTATAAAATGAATATACAATGAATATACAAGTAAAGAATAATAAATACAAAAGTTAAAGTGTATATACCCAATTGAATATTATATCTAATTCCAGTAAATAGCAGACTCAAAGACAACATCTTACTTGCAGACAAAAGTGTAATCACCTTCACTCATTAGCTTTTGAGCAGAGGATAGGGGTCAGCAAACATGAGACAGAAGGGCAGTGTACAGGGGACTGCTGTTAGGACCTGGGCTTGAAGCTGGGACTTCTGGTGTGTCTGGTAGTTACTCTGCTTGCTGAGCCACCTGGAACACTGGACAGCTCCTTGGACAATTCCTTGAATGATCTTGTCTTGAATCTTGTTTGCCTTGAACCTTGAACCCTTTGCTCCTCCCATGAACTTCCTGATTTAAGCCATGTCCCTGGACTTCCTGGTTGCCAGAATATTGTGCCTTCACCAGCCAATATCTTGCTCCTGTCTCTTGCTGTCGACCGTGTCTTTGCTTCCATTCGCTAATGACATTTGGCTCGTCTCCGACTACACTTCTACTAAATCCCAACCTGCATCTATTTGTTACCGACTTTTAGCTCGTTCCCCGACTACGCTTCTGCTTGATCCTTACCTGTTATTTCTGCTTCCAGACCACGGCTTGCTCACCTCCTGGTGGGGCTATCCTGAGGACCGCGACCTTGCACTAACATGCAGCAAAGCCCATCTCCACCATCAGAAGTTCTGGAGAATACCGGTTAGTGCTTAGACCCCACACCTCAGGTGAACCTGTGTCATCAGCCAGGGTGACCTGTGTGAATACCTGCTCTGCTGCTATAGCTACTGGCCTCTGAGTCTGACTCCAGACCGTGACAACCACAGGGCAGGGGACAGGGGTCAGCAGGACAGTGTGCAGGGGACAGCAGGGCAGTGTACAGGGGACATCAGGGCAGTGTACAGGGGACAGCAGGATAGTGGACAGGGGTCAGTAGGGTAGTATACAGGGGACAGCAGTGCAGAGTACAGGGGTCATTTCTGGCAGGACACTCAGCAGAGATCCTCCTCTCCACACAGCATATAAAGCTGGGATCAGATTCCATTACAGCCACAACCTTGGTCTGCACAATGTGTAGCTGGCTACTGCAGCTATCTATAAACTGTGCAGATTGAGGCTTAGTGCAGTGGGAGAAAGAGCTTAAAGTGCAGAGTAGAGCATTACTGAAATCTTGAGAGGGCACAGATCCGGTATTCTGCAGAAAACTTGCTAAAATCTACAACCACGTCAATTCCGGTGACTCTAAAGCAGCAATATTTAGAGATTTCTACAAGTTGGGGCTGTTTTCACAGAACACCGGCAGTGTATAAACTAAGGTACACGACGAGTCAGCTTTTTGGACAGAACACAGGGTAAGGAGGAAAAAAGCTGTTGCTGCCTCGGAGGCGGCCATGTTGTTGGTTAGTAGCGGGCAGACTAACAATGTCCACTCATTATATCCTGTACCTTAGTGTATACGCTGCCGGTGTTCTGTGAAGACAGCCAACTTGTGGTAATATCCAATTACTGATACTGGAGAGCACCGGAAGCAGAGGCGTTGTTAGGGGTGGGCTGAGGAGGCTGGAGCCCCGAATGGATGGATGAAAAGCCCCGAGTCTCGGCCATTAACGATTTCATGAATAGCCCCGAATCCCACCGAGCAGGGACCATTTTTTTTACAAGCGCCTGCCTCCTCCTAATTTTCCGACCGCCATGTTTACTGTCCGGCGCCCTGTGATTGGGCGTATGGGGGTCATGTGTGGTGTGGAGCTGGCCTGTGTGCGATCGCTCTAGATGTCCCGCCCCCGCACATGACTGTCTGCCATAGCCCAATCACAGTGCGCCGGGAGACACATGGCGGCCGGAGAGAAGCACTGTGTGAGCCGCCGTCTTCCTCACCACCTGGCTCTGCTCACGGGTGTGTGTCTAGCGGACTCGAAGGGGCGAGGCTCGGGGAGGAGATGGGAGCATGGAGCGGAGGTGCAGCGTGTGTCCGTGTGACACATGGAGGTGGAGCGGAGCCGGTGCAGCGTGTTACACATGGATGGATGGAGCTGGCGGGTCGGGACTAATTCTGCATAGCGCTGAGGTCATGAGGAGAGTCCTGGGCTGGCGCAGAGCAGAGAGAGGTAAGGAGGAGTATGGATTTGTACCGAGCTGTGTGGAGGGGGAGTAGTTCAGCAAGTAGGACTCCTACTCTAGGAGTCTGGTGGGTCTGTCTAGTAGGTCAGTGTAGGTGTTAGGGAGGTGTGTCAGGTCACGTGTTCAATTTTTTTTTGGAATTAACTCTTTACGGACATGTTGTGTTTTTCGGACTCTGCATTCGTTTTTTTTTTATTATTATTAACTTTTTACATTTAATTTGTTTACATTTCAAGGATTAACATTTATTTCACACATAACACATTCCACAGACAAGGACGTGCAGAAGCAAATATCTAAAATGGAGCTGAGGAGTGAACAAAATGGCGTTACTATTGCAAAAGCATAAATCTTCTTCATTAACCACATAGCGCTATACTCTTTCCATTTTTTTTAACACGTGACCTATCTGACCCCCTGACACATACACTGACCCTACACCACCTTTTTAACAATTTTTTCATATATTTATTTTTCACATATTTATTTACATTTCAAGGTTTAACATTTATTACACGCATGGTTTTAACCCCATAGCGCTGTATTCTTTCCATATCTATCCTAAGTTTTTTTTTTGTACTGAAAAAAAAAAAACGCCCAGAGGTGATTCAGTTCGCATGTGTAGCGCTATACAAGTCATTCATTCATTCATTCATTCAACTTAAGTGCCAGCTGTTTTCTCATACACTTTCTCATAATTTATTTTATTATCTTCTTAAATTAAGGTCACATGTGTTGCATGGTAAAGTGGAGTCAGGGCGCAGCCGGGGGGAAGGCGGCAAAAATCCTTGCACCAGCCCTGGTGGTCAGTGTAGGGTAGGTTAGTGGTCAGTGTGTAGCGGCCAATGTAGGAATCAGGTAGGTCACTACAGTGGACAGGTAGGTAAGTGTAATAGTCAGTCTAAGAATCATGTAGGTCCATGTAGAGGTTAGTGTAGTGGCCAGTATAGGAATCGGTCAGGTCAGTGATTGTGTATGTAGGTCAGGTCAGTGTAGTCAGGACAGGTCAGTGTTGGTGTATGCAGGTTATGTTAAGGTGTACTGACACATACACACATTCACGTAGGTCTGGGTATGTGTCAGGAAGGTCATCTGCACTCAACCCCCCCCCCCCCCAGGTGCCGGCTTGGCTTCGGGCTGAAGCCCCGGGTCTTTTTTTCACCTAGCAACGCCCCTGACCGGAAGTAACGTGGTTGTAGATTATGGCGAGTTGGAGTTTTCGGCAGAAAACCGGCTGTGATTCACATGGACATATTTTTATGTTCTGCACGAGATGAAGGTTTGTTGGCAGAGCTAGAAAACAATAATAAAATATGCGACCAAAGCACCTGTATTTAGACTCAAATAGAATTTAGACACATTTCATTTTTCTTTATGCCTGTATGTATGTATGCGTTTACACACATAAAATCTGCAGAAATGTATGGCCCTGAATGCAGCTGTGTCCTTTTTTATTGTATGCCACTAAATGCAGCACATATTTTTATTTCTGAATGCAGCTAGGTACATTGCCTTGAAAAAGTATTTACACCCCTTGAAATTTACCACATTTTGACATGTTAAAACCAATAATGTAAATGTATTTTAGTGGGATTTTATTTGATAGACCAACACAAAGTGTCATGTAATTGTGAAGTAGAAGAAAAATAATAAAAGGTTTTAATTTTTTTTTTACAAATAACTATGTGAAAAGTGTGGCGTGCATTTGTATTCAGCCCCCCTTTACTCTGATACCCCTAACTAAAATTGAGTGGAACCAATAGCCTTCAGAAGTCACCTAATTAGTAAATAGAGTCCACCTGTGTGTGATGTAATTTCTGTATACATACAGCTGTTCTGTGAAGCCCTCAGAGGTTTGTTAGAGAACCTTAGTAAACAAACAGCATCACAAAGACAAGGAACACACCAGACAGGTCAGGGATACTTTTCTGGAGAAGTTTAAAGCAGGGTTAGGTTTTAAAAAAAAATATTCCATGCTTGGAACATCTCCTGGAGCACTGTTCAATCCATCATCTGAAAATGGGAAGAGTATGACACAACTGCAAACCTACCAAGACATGGCCGTCCACCTAAACTGACAGGCCGGGCAAGGAGAGCATTAATCAGAGAAGCAGCCAAGAGGCCCATGGTAACTCTGGAGGAGCTGCCGAGATCCACAGCTCAGGACAACTATTAGTCATGTACTCCACAAATATGGCCTTTATGGAGGAGTGGCAAGAAGAAAGACATTGTTGAAAGAAATCCATAAGAAGTCCTGTTTGCAGTTTTGAGACGCAATGTGGGGGACACAGCAAACATGTGAAAGAAGGTGCTCTGGTCAGATGAGACGAAAATTTTACTTTTTGGCTTTAAAGAAAAATTATATGTGTGTTAGAAAACAAACAATGCACATCACCCTGAACATGCCATCCACACCGTGAAACATGGTGGTGGCATCATCATGTTGTGGGGATGCTTTTCTTCAGCAGGGATAGGTAAGCTGGTCAGAGTTGATAGTAAGATGGATGGAGCCAATTACAGGGCAATCTTACAAGAAAACCTGTTAGAGTCCGCAAAAGACTTGAGACTGGGGTGGAGGTTCACCTTCCTGCAGGACAACGACCATAAACATACAGCCAGAGCTATAATGGAATGGTTTAGATCAAAGCATATTCATGTGTTAGAATGGCCCAATCAAAGTCCAAACCTAAATACAGATGCACTCCACACTTTTCACATATTTATTTGTAAAAAAAAATTAAAACCATTTATCATTTTACTTCCACTTCACAATTATGTGCCACTTGTGTTGGTCTATCACATAAAATCCCAATAAAATACATTTACGCTTTTGGTTGTAACATGACAAAATGTGGAAAATGTCAAGGGGTTTTGAAGGAATATGGGCTCATTGATTTCTATAGTACTGTGTTTAGGTGTATACAAAACGAATGTTGTACTCATCTAAATGTGCAATTTTAGATGCCTATGAAATTAAGCCCTATGCAGTGCAAGAGTCAGAACTATGTCACATAAAGCGCGATGTATAAGGTGCAAGAGTCAATTTGCATAACATAGTGCCCTGTTACATTCCTGGTCAGTCCAAAATTAGGATTTTTGCCCAGAGTTCTGTTTTAAAAATCTGTTCAGCTGAGTCAGCCAGTGAGAGTGAGGTTTACTCCTCATATTTAATTGGTACAGTAGGAAATTGGTCTCATGGAACAGGACACCATAAAAAATAATCCTTTTTATCTTACAGACTGCCATAGTAAGGTTTTATGCATGCAAGCGGCCCAGTATTTAGCTGTCTGTTTACGAGCAGGTGGGGGAGAAGCTGAAACTTATAGGATATAAAAGCTTTTGATGTCTGGGCTATTGTATCAGTTTATAGCTCAACATTGAAATATAAAGAAACTTTCAGCTCGTCTTTAAGGTAGCACTAACCTTAAATAGAGAATTTCTCTTGCATTACCATTTAAAGCGGATCTTTTTCCCCTTACTAAAATGCACATCAGTGTACATCTCTGGTAAACAAAAAACTGTGCTGTTAAAAAATATCACTAAACAACCATATACATAAACCTAGGGGAGGGCAGCGGCTGTCGTGGGATGACAAATAGATATGGAAACAAAAAGCAAAGCTGCGCCCTAATAAAATGACATGATGGTGTGGCAAGGGTTAATCAAAATCCTTAGTCCATTGTAATGGGGCCACTCATAATGAGTCCGTGTAGCAAGGTTCATAAAAAATGTATGTCCTTTCGTTTCAAACTCGATTCTCCACAGACTGTATCATACAAAGAAATTCACCCAGTGACTGATGTAAATCAATATGTGATCCCTTCACCAATATATGGATGGCCGCTTACCAGAAGGCAAGCCACACAGACGGTCGGCTATAGCCCAGCCGCGGCCTTGTAAACAGGGAATGATGGTCAGAGAGGATCCGACGGGACACTGATCAGTGACACTTGCAGACATCCAGGGAAGGAGATAAAAAAATGTGCACCCATTGACAACGTCCGTTGATGACGAAACGCGTCTGGGGGACTACGTAGTAACGTCACCACTCTCTAGAGGGAAGGGTTCCCATCGGTTGCCGGCCGGCACTTTCATTTACATGCTGATTTTATATCGTTGTATGTGAGTACATTTATTTTATTAAATATTTTAATACCAAAACAGAGTCACACTATGGTGCAGATTTTTTTATTTTTTTATTATGTAATTTTATTAGGGCGCAGTGTACATCTCTGCATGCTGATGTCAGATCATCAAATCTATTTTTTAAATCAGTTTTTTTAGTTGCTTAACTTTTTTGCATCTACTTCCTGGTTTTCTTGAAGGCATGGGTGATGTAACCCCAGCCACACAGATTCTCCTTGGGAATGCAACATCATCATTGCCAACCTAATCTGAGATCTTGCAGTATTATTATAGCACCCTCTAGTGCAGGGGTCTCAACTTTCCAAAGGGCCAGTTTACTGTCCTTCAGACTTTCGGGGGCTGAACTATGGCCATTGGGAGTAGAAATCATCCTGATGTCAGAAATACACTATATCCACCCAAAAAAAACATTGGTATATTGGTATATTGATATGTAGGTCAATAACAAACCATGGGTTAAATACATAAAATCACAGCAAAATTCATATATGTTCAAAGGAACATGGTAAAACATGACAGTGGGTAGGGGTATGTGCTACAGCATCTGAGAAACTTCCTGTAGCATAACATCTCAATGACCATGATAATATGCAAAATGTCCATGAAAGTGTAGAGAAATACATAGTCGGCTGAAACATTGCATATACAGAGGCTTGACACGTTTCGTGGAGTATTGATATCCACTCTTCAGGAGCAGCAATGTCTAGTCTGAAATGAGACATAAAATGTCTGTGTCACTATACTGGGGGAACAGTGGGTGACTGCTGTAAAAAAGGATAGTATATAGCATAGATGATAATGTGGCCTAACTGGCGGTACTCACAAACACTATGTAGATGGGTGTCCTGAGAACTAAGGACTCCCCTGGGGGGCACATCTTGTCCGGGAGCTGTGGCAGCATAAGGCGCAAGCGGGCCCAAGCGCCATGTGAGCGTGCTGGGGGAGGAGAAGGCGAGGTGACGCCGTCATGCGGGATCAGACACCAGGGAACACCTCCCATTGGCCGCGGGTGGATGAAGACGCTGCCGGCGTGGAGACATACAGATGACGTCACATGCACGTGGCGTCGATGCGCAGCAGGAAGAACCCACCCGCTCCAAAGAGGGAGAGGTGAGGTCCCATGGTGCGCATCGCAACTCCCGGAGAAAGACATGAGACAAAGCTCAAAAGTCCCAGGCCAGGAATCACCATTCCCACACCGTGTGGGTGGGCAGGCCAGATGTGGTGAAGAAGAAAAAATAATAAATAACAGTTGTCCCAGCAAACATGTATGGTGTATAATGATCCAACAAAAGGAACTAATTGAGTAACAGGTGTAAAATAACCGTATACAATTAGAATGCACCGACTACCGATTTTAGGCCCCACCACATGCATGCTGCGTGCCTCCATCCCTAATATGCTGGGCAAAAAATAGAGAGGTTTGGGACTTTGAATGAGGCAAAGACCAGAGGTCTCAAGCCTCCATCCCAGTTAAACGCATCGAGCCTCTGTATACGCAATGTTTCAGCTGACTATGTATTTCTCTACACTCTCATGGACATTTTGCACATTATCATGGTCATTGAGATGTTATGCTACAGGAAGTTTCTTAGATGGTGTAGCACATACCCCTACCCACTGTCATGTTTTACCATGTTCCCTATGTACATATATTGCCGTGATTTTATGTATTTAACGCATGGTTTGTTATTGACCTACATATCAATATACCATTGTCTGGCTCTACCACTGTTGACTGTGTGTCTCATTCAAAGTCCGCCCTCTCCTTTTCTTCTATATAACTGGGATGGAGGCTTGAGACCTCTGGTCCTTGCCTCATTCAAAGTCCCAAATCTCTCTATTTTTTTAAATTGTATTAAAGGCAATGCAAGATTCACACGTGTAAAGGTCACAGATGTAGAAACATAATTTCCAAAAGTATACAGAGTTGCTCATCCCTCCCTCCCGCCCCCTCTTTAATCCATCCTTCACATAGTAAAGTTTTTCCTTACCTGTTCAGAGTTATACACACCCGAGCCCCCCCCCCACCCACTAATCCATTGCTGCTTGTAAGCCTCATGCCGTGTACACACGACCATTTTTCGGGATGTAAAAAAAAAAAAAAAATGTTGTCAATGTGTGTTGGCTCCAGAGCATTTTTCACGACGTAAAAAATGGCCATTAAAAACATTAGCTCTAAATTTTCAAGTTGTTTTTAACGTTGTAATTTTTGACGTCGTAAATTTTTTTCGTGTGTGGGCTTTAACGACATGAAAAAACACATGCGAAATCTAATGCCTTCCTACTTATTCTTTCTATCTGTTCTCTAAAACACTCTGAAGTTTAAATGTATGAAGGTCATAGCACTGTAGCTTCTGATACCGTATACCTATTGTTCAGAATTCTCTTTTTCCGAGTAGGAGACCAGCTCTGCATACTAACACATATTTGACTCTCTGCATACTAACAGCATAGTTTCTGAGTCTGACTCCGTCTGGGATCTTCAGGTCCACAGAGTCAGTGATTCAGGCAGATAGCAGCTACCGCTCCCAACGGCACACGTCTCCTAGGAGTAGGAACGTGTGAGTGTAGGCTAGCAGGCAGACATCTGTCCGGATATCCTCCACCTCCAGCCATCTCCAGCACTCCTTCCCCCCCTCCTTCGTGCACCATCTGGCTCTGGCTCCAGCTTACAGGTAAAATCCTGCCTGTCCCCCCCAGGATCAAGGGCGGCCATCCTTTTTAGGATCGCCGCGACATTTCAACCCGGGGAATCAGCTCACCTCAGCCCCGGACTTCAACCGAGGCACCACCCCTCGTTCCCCCCTCCCCGCCGCTGATTTCTCGGCCGTTTTTCGCTGGTCTGCGCCAGCCACGCTAGGTCCGCGGGAGCCGCGGCTTAGGAAAGACCGCGGCTTCAACTGCGGCCTAGCGGCGCGCCGCTCCAGCACTCTGCATCGCCCCCAGTGTTTCGCCCAACACCCCCCCCTTACCCGTGGAAGTCCCCATCCACCTCCGGCTCAGCCAACCACCCCCCCCTTTTCTCTGGGGTTAATTCCAGCCAGTTGTAGCACGGCTTGGGCCTTGGGCCAGGCCGCTGGCCAGCTTGGTACTCCCCCCCAGCAGCAACTACACCCTTCACACCATTCCCCTCACAAATCATCAGCTTTGATCCAGGGTCTTAACCAATCGCCTCTGAGGGATCAGGAAGGAATTTTTTTCCCTGCCCAGCATATTGCCTTAGCTGAACCAGGTTTTTTTTTGCCTTCCTCTGGACCAAATTAATAATAAAGCTTGGAGAGGGATTCAAGGAATCCGCACCCCGCCGCCACCTGACCACCAACTCAACCCCCCCCCCCCCGCCCCCCGGTGACAGGCCACTATGGCCAATTGGCAGTATTCTGCAGAAATCATCTGGGGCCTGAGGCAATTTGCCACAAAGCTACCAGCCGTCACCAAAAATGCCCTAAGATTGGAGCAACTGTGGAGGATCGATCGACGATCAACAGTCAGAAAATTCAGCCACCCACCCCAACCCAAGCACATAACATGTGCTTTGATCAATACAAGATCGGCAGTAAGACACCGATTAGAAATCCACGATTTCATTCTACAAAACAATGTAGACTGCCTCTTTATTACAGAAAGCTGGCTTACAGCCAACTGTAACACCATTCTAGGAGAATTGGTGCCAGAAAACTACCGTATTATCACTGAAAACAGAATAGGGCAAAGAGGAGGAGGGCTGGCGGTGATCCATAAGACGCATCTTGTGATCTCTAAACCAGCCCTTCAGTACTCACTGCCAGCTATGGAAACCCTTACTCTGCATCTGCAAACAACCCCCCAGGAGACCTTCCACATTCTTCTCTGCTATAGGCCACCCGGCCCTAAATCGCAGTTTTTACCCTCATGGATGGAGTTCATCTCCACTTACACCCTGAACAGCAAACACCTTTTGCTGCTCGGGGATTTCAAACTCTGGGCCAACTCCTCACAAGACCCCGTTGCCGACGCCTGTATCGACCATCTGGAAGGATTAGGCCTTCAGCAACTAGTATGTGGGCCCACTCATGCTTCAGGTCACACACTCGATCTTATCTTCAGACAAAATCTGAAAATAAGTATTATGGAAAATGAACCATTGCCATGGACAGATCACCATGCAATTAAATTCATAATTTCCAAAACTGCCCTACCAATAAAAACACCCAAGCCGGTGACAACGCACTGGACTAGATCTCAGAAGAAGCTCCATTCGGAACTCTTCAAATCTACCTTGGGAAATAAAATTAAAACTATTCAACCAGATCAAACTGCCGTAGACACACTGGATGCCATAAATGCAGCCCTACTACAGTCAGCCGACTTAGTAGCACCAGAACGCAAAGTTCCTACCCAGAAAAACAAGGCAGGCTGGTTCAACAACCAGCTGTCGCTACTAAAGCAAAAAGCATAGAAGGGCAGAAGCTGCCTGGAAAAGAAACGCTTCTGAGGCGAACCTCTCCATCTATAAAGTAGCAACAAGAAAATACCACATAGAAATCTTCAAAGCCAAGAAAAACTATTTTTCCAAGGCTATCAACAGCGCCTTAAACCGCCCCCGGGAACTCTTCAAGCTGGTCTCGCAGACCATGAATCCAGGATGTCTGGAAGCCCCCAAATCAGACACCCAAGAATTTTGCAATGAATTGTCGGATTTCTTCATCAATAAAATTGAGAAGATCCGGGAAAGCATTCCGCAAAACAATACCCCTGAGCAACCACACAACACCCAGAGGAATATTCTACAGCCAACAGAGTTCTCTCTGGAACCCATCTCCATCGATGCCACAGAAAATATCATCGGCGCTTTGCGTAACAGCACATCGCCTAATGATATCATCCCCACTAAGCTGCTAAAGGAATGTGCCGATATCCTGGCGCCTCCCATTACGCAGCTTATAAACCAGTCATTAAAGGGAAGGCATAGTACCCTCCCTGCTGAAAGAGGGCATAATCCAGCCCATCTTGAAGAAACTTACCCTGGACCCAAAGGACCCGACGCACCGCCGTCCCATAACAATGCTAAACGTTTTCTCCAAGGTAATGGAGAAAGTAGTGGTACAACAGCTGCAACAGCATCTAGATACCCACAACCTACTTGACCCACTGCAATCGGGATTCCGCCCCGGACACGGGACGGAGACAGCACTGCTCAAAATATGGGACGACGTTCTTGAGGCCGCAGACGAAGGAGAATCTTCACTCCTGGTTCTGCTGGACCTAAGTGCAGCCTTTGACACGGTAGATCACAAACTGCTACTGACTCGGCTGGCTGAGGTAGCCGGAGTCACAGAGGGTGATTTACCATGGTTTTCCTCCTTTTTGGAAAACCGATCACAAACCGTGAAATTGGGACCGTTCACTTCTGGAAAACGCACAGTGTCATGTGGAGTCCCCCAAGGATCACCCCTGTCACCGGATCTTCGTCCTCTCTTTGAAGTCATCAGTAGTCAACAACTACTTTATCACTCATATGCAGACGACACACAACTCTATTTTCACATCTGCAATAGAAAGGATCATCATATCAGTTTAGAGAATTGTCTCTCTTCGATAGAAAACTGGATGACTTAGGCCTCGTACACACGAGCAGACAGATTTGTTCAAATCTGTCCGTCCCACAGATTTGAACAAATCTGTCTGCTGGGATTTTGGTTTGCTCGCGTGTACACACGAGCAAACCAAAATCCCCGCCAGCAGACGGCGCGCTGACGTGTCAGTGACGTGGCGGTGACGTTGACGTCGCCACGTCACCACACCAGGAAGTAAAACACTTCCGCACATGCGCCGAATCCATTCGGCGGCGGTGCGGGACGACATGTCTGCTGGTAAGTGTACTAACCAGCAGACATGTCGGGCAGACTGATTCCCACCCGATAGATTTCAAAGCATGCTTTGAAATCTGTCGGGTGGCCAAATCCGTCGGCTCGCCCGTACACACGATCGAATCTGTCTGCTGAAACGGTCCAGCGGACCGTTTCCAGCGGACAGATTTGATCGTGTGTACGAGGCCTAAGAGTTATCTTAAACTCAATAATTCCAAAACAGAACTTCTTCTGTATCACGCCAGTCGCAAGAGTCAGCTGGCAACAACCTGGACTCCCCCGCCCATTCTGGGCCAAATCATCACCCCTAGCGCCAAAGTCAAAAGTCTCAGAGTCATTTTCGACACCCACATGACAATGGATGCACAAATAGCGTCAGTAGTCAGCGGATCTCACCATCTGCTGCGCCTACTACGCAGACTTATTCCATTCATTCCCAAAGAAGACTTAGCAGTCGTGGTGGGAACAATTGTGAACTCCAGACTGGACTATGCAAATGCCCATTACCTCGGACTCCCAAAGTACCAAATCGCTCGTCTGCAAGTCGTCCAAAAAACGGCCGCCAGACTGGTGACTGGAAAAAAACCATGGGAATCAATCTCCCCTTCTCTGAGATCCCTCCACTGGTTGCCAGTAAAAGACAGAATGGCTTTTAAAGCTCTCTGTCTGACTCATAATTGCATCCATGGAAAAGCCCCGCAATATCTTTGCGATAAAATAGAAGCCCACAATCCCAATCGCGTTCTGCGATCCAGCGACCAACATTTGGTCAAAGTATCCAAGGCCAGATTTAAGTCCAAAGGAGAAAGAAGGTTTGCGGTCCAAGGTCCCAGACTATGGAACGCTTTACCAACCAGCATTCGGTTGGAGGAAAACCACCAAAGCTTCAGAAGACAGATTAAAACTCTGCTCTTTTGAGGTTATGAGATACTGGAACAACGAGCGCCCAGAGGCGATTTAGTTCGCATGTGCCGCGCTATATAAGTTTTTCATTCATTCATTCATTCATTCTTTTTGTTGTAAAACCTCGTAAACGTATAAATGCATTATTTGTATTACATTTTACCTTCAATAAAATATTTGAAACAAAAAAACGCATGCTCAGAAGCAAGTTATGAGACGGGAGCGCTTGTTCTGGTAAAACTAACGTTCGTAATGGAGATAGCACATTCATCACGCTGTAACAGACTTAAAAGCGCAAATCATCTTTTACTAACACAAAATCAGCAAAAGCAGCCCCAAGGGTGGTGCCATCCGGATGGAACTACCCCTTTATAGTACAGTTGTATGTGTTGTATGTCACCGCGCTTTGCTAGAGCATTTTTTTCCCCACAATCGTGTATAGGCAAGGCCGGTTTAACAATAATCGAGTTTAAAAAAATGTTGTTTTTTCTAGACCATTAAAAATGTCTACTGTCTGGTCTCCTTCACTCCTATCGCTCCAACTTCATCAATTAAGATCCTAACAGGACCCCTCTGCTGGCCGGCTAAGGATAAAGCATCTGGTGTTAACAACTCCTTAAACAAATTAGACAAAATCAGCCCTAGTCAATGTTTTATTGGTTTTTTTTTTTACAAGATCAACTAACTACTGATAAATTAACTTTCTTTAGGGGGAAAGGGGGATTTAAAGAGCCTTAATATAACCAATGCAGGTGGTTAAGCAGGCGTTCTACATCATGCTGGGTGATGTAATAAACACAATGATTCCAGCGCTAAATATGTTTTTTGTTTACCTGTAAATAATGAGCTCTCAGTGTGAGATACATTAATAAGAGAATCTGCAGACAGTAAGGCCCCATACACACGATCGGATATATCCGATGAAAACGGTCCGCGGACCATTTCCATCGGATATGTCCGATCGGGAGTTTGATCCGATGGCGTGTACACACCATCGGATCAAATTCCCCGCCGCCGGACGGCGCGGTGACGTGGCGATGACGCGGCGGTGACGTTGACGCCGCCGCGTCACCGCTACGTCACCGCACCAGGAAGTAAAACACTTCCGCGCATGCGCCGAATCCATTCGGCAGCGGCGCGGCGGCGGTGGGAGCCGACATGTCTGCTGGTAAGTGTACTAACCAGCAGACATGTCGGGCGGACAGATTCCCACCGGATAGATTTCAAAGCTTGCTTTGAAATCTGTCGGGTGGACAAATCTGTCCGCTAGCCCATACACACGAGCGGAGATGTCTGCTGAAACGGTCCATCGGACCGTTTTCAGCGGACATATCCCCTCGTGTGTACGCGGCCTAAGAGGTAGGTGGATGCTTAGCAATTATGTTGGAGCTTAAAGGCTAATGAATCACTTTTACAATTCCCTGTTGTAAAATAATAAGCATGAAATCACTATGACAATGTCAACAATAAAAGAAACACATGTAATTTATTCCTATTGATAAATAGTGTTGCTCACGAATATTCGCATTGCGAATATTCGCTACGAATATTGCATATTCGAGTATTCGCGAATAACGCGAATATCGCGGCGAATATTCGCTATTTCGAATATTCGAATGTTTTAAAAAATTTTTTAGAACAGATCACATCCTAGAGATCCCCATCGACGTCTAAAAGCATTGCTGGTATGATTAGAGACCTTGGGCCGAGTAGCTGCAGCGCTCATTTTATATTGCCGAAAAATCGCAATGCGATTATTCCGTAATAGCGATATCGCGCGATTATTTTATATTGTAATATATCACGAATATTCTGAGCCAATCAGAGTGCTCCATTTCGCATTTCTCGAAATTTCGCAATTATTGTATATTGTAATATATCACGAATATTCTGAGCCAATCAGAGTGCTCCTTCCGCATTTGCCGAATATTCGCAATTTTTGTGTATTGTAATATATCACGAATATTCTGAGCCAATCAGAGTGCTCCTTCCGCATTTCTCGAATATTCGCAATTATTGTGTATTGTAATATATCACGAATATTCTGAGCCAATCAGAGTGCTCCTTCCGCATTTCTCGAATATTCGCAATTATTGTGTATTGTAATATATCACGAATATTCTGAGCCAATCACAGTGCTCCTTCCGCATTTCTCGAATATTCGCAATTATTTTGTATTGTAATATATCACGAATATTCTGAGCCAATCAGAGTGCTCCATTCCGCATTTCTCGAATATTCGCAATTATTTTATATTGTAATATATCACGAATATTCTGAGCCAATCACAGTGCTCCTTCCGCATTTCTCGAATATTCGCAATTATTTTGTATTGTAATATATCACGAATATTCTGAGCCAATCAGAGTGCTCCATTCCGCATTTCTCGAATATTCGCAATTATTTTATATTGTAATATATCACGAATATTCTGAGCCAATCAGAGTGCTCCATTCCGCATTTCTTGAATATTCGCAATTCGCAATTCGCAATTCGCAATTCGCAAAAATTCGCGAAAAATTCGCAATCATTTAATTTCCAAAAAATATCACGAATATTCGTATTTAGCGAATATATGTCGAATATTCGACTATATATTCGAGATATATCGCGAATTCGAATATGGCATATTCTGCTCAACACTATTGATAAACGGGCAAGCATGACAATGGCCCATTTGTCTATAAGCAAAGTGAAAATGTTCTTTCCAGGATAAACAAACTCCAACTGTGTTTTTGAGAGTAGGATTAAACTTGGAGTGTACTTGTATGTATAGCCAAAACTTGTTGTTACTTTAGTTTTGGATAGAATAGAGAATGGTTCAAACCCGTTTTTTACTGTTATGACCTTTAAATGGTGACTATGCTGTTCCCATTTAGTAACACCCAGCAATATAGCATACAATGAAAATTACTGGAAATTGTGCAAATTACAAAAAAGCTAATTACAAAAAAAGCATAAATACTGTATATGCTCGAGTATAAGCCAAGTTTTTCAGCACATTTTCTGGTGTTAAAAATGCCCCCCCCCCGCTTATACTCGAGTCACCTTTTTGCGCCTAATCTCCTGAATTGTCCGGGGACCTATGGCAGGGGAGCACCCCTTCCATAGACTCCCATGTTAAACGGTCATTTCTCCAGTGACTTTGGCGACCCGATACCAGACAGTTGTATGTCCCCTGGACCCTTGGCACACATGTAGCCCCATTTCTCCTCTACACGTGTTTGTTGTCTGGGGGACCTACGGCTGGGGAGCACCGATTTTTCAAAGCAAAGCACCCCTTCCATAGACTCCCATGTTAAACGTCATTCTAGGCATGGGCACAGTGAGGCATGGACACAGTGAGGCATGGACACAGTGACGTTAAATTAGGTGACTCTGCTAATACTCAAGTATATACGGTAGTCCAATTCATAAAGTGTCCAAAAAAAAAACCAATGTGCATATGTTGTAAATACCATGCAAAAAAAAATCACCAAATTTATAAAATGTCCAGTGCTATAATTTCATACATAGAAAGGGATAGAAATCCAAATTTTACATTTTCACAAGGACAACAGTTAAAGGGAGAGCTTCCAATAGGGACATATATTTAAGTGACAGCTGTCCAAAAAAGGATCTAACCCCTTTTTTTGTCAAGATATTCTCTTACTGACTGTTGCGTCTGCTGAGGAAGTGAAGGGAGATTCCCCCGCAAAGGGACAAAAGTCGACAAAAAAAAGAAGTTGTGTCAGGCAATGTAAGCATTTTTTACTGTATTTATCATTAAGAAAAAACAATTGACTACAGATATACTTTAACCCCTTAAGGACCGCCGCATGTACATTTGCGTCGGCAGAATGGCACGGACAGGCACATCAACGTACCTGTACGTGGCTTCCTTGACGTGGGTCGGGGGTCCGATCGGGATCCCCCCCAGTACATGCGACGGTCCTGGTGGCTGTGCGAGCGATCCGTGCTGAGGGGGCGGCGGTTCTTTTTGTCTGCCCCCTCCAGATCACTCCTAGCCAATGCGCGCGCTCGCCTGTGTGTCACTTCCTCCTCCTGTGTAAACACAGGAAGAGGGAAGTGATGTGATCTCTGCTCTAGGCATTTTTTTAACAGCCGCTGAGGAGAGATCACATCACATAGTAAGTCTGCACAACACTACACTGACACCAGGACACGCAGGCACACTTAACCCCTTGCGATTACCCCCCCCCCCTCCCCCTATCACAGTTTCACTGAATGCAGTGATCATATATGTATGATCACTGTATTTAGTGTCAGTGTGACAGGCAGTTAGTGTTAGGTCCAGGGTAGCCCCCGTACCCCCCCCCCCTAATAAAGTTTTAACCCCTTGATCACCGCCCTAGTTAACTCTTTCACTCCCTATTGCCAGCATCACTAAGCGATCATTTTTCTGATCGCTGTATTAGTGTCGCTGTTTTGGCCTAAATGTTTGACTAAAATTTAGTTTATTTGATTTTTCTTATAACAAAAAGTAAAAAATATTGTTTTTTTTTTCAAAAATGTTGCTCTATTTTTGTATATAGCACAAAAAATTAAAATCGCAGAGGCGATCAAATACCACCAAAAGAAAGCTATATTTGTGGAAAGAAAAGGACGCAAATTTTATTTGAAAACCACGTCGCACGACCGCGCAATTGTCAGTTAAAGCGACGCAGTGCCAAATCGCAAAAAGGGGCCTGGTCCTTTACCTGCATTTTGGTCCAGGTCTTAAGTGGTTAAAGAGCGTATCTGAAAACCATTGACAACGTTGACACCTTCTTTCAACTTAGGTCTATAAAAGAGCATTACGAAAATGGAGGGGGAGTGCTGGAACCCTAGGGGTATCCTATTAAAGGGGTGTTCCACCCCAAAATGGAACTTCCACTTTTTGGAATCCTCCCCTCTTTCGGTTTCACATTTGGCACCTTTCAGGGGGGAGGATGGAGCAGATACTCGTGTAATACAGGTATTTGCTCCCACTTTCCGGGAAAGAGATCACCGCAGCAACTATGGTGACCGTGGTGAACTACACAACGTCCGGCACCTACTCCCCCCCTCTGTCTTCTGGGAGACACACGGGTCCCAGAAGATAGCAGGGACCAGTGGGATAGCACAGTGCGACTCGCACATGCGTAGTAGGGAACCAGTAAGGCCGGCAAGGCTTCACTTCCTGATTCCCTTATCGAAGATGGCGGCAGCAGCACCCGAGAGCTGGGGGACAAATCGGTTTCGGGACCCGACATCGCAGCCGCCCTGGACAGGTAAGTGGCCATATATTAAAAGTCAGCAGCTGCAGTATTTGTAGCTGGTGACTTTTAATATTTTATTTTCAGGAGGAACTCCGCTTTAATATGAGAGTTGCAGCAATATTTTGACAGAGGATCTGGACTCTTGGCTGGCAGCTTCTACACACCAAAGAATATTCAGAGTTTCCTTGATTTGTAACTGAATGAATCAGAGATTGAAGTGCCAAACCAAAAATAAATTGTCCAGATAAGAATTTATTCTGATATAGGATCAGATAATGTTTTATGGTTCAGCAATCACCTTCTTTATCCGGTTTTTCAGATCGTGGGGTTGCTCCTGATGATCTACTTTCTTCAGTTAAAATACTGAATAGTTTATTTTTTTATTCAGTCCTGTACATACAAGTCAATACTGGAGCCCATACATATTTCACAGAGTCTATTTATTAAAATACAAGTGGTCCGGTCTAAAGGTTTTTTGTTGGGTCAGTGCAGTACATGCTTTTTGCCATTTTCAAGCCCTGATGAAGGGAGTTATTTCTGGCCACCTGCTCCGTCAACCAGTCCCCTGCACAGCAGCTGTTGGGTGGGACTGTTGAGAAATGATGCACTCTCCACTGAGACAGACCTATAATTTTTCTATTCACAAAATTCCACTAATTGAAGAGCTCCACCTCTGCCACTGACACAGCTGGGGGCTTGTCAGACCTCTGCAAAGAGATTCACACAGAGTAAAGGTCCCACTCTGCAGCAGCTGGCAGGGGACAGACCTTTCTACTCTTTAAAAAACTTTCTACTCTTTACTACTACTGCTTTAGAAGGAAAATAAACTGAAAGACAATAAACACTGTTTGTTTTGATACAATGGAAATGTATTTAGTTGACCTAAATTGAGGGTTTAATAAGACTTTACCCTTTTTGCTGCCACCGATGTATGGTATATGTCCTCAGCAGCAGGGGGTTGACACACACTTCTGTCTGCTACAGCAGTTGGGATAGGTGTACATCCGACAAACTAATTGTCGGCTGTTGGATGGAAGTGATTGGGTGCACCGACACACCGACGCCCCTAGCACAGGAGCCTGAAGGTGCTGCCAGCTAGAGGGGGATGGAGATCAACAAACTTCTGTTCGTTGATCTACCTTACCTAGTAAGAACCCAAAAGTGACTTTTATTACATCACATTCAAATGTAGCTTTTACTTTCCCCAGACACTGTGGCCAGGAAAATAGCTAATGGAGTATGTTCTGTGCTTCACTAGCTTCAATATTGGTCAAAAAATGCCAGGAACACTAACTGCTTTCCATGCATTGGTCCATGGGCACATATTTCCCCAAACACAAGTTCCTCATTGTCCAGACCTATAACTGCAGAAGCTGGTTCTTATAGACTTTTACAGATTGTTGGCAGCAAGGCTGAATGGTGCACCTGTCCCTTTCACTTACACCTAAATGCTAGATTCTCATGAACATGGGCTAAACATTGTGAAGAACTAGAAAAATTCTGAAGAAACTGAAAACTAAAGAGAACTGGGGAGTTTTAAAAATGACCAATGAATAACAAGAAATATATTTATTTTACAAAGTATTTATTAGAATTTTGTAACTTTTTACAGTTACCAGCTCATAGGTGGAACTTCAAACACAAGAAAGCAACATACAGGTCTGTTACAGACAAGAGGTAGCTGGATTAAGGCGCACATGGCAAATGTCTAAAGTCAAACTAGGGCCCAGATTCACAAAGAACTTACGCCGGCGTATCTCGAGATGCGCGGCGTAAGTGTAAATTTGTGCCGTCGTATCTATGCGCCGTACCCACAGAACCAGATATGCCTGAAAATAGGCTTCTTCTGACCGACGTAACTTTTCGAAGCCGGCATAGCGTGGGCACATATTTATGCTGGGGGCATCTTGCGCTCCCATTGATTTTAGATTCAAATATGCAAATAAGGGAGATATGCCGATTCCCGAACGTACGTGCGCCCGGCGCATTTTTTTACGTTGTTTGCGTAAGGCTTTTTCCGGTGTAAAGTTACCCCTGCTATATGAGGCGTACGCAATGTTAAGTATGGATGTCGGGACAGCGCCAAATTTTTCGTTGTTTACGTCGTTTTGTTGGGCTTTCTTAAGGTAAATTTTAGACCGCACAGAAAATTATTTTGAATTATTTGATAACGAAGACATTCTTAAATACAAGTCAATCTATATGACATAGTCTATATTATGAAACATATTCACAGGGACGTATAATCATACAAAATAGCTAATTTATTGGTTGACAAAAATATGGATATTTACATGAAATTAGAATACCAGTTGCGTTACATGAATGACTTGCAATTCAATATAATACCCCCAAAATGGGCATGCAATACCTTTGATCTGTGTGTCATGGCAAGTTCTCAAAATAACTTTATACAAAAGACAATGCAACAACAGCGTCTATTTCACATACATAACCGTTACTTTACTGCAGGTAAGTAAGAGGCCAAAAATGTGAAATATATTGGACGTCTCTGTTTTGTCATTTAAAATTGGAACTATGTAAAAATATGAAAAGATAAAAATTGTACTCTTTAAGGAAAAATTACCAGTTATTGGTTATGAGAACAGACCATGATTACAAGATATTTAAGACTTCACTATTTCTAGGGAACAACAATATATTTCTGATAAAATAAAAATGGCATAATTACCCATTCCAAAATGGCTATTTGCAAATGACCAAAGTTAAAATGCAGTGGCTTCCTATGGTCCCTCATGGGATAACAATATGGCTTCATTCATCGTCCTAACGTGCGCCTCCCCCTATGGATGGGGTCTTCTTCCTTCTTCAGCTCATTGATCCATTTCCCTTTTCATTTTTCTGATCTCTTGCCTCTTGATCTTGATCATCCCTTCTCCTATGGGTTTATCTCTCTTTATATCGATCAGAACAATAGGACCATAAAATTATCCTAAGTTCTGCCTATCTAACAACTGTCCGTTATTCATAGGCTTCTGGTCTATATGGGAGTTCCTGTCAAGACGTGTCTGGTTCCTATTGGCTGACGATTTAATCATTGACTTGTTCTCTGAGCTTTGAGAACCTCAAGTAATATCACTTTCAACCACTAGGTGTTTTGCCTTTATTGTGAGATTATCTATATATATATACACACATATATTCATATACACATACAATTCTGGTATCTTTATATTATATAAAATACAACTAGCATATCTTTGATCCCTACATAACATGCTTCCATATTTCTTTATAAATGTATATTCCCAAAACATTCTTCTAAGCATGCATAAGTTTATATCTCTTAAACAATCATTTTGATATGTGTTTGATGGATACGTGTCACAGGTTACATTTTTATAATCACAATTTCATATATTTCATAATGTTAATTAGTTTCTTTAAAGCGGATGGCCCATTAAAAAATGTTTTTTAAAAGCCAGCAGCTACAAATACTGCAGCTGCTGACTTTTAAAAATAGGACACTTACCTGTCCTGGAGTCCAGCGGCGTCCACAGCAGAGGACGAGTGTTCGCTCGTCTCTCTGCTGCTCCCCCCTCCATCCACGGTGAAGGAACCAGGAAGTGAAGCGCTGTGGCTCCACTGCCCGGTTCCCTACGGCGCATGCGCGAGTCGCACTGCGCCCGCCGATTGGCTCCTGCTGTGTGCTGGGAGCCGAGAGTTCCCAGCACACAATGGGAAAATCCGACTTTTGCCCGAGACTGCGGGCCGGAAGTGGGTGCAGATACCTGTCTTTAGACAGGTATCTGCACCCCCCTCCCCCTGAAAGGTGTCAAATGTGACACCGGAGGGGGGAGGGTTCCGATCAGCGGATCTTCACTTTAGGGTGGAGATCCGCTTTAAAAACACTTCTATTGATAAAAAAAATTCTCCTACAATTCTTTCTTGTACAAATTTCTAAATTAGCGGATGCGATTATCATATATTTCCATCGGTCCTAAGATGTCATTGATAATCTAAACATTAATTTTCATGTCAACGTTAAAATATATCCTTTTAATATCAAGCGTCTTTTAAGATAATTCTGACTAGTTTCAGTTCAGACTTTGGACAAGGCATCATTCAAGGATATTTTAAGAGTGACACAGCGTGTTTAAACATTTCTTTACTTTAACACAATGGTTCTTGATGTGAGATGAACTGGGTTTCTCTGCTATTGTCTAAGAGACAGCTGAGACATTACTGCCTGTTTACCTTAGGGCAACCTGAAGCTGTTATCATTGTTTTTCAACTTTCTGAGTACACATCAGGCCTGGTCAGTTTAGCTATCAGTAGAAATATCCCTTATTGTGGATTGTCTCTTTAAACATCTCTTGTTTGGTTGTGAAAAGATGTCATTGTTCTAACTTTCACCCGAGCTTGTAAAAGTTATAAATAGCTGATGTATTGGGGGCTTTGTACATATGAGCCAAATGTGTTCCTTCTTCATTGACGCAATGACTTCCATATATAATCGTTCACATCAATTCTGAGGCCTATTGGACCTTAATTATTCCTCTAGTAAATATTAAATTATTGTTATTATATGTCAGAATTATAACAGTTTGCGTAAAACGTTCGCGAATAGGGCTTTGCGTAAGTTACGTTAACGTCGAAACCAATGAGTATTTGCGGCATAATTTTGAGCATACGCCGTTCGTTAGAAACGTCTTTTACGTCGGGTCATGGTTGATTACCATACAACACGCCCACTCCAAGCCTACTTAGAATTACCCGGGCTTGCGCCGGTCCATTTACGATACACCGTCGTAACTTAGGACGCAAGTGCTTTGTGAATACAACACTTACCTGACTAAGTTGCGGCAGCGTAGTGTAAAGAAGATACGCTACGCCTGCACAAAGATGCACCCAGGTACGTGAATCTGGGCCAATATGTGTAACAATAGGTCAATGCTCCCGATACCCATAAGGAGATAAGGTACATTGTAAGTAAGACCTGGTCATCTTCAGTAAAAATAAACCAACGTAAGTGGGGAGAGAGGATTCGAAGGGGGAGAAAAAAAGAGATGGGGGAGGGAAAAAGAGGAGGGCGACCTGTATGGCTCCTAAGAGGAAGTAAGAGCAAAGAAGTAACAGTAAGATAAGTAGGAGTAATAAAAGGACAGGGAGAGTATGGGGAGGGGAGGCCCCGCAGGATCCGGACAGAGGTCTAAGATTAAAGAGCATTAGGGGCCTATTCAGACCAAAAGCAGAATCAGTTAAGGCCATGAATGTATATCTATGGGTCCCATACTTATTGGAACTTAAAAATAGTCACAAACACAGCACCACTTCTCCTGCACTTGGGAGTGGACTCGCTCGGGAAGGATGTGCTATATGTCTCTCTTGGTTTCGATAAGGATAAGTCACGTCTTGCTGCCCTCTAAAGACTGAGGAAGTCTGATAGTCTTGGACCACAAGAAAAATAAAGGGCACACCGACCTAGTACATTGTCCTTAAACCATATTTTATTATTAAAAACGGTAAGTAATGTACTCACAAGTTTACAATTGGATAAAAGCTCATAACAAGGTAGAGCATCACGATATTCTTCGCATAGTACGAATGTGACGTTCAGTTAGTTCATAGTCCAACACATTGTAAAACAGGAGGTGAAGAGCCAATAGGCTAATGCGTTTTGAGGTTCAACCTCTTTCTCAGAGCCAAGAAGACTATTACTCTCACCCCAGTTATAAAGCAAATTACATAACCACTGCTCTGAAATGGGCATTTATCCTAAGCCCCTTGGGGGGGAGAATGCTCTTTCATCTGTCATCTGATCTGCATTCTACCAATATTTCCGTCCTATGCTTTATATGAAGATATACAGATAACCATATAAACATATGATTGTGACAGTCATAAAAATGAAAAGTATATAATTCTAAGCTTTATTTTAATTTTTTATTATTGTCACAATTTGACTTATAGGAACTTGGCATGGTTATCGGTCAAGATTGAGGTAAGCGTTTCATAAACCATAGTCCCCATGAGTCTACGCTATAAGCGGTCTGGGGTCATGTACATTAAATGCATTTTTCTGGGCAAAGATGTTCAGGGAATATTTAAAAGTGGCAAACCAAATACTGTTCCACGCCTCTCGGTGCCCAAGTCTTCCTCCCACGTCACCACATAAGGGAGGTTAACTGGAATTCATGGAGTTTACAAAATAAGCATAAAGGTAGGTCACAAGGCTTTTGGAATGTGGATCTTTACAGCAGCAATGTTCAAAGTCCTTGCAGCTTTGTTTGTTTTTAATTTAGGGGAATTGAACTTGGATGGGGATGCTCATCAATGAAACTCCATCCCAGTCCTCTCAGGCGTGCCTCCCAGTCAGGAGGACTGTGTGCACTCATCAGCCCTCTTGGCTGTTTCTTGTTCACTTGGAAACTTGCCTGGCAGTGCTTTCCCGCTGACCTCTCTTTGCTCCCGTGCCTCCTGGCCAGGACACCTCTGTATGTTTTGAGAAGGTTCTCGCCGAACCTGAGCAGAGGCACAAGGATATTCCCCTCCCCCCTAGACTGCCAAGCTCCCTCAAAGGCCACAACAGCCTAACACTCTATTTAAAGCTTCCACCCAAACTCTCCTCCCCAGCTGAGCTGATCCAGAGTATTTAAGGGGGCCTGCCTCCTGCCAAGTTGGGGATTGGTCAGGGCACTCAGAATACTCCAGGCAGCTCCACCTTACTTCCCGTCTCATTCTTCTAGAAGGTTCCAGTACATTCTAAAAGTAGGGGTGAGGTCTCAGTGATGCTGCCTGTGAGTCATGCAGCTCTCCCTGGATTACTGCCCAACCCAGGAAAAACACAGACATGCTTTGCTTACAGTCAGGCCTGCACAAATTTACCTACACTAAACAAAAAAATCTATTTACGCTTCTAGCACACTAGAGGGTGCTACACAGAAGATGTAATGCTGTATCGGAACTGGCAGGACCCTGAAAAAGTATAAAACTTCAGTATTAGATGAAAAGGAAGAACAGTCATGTACATGTGGTTTGGCAGAGTACATACAATTTGAAAATAAAATACCCCCAGACTTGAAACAGTAAGGCCGCGTGCACACGATCAGATGGGTCCGATGAAACTGGTCTGCAGACCAGTTTCATCGGACCAATTCGATGGTGTGTACGGCCTATCGGACCGTTGTCCGTCGGACCAAAGTTTTAAAACTTGCTTTAAAATCTGTCCGACGGACACCTGTCCATCGGACAGATTCGATGGTTAGTACGCAAAAACATTGGACCAAAAACCTGCGCATGCTCAGAATCAAGCATTGAACTTCGTTTTTTCAGCACGTCGTTGTGTTCTACGTCACCGCGTTCTGGTCTGATCAGATTTGTGGTCCGATGGTGTGTACACACATCAGACCACTTCAGCCTGGTCCGATGAAAATGGTCCGTCGGACCAGTTTCATCGGACCGGTCTGATCGTGTGTACGTGGCCTAAGTCTGTGCCAGGGTTGAGTTTGCATCATTTGGCCCACTTGTTTATATGTCTACATTCTAAAAACTGTGTGCTACATTACATTGCATTCCCTGCAGTGCAACAAACCAGAAAGGCAAGAGAAGATTGCATGCGTTATTCCTGTAGTTAACATATTGGCAGAGTTCTCCTTTATTGTAGAAAAAAAGGAAGATGCTGCTGATATAATCATCTTAGCGGGTGGTGTGAGTCACATTACGCACACGAGAAAATAGCGCTTGAAGATCAAGTGCTTTCAATTAACACGTCTGTATTTGTTGTCGTACATGACAGCCCCAACAAGTCATCTCAGTGCAGGAAGTATTTGTTGAAATGGAGCAGTAGATCATCGAGTCAATTTTGTTGAGATTAAGCTTGACGTTAATCGAGACTGAACAGAAAATTATGATTGATGCCACGAAGGTTAAAATGATAGTCTCAAGCTCCGTGTCATGGTAACATAAAACTTATACAATATGTCACTAGTCATTCGAGAAGATTACGCTGCTGTTTTCAAGGCCGGGGAAGTATACTATTTACTTTTCGAGTACAGTCAAATATGAAAGGAGCAATGACAAGGCGATCGCTGGTGTTTTTTGGTTCCGTTTACATCATCACTCTGCTAGATCAATAATACATTAAAAACTGATATAATATAGGATGCATTAAGGTGAAAAAACAAAAACCTTTACAACCCCTTTAAAGAAAATTTGAAGAAGCAATTCCTATTAAACAGTTGTAAATTTTTCTGCCGAAAAATGGTAGCAATGACCAGAGCTTTGACATGTTTTGCTGGAGTAGGGCACACTAGGAGGCAAAGATGCAATCATGTGCAAATATGTTGTGCATACTTGTACATTATGGCAAGAGCCTCTCCCAGTTAGCAAGATTTTGTTCTGTTTTCAATATCTACCTCTATATGGATCTCAATGAGGCTCCTGGCAGACTAAAGGGAAACTCTCAATCTCCAGCCTCCATTTTGGTCCTGTATCATGTAACATAAAGATGGCTTTCCTTTAGTCCATTCCATGCTGATACAAATATACAGAGAATTAATTAGCATTACTTTTGGAAGCACTCACTGCCAAGATGTTGGTAGCATGATGCAATACCTTACAATGACCTTACAATACTTACCTGGCAGGGGAGACACCATGATCATGAAGGTGGTTCTCCCAGGGCGAGGCTCGGCCATTGCACTCCGGCTGTGCTAATCGTGGTGTCTTCCCTGCCGTTTCTCGGCCTTTTGGCTAAGATCAAGAGTAGTATCTGTTCTTATCAGTCTTCAGAGGAGAGCTGAAGCACCTCCTACATGGGGAGGGTGGATGCAATCCAATGATGTCATTGAACCTGGAAGGATGGTTTCAGCAGTGACTATGTCGTGCTGATGCCGTGATAGATACTGGGGGCTTTCAATCTCCTCTCCACTATACCTTTCCCCCACTTTATTTTATTCATAGCTTATGTTTGTCACGTTTTTGTATTTTTTCTGTTTGTGCACGTTATTTGTTCACTGTGTGATTAGTAGGGTGCGGGTCCTCGGGCCAGCCCTGAACATCTTGGGAGTGGGTGGACATAGCCTTCACCTAGTACTGGGAGGGTTCTGTTTCGGCAGACCCTCCGAGAAAGTTGGGTCCATGTCGGCTTCGGTTGCGCGGACCACAGTACCTTAGTCCCCGTCTGGAGCCTAACCCCCCGGGGGATCGGGGTTTGGGTCCTTTTTCACAGGAGGACCACTTGACGTTGCATACCTTACAATGACCAGTCATAGTAATAATGTCAACAATGTACACCTAATGAGAGTGTGTTGAAGGCTTAAGATCTTGGACTTCTGCCAGGAGGTTCCTCATATACCTGGACCTGTCAAAGTCACTGGCCACTGCTCAATGAAATTGCATTAACCTGACTTCATTACATTTCTCTAATTAATAAATGGCTTTTAGTTTTGTGTGTATTGGTGACTAGGGGGTTCTTCATGATGGGTTAATACTTTACCAGTACAATTGGTTCCATCTAAGATAAATATTCCCAGGCCAGCAGATTCAGAATCACCAGAGTAGCTCCAATCCTAAAAATGTATCTAAAATTAAAGGTCAGGAAAAGTTTAATGATGATATGTATGCAGGTGTACTTCTCTTTGATTAGACCGCTCTGGGAAATTGGTCCAAGTTTAGCTGTAAAAGGCAGATTTAGATGGGTCAGTAAGGGGCTGAATCTAAAGTGCTTTCTTCCTTGGTGAGTTTTATTAAAACTTCTTCAGCTTTGACAAGCGGTAAATGTTAAAATGTCTGATTTATGATGTTGGTTTTTAATCTTAAAGCAAAAAGCAGCATCTCAAAAAACAATTACAGATATGACATGACCAACAAATTGCTTTGAAATGGTAGCCAGTTGATCTTATTAGAACAATCAAGCAAAATATGTATTATTTTTTATTTTTATTTTAATGATACAATATACTATCCCCCTCCTTTTTACTTGAATGTAAAGTCTCAAAACAATAATGCAAATTTAACTGCTTTAAAATATTAAGCATACAGTATATTGGTAAGTTAGAGTCACACTAGAATGCTTTTGCACATTTGGTGATGTCACCTGAAGTCACATGATCAAGTGCAATAGATGCATTGGAACGTGTCCTTGTGTAGCTTTTAAGAGAAGGGTCATGTCATGTTTACTTGTCATTATTTTGACCCTAGTATGGCAAAAGGAGCTGCTGCGGTGGAGGAATGAGGTAATTGTGGAGTCACTGCAACTGGAGAATCACAGTTGTTCTACATCAGGCTAGTCCAAGCCACTGAAATCTGAAGCTGGTGTGTTCAGGCATCTAGAGCAGTGTTTTTCAACTCCAGTCCTCAAGGCACACCAACAGGTCATGTTTTCAGGCTTTCCATTATTTTGCACAGGTGATTTGATCAGTTTCACTGCCTTAGCCCTGGTTCACACTGGGCTGCGGGAGTGAAATCGCGCGATTTCAGCTGAACTCGCGCAATTTTACTCCCTCTGGCAGTCCCTATTTCGGCGTGATTTAGGAGACATCTGTGCAGGGTTCGGCACAGATGTCAATGTAAATCGCGTCCTGAAATCGCAAAAAGTAGTACAGGAACTACTTTGTCATTGCCGGCAATTGCCGCCGATTTGAGATGCGATTTCACATGTGAAATCGCATCTCAAATCGAACTAAATCGTACCCAGTGTGAACCTAGAAGCTTTATTGTTTTTTTATTTTTATTATTTAAAGTGACTTTAAAGTAAATCTGTTGCCAGGCTATAGGAACTCACATGTTTAATTCTCCTAACAGGCAGTAAGAAAAAGTTTGAAACAAGCCCTCACTGACCACTGTATCCACAGGCATTGTGGAGAAATTCAAAGTGGAAGGAAAGCCAAATACTTTTTTGGATAAAACAAAGAACCATTATCTTACAAATCATGATTTAATTCCGCTAAATGACATGCTGGTTTTTGGATTGTGAAACCTTTACATATGGAAATAGAGGCCCACCCAGGATAGTTGGCATTATGGGTTGTCAACATGACATAATAAAATAATCCAACTCAGCCACAACCCACCCCTCAGACCCTTTTAATGTGCGAGGTTAATTCTGCAACACCTTCTCCAGGGACAAGAAAATGTTGCTGCCCTTTACCATTAGGATTATTAAAGCTGAAGTATAGGGGTTTTTTTTGTTTGGTATTCTACACCAGGGACATAACATACCTATAATATGTGGTATCCTGCTGGCTGCATTTTACAGTAGAAATCTTCCCTTCACTGATGTTGGATCCTGCTTGTTGAAGGCTTTCCAGCGCTGCATGAGATAAGAGATGTGGTTGTGGCTATGAAAGTCTTCCACCTTTGCAGTTGCTTATGTCTGTTTTATAATACCTTTTCTGTAAATATTTTGTGCACTTTTTTCTTTCCTTTCATTAAAGTAATATGCTTTTCATTAAAGTATAAGTCTCCTGAATCTCCTAATGCTCCAACTAGAAATTAAGAACACTGCCACTACAAGGGGCGGACTGACAACTCATGGGGCCCCCGGGCAATAGAAGATTATGGGGCCCCCAGGCTTACAGATGGCCACCAAGCCAGATGGCAGTACAGAGGCGGGGCAGCTAAAATCTCGTGATTTTCACATCAAAAGCATGTAGGTTTTGGACATATCAGGGACAGATGTAAAAAAAACACAGATTTTTACATACTGTCCCTGGTTTTAATGAGCCTGGCAACCCTGATGGGGCCCCCTAGTGGCATGGGGCCCTCGGGCAGTGCCCGAGTTCCTCAATGGTCAGTCCGCCCCTGGCCACTACCATAGTGTAAACTCTGTTGCGTGGACCGGGAGGCACATCGACACCTTTGAGGTAAGTAATTTATAGCGTGGCAACGAGTAATACATTTTTTTAAAGGTCAGAATTGCAACTGAAAAGGCTGTAAACAGTGTGTGTTTCCATTAAAACATGTGGTGAAGGCTACCCGGTTAGGGATGAGCCGAACACCCCCCCCCCCCCCCGGTTCAGTTTTCAGCAGAATATACGAACAGGCAAAAAGTTTGTTCGAACATGCGAACACTGTTAAAGTCTATAGTACAAGAAAATTAAAAATCAAAAGTGCTAATTTTAAAGGCTAATATGCAAGTTATTGTCATGAAAAGTGTTTGGGGACCCGGGTCCTGCCCCAGGGGCCATGTATCAATACAAACAAAAAGTTTTAAAAACTGCAGTTTTTTCAGGAGAAATGACTTTAATAATGCTTAAAGTGAAACAATAAAAGTGAAATATTCCTTTAAAGTTTGTACCTGGGGGGTGTCTATAGTAAGCCTGTAAAGTGGCACATTTTAGAACAGTCCCTGCAAAAAATTAAATTTCTAATGGAAAAAAGGTAATTTAAAACTACTCGCGGCTATAATGATTTGTCGGGTCCTGGCAACACAAAGGTAATTGAAAAAACTGCATGGGTTCCCCTCCCCCAGTCCATTACCAGGCCTTTTGGGTCTGGTATGAAGATTAAGGGGAACCCCGAACCAAAATGAAAAAAAAATGTGTATGGTTCCCCTCGAATTCCATTCCAGGCCATTCAGGTCTTTGGGGGAAACCCCACACCAATTTTTTTTTAAATGGCGTAGGGGTCCCCTCAAAATCCATACCAGACCCTTCAGGTCTGGTATGGATTTTAAGGGGAACCCGTGCCAAAATAAAAAAAAAATGGCATGGGGTTCCCCCCAAAGATCCATACCAGACCCTTATCTGAGCACAGAACCTGGCAGGCCGCAGGAAAAGAGGGGGGACGAGAGAGCGCCCCCTTCCTGAACCGTACCAGGCCACATGCCCTCAACATGGGGAGGATGCTTTGGGGTCTGGACCCCAAAGCACCATGTCCCCATGTTGATGGGGACAAGGGCCTCATCCCCACAACCCGGTGGTTGTGAGGGTCAGCTGTCACGTGACCCCCAGATCCCGCCACCGTATGTGAATTGGTAACGGGTACATTGTACCCCTACCATTTCACAAAAAAACTTTCAGAAATGTTAAAATAAAAACTGGAGACAGCTTGGGACAAGTCCTTTATTTAAAAAAAAATGAAATAAAAAAATATTCCATGTGTGTAATCCATTCTCGAGCGGAAGATACGGAGAAACGATCCTGCCATGGGAGGCACCCGCCAAATGACGCTTCACCGCCGTGACAGCTCTTAAATAGCTGAGGGCAGGGCCACCCGTCACGTGGGAAACACTTTACTGCATCTCTACTTGAACATTATATATACTGTATATATATATATATATATATATATATATATATATATATATATACACACCTGCCGCACCAATCTAACCAAAGAAATACCATTGACTTGATACTGCACCTTATTGGATATAGTTAATGAGCTCCAACTGCTAGCGAGGACCATCAGGCCTGCAACTAGGGCATTACTGCCTTTATTACTTAAAGGGCCCTCATACTGTTCTTGTTCAATTGATCTCTCATTAGGATTAAAGTTGAACAGGCCTGCCTGGGTTTCCCCTTTAGAAGTCTTGCCAGAAATCATTTTTTAACTCTTGCTTATCTTTTCAGGTCATATTCAAGTGGTACTCCATTGTAAATATGTGTATATAAAACACTGTTATCTTCAGATTGTTTTAGTTTGTAGTATTGTGGAGGAATTTTTCTTCTGAACTAGGACTATTATCTGAATTTCAGTTGATCTATTACCTCCTTGTGCAACAGTCTTCCTTGAGTTATTCAGTAAACTTTATTAGAATGTAAACTCATTGAGTGGATTGACTTATTACTTTAACGTGGTGCAAAGATGTCTGAACCCAGAGTGACAAATTATAGTACCTAAAAACCTCCATAGGCGAAGCTTTAAAAATGTCTACAGTTTAGAGTTACAGAGGAGGTCTTGTGCTATAATTATTGCTTTTGCTCTACCAATCATGGCGATCATGTGCTGCATGGCATCCCAGTGTTGCATGGCAGGAATCCCAACCTGCCGGATCAATAAGATTGTAACAAATTTCTAACCTTTCCTATCAACAATTCCCTGTGGCACAGGTTATAAGACCAGTGCCTACTTGACCCCATATGGGACCATCTCAGAGTCTAGCAGGTAAAGGGCAGCTTTTAGAAGCCCCAAGAAAAGGAAATGCGCATATAACAATCTTTTTTATATTTATTCCAAAATAATGGTACCATAAAAAAAACACAAAGCTGGATGCCCTTTAAGCAAACATTTCTAAGAGAATAGGCTGTGAATAATACATAAATGCTGGTGGCAGTGGCATTAGCAGGTAATGTAGTTGGCATATATTCCAATTTCAGGCAAACAACGCCGGTCGCCCTGACGTCTTCAGTCTCACAAACGCTGGTTAAGGATATTACGTTTTAGGAACTTTCCCTGACATTTAAATATAAGAAGTGAATTAAAACACTGACGAGACTCAGTCATTTCTAGGTATTATACTTTAGCTTATCCATGTTAATTTAGCGTTTTTTTTTCTCTCCTTTATCCCAAGGTTCCTCCAGCGTCTTACTGATTGCCTGGAACTGCAGTGACTGACTTTTAATTCTACCTTGCCTTGAGCAAAGATTAACTTTTGTGCTGTGCTCATGACAGCCAATTGGATGTGCTCTAGTGTTGCCCTCTCTGTAGCAATGCACATCTCAGCTTTATTTCACCCCGGATGCCATTCAGTTAAACCTGAATTGTAAAGAGAGATTTAAGTAGAGGGACGTAATAGTGTATTTTAAGAGCACATACTTTTTAGGTTATAAATGTAAAGTTAAAGCCCCTTTAAACCTTCAGTTTAACCTCTTTCAATGTAAAGCATATATGATGTGGCAATAAAGTTGGGCTTTAAAGCTTAGCTACTGGACATATGCATCAATGGCGGTATGAGGTTGTGTACACAGAGAACCCTCACTGCATGCTCCCAGCATACTGACTGAGCTGTCACTGATTTCCTTTACAGGATGTCTCTTTAACGAGACCCTTGCTCGCTCGCTTCTGCTCTCCCGACACTCCTCTGCTACTATTGGATCAGATTGCAGATCGCAACGTCTGATGGTTCAGTCATCCAAGGTTCCGGGATCCGAACTACAGCTATGTGCCATTTGAGATCCATTAGAACAAACACCAGGCAGGCTGTATGTAAGTTGAAACAGGACTCTTTTAATGGAAGTACACAACACACTTTTATACAGAATTTGGAACATCCCGCGCCCAACAACCGCTTTCCTATTGGTCAATTGTAAAGTCCATGCAGTCCCCCTTCAGGTCCTCTTCCATGCAAATGAGGACTTCAAAATGACTCAACAGAGATTGGTCGGATATTTTGAATAGAATTACTGCTATGTGTATTGAGACAGAAGCCCCAGGGGGCAATCAATGTACACAATAGCCATACACAGAACAATGAGGCCGTCTGGAGAGGGAGTTACCCTTAAGACATGGCAGAGACCCCCCACTGTGAAACAGATTTCAAGTAGAAACATTTTAGCATTCCGAGGTCCATGACAGTCTCCAACTTACAAGCATACCTCAATGCACTGTTAAATTGGTCAACTATGTGGCAAATGAGGTTTATTGTTGATAAATGTAAAGTTATGCACTTTGGGGCTAAGAATTTGAACACATCATACATACTAAGAGGAGAACAGCCAGGGGAGTCAATGGTGGAGAAGGATCTGGGGGTTTTGGTAGATCATGAGTTTAACAGCAGCATACAATTCCAAGCTGCAATTTCCAAAGCAAACAAAATATTTTCTTGTATTAAGAGGGTATGGGCTCCAGAGAGAGAGATATAATCCCCCCCCCCCCCCGTTCAAATCATTAGTATGACCTCATCTGGAATATGCAGTTCAGTTTTGGGCATCAGAGACTAGTTGCTATACAGAAGCCTCCTCCCATTGAAGACTAGGGGGTCATGTTCCTCTTGACTTTCTATCCCCTGCTATGCCACTGCGGCTGGGAAGCGAAAACAGACTGCACCTGCCTACAAGCACATGTAATTTACCAATCCCGACACTTTAGTTCACATTCTTCCCAGGTATAGCTCAAAGGATTGGCAATAGATACCATGAAGAGACAAGTACAATCATTTTTTTTAAACATGACTTTTACAACTTCATGGCAAACTGCAGGCTATACAGCTTCACACCAATTCCAGTAGCATTTGCCGGAACTTCATCTCTGCAGAAAGGGTCCCACCAAATCCTATAGGGGCCAACCAAAGAATCAAACTCATGACTTCTTAGGCTCTTCACTTGAACTCCCAAACTCTCTGACTTAACCCACTATTTCGAATCCTAGGGAAATATGCAACCTAGTGGCCAAACTGGAATTTTTTCTAGAACCCCCTTACAATCTTAGAACCAGAACTGGAACCAGGTACATGCTTGAAAGGAGTACAATAAAGTAACATAGAGCACCAATAACAGCAGTTTCCATATTGACAGAAATCTCTAACTGGTGCAGACACTGCAATACAGCATCTCTTGCGACGTCAAGTTATTTTTTCTACAGCTCAGTATGCCCTTCTACCCCCTACTAAAGCTTCAGATCTGTGTGTACAATAAAAATTAGAGAGCTGGAAAGCAGCTGAGTTACTAATGAGAGAAGGGAGCAGTAGGAGCTGATCCTCTGAGTCACCACTGAGAGGGAGGAACAGGGGGAGCTTAGCTGGTAAGTCACTGTTGGGCGGGGGGAGCCGAGCTATTGGGTCACTACTGGGAGATAGGAGTAGAGAGAGTTGAGACGCTACATTACTGCTGGGAGGGGAAGGCCAGGGTAAGTTAGCAACTAAGCCAGTGTTGGTAGGGGGAGCGGCTAAAACTGAGCTGCCATGAGAACAAGTTGAACAACTTTGATGCTTCGCCTTTGAATTTGGAAAACAAATATTTTTTAAAGTGCCTATAGCTACATAGATCACTGATGGCTTATTTAAAGCTCATTTACTGTTTGCTAAGAAAATGCAACTTGATTGTTGATAGTCTGGTCACATATTCTTTTTAAGGTTGTTTCTGCTATTAACGCACCTTTACAATAACATTATCCTGTTCTGACAACCATTATTTATACCTCTTTTGGCATTCATCATAAGGCCACATGTAGACTAAATTATAGGCTGGCATCTGGCCTACAAAATATATCTCTGTTTAATTTTCCCAAAGACAGCATTGTCCTTGTACAAAGTGTAAAATCCCATCCCTCTCTCTACAGGAAGACTCTGTAAGCTGGACAATTTCTGGGGCCAATGTGTAATGTCAGAATTAAATGCTGAAGCCTTGTGACCTTTCATGGAAAGGCTTCTCTTTGAACTTTCCAGCAGTTGTGTGTAGAAGACATGTGTTTTTGTTTCATGTGGCTTCATATTAAGGCAGTTATCCAACTTAAGCTATCTGTGTGTCCTTGGGAAGGAGAGAATTGTGTAAGCGTAAGATGGCGGATAGCGAATGTCATCAGCAAGGCTTAGCTCATCTGCCTAGCAGGGAGGCTTAAGTCTGATTGTCAGTGGCATTATGAATGTGTCATTTGCTTCAAACACTGTATTTTTAAGGGGATTAGCATGGTTTGATAGAACACAGAAGAAATTCAGCTTACATTCTGCTTTTGGGAAAGACAGGCTTTGGAATCATAGATTTTCTTAAACTACGTCAATAGTAACTTTTGTGCTCATAGAAATTGCCAGAAAACTCTGATCATTCACAAAAAGCAAAACAAGTGTATTTTCCCCTGCTGTTTATTTAAAGGTCACCGCTATGTAACACTCATAATCCAGAGTCGCATAGTAGCGGAAATGCCTTTTCAGTGCCTTGGCATTTTGAGATAATAATATAAACTTGACCAAAAAAAGTAATATTCAATGTGACTACTACATTTTTACTTTATTTGTGCTCTATTTTTCAATTACTGTATTTCATAAACAGTCCCCCTGCAGTAATTATCTATAAGTGTATACTCATTGACGGGTAGATATTATGATAAGGGGTTGTTCTGGTTTCCCAACAAGATGGCAGACCATATCCAGACTGGTGGATTTATCGTCAACTGTCAGGATGAGGACAGCATCTTCATATCCTTCTGGAAAACTTTATTATCTTCACATGTAGTCTGTTCCTCTCTGTCTTCTACTTTTTTGAGCACGCTAAGAAAATTAAACTGCAGAAATATATACTTACTACTGGGACTAATGGCTAGACAAGTAAAGATATACTTTAAACACACCAAACTCTTAATAGTATATTTAGAAAACCAAAAGGAATCAAATAAGACAACTTCCTTGGTGGGACTCAAAGCTAAGGGGGGACTTTGATCTAAGGAAAGAGAGTCTAGTACAGGATTATTAGGCAAATTAGTATTTTGACCACATCATCCTCTTTATGCATGTTGTCTTACTCCAAGCTGTATAGGCTTGAAAGCCTACTACCAATTAAGCATATTAGGTGATGTGCATCTCTGTAATGAGAAGGGTTGTGGTCTAATGACATCAACACTCTATATCAGGTGTGCATAATTATTGGTCAACTTCCTTACCTTTGGCAAAATGGGTCAAAAGAAGGACTTGACAGGCTCAGAAAAGTCAAAAATAGTGAGATATCTTGCAGGGGGATGCAGCACTCTTAAAATTGCAAAGCTTCTGAAGCGTGATCATCGAACAATCAAGCGTTTCATTCAAAATAGTCAACAGGGTCGCAAGAAGCGTGTGGAAAAACCAAGGCGCAAAATAACTGCCCATGAACTGAGAAAAGTCAAACGTGCAGCTGCCAAGATGCCACTTGCCACCAGTTTGGCCATATTTCAGAGCTGCAACATCACTGGAGTGCCCAAAAGCACAAGGTGTGCAATACTCAGAGACATGGCCAAGGTAAGAAAGGCTGAAAGACGACCACCACTGAACAAGACACACAAGCTGAAACGTCAAGACTGGGCCAAGAAATATCTCAAGACTGATTTTTCTAAGGTTTTATGGACTGATGAAATGAGAGTGAGTCTTGATGGGCCAGATGGATGGGCCCGTGGCTGGATTGGTAAAGGGCAGAGAGCTCCAGTCCGACTCAGACGCCAGCAAGGTGGAGGTGGAGTACTGGTTTGGGCTGGTATCATCAAAGATGAGCTTGTGGGGCCTTTTCGGGTTGAGGATGGAGTCAAGCTCAACTCCCAGTCCTACTGCCAGTTTTTGGAAGACACCTTCTTCAAGCAGTGGTACAGGAAGAAGTCTGCATCCTTCAAGAAAAACAAGATTTTAATGCAGGACAATGCTCCATCACACGCGTCCAAGTAATCCACAGCGTGGCTGGCAAGAAAGGGTATAAAAGAAGAAAAATTAATGACATGGCCTCCTTGTTCACCTGATCTGAACCCCATTGAGAACCTGTGGTCCATCATCAAATGTGAGATTTACAAGGAGGGAAAACAGTACACCTCTCTGAACAGTGTCGGGGAGGCTGTGGTTGCTGCTGCACGCAATGTTGATGGTGAACAGATCAAAACACTGACTGAATACATGAATGGCAGGCTGCATGAGTGTCCTTGCAAAGAAAGGTGGCTATATTGGTCACTGATTTGTTTTTGTTTTGTTTTTGAATGTCAGAAATGTATATTTGTGAATGTTGAGATGTTATATTGGTTTCACTGGTAAAAATAAATAATTGAAATGGGTATATATTTGTTTTTTGTTAAGTTGCCTAATAATTATGCACAGTAATAGTCACCTGCACACACAGATATCCCCCTAAAATAGCTAAAACTAAAAACAAACTAAAAACTACTTCCAAAAATATTCAGCTTTGATATTAATGAGTTTTTTGGGTTCATTGAGAACATGGTTGTTGTTCAATAATAAAATTAATCCTCAAAAATACAGCTTGCCTAATAATTCTGCACTGTATAAGGGGAACTGATGTAAGAGGAGACTCTAAATTAAAGCAGGACTTTGATCTAAAGAGGGAGTCACCCAGATCAGAGATAACATTATGACCACATGAATTAACTTTGATTATCTCGTTACAATGACATCTAAAAGTGGGTGGGATATATTAGGTAGCAAGTGACAA
The DNA here is from genome assembly GCA_029574335.1 of Rana kukunoris. Classification (NCBI taxonomy): domain Eukaryota; kingdom Metazoa; phylum Chordata; class Amphibia; order Anura; family Ranidae; genus Rana; species Rana kukunoris. The sequence goes on along the minus strand of CM056050.1, from coordinate 575,886,628 downwards.
TGTTATCCCTCAAGGTGATATGTTGAAAGCAAAGAAAATGAGAAAGCGTACGGGTTTGGGTGACTTTGACAAGGGCCACATTATAATGACTAGGTATGAGCCGAACACCCCCGCAAAAGGTTCGCACCAGAACCGTCGAACAGACTGACCGTTCGCGCAAACATTTAGAACCCCATTAAAGTCTATGGGACTCGAACGTTCGAATTCAAAACGCTCATTTTAAAGACCAATATTCAAGTTATTGTTGGAAAACATATTTGAGAACCCAGGTCTTGCCCCAGGGAACATGTATCAATGGAAAAAAGTTAAAAAAAAAAACGGTAGTTTTTTCAGGAGCAGGACTCCTGAAAAAAACGACTATTTTTAAAACTTTTTATTCCATTGATACATGTTCCCTCGGGCAAGACCCGGGTTCTCAAAGATGTTTTCACAGGCAAACTATAGACACCCAGCAGGTACAATATTTAAAGGAAATTTTCATTTTTTTATTTAAGCATCATTAAAATCACTGCTCCAGGAGCAGTGATTTTATTGATGCTTAAATAAAAAAATAAAAAAAATTCCTTTAACCACTTGAGACCCGAGCCTGTTTTTCAGATTCGGTGTTTACGAGACTAAAACAGTTTTTTTTGCTAGAAAATTACTTAAAACCCCCAAACATTATATATTTTTTTCCTAACGCCCTAGAGAATAAAATGGCAGTCATTGCAATACTTTTTCTCACACCGTATTTGCGCAGCGGTCTTACAAGCGCACTTTTTTTGGAAAAAATTCACTTTCTTGAATTAAAAAATAAGACAACAATAAATTTGGCCCAATTTTTTTATATATTGTGAAAGATAATGTTACGCCGAGTAAAATGATACCCAACATGTCACGCTTAAAAAGTGCGCCCCCTCGTGGCATGGCGTCAAACTTTTAGCCTTAAAAATCTCGATAGGCGATGTTTAAAAAATTCTACAGGTTGCATTTTTTTAGATACAGAGGAGGTCCAGGGCTAGAATTATTGCTCTCGCTCTAACGATCGCGGCGATACCTCACTTGTGCGGATTGAACACAGTTTTCATATGTGGGCGATACTCGCATATGCGTTCGCTTCTGCGCGCGAGCTCGTCGGGACGGGGCGTTTAAAAAAAAAAAATTTTTGTTTTCTTATTTGTTTTAATTTATTTTTACATTTTTTACACTGAAATAAAAAAAAAAAATTGATCACTTTTATTCCTATTACAAGGAATGTAAACATCCCTTGTAATAGAAAAAGCATGACAGGTCCTCTTAAATATGAGATCTGGTGTCAAAAAGACCTCATATTTAAACTTAAATGCAAAAGAACAAAAAGAAAAAAAGTAAATAAAAAATATGTCTCTTTAAGACGCTGTGCGGGACTGACGTTTTGACGTCACTTCCGCCCAGCAGAGGTATGGGGACGGCTGAGGGACATTTTTCCCTCAGTCGCATCCCCGGACAGACGACGAGCAGACCCGATTGCCTCCGCCGCTACCGACGGCAACGGTAAGCGGCGGAGGGTGCAGGAGAGCGGCGGGAGGGGGGGCACCCTCTCCCGCCACCGATAACGGCGATCTCGCGGCGAATCCGCCGCGGAGACCGCCATTATCGTGTACAGATTCGCCCCATGAAGAGATGGATATCTCGGATGTGGCAGCAGCTGCTGCCGTTACCGAGATATCCATCTTTAAAAAAATGACGTATTTTGACGATGGGGCGGATCTGAAGTGGTTAAATATTGTACCTGCTGGGTGTCTATACCTGTGATAACGTCTTTAAATAGCACAATCACCTGCCTGCCAGTAAATTAGGAAGAACTGATCTATCTAAGCTATACAGTGTATAAATATATGTACAACTCCTAGGGATGTATATATATCCTCTACACACTGTAAATTAAGCTAAACTGACTAGCTTGCCTGCCTGCTCTATCTAGCTATATAAAAAGACTATCTCTCTGTCTCTCTGACTGCTCTCATTAACAATCGCAACACACTACACAAGGCCGCCCAGCAGGCGGCCTTATATAGTGTGGGGCATGTGCTAAAGCCCTGAGCCATAATTGGCCAAAGCCACCCTGGCTTTGGCCAATTATGGCTCTCCGTTTTTTGCATGCTTTGATTGGCCAAGAATGCAGGGTCATAGTGCATGTTTGGCCAATCATCAGCGCGCAATGCCGCAGTAAATTATGAGACGTTGCGCGTCACTCGAATTTGGCGTGAACGACCCGTTTTGTTCGAAATTCATCGAACGTACGAACAGACAATGTTCGAGTCAAACATACGTTCGTATCGAACGTGGAGCTCATCCCTAATAATGACTAAATGACTGGGTCAGAACTAGTGTTGAGCAGAATATGCCATATTCGAATTCGCGATATATCTCGAATATATAGTCGAATATTCGACATATATTCGCTAAATACGAATATTCGTGATATTTTTTGGAAATTAAATGATTGCGAATTTTTCGCGAATTTTTTGCGAATTGCGAATTGCGAATTGCGAATGCGAATATTCAAGAAATGCGGAATGGAGCACTCTGATTGGCTCAGAATATTCGTGATATATTACAATATAAAATAATTGCGAATATTCGAGAAATGCGGAATGGAGCACTCTGATTGGCTCAGAATATTCGTGATATATTACAATATAAAATAATTGCGAATATTCGAGAAATGCGGAAGGAGCACTCTGATTGGCTCAGAATATTCGTGATATATTACAATACACAATAATTGCGAATATTCGAGAAATGCGGAAGGAGCACTCTGATTGGCTCAGAATATTCGTGATATATTACAATACACAATAATTGCGAATATTCGAGAAATGCGGAAGGAGCACTCTGATTGGCTCAGAATATTCGTGATATATTACAATACACAAAAATTGCGAATATTCGGCAAATGCGGAAGGAGCACTCTGATTGGCTCAGAATATTCGTGATATATTACAATATAAAATAATTGCGAAATTTCGAGAAATGCGAAATGGAGCACTCTGATTGGCTCAGAATATTCGTGATATATTACAATATAAAATAATTGCGAAATTTCGAGAAATGCGAAATGGAGCACTCTGATTGGCTCAGAATATTCGTGATATATTACAATATAAAATAATCGCGCGATATCGCTATTACGGAATAATCGCATTGCGATTTTTCGGCAATATAAAATGAGCGCTGCAGCTACTCGGCCCAAGGTCTCTAATCATACCAGCAATGCTTTTAGACGTCGATGGGGATCTCTAGGATGTGATCTGTTCTAAAAAATTTTTTAAAACATTCGAATATTCGAAATAGCGAATATTCGCCGCGATATTCGCGTTATTCGCGAATACTCGAATATGCAATATTCGTAGCGAATATTCGCAATGCGAATATTCGTGAGCAACACTAGTCAGAACATCTCCAAAACAGCAGCTCTTGTGGGATGTTCCTGATCTGCAGTGGTCAGGACCTACCAAAAGTGGTCCAAGTAAGGAAAACCGGCAAACCGGTGACAGGATCATGGACAACCAAGGCTCATTGATGTACATGGGGAGTGAAGGCTGGCTTGTGTAGTCCTATCCAATAGAAGAACTACTAAAGCTCAAATTGTTGAAAAAGTTAATGCTGGTTCTGATAGAAAAATGTCAAAACACACAGTGAATCGCAGTTTATTGTTTATGAGGCTGCAAAACTGCATACCAGTCAGGCTGCCCATGCTGAAGGCCAAAGGCACCTACATTGAACACACGAGCATCAGTACTGGATTACAGAACAATGGGAAAAGGTGGCCTTGTCAGATGAATTCAAGAATGGTTTGAGCTGGTTTGAGCTCCAAATTCTCCAGATCTCAGTCCAATTAAGCATTGTGAGATGTGCTGGAAAAACAAGTCCGATCCATAGAGGCCCCACCTCACAACTTACAGGACTTAAAGGTTCTGCTACTAACAGCTTGGTGCTATACACCACAGCATGCCTTCAGAGGCATAATTGAGTCCATGCCTCAATTAGTTATAGTGGGTGGTGTTCTGGAAAAGCATAGATACACAACTCCTATCCTCGTATTGATTAGTGGTTCCACATTAATAATACCTACTGCAGTAGGGAACAGACACAAAAAGATACACTTAGCATTAGATATGTGCATTCCCGTTCGTACGAATGTTATTTTCGTACGAAAATGTTCATTTTCGTACCCGCGGGATAATGTGTACATACGAAAAAATGAAAGCACCAAAATACGAAAACGACAGGATTACGAATGAGCCGCAAATACGAACGAACGATCCGACGAAAATACGACAAAACGAAAACGGCAAAAGAACGAAAATGACATCTATAACAAAAGATTTGCATTCTGTATTTTGTTTGAATCCTTTTTCTGTTTGTATTTTCAGTCGCATGTTCATTGTTCATATGATATCTATAACAAAAGATTTGCATTCTGTATTTTGAATTCCTTTTTTCTGTTCGAATTTTGGATTCAAAATACAGAATGCAAATCTTTTGTTATAGATGTCATATGAACATACAACTGAAAATACCAAAAGAAAAAGGATTCAAGATACAGAATACAAATCTTTTGTTATAGATGTAATTTTCAAATTTTTGAATGGGCAGTGAGTGAGTGTAGTTAGTGAAGCAGCTTCTCTTTTGTGCTGAGTACACTAGTACAGTGAGTAGTACAGTAAAGCCAAATAATTTTTTTTGTGGATTTTCATCTGAAGGGAGATCAGTTGGCCAGACTTTTGAACCCAAAAATGGTTTTCTGATGGAGTTTAAAAACAAACAAATTTTCTGAGAACAAACGGAAAACGATCGTTTTTATGTTTGTTGTTAAAAAAAAGTCTGACCAAGTGTATGGGGCTTAACAATAGTTAATATGGATGAGCCGCATGTTGAAAGTGCCGCGAATCCCGCAATATATTTACGAAAGTACAAAATGACGAAAATGCTTTTTCTGTTCTGTCGCATGTTCATATGACATCACTAACTACACTCACTCACTGCCCATTCAAAAAAATGAAAATGACAATCTATAACAAAAGATCTGCATTCTGTATCTTGAATGCTTTTTCTTTTGGTATTTTCAGTCGTATGTTCAGATGACATCTATAACAAAAGATTTGCATTCTGTATTTTGAATCCAAAATATGAACAGAAAAAAGGAATTCAAAATACAGAATGCAAATCTTTTGTTATAGATGTCATATGAACATACGACTGAAAATACGAACAGAAAAAGGAATTCAAAATACAGAATGCAAATCATAGACGAAAATTAACGAAAATTATTGTCTAACAAGTAACGAACATGAATTAAACAGAATAACGAACCATCCCGCATGTCCGAAAATAAAATGGTAACGAAAATAAGAAATGATCGGAATACGAAAAAATCGCGTCGTACCAAAAACGAACGGTAACGAACAGGAAAACGGGCGTCTTACGAAAAACGAACGGAAACGAGCCTACGCAACGATATGAAACGGAACAAAAAAAAAAACAAAAAAAAATTCTGTGCACATGTCTACTTAGCATCTTTCAAAAATAACAGTTTGACACAATTGATGTTTTTGTACACTTGATTACGTAGGTATCACATTAATATTACAATTGTACTTTTGTGGTAACAAGAGGCATAACATAGGCAGGCTAAATTTCGAATCAGGACTCAAAAGAATGCAAACTTAATCAAAACATTATAAGTGCCAGGTTCACAATGAGGTTCACAAACATAGGAAAACCATACAAAATAGTGTACAATTTTATACAAAATTTACAATTTCCTTAACTCCCCTCTAATGTTATGGCTGATCGGTGTATATCAGGAGTCACCTCTAACATCAGACTCTCTTCTTACAGCAGACATTGATGCACTTTGAGGATATGTCACTGTCCAGCATCTGTCACTGTTTTCTTTTCAGCTCTGGGATGAACTGAAACAGAAACTGTGCAGCTTGGACCAATGTAATTATGTATATACCATACCTGTGGAAACAGCCTTTCTCAACCTTTTCAATACAGAGGGTCCATTGAAAAAACTTTCCAGTCTCAGGGAACCCCTGCTAAAAATGACTATACTGTATCTACAACTAATGGTACATTAGTGTGATAGTTAGTGGGAAGAATGCTCCTTACACTTGGGAATAATTAATCCCTTACAGATAGCTAAAAAGACCAATGGTTCAGTGGGAACTTATCTGAGAGGCAGACATTGCTCATTGCTCAAAGAACCCCTGGTAACCTCTGGAGGAGGCTTAGGGTTCCATGGAACCCTGGTTGAGAAACCCTTGTCTACAAGATGGTAGATGCTTGGCATCGGACCAAGACCAGGACCAGAGAATGATCCAAATCAAACTTGCAGTACTCTAAGCTGAGACAGATATCTCGCCGCCAATTGCGGTGATGGGAGCTGGCATCAGTGCATTATAGGCATGTGCATTTCGTTTCGTTCCGAATCGAAATTCGGACGAATTTTCCATTATTCGGACATTCGGATGCATACGAATTCCCGAATTGCTATATTAGCGAAAAATTTCGACCGTTTTCGGAATTCGTTAGTTTTCGACCGAATTTCGAAAAAAAATGGTCGAAATCGAATTTTTTTTTTTCGAATTCCGAATCGAATACCCGCGGACTAATTCGATCGGAATCGATCGGAATTCGAAAAAAAAAAAAAAATTCGAATTTAATTCGAAAAAAATTCTATTCGAAAAGAGACTATTTGTTTTCTAATCTGGTTGAAATATTTTCGATTTTGACCGTTTTTTTTCGAAATTCGGTCGAAAACGAACTAATTCGAAAAACGGTCGAAATATTTTCGATTTCGACCGGATTTTTCGAAATTCGGTCGAAAACGAACAAATTCCGAAAACGAATTCAACACATGTAACGAACCTAACTTAACGAAATTTATTAAATGACGAATTAAAACGAAACGAAACGAAACAAATTTTTCACTTTTGCACATGCCTAGTGCATTATTCAGAGGTGTAAGAGCATTATCAAACTGAAGAAAGGGTGCCGCTCACCAACACAGTGCATTAGTATGTAGATAAATGTGGCCTCAGCCGGTGTCGCTCCAGACACATTGCCAAAACATGTTTCATCCCACTCAGTGGGGCTTGGTCGCAGAGATGAGGACCAGGAAATGCTTTGGATTAGATATGGGGAAGAGGAGGGACAGGGATGCTTTACACCTCGTCCAATCAGAGAAAGCTTTGCATTTATTTAGAAAATGAAAAGCATGCTCACAATGGTGCCTTTAACAGGTGGCTGACCTTGTGTGTTCAGAATACAACAGGGCAGCCACTCAGTGCGGGACCCAGAAAGAAGCATTGGCCAGGTATGGTATATACATAGTTACATTAGCCCAATGTCAGGTCACCTGTGGTCAGATAACAAGTGCACCCTGTTGGAGGCAGGGATGCACCACGAGGTAGTGAACCCAGTAGCAGACTGCTGTGGAAGGACCATAGAATAGATTTCGGGAAGAGATTCACTGGGGCACAAATAGGGATCCTACAGGAAACTAACCAAAGATTCCCCAGGGTGCAGAGTCTAAGATCCAGTTTGGTATTCACCAGAGCCTCTAGTGGTGAGGATGGCCTTCGCTGCAATTGGATCCAGGTCGCGGCCCCTGGATTCCCCTAGGTCACGCTCCGTTGGGAGAAAGGGGAAGCAGCCACTCAGGACACAAGGAATAGTGAAGGGTAAGCCAAAGTCGGGGCAACAAGCAAACAATGATAACCAAGGGACAGGCCAAGGGTCAGGGTCACAGGCAAACAGGAGTAGTCGTAGACAAGCCAAAGTCGGTACACAGAGATATTAACGCAGCACACGGCAAGCAGGAACACAAAGCTAACACACAACATTGATCAGTAAACCAGACCTGCAGTGCACTAGTTAATATAGAGTTCCTGGGATGGCCTGGGGTGGAGTCATACAGGGAGGAGAGATGATAAAAGTCAGCCAGATAACAGAGTCAGGCCTCTAATGAACACATGGAGGAGAAGGTAAGCTGCCAGACATTATTGCATATCCATGACACCCAAGCTGGACCATATGTAACTATGGATAAAATATCCATACCTGGAATCCTCTTTAACCACTTGTCATCTGCCCACCGTCAAATGACGGCGGGCAGACGACTCCATTGTTCTGACATCACGTCATATGACGTGATGTCCCTTTAAAGCCACGGGCGGGCGCGCACGCGTCGCCGGCGGCGCGCGCGCGCACCCGCCACTCTGCGGGGATCCCGTGCGAGTGCCCGGCGGCAACGATCGCCGCCGGGCACACGCGATTGCTCAGTAACTGAGCTGGGACGTGCAGCTCTGTGTGTAAACACAGAGCTGCACGTCCCTGTCAGGGAGAGAGGAGAGCGGTTGTGTCCCTTGTACATAGGGACACAATCGGTCACCTCCCCCAGTCACCCCCCCCTCCCCCTACAGTTAGAACACTCATAGGACACACATTTAACCCCTTCCCCGCCCCCTAGTGGTTAACCCCTTCACTGCCAGTCACATTTATACAGTAATCAATGCATATTTATAGCATTTTTCACTGTATAAATGTAAATGGTCCCAAAAATGTCAGAAAAGTGTCCGAAATGTCCGCCATAACGTCGCAGTCCCAATAAAAAAATCACAGATCGCCGCCATTAATAGTAAAAAAAAAAACAAATGCCATTTTTTTGCGCAAACCAATCGATAAACGCTTATTGCATTTTTTTTTTACCAAAAATATGTAGAAGAATACGTATCGGCCTAAACTAAGGGAAAAAATATTTTTTTTATATATTTTTTGGGTTATTTATTATAGCAAAAAGGAAAAAATATTGCAATTTTTTTAAAAATTTACGCTCTATTTTTGTTTATAGCGCAAAAAATAAAAACCGCAGAGGTGATCAAATACCACCAAAAGAAAGCTCTATTTGTGGGAAAAAAAGGACGCCAATTTTGTTTGGGAGCCACGTCGCACGACCGCGCAATTGTCAGTTAAAGCGACGCAGTGCCAGAAGCTTATATTTTGTCTGGGCAGGAAGGGGGTGTAGGTGCACAGTAGGTAAGTGGTTAAGAGATTTATGTTCACCTGCGCAGTCCTAAACTGGTTTGTGTCCCATCCTGTCATAAAACCGTTTCTGATTTCTGTTCTACCCTTCATATTTCTGGTGCTGCTGTTCATAATGATGCTGCTTCCAGTGATAAATGAAATACGTTCTCCCAGACAGGTGCTGTGAAGGGATCCATCACAACGGTATAAATTATCTCCAGTTTACAGACCTGAGAGATATTGAGCTGTTTATGTTCACAAGATTATGGAGTTTACTACTCCTGATGTTTGTTGTTAACTGGTGGGGAAAAAATGACTTTAATAAAAGTAAAACAATTTGGCAATTCAAATCCCAGAGGCGTATGAGGTTAAGAAGCCTCGGTTGATGGATGGGACCCGAGGATCTGATCACTGAATGGTAACTAAACCAAGTCGTGTCTTATCAGTTAGATTAGGATTCATGGGCTTTTGACTGTTTTATTTAGTTGAGTGACCTTTGAGTCAAAGAACAAATTCCCTCACGATGGAATAATCATCATTACTTTTCGTTTGTCATGGCAGAAGCCGCGTAACAAATGTTCCTTTTAATCCAGAAACAGAAATGAGGCCTGCACAGTGGTACACAAAATCAATAGTGGTTCAACTTCACTCCCATCTGTTATGAAACGAAACTGCAATTGATCGATACGATTTTTCAGGTTTTAATTAGTAACCTTCTGGGAGAGCAGCAGCTGTGACCTTCCACCTTTGGAGCGAGCAAGAAGCTCACAAGTCTCCGGTTGGCAGTTTCGGGAGTGCCGCTTGCTAAAAAAAATTAGCCTAATAAAAAAATATTTATTAAAAAAAATTGATTTATATATAAAAAATTGCATAGAGATGCACACATGTGCATAAGTTCAGCCTAGTGGCTTGAATAAATGAATATTCTAGCTACTAAAATGCTTTTACACTGGGTTGGTGTCAGCGCCTGGTAGTAAGATAAAGCATAAATAAATAATTTTAAAACATTCTTCCAGCACAGGAAAGAGCTGTAAAACATTTGTTTGTTTTGTTTTTTGCCCCATTTGCAAAAGATAGTGTACATGCACATTCACTAAGGCCTCACACTGGAACGGGGACGGCGATAAAGCACCAATATTTTTAACGGTGCTTTACCGTCAGATTTGTGGCGCTATTTGGACACTAGCAGGGGGGGTTAACCCCCCCGCTAGCAGCCGAGAAAGGGTTAAAAACCACCACAAAGTGCTTCTGCAGAGGCGCATTGCCGGCGGTATAGCCGCAGTGCCCCATTGATTTCAATGGGCAGGAGCGGTGGAGAAGCGGTATACACACCGCTCCTTCACCTCTCCAAAGATGCGGCTAGCAGGACTTTATCGTCCTGCTAGAGCACCGCTCCACTGTGAAAGCCCTCGGGGCTTTCACACTGGACAGACAGCAGCGGCTGTTTCAGGTCGCTTTGCAGGTGCTATTTTTAGCATTATATTGTCTGCAAACCGACCCAGCGTGAAAGGGGTCTAAGAGAATAGCTATGCAAGTTTGATTTTCTAAAATACACGCCAAGGCAGGTGTTATATTATAGTGTATCTGTAAGATGCTGGGACTGTAAACTTAACACTGTATGCACTACAGTCAGTGTACAGGTGAAAAAATTGCAACCAGGTAAGTAAAAAACAGTTTTGTCAGAACAGACTTTTATATTTTTTTCTTAGCAAATTATGGCATTTTTTTTTTGGTTTACTTCCTCTTTAATCAAATATTTATATTCTATCAGTAAGTCTGAAATACCGTGTGAATTTACAATCTGTAAATACAGTAAAACCTTGGATTGTGAGCATAATTCGTTCCAGAAACATGCTTGTAATCCAAAGCACTTGTATATCAAAGCGAACTTCCCCATAAGAAATAATGGAAACTCAAATGATTTGTTCCATAACAATTTATTCATAAATCCTTCAGTCTATAGTCCATATAAAAAGATTATAGCAATGTGACCAGGTTGTGTAACCATAAAATATCCATCCTTTTTTTTTTTTTTTTATATTTTTTTTTAAAGTGTATTTTTTGTGCGTGAACTCGAGAGAGAGGAGCCGGACTGCAGGAGTTGGGAGTAGGCAGACCCTCCCCCCGGAGGCAATCGCCATCCTTCTCCATGCCCCTGGTGGCAATGGCGGGTGTGAAGGGGGGCCTCCCACTCACCCCGCCCTACCTGCTCCTCTTGGGAGCCCAACTGGGTCCCAACGGGACCCCAATGGGGCAGAGGGACTCCCCCTATGAGGGAGGGGGCCTAGCCCACCCAGCCAGCCCCGTAGGTTCTTCGCCTCTCTTTATTTTAAGAGACCGCATGGCCAAAGTGCATGTGTTTTAAACCAATTTCGTGTGCGTGCAAGAAAAAATAAAAAAAATAAAAAAAATAAAAAATAAAATATCCATCCACCAATAGAAGCCTCCACTCGAGGAATGGATTAGAAGATAAATCTAGCAGGAGCTACAGAGTATAATGCCCCGTATACACAATCACTTTATGTGATGAAAAAAAAACGACGTTTTCTGTGAAGTAAAAAACAACATTTTTGAAACTTCACTTTTCAAAGACGATGTTTCCTACACACCATCGTTTTTTCACAAAAAGCGAGGTTACGTTCACCACTCTTTTCCATTGAAGCTCGCTTCATAACTAGCTTCTGGGCATGCGCGGGTTGAAAAACGTCATTTTAAACAACGTTTTTTGCTACACACGGTGACTTTTTGTGAAACAAAAAACAACGTTTTGAAAAACGACACGTAAAATTGAAGCATGCTTCAATTTTTTTTTGTCGTTTTTTACAAGACATAAAACAACGTTTTCCCCCACACACGGTCAATGAAATTGACGTTTTTAAAAACGTCATTTTTTTTCATCACATAAAGTGTAGAATAGAGTAATGCCGCGTACACACGGTCGTTTTTTGCGATGAAAAAAAACGACGTTTTTTAAAACGTCATTTAAATTGATCGTGTGTGGGCAAAACGTCGTTTTTTGTCTTAAAAAAAACGACCAAAAAAAAAATCCAACATGCTTGAATTTTTTGTGTCGTTTTTCAAAACGTCGTTTTTTGTTTCACAAAAAGTCACCGTGTGTAGCAAAAACGTCTTTTAAAACGACGTTTTTTAACCCGCGCATGCCCAGAAGCTAGTTATGAAGCGAGCTTCAATGGAAAAGTGTGGTGAACGTAACCTCGCTTTTTGTGAAAAAACGATGGTGTGTATGCAACATCGTCTTTGAAAGTGACGTTTCAAAAACGTCGTTTTTTACTTCACAAAAAACGTCGTTTTTTTTCATCGCAAAAAACGACCGTGTGTACGCGGCATAAGAGAAGAGAGGCGCCTTTAAAGCCCTGTTCACACGATCGGATATCTAATGGAATCTAATCTGATGGATTTTTTAGTCGGATATGCGATGAAGCCGACTTTCATCAGTCTTGCCTACACACCATCAGTCTAAAATCCGACCGTGTCCAACGCGGTGACATAAAACACAACGACGTGCTGAGAAAAACAACTTTCAATGCTTCCAAGCATGCGTCGACTTGATTCTGATCATGCATGGATTTTTGACCGATGGACTTCCACACAAATGATCCATCGTTTTTTTATCCATAGGAAAATTTTAAAACATGTTCTATTTTTTTTTCACTGATGGAAACCAAACCGATGAGGCCCACACGCGATCGGTTTGTCCGATGAAAGCGGTCCATCGGTCTGTTTTGTGTGTACAAGGCTTAAAGGATCACTAAAGGATTTTTTTTTTTTAGCTAAATAGCTTCCTTTACCTTAATGCAGTGCTGTTTTCATGTTCTCATCGTTTTTGCTTTGAAGTTGCTGTAATTCTGCTCTGATCTCCACACTTCCTGCTTGTCTGGCTCCTTATGAAAAATCTCATGGCATCTTTTTACTGTGGTCCAAGCTGTGTGTCTAAAACTCCTCAGAACCAATCAGATTCATTTTAAAAACAAAACACTGCCCTGGATTTGTTTGTTTTTGTTCTGTCTCTCTCTCTACTTCACATAAACACAAAACCAGTTTAAAAACGAAAGTGAAACTAGAGGCATACTATATGATTGATTTTTATCTATTTTTAATCATTTTTAAAAGGAATCAGTTAACGTTTATTTCTCTATACGCTGTAAACAGTCATTTCAGCAAAAAAAATGTTTTCCTTTAGTGATCCTTTAAGTGTAGAAATATGTTGCTAAATGTTGTACCTTCATTAAATGTAACCATATTGCTACACTTAGAGGTGCCTCTCTTCTCTTTTATACTCAGTTGACGCTACTTGTATATCAAGACATCGCTTGTATATCAAGTCAACACTCATTTTAAAATTTAGCTTGTCTTGCAAAACACTCTCAAACCAAGGTACAATTTTCTGCATCTCTCTGTTCTTTATTTTCTTGCTATTCACTTTTTATTTTGTCTTTTACAACTTTTATTTTCATTAAAATGTTTCAAGTAAAAGGATCTTGGAATTAAGGTGTTCTGGGAGGGACTGAGAAGTTGTCAATGAACTCGGTTGTTGTATTTATTTTCTCTCTCTGCTCTTTCAGGCCGTGTACACACGATCTAATTTATCTGCTGAAACTGGTCCGACGAACCGTTTCAGCAGACATCTCCGATCGTGTGTACGGGCTAGCGGACATGTTTTCCCAGCGGACAAATTTCAAAGCATGCTTTGAAATTTGTCCGCAGGAGACATGTCCGTCGGATATGTCCGCTGGTTAGTACACTAACCAGCGGACCGAAATCTCCACGCATGCGTCGAATGGATTCGACGCTTGCGTGGAAGTATTTTACTTCCTGGAGTGGTGACGTGGCGGCGTCAACGTCACTGCCACGTCACCGTGTCCTCAGCCCGAGGGGTCCGTCCGACATGTTTGAGCGGACATGTCTCATCGTGTGTACGCGGCCTCACTCACCTTTTTCCTTCCACTTTATTGGATTCTGACAGATGAGCTCTTTAGCTAGGAAAGGCAGAAAATGGATGGAGATATCTCCAAGGAGGTAATGTGTACAGATGGTCTCTAGCTTGACAACTAAGCAAACTTTTTATTTAAAAAGACGTAGACCCAGCAAGTATAAACTACAGACACCCAGAGGAGACTGAACATACAGTAGCTGTACTAGGTTCATTTCTATGGCAGAATGTCGAAATTATACAATTTGGCAATTTTTATGGCTCGCCCTTTCCCCCTCTTATATTTTTCTATTGGCCAATGAAGCAGCCCATCTTGGGGGGGGGGGGGGGCGGACTTTATTCTTGGGTGCCTGCACTATTCATTATCCTCCCCATGCTTCCCACTTCTCACGCATTCCTGGTGGCCAATAAACCAGACCATCTTAATGGTGGACCTGTTAGTGGGGGGGAGGCCTGCACTTTTCATTACTCTACTATGCCCAAGTACCTAAATGTTCTTATTGGACCAGTTTAGTGTAATAGTAATCAATCCTGCATGCCCCCCTTAGTTATTTAAGAATTGCCCAACCGTGGAGTTGTCAGACGACAGGAGCATTCGATGGTGCAGAAACCTTTTTTTTTTACGGTCGGGCATCGCGATTGACAGTGGATTTACACTGGGGCCATTTTCTTTTAAATATAGGACTTCTCAAAAACTGTTGTGTTTTTATTTACCTTTTTACACCATTTGATGAAAGATTAGGGGTACCATGTACCCCATATTCATTCACATGAGGGGGTGGGATCTGTTGTTAAAGGGGGCTTCCAGATTGCGATAGATCACCCACAATCACAACCACAGGGCTGGGGGTTGTGGATAAGTGGCCCTTGTCATCATCAACCTCATCCCCCCTATCCCAAAGCACCCCCCCCATGTTGAGGGCATGTGGCCTGGTATGGTTCAGAGGGGGGGCTCGCTTGTCTGTTCCCCCAATTTCCTGTAGTGCAATGTTAGTGCCGCAAACAGTGACCGCCATGCACATGCATGTGGGTGACGTTGTTGCGGCTCATTTATTCAAAGGCTCAGGGCCTGCAAACTGGGAAGAAAGACCGGGTGAAGATGGAAGCCCTGTCAGTGGTAACAGCGCGCCTCTGGAGGGCTTTCTGTTAGGGTAAGTTTCATATAATATGCTAGTATGTGATGCATATTAGCACATTATAACATTGCCTTGCAGGAGGCGCTTTAATATTGCCCTCCCTGTTGAGTGTGATGTATTGTATTTCACCAAAATGGTAACATTTTGTGGAACTTTTGGCAAAGCAAAATCTGTCACTTTCATTCATCTTACTGCTTACCTCTCCTTTTGAAAATCTCTACTTCTTTGTTATATCTATTCATTTAACCTCCCTGGCGGTATGATTATGTCAGATTTTTCATCTCTAGGCGGTACATTGTTTCGAATGGAAATTTGGTGTTTCATATTGTAGGACTGTAATTTTTATGCCCTGTACACACAATCAAACCTTTGCCTGACCAAATTCACATCCAAATTCCGACAGAATTCCATCGAAGTAAAATAGAACATGTTCTCTATGTAAACTCTGATGGAATTCATCTGAATGCGATGCATTCGCACTGCGCATTGCAGAAAAAACGTGTGCGGATTTTATGCCTTGCGGTGCGGCTCAGGTGCGAATTCAGTCCCATTATCTTCTATGGGTACGCAGCTGATTCGCAAATGTGTTCAGTTCTCTTCAGGAATTTCTCTCATTCAGCTCAATACACTTTTCCCCCACTCCCCTCTCACCCGGAAGTTCTCCCAGGTCTCCAAATTCACAGCTAAAAACGGAGCTAATCTTTTTTTTTTTCTTCCACTTCAGACTTAACCATAACTTGAGACCTGCTCATGGTTATATTCAATGATTATGTCTCGACTTAGGTTTTGCATCATGTATGGAAAATATATAAATCTATATATATATATATATTTTTTGTTTTTCCCCTTGATTATTATTATTATATGTATTTATATATTGTATTCTCCCTTCTCCGACTCCCTCCGTCCCCATCTCCTCCCCCCCCCCCCCAACCTCCTCCCAATCTTCCCAGCGGACCTCAACCATCTCTCCTATTTCAATAATTTCCTCCCCTTATTATTACCTAAGCCTCCATCATTTCTGCATATTCCATCTTATACTTATATTTTTTCCAAGCATCCCATTTGTCTTCAAAGTCTACCCAATTTTCCTCCTCCCTGTATTTTACATATTCGTTATAATATATTTCATCAGGTTTTTTTCCCCATCCTCTTAGTGTAGGGCTCTCTTCTTGTTGCCAATAACTCGAAATTTGGCTGTTTGCCGCATTGAGGAATTCTGGGATTAGTGTCTTTAAGTATTTTTTGGTTGGCATTCGAGACCCATGCAAAACACAGACCCAGAAGTCCTCAGGTATATTCATGTTTATTACTTCTTGAATTTTTTGTCTAATTTTTGACCAAAATTTTTTAACTTTAGGGCAAGACCACCAGATATGGGTCATTGTGCCTACCTCTTTACAACCTCTCCAACAAAAACGCGACTCGATTCCTAGGGATGGGTATATTTTATCTGGTGTGAGGTACCATCGTACCAAACATTTATAGTTCTGTTCCATTACTTTATTATTTATAGAGGTAACATGGACCCTATTTATTATCTGTTTCGTTTCAAATTCGTTTATTAATGAACCGGTTTCTTCTTCCCATTTTTTGATGAATGGAGGTATACTCTGTTTCCCTGAAACATTCAAACGGAGCTAATCTGCTGAACACTTCCTTTATTTTTGCAGAGAGATTACAGAGCTGAAATTCGCACCACACAAGTGTGAACCCAGCCTAAATGTTTTTTTTCTTTGTTTGAATTTCTCACTTCCTGTTTCTCCTCATTAAGCTTCCCACCATCATCCGAGCGGTGGAAAGTCATTTAGAACAGCTTACTGAGAAGGAACAGGAAGTGAGAAATTCAGACAAAGAAAAAAAACATTTAGAAGGGAAATTGAAGGAAATGGTAAGTGAACCAACAATGCACTAGCTTAAAGTAACCTATTTAGAAATTAAAAAAACAAACCTTTACAACCCCTTTAAGGTGTTTTACACTATTGGAGGCTCCGTCTTGGCTTTCATATCTTCATGAGGAGATTAATGGTCTATAGAGGCTCTTCAATAAAAAACAAAAAGCCATCTTTGCCAGACAAGAGAGTGAATGGCAACTACATTGGTTGAGCTTTATTCTTAAACTCCTTTCATACTGGGGCATTTTTCAGGCGCTTTGGCGTTAAGGAAAGCACCTGTAAAGCGCCTGAAAGAAGCCTCATCTGCAATCCCAATATGAAAGGCCGAGTGCTTTCAGAGCTCTTTCACACTGCCAGTAGCCGTAAAACGCTGGTAAGGCCCCTTTCACACTGGGCATGGGAGGTGCAGTGGCGGTATAGCGGCACAATTTTTAGCGCCGCTATACCATCGTATTTACCGCGATATTCGGCTGCTAGTGGTGCGGTTTTAACCCCCCCGCTAGCGGGCGAAAAGGGGTTAATACCGCGGGCAATGCGCCTCTGCAGATTTCAATGGGAAGGAGCGGTATAGGAGCGGAAAAAACCCTGGAACACATACCGGTCCAAAGATGCTGCTTGCAGGAGATTTTTTTTCTCCCGCCAGCGCATCACCCTCTGGCTTTCACATTGAGAATGCTGAGTGAGTGAGTGAGTGAGTGAGTGAGTGAGTGAGTGAGTAAGTGAGTGAGAAACTTATATAACGCAACACATGCGAACTGAATCGCCTCTGGGCACTTGGTATCCATTCCTTAAGTAAGCCCCAGAAGAGAAGGGTTTTGATTTTTCTTCTGAAGGCCAAGTGGTTCACCTCCAACCGGATGCTGGTTGGTAAAGCGTTCCATAATCTGGGTCCTTGGACTGCAAGTTCTCCTTTGAACTTGTATCTGGCTTTGGGTAACAGGAGTAGATTTTGATTGGTGGATCGCAGAACGCGATTAGGGTTGTAAGCTTTTAGTTTTTCACATAGATATTGTGGGGAATTTTCTTGAACACACTTACTGTATGTGTTAGACAAAGTGCCTTGAAAGTGATTCTGTCTTTTACTGGCAACCAGTGAAGGGTTCTCAGCGAAGGTGAGATTGATTCCCATGTTTTTTTCCCAGTCACAAGTCTGGCGGCCGTATTTTGAACGACTTGCAGAGTGATTTGGTACTTTGGGAGTCCGAGATAGAGGGCATTTGCATAGTCCAGTCTGGAGTTGATAATTGTTCCCACCACAATTGCTATGTCTTCTTTTGGAATAAAGGGAATGAGTCTGCGTAGTAGGCACAGCAGATGATGCGATCCACTGACTACTGACCCTATTTGCGCATCCATTGTCATGTGGGTGTCAGAGACTTAACTTTGGTGCTAGGGGTGATAGTTTTACCCAGAATGGGTGGGGGTGTCCATGTTGTTGATTCTTTCGCTTGGCGTGAAACAGAAGAAGTTCTGTTTTCGAACCGTTGAGTTTAAGATAACTCTTGGTCATCCAAATTTTCTAACAAAGTAAGGCATTTCTCTAGTCTGAGATAATGATCCTTTTTATTACAGATGCAAAAATATAGTTGTATGTCATCTGCATAGGAGTGGTAAAGTAACTTCTGGTTACTGACGATTTTAAAGAGAGGGCAAAGATAGATATTGAACAGAACCGGCAACAAAGGGGATCCCTGAGGGACTCCTCATGACACTGTGCGTTTTCCAGAAGTGAAAGGGCCCAGTTTCACTATTTGCGATCGGTTTTCCAAGAAGGAGGAGAACCAAGATAAATCACCTTCTGTGACTCTGGCTACTTCAGCTAGCCGAGTCAGTAGTAATGCGTGGTCTACAGTATCAAATGCTGCGCTTAGGTCCAACAGTACTAGAAGACAAGATTCTCCTTCGTCTGCGGCCTCGAGAGCGTCATCCCATATTTTGAGTGCTGTTTCTGTCCCGTGCCCGGGACGGAAACCCGATTGAAACGCATCGAGTAATTTATGCATGTCTAAATGCTGTTGTAGCTGTTGTAAAACTTCTTTCTCCATTACTTTGGAGAAAACATTTAGGGCTGTTATGGGCCGACGGTGGTTTGGGTCTTTGGGGTCAAGGGTGTTTTTTTTTTTTTATTGGTTTGATTATGCCTTGTTTCAGCAAGGTTGGCACCATGCCCTCTTTGAATGACTGGTTTATGAGCTGCGTGATAGCTGGTGCCAAAATATCGGCACATTCTTTCAGCAGTTAAGTGGGGATGATATCATTGGGTGCTGTGCTGTTTCGCAGAGTCCCAATTATATTTTTTGTGGCGTCGATGGAAATGAGTTTTAGAGTGAAATTAGTAGTTTGTGGCGGATTTATGTGGGTATATGCTTTGTGATTTGGGGGGGGGGGGGGGGTCGCTGAAGGTTCTATTTTGCCGAAAACTTTCACTGATTTTTTCAATTTTGTCAATCAAATAATCTGATAACTTGTTGCAAAATTCTTGTGAATCAGAATTCGGGGCCTCTAGGCAGACTGGGTTCATGGTATGGGTGACTAAGTTAAAGAGTTCGTGGGGGCGATTTAGGACATTTGCGATGATATTGGAGAAATTATTTTTTTTGGCTTTAAAGATTTCTTTGTGGTACTTATTAGTTATTACCTTATAAATGGTGTGGTTTTCCTCTGAAGCGATTCTTTTCCAGGCTGCTTCCGCTCTTCTACGCTCTTGTTTCAGCAACGACAGCTGGTCGTTAAACCAGCTGGAGTTGTTTTTTCGGATGTGCGTTTTGCAATTTGGCGCTACTATGTCTGCTGCTGGGGCAGGATTATTTCAGGCGTTATTTATGCACTATCTTTAACGCTAAAAAGCCTGAAATATGCCTCAGTGTGAAAGGGGCATTAAGCTCCGCTAAGACCCCTTTCACACTGGGCGTTTTTCAGCCACTTTGGCGTTAAAAAAAGCGCCTCAATGAGTAGGGGTGCTTTAGGAGCGGTGTATTCAATGCTCCTAAAGCACTACAAAGAAGCTGCTTGCATTACTTTTTTGCCACCCTGCCAGCCCAGCGCCTCAGTGTGAAAGCCCTCGGGCTTTTACATTGGGATTGCAGATGAGGCTTCTTTCAGGCGATTTACAGACGCTTTTTTTAACGCTAAGGCCTCGTACACATGACCGGTTTCCTCGACAGAATCCATCAAGAAACTTGGTGGGAGAGCTTTTTTGCCGAGGAAACCGGTCGTGTGTACGTTTTTCATCAAGGAAACTGTTGAGGAACTCCCTCGACGGGAGTCCAAATTGTCTCGTCGTAAAACTCGAGCGTGTGTATGCTAAGAAACCCGTGCACCTTCGGTAAAAGTAGCGTTTGTAATGGAAATAGCACATTTGTCATGCTGTAACAGACTGAAAAGTGCAAATGTCTCTTACCAAACTTTTTCCTAACACGCAGTAACATGAGATTAGCAAAAGCAGCCCCTGCTGTTGTATGTGTTGAAGTCACCGCGTTTGAGACTTTGGTCTTTAACGTGTGTACGCAAAGCAAGCTTGTCGAGTTCCTTCGACAAGCCTAACAAGGAACACGACGAGTAAAACGATGTTTCGCCCGACGAGTTTCTCGGTCGTGTGTACGCGGCCTAAGACCCCTTTCACGCTGTGGCGGTTTTCAGGCACTTTAGTGTGAAGGCACTCAGGCTTTCACATTGGGATTGCAGATGAGGCTTCTTTCAGGCAATTTACAGACGCTTTTTTTAACGCTAAGACCCCTTTCACACTGGGGCGGTTTTTCGGGTGCTTTAGTGTGAAGGCATTCAGGCTTCACATTGGGATTGCAGACGTGTCTTTCAGGCGCTTTACAGGTGATTTTTTTTTTTTAACACTAAAGTGCCTGAAAAACACCTCAGTGTGAAAAGGTTCTAAAGGTAAAATTGGCACTTATTCGTTGGTGGAGGATATTTGGTGTTTCAGCGGATGTTTTTTACACTTACTTCCTCACATTTTGGCCCGTTTCATGCTGGGCGCGGGAGGTGCGGTGGCGGTATAGCGGCGCAATTTTTAGCTCCGCTATACCGTCGTATTTACTGTGCGGTTTTAACCCCCGCTAGCGGACGAAAAAAGGGTTAATACTGCGTGCAAACTGCAGCTACAGCCGCGGTTTGCGGGCAGTATAGCCGCAATGTCCCATTCATTTCATAGGGAAGGAGCGGTAAAGGTGCGGTATACACACTGCTCCTTTACCGCTCCAAAGATGCTGGTTGCTACTTTTTTGTTCCTCCCACCAGCGCATCGCCTCAGTGTGAAAGCCCTCGGGCATTCATATTGAGAATGCTGGGCCAGGATTATTTCAG
The DNA here is from genome assembly GCA_029574335.1 of Rana kukunoris. Classification (NCBI taxonomy): domain Eukaryota; kingdom Metazoa; phylum Chordata; class Amphibia; order Anura; family Ranidae; genus Rana; species Rana kukunoris. Next base: position 575,865,272 of record CM056050.1, on the reverse strand, counting down.
GAGTTATTTATGCGCTTTTTTTAGCCAGGGCTGGACTGGGACAGAAATTTGGCCCTGGACTTCATCCAGACTGGCCCACTTTGAGAGGTCTCTCCCATGACAGCCGGACAACTCCGACACCCCCGCCACCCCCAGCCACCCAACCCCCTCTCCCCCTTCACTTGTCACTAGCCGTTCTACTCTATTAGAGTAGAACGGCTGGTACTGGTACTCTTATAGGCAGTACCAGTGGGGAAGCTAGACATTATTTTACCCAGGGGGAAAGAATCAGTTTGGTGCCCCCCCTTATGGGACAAGATCAGGCAGAAAGGAGAAACTGCCAGGCCATAGCTGTTGAGTCAGCTGTCTTTCCCCTCCCCCCATGCTTCTATGGTCCTCCCCCTGCTTCTTTATTCCCCCCAGGTGAGCTCTGCGGGAAGGGAGAGACAAAGGAGCGGAGGGGGGCGGTGGTCCACTGTCACTGAAGCCGGCCCACTGAGCTATCGGCCCACCGGGAAACTCCCTGTAGTCCCAATGACCAGTCCATCCCTGTTTTTAGCGCTAAAACGCCTGAAATACACCTCAGTGTGTGTCATATTCTATATGGACATATTTTTATGTCCATAATGTTTATTGGATTTTTTCACAATAATAATTAGTGCGTATATTTCTTATTGCATGTTATATTTTCCACCTATTGTAATTTGATTCCTGGCATATGATTTTCTGTTTGCATCTCGCACCTTTATACCTCATCTGCTCCATCTCACACTCACACCATCACATGCACCAGTAGATTCATTGTTACCCAATTAATCACAATCCACCTATAACTACATCTACCTGTATACCATTCTACTCTTTCAAATAATTTGATTACTTTTGATTCTAATTATATATATATATATATATATATATATATATATATATATATATATATATATATATATATATATATACACATACAGTATATACACATTCTTACTCATTTTGGATCATACTGCAGGTCCTGGTCCTCTTTCTCTTCACCTCCAGGGGCGTATAGTGTGTGGCTCCTTGCAAGCCCATTACTTCAACAGGTCTCCTGTTTCTCTGGTGGGCTGGGAATCATCACGGAATTATCCAGATCCTGTACCTGGCCTATTATTCTGGCTATGAGATTATCCATCTCTTTCTTTAGTGGTAATTATCAGTGTTTTTATTTATTAACTTACCTTATGTATGCCTTGATATGTCTCGAGTTACATACATTTTTCTATATATACTTACAGTAAACCTTCCCCCTGAAGATGACCATATAGGTCGAAACGCGTAGGGATTTTTCATGGTTACAATACTTTTGTTAATGTTGGTCTTTCCACCCTGCACTATCGAACATCATGCTATATGATATAGCCAGTACTTCTTGTATTAAATTTAATATGTTACTATCATCACATCAATAAAGAATTATTTATTCTATCTCATACTGTTTATATATTGCTGTTCAAAAGCCCCATGAGGGAATTTTCCCATTTTTCAAGTATCTATCAGGGTATGCAGCACCTTCATCTCTCCTTCTTGTGTCTTTTCCTTGCGGCATATGATTAGGTATTCTTTAAAAATGTGAAATTTCAGCACATTAACTAAGCTCTGGTGAAAATTCACAGCAAAGTGCAACTTCACTTGCAAACTGAACAGCCTATTTATTTGCCCCTAGTAAATCAACCTCCATGTATTTATACAATGGAGATATCAGTATATTTCAGCTGCAGCCTTACGGAGCTCAGCTCTATGTACATAATAACCGCTACACCATCATAATGACACACTTAAGATCTCTGTTATAGTACTGCTTAAAAAATGATTTACCAGCATACACAATGTGCATTTCATTGGTCATTAATGGTCCTCTTTTCACACTGTGATCTCACTGTAAATTGATTTGCCCTACTTGGCTTTGATGCCTTTTTTCTGTTCTTCTGTTATGACTGAAGTCACAGAACAGGAAATGGCAGTTAAGGGGGAAAAAAATGACATTTCAGTATATTAGTTTAGAGGCTGTTAATACAACAAGAACAAATAGGAAGACAACACCAAAAATTGAGCCTGATGTTCAAGTCAACATCTCGTGTTCATCTGTTCGCCGAATAGCAAACAGTTTGGGGTGTTCGCGGCAAATTCGAAATCCGCAGAACACCCTTTAAAAGTCTATGGGAGAAATCAAAAGTGCTAATTTTCAAGGCTTATATGCATGGTATTGTCAGAAAAAGTGTTTGGGGACCTGGGTCCTGCCAGCAATGATACTGGGGGGGGGGTGTCTATATTATGCCTATAAAGTGGCGCATTTTTCCCGTTCTTAGACCTGTCCCTGCATAAAATTAAATTTCTAAAGGAAAAAAAAGTAATATAAAATTACTCAAGGCTATAATGAATTGTCGGGTCCCGGCAATACAGATACAAGTTATTGAAAAAAACGGCATGGGTTCCCCCCCAGTCCATTACCAGGACCTTCAGGTCTGGTGTGTATATTAAAGGGAACCCTGTGCTAATTTTTTTTTTAAATGGTGTAGGGGTCCCCCTCAAAATCCATACCAGACCCTTCAGGTCTGATATGGATTTTAAGGGGAACCCCGCGCCAAAATTAACAAAAAAATTGGGGTTCCCCCCAAAAATCCATACCAGACCCTTATCTGAGCACGCAACCTGGCAGTCCGCAGCAAAAGGGGGGGCGAGAGAGTGCCCCCCTCCTGTACTGTACCAGGTCAAATGCCCCCAACATGGGGAGTGTTACGACCCCTATGGCATTGAATAAATAACAAGAGGAGAGCTTCTGACGGGTGCAGTAGTTTTATTCTTTCGCGACAAAGGTGCGCAGCAGGGTTGAATATTGTTCTCTTTATCTCCTTGAGCACCGTAAACATGAATATCGTAAGCACCGTAGCACCGTGAAAACTGTAAATGACATACAACACACTTATTTACAGTTATCACCACAAAAGGGGGTTACAGGGTTAATTGCAGTTGTCATGCACACATCTAATTACATTGAACATTCAAAGAAACATGGTTACATGCAAAGTGCTTTGGATTATAGCGTGTTTAAAACCGCTTGTTGTTCCTGTCTCCTTTGAGATCAAAAGAGATGAGTCTTAATCTTTCTCCTGAAGACCAAGTAGTTCTCCTCCAGCCGAATACTCGCTGGTAAGGCGTTCCATAGTTTGGGACCTTGGACAGCGAATCTCCTATCACCTTTGGACTTGTATCTGGCTTTCGGTATCTGAAGCCGATTTTGATTGGTGGATCGTAGAATACGATTGGGCTTGTGAACTTTTAATTTTTCGCATAGATAATGGGGAGCATTCCCATAGATACATCTATGCGTTAGACAGAGAGCTTTAAAGGTGATTCTGTCTTGAACTGGTAGCCAGTGAAGAGATCTCAGTGAAGGTGAGATGGATTCCCAGGGTTTTTTCCCAGTCACAAGTCTGGCGGCCGTATTTTGAACGACTTGAAGACGAGCGATTTGGTACTTGGGGAGTCCGAGGTAAAGGGCATTTGCATAGTCCAGTCTGGAGTTTACAATTGCTCCCACCACGACCGCTATGTCTTTCTTGGGAATAAATGGCGTGAGTCTGCGTAGTAGGCGCAGCAGATGGTGAGACCCGCTGACTACTGACCCTATTTGTGCGTTCATTGTCATGTCGGAGTCAAAGATGACCCCAAGACTTTTGACTTTGGCGCTAGGGGTGATGATTTTGCCCAGAATGGGCGGGGGGATCCAGGTTGTTGTCGCTTGATTCCTACGCTTGGCGTGAAACAGAATAAGTTCTGTTTTCGCTCCATTGAGTTTGAGATAACTCTTTGTCATCCAGTCCTCTACCAGATAGAGGCATGTCTCTAGGTTGAGGTGGTGATCCTTTTTATTGCAAATGCGGAAGTACAGTTGCGTGTCGTCTGCATAAGAGTGATATAGCAGTTTTTGGCTGCTGATGATTTCGAAAAGAGGACGCACATAAATGTTGAATAACATTGGCGACAGGGGAGATCCTTGAGGGACCCCGCACGATAATGTGCGTTGTTCAGAAGAGAAGGGTCCTAGCTTCACTGTTTGCGATCTGTTTTCCAAAAAAGAGGAGAACCAGGATAGATCGCTTTCTGCGACTTTGGCTATTTTAGCCAGTCGAGACAATAACAGCTTGTGATCAACTGTATCAAAGGCTGCGCTTAGGTCCAGCAGAACCAGAAGAGAAGATTCTCCTTCGTCTGCGGCCTCGAGAACGTCGTCCCATATCTTGAGCAATGCTGTTTCCGTCCCGTGTCCGGGACGGAATCCTGATTGAAATGGGTCGAGTAAGTTATGGGTATCTAGATGCTGTTGCAGCTGCTGTACCACTGCTTTCTCCATTACCTTGGAGAGAACAGTTAGGCCTGTTATGGGGCGCCAGTTGAGTGGATCCTTAGGATCCAAAGTGGCTTTCTTCAAGATAGGTTGAATGAAGCCCTCCTTCAGCTGGGAGGGCATTAGGCCCTCCCCGAAGGATTGGTTGATAAGCTTTATAACAATGCACACTTTTCTGCATACCTCGATCCGCTTGCCAAGGGGGGTACAAACTTTAAGCTTTAGGGATTTTCTGCAAACATCTGCCATGAAGTCCTATGCATAAAGCTAACATGTGGCCTGTGATACAGGAAAATACTTTCTTTCTAAGACAGGAAGAAAGGAGTGGTTTTGTGATCCTGCTAGTTAAACATTCCCCCCGGGAACTAAAGGGAAGCAGAAAGGTTCCACCCAGCAGCAAGTGCTGAACAAGATCCACAATGACAAGCGGACAGTTACACTCCCACCAAATTATGTTATGATGAATATAACTTAAAAAGTCATACATAATTTACAGAACATAACTAAGGCCGCTATAAAACATGGTACATCATACACAATTTAGCTTATAGGTACCTCTGTAAATGGCTACTGTCTCGTGTGGTGGTATGCTAGTGTATCACTAAAACTGAACTTATTTGCTTTCTATGAGGACTACTAGCTTTTGAATAGGACGTTCAATAAGTGAAGGTTTTGATACATAGTGTTTCTTATCTTGCAATCTTCTGTCACCTACTAACACCTTGACACGACGAACTAGACCATCCTTTTCTATTGTAGTTTCAATTACACGTCCTAGTTGCCACTGGCATCTGGGAGACATATCTTCTTTGATTATGACAATGTCATTTACTTTGAGGTTACGTCGGGGTGTGTGCCATTTCTGTCTTGTGGAAACACTCATTGGGTATTCTCTTTTCCACCGACTCCAGAATTGTTCTGCTAAATACTGTACTCTACGCCACCGTTTAGCTGCATACACATCTTCCTTTACGAATTTCCCAGGTGGAGGTAATGCAACCTTGGATTTCATCAGGATGAGGTGGTTTGGAGTTAGAGGTTCTGGTGCCTTGGGGTCATTGATTCCATCGACAGTTAAAGGACGGCTGTTAACAATGGCCATAGCTTCATAAAATAGCGTTCTAAGAGAGGCATCATCTAGTCTACTTGAACATTGGACTGTTGTAGCATTTAGCACATTACGAATGGTTCTAATTTGACGTTCCTCCACAGACACAAGATTGCTGCAGTGATGCGTCTTCATTTTTATTCTCCTGATTCTTGCAATCACCTTAATGAGCATTAACCAACTGGAGAACCTGCTCAGACGATTTAGAATATCAGTTTGTTCACTGGCCTGTGATGCAAGGGTTGTAATGGGTTTGACTTCAGGGTTGCCTACAATTAGTTCTGCCAAAGATCTTGAAGATGCGTGCACTTCAGATTTCCAAAGGAAACTAGGCCCAGATAACCAACTTGAGGGGGAGATATCTTCTACATGTAGACCCCTGGATGCATGGTCGGCTGGGTTTTGTGTCGTATCCACATAGTGCCACTGAGTTGGGTCTGTAATCTCTCTTATGAGTTGAACACGATTGGCTACAAACACGTGAAACCTTCTCGCTTCATTATTGATATAGGCTAAGACTACTTGGGAATCTGTCCAGAAGAATTCTTTGTCAATTTCTATCTCAAGTTCTGCCTTCAACATGGCACTCAACCTTGCTGCGGTGACAGCAGCTGAGAGTTCAAGTCTTGGGATGCTCACAATCTTCGTTGGTGCGACTCTTGCTTTAGCCATTATGAGGCTGCAATGGACTTGATCTCTGTCATTCTTGTACCTAAGGTATGAACAAGCACCATATCCTATGTTGCTGGCATCGGAAAAGTGGTGTAGTTCCACTTTCGTTCTGTTACCGAAATCTGGGGGATGGTAACATCTGGGTATCTTGATTTCCCTTAAAGCTTGCAGACTACTCTTCCAAGCCTCCCACCGTGGACATAAGCTCTCAGGAAGTGCTTCATCCCAACTGATGCCCCTGCGGCAAAGCTCTTGGAGAATGCACTTGCCACTCAGTATGAAGGGGGCTATGAAGCCCAGAGGATCATAGAGCGAAGCTACGACTGACAGGATACCACGACGAGTTGAGGGTTGATCCTTTATGTCAACACTGAAACTGAAGGTGTCATTTTCAATTGACCACTGAATGCCCAGTACTTGTCCTTCTGTTGTTGAGTCTGGGTTAAGTTTGACAGGTACACTAGTTGTTGCTCTTTCTGATGGAGCTATACAGGACAGGACGTCCCTTCTATTAGATTCGAACTTATGCAGTCGTAGGCCAGCATTTTTACATAATCTTTGAGTTTCAAGGATTAGATTCGAAGCTTCACTGACTGTTGGAACGCTGGTTAGGCCGTCGTCGACATAAAAGTTCTTCTCGATGAAGGCTGATGCTGAGGGATATTCTGACTTGTATTGTCGTGCATGATACTTAAGGCCGAAATTGGCACATCCTGGAGAGGAACTGGCACCGAAAAGGTGGACTGCCATTCTGAATTCTTTCGGTTCTGTTTCCAACTGACCGTTCTCTCACCAAATAAACCTTAAGTAATTGCGCATTTCTGTGGGGATGTAGAATTGATGGAACATCTTTTCAATGTCGCATATCACAGCAACTGCTTCCTTCCTGAAGCGACAGAGGACTCCCACTAGAGAATTTATCAGGTCGGGACCTTTTAACAAGGTATCGTTTAGGGAGATGCCTTTGAACTTTGCTGAACAATCAAAGACAACTCTTAACTTGTCTGGCTTCTTGGGGTGATAAACCCCGTGATGTGGGATGTACCACACTGTCTCTTCCTCTGATAATGAAGGGGCTGGTTCTGCATCACCCTTTCTGATTGTTTCTTCCATGAATGCGGTGTAGTGTTCATGGTACTGTCTATTTGCCTTTAGTCTTTTCTTTAGATGATGAAGTCGAATAAGGGCCAGCCTCTTATTGTTTGGTAGAGCCAGTTGACTGTTGTCTTTGAAGGGTAATGGCATCTCGTAGTGTCCATCTTTCCTTTTCGTTATAGTTTCCGAGAGAAATTGCACGAAGCGAACATCATCTTGGGACATGTACTTATCTTCATAATTTCTTTCAATGAAGTCCATTTCTAAAACCTTTAACACATCAGTGACCGTCGGCATTGGCATTTCCTTTACTGCGACTCTGTGTACGAAGCTCTGGCTACCCTGTCTATCAAGATGTGGATTTGCTGATCCTATAATGCTCCAGCCGAGCATAGTCCTTTGAGCGAAGGGTTCATTTTCGGAGCCGATAACAACCTCCAAGGGAGCCAGTGCTGATGGGCAGTCATAACCAATCAGTAGTCCTACTTCACAGTCTTGAAGTGGCTGTAACTTGTTTGCCAAGTGTTTGAGGTGTGACCACTGGAGTGCGGTCTCCTTAGTGGGGATGTGAGACTTATCTACTGGAATGAAATCTCTTGTATAGGCTTGACGGAGTTGGACTTGAGCTTTAGAGTTGAAGCCACGCACTTGCAGACCGTGAGCAATTTGGCTTGATATAACTGTGTCAACAGCTGTCATTGTGCTGAGCTTTAGCTGTAATGGCTTGGTGCTCACACTTAACTTCGATACCAGGTCTGCCAGAATAAAAGTTGAATCACTCTGTGTGTCAAGTAGGGCATAAGTGAGGATTTCCCTCTGAGGCTCCGTCGTAGCTGACAACAGAACTGGAACAATGCAGGATGTGGCAGAAGTATGTCTTGTCAAAGTATGGGACATAACTTTGGGAACATTGTCGTTTGCTTTACCTTCCATGTCTACTGAATCATCGTTTGATGTTTTGACAGGCTCAGTGTTTCTCTGTATGTGCAAACAGGTTGGATGACGTCGACTGCATATGCTACATGTGTGCCTTCCTTTGCAGTCTTTTGTAGTGTGGCCCTTTCTTAGGCAACCAAAACAGAGATGGTTTTCGTGAATAAAGGCCTTCTTTTCATCGATGGTCTTTGCAGCAAAGGTCGGACATTTAGCGACACCGTGTGTTTCGTCTTTGCAGACTAGGCAAGGTGGTTTTGGTCTTGAAGCTGAGATCTTTGGAACGTTGAAGGTAGAGGGCTTCATTTGAGTGCTTGTGTTGAGCGCCTTGGCTCTCTTGGGGATTCTCTCATCTGTAATCTTGGTACTGAGAAGGAAAGGAGAGGCAATGGGGTTGCATGCAATCTTAGCTTCCCTTTGCAGGAACTCTGTGAAACAAGCAAAGGTTGGGTATTCTTGAGACTTGTCAAGCTCGTCCACAACGATGCGACTCCATCTGCGTACGATCCATTCAGGCAGTTTCTTGAGAAGCTTGTGGTTTTCTTCACAATCATTTAGAATAGCTAGGCCTTTAACATGAGGAATGGCCTCCACACAACCTTGAAGGAAATCTGCAAACTCTCTTAATGCTACAGGGTCATTTGCTGATATCTTTGGCCATTTAGCCAACCTTTCTCTGAAGGCTCTTTGCACTATGAATGGACCTCCATACCTGTCCTGTAGGATTCCCCAAGCACCTAGATAGGCGTCTTCTGAATTTCGGTAGAAGAACCCTTCCACTGCCTTATGAGCTTCACCACCGAGATACCTCTTCAAGTACAGCATTTTCTCGCACACAGGGAGTGGTTTCTGATCAATCAGCGCCATAAAGGATATCTTCCAATCTATGAACTTCAAAGGATCACCTGTAAATACAGTCGGTTCAGGTATAGGGAGACGGTTGGAGATAAGCAGACTTGCAAGTCCTGGGGTCAGACTAACTTCTTCTTTTGGTCTTGACACCTCAAGTGGTGTATTTGAAGGTTTAAATGGCACAGCCTTTGGATTCAAAGAGGTTCGAGGTTCATTATTTTGGTAGAGGTATTGCACCTGGTGGTCTGTCTCCTGTTCGTAAATTTCAAGACTATCAAAAACGTCATAGGCTTTCACTCTAGCTGCAGCTACCTTGACTTCATTTTCTGCTTGTAGCTGTTGTACAGTAGGTGACTGGGATATTGTGTCAATCTCGCTCCCTTTCTCGGCGAGATTGACCACCTACGAGCCCCATCGCGGGAGCCAGCGCCGAGCTGGCTTGCCACGATGGAGACAAAGCTGTCATAGAAGCGACGGGGATCCGACGTGGATTCCCGCCAATTCTACACGTGGGCGGAGTTTGTTATGAATCCTGAAGGAGAAATCCCCGCCGGATTTTTAAAGAAAAATCCGGCATGGGTTCCCCCCCTAGGAGCATAACGGGCCCTTAGGTCTGTTATGGGTTGTAAGGAGACCCCCTACGCCGAAAAAACGGCGTGGGGGTCCCCCCACAATCCATAACAGACCCGTATCCAAAGCACGCCGGCCGGCCGGTCAGGAAGGGAGTGGGGGCGAGCGAGCGCCCCCCCTCCTGAGCCGTACCGGGCAGCATGCCCTCAACATGGGGGGGTTAGGTGCTCTGGGGCAGGGGGCGCACTGCGGCCCCCCACCCCAGAGCACCCTGTCCCCATGTTGATGAGGACAGGGCCCCTTCCCGACAACCCTGGCCGTTGGTTGTCGGGGTATGCGGGCGGGAGGCTTATCGGAATCTGGAAGCCCCCTTTAATAAGGGGGCCCCCAGATACCGGCCCCCCACCCTAAGTGAATGAGTATGGGGTACATTGTACCCCTACCCATTCACCTGCAAATAAAAAGTGTAAACACAAATAAACCACACAGGGTATTGAAATATTTTATTAGTTGGCCGCCGGGGGGGGGGGTGTGTATGATCGCTTTTATAAAAGCGCCCCCCTCCGGCGGGCTTCTGTGGGGGGTGGGTGCCGCCGTCTGGTTCTCTTCCGCCGCCGGGGGGGGCGCTTTGATAAAAGCGCCCACCACCCGGCGGGCTTCTTTCGACGTCTTCGGCGGCTGGGGGGTCTTCTCCCACTCTCCGGGGTCTTCTCCTGCTCTCCGGGGGTCTTCTCCGCTCTCCGGGGGTCTTCTTCTTCTTCAGGACTCGCCGCCTCTAACTTTGTGTGTTAGCTCAATTACTAGCGGCGGCGAGCCCCCTCCTCTGTGACGTCGTCTTCTTCTTCTTCTGTTCTCCAGATGTTGATGCGACGCTTCCTTCCGCTGTTATGCCGGGCGCGTGGCTCGCAGCGAGTTATATAGGCCTGTCTTGTGACGTCGCAGTCCCATCATGCTCCGGTAGGTAGCACGTGGTACCTACCGGAGCATGATGGGACTGCGACGTCACAAGACAGGCCTATATAACTCGCTGCGAGCCGCGCGCCCGGCATAACAGCGGAAGGAAGCGTCGCGTCAACATCTGGAGAACAGAAGAAGAAGAAGACGACGTCACAGAGGAGGGGGCTCGCCGCCGCTAGTAATTGAGCTAACACACAAAGTTAGCGGCGGCGAGTCCTGAAGAAGAAGAAGACCCCCGGAGAGCGGAGAAGACCCCCGGAGAGCGGAGAAGACCCCCGGAGAGCAGGAGAAGACCCCGGAGAGTGGGAGAAGACCCCGGAGAGTGGGAGAAGACCCCCCAGTCGCCAAAGACGTCGAAAGAAGCCCGCCGGGTGGTGGGCGCTTTTATCAAAGCGCCCCCCCCCCGGCGGCGGAAGAGAACCAGACGGCGGCACCCACCCCCCACAGAAGCCCGCCGGAGGGGGGCGCTTTTATAAAAGCGATCATACACACCCCCCCCGGCGGCCAACTAATAAAATATTTTAATACCCTGTGTGGTTTATTTGTGTTTACACTTTTTATTTGCAGGTGAATGGGTAGGGGTACAATGTACCCCATACTCATTCACTTAGGGTGGGGGGCCGGTATCTGGGGGCCCCCTTATTAAAGGGGGCTTCCAGATTCCGATAAGCCTCCCGCCCGCATACCCCGACAACCAACGGCCAGGGTTGTCGGGAAGGGGCCCTGTCCTCATCAACATGGGGACAGGGTGCTCTGGGGTGGGGGGCCGCAGTGCGCCCCCTGCCCCAGAGCACCTAACCCCCCATGTTGAGGGCATGCTGCCCGGTACGGCTCAGGAGGGGGGGGGCGCTCGCTCGCCCCCACTCCCTTCCTGACCGGCCGGCGTGCTTTGGATACGGGTCTGTTATGGATTGTGGGGGGACCCCCACGCCGTTTTTTCGGCGTAGGGGGTCTCCTTACAACCCATAACAGACCTAAGGGCCCGTTATGCTCCTGAGGGGGGAACCCATGCCGGATTTTTCTTTAAAAATCCGGCGGGGATTTCTTTCTCCTTCAGGATTCATAACAAACTCCGCCCACGTGTAGAATTAATCTACGTTCTCTAGCCGCTTGCTGATGAGGTTGCAGATTTCAGCCGTTAACACGGTGCATGCATCCATTCTCTTAACAATGTGCGGGGTAGTGGAATAATTTCGGCACATGGACTCATACTGTTGGTGTACTAACGCTTCTTTGGCTTTAACCTCTTTCAATCTTGTATTAAGGTCTTCAGTTGAGCAGAAATCCTTTAACTTTGTCCTAGATTCCTTTGCTATCTCCTTCCAAGAGTTGTACACCTTGTTGAATGCCTTTTCATTTCTCTTAACTGTTTCTTCGTGCATTTCTTTGCCTTTTTCTGTTAAGATTCGCTCTCTGGAGCTGGATCGCACCTGTTGTGACTCTGTGGGTTTGTCTGTTTCTTCAGCAGGTGACAGCATTTTGTTCTAGTGTGCCTGTGCCTTTCAATAGTGTGTGTGCCTGAAACCTAACTTGAATAAGTGTTGGCTCAAACTTGCTCCTAAGGGCTACGACAGAAAACAGGCATTTACCCTTGTAACTAAAGATTAGCAACCAATGCACACAGTATGACAAAATGTTTTAAACAAATATACTGCTGACACTTTCTAACCAGACAATTAACCCTTTACGTGACTAACTGCAGTTTAGTGGATTAGGAACTTGGAAGATAGCATTGCTTTAAATCTGACACTAGGCCTCTAAACACGAATATAATAACTTGATTTAGCAAAATATTAACTATTTGGCTCGCATACTAGTTAAGGGCGGCTTCCGGATCACATATAAAGAGCCCGCTATATTTAAAAGTCCACGTGGCGTGTTTGCTTTTCAGCCAAGTCTCTGTCGCCAAGATGGCGTCCGCACGTGTCCTGCGAGGCGTTGGGAAGCCTTACTCACGGTTTGATGAGGACAGCGACGCAGCCGGTGATGTCGAGTCTCCACCGCAGCGACGAGTCTCCACCGCAGCGACGAGTTTTCACTGCAACGACGAGTTTTCACTGTTACGGCCCCTATGGCATCGAATAAATAACAAGAGGAGAGCTTCTGACGGGTGCAGTAGTTTTATTCTTTCGCGACAAAGGTGCGCAGCAGGGTTGAATATTGTTCTCTTTATCTCCTTGAGCACCGTAAACATGAATATCGTAAGCACCGTAGCACCGTGAAAACTGTAAATGACATACAACACACTTATTTACAGTTATCACCACAAAAGGGGGTTACAGGGTTAATTGCAGTTGTCTGCACACACATCTAATTACATTGAACATTCAAAGAAACATGGTTACATGCAAAGTGCTTTGGATTATAGCGTGTTTAAAACCAAACAGCATGAACACGGTTTATCTCTAGAACATATACATCTTTATAACAATGCACACTTTTCTGCATACCTCGATCCGCTTGCCAAGGGGGGTACAAACTTTAAGCTTTAGGGATTTTCTGCAAACATCTGCCATGAAGTCCTATGCATAAAGCTAACATGTGGCCTGTGATACAGGAAAATACTTTCTTTCTAAGACAGGAAGAAAGGAGTGGTTTTGTGATCCTGCTAGTTAAACTTTCCCCCCGGGAACTAAAGGGAAGCAGAAAGGTTCCACCCAGCAGCAAGTGCTGAACAAGATCCACAATGACAAGCGGACAATTACAGGGAGGATGCTTTGGGGTCTGGACCCCAAAGCACCATATCCCCCCATGTTGATGGGGACAAGGGCCTCATGCCCACAACCTTTGCCCGGTGGCTGTGGAGGTCTGCGGGCGGGGGGCTTATCGAAATCTGAAAGCCCCCTTTAACAAAGGGGACACCCAGATCCTGCCCCCCTATGTGAATTGGTAATTGGGTACCCCTACCATTTCACAAAAAAGTGTCTGATTTTTTTTTTTTTAAACACAGTAGACAGCTTGGAACAAGTCCTTTATTAAAAAAAGAAAAAAAAAAGGTCCAGCGATGTAATCCATTGTCGAGTGGTGAATACGGAGGAAATAAAAAAAACGCTGACACCATCCTCTTCCCATGGGAGGCACCCCCCCCCCCCAAATGACGCTACACCCTTTGTGACATCTCGTAAATAGCTTATGGCGGGGCCACCCATAACGTGCGTCAGTGACACCGCCCCCCTCTAACGCAACAGGGAAACACCACAGGGTTACCCAGTGACATGTACGGGTGACATAGCCATCCTCTGACGCAACAGGATGTTTTAAAACTTTTTTTGCATTGACACTTTTTATGACAATAACTTGCATAATAACCTTTAAAATTAGCACTTAAGATTTTTCATGTTCGTGTCCCATAGACTTTATCGAACCAAACCGGGGGGTGTTCGGCTCATCCCTACCCAGTAATGATCTTCCATAGAAACAAAGACCAGGCTGCCTCAAATCCTTCTGTCTTTTTATGTAATCCCAGACAGACTCGATATTGAAATCAGGGCTCTGTGGTGACCAAACCATCACTTTCAGGACTCCTTATACTTCTTTACGCTGAAGTTCTTAATGACATTGGCTTCATGTTTGGGGTAATTTACAGCTGCAGAATAAATTTGGGGTCAATCACACATTTCCTTGATGGTATGGCACGATGGATAAGAATCTGCACGGATTTCTCAGAACTGAGGACACCATTGATCCTGACCAAATCTCCAACTCCATTTACAGAAATGCAGCCTCAGACTTTCAAGGGACCTCCATTATGCTTCACTGTTGCCTGCAGACACTCACTATTGTACCTCTCTCCAGCCCTTCAGCAAACAAACTGCCTCTTGCTGCAGATATTTAACATTTTGACTCAGCAGTCCGGAGTGCCTGCTGCCATTTTTCTGAATTTCAGCTCCTATACTTTCGCACATAGTTGTGTTATGGCTGTTTGGCCTGCAATTCTTCCACGAAGACCACTTCTGGCCAGACTTCTCTGGACAGTAGATAGGTGTACCTGTGTCCCACTGGTTTCCCCCATTTCTGTGTTGATGGCACTGCTGGTCATCTTCCGACGTCTAATGCCGCGTACACACGACCGTTTTTCGGGATGTAAAAAATTACTTTTTTTTTAATGTCATTAAAACGATCGTGTGTGGGCTCCAGAGCATTTTTCACAACGTAAAAAATGGCCATTAAAAATTTAGAACATGCTCTAAATTTTCACATCGTTTTTAACATTGTTGTTTTTAACGTTGTTAAAAATGGTTGTGTGTAGGCTTTAACGACGTGAAAAAAACGTGCATGCTCAGAAGCAAGTTATGAGACGGGAGCACTCGTTCTGGTAAAACTAGCGTTCGTAATGGAGTAAGCACATTCATCACGCTGTAACAGACTGAATAGCGCAAATCGTCTTTTACTAACACGGAATCAGCAAAAGCAGCCCCAAGGGTGGCGCCATCCGAATGGAACTTCTCCTTTATAGTGCCGTCGTATGTGTTGTACGTCACTGCGCTTTGCTAGAGCATTTTTTTTCACGATCGTGTGTAGGCAAGGACGGTTTAACAATAATCGGGTTGAAAAAAACGTTGTTTTTTCTAGACCATTAAAAATGGTCGTGTGTACACGGCATTAGGGAATTAAGAATGGTGTGTCTTCCATCTGCTGCATTAAATTTCCTTAGCTGACCATTGAGTCTTTGGTCCTCAGCATTGCCCATTTCTTTGTGCTTTGTAAAAATAGCTTAAAAAGCACATCTTAATGCCGCGTACACACGGTCGTTTTTTGCGATGAAAAAAACGTTTTCTGTGAAGTAAAAAACAACGTTTTTGAAACGTCACTTTTCAAAGACAATTTTGCATACACACCATCGTTTTTTCACAAAAAGCAAGGTTACGTTCACCACTCTTTTCCACTGAAGCTCGCTTCATAACTAGCTTCTGGGCATGCGCGGGTTGAAAAACGTTGTTTTGAACGACGTTTTTGCTACACACGGTGACTTTTTGTGAAACAAAAAACGACGTTTTGAAAAACGACACAAAAAATTCAAACATGTTGGAATTTTTTTTTGGTCGTTTTTTTGAAGACAAAAAACGACGTTTTGCCCGCACACGATCAATTTAAATGACGTTTTAAAAAACGTCGTTTTTTTTCAACGGCATTAAGCTCCAATCTGCTTTGAAATCTTTGCCAGAGAGAGACCTTGCTGGTGCAGTACAGGACTATCTTGTGTCGTGTTGCTGTGCTCAGTCTTGCCAAGGTGAAGGAAGGTTCAGAGGAGCTTGGGTAGCATAGTTAGGCACTCCCAGAAAAGGAGTGGGGTGCAACATGCAAGATGGAAAGGGGCTGTGCTAGGGAATTTATTATTTTCATATTTCAATTAGCTAGCAAGTTCAAAGACACATTGCAAGTCATTAAAGGGTTGTAAAGGTAAAAGTAGGATGCATTAAGGTAAAAAAACATCTGACAGCAGCGCCCCCCCCCCCCCCGAGCCCCCGCTTTACTTACCTGACCGTTCGAAATTGCCGGGTGCGTCCACGTCATCCTGTTCGGTTCCCAGCCTGGCCGTTGATGGGCTAGGCTGGGCGGATTGATAGCAGCGCAGCCATTGTCTGGCGCTGCTGTCAACCACAGTGGATAACGCGGTGCGCCGGGGTTGGGGACGAGTCATACAGTCGGTGGCTATGGCCGCCGCTGTATCACGGGAGCGCGCTCGCAAAAGCTTTCCACCGTGTGAGCTCCCTCGCATGAAGGTAGAAAGCATTTGCAAAGAAGGAGCCGAGACAGCCGCCGAGGGACCCCAGAAGACAGCGTTCGGGGACACTCTGTGAAAAACAACTTGCACAGTGGAGGTAAGTATAACATGTTTGTTATTTAAAAAAAAAAATATTCCTGACTTTAGTGTTCCTTTAACCACTTCCCATCCGGGCCAATTCTGGCACTTTGCTCCTACATGTAAAAATCATATTTTTTTTGCTAGAAACTTACCTATAACCCCCAAACATTATGTATGTTTTTTTTTAGCAGAGACCCTAGAGAATACAATGGCGGTCTTGCAACTTTTTATCTTTTTTTTTTAATAATTACATTTTTTATTTGACCAGTTAAAACAAGACATTACAGATATACATCCTAGACATTTCTTACTACAAAATATGAAACTTTTTTTTTTTTTTTTCCCGTGTAGCCCTCCTTCCTCTTTCCCTTCAGGTTGCTCTAAATTCATAATCTTCTTTTATTTATCTTTACCCCACTCACTCCTCACTCTACACCCCCCTTTCGTGCTTTTAAGTTTCGAAAAGAGCTAAATTGCTCCTTATCATGTGTTTCCTCTACCCGTGTTATTAAATTCCCTATGGTGTTTTTTTCCCAGCCTTCCCCCCCCCCCCCCAATCCTTCCCTTCCTACCTCCCTTTATGTGTTATTTTATTTTACATTTTTTTTTAATACTTATTATTTTCTTCTACGAATGTGAATATTCTCTGTGAAATTCATAAAGAAGCCTTAAATAAAAAAAAAAAAAAAACGATCTTGGCTTCCCAACCGAGGTGGCGCCATTTATTTGAATTCAGAGGCCGGGCGTGACATAATAACATCACGCCAGGCCTCTGAACAATAATAGAAACTCCGGCGACCATCTGGTCTGCCGGAAATCTCTATGGTCAACATCCGGGGCCAGCAGATCCTTTCTCTGACTCACCAGTGAGTCGGGAGAAGCACCAGAGGGTGGCGGGAGGGGGGGTGTCCCCTCTCGCCGCCTGTAAAAATGATCAAGCAGTGGAACAGCCGCTATGATCATTCTTATGGTGCAGAGAATCTCCGGCTGAAAAAGACGATATCTAAATTATGCCTGTACAGTACCGTACAGTAGCTGCAGGTATCATTCAGAAATCCCAGCTCAAAATCAAGGACGCCCATATAGGTACCTTGGGCGAGAAGTGGTTGAAAATCTTTTGTAGATAGGAAAAAGCCCTACAGGGAAACACTTAAGATATTTGAATTTTCTGTGTTTTTTAACCAGCATTGGTTGGTGACCCAGCGTGATTACATCTTGCTCTCCATTATATTAATAAAGAATTTTTGTATGTAAATCAGTTATGCTACTTATTACATTAACACAGGTATACTGTAGACTTAGTAAACTCACATGATCACATACCCCACTCTGTACTATTCAGTAACGCCTTCTAACACTTGTAATTAATAGACTTGTACAGATATTGAAATGAATACTCCCATGTTTTTCAGGATGATCTCCTGCACACCATACATCAACCAGAAGAGACAATCTATCATTAGGACAACGCCTTTCACTATTAATGTGACAGCAGTGCTTACAGCTATAGCATGCAGCCCATCGTCTTGTCACCTTGTTCACTTGTGCACTTAACTGCAATTGATTTTTATTTTTATCTATAGAACGTCATTTACAAAATGTTGTGTTTATTTTGTAAATTAGCACCTCAGTACAGAACCTGACAGATAGCAAATAAAATACTAAAGCAATAAAGGAATTGTGTACATAGCATAGTTGCCAAGAGCACTGGTTCCCAAGTTTTGAAAGTTTATCTCTAGAAAGGTTCATCGTGTTTTATTCCTAGTTTTCCAAATGGTTTTTGCTTTTAACATGAAGTAAAGCCTATACCAAATCACCATCTGCTTCTGTGGATTTTAACATTAATTAGCCATTAAACATGAGCATAACACTTATGCCGCGTACACACTATCATTTTTTGGCATGAAAAAAAAACGTTTTTCAGCATGTAGAAAAAACTAAGATTTTCCAACTTCATAATTAAAAACTATGTTGCCCACACACCATCGTTTAAAAAAATGATGAGCAAAGCGCGGTGACGTACAATACGTACAACGGCCAGTGTTGTTTGTAACGGCGTTTAAATAAACGCTGTTACCTAACGCAGCCACTTTTGAGGGTTATGAGTAATTTAACTGATTACTCTTCCCCTCATGGTAACGCCGTTCCCATTACTTGAGCGGCGTTACCGCAATTACATCTACCGCCACTAGATGGCAGCAGAGTAATTGCTTCTGCTGGCGGGAGTGCTCGGCACTTGACCTGACGTGGACGTCACACAGGCACAGCCAAGTGAAGCCGCCTCCCCTCCTCTCGGTTTATGTGTACAGAGGGGGAGGGGATCTTCTGTCCATGTGCCGTCACTGCGCTGATCTAAGGTACTGAATGGGGATGGGAGGGGGTGTTTGCGCTAAGGGGGGGGGGGGGGGTTTCACTGAGGAGAGGGGGGTTTGCACTGGGGGGGTGTTTCACTGAGGGGGGTGTGTTTGCATTGGGGGGGGGGGGGTGTTTGCACTGAGGGGTGGTTTTCACTGAGAGAGGGGGGGGTGCACTGGGGAGGGGTTTCATCGAGGGGTGGGTTTTCCCTGAGTGGGGGTGTTTGCACTGAGGGGGGTTTTCACTGAGGGGAGGGGGCTTACACTGAGGGGGTTTTCACTGAGGGGGGTTTTCACCGAGGAGTGGGTTTGCACTGAGGAAGGGGGTTTGCACTAAGAGGGGGTCTGCACTGAAGGGGGGTTGTGTAACATGCAGGGGGTCCAGAGATGTGGGGGCTGTATAATGTAAAGGGGTCCAGAGGCGCAGGGTGCTATTTAATGTAAAGGGGTCCAGAGGTGCAGGGGGCTGTGTAATGTAAAGGGGTGCAGAGGTGCAGGGGGCTGTGTAATGTAAAGGGGTCCAGAGGTGCAGGGTGCTGTGTAATGTAAAGGGGTCCAGAGGTGCAGGGTGCTATCTAATGTAAAGGGGTCCAGAGGTGCAGGGGGCTGTGTAATGTAAAGGGGTCCAGAGGTGCAGGGGGTTACGTAATGTAAAGGGGTCCAGAGGTGTAGGGTGCTGTGTAATGTAAAAGGGTCCAGAGGTGCAGGGTGCTGTGTAATATAAAGGGGTGCAGTGTAATGTAAAGGGGTCCAGAGGTGCAGGGTGCTATTTAATGTAAAGGGGTGCAGGGGGCTGTGTAATGTAAAAGGGTCCAGAGTGCTGTGTAATGTAAAGGGGTCCAGAGGTGCAGGGTGCTATTTAATGTAAAGGGGTGCAGAGGTGCAGGGGGACTGTGTAATGTAAAAGGGTCCAGAGGTGCAGAGTGCTGTGTAATGAAAAGGGGTGCAGTGTAATGTAAAGAGGTCCAGAGGTGCAGGGTGCAATTTAATGTAAAGGGGTGCAGAGGTGCAGTGGGCTGTGTAATGTAAAGTGGTCCAGAGGTGCAGGGGGCTGCGTAATGTAAAGGGGTCCAGAGGTGTAGGGTGCTGTGTAATGTAAAGGGGTCCAGAGGTGCAGGGAGAGCCTCTCAAATCTACAGTAAGAGCCTCTCAAGTCTACAGCAAAAGCCCTGCAAGTCTACAGCAAGAGCCTCACAAGTCTACATCAAGAGCCCTGCAAGTCTACAGCAAGAGCCTCTCAAATCTACAATAAGAACCCTGCAAGTCTACAGCAAGAGCCCTGAAAATCTATAGCAAGAGCCTCTCAAGTCTATAGCAGGAGCCTCCCAAGTCTACAGCAAGAGCCCTGCCAGCCTACAGCAAGAGCCCTGCCAGCCTACAGCAAGAGCCTGCAAGTCTACAGCCAGAGTTATGCAAGTCTACAGCCAGAGTTATACAAGTCTACAGCCAGAGTTATGCAAGTCTTGTTGGCAAGAAAAAAGAAGCAAGCAGCACAAATGTATAATCCCACAATCTGGTGACAGTGAACCCACCGATCTTAACCTAATCCCTTACTGTACATGTGTGGAATACATTCAAATACATTCAATCCTACAAGCAAATATAATGATTAAACCTATGTCATTGCATAAAATAATTCATACAAAAATTATTTGTTTCTATGAAACAACCCAGATAGCAAGTAATGGTGCTGCAAGTTTAAAAATGACTTGCTAGGCTTGCCAGACTTTGCAAGTTTGTTGCACAATTGCAGCAAGTCCGCATTGCATGACTCCAGATCAACTTTCTTTGCAAACATGCTGCACGTTCTGGTTCAGTTAAGTTGTGTAATAGTCATCCCACCACAGGGGTAACTGTGACTGAATTTTCATCATTGCTCCCTGCTTTTTGTAAGGTTTCTTAACCACTTAAGACCCGGACCAAAATGCAGGTAAAGGACCAGGCCCCTTTTTGCGATTCGGCACTGCGTTGCTTTAACAGACAATTGCGCGGTCGTGCGACGTGGCTCCCAAACAAAATTTGCGTCCTTTTCTTGCCACAAATAGAGCTTTCTTTTGGTGGTCTTTGATCGCCTCTGCAATTATTATTTTTTGCGCTATATACAAAAATAGAGCGACATTTTTGAAAAAAAATCTATATTTTTCAATTTTGTTATAAGAAAAATCAAATAAACTAAATTTTAGTCAAACATTTAGGCCAAAATTTATTTAGCCACATGTCTTTAGTAAAAAAAAAATGCAATAAAAAAAAAATAGCTACCTAGCGGGAACAGCGACACTAATACAGCGATCAGAAAAATGATCGCTTAGTGACGCTGGCAATAGGGAGTGAAAGGGTTAACTAGGGCGGTGATCAAGGGGTTAAAACTTTATTAGGGGGGGCACGGGGGGGCTACCCTGGACCTAACACTAACTGCCTGTCACAATGAAACTAAATACAGTGATCATACATATATGATCACTGCATTCAGTGACACTGTGACAGGGGGGGGGGTGATCGCAAGGGGTTAATGTGCCTGTGTGTCCTGGTGTCAGTGTAGTGTTGTGCAGACTCACTGTGTGATGTGATCTCTCCTCAGCGGCGGTAGAAAAAAACGCGGAGAACAGAGATCACATCACTTCCCTCTTCCTGTGTTTACACAGGAGGAGGAAGTGAAACACAGGCAAGCGCGCGCATTGGCTGGGAGCGATCCGGAGGGGGCGGACGAAAACGAACCGCCGCCCCCTCAGCACGGATCGCTCGCTCAGCCACCGGGACCGTCGTATGTACCGGGGGGGGTCCCGATCGGACCCCCGACCCACGTCAAGGCAGCCACGTACAGGTACGTTGATGTGCCTGTCGGTGCCATTCTGCCGACGTAAATGTACATGCGGCGGTCCTTAAGGGGTTAAGGATGAGCTCTGGCGTGTTTACAAACCCCACGTGCAGAGCTTACCAGGAAGTGACTAACCCTAATATCCCATTGGTGTAGCACAATTTGGAATGTTTTATTTTTGCTTGTTTATGTGCCGAGATTTAGCAGAAAATGTGTGTATTTAATGAGAAGTGCCAAGTGTTTGTCTCCCATGGGGGCACCTAGGTGGCACATAATTCTACTCTTTGCTGGCAGCCTTCCTTCTTGGGCATCAATGGGGGTGCAAGAGCCTGGTGTTCATCAGGATTGAGTACCGGTGCTTTGGCTGGGGTATCTCACTCTCAGAAACACACCAATGCTCAGTGGCAGGTAAGTTGGTATCAACATTGCTGGGAGCTGCATGCTCGCTGTCCCCTTGCTATGTAGATACTGGCAAGTATGCCATGACGGCCTAGCTAGTTCTTTATGGATGAAGGGGTGGGGGGGGGGGGTCATCCTGTATTTTCTTTTCTTATATAAAATGACCAAAACAAAAAAAAGAGGAATGGTGAACCATGGGTAAAAGAAGAGATTTAGCACTTCCCACAGAAAATCATGGAAGTTTTTTTTTTAACCACTTGCTGACAGCCACCATCGTTATACAGCAGCAGGTTGGCGCGACCCTGCAAACCGTCGTAGCTGTTTGCCGGTCCCTTTAAGCAGGATAGCAGGTGCGTGTGCGCCCGCTGCATTGCAGGGGTGCCGATGCTTGTGACAGCTGGCCGCGAGTGATCATGGGTACGAGAGGCAGAACAGGAACGTGTGTGTGTAAACACACAAATCCCTGTCCTGTGAGGAGAGAGAGATTGCGAGTTCCTAATAGCTAGGAACCATGATCTGTGATTTCCTCTGTCTGTTCCCTGCCCCCACAGTTAAAAACAAACTCGGAAACACAATTAACCCTTTGATCTCCCCCTAGTGTTAACCCCCTCC
This sequence comes from Rana kukunoris, assembly GCA_029574335.1. NCBI lineage: Eukaryota > Metazoa > Chordata > Amphibia > Anura > Ranidae > Rana > Rana kukunoris. The sequence continues at coordinate 575,842,739 of CM056050.1, read as the reverse complement.
CTGCCATTGACATTTGTACAGTAATCAGTGCATTTTTATAGAACTGATCGCTGTATAAATGCCAATGGTCCCAAAAACCATTGCAAAAACTATTGCCCCAACAAATCAATATACACTTATTGTGATTTTTTACCAAAAATATGTAGAAGAATACATATCGGCCTAAACTGAGAAAAAAAAACTTTTTTTTTTTTTTAATTGTGGATATTTATTATAGCAAAAAGTACAAGATATTTTTCTGCAAACTACAAGTGCAAAGTGCACTTGAAATTGCACTAAAAGGGCAGTCGCTGTAGATCCGAGGGGACATGCAAGAAAAAAAAAATAGCATTTTAGCTTGCACATGATTGGATAATAAAATCAGCAGAGCTTCTCCTCATTTCAGATCTACCCCTCAGATCTACAGCGACTGCACTTCCAAGTGCACTTTCAGTGCAATTTCAAGCGCACTTTGCAATTGTAGTTTGCACTTGTAATGCAAAGTGGATTTGCCTTTCGTAAATAACCCTCTTTGTGTTTTTTTTCAAAATTGTTTTTTTTTTTGTTTATAGCTCAAAAAATAAAAATCGCAAAGATGATCAAATACTACCAAAAGAAAGCTCTATTTGTTGGGAAAAAAATACACCAATTTTGTTTGTGTACAACGTCGCACGACTGCGCAATTGTCAGTTAAAGCGACGCAGTGCCGAATCGCAAAAAGTTGCCACGTCATTGAGCAGGCAATTCTTCCGGGCTGAATTTGTTAAAATACAATACAATACAATGTCAAACCTGGTGAATTGTAATATTAAATATATTCAGTAAAAGTAAATGCATAGAAAAGGTCCTTCTCCAAATACATCAAGTTTTTTCCATGCAAGAACAGATATTGCCAAATGTATTTTGTGCTGGGCAATAATGTACATGGAACAATGCTTTCTGACCTCACTTTAAATTCATGTGTCTAGTCCAATTTTATAATCAGATTTATTTAAGCTCCTGTATGTCTAAGAATTGTATACAATTATCTTATAGACCATCAGATATATAATATAGTATTTTCATCTTCTTAAAGTGCATCACCCACTGTTCAACTACATTTCGCCTTAATTGTACATGTATCATTTCTTTTGATCTTTTGCCCTGATAAAAGTTGCATTTTCTGACCTCTAAAATGCATTGGATAAACATATGGAACATATTGGACTGTTTTAATCGAATAAACTTCAGTTTGGATTACTTTGGGGTATAGCACTTTATTGATGACCTCATGGCTGCAGTACTTTCTGAGTCAATGACCCTGGACAAGTATTCAATATTCAACTAATCTGTAGACAGAGGGTCAACATCAGTCAGGTAACTAAGATTTTCTGAAGGAGATCAGCAACCACAGTATCTGCATTTCACCCAGTACAAACTTCTTTAAAGCTGAACTCCAGGCAAACAAAATTTAATAAAACCAAATTGAATAAAACTCCATTCCCATAGACACACTCCTAACCCTTGTGGACAGCCTTCCCAGAAGAGTTGAAGCTGTTATAGGTACCAAGAGTGGGCCAACTCAATATTGAACCCTATGGACTAAGCGATGCCATTAAAGTTTGTTTGTGTGTGTGTGTAAAGGCAGCTGCCCCAATACTTTTGACAATATAGGGCCAGATTCAGGTAGGACTTACGCCGACTTATCTCGAGATACGCCTACGTAAGTCCAAATGTGCGCCGTTCTATCTTTACAACGATTCCCGACGCTAGATACGTCGAAAAATAGGCTTCCTATGCCCAAAGTAACTTGCCTATGCCGGCGTATCGTGGGCGCATATTTACGCTGGCCGCAAGGGGCGCTTTCATTGATTTACGCATCGAATATGCAAATTACCAAGATACGCCGATTCCGGTGTAAAGTTACTCCACCTAAAAGGTGGCGCAACCCATGCAAAGGTATGGACGTCGGAACAGCCGGCGTCTTTTACGTTGTTTACGTAGTACTACGTGAATAGGGCTTGGTGTATGTTACGTTCACGTTGGCATTGAGCCGACGTATCTTAGCAACAAAGCAGAGTGCCACAAGCCTCTGCTCTCAACTAACGGAAGAGGGAGTTCCTGGGGTAGTGGATGGGACTTCAGTCTTCACTGACACAACACCAGAAAATGGTGCGGCACTGAGACAGGAGGATGTCCGCTTTGCTTTGCAAGCACCGGGGGATTTTCACTTACCACCAGTGGATGAGACAACAGTCTCCACTGGTATACCCCAGGGATGGTGGGCAGTTGGCCCAGATCCCCAACAGCATGATGGACTGAGCCCAGTCACCCTGTCTTCTCTTCAGCGGCTGAAAGGACTCCAGGGGGAAGGGCCAGTCCAGGCCTCTCCCCAGCGGCAGGCATGTTCTCTGAGAGAGGCAGAGGTTGGCTGGGTGAGTAATGCTCTGTTTGGAGAAATGTATTTGGGGTACGGTATGGATACCAGCATTGGAGGACTGGAACTACTGACTAACTTCGGAGTCAACCCGTTTGGGGTTCCCTCCTGTGTCAGTCTCCCACCGAAAGGGAAGAGATGTAACAGAATGGCCCGTGACACCCACAGACTTTTGAAGGATGGGGGGTACGCCTGTGCCACTGTCACAGATGACCCTTGGGTCTAGGTTCACCCTATGTCCGATAGGGGCATAGGGTGACTTAGAAATGATACCAAGTTACATGAGATGGAACATTACTGATAAATCATGTATTGCAGGATATCTTGAGGTATTACAAGTTGTTGGCTTATTCTGACCCTACCGTTCAATAGTGACTCATTCCTCTGTGTAACATAGGCTGTTGAGGTGTTAATTGAGGCTGGTTCCTGGAAGACATTCTATTGTGTGATGCCAATGACACTGTATGGTGTGAAGAGCCCATTGAGGATCAGGTGTGAATAGCTTATTGTCGGAGACAGAACATCTGGGGGATAATTACCTCAACTAAATGTCATTAACTAAGAGAATGTGATTGAAGCCCCATGGTGTGATGTTAGGGGGGTGGAGAGTTTCTTTGTTCCCTTGATTAACTGTAACCTATTTGTACTGTATATAAGAGAGCTAACCATTAAAGCATTTGTTCGTTCATACATTTTGAAACTAGAGAACAAAGCTGAGTCTCGTTATTCTGGGAAATGGAATGGATCGTGTCTACATGGATTGTCGGACTGTCTTGGGTTGATGGAAGATCGTAAACGGTAGTGACCGTTACACAACTCTTATAACAGCCAAAAAATAACTGCATTAGGCATTCAGTGGCTGGCCTGTAGTAGAAGCTCTGAGAGCAATACATGCATACCTCCCAACTTTTTGAGATGGGAACGAGGGACACCTACCAGCAAAAGTATGTAGTCATAGGACATGCCCCCATTCCACTCCCCCTTAAAGGAGAATTAACAAAAAAAAAAACCATCAAACCCACAAGGGCTTTTTTTTGCCACCACTATTCCTTTATATTGTCTTTTAAAATTTACAAATGCAGAAGTTTTAGAAATTTGATTAAAGGTTTAGCACTAAGAAACACCTTTTAAAAGATAACAAGTGCATTTTATATACAACTATATAGACCAGACCAAAATAAGAGACACATGAGGAGAAAAGAGGGACACATTGCTTCAAATCAGGGGCAGTCCCTCGAAATCAGGGAAAGTTGGGAGCTATGAATACCTGTGCACTGCAATACATTCAGACCCTCCAGCACACTCCAGCACCAATTCCAATTCAGTTCTGGAGGTGCCGGAACTGCGTTCCCCCACGTTCCTGCTGCAAAGCCCTGAATACATTGATAGGACATCTAAATACATGTTTCTATTTACAGATATAAAACAAAGGGGGTCTGTATACTAATGAAGATCCTGATCACTTCTAGACTGCAGGATGTGCCTTACCATCCTCCCTAATGGGGCCCCCTCCCACCCCCAGGCCCCAGAGCAGCCATCTGGCCTGCCATGTCTATAGTTACACCACTGATTAATAAATACAGAGCTGCATTCGGTTGTCTTTTATAACAGCCTGGAGTCCAGATTTTAAATATTCCAATAAAAATAACTGCTGAAATACTTTACGTCTTTCCCTAAATTATCCCTGAACCTATTCTGTAAAGTGTTTATGTCTGTACTGTGTATCTGTTCCTAACCTTGTGTGGGAGGCTGTATAATGTTCTCCAGTAATATGGAAATGTTGTAGTTTGTACACCATTTATAGCTAATTACAATTCAGTGTGAGTCAATTGAATTAATGCAGAGGTTTTCACAACATATTCTTGGCCTTGAGTTTAATACCTGTTTTAAAATTGAACACTATAATCTGGTTTCCCAATGGTGACTGTAATTTCATTATGCAAAGTATGTTTACACATACTAATTTTACTATAATGAGTTCCCTCTTCATGTTTTCAGTATGCAAATCGTGTGATTTCCCTCTGGTCAAAGCATTCTGATTACTGGAGGTCACAATCATACAGGGAGCTTTAAAAGCAACAACTGCCATTGCTTGGCTCTTTGGTTTAAAGGAGGAAAAAAAAAAGCAATAAAATCCAATAATGAGAAACAATTAAAGGCACACTGCCACGGTATTGGTGCCCAGGAAAGTGGGCAAATTATGTGTTTTCATCTGACTTTTTTTATCTGCTGGCTTGTTGTTGATCAGTATTGAAGTCAGAGACCGCTAGATAACTATCATTTTTTTTAGAAGAAGGCCAGCAATGGCAGATCACCTGTATTTTCTTTTACAAGAACGTTATTGTCATGAAACAGGTGTAGCATTACCCCCGGAGGAGCTGCTGGATTTTTGGGCGGCATATTACCTCATGGCTCCTCTAAAATTCCTGGGGGTGAATGTTGCGTATTGCATATAGTAGAAGTAAAGGAATGTCCACAACAGGTGCTCTTCGTGTGCTCTTTATTACACAGCCGGGTAAAAACAGTAAACTTGTGGTGAGGAAAGTTGAAGAAGAATGGAGAATAGCAGATTCAGGCGTGATGATAGGGGAACAGTCCTGCTCCCAAACGTAACACTTCTATGTGCCACTCCCGCCGGAGTGGGCTTAGCGTACCCGGACAGGGCTCTCTCACTGACCTGGCAGCCGGAGTATCACAATTGTAGGATAAAATCTCTGCCACAGACCCTCCTTAGTGAACTTTAACTTGAGAAAGAGCCTCTGCCACAGACCCCCCCCTCGATGAGCCTCAGAAAGATACCTCTGCCACAGGCCTTCTCTGGATTGAATTCTTGGAGATAACCCTCCTTAGATGAGTTACGCCTGGATCTCCCCCAACTTGTCGCCCAGGTACCGACTGACAGGTGATCAGTCCCTCAGTGTCCGGCTACCTCGATCCCCGGTGTTTTTTTCAGGCCTTTTTGAACCACCTGCCTCTCAGTGGTGCTCCTCAGACCGACTCCCCACCAAACAGCAGCACAGCCTGTATTTCTCAAAGGTGGCAACCCAGTCACTCACTGGGTCCCCATCGCTGTTCAGATGCTCCGGGCCAGCATGGTCGTGGAACCAGGAACACTGCGTGGCATGCGTGCCCCCGGCCTATAGGCCATAGCGCCGGGCGCCGTGGTGTGGCCACCCTGGACGAAGAAGAAGACCAGACCAAATGGAGTCTGCCCCATAAATACCCCTCCCCGGCATGCACAGCGAGGACAAACCCTCCTGATTCGCTGCTGGGAAAGAGCACCCAAACATTGACTCCATTGCTGCCACCTGCAGCACCAGGGCTGGAAGAACACCCCAGTACAACAGAATAAGCCCCCAGCACAACCAAGATGAGACAGAGATCCTGTTTTGCATTTATCTGGATCAGAGTTTAACTACACTCTGATCTACCCTTAAATTTAACTATCACCGGTACTATAAAGTACATAGGTGTTACACAGGTGTAGCATTACCCCCGGAGGAGCTTCTGTTTTTTTGGGGTTTACGTTCTGTGATTAACCCCTTAAAGTGGCTCAAAACCCTACCTTGACACACCTGGTACTATGGGGGTAGTGGACCCCAGTAGCTTTAGTAAGTAATGCTTTACTTAAAGAAGAAACAAAGGAACATGAATAAAACAGTGAGAATCTATTTGCAGATTCCTGCAGTATCAGTAACAATATTAAGGCTTAAGTGTGAGCTAGGCTACAATGTCAAATAGACCTGTGTGAGCACACAGCAAGAGGGACCCCTTCCACAAAACATGTACATTGAAACACCCTCCTGCCAAACCTCACCCAGCTATCTTCCTCTCTACAATACCATATAAAGTAATAGAACTGATTACTCGGTCAACGAGCAATGCAATGAATATAGTGAATATACAACTCTAAATACATAACCCTTAGGTACTATAACTATAACTAATCAGGATGGCCTGGCGTCCCAGGCCAAACTTCAACACAGTCTCCTGCTAACAGTTTGTGCACTTGTACGCTACTCGCCTCAAGGCTTCACTTCCTGATTCCCTCACTGGAGGATGGTGGCGGGGGCAGCAGAGTGAAGAGCAATTGCTCGTCTTCTGCTGCCAACATCGCGGGCACACTGGACAGGTAAGTGTCATTTAGTAAAAGTCAGCAGCTGCAGTATTTGTAGCTGCTGGCTTTTAATTTTATTTTTATTTTTTGCTGGCCCTTCGCTTCATGATGAGCAAACATGATTGTAGAGGGCACACCTAGAACATACATAATGGTAGAAGGGGCAGCAGGTAAGTTTCCCCTGGCATGCACTTCGGTCCGGGACATTTTAAGTTATGCAAATACAAACTTTAAGCCCTGGTTCACACTGGGCTGCGGGAGTGAAGCCGTGTGAGTTCAGCTGAACTTGCACGATTTCACTCCCGCTGGCAGTCCCGATTTCGGCCGCGATTTAAGAGACATCTGTGCGGGTTTCTGCACAGATGTCAATGTAAATCGCGGCCCGAAATCGCAAAAAGAAGTACAGGAACTACTTTTTGAAATCGGTGCAGCGCCGCAGATGCGGCGTCGCACCGATTAGGACAGAGTCATTGCCGACAATTGCAGGCAAATGCCGCCGATTTGAGATGCGATTTCACATGTGAAATCGCATCTCAAATCGAAGCAAATCATACCCAGTGTGAACCTGGGCTCAACCTTTGCCAAAGAAGGTCTCAGATATTTTTTTCTTCTTTTATGGCCATTTAATATCTAAAGGGCATCTATCAGCAGTCTGAGAATGTAAACAGCATATTTTTTTTTGTAAGGCATCATTACATGTAAATGTATCTCTATCCAGCCCTGCCCAATATATCATAACACGTCTAATGAAGAGCCTCAAACTTTGTAATTTCTCTCTGTGGAAGTCATCGATTTGAAGTTACTTTTCCTATTTCCTTCTCTATGGAACTCTTTCTTTCAATAAAAATAATAACAGAGATAATAATTGCCGCATTTATAGTAAACAGCAGAGAAGTAATCATTATAGATCAAGGGAAGGAAAACAAGATACGGTACAGTATTAGCACCTCAGTCTGGAAAACATTTCCCGATCAATAGACGATGAGCCCTGGAGGGGGAAGAGAACAATTACTCCACCAGCTCTGCGGCAATCAAGAAATAAATGTAACACTTTATGACTAATTAGAATTCAGTGGTTGTCGGGCAATTAAAGTGTGGAGGTTTTATAAGAGTAATTTTTTTTGGCTGCAGGTTTAATATCTATTATAAAATGGATATTAACTGCAAGCCTGAGAAGTGTAATTCAGTTTCCTAATGGCAACCATTATAATATTAAGTGGGATTTGTTTACCTGGGTTGATTACCAATATATTTCTTACACTACGTGACTTAGCTTTTCCATCAGCATTGATGACCATGACTAGTAACATTTTAATGATTTATTTCCCCTATTTAAAGGAAACTGTTTTCAGTTTACTTTTTTATGCTTAGGAATAAACACAAATGTACTAAATATGCCATAACGGTATGCATAGGTGTGCCGGATGTGCCTAGGCACACCCTAATCAACACCGTGCTGTGCCAATTACCCCTGCTTCCTGGCACCCCTTTGTCTCCCCCTGCAGTGGTGCCAGCTTCCCTCCTCTCCCCGGCTGTTGCAGATGGGAGATGGGGCCGCTAAATATTTCATTTATTGGCACTCTCCTTTTCTGAATGCGAGTACCAATCACTTTTGTGTTCAGTCTTAACTGAAGCATGGTAAACGTAGTAAACCATGTTTACTATGCTTCAGTTTGTGAATAAACAGAAAGCCACTCAGCACAGAGCACTTACCATTCATTTACTCTCCAGTGCAGCTGTGGCTGCAGAAAAAGGGACTGGGGAATCTCTGTCCTTAGTTTATTTTGCATAAGTGAGACATCAGGGGTCAAAGACCCTTGATTTTTCACCAAAGACCCTCAAAGGGGCTCATAATAACATGGTAATACAATATTGTAAATAAAAAATAATAAAAAAATAATAATAATAAAGATAAAAAACGACTGACGCTGACACTCCCCTGCTAATATACACTCATGTGTGTTTGTACTCGCGTGTGCACAATCGAATGCAATAGTCTGCACACACCAATTACGATATGTATGCATATTGTTTTCATTGGCAAGATAAAAATGGCTTGCCCTTGATCATGAGATCATCATGACACCCCATCCCAAATATATTGAGAAATAGCTAACCCAATGTGTGAGGGGCTTTATAATGGATCGGTACTATACATGTAGAGAAATTAACATTGAATACTAAAATATTACATTTAATATATCTAATTGACAATTTCATATAAATACATGATTGGATAAAATATATAAATTACTGTATTTGTGATGCGGAAAATCACAAATACATATATGGCTTGCTTTACTAAAACTGAAGTGTGCAAAATCTCATGCAGCTGTACATAGGAAGTTGGAACTAGGGATGAGCTTTATGTATGGGGCGAACATGAGTTCGACTCGAACATTGGCTGTTTGCCCGACGAATAGCAAACAATTTGGGGTGTTCGCGGCAAATTTGAAAGCTGCAGAACACCCTTTAAAAGTCTATGGTAGAAATTAAAAGTGCTAATTTTGAAGGTTAATATGCAAGTTATTGTCATAAAAAGTCTTTGGGGACCCGGGTCTTGCCCCAGGAGACATGTAACAATGCAAAAAAAGTTTTAAAAACGTCAGTTTTTCTGGAGCAGTGATTTTAATAATGCTTAAAGTGAAACAATAAAAGTGAAATATTCCTTTAAATTTCATACCTGGGGGATATCTATAGTATGCCTGTAAAGTGGCGCATGTTTCAGAACAGTTTCTGCACAAAATGACATTTCTAAAGTCATTCAAAACTACTTGCGGCATGAATTGTCTACTCGCAGCATGAAATGAATTGTCGGGGGCCAGCAAAACAGATAAAAGGCATTGAAAAAAACAGCATGGGTCCCCCCCAGTCCATTATCAGGCCCTTTGGGTATGGTATGAATATGAAGGGGAACTCCAAACCAAAATTAAAAACAAATGCGTGGGGGTCCCCCCAAATTCTATATCAGGCCCTTCAGGTCTGGGATGGATTTTAAGGGGAACCCTGTGGCAACTCCTGAACCGTACCAGGCCACATGCCCCCAACATGGAGAGGAGAAGGGCCTCATCCCCACAACCCTTGCCTGGTGGTTGTGGGGGTCTGCGGGTGGGGGGCTTATCAGAATATGGAACCCCCTGTCAAAAATGTTAAAAACCACTGTACACAGCTTGGGGCAAGTCCTTTATTAAAAAGAAAAAAATTGGCAGAAGCCAATGGCTGCGCTGCTATCATTCATCCAATGAAGAGCCGACTAGAGCTCGGGGAAAGCAACGTGGGATCATGCCCAAGGAGATTCGGGGCTTAAGTAAAACGGGGGCTGGGGGGGCGGGGCGTTGATTGCAAGGTGTTTTTTGGTCATCTGACTACAACACTTTCACCCAGTTCTACTCTGAATCATGTTCATTAGCAAACTTCATAGGGGCCTGTACATGTGCTTTGTGCTTTGTTGAACAGGTGCTCCTTGTGGCTGTAGTCCTTCACGGGGTAATGTGTTATCAATTCTTTTCCTGATGACTATGGCCTTGAGATCATTGACAAGATTCTTCCGTGTAGTTATGGGCTGATTCCTTACCGTTCTCACGATCATTGAAACTCCACGAGGCAAGATCTTGTATGGAGCCCCAAACTGAGGGAAATTGACAGTTATTTTGTGTTTCTTCCATATGCAAATAATCACACCAACTGTTGTTATCCTCTCACCAAGCTGCTTGGCGATGGTCTTGTAGCCCATTCCACTCTTGTGTAGGTTTACAATCTGGTCCCTGACAAATTGGGGCACAAATCTAACATCCGGTATGTTTAGCACCCTCTTGTTTTCAGTGGCACCGTTTGACAAAACAGGCAATCATTATTAGATTTCATGCTAAATTCCTAACAAACTGCTAAATGTAAATGGGTGACTGAACAGTAGAAGAGGAAACAGCAGACTGATGAGGCCATCTCTTTGTACTCTCCTATTGTCAGATAGGTTTTTGTCAGCACAATTTGCTCCTATTTCTGCCTCTCCTTTTCCCAGTTTGCTTAAAGTGGTTGTATACCCCACTTTTTCATCTTTACCTACAGGTAAGCCTATAATAAGGCTTACCTGAAGGTATAGAGAATATCTCCTAAACCTGTACGGTTTAGGAGATATTCCCCTCGCAATGCGCCGCTGATTGCAGCGGTGCATGCGCAGGGGGGATCCTCGGCTAAAGGACCGGCAGCCGCTGGACCTTGCCGAATTGAAAACTCCCTGCAGGAGTGACGACATCGCAGCTCCAGCCAATCACAGCGCTGGAGCGGCGATACCCGGAAGACACGCCAGGCAAGATAACATCTCGCTCGGCGTGGACCAGGTAAGTTCCTCTCACCTCGTTCCGAGGTAAGTATTTCATAATGAGCTAATATGCGATGCATATTAGCTCATTATGGCTTTTGCCTTGCAGGTGTAAAAAAATAACACATTTATATGCGGGTATACAACCGCTTTAACAGGAAATTTACATATGTATGTGATCCCATTAGGGTGACTCCCTGACTTTGGCCTTCCCTGACATACAAGATATGAGGGGGTGCAGGAATTGCCAAAACAGGACAGCATAGACAGCAATGGAAACCTTCTCAGACATCACAGCATTTCCCCACTGTACTTAAAATGTACAGTGCCTTGAAAAAGTATTCACTCTCCTTGAAATGTTCTACATTTTGTCACGTTACAACCAAAAATGGAAATGTATTTTATTGGGATTTTATTCAATAGACCAACACAAAGTGGAACATAATTGTGAAGTAGAAGGAAAATAGTAAATGGTTTTCAAAATGTTTTACAAATTAATATCGGTATGTGAAAAGTCAATACTTTGTAGAACCACCTTTCACTGCAATTACATCTGCAAGTCTTTTTTGGGCCATCTCTACCAGCTTTGCACATCTAGAGAGGGACATTTTTACACATTCTTCTTTGCAAAATAGCTCAAGCTCTGTCAGATTGGATGGAGAGTGTCTGTGAACAGCAATTTTCAAGTCTTGCCATAGATTCTCAATTGGATTTAGGTCTAGACTTTAACTGGGCCATTCTAAGGCCGCGTACACACGATCAAATTTATCTGCTGGAAACGGTCTAACAGACCGTTTCAGCAGACAAATTAGATCGTGTGTATGGGCGGACAGACAGATTTTGCCAGCAGACAGATTTTAAAGCATTCTTTAAAATCTGTCTGCTGGGAACCCATCCATCCGACATGTCTGCTGGTTAGTACGCTAACCAGCAGACATATCTGCCCGCACATGCGTCGAATAGATTCGACGCATGCGCGGAAGTGTTTTACTTCCTGGTGCGGTGACGTGGCTGCGTCAACGTCACCGCCTTGTCACCGCGCTGTCTGCCGGCGGGGATTTTGGTTTGATCGCGTGTACAGCGATCAAACCAAAATAGCCCTGCAGACAAATCCGATCAGATCGGATTTATTTGGTCGTGTGTATGCCTAAAACATGCATGTGCATTGATCTAAAACATTCTATTGTATCTCTGGCTGTATGTTTAAAGCGGAGCTCCACCCATATAAACAACATTTTACCATGTTGTTTAAAAAAATAAAAAAATAAAAACCTGAAAAAAAAAAATACTCACCCGAAATAGCTGTTGCAATGCGGAAGTCCGTAATCTGCCTCACCTGCACCGCGGTCCGATTTCTTCTTCTCCTTCTCCTTGTGAATGGGCGCGCTGCTTTCTGGGAACTGTGTGTGTTCTCAGAGAGCAGCGCGCCCATTCACAAGCCAGCGTGAGACTCGCGCAGGCACAGTAGGAAACGGGCAGTGAAGCCGTACGGCTTCACTGCCTGTTTCCCATAGTGTGAATGGCGGCGCGGGACTCGGAGCGATCTCAGGACCGGCATCGGGGGGGCCATCAGCGCGGGCGCCTAGGACAGGTCAGTGTCCTTATTTAAAGTCAGCAGCTACACTGTTAGTAGCTGCTGACTTTAAAAAAAAAAAAATTTGCGGCTGGAGCTCCGCTTTAATGTCATTGTCCTGCTGGAAGGTGAACCCCCCCTCCAGTCTCAAGTCTTTTGCAGCTCTAAGGCCGCGTACAGACGAGGAGACATGTCCGCTGAAACATGTCCGACGGACAGTTTCCAGCAGACATGTCTTCTCGGATATTTGGTCCGATGGCGTGTACACACCATCGGACCAAAATCCCCTCGGACGGATAACACGGTGACGTGGCGGTGACGTTGACGCCACCACGTCACCAATCCAGGAAGTAAAATACTTCCACGCATGCGTAGAATCCATTCGACGCATGCGGGAGATTTATGTCCACTGGTTAGGCGTACTAACCAGCGGACATATCCGACGGACAGGTTTGCAGCGGACAAATTTCAAAGCATGCTTTGAAATTTGTCCGCTGGAAAAACCTGTCCGCTAGGTTGTACACACGATCGGATATGTCCGCTGAAGCTGGTCGAAACTTAGAAGTTACGCGGCGTATCTCGAGATACGCCGACGTATCTTCTTACTGAATCTAGTACACAGCGCAAAGGACTCAAGACAAGGACTCGTACACAGATCAAGAGCTTTCTTGCCGAGTAAACCGAGTGAGTATAGGAGGCTTTGAGGTTTCTCATCAAGAAAACTGCCCAGAATCTAGAGAACCTGCTCTCTATTTTCTCGTCGTGAGATTCTTGTTTTCCTGGCGAGAAACCCGAGCGTGTGTATATTTACCTCTCCATGGAAACCCGCGCATGCTTGAAATGACTTTGATGCATGCGCGGTAGCTTCCAAGGAATAGGTAGGGTGAAGCAAGATGGGGGCGATGGCATCAATGATCAAACGTGACGAGCGCACGTAGTCAATGACGTCACCGCCTTCGTGCCATTCAAAAGAACGGCCCCTGTGTACACTTGGCCGGCAAAAGAATCTTGCCAAGAATCTCGTCAGGAAAAACAATGGGGTAGATTCACGTACCTCGGCGCATGTTTATGCGGGCGTAGTGTATCTTCTTTACGCTACGCCGACGCAACGTTAAGAGGCAAGCATGGAATTCACAAAGCAAATGCTCCCAATGTTGCGCCAGCGTAGCGTATATTCGTCAACGTAAGCCGACGTAAGTCAAAGTAGGTGGAAGTGGGCTGGAAGTGGGCTGGAAGTGGGCATGTAACATTTAAATGAAGCGTGACCCCCATGAAAATGATGGGCTGAGCTTCAAACAAGTACTAAAAACAAACAGCGCATGCGTCGTATCTTGGACGCATCCCAGTGCGCATGCTCACAGTCACGTCAAAATAACTGCCTAAGATACGTCAAAACACTGCCTACGACGTGAACCTACGCACAGCCCTATTCACGTACTACGTAAACGGCGTAAAAATCGACGGCGTTCGTTCCCTGGTCCATACCTTTGCTTGGGTTGTGCCTCCTATATGAGGAATAACTTTACGCCGTACGTAACCCCTACGCAAATCGCTTAAAACATGCGCCGGGCACAAGCACATTCGTGAATCGGCGTATCTTACTCATTTGCATATTAAAAATGGGAGTGTCCAGCTTAGTTTGCGCCCACTATACGCTGGCGTAGGCAAGTTACGTCGGGCGGCTGAAGCCTTATTTTTCTACGTATCTAGATTTGGGAATCGGCGCAAAGATACGACGGCACACATTTGTACTTACGACGGCGTGTCTCGAGAAACGTGGGCGTAAGTGCTACGTGAATCCGGGCCAGTGTTTTTTTCCTGACGAGATTCTGGGCCGTGTGTACAGAGCTTCAGAGCTTGTTAGTCCTTTTTGCTGTCTACTTGACATTGGATAAATCATTTTTTTTTTTTTTGGATCAAGTCCTGTGGTGGTGTGCGACCATAACTCTTCTTTCCTTTCTCTATCTATCCGAAATTAAATAAACATTTCGGTTGGAGTTGGGCTTTAATTGACTCATGGGGCACTTGTTTATTTTCTAATTTACTGAACTGCAGTTTGTTTCCCTCTTTGGGGATTTGTAACTAGTTCCTCTTAATATGTGACAATGTGACGCCGTAAAGCTTGTTCCTCCGACAGGACGGTGTACCTGCCAAACTTTAATAATCAAAAACATAGTACTTGCCATTTTTTTTTTTTATCAATAAACATTTAAAAACAAAAAGTCAAATAAAATAAAAAATTAAAATGGATTTCTATTGGATGGAATAAAATCCATAATAAGTAAGAATTGCTTTTAATAACATTCATGGATTCTTATTTCTTGGGCCTTTTCCATAGCATTCTAGATGTATTTATATGGTTACCTGTTTTTTTTTTTCTTCTTCTTCTTTGTTTTCTCTTCCTCAATTAAACAATAACGTAAATATGCTTCTGTATTGGTCAAATAGAAGGCATAGTCCAAACTAGGGAGAAGCACTGGGTTCAGTCCTGATCCATACTGGGACTGTATTTTACTAGTTCGGAGGTTTGGTGCATGGCTGCAGCGGGAAGTCAAATATTTAGTAGCAGTATTACAACCACAGCTAAACATGACAGCTTCCTGCTAAGACAAGTTGCTAGGGAGTCGGCGACCGTTACCAGCGTCCTAACAACCAATGGCGTATCCACGCCAGGTGCATTCAGCTGTCAGCCAGGGACTACAGCTAACAGTTGTATGTAAACAAAGTGATGGAGATGGTGGCTGATGTTAAAAAAGTTATTGAAGAAGGACCCCCCCTCCTGAAACTTATGCCCACTCTCCTAAACAGTGATGGTCCATCAATGCCTCCTCTATACATCCACCCCCACTATGACCAATGGATAGATTCCATGGCAGCCGCTGCCACCCCCTATTCAGGTCCGGGGGGGGGGGGGGAGAAGCACCTGAAGCAGTGGCTGCGTTTTTAATAGGCATCAAAAAAGGTGACCTGCGAGCCCCATCCTTGGCCGTCGCAGTTCACCCAGGTGTGTTAGAACAGTGTCTGTTACCTGTCTGATTGGCTGAAACGACTGTGATTGGATGCCTATCAGGCATCCAATCGCTTAATGGAGAGGATGGGAGGAGACGCATGGAGGACACCGCTCGTCGTCATCACCCACTGCCCAACCGAGACAGGGTAAGTTCCGGGCAGACAGCGAGTGGGCGGGAGGTACAGTGGCAGCATCCGATGGGCTCAGTGGCAGCATTCGATGGGCACAGTGGCAGCATTTGATTGGCACAGTGGAAATATTTGATGGACACAATGGGAGCATTGGATGGCACAGTGGAAGCATTTGATGGGCACAATGGGAGCATTTGATGGGCACAGTGGCAGAATTTGATGGGCACATTGGCTACGTTTGATAGGCACAGTGGCTACGTTTGATAGGTACAGTGGCTACGTTTGATAGGCACAGTGGCTACTTTTGATAGGCACAGTGGCTACGTTTGATAGGCACAGTGGCAGCTTTTTATGGGCACTGTGGTGGCAATTGATAGGCATAGTGGCAGCGTTTGATGGCACAGTGGCTGCGTTTGATGGGCACAGTGAGGCTGCAATTGATGGGGGTTTTTTTCAGAATTTTTTCGTTTGTTTGTGCGCTTCCAAAATGTTTTAGCACCAGCCACCACTGCTCCTGAACCATGCCAGAAAACATGCCCTAAATATGAAGATGGTATATTACTCCGGGGCCTCTTTCTCACAACACTGGTTTGATATGTTCTTTTATCCCCCCTTCTGTTTAGTGCTAGTCAGTACAGTTCTAGCTAAATCCTCTCTACATTAACCTGCCTTCTTAGTTATTTTTTAAGGAAAAACTTTTAATTTTCAATAAGACAATAAAGAAAACATTTGCACAATGAGTGTACATATACATTCACTGGCCACTTTATTAGGTACTTCTATTTGTACAGTACTTATCTGAAGTAAACTTTGCTGGTTTCAACTTCTGTGCCTTATTAAAGAGTTAACCTGTCTGTGTATTGTGCCAACTCACCAACAAGTGGTCACACTGCCCCCACAGACTAAGATCTCAAACTAGACATGTGCAGACTGAAATATTTTGTTTTGGAATTTCGTTTTCGTCCGAAAAATACATTTACTTAGTTACTCCCAAAATTTGTTTTTATTTATTTAGTTTCCTTAACTGCTTAAGGACCGCCTCCTGCACATATACGTCGGCACATCCACGTATATTTACGTCAGTAAATAGTACCCAGCCGTGGGTCACGGGCGCGCGCCCGCGGCGCGCTCCCATGACCCGGTCCGGAGCTCCGGGTTCGCGGGACTCGTGGACCCGATCGCCGCTGCAGTGCGGCGATCGGTCCCCGGAGCTGAAGAATGGGGAGAGCCGTGTGTAAACACGGCTTCCCCGTGGTTCATTGTGGTCGCAGCATCGATCGCGTCATCCCTGTTATAGGGGGACGCGATCGATGATGTCACACCTACAGCCACACCCCCCTACAGTTGTAAACACACACAGGGAACACATAACCCCTACAGAGCCCCCTTGTGGTTAACTCCCAAACTGCAACTGTC
The DNA here is from genome assembly GCA_029574335.1 of Rana kukunoris. NCBI lineage: Eukaryota > Metazoa > Chordata > Amphibia > Anura > Ranidae > Rana > Rana kukunoris. The sequence goes on along the minus strand of CM056050.1, from coordinate 575,825,779 downwards.
ATTTTCACAGTAAACAATGCAATTTAAATGCATTTTTTGCTGTGAAAATTACAATTGTCCCAAAAATGTGTCAAAATTGTCCGAAGTGTCCGCCATAATGTCGCAGTCACGAAAAAAATCGCTAATCGCCGCCATTAGTAGTAAAAAAAAAAAAAAATCATAAAAATGCAATAAAACTATCCCTTATTTTGTAAACGCTATAAATTTTGCGAAAACCAACCGATAACCGCTCATTGCGATTTTTTTTTACCAAAAATAGGTAGAAGAATACGTATCGGACTAAACTGAGGAAAAAAAATATATATATTTTGGGGGAATATTTATTATAGCAAAAAGTAAAAAATATTGAATTTTTTCCAAAATTGTCGCTTTATTTTTGTTTATAGCGCAAAAAATAAAAACCGCAAAGGTGATCAAATACCACCAAAAGAAAGCTCTATTTGTGGGGAAAAAAGGACGCCAATTTTGTTTGGGAGCCACGTCGCACGACCGCGCAATTGTCAGTTAAAACGACGCAGTGCCGAATCGCAAAAAGGGGCAAGGTCCTTTACCTGCATTTTGGTCCGGGTCTTAAGTGGTTAAAGGGGTGTTCCAGCCTAGTTATATGTTTATTAAAAGTCAGCAGCTACAAAAAGTGTAGCTGCTGGCTTTTAATAAATAGACACTTACCTGCTCCAGCGTTCCATCGACGCGCCGACCGGGGCTCTGCTCCTCTACCCCCCTCCCCGGCCGGCGTCCTCATCGCAACTGTGGGCACCCGGCCGTGACAGCCTTCGGCTTCACGGCCGGGCACCCACTGCACATGCGTGAGAGGCACTGCGCATGCGCGAGCAGCGCGGCCCGCCACTGATTCGACGGACAATCGCATGGGACCTGTCAGTGTCCCATGCGATCGCCTACAGGGAGGGGCTGCTGTAGGCGATTAAGCTTAATTGCCTAACCAGCCCCTCGGCGGAAGGAGGAAGTGGGACAGGAAGTCCCACTCCCCACTCCTCCTGAAGCCCCCACTCCCCCCCAAAAAAAATTACATGCCAAATGTGGCATGTAAGGGGGTGAGGAGTGGGATTAGCAGAAGTACAAATTTTGGGTGAAACTCCGCTTTAAAAAATGCATTAGTCCAAAAATCCGAATTAATTAAGGTCAAATCTGTCATTGAAGGCTTATGGTGTCTGTCGAATGTTCTAAGGTACCCTTAACAGTACATATATTCCACGCTCACAGTGCACGTACGTACCGTCAGTCAGTAAAGATGAGCCAAACAAACAAAAGTCTGCCGAAAGGTGTCCTAAATGCCAGAAGCAGGCGTGTAGGTAAACCACAACAATGTCCTTCCTTGTCAGAGCCACCAGTGGAGCGCAATCGTCACTTCCAGATCCGCCGCGACAGCCCCGCCCCTGACCGGTTTCGTCCTTCAATAGACTTCCACAGAGGGCGCGGCTAGGCGGCATAAACTTGATATCTATATAGGTCTTCCTGTCATGTCATTGGACGATCGGGGCACACCAAACACCCCTATTGGTCCGTCCTAAACGGATGAAGTACAGGCAAATAACATGCCACGATCGGGAAAAAAAATCAATATAGAGCGCAAAGTTTAACTCATGGAGCATATTATGAATAGAATCACACTCTCACATTCCCAGGGACTTTTAGGAAAACTGAGTGAATTACCAGTAGGATCTTTGGGAACTTATTTCAGAGAAGCACTCATCACTGTTTTATTTTCCATCACACCGTCACTATCAAATACTGTATGATGTTGGACATTTAACCAATTTTATTTAGCGCTGTCTATCATTTGGATTTTTGTTCTATTATGATATTTTACTATAGAGACATAATAATTAACTGATTCCTTTTAAAAATGATTAAACATAGATAAAAATCAATCATATAATGTGCCTGCAGTTTCAGTTTCGTTTTTCATCTAGTTTCATGCTTCTGTGAAGTACAGAGACACAGAGCCAATACAGGGCAGTGTTTGTTTTTAAAATGAAACTGATCGGTTCTGAGGGGTTTTAGACACATAGGGCCAGATTCTCGTAGAATTGCCTATCTTTAGGCGGACGTAGCGTATCTCAGATACACTACACCGATGTAACTCAGAGAGGCAACTACAGTATTCATAAAGCACTTGCACCTAACTTTGCACCGGCGTATCTTAATTCCTTCGGCGTAAGCCGGTGCAACTGCAAGTGGGTGTGGAGTTATGCAAATGAATGGTCTAGTGATTTACGCCCGGCGTATCTTGAACGGAGCATGCTCAGTACGTTTGTTCCCTTGTGAGCATGCTCACAGCTATGCCGGCCCAACTTACAGAGATACGCCGGTCCAACTTACACCCAGCCGATGCAAAAGTACATCCAGTTTTATTCCCCCCCAGGGAAGGTACTTTTCCTGTGAGATGGCTGCTCCCGTTCCCCACAGGCAGAGGAGGAAAAAAAACTTTAACACCCAGGAGATGTCAGCCCTCATAACAGCAATGGAGACTTATGACCAGGGCCGCTATCAGGGGGGTACAGGCAGTACACCTGTAAGGGGCCCGGGGGTCCCCAGGGGCCCGGATGGGAACCCCCCTTTTTTTATTTTATTTTTATAAAAATATATATTTTTTTTTAATATATTTTTATTTATATTTTTTTGACGGACAAGAAGGCCTGGCTTGCAGTCTCTGCTCTAATTCATTTCTAAGGTGTTCTATCGAGTTGAGGTCAGGACCAGTCAAGTTCCTCCACCCCAAACTTGCTCATCTGTGTCTTTATGGACCTTGCTTTGTACAAAGTTGGGAGCATGAAATTGTCCAAAATGTCTTGGTATGCTGACGCCTTAAGTGTTCCCTTTAATGGAACTAAGGGGCCAAGTCCAACTCCTGAAAACAACCCCGCACCATAACCCCCCTTTCATCAAATGATTTGGACCAGTCCACAAAGCAAGGACCATAAAGACATAAATGAGTGAGTTTGGGGTGGAGGAACTGGACTGGCCTGCCAAGAGTCCTGACCTCAACACCGTTGGAATGAATTAGAGCGGAGACTTTGAACCAGGCCTTCTTGTCCAACATCATTTCCAGACCTCACAAATACACTTCTGGAAGAATGGTCAAACATTCCCATGGACACACTCCTAAACATTGTGGACGGCCTTCTCAGAAGAGCTGAAGCTTTTTTAGCTGCAAAGGGTGAGCCAACCCAATATTGAACCCTACAGGCTAAAGGATCGCACACACGATCGAATATTCCGATGGACGCGTTTTGTCGTATAATCAAACCGTCTGTACGCTCCATCGGACAAAAGAGCAGAAAAACAACGTAGTTTCGTGAATGTTGGCTGAAAAAGTTCTGCCGTCTGTATGCAGAACAAGTTCACGGCCAGTGCCTTTCGGACAAAAATATATATATAATTATTATTATCATTATTATTATTAAAGGGCCCAGAGGTCCCAGATGGAAAGCCCCCTTTATTTGGTAATTTATTTTTATATAAAAAAAAGGGAGGTTGCCATCTGGGGCCCTGGTGGCCTCCGGACCCCTAAAAAAGAAAAAAGAAAAAAAGGTTTCTTTTTTTTTTAAGGGGGTTCCCATCCGGGCCCCTGGGGACCCCCGGGCCCCTTACAGGTGTACTGCCTGTACCCCCCTGATGGCGGCCCTGGTGGAGGGGGACCCATTAGTAGTGCTAGGACCACAGCTGCCATATGTTGTCCTGTAATAGTGCTGCTGAAGCTGCTCTCCAGCTGACTTGAGCAAGTCTGGTGCAAAGTTACCCCTGCTTTATGAGGGGTAACTTTTGGCCGGCTAAACAGCTTAGGCACACCGGGGCAGATTCACAGAGAAATGGATTATCGTAGCGTATCAGAAATACACTACGCCGCCGTTTTTTACCTTGCTCTACGTGGAATTCAGGTAGATTTTCTACGGTAAACGACGGCGGCGTAGTGTATTTCTCCCGTCGCAATCCATATAGACGAGTAGAGGGCGTGAAACATTTAAATTAGGCGCGTTCCCGCGGCGATCGATCTGCGCATGCTCCGTTCGCAAATTTCCCGCCGTGCATTGCGCGAAATCACGTCGTGACGTCATTCGTTGTTTATGTAGCGTACTTTACGGCCGATCCACGTCCCGACGAGTTACGTAAACAAAATAAAATTTTAAATAAATTCGAAGCGGGAACGACGGCCATACTTAACATGGGCTACGTAAAGTTAGAGCAGCAAAAAGCTGCTCTAACATTACGTATAAAAAAATAGACGAAAACGATTGCGACGCCCGCTCGTATGTTCGTGAATCCCCGTAAAAACACATTTGCATATCCCGACGCACCAAAACGACGCAAACTCCTCCCAGCGGCCGCAAATAGATGGCAGCGTAGATCCGAAGGCTTACGAAGACGTAAGCCTCTCGGATCGAAGCCCGAAGCCGGCGTATCATGGTTTGAGGATTCAAACTAGTGATACGCCGCGCGAAATTTTAAATTACTCCTGTCTAACCCCAGTTAGACAGGCGTAATTGTTTTGTGAATCTGCCCCATCGCGTGTAGCCTGCGCCGAACGGTCCTATGTTCGGGAATCAGCGTTTCTCCCTCATTTGCATATTTGCATAGGAAATCAAATGGGTTTGCCAGATGCGTCCGGCATAAATATGCACCTAAAGGGCCAGATTCTCGTAGATGCGCGGCTAATTATGCAGGCGTTGCGCATCTCAGATGCACTACGCCGACGTAACACGGAGTGGCAAGTACCGTATTCCCTAAGTAAATGCGCTCCAAGATGCGCCTGCGTCGCGTAAAATCATGGGCGTAATCCGGCGCAACTCCAAAGTAGGAGGGAAGTGGGCGTGTTGCATTATAATGAAGCGTGACCCCATGCAAATGCAGGCCGGGACGAACGGAGCATGCGCCGTGACATGGATGACCCGCGCCATGACGTGGTTGACCCGCGCCGTGACGTGGATGCCTTCTGCGCATGCGCAAAGCCTCCCTACGATGCGCCGGCGCAGGGTATATAATGCGCCCACACATGCGCCCGTGCAGCGCAAACGTCTCCCATTTTTTAGAGAGTGACGGCGAAAGTTTGTGCTGGACAAGATGGCAACTGCTGTTAAGGAGAGGAGGAAGAAGAATTTCTCCCCAGAGGAGAGGGCCATTGTCATACGGGCCATGGAGAAGTATGACTCGCGGCTCCATGGTGCTGACAGTGCCCGGACCAGCAAGTCCCGGAGGGATCAGATATTAATGAGGGTGGCGTGCCAGGTCAATGCCCTCTCTCATGAGGTCCGGACACCGCAGGACATTCAAAAGAAAATGAATGACCTGCGGCGTCATGTGAAGGGCAAGCTGGCTGCCATAGCTCGGCATGCCAGGGGCACTGGAGGGGGCCCACCCTGCCCTGTCCGCCTGACTGAGGAGGAGAAGGTGGTTGCCCGCTGCCTGCAGACGGAGCAGGTAGAGGGAGTTGGGGGCTATGAGTCCCAGAAGCCAGCCGTGAGGACAGGTAAGTGTGTTTTCTATTCTATCTGTTGTGTACATGTATGGGGGTGGAAGGGAACATGTGCCAAGTGTGTGGGTCCACCAACATGGGCATCTTTTGTGTCATCCACAGATGTGCAGGAGGGAGCGGGGCCATCTGTTGATGCCAGGGCCCATCAGGATCCATCCCCTGAAGATACAGTCCCTCTGGCTGCCCCCCTGGAACAGGACTTGGAGGGAAGTGGGCACACCTCAACGGAGGAGGTGGTTGAGGAGGGTGTGGTAGTCCAGGACCAGGCCCTCTATGTTGTTGTGGAGGAGGATGGTGGGTTGGCCGGACCAGCCCAGGCTATTCCTCTACCTGTAGCAAACCCCTCAGTGTCCCCCTCCAACCTCTCCAGTCCCTCTCTTTCCCCCCCCCTCATCTCCGGCCCCTCAACATCCTCCCCTTATGCCCGGTCCCCTGCCACTCCCCGCAAGGCGACGTCAAAGACCAGGGGTGTATCCCAGGTCCTGCCGGAACAGCTGGTCAGACAGCAGGACCAGCAAAATAAACACCTGGCCGAGGTCGTGGAGGAGATGAGGCGCCTGGCCGACAGCCTGGCATCCTCGGACAATATAACAGATGCCATCCAGGATGTTGCTGTTAACAGCGCAGCAACGCTGACCAGCTTGGGGGAGCTGCAGGAAAACACCTCAGAACTTGTGGGGGAGGTTCAGGCCCTGCGCCTTGCTATCGAGGCGCAGACTGCTGTGCAGACCCGCATAGCGGTTGCCCTGGAGGGCATGCAGGCAGCCAGGGAGGGACGTGGGGATGTTCCTCCTCAACCTGCTCCCCCCCCCCCATCTAGGGCTGCCCCCAGGCAAGTGAGGGGCAGGACCCGTGGCACCAGGCAGAGCCCCCGCCAGGCCCATTAATTTGAGTTTTCTTTAGTATTATGCTCTGGATAAGAGCTTATTTATTTTTTGTTATGCTCTGGATAAGAGCTTATTTATTTTTTGTTATGCTCTGGATAAGAGCTTATTTATTTTTTGTTATGCTCTGGATAAGAGCTTTTTTTATATATTTTTGGATACTGCACACGGTGCAGTGTGAATGGTGTGTGAATGTGAGAGGGTGGCACTCCTGAAAGTAAGGGGTGTCACCCTCGGCCGTGGTGGTGAAGTTAACCCCACGGCTGTATGAATGATGTGTGAAAGGTGTATGAATGGACAGCAACATCATTGGGGCCTTGACGTGGCGTTGCTGCTCCCAAGTCCTACATGCTGGACTTGGGCTAATCCAATGCGATGTGCATGTGGTGTGTGTGATCTAGGGACATCAGTGGTGTACACGCGTGCATTGTCTGTGTGCCATGCTGTATGTGTGTGTTTAAAGGTCAAAGATTCGTAACACGAGGACACTCCTGACTGCTCTTCCATCAGCTGACGGGGTCTCCTCTGGCGGGGGGGGGCTGTGTGGTTGGGGGGTCAGGTCATCACGTAGGGCAATATGCAGGCCCTTTCGCATGGCAAAGTTGTGCAGAATACAACATGCACCAATGATCTGACCCACAAAGTTGGGGGAATACAATAGGGCCCCCCCAGACTTATCCAGGCAGCGGAAACGGGACTTCAGGAGGCCAAATGTGCGCTCCACCACTGCACGGGTTTTGATGTGTGCTTCATTGTATCTTCTCTCTCCTCTGGTTTGGGGGTTCCGGAAAGGAGTCATGAGATGGGGTCCCAGTGTATATGCAGAGTCACCTGTAAGGGAAAACACAGGAGGATGGTAGTCATGCATGTGCCACTTCTGTTGTGCATCATGGGAGGGGATAGTCATGGCTGCCACCCATGTCACTCACCAACCAGCCAGCTGTCCCCATACATGTCCTGCTCAAAATCTTCGGGGATGTTGCTTTGACGGTAGATGTAGCTGTCATGGCTGGACCCGGGGTCTTTGGCACGGACGTGCCATATGAGGTATTTGGCATCGGCTATCACCTGTACGTTGATGGAATGCCAATGCTTCCGATTGCGGTATATGTGCTCTGTGGCACTGGGGGGCTGGAGTGCCACATGTGTGCAATCAATGGCCCCGATGGTGCGTGGGAATCCGTCAATTCTGTAGAAATCTGTCATTGCCTTCTGCCGCAGGTGCACAGTGGTGGGTCTGATGAACTGGTTGGACATGCGTCTGAGGATTGCAGGGACAACCTGGTGCACACATCTGCTTATGCTGGTTTGTGACATCCCAGCCACCACTCCACTTGTACGCTGGAATGATCCACTGGCCAGGAAATGGAGTGTTGCCAGGACCTTCACCAGTGGCTGCAGTGCACGTGAGCGGTATGTCTGGCTGGTGATGTCATCCTGCAGGGCTGTGGTTATTTCCAGGATGGCAGCAGGGCTGAATCTGAAGATGCGATACACCTCCTCATCACCCATGCCAAAGAGGCTCATGCGCGCTCGGTAGATCCTCTCACGTGCCCCCGTCCTCCTCCTCCTCCTTCTATGCTCCTCTTCCTCTGCATACCTTAGTATTGATAAGACCATGGCTGGCCCTGGCATCATTGGCATATGAATGTCTTGTCCAGTAAGTGTGATTGCTCAGCTAGTCCGTTACGGTGCTGCTGTAGTTGCTCTCCAGCTGACTTGCACACGGCCTTGAGCAAAGTTACCCGTGCTTTTATGAGGGGTATGTTTACTCAAGGCTTTCGAGTTACGCGCACCACGAGTAGCCAACGCCGGACGCGCGTACTTTCGGGAATACGCGCATCTCCCTCATTTGCATATTTGCATGCTAATTCAATGGGAACTGAATATTTTTGATGCGTAACTATGCGCCTACGCCGCGCTAGCTTAATGCATTTTCGCCGCCCAGACGGAAAAAAAAAACGCGCGTATGTGGTTCTGTGTTTACCGCGCATCGATACGCAGGCGCACATTTACTATTACGCCGCGCATATACATTTACGCAGGCGTAGCGCCGCTGAGAATCTGGCCCAAAATGTGCAGGCGTAGGCAAGTTACACCAGTCGGGAGTAGCCTATTTTGGTGCGTATCTAGTTCTGTGGGTACGGTGCATAGATACTCCGGCGCAAATTTACACTTATGCCACGCATCTCCATATACCCCGGCGTAACTTCTTTGAGAATCTGGCCCATAGTAATCACACCTCCTTGATCAGAGACCACAGAGAGAAAGCTCCCATGACTTTTTTCCATAAGGAAACAGACAAGCAGGAAGTGTGGAGATCAGAGAAGGATTACAGCAACTTCAAAGCAAAAAGGAAAAATGAGGACATAAAACCAGGATTGCAGTATGGTAAAGGAAGCTATTTAGCTAAAAAAAAATCCTTTAGTGACCCTTTAAGGTTAGGCACTTTAGACCGCAGATTCGATAGACACAGATTGCTATTGTCAGCCTCATGTCAAAAATGGAAATAAAGCATTTTTTATGTCGGATCTTCCGGATTTCGGATTCTGCTCATTCGTTTTGGTTTATTAAAATGATAACGAAAATAGCCTAAATTCGGACAAAAATGCATTCGGCATTAAAATCAGAACTGTCCCTACCTATCAGTTGTGTTTGCTTTCCAGATCAAAAGTCTCCAGTCCTCCCTTTGCAAAGTCTATTTCCAGCCCTCCCCCCAACAAAAAAAACTAACATACTGTGACAGACTCAGATTCTCCTATGTCTAGGGTCACCTTATGGCCAATAGGGCCATAGGGTGACGAAGAAATTATATCATGTATTGCAGAAGATGGGACAATACTGACAGTTCATTACAAGTGGCTTAATTTGTCCTGACTAGGTCACTAGGACAATGACCCTTCAATGCTTAGCTCCGACTATTGAAATGCTAAGTGAAGCCGGGCTTGTGAAATACCTTTCTATTGTGTTCTGCAGGTGAATAGATGATGCAGTGCCGAAATGTCTAGCTACTGATTAGATAATTTGCTCACCTGAATGTCATTAGCAAAGGAATGTGTGGGTGGAGAGTTCATTGTTTCTGTGATTAACTTTAACAAGCTGTACTGTATATAAGATTGTGGTTTTGGTCCTATTAAACAGTCCATATTTAGCACACATACAAGTGTCGTCTTGTTGTGTGTTAAAGGTAGCTGGAATATCTAAAGCCCCGTACACACGACAGGTAACCTCGACGGGCGGAACACATCGTTCCGCCCGTCGAGGTTCTCTGCCGGCCGGCAGAATCTGCGACCCGCCCGTCGGGAATGGCAACCAGCCATTCATCCCGACGGCCCATCGAGCAAATAGAGAACCTGTTCTCTATTTGCTCGACGGGTTTCCCGACGGGTGGGGCGAGCAGAGAGCCTACACACGGCCGAGGTTCTCACTGGAATGCAGCTCCCAGCGAGGTTCTCGCTGGTTTCTGGCGAGAACCTCGGCCGTGTGTACGAGGCCTGATACTTATGTCCAGACTGATAGAAGCGGTGTATGACGGACGCATTCAATGCTGAGTGCGGGGACCTTCCGTGACACATACTGTACCAATATTGCTGACAAATACTGATTCATATTGTGAGACAATGATTATACACATCTCTCAAAAGCCATATGTATTCTTGAAATATTTTTTCCTTATAATCTGGTATTATAGCGGAAACTTTTTCTGTGTTTCAGCCCATTACGAATACCATCTGGTCTCATAAATCTTTTCTATCTCCCAGCATTGCTTTTAAATCCACAGAATGCATAAGGTTTCTACCGTGTAACATCATATGTACATTGCAGTTCTGCTCCAGGCACCAAAAAATATACAGATACATACTTTAAATGTCTGAGAAGAGTAAATGGTAATCATTATAAGTACATTGATTCCCACCTTCACCCACGTCTCCTCTTTTGATATGTATTCTCTGTTTTTAGACTGAGGCCTCGTACACACCACCGTTCTCCTCGACATAATCCATCAAGAAACTTGGCAGCAGAGTTTTTTTGCTGAGGAAAACGGCCGTGTGTATGTTTTTTGATGAGAAAACTGCCGTGGAACTCAACGAGAAAAAAAGAGAACAAGTTCTTATTTTTCTCGTCGGGAGTCTCAATTTCCTCGTTGTGTTTCTCGTCGGGCTGGTTTACAATGAGAAACACATTCGTGTGTATGCTTAGAAACTTGCGCATGCTCAGAATAAAGTATGAGATGGGAGCGCACCTTCGGTAAAAGTAGCGTTCGTAATGGAGATAGCACATTCGTCACGCTGTAACAGACTGAAAAGCGCGAATCGTCTCTTACCAAACTTTTACTTAACATGCAGTAACATGAGATTAGCAAAAGCAGCCCCAAGGGTGGCGCCAGTGGAATCGAACTTCACAGGGGTCAAGTCCTGGGGGAAAAAAGTGTGGGAACTCCCACCCAAGATCCACTCCCCCACCAAAAAATAAATAAAAATGATACGCTCATATGCATAATTACTAAACCGCGTTTTTTTTTTTCGATCCACTGTACCTTAGTAATCCTTTATGTTACTGGCCACTTCCTGTATATGGATTCATCAGGAAGTGTACGAGTATTCCGTCACTTCCTCGATGCCGCAATGTCTCCTGGGAGCTTTTGTCATTATTCCCAGGAGACATTGCGGAGGTCTGCCGCAAGTTATCGTGGGATTTAGAAAGAAGCAAGTTCTTTCTAAATCCTGCGATAACTCCCGGCAGACCTCCGCAATGTTTTCTGGGAACTAGCAACTGCCTAGTATTCTATCCTCCACTTCTCTTGGTCGACAATGCTACTATACGGGAGTGGGGATTGGTCAGGACTCCTCACATGAGCTTCCTGCCACTCCCTGAAAATTCATCTCTTCAGAGAAGCTTATCACATCTCCAACTAATCTTTTACCACTTGCAATGGTTCATTCCCAACAGTTACAAACTTTTGTACCACCTGCCACACCCTATTAGATTGTAAGCTCTTCTGAACAGGGCCCTCTTAATCCACTTGTACGGTATGTTATTGCATTATAACTGTATTGTCTCCCTTTTATATTGTAAAGTGCTGCGTAAACTGTTGGCGCTGTATAAATCCTATATAATAATAATAATAATAATTCTCATTGGGATCATTGTGATTTTGTGAGGGATGTGTCGTGTCTGTGGGGGGAGATGAACGTAGTCCTTGTTTGTAATACATTTTTCCACATGTGAATGGCTGTTAGATGCATGTGAAAACCAACAAGAGTATATTTTCTTTTTACTTTTGCAGTAATGATTATTTTTCTGAACATTTATGTAGCGTAGGAGCTGCTGAACTTAGTGGTCGGTCTGTCACCCTGCCCCAGCCAAGCATACACTTTTCACTCGCTCAGAGACATGAAAGCAGTCCTTGCACTTGTTTTTGTATTTTTATTGAGGGGAATTAAACTTGGATGGGTTTAGGGAACTTATGAGAGACCCAAATAATTAAAAGTCAATGTTGGGACCAACTATATACACTTTGGTATATGCATTTTCCTCTTCTCTAGTGTTGCTCACGAATATTCGCATTGCGAATATTCGCTACGAATATTGCATATTCGAGTATTCGCGAATATCTCGAATATCGCGGCGAATATTCGCTATTTCGAATATTCGTATTTTTCAAATTTCGCAATAAATTTCGCAATGAATTTCGAAAAAAAAAAAATCGCAATCAATTTCGCATCCGCGAATTTCGCAATAGCGAAATTTCGCAATAGCGAAATTTCGCAATAGCGAAAATTCGCAATTTTTTTTTTTTTATAAAATATCACGAATATTCGATATTAACGAATATTCGCGACCGCATATGTGAAATTTCGCTTTTTTTTTTTTTTATAAAATATACCGAATATTCGTAAATATCGAATATTCGTGATATTTTATAAAAAAAAAAAAAAATCGCGAAATTTCGCATTAGCGAAAATTCGCATTGGCGAAAATTCGCATTTTTTTTTTTTTTTATAAAATATCACGAATATTCGATATTAACGAATATTCGCGAATATTCTTCAAAATATTCGCGAAATATCGCGAAATCGAATATGGCGTATTCCGCTCATCACTACTCTTCTCCTCCTGCACTCCCCTGCTTGCAGAGTATCGCACTTCACTCCTCCAGCAGATTACTTTCATGCACTCTTCTAACTAGCACTGAAGGCCTGACACTGGCTTAGCCATGCCTAAAGCAGATGCCCTTTACAGGCAGGGACTGCGGGCCCCTATGGTATAGCAAAAAACAAAAGTTACAGTGTTAGCTGTCCCTGTGGCTACTGCTCCCAGCCCCACCCCTCCTGGTTGCAGCTGCCCCTTTCCACTGCCCCTGCCATCACAATCCTCCAGACTGGCTCTGCACCCATCCCAGACTGCTGCATCTAAGTCCTCGAGACTTGCCCAGCAGTGTTCTCTCGCTGTCCTTTCTTGCTCCTCCTGTGCCTCCTGATCAGGACACCTCTGTGGGTGGTAAGAGGGTCTGCATCAGAGCCTAGGCCCAAGATCACCCCCCCCCAGACTGAGGAGCTCCCTCAAAGGCCCCTACAGCCTAACACTCTATCTCCCTCTTCCACCCGATCAACTCCTCCTCCAGCTGGGCTCATCCTGGGTATTTAAGGAAGCCTGTCCCTGCCAATCCAGATTGGGGATTGGTTAGGACTCCTCAAACACCCCGGGTGGCTCCACCTCCCCTCTCCACCTCTCTTTTAAAAAGTACCAGAAGATTCTGGAAACAATAGGGAGGTCCTGGTGACACCATCTGTGAGTCACCCAGCACTACTTTAGGTCACTCCCAAACCAGATCACCAAACATACCCAGGCTTGGCTGGCAGCCAACGATGGAAATTTACCTATTCTCACAAAAAAACTACATTACTCTGTTAGCACATTAGATGGTGCTATATTTATGATACATTTTATGTAAAGAGAACTTAGGTCATTTCCTTTACATGTAAACATATTTCTGCAAATGGGAATAGGGAAAAGTGTTCATAATATATTGTAAGCTGGGGATAGGTAGCGGGTACAAAAGCTCCCTGGGATGAGCCAGCACAGATACCAAAGTCCATCGGATCAGTGAACAACAGTGGGATGTTTATTGGTGCTATACAAAGTCTATTTACAGGTGCTGTACAGTGTGCAGAAAACAAAACAAAAATAGTCAAATAAACACCTAGCCGTGTCTCGGCTCTAACTACACGTTAAGCAGGTCCTAACTCCTAAGCTAAACAAGCCTACCGCTTGTTAGCTCAAACACACACTTCTCACCAGTTTTCCAGCAGCCTCCTTGCTCTCACAGATTCACACTGTTTCCCAGGACAGAGCAATGGCTGTTAGCTCAGGTGAGCTTAAATTGGCCTGGGGGAGAGGGCCAACACCTGACCTGGATCAGGGATCAGAGATCCCTGAACGTGTAAGAGAGGAGCCTGGGAGAGGTATAAACCCCGAACTGGACTTTCCCAGGCTCTCTCTGGGATGCTCTGCTACACACCCTCCCCTCTTGTTTCAACCCCAGGGTTGGAACACCTGTAGCCCAACAGGAGTGAACACGGGACAGGGCATCTACATTTCCCATCTCAACACCTGGCCTGTGTTTTACCGAAAAGGAATAATCCTGGAGGGCCAAAAACCACCGGTTCACCCGCCTATTAGTCTCCTTCTTTTGGGCCATCCATTTCAGGGGAGCATGGTCAGTTATTAGCTCAAACTGGCGCCCTAACAGGTAGTACCTGAGTGCATCCACGGCCCACTTTATGGCTAAACATTCCTTTTCAATGACTGCATATTTTTTCTCATGATCATTGAGCTTTCTGCTTAGGTAGACCACAGGGTGTTCTTCCCCATTGTATACCTGTGATAGTACTGCCCCGATACCTACATCAGAGGCATCTGTCTGAACCAAAAAATCTTTGGAGAAATCGGGGGAGTATAGCACTGGCTGTGCACAAAGAGCCTTCTTCAGGACTTGGAAAGATTCTTCTGCTACTGGGGACCATTTTATCATTACGGAGTCTTTCCCTTTCGTCAGGTCTGTCAGTGGGGCAGCTATAGTGGCAAAATTTGGAATAAACCTTCTATAATATCCCGCAATGCCAAGAAAGGCCCTGACCTGCTTCTTGTTTGCAGGACGTGGCCACTCCTGGATGGCTTCTACTTTATTCACTTGGGGTTTAATAACTCCACGGCCAATAGTGTAGCCCAAATACTTGGCTTCCTCCAAACCAATGGCACATTTTTTGGGATTTGCCGTAAAACCTTCCTTGAAGAGGGAATCAAGGACAGCTTGGACACGGGGCAAGTGAGACTCCCAGTCAGTGCTATGCACCACTATGTCATCTAAATAAGCTGCAGCATACTGCTGGTGCGGTCTTAGGGTCCTGTCCATGGCCCTCTGAAAGGTTGCAGGGGCATTTTGCAACCCAAAAGGCATTTTCTTATACTGGAATGATCCCTCCGGGGTCACAAACGCAGTCTTTTCTTTGGCACTATTAGTCAGGGGTATTTGCCAATATCCTTTGGTCAAGTCCAAAGTGGTCAGATAACGGGCCTTGCCCAGTCGGTCTATAAGTTCATCTACCCTGGGCATTGGGTACGTGTCAAACTTTGTCACTGCATTAAGTTTCCTGAAGTCATTACAGAACCTCCAGGTGCCATCCGGTTTTGGGACTAACACGATGGGGCTCGACCAATCACTATTGGATTCCTCAATGACATCTAGCTCCAACATTCTTTTAACTTCAGCACTGATGTCCTTTCTCCTCGCTTCAGGAATTCGGTACGGTTTGAGCTTGACACGGACCCCAGGTTCAGTAACAATATCATGCTGAACCGCTGAAGTCGTGCCAGGCAACTCTGAAAATTTCTCTCTATTCCTTATCAGGAACTCTCTAGCTTCCTGTTTTTGGGAAAATGACAGGGTGTCTGGAATCGTGACCTCAGGGATCAGAGGGGATTCAGTACCCTTAGGCGTTACCGGTAGGGACCTTGCAGTTAACGCCAGTCTATCCTTCCAGGGCTTTAACAGGTTTACGTGGTAAATCTGTTCCGGCTTCCTTTTACCTGGTTGATACACCTTGTAATTGACTTCCCCAACTCTTTCAATTACTTCAAAGGGGCCCTGCCACTTAGCCAGGAACTTGCTCTCAACAGTGGGAACTAATACGAGGACCCTGTCACCCGGTGAGAAAACACGGAGTTGGGCCCCCCGGTTGTATATTCTCTGTTGGGCTGCTTGTGCCTGTAGTAAATGTTCTTTCACCACTGGTATTACTGCTGCAATTCTGTCCTGCATTTGAGCGATATGCTCAATTATGCTTTTGTGAGGTGTCTGTTCCCCCTCCCAAGTTTCCTTGGCTATGTCCAAGAGTCCCCGAGGGTGTCTCCCGTAAAGCAACTCAAATGGAGAGTACCCTGTAGAGGACTGGGGAACCTCCCTGATAGCAAACATCAGGTACGGTATCAGGAAGTCCCAGTCTTTCCCATCTTTGTCAACAACCTTTTTTAACATGCCCTTTAACGTCTTATTAAAACGTTCCACCAAGCCATCTGTTTGCGGATGATACACAGAGGTTCGCAAATGCGTCACCTTAAATAACTTGAACAGCTCCCTAGTTATCCGTGACATAAATGGGGTACCCTGGTCTGTAAGGATTTCTTTAGGGATGCCAACCCGACTGAACACCATAAACAGCTCTTTGGCAATATTTTTAGCAGACGCGGCGCGTAAGGGAACGGCCTCAGGATAACGGGTAGCGTAATCCATCATCACAAGGATATGCTGATGACCACGGGCGGATTTGGGGAGCGGACCCACAAGGTCCATGGCAATCCTCTCGAAGGGCACTTCAATAATGGGCAAGGGCACTAAAGGACTTCGGAAGTGGGGCTGGGGGGCTGACATCTGACACACCGGACAGGATTGACAATAATTTTCAATATTTTTCTGTATCCCCGGCCAGTAAAACCTGCGCAACACTCTTTCAGTGGTTTTCTCAACCCCTAAATGGCCTCCTAGCAAGTGCCCATGGGCAAGTTCCAACACCACCCTTCTATAAGGCTTAGGGACCACCAACTGTTCAATAACTTCATCATTCTTTTTACATACACGATACAGTA
Organism: Rana kukunoris; assembly: GCA_029574335.1. Taxonomy (NCBI): domain Eukaryota; kingdom Metazoa; phylum Chordata; class Amphibia; order Anura; family Ranidae; genus Rana; species Rana kukunoris. The sequence continues at coordinate 575,809,258 of CM056050.1, read as the reverse complement.
AATCATCATTGCTGCTGAAATAAGGAAAACAGGGCCTATCCCCTGGTTCAACAGGTACATCGTTAATCACCATTACATTTTCCCAGGCCCTGGCAAGGGTAGGGTCTTTTCTCTGCTCAGTACCAAAATTTTCCTTGTGCACATTGAGGTCAGTAAACTCCAACGTAGGCTCCGAGTCAGCAGACGGCTGTCCGGCTCTACTCGTTGTGGGGACTTCCTCAGGCTCCTCCAGCTCCCCTGCCATAACCGAGAAAGGAAAACTCGGAGAGCCCTGAGATGAGTCCCCTGAACCCACAATATCGGAAGTAGCCAGGAGCTCTGGCTCTGCGACTGAGTTAGGTACTGCCACCGGGTCGGGACGATCCCACAGCTCCCAAAACTTAGGGAAGTCCCTACCAATGATGGCCTCATGCACCAAGTGGGGCACAAGTCCGACCGCATGGGACACCGTACCCAAGCCAGTTTTAAACTGAACTGTGGCTATAGGATACTCCCGGGTATCCCCATGTACACAGATCACAGCAACTTTTTTTTCATGAAAATTCACAGTTTTAACTATCTCAGCTGTAACCAAAGTAACTAGACTTCCAGAGTCCAGTAAGGCCGTAATAGGCTTATCATTAACAGTCATGTGATACATGTGTTTCCCCACATTTGGCACTGCAGCGCATGAAACAGCAGCAAACATAGACTGCCTTCTAATAGACAGATCACACTGCATTGGTTCATCAGTCAAAGGACAATTTGCTGCAACATGTCCCAGCTCTTGGCAACGAAAACACCTGATGTTTCCCCAAGTTGGTTTGCTGACAGGCAGTGGTTTCCCTTGCTTGGGACGCCAAACTTCAGTCCTGGCACCAAAGATCCTCCCCCCTATTTCCTTGCCATGCTTACCACCCACTTCCCCTGGAACAGTCTTACCGGTTGCCTGGGGAGACCGTGGCTTTGGGTGGAAAGTCCGTGCGGCTGTTGGGGTGGTGACCAGGTTCTCTGCAGCAAAGTACCTTTCGACTAGTTCCACCAAGTTATCTGCCGACTTGGGGTCCCCTTGACTCACCCACCTCTGCAGGGGAATTGGGAGTGACCTCAGGAACTGGTCCATGACCACACGCTCCACTATTTGTGGCGCAGACAGGGACTCCGGCTGTAGCCATTTTCTCACCAGGTGGATTAGGTCGAACATCTGCGATCTTGGGGGCCTCTCAATTTGGAAGAACCAGCTGTGGACCCGTTGGGCTCGAACGGCCAAGGTGACACCGAGTCGCGCCAGAATTTCCTGCTTGACCTTTTCATAGTCTCCCGCTTCTGCCGACTCCAGATCATAGTAGGCCTTCTGCGATTCACCAGAAAGTAAGGGGGCGATCAGTCCTGCCCACTTGGTTTTAGGCCAATCTTCCCTCTCAGCGGTCCGTTCAAATGTTAGCAGGAAGGCCTCTGGATCATCATCCGTAGTCATTTTTGACAGAAAGCGAGCCACATGGATGGCTGAAGGCTTGTCTCTAATATCCTTGATTTCCGCAGGTGCCCACTGTGCTAGCGTTTCTGCAACTTTAGTCAGGGTTTTCCTATCCGCTTCTGCAGCAGTGGCAAGCTGTTCAAATAGCCTCTGCGATTGCTCCTGTACAGCACTAATCTGCCTCTGCGATTGCTCCTGTGCGATAGCGTTGGCTTGCTGCAGCGCAACATTAGTTTGCTGTTGTGCAGCGTTTGCTTGCTGTTGTGCAGCATTGAATAGCACCATTTGTTTGAGGATTTCCTCCATGTTGTCACTTTAGGTACTGGCTTTTTAAATAGTAACTTACTATTGCTGATCGCAGCCTCCACCATATGTAAGCTGGGGATAGGTAGCGGGTACAAAAGCTCCCTGGGATGAGCCAGCACAGATACCAAAGTCCATCGGATCAGTGAACAACAGTGGGATGTTTATTGGTGCTATACAAAGTCTATTTACAGGTGCTGTACAGTGTGCAGAAAACAAAACAAAAATAGTCAAATAAACACCTAGCCGTGTCTCGGCTCTAACTACACGTTAAGCAGGTCCTAACTCCTAAGCTAAACAAGCCTACCGCTTGTTAGCTCAAACACACACTTCTCACCAGTTTTCCAGCAGCCTCCTTGCTCTCACAGATTCACACTGTTTCCCAGGACAGAGCAATGGCTGTTAGCTCAGGTGAGCTTAAATTGGCCTGGGGGAGAGGGCCAACACCTGACCTGGATCAGGGATCAGAGATCCCTGAACGTGTAAGAGAGGAGCCTGGGAGAGGTATAAACCCCGAACTGGACTTTCCCAGGCTCTCTCTGGGATGCTCTGCTACAATATATATATATATCCAACCACTATTTTTTTCCACAGTCATTCTTTTTATTTTGAAATGAGCTTTAATGTATGATTACTATCAATCTATCAACAACCAACAGCATGACTAATGGACAAATGTATTTAAATTGCCACTTGGGTGATTTACAGCACATTGGCTTGAACCATTAGCTCATGATGCTGCAAAAAATAATTCAGATGTGTATGCAGCGGCTAATTACATATATACATTTGTTATTCATCAAACACTGAGGAGCCCCCACACACATATCTAATGATCCATCTTCAGTAATGTACTTTGCGCTCCACAGATTTCCATTCATCATACTTATGTATTCTAACTGACACCAATGGCAGTGTGTGGCTGCTCTCAAGTTCACCTTACTTATATAGGCCCAATATACACCCCCCCCCCTTACCATTCCAAGGAGGAGGAACAAAATCCATGATTTGTAATATCAATCAATAATAATAATTGACAATAAACTCCAAAATCAGTTTCCAGACTTATTTTAGCAAACTATGCTCACTTTCAGATCCTTGTTAAAACGTGGACAGAGGCATCAAAGGAGTATTTGACTTTGCTGATGACTAGGCAGCTTTGGTTTGGCCCAAACCCATGTTCCTCCAAAACATGGAATTAAGATAAGGTAAGGAAAGTTCTCAGCTCCAGCTGACTGGCCCAGAACTGACAGCTTACTTAGGGCTCTCAATCATGGGTTAGGAGTGTACCCAAGCCAAACCCAAGCTCATCCTACTAATGACATAGGGCCCCATTTATAAAGCAGCAGTATGGCCTTGAAGTGGTAGTAAAGTCCACTTGTACATATAGGTAAGCCTATAATAAGGCTTACTGTAGGTACAGTGAATATCTCCTAAACTTGTTCTCCAGGCCAGGACTCCCTCGGTTATGTTCGGGAGCAACATTATCGCGGCTCGGCCATTCATACAGCTGTTGCCTGTGAACCCAGAAAGAAGATTGGTGAAGATGTAAGCTTCAGGCCTCGTACACACGATCAAATCTGTCCGCTGGAAACGGTCTGCTAGACTGTTTCAGCAGACAGATTCGATCGTGTGTACGGCCGAGCCGACGGATTTGGCCACCCGACAGATTTCAAAGCATGCTTTGAAATCTATCGGGTGGGAATCCGTCCGCCCGACATGTCTGCTGGTTAGTACACTTATGTCGTCCCGGCGCATGCGCGGAAGTGTTTTACTTCCTGGTGCGGTGACGTGGCGGCGTCAACGTCACCGCCACGTCACCGACACGTCAGCGCGCCGTCTGCTGGCGGGGATTTGGTTTGCTCGTGTGTACACGCGAGCAAACCAAAATCCCAGCAGACAGATTTGTTCAAATCTGTCGGACAGACAGATTTGAACAAATCTGTCTGCTCGTGTGTACGAGGCCTCAGAGTTTACTACTGCTTTAAAGGATAGATAAACTTTGTTTTTTGCCCTTTTGCCTCTGACCAATCCCACTTTTCACCTCCACAGATGTATATTTACTGAGATCGGGCATCGTTTACATCCAGTGCTGCAAGTCATCTCTGTCCTGGTCACACCTGCCCATTACAGCCATATATAGTGGATTAAATATAAAAGAAAATCAATCAGCGCAATAAAAACACAAAATAATATAATAGCAAGCAGCTGAACACTAGGAATCAATTAGATAAGTTCCTGGAAAGATATAAACAAAGAATAGTGCAGCGCTATATAAAAGTCCATCCAAAGATCCTCCTTGTGATAATCCAATAGTGGTAAAATTCACACACATGCAGGTGATGAATCGTGGATAGAAGAAAAACACCTCCACCAGTAGTAAAAATGGCCTCTCACCTCCCAGATCAGACCCTATAATGAGATCAGGGTCAATAGCGCTTTCCCATAAGGGATAAATCCAGGGGATGAAGTTGCCAGCTGACAAGCATGAAGCCAAAACAGAAACACTCCGACCAGATGATGATTCATTCATAAAAAAAAGGAGATAACATAGTGTACTCTGTATGCGCACAAGGTTTAATAAAACAAATGTATAAAACTCACATTTTCAAGGCACTGATCCAGTGCCAGGGTAAACAGCGATAAAAAACATGTGTTGCAGTGGCTGCGGGTGCTGTCACGTCCTTCCCTCCGAACGTTGCGTCCCTAGGACAGGACTTCTTCAGCGGAATGTAGGGATGAATGGACAAACACCCAAGATATAGAGACCCGTGGTCATGGAGAAGCAATGGGAAATCCCAAGCCGCGCCCATCAAGTCATGTGACCTCACATGTCAGATGACCAGGATTTAACACAAAAAAAAAAAAAATTCTGACCTCTAGTGGACAGACCCGAAAATAGTAAATACTTTTCTGCTGCTTCTAATATGGCCGTTGGTGACCCCATTGCAGAGAATTACCCCACTTCCTGTCCCTGCGATGGGAGGGGATGAAATTAAGGGGGAATTTTCATCTATTTCCCGGCACCGTGTCCCATTCAGCTGGCGGTGCCAGCACTAAACACAACAACATATTGAAGTGAATGTGAACCACGGCAAAAAAAAAAAACTGACCTCTAGTGGTACAATAGCATACCACAATATAATACATGACCATCAGAGCTTTTTTTCTCAGAAAATAGGTGCAGGAACTCAACCACGACCCGTTCAGATTTCACAAACAGTAGAAGGGTCTTAAAGGGGCATTAAATACCAGAATTGCATTACATACAGTGTGCAGAGTTCAGGGGGTTACAAAGCAGTCACTTGTAAACACAGAAACCAGACTTTTGTGTTCACAAGTGATTGTGGTGAGCGGGCACCAAAGGGTCTGAGCCAAAGGTGGTGGAACTGAGTTCCCCCAAGTTCCCCCAGAAAAAAAGCCCTGATGACCATACATAATTTAGGTCAATGGTGAAAACACCATATATTAAAAAAAAGACATACAACTCCTTCAACTAACATATGCGAAACCATACATAGAAAAATGGGCGTGAAGACATCCGCAGCCAATCGCAACATACACATATTTAAAAAAATATATATATATATATATTAAGAATTTGTATATAAAAAATACACATAATTCATATAAAACAATTACAACAATAGTAGCAGAAATACAAAATAAATAAAATAAAATCAACGATCAGAAATAAAACAATTAATATCGAAATTGACATTAAGTCCGTCCGGACAAAGAACATGGGTTTCATAAATCCAATGAGATTCCCTTTTACTTAATTGCCGAATAAAGTTGCCTCCTCTCCAGTGGCGATTAACCTTTTCGATGCCCCAAAAACGCAAACCCTTGGGGCTTTTGTTATGGAATTTTTTAAAATGCCTGGATACATTATGCGTAGTTTTGCCTTTTTTGATGTTACTCACATGTTCCGCTATGCGGACATGCAACGGTCTGGAAGTTCTGCCAATGTACTGCAAACCGCAGTCGCATTCCAGCATATAAATAACCCCTACAGTATCGCAAGTGATTAATTGTTTGATATCGTATTCCTTGTTGGTTACTGAGGCTACAAATTTTTTCCTTTTCTTAATGTTAACTTTGGACTGCTTACAGGGGACACACCTGCCACAGGCATAAAACCCCCCCAGAAATTTAAAAATCCTATTCTCAGAGATCACTGGTGGATTGAAAACACTGGGTGCCAAACGGTCTCTAAGAGAAGGAGCTTTCTTGTAGATAAATTGTGGTCTGGCTGGTAATACAGACCCAAGAACCTTGTCCTGTTGAAGAATAGACCAATTTTTCACAATAATTTTTTCGAATTTTTTGTGCTGAATACTGTAATCCAGAATCATTCGGAAATTGTGTTTATCCCTTCCAGACTCTGCATCAGCAATTCGATCCGAAACAAGAGTATCCCTATCCATTTGATGGACAAGGTCCACTTCCGCTTTCAACTGTTCTTTAAGATACCCTTTTTGTACAAATCTATCAGCGAGAATCTGAGACTGACTTACATAATCACTGACTAAAGAACAATTACGCCGCAATTGTTCTTTAGTCAGTGATTATGTAAGTCAGTCTCAGATTCTCGCTTATTGATTTGTACAAAAAGGGTATCTTACATAATCACTGACTAAAGAACAATTACGCCGCAATTGTTCTTTAGTCAGTGATTATGTAAGTCAGTCTCAGATTCTCGCTTATTGATTTGTACAAAAAGGGTATCTTAAAGAACAGTTGAAAGCGGAAGTGGACCTTGTCCATCAAATGGATAGGGATACTCTTGTTTCGGATCGAATTGCTGATGCAGAGTCTGGAAGGGATAAACACAAGTTCCAAATGATTCTGGATTACAGTATTCAGCACAAAAAATTCGAAAAAATTATTGTGAAAAATTGGTCTATTCTTCAACAGGACAAGGTTCTTGGGTCTGTATTACCAGCCAGACCACAATTTATCTACAAGAAAGCTCCTTCTCTTAGAGACCGTTTGGCACCCAGTGTTTTCAATCCACCAGTGATCTCTGAGAATAGGATTTTTAAATTTCTGGGGGGGGGGGGTTATGCCTGTGGCAGGTGTGTCCCCTGTAAGCAGTCCAAAGTTAACATTAAGAAAAGGAAAAAATTTGTAGCCTCAGTAACCAACAAGGAATACGATATCAAACAATTAATCACTTGCGATACTGTAGGGGTTATTTATATGCTGGAATGCGACTGCGGTTTGCAGTACATTGGCAGAACTTCCAGACCGTTGCATGTCCGCATAGCGGAACATGTGAGTAACATCAAAAAAGGGAAAACTACGCATAATGTATCCAGGCATTTTAAAAAATTCCATAACAAAAGCCCCAAGGGTTTGCGTTTTTGGGGCATCGAAAAGGTTAATCGCCACTGGAGAGGAGGCAACTTTATTTGGCAATTAAGTAAAAGGGAATCTCATTGGATTTATGAAACCCATGTTCTTTGTCCGGACGGACTTAATGTCGATTTCGATATTAATTGTTTTATTTCTGATCGTTGATTTTATTTTATTTATTTTGTATTTCTGCTACTATTGTTGTAATTGTTTTATATGAATTATGTGTATTTTTTATATACAAATTCTTAATATATATATATATATTTTTTTTTAAATATGTGTATGTTGCGATTGGCTGCGGATGTCTTCACGCCCATTTTTCTATGTATGGTTTCGCATATGTTAGTTGAAGGGGTTGTATGTCTTTTTTTTAATATATGGTGTTTTCACCATTGACCTAAATTATGTATGGTCATGTATTATATTGTGGTATGCTATTGTACCACTAGAGGTCAGTTTTTTTTTTTTTTTGCCGTGGTTCACATTCACTTCAATATGTTGTTGTGTTTAGTGCTGGCACCGCCAGCTGAATGGGACACGGTGCCGGGAAATAGATGAAAATTCCCCCTTAATTTCATCCCCTCCCATCGCAGGGACAGGAAGTGGGGTAATTCTCTGCAATGGGGTCACCAACGGCCATATTAGAAGCAGCAGAAAAGTATTTACTATTTTCGGGTCTGTCCACTAGAGGTCAGAATTTTTTTTTTTTTTTGTGTTAATCCCTGGTCATCTGACTTGTGAGGTCACATGACTTGATGGGCGCGGCTTGGGATTTCCCATTGCTTCTCCATGACCACGGGTCTCTATATCTTGGGTGTTTGTCCATTCATCCCTACATTCCGCTGAAGAAGTCCTGTCCTAGGGACGCAACGTTCGGAGGGAAGGACGTGACAGCACCCGCAGCCACTGCAACACATGTTTTTTATCGCTGTTTACCCTGGCACTGGATCAGTGCCTTGAAAATGTGAGTTTTATACATTTGTTTTATTAAACCTTGTGCGCATACAGAGTACACTATGTTATCTCCTTTTTTTTATGAATGAATCATCATCTGGTCGGAGTGTTTCTGTTTTGGCTTCATGCTTGTCAGCTGGCAACTTCATCCCCTGGATTTATCCCTTATGGGAAAGCGCTATTGACCCTGATCTCATTATAGGGTCTGATCTGGGAGGTGAGAGGCCATTTTTACTACTGGTGGAGGTGTTTTTCTTCTATCCACGATTCATCACCTGCATGTGTGTGAATTTTACCACTATTGGATTATCACAAGGAGGATCTTTGGATGGACTTTTATATAGCGCTGCACTATTCTTTGTTTATATATAGTGGATTGGTTCTTTTATCTAAAGAGGGCTGTGCAGAGGTATTAGAACCCCATGTTTGGGTGGTATCACATGCCTGACGAAGGGACCATGCATGGCTCTGAAATGTTGCACTCTCTTTTGTGATGTGATTACTTTCATAAAAACTTTTGGACGAAAATTGATGATCCGTGTTGTGCTGGCGAATATGTACGCTGGATTAGAACCCCTGTCAGTTTTATTGCTATCTGTGCACCTGTTAGAGAGTTTCAGTGTCTCTATCTGCCATATTTACCATTGTCATTGAACGTTGATTAAAACAAAATCCAAAATCTTGGGTTGTCCCCAGAACATGCATAGAGGGGAAATCTTCTAATTGCTACACAGCTGCTTGTTTTTGGTTCACCGTGTTCCCCCTCATCAACATGGAAATTACATTTATTCATTACATACCTTATATAAGACCAAGTGACATCATCACAGAGTCTCTGTGCTTCCTTATGCAGTAAAAACAGATCATGGCAGGAGGTAGGTCCCAGCAGGGTGCTATACATAGCTTCCTGAAAACATCACAGCACCCTGCCTCTCAGTTGTAGTAGGATGACTCTTGGAAGAGGTTATGCAAATTTTTAAATGCCTTGATGGGTGGATATTATGGAGGAGTGGACATTCAGACCTCCAGGCATTCTCTTAGTAACACTTGGGTGTGGGACCTCACTGTGTGAATGAGTACAAGGTCACAGCACTAAATACTGTTTCTGCACTGTGCCTCTATGGGCAAGGCCCTTTGGCTAAGTCTGGGGCAATTTTTGCTACCAGGCCTCAGGGCCAGTGCACATTGCACAGCTACTATTTATTTATTGATTGATTTTTCCTCACATTTTATCTCTTTTCACTGGATGGAGGGTGAGCTCCTCGGGCCTATCCCAAAGTCTAGGGGGGATGTGTGACCATTAGGTTCTTTCCTCCCATGAACTGGGGGGGGGTCTCTCTTAAACTAGTATTTGTTGGTTGACTTTAGTTGACCAAGAGGAGAGGGGTCCGCCAGGCCTTTTGGCTAGGTGGACCAAGTTCCAAACCTTGTCCATGTCAGGAGCCTTGCACCCCGGGGGTTTAGGGTAAGGTCCTACCCCTTCAGCACACCCTTTGTTTTTGTTTCTGCGCACCACCACGGAAAACAAATTGAGGCAGACTCTGGCTTGCTGCAGCTTCTTTTTTTAAATTTAATCCTTCTTTATTTAGGAAATATTAATTTTACAACATAAGTTACTTAACGATTACATTAGAATCAACAAAATAAAACAAAACATTCACTTATTATTTCATAGTCCTTTGTACTTATTTAAACCTCAGGCTTATATTTAGAGACAACAGGGTATACGTAGATACGGATAGTTATTTACGTCCTGGGTGGACCTAATGATAATACCCTGTATTATCTCCTATTGTTCCTGTTCCAGGCTTAGATTCTCGAACTATTTATTCCTCTTATATTACCGTATCTCCTTTTCCTTTCCTTCCTCTCTTTTTTCTCTCTTCCCTCCCTTCCCCTCCCTTCCCTTCCCCCCTCCAACAAACAAAAAAAAAAAAAAAAACCCCCCCACCCACCCCACCAATTCTCTCTCTCCTCTCCCCTCCCCCAGGTCCAAGCTCTTCATCCAATCCCTAGGGGCCTCCCTCGTTCCCATTCCTCCATCACTCCCCCCCCATCAAACTCCTCCCTTCTTCTGAGTGCATAAATGCATTCCATGCTCCCCAGGTCAAATTATATTGTTCCTTTCTGTCTTGGGCTGATAGAACCACATCCTCTATTGCACAAATATTCCTCACCCTATAGAGCCAATCGGTTATCCTAGGGGGATTATTTTTTCTCCAATTTTGAGTTATCCCAGCTTTAGCTTCATTAATCATATGGCATATGATCGATTTCTTATATGTTTTTATTGGGATCTGTGTTAGATGCAGCAGACAGAAAGCTGGGTCGTCCTGCAGTTGATATGTTGTAAATTTTTGGGTTATCCTTAATACTTCCTTCCAGTATTTCCTAATCCTTGGACATGTCCAAAATAAATGATATATAGTTCCCCTATCTTCCCTGCATCTCCAACAAATATCTAGGGTTCCCGGAAATGCCCTACTCAATTTCTCTGGTGTGTAGTACCATCTATTTAATATTTTATAATTTAATTCTTGGAGCCTAGTGCTAATTGATGTTTTCAAGGTTAGGTTAATTATTTTCTGTTTCTGGATCTGTGAGAAATTCCTCTCCATATCTCTGGCCCATTCTCTTATAGATGGTATCTCCTGGCCTTCTAAAGATGTTATTCCCAACCTATACATCCTGGATAATAATTTATCCGGGGGTTCTTGGTTTTCACAGTATCTTTCAAATTGTGTTAGTTCCCTTTTATATCTACTTGTTGGTCCCAAAGAGTTCAGGAAGTGGCACAACTGTACCGCTTGCCAATTTTTAATCCCGTATTTTCCTTCCTGGATTACCAATAAGGGTACAGTTGGCCATCTATCCTGTTCTAAAAAATGTGATATCTGTGTAAGGCCCCTCTCTTTAAGACTCCTATATGCTCCTTTCTCCATACCTGGTGGAAAACCAGGGTTTCCTAATACTGGATATAATGGGGAGAAGCTTGAGGTATGTTTTCCTAACTGGCATATCTTGTGGCCTATTGCTAACGTCGTCCCTATAATTGGATGGTTTTTTAACTGTTTCGGCAGTGTTTGATAGCACCATATTGCTCTTTGCAGTGGGACTTGGCTAATTTCTTGCTCTAGATCTACCCATAATTTTGTTCCTATCCTCCTGCCCCATTCTATAATCCTTCCCATATGTATCGCTTGATAGTATTTGGTTACATCTGGTATTGCTAAACCCCCATTACTCTTGGGTAGGCACATCCTACTCCTACTGATCCTGGGTTTTTTCTTAGCCCAAATAAACTTAAAAAGGAGCCTATTTAATTGAAGTAAAAAGACCAGGGGGATCTTGATTGGTATTGTTTGAAGGAGATATAGTATTCTGGGAAGTATACTCATCTTAATAGCATTACATCTCCCAAACCAAGAGTGAAATCCCCTCTGCCATCTCTTCACATTCTCTTTGATTATATTCATCAATGGAGGGAAATTTGCTTCAAAAGTATTACCAAGTTTTGGTGGGATATAAATCCCCAGATATTTCAGGGCTATCTTAACCCACTTAAACTTAAAATTAGGTTCCAAGGTTTGTTGTAGGCCCCTCGGTAGTTCCACACTCATAGCTTCTGATTTCTCGTAGTTAATTTTTAAGTTTGCTAATTTCCCATATTCCTCTATTTCTCTCATCAAATTCTGTAACGACTCCCGGGGATGAGACATGGTAAACAACATGTCATCTGCAAATGCAGAAATTTTATATTCTCTGTCTCCTATATCTAATCCCCGGACTCCTGGATTTTGCCTAATCCTATTCAGCAGAGGTTCCAGTGTCAATACGTATAGTAACGGGGATAGTGGACACCCCTGTCTTGTTCCATTTAATATTTTAATGGGCTCTGATAGGATTCCATTTACCTTAACTGATGCTTGAGGTGTAGTATATACCCCCATAATCCATCTATACATATGTTCTCCTAATCCAATATGTCTCAGTACTCCTGCCATGAATTCCCAATTAACTCGGTCGAAGGCCTTTTCGGCGTCTGTACTAAGGAAGATCGAGGGTGTTTTGGTTTCCCTTGCCCAGTGTACCAGGTTCAATACTTTAATGGTATTATCCCTGGCCTCCCGGGTCGGGATGAAACCTACCTGATCTAAGTGTATTAGCTGTGTCAGAAAGGGTTGTAATCGGGCTGCTATTAGTTTAGAAAAAAGTTTTAGATCTGTATTCAACAATGAGATCGGGCGATAACTACCGCACTCCGCCGGGTCCTTCCCTTCTTTGGGGATCACCGCAATATGTGCCATAAGGGCTTCCGGACGGAACGCGGAAGAGCGGCCGATCCCATTGAACAACCCAATCATATATGGTCCAAGGATGGGGAAGAAATGCTGGTAGTACTGAATAGAAAACCCATCTGGGCCGGGGGCTTTCCCTTTTTTAACCATTTTCAAAATTCCTTGAAGTTCCTCCATTGAGATAGGTCTATCGAGGATCTCCCTTTCGGTTGAGGGTATTCTTTTAAGTTGTGTTGAGGACAGGTAGTCCTCAATCCTTCCTCTAGGGATATCTTTTTGTTCTAAATTATATAAGGAGGAATAGTATTCTCTAAATCTCTGCGCTATTTCTTTAGGGAGTGACATTATCTGACCGTTCTTGCCCTTGATATGTGGTATGTACACAGTATTCTTGATATCTTTTAATTTCCCCGCTAGTACTTTACCGCACTTGTCGCCTAATTCATATGTTGTCCTTCTACCTACTTGGATAATCGCTTTAGCTTTATACCTCAGTAGGTCCGCTAACTCCCTCCTTTTGTGTCCTAGCTCTTCTCCTACTTTGATTGACTGTGTACCTTTATGTTGAATTTCCAGGGTTTGGATATCTATTGTTAATTTCCTAACATGACTCTCTCGATTTTTCTTTATTCTTGCCCCATGCTTTATCAATAAGCCCCTTATCACCGCCTTGTGGGCTTCCCACACCACACTTGGGTCACTCCCCGGGGTATCATTGGTCCGAAAGTATTCTCCTAATTCCTTTTCTACTGCTTCTTTGACCTCTGGGGTCTGCAGTAGACTTTCATTCAGACGCCAACGATGTCCCGTGGAGAGAGCCTTACCTGATATTATTATGTCCATTGTCACTGGGGCATGGTCTGACCAGGTTATATTTCCAATTTTTACTTCCTCCACTCCCGTCAATAAATAATGGGGCATCAGAAAATAGTCCAGCCGGGAATATCTTTTATGTGGATTAGAGTAAAAGGTATAGTCCCTCTCCTCCCCATGCAATATCCTCCATACGTCAACCAACTGCATTTCTTTTAACTTTCGCAAGACTCGCCTCCTAGATTTCCCTGATAGAGAGGAAGATCCTAGGGATGTATCTGATTTGGGGTCTAATGTCATATTAATATCTCCTCCTAGTATCAACTTCCCTTCTGAAAATTTATCTAATTTAGATAGTACTTTAATCAGGAAGGTATCTTGACTCGTGTTAGGCGTATATACAGTGGCTAGTGTTACTTTCTCGTCTCCTAAAGTGCCTTTTAGGAATATATACCTTCCATTTTCATCTATCTGTTTTTCCGTTAGTGACCAAGCAATCTGGTTGGATATTAGTATAGCTACTCCTTTAGATTTAGATGTCGAGCTGAATGAGTGGTAGACACATGGAAAAAATCTATTTTGTAGGTAGGGTAATCGACTGGCTCTGAAATGGGTTTCTTGGACAAAGGCCACATCTGAGCGCATTTTTTTTAGTTCACCCAGGAGCATTCTCCTTTTTTCTGGGGTATTTAATCCCTTAACATTAAAAGTGGTAATCCTTATACCCCCCATCTTTGCAGCTCAAAGTCCTCTCCCCTCTCCTCCTCCCCTTGGGCCCGGGAGACAGGGGTAGACGAATGGGTGAGAGAAGAAAAGGAACCACGCCCAGGAGAGAGGAGAAAGAGAGAGAAAAAAAAAAATATATATAAAAAAAAAAAAAAAAAATAAAAAAAAAAAAAAATATATAAAAAAAAAATATATATATAAAAAAATAATAATTTGGAGAGGGGCAAGAGATCCCCCCCCCGGCCCAATCCCCTTACTTATGACCCAGGGATCAAGAGGTATGGTACCAAGACCTCCCCCCTCTACCCCAGAGCCAATTTAGCTCCTGCTTACTTACTCTAGTACTCTATTCCCTAAGTATCCCCCTGAGTAATTCCCTATCGGGGGGTATTGGTTTGCGCACTCCTGCTTCGCGGTGCCCCCGCACCCTCCATCCCTCCTTCCACCTCCACTTTATTTCAATCATGCTATAAGGTATATTGCCCATCTCTATTAATCCCTGGATCTCAAACCTTCCTATTTTACTTCCTACCCCCCCCTCCCCCTCCCCCCCCCCATCCACCCCGCATAATTGCCCCCTTAAGGGGCTGCTCCTTCTCCCTAGGTGCCTAATCCTAGATAGCGCCAGGGTAATGTCCTCCCTCCTCTAAGTGTCTTCGCCCTATAAGTATCCCCTCCCCCCTTCCTAGTACTGGAGTTGAATCCCTCTATAGGGTATGGTACTAGTTATTTCTATAGTCTCTCCTCTTCTCACGGTACATGATACATAGTAATCTATAGTATGGTATTCTTACAATAGTTCAAGAGAGAGGAAGGCAGACAACATGACTAATTTTATAGTGCATTCTAAAACATCCTGCGTAACATATCTCAATAGATGCACTATCTAAATATCTTCTCTCAGGTCTAATTCACGTATCTATTCATAATACATCAATTTTACCCTAACAAAACCTTAAAATACCTTAGTAGTACATTAATAATTCCAAATAAAATATATTAATCCTTGTATCCAGTACTGGGGGTAGGTCCCTCTAAAAAATATGTGTAATAATTATTTCAATAGTCTATCGTCTTCTCACAGTACATGATGCATAGTAAACTGTAATATAGTATTCTTGCAGTAATTCAAAAAGAGGGAGAGCAAACAACAAGACTAGTTTTTTAGTGCATTCTAAAACATCCTATATAACATATCTCAGTAGATGCCCTGTCTCTTAATAGCTTCCCTCAAGTCTAATTCACATACCTCTTCATAGTACATCAATTTTCCTCTAACAAAACCTTAATAAACCTTAGTAGTATATTAATAATTCTAAATAAATTATATTGATCCTTCTACCCAGGTTATCGATAGACTTGCTTGGGGGTTGGGTGCTCCCTCCCCCCCCACCCACCCTCTCCCTCACCCTCCCCCTCCCCTCTCACCCCCTCCCATACGTGTCGTTCCCTTAATGTGCGGTGATAATTAGTGTTGATTGTGTATAGAGCTTACTACTTTAATATTAACCTATAGTTGTGGACTAACCTATCTAGTGGTATACCCTCCTAATTATAAGTCCATTGGAGTCTCTTATTATTCCCCACCACCCTTAACCTTGTGTAGAGTGAATTGGATATTCTCTCTATTGTAGTGTGTTTAAGTGTATTATTTGCATTATAGTGTATAATGTGGTTATATTACCCCCCCTTTAAACCCATCCCCCTCCTACCCCCCTTTTTACCCCCACCCCCCGCCCCCCCTCCCCTAGCCTATTCCTCCCCTCTAGTCTCTATTCCCCCCACCTCCCCTTCCTACCCCCCACCCCCCACCCCACACCCCTCACCCCCCTCACAGCACACCACACATTCTTAACACCAGCTATCCCACTCTGGAGTTTTTCCAACAGGAAAAAAGGAAAAAAAAAAAAAAAAAAAAAAGGGGGTAACCCGTCAAAGGGAGAAAGGGGAAACTACAGAACAAATCAAATAGGCACCACGGGACAGAACAAACAAAACGAGCTAGTCTCTCTCAGGGATCCAGGGAGGGGGGGGGTGGGGGGGGCAGAAAGGGAGTAGTCCACGGGACCTCCAGTTTCAGCTATTCCTTAAGATTGGCTGTCTCCAATCCTCCACCTCCACAGGGTCGATCCCCGAAAAGGAGAAGAGTTCCGGTAAGTCATTTTTGGAGCGCAGCCAAAATGTAGTTGTGTCTTGTTTCCTAATTAACACCGATATTGGATACCTCCATCTGTATGTTCCCCCTAGTTCCCTTATTCGATCCAATATGGGACGTAGCATAGCTCTCCGTTGCAGAGTAGCACTTGACAGGTCTGGTAGTATCTTCAACTGGGCTCCATTAAATTCTATAGTCCCCATATCCCAAGCTTTCCTTAATATTGCCTCTTTTTGTTTAAAATAATGCAGTCTACAAATCACATCTCGAGGCCGAGAGCTATCCTTAGGTTTGGGGCCAAGGGCCCTATGCACTCTGTCCATCTCAAGATTTAAAGGTGAGGCGTCCTTTAATAATATCAAAAAAATATTTTTTACCGTCTCTTGGAGGTCTTCTGGGACCGCTGCTTCAGGAATACCTCTTATACGTAGATTATTCCGTCTGTTTCTGTCTTGAATTTCTTCTAGTTGCAGCTGTAGAGAATTAATCACATCTAATTGTTTACTCCTTTCCTGTTCCAGTGTCATCACACGCAGTACGAGGTCTTTGGATATACTTTCGTTTATTGTCGTGCGTTTTTCCAAGCCCTTGACCTCCCCTTTGATCTCTTCCATATCTCTGGAGTGGGCTTCCTCTATTTTCATAATTAATGTAGTGATATCCTCTCTTGTTGGTAGCGCCTGGATCAGGGATTTTAGGGTCTCAAGCTCACTCTTCCCCCCTTCACATAATCTGGATGGGGAATCACTTCCCCCTGTATTAATCACCCGGGGGCTTTGAGGGGCTCTCTGGAGTGTCTCTACGTCTGCCCGCACCTCTAACCTTGGAATAGTAGTCTGCGTTTGCATTTGCAGACTCTCCAGGTTCTGGGCCTGCTCGCCCCCTTTCTCCATTTTTGAAAAATAACTCTGGATCTCCAAATGTCCCGCTAAGCTGGGTGGCTGTGTTGACAGTGCAGTCCTCCGGGATGTCCGTGTGTCTCTCGCTCTAGCTGCACTCATGCCTCCCCTCCACTTTCCACCTGCAGTTTCTCAGTTCTCAGGCTTTACACTATACATTACTTTTGGCGTCTCCACAAGACGATTAGGGGCACTTAGTGCTTGAGAGCTGTCTTAGTTGTTTAATCAAACTAAGGCTCTGCCGAAGCAGAATCGCCCCACAGTTCACTCCAGCCCTCTGCACCTTATCCGTTACACACCGTCCCCACCTAGCCAACCATGGAGTAGTGGATCGCAGACTTAGCCTCCCCGCCTACACATACACTCTTCCTCCGGTCTCCGGTTTCCTCGGCTTCTCCTTCCCCACATCCAGCTCCCTTCACTTACAGTTCCGCCGGAAGAAAAGTTCCTTCTGCGCCGCTGACATACAGATCGCACAGTCAGCGAGGGGTGTAAGGTGGGGGGCGCCAGCTGCACCAAACACCAGCAGCGAGAGGGAGGAGGGTAGGCTACCAACACTCTCCAGGGGTAGTCCAGGAAGTTTTCGCCGGAGTTCCTCGTCAAGTCAGACCGTCCACATACTACCTTTCTCGGGCTATAGCTTTGTACTACGCACGGAGGGGATGGAGGTAGCGGGAGCTCACACCTTCACCGCCTCACTCAGCCATGCGCAAACCACGCCCCCTCCACAGTCTGCTGCAGCTTCTGATGCACACTGTGATGTCTTGTACACACGATCGGTTTTCCCGGCGGTAAAAAGTCAGCCGGGAAAACTCAGGGGAAAACCGAGAACCTGCTTGGCAGCTTTTTCCCCCTACACACGGCCGGTTTTCCTGGCAGAAAAACTGCCATGAGAGCTTTGACCGGGAATCCCCACCTTGTGTATGCTCCATTGCAGTGTTTCCTATAGACAAACTGCCGAGAAAAAGACCGGCAGGAAAAAAGAAAACATGTTCTAATTTTCCCTGCTGGGTTTCCTGCCAGTTTTCCTGGATGGAGCATACACACAGCTGGGATTCCCGGCCAAAAGCTCTCATGACAGTTTTCCTGCCAGGAAAACCGATCGTGTGTACGAGGCATGAGAAGCTCACAGTGCAGAGTTTCATGGACCCCCTTCTGTAAGGACATCAGCATGTGCACTGCAGGGAGAGGTGCCTGTACTGTATTATTGAAGGCCACTCACCACCGTAGAAGATCTAAAGAAGAAGAAGACCCTGTATGCTAGACGAATTGTCTAAAAACATGTGGAAATGGGAAAAAAATACAGCTGGGTGGACCTCTAGAGTGTGAGCTGGGGGGGGGGGGGACTGGAGGAAAGGTCAGAGTTGGGCTTTAGGCTGTACCTTGAATAGTCCAACCAGAAATGTAGTGTGGGGTTTAGGTTTATCCTATACTAATTTAGATTTTTATCTCCCACCTTTACAGCACTGAAGGAAGGTTAAAAAAAACATTAGATACCGTAAATAATTTAGGAGTGACACTCAAGAGAAGAGTCACACATCAGTAAATTTACTGCTCAATAAATTGCCATAATTAAGTCAGTAAATCAAACAGAAATGGGTGATAATATGTATTATTAATAGGTAAGAGAGCATATATTATGGACCCAGCATATTAATCAAAGCCCATATATCATATTTGACTCAAAAGCAAAAACTCTTTCTTTACCCTGCAGGAGAATCAATCACGGTGGGACAACGAAGAAAACTTCAAGAAGATATTGTGAACTTTTCAACAACACAGCTAGGTACTGTCAGCAATACATTTTTTTTTTCCACTAGTTACATTTTCAAGCTTTCAAGGGGTCTACCCCTTTCTTCTTGGTCCAATCAATACAAAGAGGAAGTCAGTAGACCCCCAAAAGCTAAAAATAAAACAGTTAGCGGAAGAAAAAAAAAGTATTACGGGAAATACTCACCTGTGTTGTTGCAAGGATTGATTTTTTTTTTTTTTTTTATTCCAAACATATCATACTTACCTCTACTGTGCAGCTTGTTTTGCACAGAGTGGCCCTGATCATCCATTTCTGGGGTCCCCCGGCGGCTCTCCTGGCTCCTCAGATAACCCCCTAGGAGAAGCCCACGTCATTGGATTTGATTAACAGCAGGAGGAGCCAATGGCTGCGCTGCTATCAATCTATTCAATCAAAAGCCAGGACCCCATGGAGAGAGGGACGGCATGTCCCCGGCGAGGGAAATTCGGGGTTCAGGTAAGTAAACTGGGGTCTGGAAGGCCAGTCACTGCATGGTGTTTTTTCACCTTAATGCATGGGTTAACAACCTCTTTAAGGGATCGTTTACACTTATAGCAGCTATTGGCACAGTGAATCACTTTTTATGGGGCAGTTTAACTCTGAACAGCTCACACCAACATGTCCCAACTGTATGCAAAGCAGGGTGGTTGCGGTGCAGCCCCATCTACATGAATGGGTTGCGCTCTTCGGTGGTACTGTCTGCTGAACGCAACAGAGGCTATAATTTGGGCTGCACTAGCAAAACAAAGCTTTGGAACCACAGAATACGTACAACAGCATCCAGCCATTGTGTTGAGTTAAGGGGGCAGCCAAGTATATTCATGGCTCAACCACTTATTTTTTACCACCCCAGCTTTTAGAGTGAGTTTTTCGCATACACCGGCTGATAATAAAATACAACATTTCTTTTCGATAGACTTTTATCAGTATCTCGTGTTTTTTTTTTTTTTTTTAAGATGACATTTCTTTAAAAATTGTCTTTAACCACTTCCCCACCGCGCCATAGGCATTTTACTGCTACGGCGCGGTGGAGTTGCTTTGACACGACGTCCCTGGGACGTCCTCGTGCACTTCCGCGATTGCGCGTCCCCTGGGACGCGCTCGCGAAAGTGTCCGTGCTCGCCGGGTCTAGAAGACCCGGCGCATCACGGATCACGGTAAATTGCCGCTGATAGCGGCCGTTTACCACGTGATCGCGCCGTCGAATGACGGCGCGATCACTTGTAAACAAACCGGCGTCATTTGATGACGCCGGTTCCTCCCTCTCCTCCCTCTGCTCTCTGTACCGTTCGGTACAGTGTGCGAGGAGAGGGGGGGGGGAGCGGGGTGTCAGCAGCTGAGCTGTGGCTGGATCTGTGACAAATGCAGTCACAGATCCAGCCATCCCTCAATCCATCCCAGCTCTGCAATACCCCAGTACCCAGCAATCCCCAGTACCCAGCATTACCCCAGTACCCAACAATACCCCAGTACCGAACAATCCCCCAGTACCCAACAATCCCCCCAGTACCCAACAATCCCCCCAGTACCCAGCAATCCCCCCAGTACCCAGCAATCCCCCAGTACCCAACAATCCCCCAGTACCCAACAATACCCCACAATACCCCAGTACCCCACAATACCCCAGTACCCAACAATACCCCAGTACCCAACAATACCCCAGTACCCAACAATACCCCACAATACCCCAGTACCCAACAATACCCCAGTACCCAACAATACCCCAGTACCCAACAATACCCCACAATACCCAACAATACCCCACAATACCCCAGTACCCAACAATACCCCAGTACCCAACAATACCCCAGTACCCAACAATACCCCAATACCCCACAATACCCCAGTACCTGACAATACCCCAGTACCCGACAATACCCCAGTACCCGACAATACCCCAGTACCCGGCAATACCCCAGTACTCGGCAATACCCCAGTACCCCAGTACCCGACAATACCCCAGTACCCGACAATACCCCAGTACCCGACAATACCCCAGTACTCGACAATACCCCAGTACTCGACAATACCCCAGTACTTGGCAATACCTCAGTACTCGGCAATGCCCCAGTACCCAACAATACCCCAGTACCCAACAATACACCACAATACCCCAGTACCCAACAATACCCCAATACTCAGCAATGCCCCAGTACTCCACAATACCCCACAATACCCCAGTACCCGACAATACCCCAGTACCCGACAATACCCCAGTACCCGACAATACCCCAGTACCCCAGTACTCGGCAATACCCCAGTACTCGGCAATACCCCAGTACTCGGCAATGCCCCAGTACCCAACAATACCCCAGTACCCAACAATACACCACAATACCCCAGTACCCAACAATACCCCAATACTCAGCAATACCCCAATACTCGGCAATACCTCAATACTCGGCAATACCCCAATACTCGGCAATACCCCAGTACTCGGCAATACCCCAGTACTCGGCAATACCCCAGTACTCGGCAATACCCCAATACCCTGCATGATACTTTGCAATACCCCAATACTCTGCAATACCGCCTATGGGGATTTTTAAGTAGCGAAGTTTGGCGCCATTCCACGAGTGTGCGCAATTTTGAAGGGTGACATGTTGGATATCTATTTACTCGGCGTAACTTCATCTTTCACATTTTGAAAAAAAATCGGGCTAACTTTACTGTTTTGTTTTGTTTTAAGCGCAAAACTGTTTTTTTTAAAAAACACGCGTTCAATAAATTTCTGCGAAAATACCGTGCGAGATAAAAAGTTGTAACGGCCGCCATTGTATTCTCTAGGGTCTTTGCTAAAAAAGCATATATAATGTTTTGGGTTTCTATGTAATTTTCTAGCAAATAAATGATGATTTTTCCATGTAGGAGAGAAATGTCAGAATTGGCCTGGGTGTTCCAGAACGCCTGATGGCGTTCCCTGCATGTTGGGCCTTGGTATGTGGCCACGCTGTGTAAAAGTCTCACACATGGGGTATCGCCATACTCGGGAGGAATAGCAGAATGTGTTTTGGGGTGTAATTTGTGGTATGCATATGCTGTGTGTGAGAAATAACCCACTAATATGACAGAAACAAGTTTTTTTTTTTTTTTTTTTTTTTACAGAATTTTCAGTCGTTTTTCTTTTATAGCGCAAAAAATAAAAAACCCAGAAGTGATCAAATACCACCAAAAGAAAGCTCTATTTGTGTGAAAAAAAGGACAAAAATTTCAAATGGGTAGAATGTTGTATGACTGAGTAATTGTCATTCAAATTGTGAGAGCACCGAAAGCTGAAAATTGGTCTGGTTAGGAAGGGGGTTTAAGTGCCCAGTAGTCAAGTGGTTAAAGAAAGTTTTGAAATTATACTTTAAATGAACTTCCATTGTAGCTGCCAACATTTCAAAATCATTTCCAGGAATTCCTGGCTCCCAAATCATTTTGCTTCACTGTCAAAGAGGACTGCCCTTAACGTATTAGGTTATATTTTGTAAATTGGGTTATTGAATACAGTGTGCATTTAAATGACTTGTTAATGATAATAAAAGCAATACTAAATTAAAAAAATTAATAAAAACTTTTAAATTTAGCACTGTCTCACTCTCCTGTTAAGGATAATGCCTAAGTCAGAGTTTCATTTAGCTACTGATGGATTCTGCTACTTTGTCCTTTTCTTTTAAGATCCCACCTCCAGCATACAGATTGGTCCCCAGTGAGATCCCACCTCCAGTGTAGCGCTACTCCCCACAGGAGCCACTGATTTGTGTCCCAGGTTCTTGGATGTCTCCATCAGTCTCCCCTCCCCTAGCTAAGACAGGCAAAAACTTTAGCAGGATGACTAAAGCCGTGTACACACGATCGGTTTGTCCGATGAAAACAAACCGATCGTGTGTGGGCCCCATCGACCTTTTTTGAATCGGTGTTAAAAAATAGAACATGTTTTAAATTTTTCGTATTGTCTGTGTGGAACTCCATCGGAGAAAAATCCACACATGCTCAGAATCAATTTGACGCATGCTCGGAAGCATTGAACTTTGTTTTTTTTCAGCTCGTCGTAGTGTTGTACGTCACCGCGTTTTGGCACGGCCAGATTTTTATTGAATTTTTTTCACATCTGTAGACCTCCGGGGCATGAAACCCGTCTGATCCGAGTCTATTACCATGGGTAGCATGGGATATAACCGAAGGGCAAGCAGTTTAGTCAGGATTTTAAAGTCTGTATTTAGAAGAGCAATGGGTCGGTACGAAGTGCAGGAAGTTGGGTCTTTGGGAGGTTTGTAAATCAGTGTTAAGTGGGCATGGTACATGGAGACAGGGAGACTACCGTCCGTCAGGCACGAGGTGTACAGCTGGGCCAACAAGGGGGCCAAAAGACCCACATGTGCCCTGTAAAAATCTAGCGGGAGTCCATCCGGCCCGGGCGCCTTGCCCGGCGGGAAGGATTGGATGGCATTACGTACCTCTAGGGCCATAAACGGCTGAACCAGAGCTTCCCTCTCCCGGTCCGAGAGCCAGCCCAGCGCCAACGAGTCTAGTAGCACATTCAAAGTCTCAGGTCGGAAGTCCGCGGGTAGACTAGAGGAATACAGAGTCTTGTAAAAGTCGCTAAAGGTCTGGAGGATATCCTGGGGGAGGACACAGTTCCACCCCCAGGGGTCTGAAGGAGCGAAATTGTCGTTAGGGGTTGGTCATGTTGGGCAATCATGGCCAGCAGTCGACCGTTACGGTCCCCCTGCTCAAAGGCCCGCTGCCTGCCCTTGTGCATCTCCGGGCGCGTTGCCTCGGCTAGGTGCAGATGCAAGTCTCGCTGGGCCTCCATCATCAGATCAAAATGAACCGAGGTGGCGTCCAAGTTGTACCTGTCAGTGCTGTCTATAGTAATTTGCTCCAGTTCCCGAGTCCTGGCTGAGTGTTGTTTCTTGACTCTGGCAATGGAAGAGATATACTGCCCTCTAGTGTAGGCCTTGAAGGTGTCCCACACAACCTCAGGAGAGGAAGTGCCCACATTGTGTTCCCAGAATTCGGTTAATAAAGGGGGCAAGGCATCAGCTATGTCTGGATGAGTGACCCAGTGCGCGCCCAGCCTCCAAAGCGCAGCACTGCGCGATGTCGGAGAGCGGAGCACCACCCTTAATGGACTGTGATCCGACAGGCCGCTCGGGAGATAGTCCGCCCCCAACACATCCGCTAACAGTGCGGGATTGGAGAAGGCCAAATCTATCCGAGACTCGCTCTTGTAGGAGGCCGAGAAGCACGAATAGGCTCTCGTCCCAGGGTGTTTCCACCTCCAGACCTCCTCCAGACCCACTGCCTGAGCCCAGGCAGGCAGGTCCATGCACCGATATTTAGGCGGCGCAGGTCTGTCCAGGTCGTGTGACAATATGGCATTAAAATCACCCATAATCAGAATTTTCCCCGGGCAAAACGGCGTAATCTTATCCATCACCTCATACAATAAGGCAGGTGAAAAAGGGGGGGGGGATGTATAAGCTGGCAATTATATACCTCTGCGCCCAAAGCGTAAAGACCAGTATCACATATCTACCCAGGGGGTCCGTACGGACCTCCTCAATCACGCAAGGGAAATTTTTGTGAATAAGGATCGACACTCCCCTAGCATAGGTAGAATAAGTAGCATGTATCGCCCGCTGCACCCAGGGCTTCTTAAGAGTCAGGATCTCGTACAAACCTCGTACCAAGCGTGTGTACGAGGTTTTTAGGTTTCTCGTCAAGAAAACTGTCTAAAATCTTGACGAGAAAAATAAAGAACCCACTCTCTATTTTCTCGTCATGATTCTCGGCAGTGTTTTCCTGCCGAGAAACCTGAGAGTGTGTATACTTACCTGTCGCACTGGAAACCTGCGCATGCTCAAAATGACTTTGACGCATACGCGGTAGCTTCCTAGGCATAGGTAGCGTGCAGCAAGATGGCGTCGATGGCATCGAATGTGACGAGCGCACGCTCGTCGTACGCGATGACATCACCGCGTTCTTGCCTTTCAAAAGAACCGTGGTTCTTTTGAAAGAAGGGTCTGTACACTCGGGCAGCAATAGATTCTTGCAAAGAATCTCGTCAGGAAAAACAAGGGGTTTTTCCTGACGAGATTCTGGCCCGTGTGTACAGGGCTTTAGCCATTGAAGGACCGGCACATTTAGAAAACTGACCATGCTGGGAAGGGTGTGCTTCCATGCTTCCTTGTACAGACAGTTCACAAAAGGATGCAGGGGGACTGTTAGGATCACCAGGTATTCCACACAAACGAAGAAATATAAAGAGAACAGAATACTTTTTTTTATTACAAGCACATGGTACAACAGACACATATCAGGAATATGAAAGGTTGGGGTAACAAACACTTTAAGTTTCTCATTACCTACAATTGTGTAGTCATTGCATTTGTGTGTGATAGAAAGGGGTGGGTGAAAGAGGGGATTTAGTGAAAAAAAAATGATTTATTTAACTATGCCCATTTAATCCCCTCCCGATGTTAGCGCAAATTAGCCACACCCACAATTTGGTACGGTGCTTGGATCCTTTTATAGTGCACTGCCAAATGTTAGGCTAAATTTCCTTTTTGGCTCCACAGTACTCAGTGGAGTAGTGATTTGTTTTGGTCAGGTTTCTCTAAGCTTAAAGGTTGATTAATTCTGCCTGCTTTTGGAGGAAGCTTCCAGAATAAAGAGTAGGAGTATTTATCAGACCTCAGCCACTCCCTGGGTGGCCTGCTCAGTGTTCTTGTCCTGGGGCTGCTGCCCTTCGGATGCCCGGATGCCCTTCTGGAGTTGCTGTTTGGGCCTCAGCAGGTGCTGGGATGGGAGCCTAGAAAAGATATGCTAAAAGGATTTTGGCTAGAGGGATTCCCTTTTGGACAAAGTTTCACTTCAACCCCTTCTTGACTAGCCGCCGCAGTTGTACTGAGGCAGGTTGGCTTCCCTGTGCAAACCAATGTAGCTGTACGTTGGTTTGCCTTAGACGCCAGAGCCGATGTTTAAATACCACCAGAAGAAATCTCTATTTGTGGGAAAAAAAGGACGTCAATTTTGTTTGGGTACAGCGCCGTACGACCGCGCAATTGTCAGTTAAAGTGAGGCATTGCCGTATCGCAAAAAATGGCCTTGTCATTGAGCAACCAAATCTTCCGGGGCCAAAGTGGTTAAATTACAGTAAGCTTAAATTACATATTGCTTTTGCACATCCTCTTGGATCTGAGAAGATTGGTTTCATGTATACCTCATAAATCTTATCACTACAGTATGGATTTGATAAACAGTAGGAAGATTTGCATTATTAACTTTACTGCTTAATAATTTTCTGTAATTACACCTGTAAATCAAATGGAAGTTGGAGATATTACGTGTTATTGATAGTTAAGACTGCATTTACTATAAGTCTGGAATATTAATCAAAGTCCATACATCCTACTTGACTCAGAATCAAAAATTTAGCTATCCTCTTGAAGGATCAATCATGGTTGGATTAAAATCTCAAACACATTGGTGAACTTTCTACAAACAATGGCTTGCTTGTTTTAAAGGTATATATGACAATTTATAAAGGGATACATTAAAGGTTATACAGTGCCTTGAAAAAGTATTCATACAATTCATAAAATGCTGTTTTTTATTTTCCTTGCATGTCCCCCTCTGATCTACAGCGACTGTACTTCCAAGTGCACTTTCAGTGCACTTGTAGTGCAAAGTGGATTTGCCTTTAGTAAATAACCCCCAATATCTTTTACTTTTTGCTATAATAAATATTCCAATTTAAAATGCACTGATTACTGTAAAAATGTCACTGGCAGGGACGGGCTTAACACTAGGGGGCGATCAAGGGGTTAAATGTGTTAACTAATGTGTGTTCTAACTAAAGGGGAGGGGAATTGACAGATCGCTGTTCATACATTGTATGAACAGACGATCAGTCATTTCTCCCCTAAGAGAATCGTGATCTGTGTGTTTACACACACAGATCCCGATTCTTGCTGTGTCACAAGCGATCGTGGGTGCACGGCGGTCATCGTGCCCAACGGGGCACTCGCATCGGCACCTAGTGGCCACAGGGCAAAGCGACGTAACATAACGTTGTTTCACCCAGCCGTGCCAAGTTGCCGCAGTAATACTGCGGCGGCTGGTCGGCAAGCGGTTTAAGGCACAAGGGCACATTATGGGGTTGATTTACTAAAGGCAAATAGACTGTGCACTTTGCAAAGTGCAGTTGCATTCTGCAAACGCAGTTGCTCAATAGCTTAGTAAATGAGGGAGAGCTCTGCTGACTTCCATCATCCAATCATGTGCAAGTAAAAATGCCTTTTTTTTCCTTCCTGACAGGTGATTGGGTATTTGTATAGTGAAGCGTTGCCTCATTTACTAAGCTCTGGAGCAACAGTACTTGCCTTTAGTAATTCAACCGCATTGGATGCCCAGAAAGCATGCAATAGTGGCTGAAAGCATCCAATGTGTATAACCTTTACTTGAGCACCTTACTGCAAAGGCTAGTTATTCATAGGCCAAAAACCCCAGCCTGTTAAAGCGGAGGTTCACCCTAAAAACATGTATATAACATTACATTCTGCATACTTCCAACATTTACAGTATTCTGTTTTTTTTGCTATACATACCGTATTATTGCTATTTTCCACCCGGCTTCCGGGTGCTCACTCCCGCGGGAGTAGGCGTTCCTATGCAGAGGCGCAGTGTCATGTGGGGCTTCGGCGTCTTGAGAAAAATTCCCCCCCCCCCGGCGGATAAGGCACGTCACGAGTTTCCGAAAGTAGCCTAACTGCGAGTCGGCTCTATACGACGCTATACGGCGCACAGACTAGGAGCCGTGTAGAGCTGACTGCGCAGGCGCCGTATAGAGCCGACTCGCAGTTCGGCTACTTTCGGAAACTCGTGACTCGCCTTATCCGCAGGGGGGGAGGTTTTTCTCAAGACGTCAATCATCTGGGCAAAGTCCCACATGACATCCCACTCTGGTGACTTTGCACTCTCTTCATGTCTGCACATTCCCTGCTAGCACATGTTTACTGCAGCTTAACCTGATTCTCTCCTAGTACTGTCCCTCCCCCCACCAGTGCTTTTTTATTTTTAATAATACATGACTTTGATTTTTTCAATATTTTATATCTGCCAGTAGTCCAGTTTTAAATAAAATTCTTCTTATTTTCCAATAATAGTTTTAGCCGAGATCTGTCCATCAAAACTATAACACACAATGTTAATGCAAGTGTTGAATCCTTTACAATACTCAATAGACCAGTGGTTCTCAACCTGAGGGTCAGGACCCCCTTGGGGGTCAAATGACGATTTGCCAGGGGTCACCAAATCCTGGGCTGTTCCTGAAGCCTGCACCGCTCTCCTAGCCTTTTTGTGGTGGCCCAGCTGGGCTGTTCCTGGAGCCCACGGCTGCCCACTCAGCCTCTTCGCAGCCTCCCATTCAGTTCACAGCATGGCTGGGGGGCAGAGACTAGAGGTTCGCTGACTGGTGAGGAATGTAAAGTGGGAGGTACTGAAGAAGTTCCTATCTCCTGATTTCGGCATAGGTGTCACTGCTGCGAGACACCACAAAGTTGAAGACACAGTGAAGCCGGAGACACAGTGAGTAACACTACCTGTGATTATAGTTGCAATAAAAGCCCCCACTACAGTTCTCAGATCAGCAGATGACCTGGATCAAAAGAACCTAAGTTGGCTGATCAGAAACCCCCATCAGCACTGCCACTCATGCCAACTCCCTGCCAGCACTGCCAATCATCCCATTCCCCACACCAAGGAGTAAGAGAAGGAATACAAATAGAGAATACAAAGAAGTGAGAGGAAAAGAGGGGGGAGGAACAAAGAAAAAGTGAGAGAAAGAACAAGGAATATGGCTAGAGAGAGGGATGGGGGGCAAGAAATTAGGATAGATAGAGATAAAAGGGAAAGAAAGGAGAATAAAGAGAAAGAGTAGTACATCCTAAAATGGACCATAAAGGCTTTTAACCTCCCTGGCGGTATGATTCTTTCAGATTTTAGGTGCTAAAAGCGGTACCATTATTTGCAAGGGAATTTGGCGTTTTATACTGTAGGCTTGTAATTCTTAGGAATAACTCACTGAAATCTATCCAAACAAGAGTCTAATAGGCATCCTGGGTATGATTTTTTATTTTTTTTCTTATTAAAAATTATAATATAATAAATAATTATAAAAAATTATAACAAATAATAATATAATTATAGTAAAAATTATTCAATAATGTAATCAAATCAAAATCACTGAAATTTGCTCAGTTGCAGAATTTTTGCTGTCATTATTTTTTTTTTTATGACGAATTTCCCCACAAATCGCTATCGCTAAATTCTGCAAGTGATTCTGATTTATTATCGCTGTTTTTTAGCTGCTCTAAAACAATTTTTGACATAAAGGGACACTTTTGGTTGCTATGGGCAATCTACAGTTTGCAGGGAGAAAGAACAGTTTTTATTATATAAAATGACATGTAGTGTACAGGGCAGACCACTAGGGACATGGGGGGTGTGTATTTTTTACATACAGTACTGTAATCTATAAGATTACAGTGTACTGTATGTATAGTGTTTGTTTACTTTTTTAAATTTGGCGCCGTTCCCCTCCCTACGTCGCGACGCTCGCAGGGAAGGGAATCGGCGGAACACACAGCATCAGGCGGACATCCGCCCGCCGTGTACTGCGGGGATTCATCGCTGGATCGCAGAGAAAAGGTAAGTAAACTTTTTTCTGCATCCAGCGAGGCAAGTCCGTGTGTGGCACGGGGTTACCGATTGTAGCTTTAAAATCTCACCCCGTGCCACACACGGGAAGACCGCCAGGGAGGTTAATACTGTACGAGTGGAAGGGACTCAGGGAGCGCTAAATGTCCGTGGGTTAGGGACGCAAATTACTTGTCTTGACTTGGGTGCTGACAACCCACCCTACGAAAATTATTTTAATGTTAGGGGTCCCCATAACTTGGGAAATTTTATCAAGGGGTCACAGCACTAGAAAGGTTGTGAACCACTCCAATAGACAATGCAAAATATATTGTTAGAACTTCATTTTTTCTTTGAGGACATTACTATCAGTATGTTTTTCTGACTTTACAAAGTTGCTAGAAGCAAAACTTTAAGCAAACTTTTTTATTTATTGTGGAAACACGGGAAATGCCATGGTCTATGGCTCTAAACTTTCTTGGGAAAACACCGAAGCATGTCACTCAGTGCCTCCATCCCATTCATACATAATCTTCTGATATAAGCAATGAGCCACCTGGGAATTACTGTACAATAAGTGACAGTTTGGTTCTACACACAGATTAAAAAGTACCCCATTGGATAATTAATTTTAATAGAAATGGTTCCAGGGGGTAATACAGCCTATGGCAGTGAAGGTCAAAATCATTACGGATGCATTTTATTAATGCAATCCCCTCTGCTACGGAAGGAGAAGAGGAGAATGGGATAAATACTAGAAAAATGAACCTGATTTACTCTGAACAGACTCAACCTTGACAAGGTCGTATTCCATAAACTACTTCCATCAGATAAGCCAAGACTGGGGGAATGAAATGAAAAACATCAACGCACAAGTCAACTATATTATTTATTACCGAAATCATAAAGTGTAAATAAAGGTTTATCATGACAGTAGCGGTTTGGTTATCTGAAGATGTAACCAGACAGGCTCGATAATGAAAAGTTTTGCCTCAAATGAGAGCTCGGAGGAGACCATGAAACCTTGTTCTTTAAAGAGAACCTGTCACAATTGGGATGTTTACAATTAAATGGTTATAATTGTCCAGACTTACAATTTTTTTTTTATTAAAGGGTCACTAAAGGAAAAAAAATTTTTTGCTGAAATGACTGTTTACAGGGTATAGAGACATAAAAGTTAACTGATTCCTTTTCAAAATGATTAAAAATAGATAAAAATCAATCATATAATGTGCCTGCGGGTTAGTTTCACTTTTGAATTGGCTTCATGTTTCTGTGAAGTAGAAACAGACACACAGAACAAAAAAAAAAACAAATCCAGGGCAGTGTTTTGTTTTTAAAATGAATCTGATTGGTTCTGGGAAGTTTTAGACACACAGTAATGACAGCTTAGAACACCGTGAGAAAGCTCCCAGTATGGTGGTTATAAGGAAACAGACAAGCAGGAAGTGTGGAGAACAGAGCAGGATTACAGCAACTTCAAAGCAAAAACGAACAATAAGGACATGAAATTCCTTTAGTGATCCTTTAATTAGCCATGGGTACTTATTGAGGATAACTTTGGAGTGGAGGATCGGAGCTGGAAGCCACCTTCCCCTTCCAAAGTTTGACAGCTGCTGCCTCGGCAACTCCTTGACTTCAAGTTGATAATATATACTGTATCCTAGCTTCAGAGTTTGCATAACAATATCAAATTACAGCACTATGTTTGTTTCCATTGCCCTTAACTCCGACAACACTTTAGGTCGATTTTTACACTTGAGGGGCTGGAAGGGCTTCAGGATCACCTGACCACAGTGGTCACTTATTCTAGAACCAGTCTTGCCGGTGTAATATTGGGGGTTGTTTAGCTCAAGTGGGATAAGCGTTTCAGTGATCCACGCCAGTCAGGAACTGTCTTTAAGGGCTTGTTGGCCCACTTTTATTGAAAAGGCAAAAATAAACAAAAGTTCAAACAGGTTTCCCACGCAGGGGATTTCACTATCCACACAAAATGATAGCTTCAGCCTCCTGGCTTATACGTGCAAAGAAAATACCGAGCCACCTGGCTCTCCTCAGCAGTAGCCCAACTGCTTAGGCTCCAGCATGGAACCTTCCTGACTCCTGTCAGCAACCTCACTCAGGTCTCTGGGGTTTCTCACAGTGCAGCCTGCACTCTTCGGCTAATTCCATGCACACCTGCACTCTCTGGGTTCTCCCTTACAAGCCTGGTCTCCTCGGGAGGGTGGAGCCCAGAATGCTGGTCCTGAGTTTCCTATCAGGCCCACACACACCTGCATAATCAGTGTGCTGACCCATCTGAAAATATGGACCCAGGACTGGGGATTTCATCCCTCCCGGATCTCTACAAAATCCCCAGGCTCCAGGTCCCAAAGCGTACTTCATTACAAATTGAGGGAACTGAAATGCCAGTTTCCTCTGAAACCAGTAAATACGCTGGAGCCCCTCAACCCGACCGGTTGAGAACCCTGGGTCACCACACTCCTGGGGTACCACACTACTACACCGGCTTCAGATCATTACTACCACAAGGGTTACCTATTAGCAAAAGTATGTAGACATATGACACACACACATCCTGTTATGCCCCCATATAGGATAATTGTACAAAAATGTAGTTTTAGTTAAACCCAAAAGTGTTTTTTATACCGCTATTATTCTATTATATTAGCTTTTGAAATTCACAAATGCAGCAAACTAGAGAAAATGTTTAGCACTGGGAAACACTTTATGAAAGATAAAAAGTGCATTTTATTTACAACTTTATAGATCAGACCAAAATGAGGGACAAATTAGGAGAAAGGAGGGACAGTGGGATTTTGTTCCAAATCAGTGACAGTTGGAAGCTATGATTACTAGAGAATGGAAGCTGTCTAAAGGCCCATACACACAATCGGATTTTCCGACAACAATGGTCCAACGGACATGTTTTATCGAACAATCGACCGTCTGTATGCTCCATCGGACAATTGTTGTCAGAATTTCCGACAACAAATGTTGGCTGTGGATGCTTTTAAATTTTCCAACAACAAATGTGTTGCATCGGATCATCTGATCGTTTGTATACAAATCCAGCGGACTAAAATCCAAAGTACAAACACGCATGCTCCGAACCAATGATAAACACCAGACAACAATAGCAGAAGTTGCCCAAAGGGTAAAGAGCTGAAAAACCACGTGATTTGGTGAACGTTGGCTGAAAATGTTCTGCCGTGTGTATGCATACCAAGTTCACCGCCAACGCCCCTTCACACAAAAATCCACGGAAAAGTCAGATGGAAGTCCAATCGTGTGTACGAGGCTTTGGACAGCTTGGTCATTGTGCCAGGAGCGCAAAGTGAGTGCATTTCCAGCACAGATACCTTGGCCATACATGGAGGTGTATGTGCATCATGTGGGCATTAAACCCCACCATTTTTGCCATATATGAATTACATGGACATCAAGAGTTTAAAGTATAATTTAAGACAAAATATTGTTCTTAGTTTTAGATCACCATCAACAGCACAAGTGCCTCCAAGGAGTATTGGAACAGTTGACAGGGCAGGAAGTCTCACCCCACTGCCCAAGGCAAGTCTTTTTTTTTCGACTTGACTAGAACACCTGTCAGGTTTTTATTGCTATCTGTGTCCCCGTCAGTGAGATTCATCCCGCTATTTGTCCTGGTGACATCAGTACAGAAAGTCAAAAAGAAAATCCTAAATTGTGAGTGGTCACCAGAACACAGAGAGGATATTTTGGGTGATGACCACCAAAAATTTCCTTCACTTTGAAGAAATTTCCTCTCCTATTTGACTATGGACCCCTTCAGCGCCCCCTACTTGTTAACCCCTTCACTGCCAGTGTAATGTTTACAGTAATCAGTGCATTTTTATAGCACTGATCACTGTATCAATGAGAATGGTCCCAAAATGGCGTCAAAATTGTACGATGTGTCCGCCATAATGCCGCAGTCACGATAAAAATCACTGATCGCCGCCATTACTAGCAAAATAAAGTTAGTAATAAAAATGCCATAAAACTATCCCCTATTTTGTACAGTAGATGCTATAATTTTTGCGCAAACCAATTAATAAAAGCTTATTTTGATTCTTTTACCCAAAATATGTAGAAGAATACGTATCGGCCTAAACTGAGGAAAACACTTTTATTTTTTATTTTTTTGAGGGATATTTTTTATAGCAAAAAGTAAAAAATATTGCTTCCTTTTCAAAATTGTCTGATGTAACTCTGATGTAAGGGATGCTCTGAGAACTCGGGGTGCTCCGATTCACCTTAATGTACTCACTCAGATCCCTTTCACACTGAGAGAATATTGCAGGTGCTATAGCGTTAAAAATAGGGCCTGCAATCCGCCCTTAAAAAGCTTCTCCATTGTCTCCAGTGTGAAAGCCCAAAGCCTTTCACACTGGAGCGTTGCGCTAGCAGGACGGTATACCGTTCCTCCACCCCTGCTGCCTATTGAAATCAATGGGACAGCGCGGCTATACCCCGCTGCTTCAGGGGGTTGAATGTGCCCGCTAGAGGCCGAAATGCGCCGCAAATCCGCCTATAGCGTCGGTGGTAAAAAATATCAGCGTTTTACCGCTGATGCTATGGGCGGCTCAGTGTGAAAGGGTTCTAGGAGGCAGGAGAGAAAAGGGGGGAGACTTCAGTCACAGACAGGGATGGAGGGTGAGCTCACTCACACCTTGGCAGTCAGCACCTCTCATCCAGATGTATCTGAGGCTGCTGGATTTAAAATTTCTGACCCCAGCTTTCCTTTTCTGAGGCACAGTGCTGGGGATTGGAGTGTGGGCAGACACAGAGGGGTAGGGGTGTTGGGGGGTTGTTAGTGCTGGCTTTTGGCAGTGTGGAAGAGTGTAACAGACACTCTCAGCTCAGACAACTGCAGCCAGCAACCCTGCTGGGAAGCTATAGTCCAGTCTTAATCATGTGTCCGGGTTTCAGGCAGTCTGAAACCCTAACTGTCCGGGTGAATCCTGGACAGGTAGCAACCCTAACCCTATTTCAGGAAGAAGAGGGGAGGTGCCTTGGCCAGCTTGGTGAGCCAAAGCATCTTACAAGCTCTTGGAATTTTATCCTCAAATTCTATAGAGAACTTCTGTGCTTTACTCCCCTTAGTGGAATCTACATTGTAATACAAAGAAAATGCAAAGACCGGCAACAACAGTAGCTGAGCTGAAAAGTCAAGGTCAGTTCAGTCTATTTTAGCGTTGCTGAAAGTGAAGGGGGGAGACCACCAAAGCGGCAGTGAATCAGGATATTGAAACATACCCGCTCTGCTGAAAAACAAAATCTGCTTTTAGTAGCTATTAAATATAGCTCACACTAGAGCAAAACAAACCAAAACCTATTCTAGGAAAGTGAAATCAGGGTGTGAAATTTAAGCTCTCATCACTACAAGGGCAGATGTAAAAAAAAATGATACTTGTGTTAGCGGTGCAATTATCCATGCTGTATGCAGCAGATCAGATTAATTTGCACATCAGCAGAATCTCTCCACAAAGCTCTTGATATGCAGATATAGATTCAGCACTTCAAATCAATTGAAACCATTGAATTGTTATCATCATTTCTACAGCACAACCCCAGGATGTTTGCTTGCACAATATTTGACGTTAACTGCCTGGTTCACAGTCAATGCAACGGATGTATTAAAGTGAATATAGTGTCTGTTTTTTAATGAATAAAAAGATTAAAGGAGAATGGCAAGCAAGTCATGGAACTCAGTAAAAAATATAACTCCTGTGAACCTGATTCCTGGCCTGGCTCCATTCCTAACCAATGTTACCCTCAGTTCTCCTGATTCTGCTGCCTAGACCTGCTTTCTGTGGACCTCGTCCCCATCCTTTCAATCCTGCTGCCCATACCTGCTTCCTATGTACCTGATCCCCATAGGCGTGCGCACAGGGTGTGCCAGGTGTGCCCAGGCACACCCTAATCACTCTGTGCAGCACAGATTTCTCTACTGCCCTGGCTCCGATCTTTTCCCCTGCAGCGTTGCCAGCTTCCCTCCTCTCCTATCAGCTGTTGCTGCTGGGATGTTTTAGGAGTGGGGAAGGGGCCAGAAAATATGTAATTTACCGGCCCCTTCCCTTTATGAATGAACATCCTGAGTGATCGGTAGTGTGTGTTTGGGCTTTGGGGTGCACACCCTAATGTAATAGGCTGCGCACACCTATGCTGATCCCCTTCCAAAAATAGGATTTTTATAACAGCTTACCTGTAAAATCCTTTTCTTGGAGTACACTAGGGGACAGACAGATACCAAACTTCACCCATCATGGCAGGTATGTGTGCCATCCTTCAGGGGTATGGGTTCCTATTTAAAGGAGACTATTTCCCTGGGCCTTGTAAAAGACTCTGCCGGGACCTTTATGCCTCGTTTCCACTGCACGGATCGGGTCAGGTCAGTAATTTTGGAGTGGTTCGGATGGGGCCGCTCTAATCGCGTGGGCGTTTCCACTGCAAATCGGACCGTGAGGGACCATTCAGGGTTTAGAAAAAATTCCTAGCGCATCCACCAATCAGTGAGATGCATTTGTAGGTCCGCCCTAACCAAACCATTCCACTCTCTCTGGTCCCTCATCTGAAGCAGGACCCTTGCTGGTGCGGTACGGTTCGGTTTTACGGTACGCTTTCATAATGGAAACACCCAAAATAGCGTACCGTACTGTACCGAACCGATCCGCTCAGTGGAAACGAGGCATTAGTGTACAGTGTAGCGAAAGAGCTGGACTCTAAAGCCCAGTCCTCGGAAGAGAGACATTACAGGCTACACCTCGTTCACAAGGCATGGATACCATCCAGTTTTGTCGTAATACTTTAGGCGTCTTGGATAGACCCGAAATTGTAGCTCCTTTTACCCTAAGAGGGCCTATTTGGTAGAGCTTTCTT
Source organism: Rana kukunoris (assembly GCA_029574335.1). Lineage (NCBI taxonomy): Eukaryota > Metazoa > Chordata > Amphibia > Anura > Ranidae > Rana > Rana kukunoris. Next base: position 575,772,912 of record CM056050.1, on the reverse strand, counting down.
CAGCACATTCTAAATGCGTCTAACACCTTATGCCTCGTTTCCACTGAGCGGATCAGTTTCTATTATGAAAGCGTGCCATAAAAGCGAACCGTACCGGACCAGCAAGGGTCCTGCTTCTCATGTGGGTCCAGAGAAAGTGGAACGGTTCCATTAGGGCGGACCTACAAATACATCTCACTGATTGGTGGACGGGCTAGGAATTTTTTTAAAACCTGGATGGTCCCTGACGGTCCGATTTGCAGTGGAAACACTCACGAGAATAGACCGGTCCCATCCTAACCGCTCCAAATTTACTGACCCGAACCGTTCCGTGCAGTGGAAACAAGGCATTAGACACTGGCGAAAAAACTTCCCTTAGGGGAGGGGTTATATGGAAAGGAACTTGTCTTCATTGGTTGTGCCAATGTCCAATTACCTCTGGTGACCATACAACCCACTATGTAATGAATAGAGACTCTGTGTCCCGTGGTGTACAATAAAGAAATGTAGATATTTGCTAGCACATCATGGATCTTCAGAATAAGTCTAAATATTTTTAATGAAAGAATGATTATATCAAGAACAAGAAAGTGCAACGTTTCGGAGCCACGCTAGACTCCTTCATTGTGCATCATCACTGTCACATGACTAACGAAGGGGTCCTGTGTGTCTCCAAAATGGTGTACTTTCTTGTTCTTGATGTTATAATTCTCCAATAAAAAAAAAAAAATATGACTTAACAGGGTTGTATGGGTTCAGTTTTAAAAAACAAAACAAAAAAAAACATGTTATACTTACCTCCACTGTGCAGTTAGTTTTGCACAGAGTGGCCCCGATCGTCCTCTTCAGGGGTCCCACAGTGGCTCTCGCGGCTCCTCCCGCAAGAGCTAACCCCTTCTGGGAAGCTCTCTCCCGAGGGGGTTACCTTGTGGACGCGTTCCTGTGTGATACACTCAGTGGCCATAACCGCCAAGTGTATGACTCTGCCCCGCCCCTCTGTGTGCCACGTCATTGATTTGATTGACAGCAGCGGGAGCCAATGACTGCGTTGCTATCAATCTAACCAACGAAGAGCCGACAGGCCGCTTGGAAAATGATACGGGAAAGAGCCCACGAAAGTTCGGGGCTCAGGTAAGTAAAACGGGGGCACGGGGGGGCCGGAGAGTGCAAGGTGTTTTTTCACCTTAATGCATAGGATGAAAAAACACGACCCTTAACAACCACTTTAATCTGAAGATCCATGGTGTGCTGGTACATATCTATGCTTGATTGTGCATGTTCCAGTTCCCAGCTTGAGGCTGCTGCAGCACCATCATCTTAGAGCTCATTCCAGGAATGGGAATATGGAAGATTGATCCCAATTCCTGACACACCTGCCTGCTATTCCATCACCACATGTCTTAGGGCTCTTTCAAACGAGCGGACCGTTTTTTATCATCAGTTGATCCGTTTTTCATCCGTTTTTCATCCGTTTCTCATCCGTTTTACATCCGTTGTCATCCATTTTTCATCCGTTTTTCATCCGTTTCTCATCCGTTTTACATCCGTTGTCATCCATTTTTCATCCGTTTTTCATCCGTTTTTTTTTTGTTAGAACTTTATTTAATCAGCTTTTTGATGAAAAACGGATGTTAGCGGATCGGATGTTAACGGATCGTCCGCTAACATCCGTTTTTCAAAAAAAACGGAGCTTATCGGAGACGCATGTTAACGGACGTTAGCAGATGCTCATCCGCTAACGTCCACTATCCCATTGGAAAGCATTGCAGTCCGTAAACGGACGTATGAAAAAATGGACGAACGGTCTGCACGTGTGAAAGGACCCTTACCCTGCTTCACCTGATTCCTCCTGCTACTTATATATAGCCTGGGCAGTTAGCTTTTTTTAAAGTTTAGGTATTTTGCATTTTTTTTTATAGCTTAGGTAGTTTGTTAGTCAGTTAGGTAGTTTTCTTTTGTTCACATACAACATATTTGTTTTTATAGGTTGCTGGGTTTATGTTTTTTGTCACCTGTGTTCTGTTCCTAATAAACTTCACTTCTTAGACAGACAGTGGGTGGAAAATCAGGCAGATGACCCCCCGGTTTTACTGCCCCTTATCCACCTACCTAAATACAAAGACATGCAACCTCTTAAGACAAAAATTAAACCCCCTGTCACATTCGGTGGGCAATACCACCACCAAACACGACCCATTAAAGTAAAAAAAAGCCAAACCACTGTGCCATATTGCACACGGTTGCAGGGTGGATGTGGTGCGGCCCCATTAACGTTAATGGAACAAAAAGACAGATTTGTATACAATCCAACCATTGACAAATTACTATGTTTTAACTTTTATTGTTTAAATAAATACTCTTTGCTGCAATACAAATACTCTGTAATATTTTCTGCATAGATATTAACGCCGTCAAAGTCCGTTCAGGGGAATTCCTCTTTTGTGCAATTTATATTGGATGTGGCATTATATATTAGAACACATCCACCGACCTTCTTCTTTTTGTTACATTAAAGTTAATCTGCAAACGTGTGCAGTAGGCTTTTTTAGGGGTTACAACAGGCTGTGAAGAGGTGACATATTGCATATCCTGCATGCTAAGAACTTTTGATTTAGTAGTTACGGTAGCTTCATCATTTGCTTATTTGTTAGATTTGGCTCTCTTCAGCTAACCATTTTATCCAAGATGGTTTTCCATGAATTATGGGAAGAGAAACCACAGGATTTTTTTCTCCATTGAATTTGATTTTAAAAGGTGGCTTTTGTGTGATGGGTGGGATGTGAGACATGTTTTAGGCCGGGTTCACGCCTATACGAATTGATTGCGGCTTAAACCGCATCCAATTCGCAGAACGTTTCTAAATACATTAATTTCAATGAGGCTGGTTCACATATGTGCGATGCATTCGCACTGTGCATTGCGAATGGTGCGAATTCAGGCCCATTGTCTTTTATGGGCACGCACAGATTCACAGTTTATTTCTCTTCAGGATATCTCTCATTCACCTCAATACACTTCCCCCCTCCCCACCCCTCTCCCAGGTCTCCAAATTCGCAGCTAAAACGGAGATGATCTGCTGAACAGTTCTCTTATCTCTCTGCAGAGATAAGAGAGCTGAAATTCGCACCGCACAAGTGTGAATCCAGCCATAGTGACACATCAAAAGGGATTCTGAGGATGAGAATGTTTGAGATGCGTAACAAGAAAATTAGCTAACAAAGTAAAATAAAAACAAGGTGGTGGGATGATGGGGATGAAAATGGAAGAGGGTATAGTAGGTCCATTTGGTGGAGGGTGTTGTATTATTCACTTTGCTGCCTGCAGGGAAGTAAACGTGTTTAGGTTGTGAATAGGAGCTATTATCTTTAAAGAAATGTTCCACAATACTTGATCTACAGAAGATCAGCATCAACGTACAGCTGCAAGCTGTCATATTAGGGCACAAATAAGATTTCACTGATGTGCAGCCCACATCTTTCCAAGTCCACTCCTTGTCTTGTAACCTGGTATCTGATTCACCACCACTGTACAGTATAACATTGTAGAAAATATGTGAACTGTCATTCCCATCCATCAGAGACAACATGAGTCAATAAAAAGTAAAACCATTTCAGAGAAGGACAAGGTATCTGCTTTAAGCACTTTTATGTTTAAAATGGGGTCAGGTTCACTTTAATGATCTTCTATTTAACTAACATTCATATCCACTTTCCAATGCATGTCAGACAATCTGGTCCCCGGTAGGAGCAATTCATTGCTATTTGTCGCTGTATTTATTACCCATGTGGCATTAAGGATGGTGAATTAATAAGACAGTCAATTCTCAACCTTTCCTGAAATGCCAGTCATATGATAATTGATAGTGGCAATCTCCCTTTGGCCATTGTTTGTCCATTTGCAGTCTCATAATATTTTAGCAATAGCAACGGCAGTGAGTAATAAGGATGTACCGTATTTATCGGCGTATACCACACACTTTTTTCCCCTTAAAATCAGGATAAAATCGTGGGTGCGCGATATACACCGATATTGCTGTTCCCGGGCGCCGCCGAAATAGACCGAGCCACTCGAGTGGAGCCTAGAGAAGCCGAGGGCCACAGCCTAGAGCCGAGCCGAGTGTACTGCGCACTTGGCTAGGCTCGGCCACGCTCGGGTCCGCCCGCAGCCACGCAAGAGGAGCCGAGAGAAGCCGAACACACAGGAAATCCGGCTTCTCTCGGCCGAGGCGCCAAAAACAAACACCGCTGCAACCCGGGCAAGGCACAGACAGACACACACAAGGATGGACACAGCCGCAGCCGGACACCCACAAGACGGACACCCATAAGGCTGGACCCTGCGCAAGGAAGCCGCAGACGGAAGCCGAACAAGGCCGCCGATGGACGCAGGGCAAAAATGTAAGTTTGTTTTTTTCCTTAATCTACCTTTCTAAGTTTGGAGTGCGCGCTATACGCCGGCGCGCGGTATACCCCGATAAATACGGTAAGCATCTGCTATGCACAGTGTCTATTTATATGGCGGCTCCAGAATACAATTTAGTAAGGAAAAGTAAGGATATCAAATAAAAGGCACTCAGGCTAACATCTCTGATACACAATCATTTATTTTAAATTGAATATTATGCACTGGTAGTGCCTTCTTCTCTTATAATATGATCATCAAAAGGAAACCTCTGGAGGCAGATAGGATCAAGCTCTGCTTTAGAAGGGAAATTAGAGATTTCAATATAAGGTCAACTGTTTATATCATTGGATCTGCTAAGCTTTTGGTACAAGGTCTGTACAGAAGGTAACCTCAGCTTGTGCTTGTTTTTATCATGGGCTATATTGGAATGCCCAGGTCCGTGCCATATGCTTTCTTTTGGTTTTTAGATGCATTCAAAAAATGTGAAAGAAAAAAGGAATCCGCTGCTCCTGATGTGTGAAATGCCTTGATTGGAACCAAGTAGGAGTGCTAGCCCCAGCCGGCCTCAGTAAAAACTTGAAAAAAATAAGAAATGGCTGCACATCCAAAGGTTCCAAAAATGCCTTTTATTGCAGACGGTCAAAATACACCAGGGACACCCGGTGTTCGTCACGTAGACGCGTTTTTACACATCTGATCTGTGCTTAATCATTATTCAAAAAATGTGCCATATATTTTTTGGGATGTTGAACGAAAGAGCGTTCATTCCTATCAAGTCTTTTAGATACAGTGACTGTTCGGTATCACCACTAAACTCAGGCATCCATGGGTGCTGACAATAGCCACTAGTGAAGACTCCTCCATTCACGCCGTTAGCATGGATAAGGGAAATTAAATGATTTTCCCTCTTTATGCCCTCAGGCTAAACTAGAGAAAATGTAGCTATATATGATGGCCTTTGGATGTTGACTTAAAGGGGTTGTAAACTCTTCACCTTAAAGCGGATGGTCCACTAAAAAAAAAATATTAAAAGCCAGAAGCTACAAATACTGCAGCTGCTGACTTTTAATATTAGGACACTTACCTGTCCTGGAGTCCAGCGGTGTCCGCAGCAGAGGACGAGCATTCGCTTGTCTCTCTGCTGCTCCCCCCTCCATCCACGGTGAGGGAACCAGGAAGTGAAGCGCTCCGGCTTCACTGCCTGGTTCCCCGGCGATTGGCTCCCGCTGTGTGCTGGGAGCCGAGAGTTCCCAGCACACAACCCGTCTTTTGCCCGAGACTACGGGCCGGAAGTGGGTGCAAATACCTGTCTTTAAACAGGTATCTGCACCCCCCTCCCCCCTGAAAGGTGTCAAATGTGACACCGGAGGGGGGGAGGGTTCCGATCAGCAGAACTTCACTTTAGGGTGGAGATCCGCTTTAAAGCAACCAATGCATTAAGGTGAAAAAACACCTTGCAGTGTCTGGCCCTCCAGCCCAACAGCCCCCTACTGTTTTACTTTCCTGAGCCCTGAATATTCGTGGGCACATCCCCGCCATCCTTCTCTCCTTGGAGTCCCAGCTTTGATTGGATAGAACGCCAAGAGCAGTAGTGGTTCGTCCATAGAGGGCGCTGGGGCGCCGCCCCCTCTGGCTCTCACCGCCACTGAGTCTAATAACATAGATTCATGCATTGCACGAATCTATGTTATTATCGCCGCTGCCGATGTGATTCAGATCGTCGGCGCTCATGTCTGGCCATCTAAATAACGCCAGCTGGTTGGCTGTACGAAAATGTCTATAAGAGCCAACAGCTCTGATAGGCTTTCCCAGTACAGCCCTCAGGTCCCGGAAGCTTATTCTCGGAGTGCACAGACTGTACGCCCCTTGGATAAGATGACAGGCGTCTCAGCCAATCAGGTTGGCCGGTTCTGGCTACCGGTAACCTAATTGGCTGAGACGCCTGTCAGTCATCGAGGGCGGGAGAAGACATCCCGGGACATGGATGCCTGACTCCAGTAAAGGTAAGTGCCGGGCGGGGGGGGGGGGGGAAAGCAATTTACAGGGCACAGTGGGGACAATTGGCACAGCGGCGACCATTGGCACAGCGGCGACCATTAAAGGGCACAGTGGTGACAATTGATGGCACAGTGGCTGCGTTTAATGGCATGGCACAGTGGTGACAATGGATGGCACAATGGCAGCGTTTAATAGCATGGCACAGTGGTGACAATTGATGGCACAGTGGCTGCGTTTAATGGCATGGCACAGTGGTGACAATTGATGGCACAGTGGCTGCGTTTAATGGCATGGCACAGTGGTGACAATGGATGGCACAGTGGCTGCGTTTAATGGCATGGCACAGTGGTGACAATTGATAAGGAGCCGCCATGATACCCCAGAACCGGTGGATCGGGGCCACTCTGTGCAAAACAAACTGCACAGTGGAAGTAAGTATGACATGTTTGTTATTTAAAAAAAAAAACGGGAACCTTTAGTGTCACTTTAATCTCTCACTCCGACACCACCTGAAGCCTTCTAAACCACATATGCAATTACCAAATTCCTTTACACACACAAGCAAATCTTTTATAGTGCTGCTCACCATATCCCAATGCATGAGTCTGCTGATGGGTCCTTCAGGCATTACACTGTGGGATAAGGGTGGTAGGAATGCCCAATCTCCATTATTAGAATGTAAAGTAACTGCTGCACGCTTTAATGAGGTTGTAAATCACATAACAGTTACTTGTATCCTGTCTGTTTTAGCAATATAAAGTGCAGTGTGTGTTTCTTTAAAAATTATAATCCTAAAAACCTTTTGCACAGCTCCTTTGTGCAGTCACATGATCTCCCACTGCTCTCCTTTCTCGATCTAAGAAGAGCAGTGGGAGGAGCTGAGGTTCCCCACTGATGTCAGCTAGCCAGCAGAGGAAGGTCATGTGACCGCACAGAGGAGCTGTGCAAAAAGGTATTTAGGATTGTAATTTTAACATACTGTACTGAATATCTTGCTAAAACAAAGCGCATACAAGTAATTGTGCTATGTATTACACTGGTATACCGGCAGGAAGAGAGGGGCGGGGAGGAGATCGGCTCTCACACACAGACTAGGAAATGACAGGCATAGAGAGAGAGACTGTGTACACACAGTGGGATGACGGAAGCACGTATACTGACCACTGTATCATGGATCATCAGACATGATTACTGTGGTTTGCACACAGAGGGGGACACAGGAACATGCAGGATCAACCAGGTATTTTAGGACAAATTACACTGCAACAGCACTATTTGACTCATCATGCTTTAAAGTAGGGCTCTCTAAACTATAGCCCTCCAGTTGTTCAGGAACTACAATTCCCATCATGCCTAGTCATGTCTATGAATATCAGAGTTTTACAATGCCTCACGTGACGTGCAGTTCGGCAACAGCTGGAGGGCCATAGTTTGGAGATCCCTGCTTTAAAGCAGGGGTCTCCAAACTGCGGCCCGAGGGCCAGATGTGGCCCTTTGCTAGCCTTTATCCGGCCCTTGGGGCACAATTCCTCCCACTGACATGAGGCACTATTCCTCCCATTGACACCAACAATGGGGCATTATATTATCCACTGATACCAATGATGAGATACTATTCCTCCTACTAATAGGGGGAATACTCCTCTTCCTATTGACCACCAACCTTGAGGCCATATTTGTTCTCACTGATGCCGGACCCGTGACTTTTTCTTCCCTTGCTGGCCCCAATCCGGCCCTCCTAAAGTCTGAAGGGCAATAAAGTGGCCCTTTGTTTGAAAAGTTTGGAGACCCCTGCTTTAAAGGAAAAGGAGCATTTTTTTTTTTTTTTTAGGGTTACAACCACTTAAAGTTGTACTGGAGTAGAAGATTTAACCACCTGAAGTATGGTATGTGGTATAAGGGATAACCCTTTTAATTGTGGGTGCTAATTTTCTGCCTGGCGCTAGGGGTAAAGCCCTGGGAAAAGGAGTTCCAAATTGAGAAGTTCTGTACTGTCACAGGAATTGTTGTGCTGTGCACTGTCGTGACGTCATGTGATATGTCTTAGGCCCCTTTCACATTGAGGCGTTTTTCATGCGGTACAGCGCTAAAAATAGCGCTGCTATACCGCATGAAAAATCATGCCCTGTAGTGTTCAATGTGAAAGCCCGAAGGCTTTCACACTGAAGCGGTGCGCTAGCAGGAACGCTCCAAAAGTCCTGCTAGCCGCATCTTTACCGCGGTATAGGAGCGGTGTGTTCACCGCTCCTATAGCACGCCTTCCCATTGGAAACAATGGGAAACCGCGGCAATAGCGCGGTAATACCGCCCGCAACGCGGGCGGTATTAACCCTTTTTCGGCCGCTAGCGGGGGTTAAAACCTCACCGCTAGCGCCCGAATATCGCGGTAAACACGACGGTATAGCGGCGCTACAAATAGCGCGGCTATACCGTCACCGCGGCTCCACGCCTCAATGTGAAAGGGGCCTAAATGTGAAGAAGACTTGTAATAGAAAAAAAGCATGACAGGACCTCTTAAATATGAGATCTTACACTAAAGTGTAATAAAAAAATAAAATAAAAATGTTGCTTTAAGAGCTATGGGCAGAAGTGATGTCGCTTCCACCCTGCATTGGTATGGAGCCGGGTGGGGGCCATCTTCCCCTCACTCACCTCCATACCACAGAGGACTAGTGTTGAGCGGAATACGCCATATTCGATTTCGCGATATTGCGCGAATATATAGAAGAATATTCGCGAATATTCGCTAATATCGAATATTCGTGATATTTTATCCAAAAAAATGTTTGCAAAATTTCGCTAATGCAAAATTTCGCTAATGCGAAAATGATTGCGAAATTCTCATAAACGGAGATCATTTCCTGTATTACTAAACTAATATGCACTAAACACTAACTCTACACTAACTCTACTTAAAAGAAAGGAGAATAAGGGGGCAAAAGAAGGGCGGAGAAGATAATCGCGCAATATTCCTATTGCGCGATTATCTTCCCCGCCCTTCTTTTGCATCAGAGCCAATCAGAATAACTTGAATATTCGGCAAAAGGAATATCGCGCAATATTCCTTTTGCCGAATATTCAAGTTATTCTGATTGGCTCTGATGCAAAAGAAGGGCGGAGAAGATAATCGTGCAATATTCTGTTTGCCGAATATTCGAGTTATTCTGATTGGCTCTGATGCAACAGAAGGGCGCATCAGAGCCAATCAGAATAACTCGAATATTCGGCAAAAGGAATATTGCGCGATTATCTTCTCCGCCCTTCTTTTGCATCAGAGCCAATCAGAATAACTCGAATATTCGGCAAAAGGAATATTGCGCGCAATATAACTCGAATATTCGGCAAAAGGAATATCGCGCAATATGCCTTTTGCCGAATATTTGAGTTATTCTGATTGGCTCTGATGCAAAAGAAGGGCCGAGTAGCTGATGCGATTATTTTATGTTGCCGAAAAATGCGCAGGGTCTCTCTCTAATCATACCAGCAATGCTTTTAGACGTCGATGGAGATCACTAGGATGTGATCTGTTTTAAAAAAAAATTTGAAAAAATACGAATATTCGCCATAGTGAATATTCGCCGCAATATTCGAGTTATTTGCGAATACTCGAATATGCAATATTCGTAGCGAATATTCGCAATGCGAATATTCGTGAGCAACACTACAGAGGACACAGGATCCGATCGCCTCTGCCACTACCCGCGGCTCCGGTGAGCAGCAGAGGGCACTGGATCTTTGAAACAGATTTCCAGCAAGATCACTTTTATCGGCAGCGGGAGAGGGGCACCCACCTCCCGCTGCCGATAAAAGTGATCTTGCAGGAAATCTGTTTCAAAGACCACTTTTATCTAAAGGAAACCGCCACTGATGAAGTGGATACTGGGGTGGATACCAGCTGGCTGCTGATAACAATGATATTCCTCTTTTAAGTACCGCCGTATAATGATGGCGGGCGGTCCCGAAGTGGTTATAGTGGATGTAAACCCAAAACATTTTTTTTTAAATTAAGACTCATATCTGTTAAAGCAGAGAATGTAATTTCATCTGTCCCCAGTCTTGCCACGAAGACTTGTCCCCAGTCTTGCCAATCCAGCTCTGAGCAGTCCTCTTATCTTTCTTCAGTAAGATAAAAACAGACACACAAATAGATGTCTGTTTCTTCCACCTTGATAGGTGATTTCCTTATCTCATGCAGGAGTGTGAGATAGGTATTCTGTGTACTTCAGATCCCCTCCTCCTTTCTTCTCCAGCTCTCTCAGGACTGGCTGCTCCACACCTCTGCATGATTCTCAAAAAGGATATCGGAGAACTGGAGAAAGTGCAGAGAAGGGCAACCAAACTGATAAGAGGCATGGAGGAGCTCAGCTATGAGGAAAGATTAGAAGAACTGAATTTATTCACTCTTGAGAAGAGGAGAATAAGGGGGGATATGATCAACATGTACAAATACATAAGAGGTCCATATAGTGAACTTGGTGTTGAGTTATTCACTTTAAGGTCAACACTGAGGACAAGGGGGCACTCTTTACGTCTGGAGGAAAAGAGATTTCACCTCCAAATACGGAAAGGTTTCTTCACAGTAAGAGCTGTGAAAATGTGGAACAGACTCCCTCCAGAGGTGGTTCTGGCCAGCTCAGTAGATTGCTTTAAGAGAGGCCTGGATTCTTTCCTAAATGCACATAATATAACTGAGTACTAAGTTTTGTAGGTAAAGTTGATCCGGGGTAAATCCGATTGCCTTTCGGGGGATCAGGAAGGAATTTTTTCCCCTCCGGTAGCAAATTGGATCATCGCTCTGCTGGGGTTTTTTGCCTTCCTCTGGATCAACTGTGGGTATGGAGTTGGGTGTATGGGAGGATGTACTGTGTTTTACTTTGTTTTATTTTTTTTATGGTTGAACTGGATGGACTTGTGTCTTTTTTCAACCTGACTAACTATGTAACTATGTAACTATGTAACTATGATTGGACATGCTGAAGTCATGTGGTGACTTTCTTGGATTTTGCCTGGATGTTAGTGATCATTGGGCATAATTCACAAGACCAGCAGAAATTCAGTGTTAGAAATATAGTTGCCTGGCCAAGGGGAGTGGGCGGGGAGTCTTCTGACATCACGACTCCACCTGCTAAACCCCGGACAACAGACCCACCCACAGAATCTGGAGTATTGCAGGGCTCAAAACAGCTAAAGGCGAGATATTTGACAGGTAAGGATACATGCAGAAGGCAAGTATATCCTTATAGATCAACACTATGGAAGTCATTTAGAAATGATGGGAGTGGGTTTACATCCCAAACAAGGCCTTTTGAACAAAATTTATTTGTGATTCATAAACAGGCCTAGGGCAGAGTAACATGGAACCTGAGTGTGAGCCAAGAGCCGGTGTGCTATAGTTGGAGTCTTAGTTTGCCGCCCCTTAAAAACTGTACCATGGACCCTTGTCTGGGATCTGGCGGGACAACCGTGACACTAGGGCCCCTAACTGGAATTTAAAAAAAATCACATTATCACACCAACTCATTAAGTTGATGTCAGAGAATTCCTTTAAGATGTCTGGCACATCTTACAGGAATGTACATGCGGCAAGCATCTTCCAAAGAATTGTGACAAGGCACACACACGCGTGCAGGTGCACCCACAGTGCCTGTTGGCACCAGACGGCCTATTTTCAGCTGCTCCTTGTTCATCCTGATTGTTCCCTTGTTGCTGACCTGGCTTGCTCCTGACCTGATCTTGGATTCTGCTTCTGACTTGCCTCCAGTTCCTGACCCCGGCTCTGTTCTTAACTTTGGCTCTGCTTATGATTCGGTACCTTGTCGCCCACCCGTCAACAACCCTGACTATTTCTGTGACCGTGCATTTCTTTCTCTGATTCTGGTTCCACATCCTGTTTGAGTGCCTGCCTGGATGTCTATATTAGCTCTGCACACCTCAGTGTAATCCTGTCTCAAGTCTGCTTTGAGTTCTTTCTGACAAGCCATACTTTCAGGACCTGTGTACATAGATCACTGGAATGGTGCTGGCATGGCTCTGTTCTCTGCAGCAATAAGGAATTGCACACTCCCAAACAGGGGCGTTTGAAGGAATTTGGGGGCCCCAAGCAAAATGGACATGGAAGACCCCCCAACAACCTCCCCCCCTCCCCCCGTATGTACACACGCAAAGCCTAGATATACTGTGTCCACTGTACAAGATGTTTATCCCTTATCCATTATATGCCCAGCCATGTGGGTGCTTTAAGACCTCATTGTTTACTGCCACAATGCTTACATGTTGGTGTGTACCACATTGTACGTAACCCTGCTATTTTGGATGTTCCACTCTGGAACAACCAAAATAACAGGGTTAGGTACACACCAACATGGAAGCATTGTGGCAGTAAACAATGAGGTCTTAAAGCACCCACATGGCTGGGCATATAATGGATAAGGGATAAACATCTTGTACAGTGGACACAGTGGCCCGGATTCACAGTCAACGGCGCATCTTTATGCAGGCGTAGCATATCTTCTTTACACTACACCAGCGCAACGTTGAGAGGCAAGCATGCTATTCACAAAAAATATGTGCTCAGTGTTGCGCCGGTGTAACGTATAGTTGTCGGCGTAAGCTGACGTAAGTCAAAGTAGGTGGAAGTGGGCTGGAAGTGGGTGTGATATATTAAAATGAAGCGTGACCCCATGCAAATTATGGGCTGAGATTCAAAAAACGAACTGCGCATTCGTCGTCTCTTGGACGCATAACAGTGCGCATGCTCACAGTCACATCAAAATCGATGCCTAAGATATGTCAATACACTGCCTACGACGTGAACGGAACCTACGCACAGCCCTATTCACGTAGTACTATGTAAACTACGTAAAATACGGCGGCTGTTCCCTGGTCCATACCTTTGAATGGGTTGCGCCTCCTATATGAGGAATAACTTTACGCCGGACGTAACCCTTATCCAAATCGCTTAAAACATGCGCCGGACACAAGTACGTTAATGAATCGGCATATCTTACTCATTTGCATATTTAACATAGGTACGCCGAATGCATCCAGCGTAACTATGCGCCCACGATACGCCGGCGTAGGCAAGTTACGTTGGGCGGCTGAAGCCTTGCTTTTCAATGTATCTAGCTTTGTGAATCGGCGCAGAGATGCGACAGCGCACATTTGTACTTACGACAGCGTATCTTTAGATACGTCGGCGTAAGTCCGACGTGAACCCGGGCCAGTATATCTAACGATATCTAATGAGGAGAGCAAAAAATAAAGATTTACCATAGCTTTACCATAGAAACAATTACCGTAGCTTCCTTTCCATTTTCTTTCTTTACCATCCCATTTCCATCTTATTGCTTCTTTATTTAATCATGTAATATTTATTAAAGCTTTTTGCAAAAATGTACAAAACAGAGAAAAGATTCTACTGTAGAGTCTTTTCTCTGCTTTGTAAATTTTTGCAAAAAGCTTTAATAAATATTTCCTGATTCAAAAAAGAAGCAATAAGATGAAAATGGGATGGTAAAGAAAGAACATGGAAAGAAAGCTATGGTAATTGTTTTGTTTATGATACATATCATTCAGGTAGGGTTATGATCAGCAAGCTACCATATTTTTCATACCTCCCCCCATGTTCTTTTTACCCCCCTCACTACCGCGCCGCAGGAGATTCAGTTTGCTGTTCCCAGCAGGCCGGACTGAAAGGAAGTGAGCTCTCAGTGTGTGCACTTCCTGTAAGTCCGGCCGGAACCAGGAAACTGAATCTCCTGTACCGTTCGGTACCCGGCCGGACTGCAGGAAGAAGGAAGAGGAGCTCGCTACAGGCTGCAGCATTTATAGGAAGCAGCGGCACGGCAAGGGCCCACCCAGGCCAGCTCGGGGCCCAAAGCAATTGCTTGTTTTTCCTGTCCTGTCGCGACAGGCATGCTCCCAAAGGATGAAGAGGAAGTAGAAGACTCATGGCATCACATCAAGGTGGAAAACACACCTGTGGTGGGACAGATGCTCCAAAGGTGGGAGGCACAAGAAACAGAGAAGGTGGAGTGACCAACTTTTTCTTCTTGCATGTATTTTTTCTAAAAAAGACTGAAGGAACCATTGGGTAATTTAGCTATTACGTGTTACAGAGCTTAAACAAACCCCGCAGTAATCAACCAGATCTGTTCCTTTTAACGCATCGACTGAGAGAATGAACTAAGACAATTACACTGTAAGAAATCTATGTCTCTCACAGTTGGATTTTTCACCAGCCAACATTTACAAAAGCCTTCTTCTATTTACACCACTGTACATAAAAAAAGAATTTCAGTTTCCACAATAAAACTCTTGTTTGCTTTGCAGTAAAAAAAAAAAAAAAAAAAAAAAAACGTATTTTATTTGTCAGTTTCTCCTCCATCTCCTGGCAGGTTACAATACATTATTGTTCCAGATGACGTATGTAAATTAAATCTATTGTTATCGAATTGTTTGAGAACTCCCGGAACAACGGGAAAATATCCACTATCGCCGGCTTGCAGAGGCGCGCTACAAGCTTCGGGCTTCCAGGGCTCAAATATTACTTCTATTTCCAGGAGTGAAAGGAAGTAATTGGAACATACATGCTGACAAGGGCTTTAGTGCTGACTGTCGAGATGGTACACTGTGACACTTGACAAATAACGTCTTGAATTTTCATTTTGTTCGGTGTGCCGCAGGTGCTGGGTCCATCTGACTTGTGTTCTGTTGCATTATTTATATATTTTATTCATTTATACCATGCTGACACTTTCCCACAAAACTTTAGCAAAGAACTGTATGCTATGTGAAGCCATCATATTCAAGTTTTCAGCAGCCTTAGTCGCATGGTTTTCGAAAAGGGCCCACAGGCCCATGACTAATGATTTGGGCACCTTAGAATTCATGCAGAACAGTAGGTATTGTGAGGTCCAAGGGAGGACTGAGAACTTTTGGCCTAAAGAACAAACAAAACCAACTGGTTCTTTTATAGTTGTGCGCTTTCCTGTTGGCTAACGAATGTGCACCACACAAAGGGGTGCATGTAAAAAAGAACTTCAAACTGGGCTCAAGGCCTGCAGGGACGCGTGGGAACAGAGTCCCTGCACTTTTTTCACAGCAGGAACGCAGTTCCCTTTGCAGGACTAGAGCAGCCGAGAGCAGCCGAGCCACTCGAGCCAATCCTTCACTAAGCGACGATGCCCAGCTCGAGTCACTGTCGGGGTCAGGCGAACCTTAGTAATCCTTTATGTTACTGGCCGCTTCCTGTGTATGGATTCATCGGGTAGTATGCGGGTATTCCGTCACTTCCTCCACATTGCAGCATCAAGGAAGTGACAGAATACCTGCACACTACCCGATGAATCCATATACAGGAAGCGGCCAGTAACATAAAGGATTACTAAGGTACAGTGGATCGAGAAAAAAAAACATGCGGCTTAGTAATTACAGCACCTGCCGCCGAGAATGTGTTTTTAGCACGACAGCATCGCGCTGATTCTCGGCGACAGGGTGCCGACATCTCGCACTCGCTGGAATAGTAAAAGCACGTTCCAGCGAGCGCGTCATAGAAGCGATGGGGATCCGACATGGATTCCCGCCAATTCTACATGTGGGCGGCGTTTGTTATGAATCCTGAGGGGGAACTCCCCGACGGATTTTAAATAAAAATCCGGCATGGGTTCCCCCCTCAGGAGCATACTGGGCCCTTAGGTCTGTTATGGGTTGTAAGGAGACCCCCCTACGCCGAAAAAACGGTGTGGGGGTCCCCCCCACAATCCATACCAGAGCCGTATCCAAAGCACGCCAGCCGGTCAGGAAGGGAGTGGGGGCGAGCGAGAGCCCCCCCTCCTGAGCCGTACCGGGCAGCATGCCCTCAACATGGGGGGGTCAGGTGCTCTGGGGCAGGGGGCGCACTGCGGCCCCCCCACCCCTGAGCACCCTGTCCCCATATGGATGAGGACAGGGCCCCTTCCCGACAACCCTGGCCATTGGTTGTCGGGGTATGCGGGCGGGAGGCTTACCGGAATCTGGGAGCCCCCTTTAATAAGGGGGCCCCCAGATACCAGCCCCCCACCCTAAGTGAATGAGTATGGGGTACATCGTACCCCTACCCATTCAACTGCAAGAAAAGTGTAAACACAAATAAACCACACAGGCTATTAAAATATTTTATTAATTGGCCACCAGGGGGGGTGTGTGTGGTCGCTTTTATAAAAGCGCCCCCCCCCCCCCCCCGGCAGGCTTCTTCCGACATCTTCGGCGGGGGGGTGGGTTTTCTCCGCTCTCCGGGGGTCTTCTCCGCTTTCCGGGGGGGTCTTCTCCAGGGTCTTCTCCCACTCTCCGGGGGGTCTTCTCCCACTCTCCGGGGTCTTCTCCACTCTCCGGGGGGTCTTCTCTGCTCTCCGGGGGCTCTTCTCCCGCTCTCCGCTCTTGATTCGGCGCT
Source organism: Rana kukunoris (assembly GCA_029574335.1). Classification (NCBI taxonomy): domain Eukaryota; kingdom Metazoa; phylum Chordata; class Amphibia; order Anura; family Ranidae; genus Rana; species Rana kukunoris. Next base: position 575,756,102 of record CM056050.1, on the reverse strand, counting down.
CTCCGGTGCCTTCTTCTTCTTCAGGACTGGCCGCCGCTTCTGTCACGTCTTCTTCTTCTGATGTCACCAACTGCTGCTGCTGTGAATATCTCCTAAATGGCCCAAGTTTAGAAGACAGTCGCTACAGGTACGCTTTATCATAAGCTAACCTGTAGGTACAAGTGACAAATTAGTGTTCACTCCCACTTTAACCACTTGCTTACTGTACATTTATTACCCCCCTTCCTGCCCAGGACAATGTTCAGGTTTTAGCGCCGTTGCACTTTGAATGACAATTGCGTGGTCATGCAACACTGTTCCCAAACACAATTTTAATATTTTTTTTCCACACAAATAGAGCTTTCTTTTGATGGCATTTAATCACCACGTTTTTGCTAAAGAAACAAAAAAAGACAGACAATAAAAAAAAAAAAATGTTTCATAGTTTGTTTTAGAATTTTGCACTGATGTGAAGCTGCACTGATGGGCACTGATAGGCTGCACTGATGGACACTGATGAGGTGGCACTGATGGGCACGCATCAAGCTACACTGAAGAGGCTGCACTGATAGGTTGCACTGCTGGGCACTGATTGGCTCTGATAGGCGGCATTGAAGGGCACTGAGAAGTGGCACTAATGGCCACTGATAGTAGGCAATGATGGACACTGAGAGGCACTGGTAGGCAGCACTGATAGGTTGCACTGATAGGAGACACTGATGATGAGGCACTGATAGGTGGCGCTGGCGGACACTGATAGGTTGCGCTGGTTGGCACTGATAGGTGGCACTGGTGGGCACTGCTGGTGGCACTGTTTGGCACTGATTAGCAGCACTGGCAGGCACAGATTGGGACCAATGTCCCTGTAACAGAAGCTGAGTACCATCTTACTTCTATTTTCCTCACGCTGATCATGAGGAGAAAAACAGCCGATAACGAGCTTCTGTGATCACCCAAGTCAGTCTGATGGATTTTACGATCATAGAGTGCACCGGACGTGTGCCGCAGGGGGTGCGCCAGCAGCGCGATCATTGGAGGACATCTATTGATGCCCTCCTGGCACTGGAAGCCATAGCCGTCTTTCGCTGGTGGAAAGTGGTTAATATGTCACCTAGTGGCAATAATGTGGTATTTTTCCTGGAATACCTCAATCCAAAAAAATACTGGGTTATTGCCAGTGGGGATGGACCTTTCGCCCCGTAAAATATGGGCACAATGATATGCCAGGGTGCACGCTCAGTAGCTAGATGCCTCCATGTGCAAGGGGCTTATTCAACATGGAAACAGACAAGGAATTTGTATGGGAATAATCTCTGTAGACAAGTCTCTCTGTGTTGAATTTTATTTATGTACAAAGCCCTTTATAACAAAAGGTCAGATCATGGAAGTGTTAGAACAGATCAATATCATTGATTTTTCAAGCACTGCACTTGTGGAGAAACACAGCTGTTTTGGACCAAACCTGTAAGCCACGAGCGAATGTAAACTGGTTATCGGTGGCTTTTTCTGGTTGCACTGCAAGCCTACGTAGATGTTAAAGGGTATGTCAATACAATTGTATTTATTATATTCCGCAACAGCCACAAAGAAATAAGCAGTCCACTTAGTAAAAGTAGCAGTGACAGCCTCATTGTGCTGTACATAGCCTGTGGAGGAACCTTACCTCAGCCCAATAGAACACTTTTGGGATGAATTAGGAGCGTAGACTGCGAGCCAGACCTTCTCGTCCACATTAGAGCCTTACCTCACAAATGCGCTTCTAGAATAATGGTCAAATATTCCCATAGACACAATCCTAAACCTCGTGGACAGTCTTCCCAGAAGAGTTGAAGCTGTTATAGCTGCAAAGGGTGGGCCAACTCAATATTGAACCCTACAGACTAGAGGCCCATACACACGATTGGAATTTACGGTGTGAATTGTGTGATGGCAGAATGTTGTTGGATAATCCGACCATTTGTATGCGCCATCGGACAATTGATGTTGGTATTTCCGACAACAAATGTGGGATAGCATGCTATAAAATTTTACAACAACAAATGTGTCTTGTCGGATTTTACGATCGTGTGTACACAAGTCCGTCGGGAAAAAAAGCCAATGGACGACGTCACATATAACGAAATGTGCATAGGGAGGAGCAGCGTGCTGACGTCACCGCAACGATCTACAGAAGTCCCGGAAGCTACGGGCTGTGGAAATACATCGCTTTTTATCCATCTTCTAAATGTGAGTGCATCTGCTTTTTAACCTAATAAATATTAATCTTACTGGATTACGCTATGGGAGTCTCTTCTGTTTCTTCTATACCCGAATCTGTGTCACTATTGAGGGGATCATTTTAAGACCGTATCGCGATACAGGAACCTGGGAGTGGAGGATTTACTGCAGGGAGCCATTATCATTCTAGCCAGGTTGTCATTATCAAGCGTGTATGATCTCTTTAACACGAGATCTATCGTTTTGGTAAGCGGCAGTATTTTGCATTGGTGGAGGATTTTCTTTTTCTCAATCGGAGAACATCACTATTCCAGAGGTGTACTGCATGCTTTCACTGATGTTAATATTGGATAAATCTTCTCAGAAAAACCACCTATTTATTTTTGGACTTTCAATGAATTTGCACTTTGATTTTTATTTTGTATCAACAATATTTTTTTCACATGTGTTATGAAACCCACTTTTTTTTATATTAATGGTTGACACTGTAATTAGTGTACGGTAGACGTTATCATTTTGTGTTGCACTTTTTTCACATCACACTTATCGTGTATTATCATCATTTATTCTGACTTTATGTTCAGTATTATTTAGAATATTTTAGGTAGCGCAGCTTTTCTTTTTTTCACAAATTACAAACACGCATGCTCAGAAGCAATGCTCACCATAACACAACATTAGCAGAAGTTGTTCAAAGTGTGACACTAAAGAGCAGAAAAAACACGTAGTTTCTGTTTGTTAGCCGACAAAGTTTTGCTGTTTGTATGCAGAACAAGTTCATGGCCAACGCCCTTTGGACAAAAGTCCTACGCTTTGTCCGTAGAAAATCCGATTGTGTGTACCAGGCTTAAAGGGGTTGTAAAGGTACCACTTCTTTTCCTAAATAGCTTCCTTTACCTTAGTGCAGTCCTCCTTCACTTACCTCATCCTTCCATTTTGCTTTTAAATGTCCTAATTTCTTCTGAGAAATCATCACTTTCTGTTTTAACTACACACAGTAATGCAAGGCTTTCTCCTTGGTGTGGAGTGTCATTCTCGACCCCTCCATTGGACTACAGGAAAGTCAGGATGCTCTCTACGTTGCAGATAGAGAAAGGAGCTGTGTGTTAGTGGGTGTCCTGACACTCCTGTAGTCCAAGGGAGGGGGCGAGCATGACACTCCACACCAGGGAGAAAGCCTCACATTACTGTGTGGAGTTACAGACAGAAGAACAGGAAGTGAGGATTTCTCAGAAGAAATAAGGACATTTAAAAGCAAAATGGAAGGATGAGGTAAGTGAAGGCGGACTGCACTAAGGTAAAGGAAGCCATTTAGGAAAACAAATTGGACCTTTACAACCCCTTTAAAGGGTTACTATAGGAAAAAAAAATGTCTTTAAAATAACTAACATGTTATTCTTACCTTTACTGTGCAGTTAGTTTTGCACAGAGTGGTCCCGATCCATGTCTTCTGGGGTCCCTCGGCGGCTGTCTCTGGTCCTCTCCACAAGAACTCACCACATTCATGTGAGAGAGCTTGCATGGTGATGAGTCCTTGCGGGCACGCTCCTGTGATACAGCGAGTGGCCATAGCCACTCACTGTATCACTGGGTCCCGCCCCCCGGCGCGCCGCATCACTGGATGTCAATCCATCCACTCCAGCCAATCAGCGGCCAGGCTGAGCGGCAAAGAGGATCTCGGGACCGAGCGCGGGACTTTCGACGGGTCAGGTAAGTAAAACGGGGGCTGGGGGGGGGGGGGCGGCATCATCAGATGTTTTTTTCATCTTAATGCATAGATTGCATTAAGGTGAAAACATTTCTTTACAACTGCTTTAAGACTGGGATGCCATTAAAGTTAAAGTGGAGGTTCACCCAGGTTCGCGCCGGTCGGAAGCCTGTCAATCACAGGCAGTGCTTGGGAACGCCCAGTCCCGCGGGAGAGCCGGGGGGTGAAAATCGTGATAACGTGGTATGTGCTGAGAAAAAAAAAACACCGGCATTCTGTCGGTAGGATGACTCGACTCCATGTGATGTCAGAATTTTTTTTGAGGGTGAACCTCCACTTTAATGTGATTGAACTCAGCCCCTTACTCGCTAAGCACCACCATCTTCAGGAACAATAATCTGCATTTCATCGTTCCTTCATTCAATCTTTATATTCTGTACTGCACACAGTAAAACAGTAAAAGAAGTACAATGAATGTGCAACTTTTTAAACTTTCCTTTACCCAACTGCGTCTTATGTGTTCTTATGTAAAGAAGATTATCTAGAAGTGAAAAGGAAGAAGAGATCACTGATCTATCAAGTGTAACAATGCTCACTGATGGAGGCTATTCAAATGTATGGAGATGATAATTATATGACTCTGCAACAAAATCCTGAGTTGTATGTAAAATAATCAGCCTACATTATACATAACATCCTGAGGAGTGCACATCTACAGAATACCCCATTGTGTGCCGCCATTGTAATAGCGTGTTATTAACTGATGGTAAAGGAAACCTCCGGTTTTGTTAAAGTGACATTGAAATCTGCAAACTGTTCCACAATGCATTGCATAAACTGATGGTAGTAACTTTGGTTATAATACTATCTATTGTTTAACCACTTCAACCCCGGAAGATTTGGCTGCTCAATGACCGCGCCATTTTTTGCGATACGGCACTGTGTTGCTTTAACTGACAATTGCGCGATTGTGCGACGCTGTACCCAAACAACATTGATATCCTTTTTTTCAACAAATAGCGCTTTCTTTTGGTGGTGTTTGTTCACCTCTCCGGTTTTTATTCTTTGCGCTATAAACAAAAAAAGAGCTCCAACTTAGAAAAAAACACAATTATCTTATACTTTTGCTATAATAAATATCCCAACTGTTTTTCAAAAAAACTATTTTTTTCCTCAGTTTAGGTCAATATGTATTCTTCTACATATTTTTGGTATTTTTACAATAGCGTATATTGATTGGTTTGCGCAAAAGTTATAGCGTCTACAAAATAGGGGATAGATTTATGGCATTTTTATTATTATTATTTGTTTTACTAGTAATGGCGATGCTCTGCGATTTTGATCGGCACTGTGATATTGCCACGAACACATCGGACACTTTTGACACATTTTTGGGACCATTGACAATTATTAGGGTTGTCCCGATACCGATACTAGTATCGGTATCGGGACCGATACTGAGCATTTGCGCAAGTACTTGTACTCGCGCAAATGCTCCCAATGCTTCCCCCGATACTTTAGTCCCAGGATTGGACTGGTGATCTGTCTATCAAAGTGCCTGGCAAGGGGGAGTGTCTATATATGACGAGGCGCGGTGGGGAACACACAGCTATTCAAATCAAAGCTGTTATGTTCCCCAAGCGCTTATAAACTAGACGGTGGGGCTTGGCTTTCTCTTTGGGGAAACAAGGCTGCATTTAGGAACATGGCTGCATTTAGGGACAAGGCTGCATTTAGGGAAACAGCTGAATTTAGGGACAAGGCTGCATTCAGGGACATGGCTGCATTTAGGGACAAGGCTGCATTTGGGGACACATGGCTGCATTTGGTGACATGGCTGTATTTAGGGACACAAGGCTGCATTTGGAGACATATGGCTGCATTTGGGGACACATGGCTGCATTTAAAAAAAAGTATCGGTAAGTGGTATCGGCGAGTACATGAAAAAATGTATTGGTACTTGTACTCGGTCCTAAAAAAGTGGTATCGGGACAACCCTAACAATTATACAGCGATTATTGCTATAAAAATGCACTAATTACTGTATAAATGTTACTGGCAGGGAAGGGGTTAACACTAGGGGGTGATCAAGGGGTTAAAGGTGTCCCCTCATTGTGTTCTAAATGTAGGGGGGATGGGACTAACTAGGGGAAGAGAGAGATCGGTGTTCATACATTGTATGAACACACGATCAGTCTCCTCTCCTCTGAAAGAACTGGGATCTGTGTATTTACAAACACAGATCCCGGGTTCTTGCTCTGTCACTAGCGATCGCGGGTGCCTGGCAGTCATCGTGCCCCTGGTGGCCAAAAGGCGAAGCAACGTAAGGTGGCGCGCACCTAGTGGCCAAAAGGTGTAAAACTGGTCGGCATGTGGTTAAAGTCTCTATCCAGGGAAAAAAAGTGAAGGGTTAGATCTTTTTTAATTTTTTTTATTGCTACCTGAATAAATCCACTAAAGATATCCCACTGACTTCACGTACACACACAGGAAGTAAGTGCAATTTCCCTTAGTGGGGTCACATGTGCTAAGGAAAACTTGACTCTAACCTTTCCCTACATTTTACAAATATAAGAACTAAAATCTTTCACTGGCGCTAAGCTTTATGTAGCTTAATTATGAATGATAACTTGCAAATCTTGTCCCATAATGTTTCACTCAATCAATGAAACATTCCTACCTACTAGGGAAGAGCCGAACACCCCCGCATTGTTCTGGGCGCAGAGCTCAGTGCCTCGAGAACTTTCTAAAAGAAGCCAATAGAGCTGCTTGTTTGCAATCACATGATTGCATGTGCTTCCCATAGACCCTTGAGTCCGGCGTGCCGCACACACTTAAAGGGCCAGTATTTATTTTATATTTTTTTTATTTTATGATAAGTAGCTTTAAAGGGGGCAGCGCCCCTCCGCCCCCTATGGGTGGGCTGCCACTGGGTTCAAATAATCCATTTACTAGTTCACCTATATGGGGAGCAAATATTTCAGCTCTGGGAAACATTTGTAAATACTTGGCTACCTCTGGGAAAATTCTATCCCATCTCAGACTTAAACTGTGTCAAAGAGGAATGAATGGGCTGCAACCCAATGACACCACAATGCTTAAAAACAGTTTACTTCATTGACAAAAGTCCATTGCATTACATCCCTCCTGTCATCTGCCCACTCCATAGTGTTTTAAACAGAAAGGGCTTAATCATGGAGACTTAGGGCTCGTTCACACTAGCATTATAGGGGCACACTCATCATATTCATTATTTTGCCTCGTACACACGATCGCGAGAAAACCACTATTTTTTTCAGCAGAAAACTGCATAAATGTGTCTTGCATAAACACAATCAGACTAATTGTGTCTGAAATTTCCAAACGTCAAGAACGCGGTGATGTATAAGGCGTACGACGAGCCAAGATCAATGAAGTTCAACAGGCAATTTGGCTCTTCTGCTTGATTCTGAGCATGCATGTTTTTTTGTGCGTCGTAACTGCATACAGATGACCGCGATTCCCGATAGGAATTTTTCCTGTCACAATTGGCCGGAATTCTGACAGAAAAAGTGCGATGGAGCATACAGACAGTCAGAATTCTCAACAAAAAGCTCACATCGCACTTTTCTCTTCGGGAATCGCATTTGTGTGTATGAGGCATTTGAGTATATTACTTTATGGCACATGATTGAATAAGCGCACCATTCCCATCTTTTTCTTTTCCATTTATTACGCAGTGTTTTTTGAGTACACTACTAAGTAGTTGCAGCTAATTCAAGGTCACAATACATGTACTATATATTTTTTTTCTGAGTTTATTTTCACTATATTCACTGGAGGCTGATGGTTTATATTTGCTTAAAAATTAGAACACAGTAGTGCGCAAGTTTTTCCCTTATAACACAGTTGCTAATGTCATCACCATGAACAATTCCACTAACAGAGGGAGGTGAAAGCCACAGGGGCCCACCTGCTGAGATCTCCCATTAATTGATATTGATATTGGTGTAGTATAAGAAAATTATTAGATGCTAATAGAAGGTGATGAGGAACTGAGAAGAAGCCCGCTGGTCAGGACACCCTCTCAGATAGTGAGTCAGGTCATATATGGATAGAAGACCTCCTGAGTAGATATCTTCAGGCTTGATACATTATCCAAGGATCTCCATAGAAAATAATCAATCAATAAATCAATACATTACAATACATCCCCTTCCCCTTTCGTCCTCTCCCCGTACCTCCTGAATTGAGGTAATGTTCTGTTAGATATAAACAAATATGAAATAAAGAGAACAAATATAAACCAGTTACTAGAAAGATAGTTCACCTGTAATTGTTTGCCTAGAGCAGTGTTTCTCAACCTTTTTCCAGTTGGGGCACCCTTAAAAAATATTTTCAGTCTTGAGGCACCCCAGTCCAAGGCTTTGTTCACATTACGGTGTGTCGCAGAACACGCGCAAAATCACGCTCATTCCTGACACACAGACAAATGCTCTGCTCTTTAGGGGTACCATTAATTCTTAATGATACTCCCACACATTGGAAAACGTAGGGTGCTTTTGCTGCAGTGCAATTAAAAAGAAAAAAGTTTGGAGACTTGTTTCCCTGCATTTTTTTGGGCACGGAAATGAATGGACTGCCCTACATGCAGCTACACAGATGTGAACCAAGGGCTTATTCACATGTCATAGGGGCGGTAAAACCACATGGTTGAGCTGTTTTTACCACCCCCAACTTTTCCACCTTTAGCTGCAGAGGCAGCAGCTGAGGGTGTTTACATGCTGTGGCTGCAACTGGAGGTATACTGAGGGTGCACTGCAACTACCCTGCAACTGTGTGCATTGCACGGTTGCGGTCTAGTGATGCATTGCACGGTTGCGGTGTAGTGATGCTGCATTTATGGGCTTAAAACAGGTGGTAAAAAGGCAACATAATGCCTCTGAAAAGCAATCTGTGTATGGATTGCTTTTCAGAGGAGCAGCAGTTCTTGCTGCTATCAAACAAGCCCTACAAAATCCATTCTGATGGTACAGGAATGGGAGGGGAGTCAGGATTAAAAGTAACATACACACATACATACAAACACATGCTTACACATGCTTACACACATACATACACATGCACATACACACAGACAGACACTCACATGTGCACACACACAGAAAGACACTCACATGTGCTCTCACACACAGACACATGTATAAAGCCATTTTAAAATTAATCTAGCTTCTTTCTCAGTACCTTTCCAGATTCCTCATTCAGCCGGGTACTGCACTCTAGGGGGAAGCAGAGAGCACAGCACACTCCTCTGCACTTCACTTTCACTTTTGAAGCTGACAAAGCTTCTCACAGTTCGGTAGGAGAGCAGACTCATCTGACAGCCTTCTCTCCACTGACCCCGCGGCACACCTGAGAACCTCTGAAGGCACACTGGTTGAGAAAGGCTGGCCTAGAGCACAGTTATAAACAATATTAAGTCACTAAAGCTGAAGTTTAGGTATAAATATTATTGCATAGTTACATCAATTTAGCTTGGACCGATAGAAGTATCCATATGTCATACCTGAGTGATCCCTGTGGAAGCTGCCTGCAAAGAACACCCTTGTTTGCTTTATGTTGCATTTAGAAGGGACACCTCTGAGCCTGATGCCCTCTCCACCAGTCCAGCGTTCATCTGCCACCTCACTCCCAGTGACAGAATGGGATCCGAACACCTAGTGTGGACCTGATGCGTGCTCTCACTTAACTCCTCCTCTCTCCTATATCAAATGGCTAGATACACGGGGTCTCTGTATCGTGGGTTTTGTCCCAGATACCTTTGGAGAACTGATCGCTAGGGAGCGAGCCAGAACACTGACTGCCTCGATACCGAAGGACCTGTCACCTTCGCCAGGTACCACGCTTCATGATTGGCTGCTATACACTCAGTTCTTGGTTACCCTTGGCAACTGCTCTCCACGCCAACTCTCCTGCCAAGTTAACTGTTTGCAGTGGCCTTGCTTCGCACCCCATGTGTGCTTTACGGGCTCTGATTTTGCATGCTGCTGCCCCATGAGACACTAGAATCCATCTTGGGTCAGGCAGGGCCTATTTAAAGCCCTGACTCCCAAGTTTGACACTTTATTTACAAATGAGTAGCATATGGACAGGTATCCCATCTGTTACGGACAGAACTAGCGGCAAGAAAAGGTTCCAGACAATAAGGGAAAGCATAGGGTTCACAACTTCTCTGTACATTTTCCCGCTGGGGCACGATACGGACAGGCCACATACTGCTCCTCCAGACTGGCACTGTTAGTTCAGCTGAAACCTGATAGCTACATGCTGTGGAGACCTGTGAGTGTTTCTTATTGAGTAGTCTTCCCACAGAGTTTATTGTGAAGTGTCCTTGTATGACTTCAATACTAGTTCTTTATATTGAACTTGAACTGTGTGAGTTATTGCTGCCGCACCTCACCTACCAGTTCCAATAGGAATTTACTAAGCTGAGACTACCCAGGCATACCTAAGTAGGTGTGGTCCATAACTGGTGTCCTCCAAAGCTGGCAGATTCTTCCCACTTGCCAGTATTCAAAGAGACTACATGGCACAGCAGCCCTCTCTCAGCATTTCATGTGCAGGCTGTCTCTTGAGATTACATCTTTAGGCTTGGTCTCTCTCTTCTGCCCATGCAGGCCTGAGCAGAGCCTTCCCCCTTTTTATTTACAGGACAGGGAGGAGGACAGAGCCCAGAAAAGATGGAAAACTCCAGAGATAGGTTTAACTTTTCCCTAACCCAGGCAGATTAATCTGGCTTTTTTTTTTACGCACTAATCCTCCCTGTAGGCACCAGCCTACAAGATTTAACAAGGTTGAGACGTCACCACCCCACCTCTGCACCTTGTCCAAACCAAAATGCCTTGAATTTATTGCTAAGCGAGTGAGCCCCTTTGGCTACTAAGCAGAAGGGAAAACACTGAACCCTGGACCTTAAACACTGCTAGTATCCCTGCAGTAGCAAGTATGAAATATACATACTGTATTTATTGGCGTATAACACTCACTTTTTTGAAAATAGAGGGTAAACTGTGCCTGCGTGTTATACGCAGGGGGCTGTGGACATTTTTTTTCCTGAAACTTCCCTCTTAAAGTTAGGGTGCGTGTTATACGCCGATAAATACGGTACTTACATTGCTCCAAGCTGGACCAATGTAAATATGCAATAAAATGAATACCAGAACTTCAGCTTTATACAAAGTAGTGCCTTTTTTAGCCTGTGTATTATTTTCGGGTCTCTGTCTTGTTCTAGTCTTATTCATCCCAGAACTAACAAATAAACTGTACAGCTTGGTTCAAGATAGACAAAAACCTAATCTCCTAGTCCTTTTATCAGCCAGCCAATCATTTGTAATGCATTCACATCTCTATTAGACATATACTGCATGGTTAGGCTGCTAGATATTTGCTGATGAGTTAGTTGTCTTCAAGCTTGATTGCAAACGTGATAGGTTTCAGGAGCCATCCTAGCCTGCCAGCGGTCATGGCTTGTGACTCCTTCTCATCAAACGCTCCTTCAATTTATTCAGACTATCAGACTACCTAGCAGAAGGACAATTTGTTGTGATTTCTCTATCAGGGGATACAACTGCCAACCAGATCATTATCATCGTTCCCATGCTGAGCTAATGTGCTTGCTTTAAGCATTGTAATTATGTACAATTGTACATCCACCACTCGGCGATGTACAGTACAAAAGGGAAGGCATAATAAAAACATCAAACTTCAGAAAGAGCCCCATGCAGGGTTGCTCTGGATGTTTATGATATCAATTAGTCATAAAGATGAAGTGAAGAGTGCCATAGATTGCAATGTTGTAATATTCACACAGTTTCTATGGTAAAGCTGTATATTCTTTCTTGTTTTGTCATTCTAGCGCTCACCCCCAAAAGAGCCGCTGGTTGTTGTTTGGGATCGGCGTATTAAGTTACCTTGTAGTGTGTCTAGGGGTAGTAGCAGTGAGTAGTAGCAGTGAGTGAATGTTCAGTCACCAAATGGATTTTCAAATGCTTTTTTCCAGGGCCCAACAACGGCCAACATCAACAGGAGATAGAAATAGGTTGATGAAGCAATAGAGAACAGTGCGGTATCAGGCCTGGATAAGAAGTAGAGCAGTCCTGCTCTCAGTAGTAGTAGATACAGTTCGTCGCCACTCTCGCCAGAGTGGGTGAAGTGCCTCCGGACAGACCCTTGTTTGGCAGCCGGAAAATATCACTTTTAAGTTGCTGGGAGGAACAGGTCTCAATTACAGACCTGGCTCGGGCCTCTGCCACAGGCCCAGTACCTAAGTACTCAAGAGAACAATTCGGATTGAGCGGATCCTCCCAGTAAATGCAAAAGGGGTCACCGGTTGACAGCTGACACGTACCTGTCAATTCCGGTAACCAGATCTCCGATGGTTCGTTCAAGCCCTTTTGGATAACCTGCCTCTGGGTTCTCCTCAAGCCGTTCCCTCACCGAACGGCACACAGCCTGGGATCTTCTCAGTAAGGTTGGGGACCCAGTAAGTCACTGGGGCCCCCATCATCATCTGGATGGGTTTCCATGGAGCAGGCCACTCCGGCCAGGTGGGCCATGCGAGCGGGGTCCGTGGATGCGCGCACCCTGAAGGTGGATGTCGCACCTGGAACGTAGACCCGGGGAGAGAAGAAGAACCGACCCCGAACACGCGGAAGCTGCCTCAGATATACCCCTCCCCAGCATGCCCAGCGAGGGAAGAACTCCTCCAATTGGCTGCTGGGGAAAAGTGGCTCCGTCAGAACCCCTCTAGCGCCAACTGCTGCTCAGGGGTGGAATCACACCCCTGGGTCGCAGACCGACCTACAGGACAGTTCTGAAATAGCAGCAGCCTGCAATTTGACAAATTAGGAATGGGTGCAAAATAACTCTTCCATTCGCCCGCTAACTTAAGCGTAATGCCCGTACTGAAAGTAAGGGGGCGCTACATAATTAATGTGCAAATGCAGCTTAGAAAGGGTTACGTAATGTCACCCCCAACCGGAGTTTCACTCGCTTTTAAGTTTATTAAAAGTCAGCAGCTACAAAAAATGTAGCTGCTGACTTTTAATAAATAGGCATTCACCTGTCCAACGTGGCCAGGCAATATGGGAGAGAGGAGGAGTCGCGTTGGCAGCTGAGCGGAAGTTGAAGCTGGGTACCTGGTCAAAACTAGGTAACCGCTCCCTCCCAAAAAAAAAGGACATGCCAAATGGCATGTAAGGGGGCGAGGAGTGCTTAAGGCTTAAGGCTTAAGGCAGAAGTTCCACTTTCGGGTGGAACTCCGCTTTAAAGTGACTTTGTTACCTTGCTCGATTTTGGGCAAAGTGACAATGTCTGTGTACAACCCACCTCATGACTACTTACTGTATACTGAACTCGTCAGCAGGGCCAGGTAAATAGGGGGGGGATGAAAGGGGAAGAAGCCCGGGCGTAACAACTTTCTGGTGGGGGGGGGGGGGGGCAGGTGAAGCCAGCTCACAGTGCTGCTAAAGTATTGTTTCAGCCTGGCTGGACCAGTGTGAGCTGACTGTGTGCAGAGTGCGCTCCTGCATCAGCACGCGAGGCGCATTCCCTTCCCTGTCATGCGGAGTAATCTCCACCTGACAGATGCTCTCTAGTCCTGGCCTAACGTGATGTTATTCAGATGCCGAGATTCGGTAGGTGGGATGGAAGATAGAGTGGTGCCAGTGGCGCTGCATGGAAACTAACTGGTTCACAACATGGTGCAAGTAAGGCATTGGCATCCTTCCTAAAGCACATTGAAATTTCTTATGTCGCGTACACAAGACCGTTTTTAATGGTCTAGAAAAACTTTTTTTCAACCAGATTATTGTTAAGCCAGCCTTGCCCATACACGATCGTGAAAAAAAATGCTCTAGCAAAGCGTGGTGACGTACAACACGTACGACGGCACTATAAAGGGGTAGTTCCATTCGGATGGCCCCACTCTTGGGACTGCTTTTGCTGATTTAGTGTTACCGCGTGTTAGTAAAAGTTTGGTGAGGGACGATTTGCGCTTTTCAGTCTGTTACAGCTTGAGGAATGCGCTATCTCCATTACGAACGCTACTTTTACCGAAGGTACGATCTCGTCTCATAACTTGCTTCTGAGCATGTGCATTTTTTTCACGTCGTTAAAGCCCACACACGACCATATTTTACGACGTTAAAAACTACGTGAAAATGTAAGGCCGCGTACACACGTCCGAGAACCTCGTCGGGCTAAACTCATCGTTCCGCCCGACGAGGTTCCCGATGAGCGGTCGAAAAGATCGTCGAGCCAAATTTTCTCATTGAACAACGAGAAAAAAGGGAGCATGCTCTCTATTTTGGCTCGACGAGCTTCCCGACGGGATGCTCGCCGAAAGTGTACACACGACCGATTTGCTCGGCAGAATATGTCTCCCAGCAAGCTTCTCGCTGGAAACTGCCGAGAAACTCGGTCGTGTGTACGAGGCCTGAAACATGTTCTAAATTTTTAATGGTCATTTTTTACGTCGTGAAAAATGCTCTGGAGCCCACACACAAACATTTTAATGACATTTACATTTTTTAAAACATTTTTACATCCCGAAAAACGGTCGTGTGTACGCGGCATAACACGTTACTTCATCAGAAGACAATAAAACAAATTACTTCTGTTGAGTGAGGACAGTCGCATGTTGATCAAAATTTGGCTGATCCCTGCTGAACTGATCAAAATTTCAATCAGTGTATGGCTAGTTTTAATCCAACGTTTCAATTAGATAAAATGAGACAAAATGGTACTGCTTTCTCCTTAGCTAACAAATACCACTCTGATGGCAAAGGTATATGAATAATGCAATAAAATAGGAACACATACAGTTTAAAGACATATAAGATTAATAAATGCATACATAAGTAAATTTGATTTAGAATTGGTAAAAGAAAATATTTAAATGCTTGCTGCCTGGCCTCAGGACATTTTCTATGGCAGGGCAGGCATGCTGGATCACGTACATGTATGTCACCAACTGATGGGCGCTCAGTGCGCTGCTCCTGCGATGGATTGTGGATCCCAGTACCCGGCCACTTTGATCAGCGGGTTATCATGTGATTGCTATGCGATCACAGGATCACAGTGTAAACATAACTGTTATGAAGGGCCCACATCTATCACATTGTACCTGGCCAATCACAACAGTCTGTACCTTGTGATAGCTGTAAGCTAATCATATAACACAATAGTAATCACAGCTGTTATGAATGTAACCCATTCATGACAGCTCAAAACATCACTGTAACAGCATTTAACCACTAGCCAACCAGTTCTCGCAGATATACTGTGGCAGGTCGGCCTCCTGTGTGAATCGCAGTACCTGAACGGCGGCTCGCCCAGGTGCAGTTGTGGGCAGGCATGCTCTCGCTGCAAGCTGCAGAATCGATGGCGACCAGTGATTGCCTGGTAGAGCGTCAGAACAGGGATCTGCCAATATAAACATATACCCTAAAGTTTATAGACGCGATAACCTTTGCACAAACCAGCCTATCGTGATTTTATTTTATCAAAAATATGTAGAAAAATATATATCAGCCTAAACTGTGAATACATTTGTTTTTTATGTATTTTTTGGGGAATATGTATTCTAGCAAAAAGTTAAAAAAAAAAAAAAATTCAAAAATGACGCTCTTTGTTTTTTTATAGTGCCAAAAATTAAAACCGCAGATGTGATTAAATACCACCAAAAGAAAGCTTGATTTGTGGGGAAAAAGGATTTCAATTTTGTTTGGGTACAACATCACACGACCGCGCAATTGTCAGTTAAAGTGACGCAGTGCCATATTGCAAAAAAATTGCCTTTTATTTAATTTCTTAATTTTCCCAAAAATGTACAAACAATTACAACTTCAAAAAAAATTCCATGCCTCTTTCTAAATACCCCAGACTGTCTACTTTTGAAAAAGACATCATTTGGGGGATATTTGTACTGTCTTGGAATTCAAGAAATTCAAGGGCTTCAAGAAATGAGATAGGCCACCAGTACATGATTGTAGTTTGTAGTTTGTAAATGCCATAAATTTCACACAAACCAATATAAATTGTTTTATTTTTTTACCAAAGATATGTAGTAGAAGAAATTTATGAAGAAATTTGATTTTATTGGATATGTTTTATAACAAAAAGGTGAAAATATCTAGGTTTTCTTTCAAAATTTTTTGGTCTTTTTTTTTTATTTATATAGGAAAAAAAAATCTCAATCTCTAATTGGTTTGAAAAAAATTATATAAATTAAATTTGCATACAGTGTTGTATCAGGATGCAAGTAGCAGTTAAATTAGCTCCCAATACCTCTAACTAAATGCCTCAGACTTTCTACTTTCCAAAAAGGGGTAATTTGGGGGGTATTTACAATTTACAAATTTTGGGGTCAGTACATCAGGATTGGATCAGTTTTCAAATATAAATACCATAGTTTGTAGACTTTATAACTTTTACAAAAGCCAATTTTATATATACTTATTGGGATCTTTTTCTTTTTTATCAGACATGTAGCAGAATACATTTTGGCCTAAATTTATGATGAATTTCGATTTTATTGAATATGTTTTATAACAGAAAGTAGAAAATATTGTTTTTTTTTTTTTTTTTTAAATGACAGCGTTTTTTCCTGTATTTAGCAAAAAAATAAAAAATCCAGTGGTGATAAAATACCACCAAAAATTTGTGTGAAAAAAAATATATAAAAATTTAATTTGTGTACAAGTTCACATGACGGCACAATTACCAGTTAAAGTAGCATAGTGCTGAATAGCAAAAAAATGGTCATGAAGGGGGTTAAACCTTCCGGAGATCAAGTGGTTAAAATAGTAAGAAATTGCGGCTCTATTTACACCTGCATGAGTCTTTCTGCACCAGCAGATGCGTTAATTTGTTCATGCACATTGCATTCAGGCAGTCCATTCAGTTTGAATGGCTCCTTAACCAGCCTCAATTAGCAAAAATAAACCTCCCTGCACTATTTTTGGGCAATGCATCATACCACAGCATAGAGTGCGTTCAAATCTGTTATTGAGCAAGTGTGTTTCTTTACACTGTACATGGTCATCGGGGTGCCATTCACAAATAATGGCAATGTATTTTTATTTATTTATTACAGGTATTTATATAGCACTGTCAATTTTATGCAATGCTCCACATTTATACATGTAGCGCTACCCCCTTGGGAGCCGCTGGTTAGATGTGGGATCAGCATAAGTTAAGTTACCTTTGACGAGTCTAGGGAAATTGATTGCGGCAACTGTGAGAGCAGTAATAGAATGTCCAAGCCAAAGGTTGACATTTTCTAAATGCTTTTATTCTTCGGTCAAACATGACCAACATCAACAGGAGGTAGACAGGACAGGAGTCACCGCTCCAGGTGGGATCACTGTATGGTCACAAGTGGTTGCAGGATACTGAGGGTGCTGGCGGTGAACTGAGCAAATAGGAAAATTAATGAATGGATAGCCGCACTCCACGAACCTCGATTAGGTGATCTTTATTAAATGATCAGCAGGTACAGAATAGGGTCACAGCAGTGAAAAACAAGGCAACAGCCGACGCGTTTCGCACTAAATCAGTGCTTATGCATGGCATTTTCCTATAGACAGGACAGGTTGATGAAGTAAAGGAACCTTGCAGTATCAGGCTTGAATAAACATGAAAGCAAGCCTGCTTTCAGTAGAAATAGTCACTGTTCTGGCAGCCAAAGTGTCACTTTAGATTGCTGGGAGGTAACAGGCCCCTGCCACAGACCTGGCTCTAAGGATGCCTCTGCCACAGACCTAGTACTTTGTAGTTTCTGATTAGGTGAGCAGATCCTTCCAGTAAATTGAGCTAGAGTCACCGATTGACAGTTGAAATATACCTGTCACTGCTCGGTCAACAGATCCTCGATGGTTTGCTCAAATCTCTCAGACAACCTGCCTCCGGGTTCTCCTCGAGACAATTCCCCACCGTACAGCCCTCAGCTTAGGATCTTTTTAGTATAGCTGGGGACCCAGTACGTCACTGGGGTCTCTTTCAGCATCCGCTTTGAACTCCGCGTAGCATGTGGCCCCGGCCTGGAAGGCCATATAACCGGGGCCCGTTGGATGCGCACACCCTAAAGGTGGGTGCCGCACCTGGAACCTGGAAACCGCGAAGAACCAAAGAAAATGCTGTCTGCCACAGATATACCCTTCCCCAGCATGCCCCGCGAGGTAAAACTCCTCTAATTGGCTGCTGGGGAAAGGTGGCTCCGTCAGAACCCCTCTGGCGCCACCTGCCGCCCAGGGGTGTGAACAGTACCCCTGGAGCCCAGACTGACCCACAGGACAGTTCTAAAATGACAGCAGCCCAAATCCAACAAAATTAAGAGTGAGAGCAACATAACTCTCTCACTCCCCCACTAACTTTAGTATAGTGCCCATACTGAAAGTAAGGGGGCACTACATACATCCATGGATGCGCGCACCCTGAAGGTGGATGCCGCAGCTGGAACCGGGACCCCGCGAAGATTTTAGAACACATGACACCCGTCACAGATATATCCCTCCCCAGCATGCCCTGGGAGGGAAGAACTCCTCCAATTGGCTGCTGGGGAAGACTTACTCTGCCAGAAACCCCTCTGGCGCCAACTGCGACCAGAGATTATACCACATCCCCAGAATGCAGACCGACCCAGTGGACCTTTCTGGAAAGACAGAGGTCACAATTTAGGTAAATCATGAATGGGAGCAACGTAACTCTCCCACTCCAACTAACTTTAGCGTAGTGCCCATACTGAAAGTAAGAGGGCGCTACATATATATATATTTTTTCTTTACCTTCTACTATTAAACAATTGAAAAAAATGTAATTTCTTCATCAATTTAGGCCAATATGTATTCTGCTACATATTTTTGGTAAATAAAAAAATCCCAATAAGCGTATATTGATTGGTTTGCGCAAATGTTTTAGCGTCGACAAACTATAGGATATTTTTATTTATATATATATATATATATACACACACATATATATATATATATTATTTTTTATTTTTTTACTAGTAAGGGAGGTGATCAGCGACTTATAGCATGAATGCAATATTGCAGCAGACATTCTGACACTTTTAATACTTTTTGGGAACCAGTGAGACTAATACAGTAATCAGTGCTAAAAATACAGGGCCAGATTCAGGTACATCTGCGCATTATTGGACCGGCATAGCGCACCGCCTTTACGTTAGACTGGCGCAATGTAGCGGCGCAATCACCCTATTCTAGTCGGTTTTACGCAGAAATATGCGCCTGCGCAACGTTATTTCTGAGGCGCAAGGCGGAGTAATACAAATTGGGAAGGACGTGGGCATGTTACATTGAAATGAGCCGTGACCCCATGCAAATGAAGGGCCGGCCGGCTCGCGCATGCGCGCTTGAAGCAGACCATGGTCAGCACCTCTGTGCGCGTGCTCACAACTCGGGAACGGCACAATCAGTGAAATTGGAAGTGGACTAGGGCAAATTAGTGAACTACGCAAACAGCATAAATAGATAGAGACAAGCGCACTTCCTTTGCAAAAGTACATCCCTTTGTATCCCTCCCTATACAGCAAGGTGCTTTTGTTCAGTTGTTTATTAGCGTTTGTTTGTTTGTTTGTGACGTGTCTTTGAGAGTGATTTTTGTCTTTTATGTGTTTTCTTTGTTGTTATTTTGTTTAAATTATATTTTTGCAGGCCATTTTTTATTTTTGCTGGTCAATTTTTTTTTTGGTTCTGTTTGTGTATGATTTGGGAATGTGGGGGTGACATTCCTGCGGGAAAAGGGGTGTCACCCTCAATTTTGGTGGAGAAGGGTTCCCCAGGACCAGGGAGAAGTGATCCCCAGGTCCATGTGAATGGTGTATGAATGTACAGTGACATAATTGGAGCCTTGGCGTGGCGTTGCTGCTCACAAGTCCTGCATGGTGGACTGGTGCCAATCCAATGTGATGAGGATGTGGGGTGTGTGTGCTAGGGACCACAGTGGTGTGCATGCATGCATTCTCATTGTGCCTTGATTAATGTGTGTGTTTAACGTGCAAAGATGCATAATGTGAGCTGGCATGAGATGGGGTCATGAGATGGTGTCCCAGTGCATATGCAGAGTCACTTTGAAGGGAAAAGACAGGAGGATGTTAGTCATGCATGTGCCCCTTGTGATGTGTGCATCATGGGGGGGGGGGGGGGGCAGTCATGCCTGCCACCCATGTCACTCACCAACCAGCCAGCTGTCCCCATACATGTTCTGTTTGAAATCTGTGGGGATGGGGCTCTGATTGTATATGTAGCTGTCATGGGTGTCATGGGTAGTGTCATGTGTTGGGCTGGTGATGTCTTCCTGCAGGGTTGTGGTTAATTCCATGATGGCATGAGGGGTGAATCTGAAGATGCAAGACACCTCAGAATCACTCATGCCATAGATGTCTATGCGTGTGTGATATATCCTCTCCCGTGAAGAGTGAAGAGTGAAGAGTGAGGGGCTTGTATCAGATAAGAATATTGTATTAGATTAGATTAAATGGTAAAGTTTATATAAGCCAAAAAAAAGTAAAAAATAAATAAAAATACGTGCCCTCCTCAGTGCCCTCCTCAGTGCCCTCCTCCTTCTTTGCTCATCTAAAGTCAGTAGTATAGCTATGAGCATGGATGCAACTGGCATGTTGGCATACAGTTTGTTGGGCAACACGTGTGACTGCTCAGCTCCTCACTAACAGTGTTGCTTTATCTGACATGTAGACGAATTGTCTAATTTTAGAGCAGCTTTTATATGGTCTAATTTTAGACAGAACATTTAGCTGTTGCGCACAGCGCGTAGCCTGTGCTGCACCAACGTTCTTTTGTGGATCCCCGTAACTCCCTCATTAGCATATTTGAATAGCAAATCAATGGTTTGTCTAGCGCAGTTTTGCGCGGACGGATGCGCCTGTCTAACGAAATTACGCTGGACAAAAAAATAATAGATTTCTTGCGTATCTCATTTTGGGAGTGCCGTGCATCGAAACACACGCGCACAATTAGACTTACGCCGCGCATCTCCTGTTACGCCGGCGTAATCGCTCTGTGAATCTGGTCCACACTTTTCACTGTACTAAAAGCCCTGGCTGGGAAGGGATGATCAAAGGGTTAACTGTGTGCCTAACCAGTGTTTATGTGAACTGTGTGAGTTGCTTTTACCAGGGGAAGAGATGGGATTTATTCCCCCACTTTGCAGGGACACAAACTCTATCCCTTCGTCCCTGATCAGAACTGGCTTCTGCCTTGTTTATATAGACAGATCGCAGTACCGAGCCTCTGCTTGATGATCGGTGGGTGCCAGCAGACATTGCGTAACCCAGGACCCGCCGATCGGCTTCCGATGTGTTATCTCATATTTACGAGATCCGACACACAGCTGCCACTCTGTAGCAATAAAATTCCTATAGGGTGGACAGCAAACGGTTAGCAAGCATCATTGGTTTGAAGGGACCCAACTCTATATTGCCTCCACTGTAACAAAAGTTACAGCTATTATTAGGACAATGGTTCTCAACCAAAGGCTGTGGCCCACAGCTGGGCCATGGCCTTCCATCTCCCAGGCCTCCAGTCATCTTCAGATTCCTTAACTTTCCACAGCACCTCACAGCTTCCATACCTCCTATAGTGGCCCACAGTCCCTCTCAAGCTGCTGCAGAGCCTCCAGCCCTTCACAGTGCCCCCTAACCTCCAGCAGCGTCCCACAGCACCTCCCAACCTCCCACATTGTTTCTCAGTCACCTCATCACCTACAGTGCCACACAGTCTGCTACAGCATGCCCCAACTCACTCCACAACCTTCATCTCTTCCACAGTTCCACCCAGCCCCATTCAGAACCTTTCAATACAGATTTTGCATCCCCCTACTTTTATTGAGTGAGTATAAGTTTTATTCAAATACAAATACTGCAGCTGCTGACTTTTAAAATAAGGACACTTACCGTCCAGGGCACCTGCAATGTCGGCACCTGAAGCCGATCTGTCTCTCAGCTATCGGGTGGAGGCGTCGCCATCTTCAGTAAGGGAATCAGGAAGTGTAGCCTTGTGGCTTCACTTCCTGATAGACATGTTCACAGAATTTTTTTTCGTTTTTTTTGTTCCGTTTCGTATGGTCCCGTCTGTTCGTTTCCGTTCATTTTTCGTAAGACGCCCGTTTTCCCGTTCGTTTGTCGCACGACGTGATTTTTTCGTATTCCGATCGTTTCGTATTTCCGTTACCGTTTTATTTTCGTACATGCGGGATGATTCGTTATTCTGTTTAATTCATGTTCGTTTCTTGTTAGACAATAATTATCGTGAATTTTCGTCAATTTGCATTCTGTGTATCTTGAATGCTTTTCTTTTGTTAGTGTTAGTTGTATGTTCATTGTTCAATGACATCTATAACAAAAGAATTTCATTATGTATATTGAATGAATTCCTTTTTCTGTTTTCTGTGTATTTAAAATACTGAAGGCAAATTTTTTGTTATAGGTGTCATATCAACATACGAAAATAACAAAAGAAACAGGTTCAAATGCAAATCTTTTGTTTATGTTTTTTTTTGAATGGCCAGAGAGTTAGGCTGGCCATACATGATACAATTTTCTGTGCAATTTTCTTTAGATTTTTCTTTAGATTTACCTTCAACTATGTAGTGCAAGGGCCTGCCTGATTGCATACAATTAAAAGTGTTGTTTAGTTTGACCTCATATATGGTTTTTGGTAAATCTAAAAGAAAATTGTACAAGAAAATTGAACATGTATGGCCAGCCTCAGTGACTGAAAGCAGCTTCTCTTTTGTGCAGAATAGTGAGTACACTTGTACAGTAAAGCCTAATAAACTTTTCTGTGGATTTTCATCTGAAGGGAGATCAGTTGGCCAGACTTCTGAACCCAAAAATGGTTTTCTGATGCAGTTTAAAAACGAACAAATTTTCTGAGAACGATCGGAAAACGATCGTTTTAATGTTTGTTGTTAAAATTGTCTGACCAAGTGTATGGGGCTTAACACATTTGAACATGTTTCTTTTGTTATTTTCGTATGTTGATATGACACCTATAACAAAAAAATTGCCTTCAGTATTTTGAATACACAGAAAACAGAAAAAGGAATTCATTCAATATACATAATGAAATTATTTTGTTTTTTGTTTACAAACTTTTATTGAAAAAGATAGATGGTGGTACAAATATATAAGAACAATGCCTATATAAAGTGAGGGTTAGCACATATAAGAGAAATGATAATATTGTATAAATCAGAATATCATACAAAAGGTTACCAATACAATCCAAATTGGCAAAAGCGTTATAAGACTGTAAGACGTGTAATATGTTGAAATCAAACAATGTTCGAGAAAAGAAAAAAAAATGATAAACCATGGGGTCTAGGCTATGTTAAAGAATAGGGGGGCGTGCTCAGTCCAGGGTAACCATTTATCATTAAAAATATGCATAGTATTTTGTAAAGTATGGAATATTTTTTCCATTAGGTATATATTGTTGATTCTGGGTTTGAGTGGGGCTAGGGGGATTGAAGGAGATTTGAAAATTCTTTTGTTATAGATGTCATTGAACAATGAACATACAACTGAAAACAAACACAAAACGGATTCAAACAAAATACACAATGCAAACCTCTTGATACAGTTTTCATTTTAGTTATTTTGCCATTTTAGTTTTGTCGTTTTTTCCCGTCGGATCGTTCGTTCGTATTTGCGGTCGTTCGTTATGCGGCTCATCCGTTATCCCGTCGTTTTCGTATTTTGGTGCTTTACCGTTTTCGTATGTACACATTATCCCGCGGGTACGAAAATGAACATTTTCGTACGAAAATAACATTCGTACGAACGGGAATGCACATATCTACTTCCTGATTTCCTACTGCACGTGCGTGAATCGTGCTACGCAATCCCACTGGTCCCTGCTGTCTTTTGGGACTTGTGTGTCTCCCTGAAGACAGCGGGGGGGGGAGGCACCGGAAGTGGCATAGATACCCGTTTGTGGCTCAGGTATCTATGCCCAGAAGATGGGAGAAAATACCTATATTAGACAGGTATCCGCTCCCCCTCCCCCTGAAAGGTGCCAAATGAGACACCAGAGGAGGGAGGAGTTCCATTTCCGCTTTAACTGTTGGAACATGGGAGGTTTTTAAAGAATTTATTGGGTCCTGGTCAAAAACAAGGTTAGAACCACTGGAGATTCAGTCACATTTGGCTTGTTCAAAAACGTTCCTGGCTCCCTGCTAACCATAACATTGGTAACCTGTTTCCACTTTACTCCTCTTCCTCTGAAGCATACCTCTTCTCCCATTCTCCATAGGCATATAAGGCCAGATTCAGGTACAATTGCCCTGGCGCAGACTATCAGAGATACACTACGCCGCCATATTTTACCTGGCTCTAAGACGAATTCTGGTCGATTTCGGCCCGTAAGGTACGGCGGCGTAGTGTATTTCTCGCGGCGGAATCAAAATACGCGATTAGGGGGCGTGAAGCATTTAAATTAGGCGCGTCCCCGCGGCGATCGAACTGTGCATGCTCCATTCAGAAATTTCCCGCCGTGCATTGCGCGAAATTACGTCGTTACGTGAGGTTTTTTTTGAGTAGCGTCGTTTACGTACATTCCTATTCCTGGACGACTTACGCAAAAACAAAAAAAAAATTGAAATTCGATGCGGGATTGACGGCCATACTTAACATGGGCTGTCTAACTATAGACCACATTTTTGCTTCCCTAACTTTACGCAGCACAAAGATGACTACAGATGCCGTAAGAGAATGCGACGGACGATCGTAACTTCGTGGATCGCCGGAGAAAGCTAATTTGCATACCCCGACGCGGAAAACGACGCAAACTCCATCCAGCGGGCGGAAAAAGATTGCAGCGTAGATCCGACAGCGTACGGAGACGTAAGCCTGTCGGATCGAAGCCCGAAGCCGTCGTATCATGGTTTGAGGATTCAAACTAATGATACGACGCGGGTAATTTGAAATTACTCCGGTCTATCAGGAGATAGACCGGAGTAATGGCTCTGTAAATCTGGCCCATAATCTTTTGGGTTCTTCATAGCTCACAGCCCCATCCAGGGTCTCATCCACAAGCTTGGATCTTTCCTTGGATTTATCCTTGGTCTTGTTTATACTGTATCTCATCCACACTTCCCTGATTCTCCACTCTCTATTTGACCATGTATTCCACACAGTGAGAATCATTTGTTGGCCTATAAAATAGTCATTATTTTACAGCAAAGCTGGAGAACCCAAGAGATATAACAATTGGCAACAAAATAGATAAAGAATATGAAAAAATATTAGTCCCTAGTAGACATGTGCAGACTGGAATATTTTGTTTTGTTTTTTCATTTTCGTTTGGAAAATAAATGTATTTAGTTACTCCCGAAAATAGTTTTGATTTATGTCATTTTCGTCGGGAAAGTTTTCGTCCGAAAACAAAGATTTTTGATGCTTTGTCGAATTTTCGTCATTCAATTCGACAAAGCATCGAAAATCGGATCTGAACGAAAACGAAAATAAAGCATTTTTATGTCGGATCTTTCGATTTTCGTTTCTTGCGCTTTCGTTTTCGTTCGTTAAAACGATAACGAAAATACCAGATTTTCGGATGAAAATGCTTTCTAACGAAAACGAATGCATATGTCTAGGAGTCCCTAGTACCTACTATGGGGGGGGGGGGGGGGACTCGTTCTATATAAACCTATACCGGGATTGAAAACCTTTTGGGTCCCTTTTGGTAGATTTATACCCAAGAGATATAACAAAGTCGGTAGCTGATTTAACCTGCCAGCATTTACCAGAACTACAATGTTGGGATTATCTTCTGATGTGACTGACCTACCAGGCAAAATACTGAAACTGGAGTTCCACCCAAAAGTGGAACTTCTGCTTAATCCTCGCCCCCTTACATGCCACATTTGGCATGTCATTTTTTTGGGGGGAGTGGGGGCTTCAGAAAAAGTGGGACATGCTGTCCCACTTCCTCCTTCCGCCAAGTGGTGGCTAAGGCAATACGTCATATCGCCTACAACAGCCCCTCCCTGTAGGCGATCGCCTGGGACACGTGACAGGTTCCAGGCGATCGCCTTTCCAATCAGACAGCGCAGCGCCGCTCGCGCATGAGCAGTGAGTGCCTGCCCGTGAAGCCGAAAGCTGTCACGGCCGGATGCCCACAGTAGCAATGAGGACGCCGGCCGGAAAGGGGGGGAGAGGAGCAGAGCTGCGGCCACCGCGTCGCTGGAATGTGGAGCAGGTGAGTGCGTGTTTATTAAAAGCCAGCAGCTACACTTTTTGTAGCTGCTGACTTTTAATAAACATGAAAAATGCCAGAACTCCCTTTAAAGTTATATGCCCTACCTCTTGTTTCTACCTTTTATATTGTAAGATGCTTGATCAGATCCCTCTCTCTCCCGATTCTGCTGATTTCATTATACCTTATTGATGTGCAGTATATGTTTCAGCAATAATTGAACGTGCCTGCCACTGAAGACCTTTCATTGCCATGGGAGATGATGGAATTCCTTAACCACTTCAATACCGATTCACGTCCAAAGACATGAACAGCGCGGACCTGAGGCGCCGGGGTCACGTCTTTGGACGTGATTTGCTTGTAATTCCCCGCGCGCGCCACAGGGTTGCGCGCGGCGGGGAAAAACAGTCCCGACGCATCACCGAGGATCCGATGCGTGTACCCGGCGGCCGGGATGTCCGTCAGGTACATGCGATCGTCGGTGAGACAGCAGGGAGGTGGAGCTCTGAGTGTAAACACAGAGCTTCACGTCCTGTCAGTGAGGTGACAGATGCTGTTTCTCTTGTACATAGGGAGACAGCATCGGTCACCTCCCCCAGTCACCCCCCTCCCCCCATACAGTTAGAACACACCCAGGCAATACATTTAACCCCTTCCTCACCCCCTAGTGTTAACCCCTTCAATGCCAGTCACATTTATACAGTAATTAGTGCATTTTTATAGCACTGGTCGCTGTATAAATGTGAATGGCGCCAAAAATGTGTCAAAAGTGTCCGATGTGTCCGTCGCAATATCACAGTCCCAATAAAAATCGCAGATCGCCGCCATTACTAGTAAAAAAAAAATATAAAAAAAAAAATCATAATTATGTCCCCTATTTTGTAGGTGCTATAACTTTTGCGCAAAGCAGTCACTTATTGTGATTTTTTTTTTTTTTACAAAAATACGTAGAAGAATACGTATCGGCCCTAACTGAGAAAAAAAAAATATAAAAAAAAAATGGGATATTTATTATAGCAACAAGTAAAAAATATATATATATTTTTAAATTGTCGCTCTTTTTTTCATTATAACGCAAAAAATAAAAACCGCACGGGCGATCAAATACCACCAAAAGAAAGCTCTATTTGTGGGGAAAAAAGGGACGCCAATTTTGTTTGGGTGCCACGTCGCACTACCGCGCAATTGTCAGTTAAAGCGACGCAGTGCCGGAAGCTGAAATTTCGCCTGGGCACGAAGGGGGTTTATGTGCCCAGTAAGCAAGTGGTTAAAGGGGTTGTAAAGACAAAAATATTTTCCTCTTAAATGAAAGTCTGACAGTAGCTGATAAAGTAAAAAGTAATGTTTTGCATTATAACTAGTTTGATACCTGTTGAAATCGAGCTGTTTTTTCACCTCTGTCACTCCTGAATCGTTATTCTCACTGACTTCCTGGTTTGCGGTGTGCGCTCATTCTTGCTACATCACGGCCTAATGGGAACTACAGTTCCTATTAGGCTTAGCCTCCATGCCTATGAGGGTAAAGAGAGCATCTTCACACAGGGCTGTAGTCATAGGGAGGGGGTAAGGACATTCTGCTTTCCACCATGCAAAACGGCTCAGGTGCTGGTGGAAAGCAAGAAGAGGAGAGACAGGAAATGGCATTTTCAAACCTGGATTACTGTATTTTGGAAGTCAAAAGGAAAAACGAGGTAAGTGATATTTAAATGCTCTAGCTTACAGCAATCAATTGATCTGATAAAAAACTAACCTTTAGGCCTCGTACACACGAGGGGATATGTCCGCTGAAAACGGTCCGATGGACCGTTTCAGCAGACATCTCCGCTCGTGTGTATGGGCTAGCGGACAGATTTCTCCACCCGACAGATTTCAAAGCATGCTTTGAAATCTATCCGGTGGGAATCTGTCCGCCCGACATGTCTGCTGGTTAGTACACTTACCAGCAGACATGTCGTCACCCACCGCCGCCGCGCCGCCGCCGAATGGATTCGGCGCATGCGCGGAAGTGTTTAACTTCCTGGTGCGGTTGACTTGGCGGTGACGTGGCGGCGTCAACGTCACCGCCGCGTCACCGCCACGTCACCGCGCCGTCCGGCGGCGGGGAATTTGATCCGATGGTGTGTACACGCCATCGGATCAAACTCCCGATCGGACATATCCGATGGAAATGGTCCGCGGACCGTTTTCATCGGATATGTCCGATCGTCTGTACGAGGCCTTAGTGTTCCTTTAACCATTAAAATGAATAACTATAATAAAACACACACACATATGATGTATATACTGTAGAGATATATATATATATATATATATATATTTATAGACAAGACTCTCATACTAATTTATATGGTATCATGTGAAAGCAATCAAGTCATATTACTGAACAAGGGTTAATGTGACAATGATCGGTAGCGCTATAAACTAAGGCAGCTCGGGCCCTCTTCACCTCCTCCATCGCTTTTTATCTCTGGATGATGTCTGTGTATTTATTATCCCCCAATGTACACAGCAGAACAGGCTGCAGCTTTATAAATAATCGATAGTCATCATTGTACTGTGGCTCTGAGTAATAGACACAGATGAAGGCTGGAAGATGGATGGGTAGTTATAGTGAAAGAAATAAAGCGCCATCTCTTGACTATCGGGCTGTTTTATGTGATTTGATAACTTAATAGGCAGCTGCCATAATATACATACCTTTCAATGAAAGGGAGGACTGCTATGTTTTCACATGTAAATGGCTGCACTTAGCTATTTACAAGGCAGAGATGCCAACTGCTTCTTTCATCTGGAGAAGAGTCTGCTCAGTTTTCCATTTGCATACCTATATGTAGCGCCCCCCCCCCCCCTATTTGGCGGTGTAATTCAGGTGCCCTGTGCCAGAAAAGGGGCCGGACACCTGAATAGGGGGTGTCAGCGGCGACCATGAATAGATTCATGCAATGAATGAATCTATCTATGGTAAAAGAGCGGTGCAGGAGAGAGTGGGCGTCCCTTATGGACGCACCGCCACTGATGGCCGTCCACCTAAACTGACAGGCCGGGCAAGGAGGGCATTATTCAGAGAAGCAGCCATGAGGCCCATGGTAACTCTGGATTTGCTGCAAAGATCCCAATGCTTTCCGGGTTATCATTGGAAAGCATGGGGAATGACTTGTCATGCAACTTGGATATCCAAAGTTGCATGGCAAGTCGCACAAGTGTAAATAGAGACTAAGACAGATCTAATGGTTAAATGGAATTTGACATGTCGCGCAACTTCGGGTCTCACGAGTCGGATCCCAAGTCGCGGCACTTTATGTTTGTGTTATTTAATAACTATTGTATTTACTATATAAAGGGAAAAAATAACCAAATTTAGCTCCAGTTCACACCAATGTTGTGTGGAAAACGCTGTGATTTCTGTGTGTTTCCCACACCACATTTAAATTGCACTGCCTGGTACAAAATAGCCATACAATACGGTTGCAGTGCATTCCCAAAAATGCTACGTCTTTGGTGCAGATTTGGTGCGATTTTAGCTATTCAAAGTGAATGGCTCAAATCGCACTGCACTAAGTCGCATATGAATTGCACAGAAATGAGGCGTGGTTTCTGTGAACAGAGTGTAAATTGAGGCTTAAAAAAAAACTGCTTCCCTACACGCTGTTATAAAACAAATCAAATAAAAATGCCAACAGAATAGCCAAGGTGATCTCATTTTTTGCCACAATGTTTTGGAAAAAAAGAAACATGCTGTTATTGAGGAGGTAAACAATGGAGCTTGGTAGTTTGGCACTAGATATAGTATTGTACACGTCATACACAAAAGGAGAAGGAGGTGAAGGGGTTAAAATGTATAGGTCACATACAGTGACAGGATGAGGGGTTAATGTGCAGGTTAAGGGAGGTAAAAGGTTTTAATATATGTAGCGCTACCCCCGAAGGAGCCGCTGGATTGTTTTGGTATCTACTCTCTTTCGACTTAGCACACCACTATTAACTTGCTCGAACCCTCCCAGTGACACATTAGATGCCCAGTGAGTGTATTGTGACCTCTGTTGACTGGGGCCACAATAGCAGGAGTATAGCATGAAATAACAATGGAATGACAATATTAACTGCTCCTGGCCGGCCCCTTGGATGAGAAATCACACTTCACACAAGTAGTATATTTAAACCAAAAGAATGAATTTACTTGAGGTAGACTAAAGAGAGTAGATATGGATTTGAATGGCAGGTCAAAAACTTGTTATACAATAGTGTACAATAATACTGCAAGAGCCCTTGCTGAAACCAGTAAATAGCATTAACACAGGCGTCTAATACTAAAGAATGGTACCATTCAATTAAACTAAACAGGCAGTCTATGCTCATGAGCGCCCTCTAGCGGGCAGTTCTGCAGAACAACTAATATCACATTGCGGCCGGATTGGTGCACTTGGTAATTGTAATCCACAAGTAATAGGAGATAAGGTGAAGTTAATTCCAACAAAGTATGGTCAACATCAAACGTTGGTGAGCTGATCGCTAGCCAGCGTCAGTCACTTCGGTACAACCACTATAGATAGTGAAATGGGTATAAGTTCAGACTGAAGGTCAAACAAAGGGGGCGGGAGGACTGTGAGATGGCACTAAAGTGTCTGTCTAAAGGGAGAACTAAGGCTGAGCATGCGTCCTCTCACCCGACAGGCCGATCCACCTGAATTCCTCTCAGAAAGTGTGTCGGTGAATCACTGCTCCACGGTACGAAGATCCTGGACGGGGTATTCCACTGTTTCGATTGTCAGCTGGGCTTCCTCTCTGATCTCCGGACACACAGGCTGGATGCAGGAGTCTTGCTTCCTTCTGGATGGCTGGCATCTCAAGAAATTTAGGCCCAGGCTTCTGGGCCTAGCAGCACGGCTGTCCCTGTCAGCAGCTCCGCAGAGGAGAAAGGCTGGTCCCAGAGAGAGAGAGAAAGCGCCCCTCCCTCTTCTTAAGTAGCCTCTCCCACAAGTCTGTGCAGAGGCGTCACATGGTCCCTCAGGGCAGTGTGTTGTGGGAAATGTAGTCTGTTCTCTCAGGAGAGTCTATGGAGTCCATATCTCCTAGCACTCGCAATGCCACATTGCATTACTTCTTAAAGGTGTTTCAATATATGTACAAACGTGAATATATTTCCAGCATGGGTTCAGGCCTGTCATTAACTCCTGACAGGATGACCCCGCTACATACAGTGGGTGACCGCGATATTGTGTCAATCTCGCTCCCTTTCTCGGCGAGATTGACCACCTGCGAGCCCCATCGCGGGAGCCAGCGCCGAGCTGGCTTGCCGCGATGGAGACAAAGCCGTCATAGAAGCGACGGGGATCCGACGTGGGTCCGGCATGGGTCCCCCCCTCAGGAGCATACCGGGCCCTTAGGTCTGTTATGGGTTGTAAGGAGACCCCCCCTACGCCGAAAAAACGGCGTGGGGGTCCCCCCACAATCCATACCAGACCCGTATCCAAAGCACGCCAGGAGGGGATTGGGGGCGAGCGAGCGCCCCCTCCCCTCCTGAACCGTATCGGGCAGCATGCCCTCAACATGGGGGGGTCAGGTGCTCTGGGGCAGGGGGGCGCACTGCGGCCCCCCAACCCCAGAGCACCCTGTCCCCATGTTGATGAGGACAGGGCCCCTTCCCGACAACCCTGGCCGTTGGTTGTTGGGGTATGCAGGCAGGAGGCTTATCGGAATCTGGGAGCCCCCTTTAATAAGGGGGCCCCCAGATACCAGCCCCCCACCCTAAGTGAATGAGTATGGGGTACATCGTACCCCTACCCATTCACCTGCAAGAAAAGTGTAAACACAAATAAACCACACAGGGTATTGAAATATTTTATTAGTTGGCCGCCGGGGGGGGGGGGGTGTGGTCGCTTTTATAAAAGCGCCCCCCTCCGGCGGGCTTCTTCCGACATCTTCGGCGGGGGGTGGGTCTTCTCCGCTCTCCGGTGGGTCTTCTCCGCTCTCCGGGGGTCTTCTCCGCTCTCCAGGGGTCTTCTCCACTCTCCTGGGTCTTCTCCGCTCTCCGGGGTCTTCTCCTGCTCTCCGCTCTTGATTCGGTGCTCTCCGGTGCCTTCTTTCTCTTCAGGTCTGGCCACCGCTTCTGTCACGTCGTCACGACGCTTCCTCCCGCTGTTATGCCGGGCGCCTATCTTGTGACGTCGCAGTCCCATCATGCTCCGGTAGGTACCACGTGGTACCTACCCACGTGCTACCTACCCACGTGGCACCTACCGGAGCATGATGGGACTGCAACGTCACAAGATAGGCCTATATAAGTCGCTGGGAGCCGCGCGCCCGGCATAACAGTGGGAGAAAGCGTCGTGTTAACATCTGGAGAAGAGAAGAGAAGAAGAAGACAGAAGCGGCGGCCAGTCCTAAAGAGAAAGAAGGCACCGGAGAGCGCTGAATCAAGTGCGGAGAGCGGGAGAAGACCCCGGAGAGCGGAGAAGACCCACCCCCCCGCCAAAGATGTCGGAAGAAGCCCGCCGGAGGGGGG
The DNA here is from genome assembly GCA_029574335.1 of Rana kukunoris. Lineage (NCBI taxonomy): Eukaryota > Metazoa > Chordata > Amphibia > Anura > Ranidae > Rana > Rana kukunoris. The sequence goes on along the minus strand of CM056050.1, from coordinate 575,723,416 downwards.
GGGGGGCGCTTTTATAAAAGCGACCACACACATACCCCCCCGGCAGCCAACTAATAAAATATTTCAATACCCTGTGTGGTTTTTCTTGCAGGTGAATGGGTAGGGGTACGATGTACCCCATACTCATTCACTTAGGGTGGGGGGCTGGTATCTGGGGCCCCCTTATTAAAGGGGGCTCCCAGATTCCGATAAGCCTCCCGCCCACATACCCCGACAACCAACGGCCAGGGTTGTCGGGAAGGGGCCCTGTCCTCATCAACATGGGGACAGGGTGCTCTGGGGTGGGGGGACAGCAGTGCGCCCCCCTGCCCCAGAGCACCTGACCCCTCCATGTTGAGGGCATGCTGCCCGGTATGGCTCAGGAGGGGGGGGGCGCTCGCTCACCCCCACTCCCCCCCTGACCGGCCGGCTGGCGTGCTTTGGATACGGGTCTGGTATGGATTGTGGGGGGACCCCCACGCCGTTTTTTCGGCGTAGGGGGGGTCTCCTTACAACCCATAACAGACCTAAGGGCCCGGTATTCTCCTGAGGGGGGGACCCTTGCCGGATTTTTATTTAAAATCCGGCGGGGACTTGCCCTTCAGGATTCATAACAAACGTCGCCCACGTGTAGAATTGGCGGGAATCCACGTCGGATCCCCGTCGCTTCTATGACGCGCTCGCTGGAATGTGCTTTTACTATTCCAGCGAGTACGAGATGTCGGCAGCCTGTCGCTGAGAATCAGCGCAATGCTGTCGTGCTAATGACACATTCTCGGCGGCAGGCACTGTATATAATTGATATAAATATACAGGTCACATATGGCGATAGGCAGGAGATCATATAGGATAGGAGAGTAGGGGGGCAAAAGCGGTTAAGCCATATTTCATCTGCTGCCATTGATCTGTGCTGTGGTTTGGAGCTAACGATGACTAGTTCCTCTTTCATAACCAAGGAAGGGGGGCCTTTCCAATGTAAACTGTTTACATTTGTGATCACAACAGCCATATGGTACAGAGCCACTCAGACCGACTCTGTACACCATGTCTGGGATCCCAGCAATTAACGGGCACACTGGATGCCCACGTTTGATTTCTGCAGTACCTTCTATAAGCAACACAGCAGAAATAAGCATCCACCTTTTCACTTTTTTTTAGATGTACAGCCATGGCCAAAAGTTTTGACAATGACACAAATATACATTTTTACAAAGTCTGCGGCTTCGGTGTTTTTAGATCTTTTGTCAGATGTTACTATGGTATACCAAAGTATAATTACAAACATTTCATGTGTCAAAGGCTTTTATTGAAAATTAAGTTTATAAAAAGTGTCAATATTTGCAGGGCTGACCCTTCTTTTTCAAGACCTCTGCAATTCACCATGGCATGCCGTCAGTCAACTTCTTGGCTGATGGCAGCCCATTCTTGCTTAATCAATGCTTGGAAATTGTCAGAATTGTTTTTGTTCACCTGCCTCTTGAGGACCACAAGTTCTCAATGAGATTAAGGCCTGGGGAGTTTCCTGGCCATGGACCCAAATTGTCAGGCCCCATACACACGATCGGACATATCCGATGAAAATGGTCCGCGGACCATTTCCATCGGATATGTCCGATCGGGAGTTTGATCCGATGGCGTGTACACACCATCGGATCAAATTCCCCGCCGCCGGACGGCGCGGTGACGTGGCGGTGACGCGGCGGTGACGTTGACGCCGCCGCGTCACCGCCACGTCACCGCACCAGGAAGTAAAACACTTCCGCGCATGCGCCGAATCCATTCGGCAGCGGCGCGGCGGCGGTGGGGGCCGACATGTCTGCTGGTAAGTGTACTAACCAGCAGACATGTCGGGCGGACAGATTCCCACCGGATAGATTTCAAAGCTTGCTTTGAAATCTGTCGGGTGGAGAAATCTGTCCGCTAGCCCATACACACGAGCGGAGATGTCTGCTGAAGCGGTCCATCGGACCGTTTTCAGCGGACATATCCCCTCGTGTGTACGCGGCCTCAAAGTTTTGTTCCCCAAGCCACTTAGTTATCACTTTTGCCTTATGGCAAGGTTCTCCATCATGCTAGTAAAGGCATTGTTCATCACCAAACTGTCCGTGGATGGTTGGGAGAAGTTGCTCTCGGAGAATGTTTTTGTATCATTCTTTATTCATGGATGTGTTCTTAGGCAAAATTGCGAGTGAGCCCCCACTCCCTTGGCTGAGAAGCCACCCCACACATGAATGGTCTCAGGATGCTTTACTGTTGGCATGACCAGGGGAGGGCTGGCAGGGGGGGCAGGGTGGAAATCTCTCCCCAGGCTCGTGACGCTATGCACAGCCACTGGCAGTCACTACCAAATGCTGTTTTTGCAGAGCAGGAATATGCCTGCTGGAGCTCTGTTAACACAGGTCATGGCCGCTGCTCACCTCCCACTGTGCAGCTGTGCTGTGTCAGCTCTGAGGTAGATGGCTGCAGAGCTGAGCTATGTCTCGTCTCACACATAGCTCAGCCTCAGCGCACACCAGCACTGACATCCCCTTCTCTCTCCGCACAGACAGGTGACAGATAGAGCTCATCTGCTCCTTCTTCTGAGTCTGCCTTCTGTGGGCAGTGGACAGGAAGTGCGGACTCTGGTGTATATATGGTCTGTGCGGACTCTGATGTAAGGGGGACCTCTGTGCGGACTCTGATGTAAGGGGAGGCTCTGTGCGGACTCTGATGTAAGGGGGGCCTCTGTGCGGACTCTGATGTAAGGGGGGCCTCTGTGCAGACTTTGATGTAAGGGGAGGCTCTGTGCGGACTCTAATGTAAGGGGGGCCTCTGTGCAGACTCTGATGTAAGGGGGGTCTCTGTGCAGACTCTGATGTAAGGTGGGCCTCTGTGCAGACTCTGATGTAAGGGGAGGCTCTGTGCGGACTCTGATGTAAGGGGAGGCCTCTGTGCGGACTCTGATGTAAGGGGGGCCTCTGTGTGGACTCTGATGTAAGGGGGGCCTGTGTGCGAACTCTGATGTAAGGGGAGGCTCTGTGAAGACTCTTGTGATCATGAAAAATATTAGACTGTTTTCCTCAATCCATCACTTTTCCATGCTCTATGGGCCACTTGACTGGACTTGCCCCCCAGGCCTAAGGCTGCCAGCCCTCCCCTGGGCATGACACAGGACTGATGGCAGCGCTGACCTTTTCTTCTCCGCACAAGGTTTTTTCCGGATGCCCCAAACAATAAGAAAGGGATTTTTTCAGAGGAAATCAGCAGTCCAATCCCTGTACCTTTTGCAAAATATCAGTCGGTTTCCTGGAGAGAAGTGGCTTCTTTGCTGCCCTTATTGACACCAGGCCATCCTCCAAAAGTCTTCACCTCACTGTACCTGTAGATGTTCTCACACCTGCCTGCTGCTATTCCTGAGCAAGCCCTACACTGGTGGTGCCCCGATTCTACAGCCGAATCAACTGTAGGAGACGGTCCTGGCGCTTGCTGGACTTTCTTGGGCGCCCTAAAGCCTTCTTCACAAATGCAGTGGAAACATTTTTTTTATGGGATTAAGTTCATTTTAATGGAAAAGGGGGATTTTGCAATTAATTGCAATTCATCTGATCACTCTTCATAACATTCTGGAGTATATGCAAATTGTCATCATAAAAACGGATGCAGCAGACTTTGTGAAAATTTATATTTGTGTCATTCTCAAAACTTCTGGCCACGGCTGTTGTTTCTTACTACTTACTTCGCACAGCATGGGCCAGATTCAGGTAGATGAGAGTATCTTTCCTCTGGAGTAACGCTTCTCATTTACGTTACTCTGAAGACCCTTTCAGCGCAAGTCCTTTAATTCACATAGCAGTTGCGCGTAAACTTGCGCCAGAGTAACGATAATGCGCTGGCGTAACCCGACGCAAGTGGAAGTGGGTGTGATCATATGTAAATGATGGGCGGAGCCCAGCGCAGAGGCTTACGTTCAGCGCATCATCCACGGAGCATGCGCAGTGAGTGCGGCTCCACTCGCCCCCTTGTGCGCATTCTCACAACTTCCGTCGGCACCACTTCCTGGGAAACGTCAGCGCAATGCGCTCCGCTGAGCGCTTAAAAGCGCTGGCGGAAACGCCATTCCGGCGCAAAAGTATTTCCGCTTCCCCCCACCCCAGGGAAGATACTTTTGTTTGGTGATGGCTGCTCCCGCTACCCCCAGAGAGAGGAGGAACCTGAATTTTAATGCCCAGGAGGTCTCGCTCATCATTTCGGCAATGGAGACGGATAATGCTTTTCTCCATGGCAAAAAAAGCCGGAAGACCAGCCGGGAGAGGAAGCAGGGCATCCTGGAGTCCATTGCTGCCAGGGTCAATGTCTTGGGGTACTCCACCCGGACTGCTGGGGACATACAAAAAAAAATTAATGATCTGCGGCGCAAGGTGAGGGACAAGGTGGCCTCCATCAGGAGGTATGAGAGGGGCACAGGTGGTGGTCCCCCATGTCCTGTCACCCTGACCGCAGAGGAGGAGGTGGTCGCACGCTGCCTGGAGAGGGAGCAGGTGGAGGGGGTCGCAGGCTATGACTCCATGGAGGAAGGCACAAGGACAGGTAAGTGTTTTATAATCCCCTATTTGTTGTTTTGCATTTGGGGGGGGGGGGGTACATGTGCCAAGTGTGTGGGACCACCAACATGTGTCTGCTTTGTGTCATCCACAGATGACGGAGCTGGGCCATCATCTGTCAGCGTGCATTCCACCCCATCCCCCCACGCCATCGTGTGCCCGAGCCACTGGGTGGTGAAGAGGTTGTGGAGGAGGAGAGTGGCCACACCACACCTGCCGAGGTGGTTGTAGAGGATCCTGCTGTGGCAGAGCAGGACTTTACCTTAGTTTTGTCTGTCTCCTCCCCTTCTCCTGGGCCGTCTGTCGTCCCCTCCCCCATCCTTGGAAGCCCCTCAAGGGCGACTCCTTCCCCCCGAGGACAACCATCTTCTGGCCCCAGGAAGGCGACCCAGAAGACCAGGGGGGTGTCTGATGGTGTCCAGGACCAGTTGGCGAGGGATCACGCCAGGCAGACGGAACAGATGGGGGCCATAGTTGGGCACTTACAGAAAGTGTCTGACAGCCTGGGCTCCGTTGCCAACCTCAGCAACGCAGTGCAGGATGTAAGCTGCAACTGCGCTGCAGTGTTCACCACTTTGGGGGAGGTGCAGGGGGATATTCGGCTCCTTACTGCAGCCGTCCAGGCCAACAGTGCTGCCATCCGGGACCAGGGGAGGCTGAGTCGGCGGGCCCAGCATTATCAGGTCACCCGTCAGCTCCGGATGCAGGCCCAGACGAACTCCTACCTTGGACGGATAGCCAGGGCCATGGAGGGCATGCAGGCCACACCTGCCAGGAGTGGCCCACCTGGGGATCAGCCACCTCCAGATGCCCCCCCACCCCCACCCACTCCATCCAGGCAGCTGAGGAGCCAGAGAGGGGCCCCCAGAAGAAGCCCCCGGCATCCCAGATGAGGCCTTTTTTTTTTCTTGTTTTATATTTTTTGTTTGGACATACTCAGGTCATGAGTTTTTTTTTCCTTTTTCTCAGGTTATGAGATTTTGTTTATTTTATTTATCAGGATATGATATTTTTAATTTCTTTTTGTACTGCACACGGTCAGGAGTGCAGGGGACAGTGTGAATGGTGTGTGAATGTGAGGGGGTGGCACTCCTGAAAGTAAGGGGTGTCACCCTCGGCCGTGGTGGTGAAGTTAACCCCACGGCTGTATGAATGACGTGTGAAAGGTGTATGAATGGACAGTGACATCATTGGGGCCTTGACGCGGCGTTACTGCTCCCAACTCCTACATGCTGGACTTGGGCTAATCCAATGCGATGTGTATGTGGTGTGTGTGATCTAGGGACATCAGTGGTGTACACGCGTGCACTGTCTGTGTAATTAATGTTTTGGTTTAGTGTCCAAAGATGCCTACGGCGAGGACCCTCCTGACTGCTCTTCCATCAGCAGACTGGGTGTCCTCTGGCAGGTGGGGACTGTGTGGGTCGGGGGTCAGGTCATCACGTATGTCAATATGCAGGCTTTTTTTCATAGCAAAGTTATGTAGTATGCAACATGCACCGATGATCTGACACACAAAGGTAGGGGAATACAATAGGGTCCCCCCAGACTTATCCAGGCATCGGAAACGGGACTTCAGGAGCCCGAATGTTTGCTCAACCACTGCACGGGTTTTGATGTGTGCTTCATTGTATTTTCTCTCTCCTCTGGTTTGGGGGTTCCGGAAAGGAGTCATTAGATGGGGTCCCAGTGCATATGCAGAGTCACCTGGAAGGGAAAAGACAGGAGAATGTTAGTCATGCATGTGCGACTTCTGTTGTGCATCACGGGAGGGGATAGTCATGCCTGACTCCCTTGTCACTCACCAACCAGCCAGCTGTCCCCATACATGTTCTGGTTAAATTCTGCTGGGATGGGGCTCTGATTGTATATGTAGCTGTCATGGCTGGACCCGGGGTGTTTGGCACGGACGTGCCATATGAGGCGTTGGGCATCAGCTATCACCTGTACGTTGATGGAATGCCAATGCTTCCGATTGCGGTATATGTGCTCTGTGGCACTGGGGGGCTGAAGGGCCACATGTGTGCAATCAATGGCCCCCACAGTGCGAGGGAATCTGGCAATGTTGTAGAAATCTGTCATTGCCTTCAGCCGCAGCTCCTCAGTGGTGGGTCTGATGAACTGGTTGGACATGCGTCTGAGGATTGCAGGGACAACCTGGTGCACACATCTGCTCACAGAGGATTGTGACATCCCAGCCACCACTCCACTTGTACGCTGGAATGATCCACTTGCAAGGAAATGAAGTGTTGCCAGTACCTTCACCAGTGGCTGCACTGCTTGTGAGCGGTGTGTCTTGCTGGTGATGTCATCCTGCAGGGTTGTGGTTAGTTCAAGTATTGCATCTGGGCTGAATCTGAAGAGGCGATACACCTCCTCATCCCCCATGCCAAAGAGGTTCATACGAGTGCGGTATATCCTCTCACGTGGCCGCCTTCTTGGTTCCAGGGGACCCATCAGTAGTTCTAGGACCACAATTGCCCCTGGCATGTTGGCACACAGAGGTGTTGTCCTTGCAAGTGTTGTTGTTCAGCAAGCTCCTATCGTCGGTAACGCTGCTGTAGCTGCTCTCCTGCTGACCTGTGAGCGTCTGGAGTAAAGATAAAGCAGCCTTTTGTAGAAATAACTTTGCGCCGGACGGACCAGATAACTTTGCGCCGGACGGCTGATGCGCCCAGCGAAAATAAGCGCTGACGATACTCTGGCGTCGGAACGTTCCGCCGGTCGCAAATGACCCGTTATTGGGCGCATCTAGTTTGGTGGGTACGGGCACATAGAAACAACGGCGCATCATCACAGTTACGCGGCGCATATCCAAATACTCCAGCGCAAGTGTTCGTGAATCTGGCCCCATGAAAAAAGGGAAGGGTCACTTTAAGTGAACACACAAAAGTAACATATATATATTGCAATACTTTTCTGACTTTTACAATTTTAGGGTGATGAAACCATTGTCTCTGGACATTTGTGCTTTGAGCTACTAGATTTTAGACTACAATTACTGGATGGTAAATTACAGCTTGCATTGGAAACAATTTTCAAAAACAACCAACTGCAGAGATAGAGTTTCCAAAAAACGTTGAGAATATTTTCCACTATTTCCAGTAGTTAGTAATTGATTTTTTCTGTTTACTTAAAATGTTACCATTGTCCTTTGTGTTTGTCACGTTGTATACAAGACCCTCAATTTTGGAGCTATCAACATCTATGTAGGATAAGGGCTGACCTGAGTATATTTATTTATTTATTTATTAAAATGCTTATTGAGAACGCAGTCATACCCAAAGGCCTCGATGCGCTCATAAAAATTGGACAGTCAATGCAGTGCCCAGCGGAACCACACAGAATGTCTAATAGGCATTCTATTCAGTATAATGTGTAGCCAGGTGCTGAGCTACAACAATATGAAGAAGGAGACATTGGGCCAGATTCAGGAACGAGTTACGACGGCGTATCTCCAGATACGCTGTCGTAACTCTGAGTGAGCGGCGTCGTATCTATGCGCCTGATTCTTAGAATCAGTTACGCATAGATTTGTCTTAGTCTCTTACGCCTTCGTATCTTAGTTGCATATTATGCTGACCACTAGGTGGCGTTTCCGTTGATTTACGCGTTGAATATGCAAATGAGCGAGATACGCCGATTCACGAACGTACTTGCGGCCAGGCGTATTTTTTTACGTCGTTTGCGTAAGCGTAAGTCCGGCGTAAAGTTACCCCTGCTTTATGAGGCGTATGTAATGTTAAAGCGGAGTTCCACCCTTAAAACCACTTTCTTTCATCCCATCCAGCATACTGGCGTCAGCGCCAGTATGCTGTTTTTTTTTTTTTTTTAAATCCATGTACTTACTTTATAATAGATCATTTAATTTTGGGCGCACCGCGGTGTATGTCGCCGCTATAAGGCGTCACGCCTTCCGGAAACAGCCAACTAGCGTTCGGCTCTTCTCTGGGCCTACGCACAGACCCAGAAGCTGACTGCGCAGGCGCCGTATATAGCCGCGTCACGCCCTCCGAAAAAAGCCGAACTAGGACCGGCTATTTACGGCGCCTGCGCAGTCAGCTCCTGGGTCTGTGCGCAGGCACCGAGAAGAGCCGAACCCTAGTCGGCTGTTTCCGGAAGGCATGACGCCTTATAGCGGCGACATACACCGCGGTGCGCCCAAAATTAAATGATCTATTATAAAGTAAGTACATGGATTAAAAAAAAAAAAAAACAGCATACTGGCGCTGACGCCAGTATGCTGGATGGGATGAAAGAAAGTGGTTTTAAGGGTGGAACTCCGCTTTAAGTATGGACGTTGGGGAGGCATAGAATTTTCCGACGTTTACGTAGTTTACGTAAAACGTTCGCAAATAGGGCTTTGCGTAAGTTACGTTCACGTCGAAACCAATAAGTAGTTGCGGCGTAATTTTGAGCATGCGCACTGGGATACGTCCACGGACGGCGCATTCGCCGTTCGGAAAAAGCGTCAATTACGTGGGGTCACGATTCATTTACATGGATCACGCCCCCTACCTGCCTATTTTGAATTAGGCGCGGTTACGCCGGCCTATTTACGCTACGCCGCCGTAACTTTGGACGCAAGTGCTTTGTGAATACAGCACTTACCTGTAAAAGTTGCGGAGCCGTAGCGTAAATAGGATACGCTACGCCCGCACAAAGTTACGCTCTTCTACTTGAATCTAGCCGATTGCCTTTTATTCTTCTCTCCCTCTACTGAGATACTAATGTTATACTGCACCATTCTTCTCTGACCAGTAGGGGGAGTGCTAAAATTGGACAGTCAATGCAGTGCCCAGCGGAACCACACATAATGTCTAATAGGCATTCTATCCAGTATAATGTGTAGCCAGGTGCTGAGCTACAACAATATGAAGAAGGAGACATTGCCTTCTATTCTTCTCTCCCTCTATTGAGATACTAATGTTATACTGCACCATTCTTCTCTGACCAGCAGGGGGAGTGCTAATGTCAAGCAAACACAGACTTCTATGCAGAGCGCTGAGAACCCTGGGAGTTGTTTGAGATGGCAGTCATATAATGGGGCCAATTGACTTTCTACACTACAAATCCCAATAGGCACTGTGCAGTAGGGGAAATGAGAGATGATTTTTATTAAACAGGCTGTGAGGCGGCATACACACGTACGAGAACCTCGACGGGCGGAACACATCGTTCCGCCCGTCGAGGTTCTCGGCCGGCCGTCGAAATCGGCGACCCGCCCGTCGGGAATGGCAACCAGCCATTCATCCAGGCAGGCCGTCGAGCAAATAGAGAGCCTGCTCTCTATTCGCTCGACGGGATTCCCGACGGGCGGGGCGAGCCAGGAGCGTACACACGGCCGAGGTTCTCGCTGGAATGCAGCTTCCAGCGAGAACCTCGGTCGTGTGTACGCCGCCTGAAAGTTCTCTCACTTGGTGCTGAAAAAGTTAGAGAGAGAACACCTCTGTCTGAATATTCGCCTGCTAGTAGGAGACACTCTGAGGGGAACCAGGCACAGCCCACATCACAGCGCCTACACCTCTGCCACAAGAAGTCTACTCACCCACTGCTTCCCACCACTGATCACCAGAGGCCTTCGGAAAGAGACCTAAAGGGCCCCCCTTCTACAGCAAGAAGTCATCGCAGCATCCCGGAGACTGGTAAGAGTGCTATTCACCTATTGCTGATACTGCTAGCAGGGTCTGAGCCACTGACAATTAATAATCACAATCAATTCCCTCACCCATTCACTAAATCCTACTAAAGGTTTAGTAAAAATTATTTAAACTAATTAAAATAAATTAAGTACTGACGCATCTAATCACCTATTTGGGTAGAATGTGCAACCAGCTGCATCAAAAAATTCTCAAGTGCGCTGTCCAAAGAAAAGATAATATATATCCAATTATGGTTAATTCATTTCAGAGGCAGACCTACAGGGGTCACAGGGGTCGCACTTGCGACCCGGCCCCATGCTGTAGGGGGCCCGTGTGGCCCCCATGTATGCCTGAAAGTTTGGAGCAGCGGGGCGACTGCATATGGGACCAAGCTTCCCGATCCTCTGCCGAACAAAAAACAAAAGTGCATAACACAGTATATAAAGTGCAAAAGTCTATATACAGGGGGTCCCAGACTTACGAACGGGTTAGGGACTTTAGATTTGTTCTTATGTCAAAAATGTTCGTAAGTCGGAACGACATGTGCAGAACGGCAATTACTGTACGCCATTTTCCGATGTTTTCTGATGTTCCGTCGAATGGCTGCGCATGCGCAGATCGGTAGATAAGTAGTTTCCGATGTTTTCCGATGTTCCGTTGAATGTACCCGCCGTTGAAAATGACTGAAAATGGCCGCGCATTCGCAGAACGGCAGATACATCTCGTTCATAAGTAGGAGTTTTTCGTAAGTCGGGTATTACAGTATAATGTGCAAAAAAAATGTGCAAGAAATAATGCTCAGTCCATAATCCTCCACAGTCCCCTTTCTTAATGTGGAAAATATTAATGTGCACCACCACAAAGAGGTGTTCCCGAAACCTCTTCATCACAAATAGTTAACAGAGCTTTTTATTAGATATCCGGATCTCACAAATAGATCAAAAAACGTCTTGCTGCTCTGCAAGCCAAATATGCCACGATCCAAAGCGTGAGAACTCCAACCCCTGGAACCCATAAGCCAAAATACACTCCAAAGAGGGAATTTAAATACTAGTGGAGGTCCAAACAGTGTAGTATTTTACTCCCCAAAAAATTAAAACAATAAAAATGCACTTACAGGATGCATAATCTTAAACGGCGTGTAGTTCAAAACAGCCAGCATGTCTGAGCTTTCACCCATCTCGCACGCCTAATGTTCGCATGGTCCGTCCAACGCACTGCAGGCCACACGGACAAGAGAGGAGATAGACAGCACATTTGGTCACACAAATATAATGCTTTACCTTATAGGTTTGGCATATTTTGGTGCAGCGATAGACATTCAATTTGATGATTTTCCAGTCATTCAGAGAACAGATAAGGTGGCTACTCATTCCCTTCTGTAAATGCCATTAAGTGTCTGATTTCAGCCATGAGGACTGTATAACAGTTGTGATACGAAGCCCCAGTTCCGGTGTTGTTACACAAGGCTACTTACTGTGTTTGAAGATTTCAGCCTGATTGCCAGAACATTAGACCTCATCATCAATGCCTCTTATCTTGGTTAATTTGTTGTCCTATGGTTCACAAGCTTAGGCTAAGGCTGGTTATAGGTGTTTTGTTTTTTTCATTCAGCCAGTAGGCTGAACAAAAAAATACACTGATCCTGCTGATCTATGGATCCGGCTGGTCATAGGCGTGCACACAGGGTGTGCCAGGTGTGCCTGGGCACAGCCTAATCACCCCATGTGCATTAGCACTATCAAGGGACCCACCAGGTGGGTGGTTGGGGATGCCAGTGGTCAGTGTAAATGCCCCCATTATATTAAAGGCTAGGTTCAACAGTAAGAACACGGTACACCGTATTTAGGGTGTAACGTAATAAGCTCCCAATCAACTATTTCCCACCACCAGAGACTCCTTTCTGTGACAGCAGGCGGCATTCATTTGTGTTTGAGATTTGGGGTGCACACCCTAATGTAATAGGCTGCACACACCTATGCCGCTGGTCAAGAAAAGTTTTCCAAACTGTCCGTTTGACAGAAGTCAACCTAACAATTGACTTATGACCTAACAAACAACTTCTGTTAAACAGGGAGGGTCACAAACGAATCGAAATTCTGTCTGTCTCTGCCAAACCAGCTGAATTTCAATTAGTCTATGGCCAGAAACGGGGAGGGAAAGGGAAACCAAGGATGGACCCAATTCGGACTTTATCGGCACAGTAAACAATAGAGATATATAGACATAATTTTAATAGAAAAAAGGCACATACATAATAAAAAAAAGGGACATGACAATTAAAAATCATACATATAAGATACATATAATATGATAAGAGCCCTGAGTGCATCAACGCGTTTCGCCATAGGGCTTCTTCAGGATGCAATTCAGCATACAGTGATTGCAAAAGCAGAGAGAGGGTCTCACTCTCTTGCTACTCACTCAAGTCTTGATCGGCAGATGGCCAATGACGATATCCAATATAGGAACGAGATTAAACCATCCAAAGAGAGCATGTTGCTGGCAAAGCGAGGTCAAGAAAGCCGGTGATTCCTAGATGAGAAACGCAAATAACTCCAGGTAGGCATGTGCAAAAGTGAAAAATTCGTTTCGTTTCGTTTCGTTTCAATTCGTCACTTAATAAATTTCGTTAAGTTAGGTTCGTTACATGTGTTGAATTCGTTTTCGGAATTCGTTCGTTTTCGACTGAATTTCGAAAAATACAGTCGAAATCGAAAATATTTCGACCGTTTTTCGAATTCGTTCGTTTTCGACCGAATTTCGAAAAAATCGGTCGAAATCGAAAATATTTCAACCAGATTAGAAAACAAATAGTCTCTTTTCTAATAGAATTTTTTTCGAATTAAATTCGAATTTTTTTTTTTTTTTCGAATTCCGATCGAATTTAGTCCGCGGGTATTCGATTCGGAATTCGAAAAAAAAAAAATTCGATTTCGACTTTTTTTTTTTTTCGAAATTCGGTCGAAAATGAACGAATTCGGAAAACGGTCGAAATTTTTCGTTATTATAGCAATTCGGAAATTCGTATGCATCCGAATGTCCGAATAATGGAAAATTCGTCCGAATTTCGATTCGGAACGAAACGAAATGCACATGCCTAACTCCAGGAGGAAGCTAGACACAGGGGAAAATAGGTACACGACAACTAGCCCTCAAAGAAGGAACCAGGGAAATATAGAGATGTATTTCAAAATGGTGCACTGAGTCAGTTGGCTAAACTCCATGCAATCATAGGAGTATCTTATATACAAAGCCAAATCAGTAGTAGATTCACAGACTGGTTGTATCAAAGTAATCCCCTGGGAGCGAGCAAACAGCTCTGCACTTTTTTTTATCATTATTGTTTAGGGATGAGGCAATTGTGAGTGCTGTTTTCTTAATATTCTATAGTTTATGGCCAGCTTAAGTCCCTGTTATGCTGTTATTTTAGTATTATTTGATTTGGTTTGATATAAGGAAATCCTTAATAGACTTTTGCGATCATTTGCCTTTTGCGATCAACAGTCAATGTTTGGTCCCTATTTACTTGGCACTAGTCAATGTTATAAATTTGAGTTTTATTCCCCTTGTGAAAACACATGAATAAATTGTTAAGGCAATTAAAGCTAAAGCTGTCCATACAAAACAAGCTTTTCGCCCTAATGTTCCTATGATAACTTCATCAGAACATTATTTCTTGTCATAATTAAAAGAGTTGTAAAGGAAAAACAAATTTCACCTTAATGCAATCTATGCATTAATATGAAAAAACATCTGATGATGCCGGCCCCCCCGAGCCTCCGTTTTACTTACCTGACCCCTCGAAAGTCCCGCGCTTGGTCCCGAGATCCTCTTCGCCACTCAGTCTGGCTGCTGATTGCCTAGAGCGGATGGATTGAGAGCAGCGCAGCCATTGGCTGGCGCTGCTGTCAATCACATCCAGTGACGCAGCATGCCGAGGGGCAGGGCCGAGTGATACAGTGAGCGGCTATGGCCGCACGCTGTATCACGGGAGTGAGCCCGCAAATCACCATGCAAGCTCTTTTGCATGAATGTGGTAAGTTCTTGCGGGGAGGACCAGAGACAGCCGCCGAGGGACCCCAGAAGACGTGGATCGGGGGCACTCTGTGCAAAACGAACTGCACCATGAAGGTAAGTATGACATATTTTAAAGAAAAAAAAAATCCTTTAGTAACCCTTTAAGTCAACAAATCTTGTTGGAAAACCCTTAAAATGTTGAATGGAATCCCAGACATATTAAAGGAGTTGTAAAGGTTCCTGTTCCTGAAAAAACATCTAAAATCAGGCCCCCGTTTTACTTACCTGAGCCCTGGAAAGTCCCGCATCACGAACGGGCTGGATCTTTGCCTGTGGTTCTCGGATCTTCGTTGGATAGATTGATAGCAGAGCAGCCATTGGCTCCCGCTGCTGTCAATCTAATCCAATGACGCGGGGCCAAGTCCTGCACTCGGCGGCGGCTATAGACGGTGAATGCAAGACGTGGGAGTGCGCCTGCAAGGTAACCCCCTTGAAAGAGCGCTTCCCAGAGGCGGTTATCTGAGGCGGGGAGAAGCTGAGAGGGACGCCGGGGGACCCCAGAAAACACTGTTCGGGGCCACTCTGTGAAAAACGAGCTGCACAGTGGAGGTAAGTATGACATGTTTATATTTAAAAAATAAAAAATAAATCTAACCTATAGTATCACTTTGAGGCTAAAGTTTAGGTATGTTTTTTTGGACAAATGTAATATGCATGTGCCATACCTGTGTGATCTCCCTGGAAGTTGGAAATTGCTGTGCTTTTTTTTTTTCTTCAAAATTGTCTGTTTTTTTATTTCTAGCGCAAAAAATAAAAACTGCAGAGGTGATCAAATACTACCAAAAGAAATCTCTATTTGTGGGAACAAAAGGGACATACGTTTTGTTTGGGTACAGCGTCATATGACTGCGCAATTGTCAGTGCAAATAACGCATCGCTGTGTCAAAAATGGCCTGGTCATGGAGGGGGGTAAATCTTCCGGCGGTCAAGTGGTTAAACTGGTTTAATTACAATATTAGGCTATACAATATTAATTACAATATGTATGAGTCTTCTTCAGTGCCGACCCTGACCTCCCCGGGGCCCTAACCAAACAAGCATGTCACATTAAATTTGAGACGCGGGTGGCTGCCGAAAATGACATGTCACATTAAAGTTGAGAAGTGGGGGGGAGCGCTGCCGACAATGACATGTCACGATAAAGATTGAAGTTGAGAAGCGGGGGCGGGGGGGGGGGTGTTCTGCTGTCAGAAATGACATCTTACATTAAAGTGAGAAGCGGGTGCTGACTTCTTACCTCTTCTCCCATGCAGCCAGTGAGTTGAGAAGCGGGTTGAGGGACCGAAAATGACTTCTCACCAGGTGGGGCCTCTAGTAATTTGGGAGGGCCAAAACGCAGCTTTGCAGGGCCCTAAGCCGCTTGCATATAGTGAGCCAATAGGGCGGATCTTGCGCGAAAACCACATTTATTGTTAGAATTTTTTTTGTATGAGAAACATTTTCCATTCTGCTTTGAATTTCCTCACCACTGCAGTGGAAAACGAATGTTGATTTCACCCCACTAACCATTAAAATCAAACAAACGTTCCGAAAACAAAAATTCTAATGGTTTATGACCAGACAAAGTGGAAGTCTGCAGAGATCTCTTACATATGACTACGCACAACCACCAACGTCACAAATTTAGATACGCACCTTGACAGCGATAATGTCTGAGGAGAACCTGGCCCTCTGCCACCATGTGTGCCCTCCCTTGTCACAACAGAATCTGGAAAACAAATAAAGACAACCTGAATTTATTAGAAAATATGACTCTAATTATTTCTGCAGAGTTTATTTACAGAAAAGGGATTACGCCAGCTGCCATCCGTAAAAAACAAACAAAAAAAACAAAACAACAAAAACCACACAATTAAAAATGATGTTGTATATTGTTTCATTTTCCCGTGGTGCATGAGTTGTGTCGCAGCGCCGTGACTTCTTTCACCCGCTGTATTTCTATCCGAAGATCTCAATATGATCTTTACGAGTCCAAATAAAGTGTAACACCTTATCTCGTTTGTTCTGCAGAGACGACACTCTCCGTAAATCTCAGTGACTTTTATAACTCTACAGGAACATTTTCTAAACTTGTTAAGTGAGAGCTGCACTACTTTCCTCCTTGTTTAAGACATTATTAGAGTCATTACAGAACAGCGGCGTGCGCACGGTCATGTACAAATGTAGAAATTGCTGGAATTAGATGGAGCTGAGTGTCCAAAACCAACTAAAATACAATAAAAATGTTGTTAAAAGATAATCTATAGTATGTTGGAAATTCATATTAATGTAAACAGTTTACTGTAATTAAAGCCCATTTATACTTTCAGTTTAACTAGATAAATACATTGCAGGTGCACCAAAACAGAAAGGCCGCGTACACACGATCAGTCCATCCGATGAGAAGAGTCTGATGTGCCTACACACCATCGGTTAAAAAAACGATCGTGTTAGAACGTGGTGACGTTTACGTGTTTTAACACAACGACGTGCTGAAAAAAAGTTCAGTGCTTCCAAGCATGCGTCAACTTGATTCTGAGCATGCGCGGCCTTTTAACCTATGCTTATACTAACGATCGGTTTTGACCCATCGGTCAGGCGTCCATCGGTCAAATTTTAAAGCAAGTTCTCTTTTTTTGGGCCGAAGGATAACTGACCGCTGGGGCCCACACACGATCGGTTTGGACCGACGAATCCGGCCCTCCAGGCCATTTCATGTGGCCCTCACACCCCCCTTGTCTCCGACACCACCTGATCTCAGCAGGACAGGACTCCTCCACCAGATTCTGCACTTCTCTGTCCAGCTCTCCTGGCAGAAGCACAAGGCGGGGGGGTGCACTGATGTAAGGGATAGTGGTGGGGATGCTCAACTTCTTATGGTGGGGGGGCTCTTGACATCTAATGTAAGGGGGGTGGGGTGCTGATACAACCATAATGCTGATGTGGCCCGCAAGGAAATGCAGTGTGACACCCCTGCTTTAAGGTATTATTTTTTTGTATGTAGTGTTGGGGGTAGATCAGTGCAGTTCCTTGACTTGAAGAAATGTATTCCTTTTAAAGCTCACACATTGCTTGTTAAAAAAAATATATATATATATATATATATATATATAGGGATGTCCCGATACCGATACTAGTATCGGTATCGGTACCGATACCGAGCATTTCCCCGAGTACTTGTACTTGGGGAAAATGCTCCGATGCCTCACCCGATACCTGGGAAGGCAGGGGAGTTGCAAGTCTTCTCTCCTCCGTGCTCAGTGCTGTCTTCCCCCTGTGCTGTTGTCTTCCCCCCGTGCTGTTGTCTTCCCCCCATGCTGTTGTCTTCCCCCCGTGCTGTTGCCTTCCCCCCGTGCTGTTGTCTTCCCCCCATGCTGTTCTCTTCCCCCCGTGCTGTTGTCTTCCCCCCATGCTGTTGTCTTCCCCCCGTGCTGTTGTCTTTCCCCCATGCTGTTTTTCCCCCGTCTGTGCAGCTCTCTCACCTCCCCCTGTCCGTCCGTGCAGTTCTCTCTCCTCTCCCCCCGTCCGTCTGTGCCGTTCTCTCTCCTCCCCTGTCCGTCCGTGCCGTTCTCTCTCCAACCCCCCATCCGTCCATGCAGTTCTCTCTCCAACCCCCCCCCCCCGTCCATGCAGTTCTCTCTCCAACCCCCACCCCGCCGCATTGCTCGGGACCCAGTGCGCGTGCCCGCGATGTCTGTAAACACACAGATCCATGTCCTGTCAGCGGTGAGGAGACCAATGTGTGTTCCCAGTACAGAGGAACACACATCGGTCTCCTCCCCTTGTAAGTCCCCTCCCCCTACAGTTAGAACACACTTTAGGAAACATATTAACCCCTAGTGTTAACCCCTTCCCTGCCAGTCACATTTACACAGTGAACAGTGCAGTTTTATAGCACTAATCGCTGTATAAATGTGAATGGTCCCAAAAACATGTCAAAAGTGTCCGATATGTCCGCCACAATGTCACGGTCAAAATAAAAACAGCAAATCGCCGCCATTACTAGTAAAAAAATAAAAATAAATGCCATAAAACTATCCCCTATTTTGTAGACGCTATGGCCCAGATTCACAGAGCGATTACGCCTGCGCAACTGGTGTTGCGCGTGCGTAAGTCTAAATGTGCGCGTGCGTTTAGATGCGCGCGATTCAGAAAACGATTTACGCCAGAAATCTACTTTTTTTTGTCCGGCGTAATTTCGTTAGACAGACGCATCCGTCCGCGCAAAAATGCGCTAGACACACCATTGATTTGCTAGTCAAATATGCTAATGAGGGAGTTGCGGGGATCCACAAAAAAACGCAGTTGCTGCGCAGGCTACGCGATGTGCGCAACAGCAAAATGTCCTGTCTAAAGTTAGAGCACCTAAAAGCTGGTCTAAATTTTGAAAAAACGTCTACATCTCACAGAAAGCAACACCGTTACTGAGGAGCAGACCACACACACGTGTTGCACTACAATTTGACTGCCAACATGCCAGGGGCATCGTCGCTCATAGCTGCACTAGTGAATTTAGATGACCAAAGAAGGAGGAGGGCACAGAGGATGGCCCGGAGGATGGCACGGGAGAGGGTATACCGCACACGCATAGACCTCTTTGGCATGAGTGATTCTGAGGTGTATCGCATCTTCAGATTCCCCCCTCATGCCATCCTGGAATTAACCACAACCCTGCAGGAGGACATCACCAGCCCAACACATGACACCACCCATGACACCCATGACAGCTACATATACAATCAGAGCCCCATCCCCACAGATTGCGAACAGAACATGTATGGGGACAGCTGGCTGGTTGGTGAGTGACATGGGTGGCAGGCATGACTGTCCCCTCCCGTGATGCACACATCACAAGTGGCACATGCACTACTAACATCCTCCTGTCTTTTCCCTTCAAGGTGACTCTGCATATGCACTGGTACCCCATCTCATGACCCCATCTCATGCCAGCTCACATTATGCATCTTTGCACGTTAAACACACACATTAATCATGGCACAATGAGAATGCATGCATGCACACCACTGTGGTCCCTAGCACACACACCCCACATCCTCATCACATTGGATTGGCACCAGTCCACCATGCAGGACTTGTGAGCTGCAACGCCACGCCACGGCTCCAATTATGTCACTGTACATTCATACACCATTCACACAGACCTGGGGATCACTTCTCCACCACAAATGAGGGTGACACCCCTTTTCCCGCAGGAATATCACCCCCACATTCCAAAATCATACACAAACAGAACCAAAAAAATTAAATAAATGACGAGCAAAAAAAAAAAATGCCCAGCAAAAATATAATTTAAACAAAATAACAACAAACAAAACACATAAAAGACAAAAATCACTCTGCAAAACAGTCCCCAAATATCTCAAAGACACGTCACAAACAAACAAAAGCACCTTGCTGTATAGGGAGGGATACAAAGGGATGTATTTTGCAAAGGAAGTGCATTTGTGTGTGTCTATTTATGCTGTCTGCGTAGTTCACAAAGTTGCCCTAGTCCATTTCCAATTTCACTGATTGCGCCGCTCCCGAGTTGTGAGCATGCGCACAGCGGAGCTGACCATGGTCTCCTTCAAGCGCGCATGCGCGAGCCGGCCGGCCCTTCATTTGCATGGGGTCACGGCTCATTTCAATGTAACACGCCCACGTCCCTCCCAATTTGTATTACTCCTCCTTACGCCTCTGGAAAAAACCTTACGCTTGCGCAATTTCCTGCGCAAAAGCTACGTGAATCGGGGGATTGCGCGGCTAGATGGCGCAAGTCTAACGTAATGGCGGTGCGCTACGCCGGACCGATAATGCGCCGATGTACGTGAATCTGGGCCTATAACTTTTGCATAAACCAATCAAAAAAGCTTATTGCAAATTTGTTTTAACAAAAATATGTAGAAGAATATGTATCGGCCTAAACTGAGGACATTTTTATTTATTTTTTAAATTGTGATATTTATTAAATCAAAAAGTAAAAAATATTGTGTTTTTTTTTCAAAATTGTCACTTTTTTTTGTTTATAGCGCAAAAAATAAAAACCGCAGAGGTGATCAAATTCCACCAAACGAAAGCTCTATTTGTGGGGGAAAAAACATAATGATTTAATTTGGGTGCAGTGTTGCATGACCGCGCAATTGTCATTCAAAGTGTGACAGCGCTGAAAATGAAAAATTGCTCTGGGCAGGAAGGGGGTAAAAATGCATGTATGGAAGTGGTTAAATACCACCAAAAGAAAGCTCTTATTGTGTGAACAAATTTATACAAATTTAGCTTGGGTGCAGTGTTGCATGACCGTGCAATCGTCAAGTGCGGCATCGCTGAAAGCTGAAAATTGGCCTGAGGGAGGAGGGGGGTAATCATGCCCGCTATCGAATTGGGTATTTTTACAGAAAAAAACAAGATTTAATACCATTTTAACAAACATTATTTTAGGTATTCATTGCTGTCTGTGTCCAAACTGAGGTATAGAAATGGATTTGGGCATATTCGGGATCCTAGTCCCAACCTACCTGCCCGATCCCGCCAGGAAGCCTACACTGCACTGCCTGTGATTAGGGGTATGCATTGTCAGCTTACTGCCAAACATGGAGCTATAGGTCGTGATGTGTTGTTACTAATGCGAATACATCAAAAAACATTACCTATATCAGTGCTGAGAAAAATGAAGTTCAATGCTTCCGAGCATGCGTCAACTTGATTCTGAGCATGCGTGGATTTTTGACAGATGGATTTCCCCACAGACGATCGTTTTTTCTATCGTTTTTTTAAGAAAATTTTAAAACAGGTTCTATTTTTTTTCACCGATGGGCAAAAAAACTATAGGACCCACACACGATCGGTTCGTCCGATGTAAACGGTCCATCGGTTTGTTTTCATCAGACGAACTGATCGTGTGTACAGGGCATAAGTCTATATTCAAGCCTAAGGGCTGGAGAGTATCCAACTGAAAAATACATTGGGCCAGATTCAGAGTTAGGCTGGTGTATCAGTGATACTCCAGCCTAACTGTCACTTTGAGTCGGCGTTTTTGTTTTCTGTAACCAGAAAACAAGAAACGCCGGGTTAGAGTTCCTATACGAGCGGCGTAATTGTATTTCGCCGTCGTATCGGAACTTCAATTTTAAAAATGGCGCTCGGGGCGTTCCCGCTGATTAATGCCGAGAATATGTTAATCAGCGGGAATCGGAAATTCACGATCGTATTCGGGCCCGACGCAGTGACGTTCCGACGTTTCCGTAAGTGATACGCGGCGTAAAGAAAAAACAGCCCCCTAGTGGAGTATCCTATGTTAAGTATGGCCGTCGTCATCGCGTCGAGTTTACAAATTTTCACGTCGTTTGCGTAAAACGTCCGTGAATGGGGATTGACGTCATTGACGTTCCCTGACAGAATTTGGAGCATGCGCACTGACAGTCGACGCATGCGCAATACGTTCGCCACGGGATCACGCATAGTTAACATAATACACGCCCCCTACCCGCCCAATTTGAATTCCGCCGGAATTCAAACGTTACTCCAAAGTAAAGAAGCGCCCATCTACCTGAATCTGGCCCATTGTGTTTCATTTTGAGATATCTTAATCTTTTTATTTTCGCCTCTCCAGTGTCCCTTAATTTTATTAATCCCATAAAAAGTCATGCATGTGGGGTCTCTGTTATGTTAATCCCTGAAGTGTCTTGAAACATTAGGCTTATTAATTATATTTTTTATGGTGGTTATTTGTTCACGGATCCTGACATGTAACTCTTCTAGTTGTTCTTTCAACATATTGTTTTTGACAAGGGCATTCAATGACATACGTCACATGGGTACATTTGCATGTTGTTGTATTCTGATCCATTTGCCAGGGAGGTGAAATTCACTTTTTTCTTATTAGTTTTTTTACTCACCCTACAAGGGAGACAGGTGCCGCATTTAAAAGAAACCTTAAAGCGGAGTTCCACCCTTAAAACCACTTGGTTTCATCCCATCCAGCATACTGGCGTCAGCGCCAGTATGCTGTTTTTTTTGTTTTTTTATGCATGTACTTACTTTATAATAAATCATTTAATTCCGTGCGCACCGCGGTATGTCGCCGCTATAAGGCGTCACGCCTTCCGGAAACAGCCGATTAGCGTTCGGCTCTTCTCGGCGCCTGCGCACAGACCCAGGAGCTGACTGTGCAGGCGCCGTAAATAGCCGGTCCTAGTTCGGGTTTTTTCGGAGGGCGTGACGCGGCTATATACGGCGCCTGCGCAGTCAGCTCCTGGGTCTGTGCGCAGGCGCCGAGAAGAGCCGAACACTAATCGGCTGTTTCCGGAAGGCGTGACGCCTTATAGCGGCGACATACCGCGGTGCGCACGGAATTAAATGATTTATTATAAAGTAAGTACATGCATTAAAAAAAAAAAAAAACAGCATACTGGCGCTGACGCCAGTATGCTGGATGGGATGAAACCAAGTGGTTTTAAGGGTGGAACTCCGCTTTAAGGTGTTTTAAGATTCTGATCTGCTTTGGGGGTCCATAGCATTGTGCACAAGTCGATTTCTAAGATGTGGTGCCCTTCTATAGATAAAAGAAGGCCTAATGGGCATTATGGTTTTCAACGCTTTATCTGATTGTAAAATAGGCCAATGTTTCTTTATAATGTTTTCCAAAGCTTTATACTGTATATTGTATCCTGTTAGGAAGGCCATATCATTATGTTGTTTCTTCTTTTTCTAATTTTTTGGTACATCTTCTGTCTTGAGATTTCTATTCATTTTCTTCACCTTTTCTTTCAGTGCCAACAAATGAATGAATGAATGAATGAATGAGAAACTTATATAGCGCAGCACATGCGAACTAAATCGCCTCTGGGCGCTTGTTGTTCCTGTCCCCTTTGATATCAAAAGAGATGTGTTTTGATCTTTCTTCTGAATGCTAAGTGATTCTCCTCCAACCAAATGCTGGTTGGTAAAGCATTCCATAGTTTGGGACCTTGGACCGCGAATCTTCTATCTCCTTTGGACTTGTAGTTGGCTTTTGGAATCTGAAGCAGGTTTTGATTGGTGGATCGCAACACGCGATTGGGATTGTGAGCTTTTATTTTATCGCATAAATAATGGGGCGCATTCCCATAGATACATCTATGCGTTAGACAGAGTGCTTTAAAAGCAATTCTGTATTTTACTGGAAGCCAGTGAAGGTGAGCTTGAATCCCAGGGTTTTTTCCCCGTCACAAGTCTGGCGGCCGTGTTCTGAACGACTTGCAGCCGAGCGATTTGGTACTTCGGGAGTCCGAGGTAAAGAGCATTTGCATAGTCCAATCTGGAGTTAACAATTGCTCCCACCACGACCGCTAAGTCTTCTTTGGGGATGAAAGGAGGAAGTCTGCGTAGTAGGCGCAGCAGATGGTGGGATCCACTGACTACTGACCCTATTTGTGCGTCCATTGTCATATAGGAGTCAAAAATTACCCCTAGACCTTTGACTTTAGCGCTAGGGGAGATGATTTTGCCCAGAATGGGCGGGGGTGTCCATGTTGTTGCCGTTTGAAACAGGAGAAGTTCTGTTTTCGCTCCGTTGAGTTTAAGATAACTCTTTGTCATCCAGTCCTCTATCAAAGAGAGGGATGTCTCTAGATTGAGGTGGTGATCCTTTTTGTTGCTAATGCGGAAATACAGTTGCGTGTCGTCTGCACATGAGTGATAAAGCAGTTTTTGGCTGCTGATAATCTCAAAAAGAGGGCGAAGATAGATGTTAAACAGCACCGGTGATAGAGGCGATCCTTGAGGGACTCCGCACGATACTGTGCGTTTCTCAGAAGTGAAAGGTCATAACTTCATTGTTTGAGATCGGTTTTCCAAAAACGAGGAGAACCAAGATAAATCGCCTTCTGCGACAATAAAAGTTTGTGGTCTACCATGTCGAAAGCTGCGCTTAGGTCCAACAGAACCAGAAGACAAGATTCTCCTTCATCTGCGGCCTCGAGAGCGTCATCCCATATTTTGAGCAATGTGGTTTCTGTCCCGTGTCCGGGCCAGAAACCCGATTGAAATGGATCAAGTAGCTTGTGGGTATCTAGATGCTGTTGCAGCTGTTGTACCACTACTTTTACCATTATCTTTGAGAGTACATTTAGGCCAGTTATGGGACGGCGGTGGAGTGGGTCCTTAGGGTCTAGGGTGGGTTTCTTCAGGAAAGGTTGGATTACGCCCTCTTTCAACTGTGAGGGCACTAAGCCTTCCTTGAAAGACTGGTTAATAAGCTGCGTGAGTGGAGGCGCCAGGATGTCGGCGCATTCCTTCATCAGTTTAGTGGGGATGATATCATTGGGCACAGTGCCATTACGCAAAGTACCAATGATATTATTTGTGGCCTCGATGGAGATGGGCATCAGGGTGAACTTACCTGATCGTGGTGAATTACTGTGGGTATTGTCAGAAAAATTGCGGGGGGGCTTGTTTTGCCGAATGCTTTCACGGATTCCCTCGATTTTATTAATGAAGTAATCCAATAATTCATTGCAAAACTCTTGTGTGTCCGAATTGGGGGCTTCAAGACATCCTGGTTTCATGGTCTGAGTGACCATCTTGAAGAGTTCGCGTGGGCGGTTTAGGGCACTGTTGATAGCCTGGGAAAAATAATTTTTCTTGGCTTGGAAGATTCTTTATGGTATTTACTTGTCATTGCCTTGTAGATGGAGAGGTTTACCTCTGAAGAGCTTCTTTTCCAGGCAGCTTCCGCCCTTCTGCGCTCTTGCTTCAGTAACGACAGCTGGTTGTTAAACCAGCCGCCGTTGTTTTTCCTGATGCAGGTTTTGTGTTTTGGCGCTACTAAGTAGTAGTAGGGCTAAGTTTATGGCCTCTAGTGTTTCTACGACCGTTTGATACGGCTGAATTGTTCTCCTTACTGTGGTTTTGAAGAGTTCCGAGTGGAGCTTCTTCTGACATCTAGTCCAGTGTTTTGGCACTGGCCTAGAAGTTTTTGTTGCGGTAGGGATTTTGGAAATAATGAATTTAATTGCATGGTGATCAGTCAATGGCAATGGTTCATTTTCCAAATGTCTGAAAATAAGATCGAGTGTGTGACCTGAAGCATGTGTAGACCCACATACTAGTTGCTGTAGCCCTAAACCTTCCAGGTGGTCAATACAAGCGTCGGCAACAGGGTCTTGTGGGGAGTTGGCCCAGAGGTTGAAATCCCCGAGCAGCAAAAGGTGTTTTCTGTTGAGGGTGTAAGTGGAGATGAACTCTGTCAATGATGGTAGCAGCTGCGATTTTGGGCCAGGTGGCCTATAGCAGAGCAGAATGTGGACGGTCTCTTTTGAATTGAGTTGCAGTTGCAGAGTAAGGGTTTCCATGAATGGAAGAGGGTTTTGAAGTACTGGTTTGGTGATCGCTAGGTGAGTCTTGTGGATCACCGCCAGGCCTCCTCCTCTTTGCCCTATTCGGTTTTCCGTTATAATACAGTAGTTTTCTGGCACCAGTTCTCCTAGAATGGTGTTACAGTCGGCTGTGAGCCAGCTCTCTGTAATGAAGAGGCAGTCTAGATCGTATTATAGAATGAAATCGTGGATTTCTAGACGGTGTTTTACTGCCGATCTTGTGTTGATCAAAATACAAGATATGTGCTTAGGCTGGGGTAAATGGCTAAGATTTTTGATAGTCGATCGTCAATCGATTTTCAATAGTTGCTCAATTCATAGGGCTTTTTTGGTGATGGCTGGCAGTATTGCTGCAAATCGCCTCAGACCGCAAATGGTTTCTGTGGAATATTGCAGGTTAGCCATAGTCGCCAAACACCTGGTGGGGGGGGGGGGTTCAAGGGTGATGGAGGAAAGATTAGCTAAATCTTCTCTCTAGCTTGGTCCAGAGGAAGGCAAAAAAAAACCTGGCCGGGCAGTGACCAATATGCTGTGGCAGGGAAAAAAATTACTTCCTGACCCCTAGAGAGGCGATCGGACGAACCCTGGATCAAGTGCTGTTTGGGTAGCGAAGGGGGCGAGTGGGGATGGGTTGTTGGGTGTACCAAGATGGCCGCCGAACAAGGAGCAGGACCCAGGCTAGGGGTTGTCAGCTGGGTAGATCAGTGATGTCGGGGGAGGCTGGAAACTGGTGGCCAGCAGAAGGGATGGTGTCCTTCAGGGGTGGGGGGGTTTAGGCCGTTTGACAGTGATTGCCAGGCGTGGGAAGCGGCGCAACGCTGGCACGGATGTCCCGAGAGACCACCAAAAAGGCGATAACTGCGGCAAGGAGGTGGTGGGGGGGGGGTGCCTTGGATGGGGGTGGCTAATGGCTGGCGGTGTGGGGGGGTAAACGAGCTGGCCGTTGCTCCGCTATGTTTTAGGCCCCCGCCGCGGGTTGTCCTGAAAAGGACGGCCGCAAACGGGCCTGAGTAAGGTGGATAGCCTTGAGAGTCAGGGGCTTACCTTGTGGTGCCAGTAGGGAGAGAAGGAGGCTAAGGTGGAAGGGAGAAGCGCTGGTCCTTGAGGTGTTTGTGGCAGGGGAGCTGGTGGGACCCTGCCTGTCTGGGCCAAGGAGCCACACGTCCTACTACTAGGAGCGCGCGACGATTACTGTCTGGGACCAGTTCTAGCCCTGGGAAGCTGAAAAACCTGTGGCAGGGGAGTTGGTAGAACCCTGCCTGTTTGGACCCAGGAGCCACACGTCCTACTGCTAGGAGCGTGCGCCGATTACTAACTGGGACCAGTTCTAGCCCTAGTGCCACCTAGTGTTCAGTCAGAGGGATTGCTAGCCTAGAAAGAAAACCAATCTCTCTTCTTATATCCTTTTTCCACAAACTTGTTTATGATAATGTTTTCTTGGGTATCATAATCATTAACATTGTTACAGTTTCTGTATACTCTCATCAGCTGTCCCTTTGGGATATTACCTTCTAGTATTAATAAATCCGTTGTCCTTATACAGTTGTAAGTCTAGGTGATCAATCGTTTGTTTGTCCCATGTGCCAGAAAATGTAATACCATAGGCCTTTTGTTTTATTTAATCGAAAAAACTCTGCAATTCAACTTCTGTTCCTTTTCAAACAATCACAATATCACCAATATACCTACGGTACAATTTAAGATTAATCCTTTGTACACTATGGATTTGATTTATGACATTTCATATTTATTACGATGATCATTGTCAAAATTGTACAAATATTAAAGAATGGGGGGGGGGGGGGTCATCTATACCGACGAGAACAGTCCTTCACTTTCCGGAAATTTACTCTCACTTTTAGTTATGTCTTTGCGTTATACAAGAATAGAAATGGTTTATGTTTGTGGAGCTGTTAAAAAAATATATCTGTGTACATAAAAAAAGAATGTATGGGGAAAAATGTTCTATACTAGATGGAGCAGTTACAATTCCCAACCCTTGATATGATCAGACACTCATTCAGTTGCTAATTAATACAAATCGTCTGTTGAAAATGCTAATTATGTGGAGCATGCTCTCTCCATTCTAATTATGTACACAAGGGACAATGACCCAAGTTTTTTATCCATCCGGCGCAGGTTCTCAGCCATGCTGGTTATCTCTCGGTGGAGTAATTAAACACCTAGCACAGCTGTTTCCTGCAAGAGGTCTGCTGACACCTGCTCTGTGTACGGCGCGTCCTTCACTTTGGTTTTCATTGTTTCTTCTGTATTTTTAGGTTTTAGATTTAGGTCATCCTTATCACTGAACTAAGTTTAACCCGACTAAAGCCTCCACGTGAGATTTAGGTTAAATTGGTTTATTCAAGAAAAGCACTGACACGTGCAGGTGATGATGTGCAACGGGACGTGACATTCGACAACAAATCAACTCTTTGCTGACTTGACTATAGAAAACTGAGATCAACCTTGCGTTACATATTACTCAACCATTACATAGATACAAGCACACTGTGGGGGTTATTTACGAAAGGAAAATCTACTTTGCACTACAAGTGTAAAGTGCACTTGAAATTGCACTAAAAGTGCACTTGGGGGGGGGGGTAGATCTGAAATGAGGAGAAGCGCTGCTGATTTTATTATCCAATCATGTGCAAACTAAAATGCTGTTTTTTATTTTCTTTGCATGTCCCCCTCAGATTTACAGCAACTGCGCTTCCAAGTGGACTTTGAACTTGTAGTTTGCACTTGTAGTGCAAAGTGGATTTGTCTTTAGTAAATAACCCCCTTTGTGTACTGAATCATTCCTGGAGCTCTCTGAGTCCCATTCAATGTACTGTGATAGTATCACATAAAACATGCTAAAGGTGTGAAAAGATGGTATTTTTTATGATAACTGGGATACTTTATACATAGAACCAGTGCGAGTTTTATCCTTTTGTCTAGGTTTACATCCGTGCATGCTGCGCTTGATGCGTTTTTCAGGTTCGTTTTGCGGAGAGTTTTTTTAACGGTGGCAGTGGCGGTAGTGGCGGGCATTGGATCTGCATTGGAGGGCATTGTTTTTTATTTATTCAAATGGAAATGGTCATAAATAGCATCGGTGATAATGTGAATCATTTCTGCAATACTTTTGCTATATACTTATATTTTTATTATTTAACTATGGCTATGCATTTATGTATTACTGCCCAAAAGTTTTCTTACACTGGAAGAATATTTTCTTCCCCATCCAAAATGATAACACATTTTGCGCTACTTACAGAAATAATCTTATTACATTTAGATGATACAGAAGTACAACATTTTCATTAACGTTTCTTACTGGTAGCAGCAAAAATAATTTCCCTTCTTTAACAGAATAAAAAAAAAATTCTATTAAAATGTAGATTCAGGAAGTTGATTGTTTCTGAAAGATATGATGAAATACAATGACTTCAAATAATACATTTAATTCCTTTATTAATATTTGTTAAGATTATTAAATATATTGGCCCGAGGTGCCATGATAAATGTCAGTTTGCATTACACATGAATGTCAAATTTCAAACAATTTTAACCCTGTTTAGTGAGTTTAAAGTTTCAAAAATGTAAATATGTACAGTGAGAGAAAAAAGTATTTGATCCCCTGCTGATTTTGTATGTTTGCCCACTCACAAGAAATGATCAGTCTATAATTTTAATTGTCGGTTTATTTTAACAGTGAGAGACAGAATAACAACACAACTATCCAGAAAAATGTATTTCAAAAAAGTTATAAATTGATTTGCATTTTAATGAGTGAAATACTTTTTTGACCCCTTCGCAAAACATGACTTAGTGGCAAAACCACAAAGGTCTTGTTGGCAATCACAAAGGTCAGATGTTTCTTGTAGTTGGCCACCAGAATTGCACACATTTTAGGAGGGATTTTGTCCCACTCCTCTTTGCAGATCCTCTCTAAGTCATTAAGGGTTCGACGTTGACAATTAGTATCTCGAACCTTCAGCTTCCTCCACATATTTTCTATGGGATTAAGGTCTGGAGACTGGCTAGGTCACTCCAGGACCTTAATGTGTTTCTCCTTGAGCCACTCCTTTGTTGCCTTGGCCGTGTGTTTTGGGTCATTGTCATGCTGGAATACCTATCCTCAACCCATTTTCAATGCCCTGGCTGAGCGAAGGAGGTTCTCATCCAAGATTTGAGGGTACATGGTCACATCCCTATGATGCTGTGAAGTTGTTCCACCTCCATGTTTGATGTTGGGGATGGTGTTCTCGGGGTCATAGGCAGCATTCCTCCTCCTCCAAACACGGCAAGTTGAGTTGATGCCAAAGAGCTTGATGTTGGTCTCATCTGACCAGGGCCGGCCCTGCCATGGGACATTATGGTACCATTGTACCAGGCGGCATTTTCAGGGGAGCGGCAGTTTGCCGCCCGCCATTCCCATTTCGCCTCCTCCGCTGAGAGGCTAATTGCCACCAAGGTCAGTGTATAGTGTAAATGCAGGAGGCTCCCCCCCTTCCTTATATCCCGAGTCTAGTCATGTGACCCCTGAGCCCGCCTCCCTGTATTCTCCACCCCCTCTCTCCTCCTCTCCCCCCTCCCTTTCTCCCCCCACTCCTCTCCCCCTCACCACTCCTCTCCCCCCTCTCCTCTCCCTCTCCCCCTCCCAGATCCTCTTTATATTCCCCCCATCCCAGGTCCTCTTTATACTCCTACATACATGTATAGTGTCATTACAGGTCCTCTTTATACTTCTATACATGTAAACAACCACAACAGGTCCTCCTTATACTCCTATATACATGTATAGAGACATGACAGGTCATCTATGGTTACCATGTCATGATATAAATTAATGGATATGGGGGGCATTTTGGTGGGCGTGATTTTTTTGGGGGGGGGCAGCATTTTATTCTTGGTACCAGGCAGCACAATGTCTTGGGCCAGCACTGCATCTGACCACAACACTCTTACTTAGTTCTCCCCTTCAGAATTATTCAGATGTTCATTAGCAAACTTCATACGGGCCTTAACATGTGCTTTCTTGAGCAGGGGGACCTTGCAGGCGCTGCAGAATTTCAGTCCTTCACGGCGCAGTGTGTTACCAATTGCAGAGCAGAGCCCCAGTGAGTGACTGTGAACTTGAAGTACACTGTATAGTGTGTACGGACTGATCTGTCCTCAGACTCCTCACATGTGTGATCTCATGATCGTATCAAGCACATTGCCTGAATATAAAGGTCTCTCCCTACCTCCCCCTCTCCTCTCCCCCCTCCTCTTCATACCTCCCCCTCTCTTCTCCCCCTCCTCCCCTCCTTTCTCCTCCTCTCCTCTCCCCTCTCCTCTTTCCCCCCTCCTCTCCCCCTCCTCCTCTCCTCTCCTCTCCCCCCTCTTCCTCCTCTCCCCCCTCTCCTCTCCCCCTCTATCCTCCCCGCTCTCTCCTCCTTCCTCTCCACCCCCTCTTTCCTCCTCTCCCCCCTATCCACTCCCCCTCCCCTTCTCCCCCATATCCTCTCCCCTCACCCCTCCTCTCCCCTCACCCCTCCTCTCCTCTCCCCCTCCCCCTCCAGGGTCTCTTTATATCCCCCCCCTCCCAGGTCCTTTTTATACTCCTACATACATGTATAGTGCCATGACAGGTCCTCTTTATTCTTTTATACATGTAAACAACCACAACAGGTCCTCCTTATACTCCTATATACACGTATAGAGCCATAACAGGTCCTCTATGGTTATCATGATATAAAATAATGGATGTGGGGGGCATTTTGGTGGGCATGATTTTTGGGGGGGGGGGGGGGGGGCAGCATTTCATTCTTGGTACCAGGCAGCACAATGTCTTGGGCCGGCACTGCATCTGACCACAACACTCTTACCCAGTTCTCCTCTGAATCATTTAGATGTTTATTAGCAACCTTCATACGGGCCTGTACATGTGCTTTCTTGAGCAGGGGGGCCTTGCAGGTGCTGCAGAATTTCAGTCCTTCACGGCGCAGTGTGTTACCAATTGTTTTCTTGGTGACTATGGTTCCAACTGCCTTGAGATCATTGACAAGATTCTCCCATGTAGTTTTGGTCTGATTGCTCACCGTCCTCATGATCATTGAAACTCCACGAGGTGAGACCTTGCATGGAGCCCCAGACCGAGGGAGATTGACAGTTATTTTGTGTTTCTTCCATTTGCGAATAATCACACCAGCTGTTGTCACTCTTTCACCAAGCTGCCTAACGATGCTCTTGTAGCCCATTCCAGCCTTGTGTCTACAATCTTGTCACTGACATCCTTGGACAGCTCTTTGGTCTTGGCCATGGTGGAGAGATTGGAATCTGGGAGCCAGAAATCTTACTGATTGATAGGGGATCAAATACTTATTTCACTCATTAAAATGCAAATCAATTTATAACTTTTTTGAAATGTGTTTTTCTGCATATTGTTATTATTCTGCCTCTCACTGTTAAAATAAACCTACCATTAAAATTATAAACTGATCATTTCTTCAGTGTACAAATGTAAAAAATCAGCAGGGGATTAAATACTTTTTCCCTTCACTGTATATCATGCCTGATAATTTGTAGATATACCCAGTTGTTTACTTAAAATGAAAGCTTAATTTGTACACTTATTTTTTTATGGTGATATATTATACATTATACATATAATGGAGCTGGAAAAGTACACTGAATAAAGTGGAGTTCCACCCAGGAAAATAGATATATTTTTTTTTATACTCACCCGAAATACCTGTTGCTATGCGGAAGTCCGTAATCTGCCTCTTCCGTAGCCGCGGCCCGTCTTCTTCTTCATCTTCTCCTAGTGAATGGGGTGCGCTGCTTTCTGGGAACTGTGTGTGTTCCCAGAGAGCAGTCGCTCATTCACAAGTCGGCGCGAGACTCGCGCATGCGCAGTAGCAAATGGGCAGTGAAGCCATAAGGCTTCACTGCCTGTTTCCCTTAGTGTGAATGGCGGTATGGGACCTGCACCGATCGAGGTATCGGCATCGGGGGGGACATCAGCGTGGGCAAGTAGGACAGGTAAGTGTCCTTATTAAAAGTCAGCAGCTACACTGTTAGTAGCTGCTGACTTTAACCACTTCCTTACCACGTCATTGTGAAATGACGGCGGCAGGAACCCCTCCTCGATCCGGGAGGACGTCATATGACGTCCTTTGTTCCCGGCAAACATCCTGCACGCGTGCCCGATGGCCGTGATTGCCGCCGGGCACCCGCAATCACGGCAGGAGTGTGGATCTGTGTGTTTAAACACACAGATCCACCTCCTGTCAGCGGTGAGGAGACTGATGTGTGTTCCCAGTACAGAGGAACACACATCGGTCTCCTCCCCCTGTGAGTCCCCTCCCCCCTACAGTTAGAACACACATGAGGGAACATTTTAACCCCTTCAGCGCCACCTAGTGTTAACCCCCTTCCCTGCCAGTCACATTTACACAGTAATCAGTGCAGTTTTATAGCACTAATCGCTGTGTAAATGTGAATGGTCCCAAAACGTGTCAAAAGTGTCGCCGCAATGTCACGGTCACAAAAAAAAACGCAGATCGCCGCCATTACTAGTAAAAAAATAAAATAAAAATGCCATAAATCTATCACCTATTTTGTAGACAGTATAACTTTTGCGCAAACCAATCAATATACGATTATTGTGTTTTTTTTTTACCAAAAATACGTCGAAAAATACGTATCAGTCTAAACTGAGGGGAATTTTTTTTTTTTTTAAATTGTGATATTTATTAAATAAAAGAGTAAAAAATATTGTGTTTTTTATTAAATTGTCGCTCTTCTTTTGTTTATAGCGCAAAAAATAAAAACCGCAGAGATGATCAAATACCACCAAAAGAAAGCTCTATTTGTGTGGGGAAAAACCATAAAGATTTAATTTGGGTACAGTGTTGCATGACCGCGCAATTGTCATTCAAATTGCAACAGCGCTGAAAACTAAAAATTGGTCTGGGCAGGAAGGGGGTGAAAATGCCCTGAATGGAAGGGGTTAAAAAAAAATTGCGGGTGGAATCCCACTTTTTTAATTGGAAAAAACAACTTTATTGAAGAGTACATGCATGGTACATGAATCGATATAAACCATTGTGACCAAAAGAAAAGTAATACATACATAGACACATTGGATTACCTGAGTGACATAAAAGTATAGACCCAGCGGAGGTGTAGCCAGCGCACATAATAAAAGAGAAAAGGAAAAAAAAAAAACGGGGGTACAAAAAGGGGAAAGGGAAAGGGGGGGGAGTTAAGCGATAAGCACATCATGCAAACGTCTCGCCATCCGCCAACCATCTGCCCCAGACCTTTTCATACTTAAGCGGACACCCTCTATGGACATAAATCAGTTTCTTATATGGGAGGGCGTCATTGACTTCTTTTTTCCAGCACTGAATTGTGGGGGGTAGGGCCTGCATCCAAACACGGGCCACCACCTTTCTCGCCAAGAAGAGCGTCTCATGTAGAATGGTACGCAGGTGTTTATCAGCATCTAATTCCGGCAGCAGACCGAGTAGGCACATCTTTGGGTCTAGAGTAGCAGGAGAGCCCATCTCGTCGTGCAGGAAGTGTATCACTTGCATCCAGTTATGCTTGGATAACTGGGCAGGACCATAGAAGGTGGAATCCCACTTTAATATATAAGTCAACACTCTGCCATGCAATATTTTAAATTGCAGGGAAATTTCATGATACACTATAACAAACAACAAAAATGTAAAAAGAAATATAGAAAGCAGATGGACCCAGGTACTTAGAGTGGAGATCTCATTGCGCGGAACCTGGCCTTGGGGCGGCTGGGAGAGCAATCCGGCCCTGCAGTCAATGCCCCTTCGGACCAAAATCCATGGAAAAGTCAGATGGAAGTCCGATCGTGTGTATGAGGTTTTAGAGGGGCCACAGCTGGTTGACCAAGGAACTCACCAAGAGATTCCCTGAGACACTGAATGATCTGTCAGGTGGCCTAGCCATCCTACTTCAATCTAAACCTAAAATATGGGTTTTCAGTGCAATGACCCGTCAAAGAACAGAAAACGAAGGGTAGTCGTAAACAGGACATATTCTAAATAGAACAAGGTTTGCAGTTTTGTTCCACAAGAATAAATCTTTTTATTACTGATCTGATGGATGGAATAGTAATTAATGTAACTTTTTTTTGCTGATGAGACAAAATTATGAAAAATTAAAACTGGGCAGGAGAATAATACATTGCAACAAAATGGCAACATGGGCGGTTAAGTAGCAGATGAGATTTAATGTTGATAAATTTAAGGCTCTGGCATTGACCTCTATATACTAAATGGAAGATGGCTGGGAAAGACAAACCTACAAGGACTTGGCAATAATGATTAACAGTAAACTAAACCATGGTTGCCATCAAGCACAAGATGTAATGGCAAATAAAATCTTCATATGTATACATGAGGAGATATACATTAGAAAGTGTAACAATGACCTTATAAACATATCACCTGTAAAATTTACATGGAGTTTCAGGTACGGCAATATAATAAAGATGTTTTGAAAGGCTACAAATGTGTAAATACACTAAAGCCCTGTACACATGTCCGGGATCCCGACGGAAAAACCGAGAACCTGCTTGCTTGGTACTTTTCCCTGTGTACACACCAGAGACTTTTTCGTCAGGAAAACTGCGGGAAGAGCTTTGGCCTGGAATCCCAGCCATGTATATGCTCCCTTGCGAGGAAAAACTGTGAGGAAGCATACACACGGACGGTTTTCCCGGCCAAAAGCTCTCTTGGCAGTTTTCCTGGCAGGAAAACCGGTCATGTGTACAAGGCTTAAAGTTGTTGTAAAGGAAAATATTTTTTTGCCTAAAATTAATGTCTGCAAGGTAAACAGACAGAATAGTGTAATGATTCTGTTAAAAAACTAGTAAATACCTATTAAATTCCTTCATCTATATCACCTCCGGCGTTCTAGTTTCTTTTTTCTCATTCACTTCCAGGTTTGCGGCGCTCGTTCATGTAAGAACTACATTTCCCAGTATGCATTGCGGCACGCCCAGTAATTCACACCTCCTTGAAGTCTCTAAGGCCGCGTACACACGATCGAACATGTCCGCTGAAACTGGTTCGCAGACCAGTTTCAGCGGACATGTTCGATCGTGTGTACGGCCTATCGGACCGTTTTCCGGCGGACAAAAGTTTCCAAACAGGCTTAGAAACCTGTCCGCTGGAAACCTGTCCGTCGGACATGTTCGATGGTTAGTACACAAAATCATCGGACCACAATCCAGCGCATGCTCAGAATCAAGTCGACGCATGCTTGGAAGCATTGAACTTCGTTTTTTCATCATGTCGTTGTGTTCTATGTCACTGCGTTCTGGTCCGAGTGGATTTTGGTCCGATTGTGTGTACGCACATCAGACCAACAGACCACTTCAGCCTGGTCTGATGAAAACGGTCCGTCGGATGTTTAATCGGACATGTCTGATCGTGTGTACGCAGCCTAACACCTAGAGAGCGTCCTGCCGCACAGATGTTGGAGGGGACAAGCACGTCACTGACCACAGCAGTAAAGCCTCCCTTCACGGTGGTGAGTAACAATCAGACAAGCAGGAAGTGAACAGAACAGAGAAGAAATAGAGCAACTTCTGAGCAAAAACGAACAATGGGGAAGTGAAAAGAGGAATGTCTGCAAGTAAAGGATGCTTGTTATGAAAAAAAAATGTTTTCCTTTACAACCCCTTTAAGGCTGGCCATAGACTGCCTAAATATCGGACAATTCTTCAGGAATTGGCTGAAATCAAAGCCATGGGTGGCCCTCAGAGATGAAACAATCTTGTAGATCCTGGTCCCTGGTCAGTTCTTGGTTCACAAACATCGCCGATCAAAAAATATATTGTAAAATATTCTCTGTGTGTTGTAGCCATCATAGCATACAATTAATGTGTACAAATGTGTTTATCCCAAACTAAAATGTCTAAATTACAAATAACAAGAAATTGTAATAGGAAAGAAATGCAAAATTGCAAAAAGTTTATTGATGCACACAGCGCTAAAAACCAGGATGAATACCCCCAGACCAAAATCAACACAGTGTAATTAAAATAATGACAACGTTGTCAACCCCCTTTAAATGTCACCCATGGAACCATATGCTATACTTGTAAATAGATCGATGTGTGACATTTAAAGGGGTTTGACAACATTGTGAGAGTTTTTGGTCTGAGAGTGTCCATCCTGTTTTTAGTATTGTGTGCTTCAATAAACGTTCTTTAATTTTGTATTTATCCCTTGTTATCCGACTCAGATCAGCCCCCTGCAACAACCCTATCACTTTGTGACTGGCTATAGAGTTAAAATGATATAGTCTAAAAGGGAATAGGAGACTGAGGAAATGCTGCCACCTACTTGCAGCAGACTGATAATATAATCCACCCAGATTGCAGCTGTCAGCCTAGGCACAATCATTTAAAGCAAGGGTCTCAAACTGGTGGCCCTCCAGCTGTTTTGCGAAAACTACAAGTCCCATCATGCCTCTGCCTGTGGGAGTAATTTCTTAAAAAATAACAAACATATTATACTTACCCGCCCTGTGCAGTGGTTTTGCACAGAGCAGCCTAGATCCTCCTCTTCTTAGGTCTCTCTTCAGGGATTGTGGCCCCTCCCTCCTGCCCCCACAGCAAGTGGCTTGCTATGGGGGCACCAGAGCCATGCCTCAGCTCCATGTGTCCATTTAGACATAGAGCCACAGTTCAGTCCTGCCCCCTCTCTCTCCTGATTGGCCAACTGACTTGTATTGACAGCAGCCGGAGCCAATGGCACTGCTGCTGTGTCTCAGCCAAACAGGAGGGAGAGTCCCAGACAGCCGAGGCACTTGTGCACATCACTGGATAGAGATGGGGCTCAGATAAGTATTAGGGGGGCTGCTGCACACAGAAGGTTTTTTTTTATCTTAATGGATAAAATCAATTAAGATAAAAACCTTCTGCATTTACATTTTCTACATCTAAACTCTGATGGAATTCATCGGAATTTCCGATGAAAAAACTCTGATGGGGCTACACACGATCGGAAAATCTGATCGTGTGTATAGGGCATAAGTTCTGTTCCTGTGTCAGCTCTCAGAGCTCTCCTCACTGATGTAACATCAGAATTCCACACCCTTCTTTTCAGATCCCAGAGATCCTGTGTAAATTCTGCACTTTGAATGGCTGTAGGGGAAATATGCTGTATATAAACATGCACAACTTATGTAGGGAGGATTTGTTTCATCTCTGTATATCACCTGAGGCAAGTCACTTCACTGAGTGTATGTAATGCTGCCTACACATCATGGGAAATTCCGACAAGAAAACCGTGGATTTTTTTTCGACTGAATTTTGTCTCAAACTTGTGTTGCATACACACGGTTACACAAATGTTGTCTGAAATTCTGACCATCAAGAACGCGGTGATGTACAACACTATGATGAGCTGAGAAAAATGAAGTTCAATTGATTCCGAGCAAGCGTTTTTCTTTGTGCGTCAAAATTTCCGACAAGAACATTTCCCGTCGGAAAATTTGAGAATTCCGACAGAAAATGTCCGATGGAGCCTACACACGGACGGAATTTCCGACCAAAAGCTCACATCAAACTTTTCTTGTCGGAATTTCCGATCGGCATAACTAGAGCCCAAGCTGCTTTTTAATTATTAAACATTTTTTTTGTTAAAATGTACTGTTGCCATACATATGCTGCAAATTTACTGATAGGTCCAATTTAAAATGTGAAATGCCCAGCACAGGGAAGAATATCAAAGGCAAAATCAATAATGATATGATAAAAAGGTTTAGATGATTTTATCATATCCAATGGCAGCCAAATGGTAATCACAGTGGATAGTATGGAAATGTGATCACCCCGGCATTAATCTGAAAGGCTGACATCTATGGGCTCAGAGCCCCTGTATTGTATGTGATTTATAAAAGTGGAAACCCTGCATTAGAAAGACATGTGCTTTATGATTTGATGAAACACACTCATCCGTGTTTGTTATTCTCTTCTAGTGTACTGCAGGCTGGAACCCCACAGAATCACCCATTGCTAGGAATCTGTTCTAATGTATCAGAAGAAGAAAAATGTGATTATTATGTATTTTATGTCACTCTCCAAAGCAGTAAATTTGGCATAATGCGTTTGTGGTTTTTTTTTTGCAGAATATTTTTTTATTTTACAGACAGTTTCTAGAATAATTTTACGTTCACAGAGACAACTGAATGTTTTTTTTTTAGGTAAATGTAAGATTCTTCCATTAGGCTTCATTCACATGGGTAAATGCGTATTTTCTGCATTGAATGCAGGTTCCTGAGGCGGAACTAGCAGAACATCCTGCCTAAAATACGTAACTAAAGTAATTGCGTTACAGAATTTAGATGCATACAATTCTTCCTATTACTTTATGTGTGAAATCTGCGAATATGAACAATCTCCGGATGCAGCTGCATCCTGCTTTTTTTATGTGCATGCACATTTCTGTTTGTATAACCCAATTGATTCCTATACAGCTCCTATTCCTCTACAGCTCAATTTCTAAGGACTACATATCCCATGGTACCTTGCTGCCTGCACGCAGTGAATCCTGTCCTAAAGCTCCTCATAACGGCACCTCCGTAGCTCAGAAGGCAGGTTCTGTGAAATGCGTGACACAGCAGTGTCTACTCCCAGGGAATAGTGAATACAAGTAACAGAATTCAAGGAAGAATTTCAGGAAGTATTCGAGGAAGTAACTGTGTGGAGATCTTCACAAAGTATGTTTAAAAACTTCAATATCATTCATGTTAATAAAAATAGGCTAGATTCCCTTCATATTTAATGCCAAGCATATTCTTTACTTTCCAAACATCATATATGTTTACTTATATACAGAGCAGATTCTGTCTTAGGGCTTCCGGCACTCGTTCTGTTTTTTGTATTTTCGGATGTTTGTTCTTTTGAGTTTTTTGGATTTTCCTTTCTTATTTTCCGATTCAGTTCCACATTTTTGAATTTCCAAATTTCAAATTTTCAAACTTTCAATTTCCGGATTTTGGAATTTCTGAATTTCCGTACTTTCGAGTTTATGAATTTACAAATTCCGAATTTTCAATATTCTGAAT
Organism: Rana kukunoris; assembly: GCA_029574335.1. Taxonomy (NCBI): domain Eukaryota; kingdom Metazoa; phylum Chordata; class Amphibia; order Anura; family Ranidae; genus Rana; species Rana kukunoris. Next base: position 575,683,705 of record CM056050.1, on the reverse strand, counting down.
TTTCGAATTTTCGAATTTACAAATTCAGAATTTACAACTTCCGAATTTTCCAATTAATGAATTTACGAATTCCGAATTTTTGAATTTACGGTTTCCCAATGTTCGAATTTACGAATTACGAATTTTCGAATTTATACATTTTCAAATTTCCTAAAATAAAAGAATAAAAAAATAAATAAAAATAAAACGAAAACAAACAAATTTTTCGCCAGTGCACATGTCTATTCACTTTTATTCTTTTTGTGATATGGAATACTTATCAGCTATTACTATGCACCAATATGTGCTCTGATACCTACTTTGTATATGTATGAACTACACTGTGCATGTTTTTGATGTGTGTCTTATTCCATTATTCTACAATTATGTATGTACGTATTGCAGTTTACTATGTTGTCTGCAAATAAATATGGTTTTGCAAAATTACTTTTGATTTAGCTATGTCTGTTACGTGCCTCACACAAAGTCCCCCAAAAAATTCAACCTTTAACCTAATATTTAGGAATGGAGGTGTCACCATGTGTGCTTCATTTAAAGTCCCAAAACCTTCTTGTTTAAAAGACTTGAGACTGGAATGGAGGTTCACCTTCAAGCAGGACAATGCCCCTAAATATACAGCCCAATAGAATGGTTTCGATCAAAGCATATTCATGTGTTAGAATGGCCCAGTCAAAGTCCAAACCTAAATCCAATTGAGAATCTGTGGCATGACTTGAAAATTGCTGTTCAGATGCTCTCCATCCAATCTGACAGAGCTTGAGCTATTTTGCAAAGAAGAATGGGCCACAATGTCTCTAGATGTACAAAGCTGGTAGAGATATCCCCAAAAAGACTTGCAGCTGTAATTGCAGTGAAAGGTGATTCTACAAAGTATTGACTCAGGGGGGCTGAAAACAAATGTACCCCACAATTTTCACATATTTATTTGTAAAACACTTTGAAAACCATTTCTCATTTTCCTTCCACTTCACAATTATGTTGGTCTATCACATAAAATCCCAATAAACTACATTTACCTTTTTGGTTGTAACATGACAAAATGTGGAAAATGTCAAGGGGTATGAACACTTTTTCAAGGCACTGTTCCTGTTCCAGGATCCCGTAGTGTCCTCACCAGAGCCGATTCTTCAACCTGCTTGGTGTCCAGGCGCCAGCATCTTAATTAAGGAAACTAGCAGTGAAGCCTTGCATCTTCACAGCTGGTTTGCAACTATGCATGTGAGAACTATGCTGTGCTTTGCAATTGGTTCCGTAGTTTTCTGGGACCTGTGATTGGTCCATGAAGGCTGTGGAGGAAAGAGGAGGGCTGAACTTCAAGTGAGGGAGCAGGTACCTATCAAAATCAGAGGATTGAGTGGATGATGATGAGGTAACTTCCTGGCAAACTCACATGAGAGAGCTGTGCACAATATCATAAGCCTAGGCTAATGAATGACCAGACAAGAAACACGAAGTGGGTTGTATAAGGTATTTACTGGCAGAAAATAATGTTTTAATATAGAAAGTTAAAACTTTTTGCGATTCGGCACTACGTTACTTTAACTGACAATTGCGCGATCGTGCAAAGTTTTGCGCTATAAACAAAAATAGAATGACAATTTAAAAAAAATAATCTATATTTTTTACTTTTTGCTATAATAAATATCCCCCAAAAATATATATAAAAAAAAAACGTTTTATTTTCTTAGTTTAGGCCGATACGTATTCTTCTATATATTTTTTGTAAAAAAAAAACCGCAATAAGCGTATATTTATTGGTTTGCGCAAAAGTTATAGCGTCTACAAAATAGGGGATAGAATTATGGCGTTTTTATTATTCGTTTTTTTTACTAGTAATGGTGGCGATCTGCGATTTTTATTGTGACTGCCACATTATCGGACACTTTTGACAAATTGTTGAGACCATTGACATTTTTACAGCGATCAGTGCTATAAAAATGCACTGATTACTGTGAAAATGACACTGGCAGTGAAGGGGTTAACCACTAGGTGGCACTAAAGAGATTAGGTGTGCCCTAAGGAGTACTTCTAACTGCAGGGGGGTGGTGGGCTGTGTGTGACTATCACAGTGATCACCGCTTCCGACTACAGGAAGCTGTGGTCACTGTCCTGTCACTAGGAAGACTGGGGAAATGCTTGTTTACATAAGCATATCCCCCTTCTTCCTCACTGTGAAATGAACGCGGGTATGCCTGCGGACATCGAGCCCGTGGGCGCGCATCCACAATACCGCTTCTTAAATGGGACGTATATATACGTCCTTTTGACGGCCGTGCCATTCTGCCGACGTATATATGTGTGCAGCGGTCGGCAAGCAGTTAAAGGGGAGTTCCACCCACAATTTCACTTTTTAAATATAAATACCCCTGTAATACACAAGCTTAATGTATTCTAGTAAAATTAGTCTGTAAACGAAGGTCCGTTTTGTTATAGCATTTAGATCGTTTAAAATCTAGAAATAGATCGTGGCCATCTTAAGTGTGGGCATCATGAAGCCAGACTGTATGACTTCCTGGATTTCAGCTTTGCATATCTCGCACATGCTCAGTGCGGCACAAGCACTGTAATAGGTTTCAGTCAGGTTTGCAAGGACTACTGGGACACAGGATGCCTATCCCAGAAACCCTTGCAAATAGCCATGTGACTTAATAGCCTAGGCCAGGGGTCTCCAAACTACGGCCCTCCAGATGTTGCAGAACTACAGGTCCCATGAGGCATTGTAAAACTCTGACATTCACAGACATGACTAGGCATGATGGGAATTGTAGTTCTTGAACAACTGGAGGGCCGTAGTTTGGAGACCTCTGGCCTAGGCTAATAAGGAGGAGGAAGTAATGAAGGACTACAAAATAAAGGTATTTACAAGCAACAAAATGAATAAAAATTGTCCATTCTGAACACTATGAGATTAGGGCATGCAGCACAGACAAACATAAAAAAATGGGTGGAACTCCACTTTAAGCAATATTATCAGCTCTGTCTAGTTCTCTGTATCTATAATGATATGATTGGGTATGACTCTTGTGCTATGTGATTGCTATGCTTTTACTGCCCATTTTGTACAGACACTTGATGTTGAAATGTATGTTTTACTAAAATGATTTTATTTGCATTATACAGTGTGATCCCGTCCGGATACTAGCCCCTGATGAAAGGACGGACAGTGTCCCGAAACGCGTTGGAAACTCAAGTGCCATTCATACCATCGTACCATTCATGTTTTTAATGTTGTAATTTTGTATATTTTGTATAAAGTGCTAATAAAAATTACTATTTATATATACTCTGTTGGTGCCCTTAAAAGGGTTGTATAGGTTTGTTTTTTTTATTTTCTAAATAGGTTCCCTTAAACTAGTGCATTGTTGGTTCACTTACCCTTTCCTTCCATTTTCCTTCTAATTTTTTTTTCTTTGTTTTCTTTATCTGAATTTCTCACTTCCTGTTCATCCTCAGTAAGCTGTTCTGGCTGACTAAACACCGCTCGGATGATGGTGTGAAGTTTACTGAGGAGAAACAGGAAGTGAGAAATTCAGACAAAGAAAAAAAACATTTAGAAGGGAAATCAAAGGAAAAGGTAAGTGAACTTACAATGCACTAGCTTAAAGGAACCTATTTAGAAAATAAAAGAGAAACCTTTACAACCCCTTTAAAGTCCCAATTGGGGGGGGGGGGGGGTTCTTCCTCTTTCGATTTACTCCAGGGGTGTTGGCAGCACATTTAGGTCTAATTTGATGTTCTATCCATGTTTTCATGTCCTAGGATGAGAACACTTCTCCACCATAGAAACAGTACAGTGAGTGAATGTTGTCGCCCTAGGGCAGGAAATGTAACTGGCAGGGTCACCAGGTGAAAATAAAGGAAATAAAGTTTGAGAAAAAGTAAAGGATTGAAGCCACCACATCTAAGGACCCAAAGATGTAATATATTACATTTTTGTCCTTGGGTTTAGCTACAATTGTAACTAGTGTTCTCTCCCTGTGAGAACTGAAATGTCAGGCTGTAAGGCTGTCTTATCTCACTTGAAAAAAACACTTATGCCGCGTACACGACTGTTTTTTGAGTTGTAAAAAAATTTAATTTTTTTTAATATCATTGTGTGGGCTCCAGAGCATTTTTCACGATGTAAAAAATGGGCATTACAAATTTAGAACATGCTCTAATTTTTCACGTAGTTTTTAACGTTGTCGTTTTTTAACATCGTAACAAACGGTCGTGTGTGGGCTTTAACGACGTGAAAAAACGCGCATGCTCAGAAGCAAGTTATGAGACGGAAGCGCTCGTTCTGGTAAAACTAGCGTTCGTAATGGAGATAGCACATTCATCACGCTGTAACAGACTCAAAAGCGCAAATCGTCTTTTACTAACACAAAATCAGCAAAAGTAGCCCAAAGGGTAGCGCTATCCGAATGGAACTTCCGTTATAGTGCCATCGTACGTGTTGTACGTCACCGCGCTTTGCTAGAGCATTTTTTTTTTACAATCGCGTCTAGACAAGGCCGGTTTAACAATAATTAGGTTGAAAAACGGTCGTGTGTACGGGGCATTACAGTGTTAAGCCCTAACATTTGCGCAAAACACATCTACCTTTTTGTCCCCTGCTCCATCTGTCAATCACTTGTCATATGAAGCTTCAATAAAAGGATTTTTGGATATGCAGCCTTCCAGAATAATTTCCAAATGTCCCTCAAAATCCGGGAAAGTTGGGAGCTTTGTATTTCCTGTAATTATAGATGCCACACACATAAGTCAGCCATGCTTGATTCCTACACATCCAAGCTGCACTTCCTGTTAAATTATTTTTTGACCGATTCATTGAAAACATTTTTAGTCTCTGGGCGCCCTATTTTCTCGCAGCGGGTTGTTGATTGCACCAGGCATACACTGGACCTACACAGTAGGAATCTATAATGCAATGAAATAGTGGAATGAAATCATATAAAAATACGGCGCAGCGAGCATATAAACAGTAACAATCAAGTCAATAATTACGCCCTAATAAACTTCACAATAATAACTCAGATAATACGCCGTCGTCTCTGGGCAGCACGGGCGACATTAAAGTTTTTTTTAAAAGAACTTCTTTCCGCAGTGTTTTATTGATGAAGCCGATGCCGGAGCAGATCCAGCTTTGTAGCAGAGGCGCCAAAAAGCAGCCACACACTAATTAAACCCAATAAGACTGGAACAGCTGTCTGTGAGTAGGTTTCTGGCGCACGGTTCACCTGGGCTCAGAAATAAAAAGCCGCGGTTCGAACAGAAGACATATGTCAGCAAAGCTCTGTGCTAACTGGAGAGAGCTGCCATTTTTAAGGATTTTATCCTTTTCTTCTTTAGAGAGATTAAATCCAAATTAGAATTGGAGGATTCTATTAAATCTGTCAATCTGGACGGATGTGCTACATAGTCCTGTGTGTGCGAGAAGTGACGTTTATCAGAGAAATGTGTTATAAGGGAAAAACTTGTGCGCTACTATGTTCTAATTTTTAAGCAAATATAAACCATCAGCCTCCAGTGAATATAGTGAAAATAAGCTCAGAAAAAAATAAAATATACAGTATATATATATATATATATAGTACATGTATAGTGACTGTGAATTAGCTGCAACCACTTAGTGCACTTAAAAAACACTGCGTAATAAATGTAAAAGAAAAAGATCAGAATAGTGCGCTTATTCACTAATGTGCCATAAAGTAATATACTCAAAGAATGATAATGATGAGTATCCAAACATACAAATGTGAATTAAGTCCAACTAAAGCCCAATGGTAGGAGTTAGTTCATATAAAGGCAAAAATATCATACGTATAACTTCATAGAAGAAAAAAACAGATAAAACATCTATCCAACATCAGGAGGAAGTCGCGTGACCAGTGACGCAACACGTCGGGGGGAGCCTTGTGACGTCAGTTCCGGTGGTGTTTAACGGAAGTATGGTGAGGAGGCCTGTACGTCACTACTCCTATTGCTTTTTACTAGGGTTTTTATCCTTACTTGATGTACCGTATATACTCAAGTATAAGCCAAGTTTTTCAGCCCTTTTTGAGTCAGTATACCTTGGGCGTCCAATTTTTAAAACTTGCGGGTTCCTCCTGGTCCCATCCTGTTCCGTGATAGGCGTTTGACACTGTGTTCAGTGTTCCTCCTATCACAGACGTTTTTTCTTCCTAGCAGTCAATAGGTTTTCTATTTTTTTTTGTTTGTGATAAAACTAGGTGCCTTGGCTTATACTCGGGACGGCTTATACTCGAGTATATAAGGTAAGCCGTTTTTTTTTTTAAATAAATTTACCTTTCATTTGGCAATATTGCACTATGGCTGTTCTTTGTTTCCTTTGAGTGCCATTTATACAAGAAGTGCCATTCCTTTGAGGGGTGTCCCACCCCTTCCCCTCTGTCTGCCCACCCACACTCCATTCCCCTGCATTCTGTTCCTCAGGAAAGGCATGTGTGGGAGGGCTGTCTTAATGAGAGGGCACACCTGGGCACTGCCCAGGGGCCCCAGCTGCATGGGGGGGCCCCTGAACTTTCCTCAAAGCAGCTGGTCCTTGAGCCCATGCTGCCCCGAAATTTGGGGCCCAAATGATGGCACTGAGAGTGATAGATACACAGGGGAGGCAGTCTGCCTCCTACCTACTTGATGTCTGTTTACCTGCACTATCATCGTTGTAGGGGCCCGAGATCATTACATTGCCCAGGGGCCCATGATGCTATTAACCACTTAGGACCCGGACCAAAATGCAGGTAAAGGACATTGCCCCTTTTTGCGATTCGGCACTGCGTCGCTTTAACTGACAATTGCGCGGTCGTGCGACGTGGCTCCCAAACAAAATTTGCGTCCTTTTCTTACCACAAATAAAGCTTTCTTTTGGTGGTATTTGATCGCCTCTGCGATTTTTATTTTTTTCGCTATATACAAAAATAGAGCGACATTTTTGAAAAAAATAAAATATTTTTTACTTTTTGTTATAAGAAAAATCAATAAACTAAATTTTAGTCAAACATTTAGGCCACAATTCAGCCACATGTCTTTAGTAAAAAAAAAAATCGCAATAAAAAAAAAATTAGCTACCTAGCGGGAGCAGCGATCAGAAAAATTATCACTTAGTGATGCTGGCAATAGGGAGTGAAAGGGTTAACTAGGGCGGTGATCAAGGGGTTAAAACTTTATTAGGGGTGGGGTACGGGGGTTAACTAAGACGGCCCTGATGTGTGGGATGGAAATTTGAAGCTCAGCAACCGGCTGATACATTGTGGATGAAAGGTGTTGATGCCTGAGCCGTCATCCTCAGGTGAGTGAACTCACCATCCACTGTCCGTGGTCCGGTGTTCGGGCTTGGCTTGAAGAAAAGGTAGCAACCCTAGTGTGCACAGGCACACCTGGCACACCCCCTGCACACGCCTATGTGCTAGCTGCACTTATCTCAGAGATGAGGAGTGGCGAATGATCATCCTTTGATCCCCATAAGGATATTATCTGCATGGAGTTTGCATGTTTTTTATCAATCGTCAATGGAATCCTTAAAAGCTCGATGAGCCTAAACATGTGTACAAAACACGGCTTTAGAAGCATTTTTTAAGCACATTTCTCTTCCCAGGAAAAAGACGTTCAGGGGAATCTAAGCAACAGCTCAGTGTGCATGAGGCCATATATTACATTTATCAGTATATCCTTTATTGCTTCCGCTTTTTCTATGGCACCTGAATGACAGATCAAATTAAGTAAATATCAAGACGGTACAACATATAGTAAGCCTGTCACCAACACAAGTAATTCAAAGTGAGCCGTGATGTATATCTGCACAAGAAGATCGTACCCTCGTTCAAACAACCACACCAAAACGATGCAGAGAAACGTTATACAGAAATGTGGACTTTTCTTTTAACCACTTGACCTCCGGAAGATTTACCCCCCTTCACGACCAGGCCATGTTTTGCGATACGGCACTGCATTATTTTAACCGACAATTGCTCGTTCGTGCAACACTGTACCCAAACAATTTTTCCCCCCACAAATAGAGCTTTCTTTTGGTAGTATTTGATCACCTCTGCATTTTTTATTTATTTTTTAACAAAAAAGGACCGACTCACATGCATACTATTGTCCAGATTCACATACATTGGCGCATATATATGCTGCCGTAGCGTATGTCTTTTACGCTACACTGGCGCAGCGCGGAGAGGGAAGCATGGAATTCACAAAGCAAATGCTCCCAACATTGCGCCCGTGTAACGTAAGTTCGTAGGCGTAAGCCGGCCTAAGTCAAAGTAGGTGGAAGTGGGCGTGATACATTTAAATGAAGCGTGACCCCATGCAAATGATGGGCCGAGTGTCACACAAGTACTTAAAACGAACTGCGCATGCGTCGTACCTTGGACGCATCCCAGTGCGCATGCTCACAATCACGTTGAAACAACTGCCTAAGATACATCGAATCACTGCCTACGACGCAAACGTAACCTACGCCCAGCCCTATTCACGTACAATGTAAACTATGTAAAATTTGACGGCATTCGTTCCCTGGTCCATACCTTTGCATGAGTTGCGCCTCCTATATGGGGAATAACTTTACGCCGGACGTACGACTTATGCAAACCGGATACTCTGCATATTGCACCAGCACTGCGTATGTTCCTGTAACATACTCTGCATTAGCAACTGTAGGGAAAGGTTCCTGATTTTGCTTATAGGGAGAGAATTAGTTAGGAGTCAGTCCTACTTCACAAATCTAATTGCACCAGAATAGTGTCCCATCATTGGTATCATTGGCAGGAATAGTGTCCCATCATTTGTGTCAGTGGGAGAAATAGTGCCCCATCATTGGTATCAGTGGGAGGAATAGTGTCCCATCATTGGTATCATAGGAAGGAATAGTGTCCCATCATTTGTGTCAGTAGGAGAAAAGTGCCCCATCATTGGTATCATTGGCAGGAATAGCGTCCCATCATTAGTGTCAGTGGGAGAAATAGTGCTGCATCATTGGTATCAGTGGGAGGAATAGTGTCCCATCATTGGTATCATTGGCAAGAATAGTGTCCTATCATTTGTGTCAGTGGGAGAAATAGTGCCCCATCATTGGTATCATTGGAAGGAATAGTGTCCCATCATTTGTGTCAGTGGGAGAAAAAGTGCCGCATCATTGGTATCAGTGGGAGGAATAGTGTCCCATCATTGGTATCATTGGCAGGAATTGTGTCCAATCATTTGTGTCAGTGGGAGGAATAGTGCCCCATCATTGGTATCACTGGGAGGAATAGTGCCCCATCATTGGTATCACTGGGAGGAATAGTGTCCCATCATTGGGGAGGGTTCCTGCTTGTCAATATTTTATTTATTTTTTTAATGTATTTTATGTTATTTATGCATTGCATGAATCTATCTATCTATGGTCGCCGCTGCCGCCCCCTATTCAAGTGTCCAGCCCCTTGTCAGACGCCAGGCATCTAAATTACAGCGGCGGGGGTGTTTTTGGAAGCGCCTGATTAGAGCCGTGGGCTCTAATAGATGTCCTGATTAGAGCCGTAGGCGGGTGCAATGCTGTGTGTTCGCTGTTTACACAGTGTTGTGTTAGAGAAGCGAATAAATCGCTTCCCTAACACTGACCCGCCTCTTAGCCAATCAGGTGCTCAGGTCTGGTTACCTGTCACCTGATTGGCTGAAGCGACAGATGCTGTGATTGGACGCCTATCAGGCGTCCAATCATAGCAGAAGATGAGAAGAGGACAGGAGAAGACATCGAGGACGCACACTGGCAGCAATTGATGGGGCACACTGGCAGCAATTGATGGACACAGAGGCAGAAATTGATAGGCACACTGGCAACAATTGATGATTACAGTAGCTGCATTTGATGGCACAGTGGCTGCAATTTATGGGTACAGTGGCTAATTTTGATGGGCACAGTGGCTGCATTTGATGGGCACAGTGGCTGCATTTGATGGGCACAGTGGCTACAATTGATGTTTTTTTTTGTTGTTGTTGTTTTTTTCAATTTGTTTGCACCCCCTGCAAAAATTTTGAACACCAGCCAGGTGTCCAATCATAGCAGGAGACTGGAAGAGGACGGGAGAAGACATCAAGGACTCAGAGGGAGCGTGGAGGACAGTGCCGTGACCCGAGACAGGTAAGTGCCGGTCAGGGGGGCACACTGTCAGCAATTGATGGGCACACACTGGCAGCAAATGAAGGGCACAGTGGCAGCAATTGATGGGCACACTGGCAACAATTAATGATTACAGTAGCTGTGTTTGATGGCACAGTGACGGCAATTTATGGGTACAGTGGCTGCATTTGATGGGCACAGTGGCTGCACTTGATGGGCACAGTGGCTGTGTTTGATGGGCACAGTGGCTGCAATTTATGTTTTTTTTTTTTTCAGTTTGTTTGCTCCCCCCAAAAATGTACAACACCAGCCACTACTGCTGTAATCTGTTTCTTATGCAGGACACAAGATTGCAATTTTCATGATACATAAATCGCATTGTTTTTTTTGTATGTGAGATCCGCCAGGCAATGGTCAGACTTTAGGTGACCTTTGATTGCCCCAGCAATGGCAGCTCTTCTATTTCTATCATGTTCCTTTTTGAGTTTTCTTTTCAACATGAAACAGAGATGAATCCGTTCATTGGGGAATAGAGGTATTTCATCCAGAGAGATTAATATGGTCTCTTGAAGTCAGCGTTACAGCAAAGTGTGCGTCCCAAGTTTAGTTCAGCTTCTAGACGTGTTCATTTATCTGAAAGCACCACAGTCAATAATAAGGCAGGGAGGCGAATGGAAAAGCTTGGTGTACAGAGAGAATCTAAAAAGATTTTTGGCTTCTTCTCAGGTCTCATAAAGCTTGGCAGCTGCTCCTTTCTGCCCCGTTGACTTGTATCTCAGGGTGCAAGATTTCTATACACTTTACAGAGCCTGAAAGATGGTGCAAGTTCTCCTCAAGGAAACTGCCCTTGTGTTCTTCTAATGCCTAAATATTCCACAGAACATATGAATCATCTGGGACTAGAAAGCCAACCCTTCAAAGCAGGGCCATTTGAAGGAATTTGGGGGCCCCAAGCAAAATGGGTGCCCCCAAGCACCCCCCCCCCCCCACCATGCAAAGCCTACGTTAGCGCTACACAATTTTTTTTTCTATTCTTACCTCCCCTTCCTCTCTGTAGGCTGCCGCTGTAGCTTGGCCGAGCTCCTCTTCCCCAGTCCCCTATCAGATCACGTCCTGTCAGTCTGGCTGGGAACAGGAAACTGAATCTTCTGTACCACGCGCGGTACCCGGCCGGACTGACAGGACTCCAGGTGGAAGGAAGAGGAGCTCGGCCACGCTACATCCTGGGAAGGGGAAGTTGGGGGGCCCCAAGCAATTGTTTGTTTTGCCTGTCCTGTAACGACGGGCCTGCTTCAAAGCTAACCTGAGATGTTATTTTAGATAGCGAAGGATTTCAGCTTTGAAAGATGCTTCCGCCTCATCAATGAGGAATTACTTAAAGCCAAACTCCAGGAAATGTGAAAATTCTCCCTTGCAGTGCAACCGCACTTACAATGGAAGGGTTTATTGCTTGTTTATTCTAGGGGAAAGTAAAATCACTTTTATTTAAAGCGGTGGTTCACCCTAAAACTACTCTGTCCCATCCCATCCAGGATACTGGCGTCAGCACCAGTATACTGTTTTTTTTTTTTTTTAATTGCTCAACTTACTGTTTAATGAATAATTTTCTTTTTTGTCCACCGCGGGTGAATGGCGCAGCTATGCGCGTCACGCCTTCCGAAAATAGCCGATTTAGGACTCGGCTATTCCCGGCACTATAAGGCGCCTGTGCACAGACCTAGGAGCTGACTGCGCAGGCGCCGTATATATCCGAGTCCTATGGCTATGGCGTGTCACGCTCCCCGGAAAAAGCCGAAATAGGACTCGGCTATATACGGCGCCTGCGCAGGCAGCTCCTAGGTCTGTGCGCAGGCGCCGTATAGCGCCGGGAATAGCCGAGTCCTAAATCGGCTATTTTCGGAAGGCGTGACGCGCATTGCTGCGCCATTTACCTGCGGTGGACAAAAAATAAAATTATTCATTAAATAGTAAGTTGAGCAATTAAAAAAAAAAAAAACAGCATACTGGCGTTGACGCCAGTATGCTGGATGGGATGGGACAGAGTAGTTTTAGGGTGAACCACCGCTTTAACTGGTCCTTCACTCCCCCAGTAGATGGCGCTCTCCCATGCTCAGGCAGTGAACTGTACCTTAGCATCATGTCCACTGTTGCGCTATGGACCCTACTACATCAGCCTTGATGATATCAGGATCTTAGATCACTTGAGCATGGGAAAGAAGAAGCTGTGGGCACGTGTCTTGCAGTGTAGAGTAGTGGAGGACTGGGTAAGTAAACATACTTTTCCATGCCCTATATGCCTAATGAGCAGTTAACCCTTGCACTGCAGAATTTCCAAGTTTCCTGAAGTTCAGCTTTGAATCTAAACTCTGGGGCCAGGATCCACAAAACTTTTACGGCAGCGTATCTCCAGATCGCCCTAATTTCAAATCTGCGCTGGCGTATCTTTATGCCGATTCTCAAAGGCAGATACGTCTAAAAAATAGGCTTCCTCCGCCGACGTAACTTGCCTACGCCGGCGTATAATTGTGTGCAATTATAAGCTGGCCGCTAGGGGCGCTTCAGTCGATTTCCCGCTTCGAGAATGCAAATGACCAGCGTATCTATATACGCAATTTACGTAAGGCGTACGACCGGCGTAACTTTACCCCTCATGAAGCAGGGGTAAGTCATGTTAACGTATGGACATCAGAACAGCAGCGTATTTTACGTTGTTTGCGTATGTCGTACGCGAATAGGGCTGTGTGTAAGTTACGTTCACGTCGGAGGCATTTTTCGATGTAACTTAGGAATTCGATCGGACATGAGTCGGAGCATGTGCACTGGGTTACGTCCACAGACGGCGCATGCGCCGTTCGCACGGACATGCATCTATATGGGGTCAAGCCTCATTATAATACTACACGCCCACGACCTGCCTACTTTGAAATACGCGGGCTTACGCCGGCCCATTTACGCTACGCCACCGTAACTTAGGACGCAAGTGCTTTGTGAATACAGCACTTGCCTCTCTAATTTGCGGCGGCGTAGCGTAAAGAAGATACGCTACGCCCGCACAAAGATGTCTGTGGATCTGGCCCTAGATCCGTGATCTCCAATCTCTATAAACCAAAGGGCCAGTTTACAGGCTTTAGGGAAACCAGACTAAGGCCAGTGAAAGTACAAAATGCCCTGCTGTCAGTGGGAGTAAGAAATGAATTATTGGTTTTAGTGGAAGAAATAGTGCCCCCATTTGATGTCAGTGAGAGGAATAGTACCCCTTTGTTGATATCAGTGGGAGGAATATTGCCCTATCGTTGGTGTCTGTAGGAGGAACGGTGCCCCATTATTTGTGTCAGTTGATGGGGTGGTGCCCCAAGGGCTGGAGAAAGACATGCAAAGGGCCACACCTGGGCCAAGGGCCGCAGTTTGGGGCCCACTGTTTTAGCAGACAAGACAACTATTAAATTGGGTTGGATAGAACGGCTGCCGATCATCATCACGTCGATCGTCACTGGCGTATGCTAGTGTGCTGGGTCTTACAGACTGAGGGAAGCGATGGAAGCCGCTCTGATAGCCCAGGATCCCACACCGTGATGAACCACTAATGTGATGTATTGCCTTTTTGAATTTTAAAGATTGTAAGTGCGGTTTCAATCTTTTTGGTGTTTTAATAATAAAAAGTCAAACGGAATTATGCTATGTGCTATTATTCCTCTCTTTCCCTGTATGTGAGCATTTGCTTGAGAGGATTGGATTCTAAGTATCTGAGATACCAACTCTGTGATTATACAAGGTTTATATTCAGGAGCGGACTCACCTTTCGGGCCCTCGGGCAGTGCCCGAGGGCCCCATGCCACTAGGGAGCCCCATCAGGGTTGCCAGCCTCAGTAAAACCAGGGACAGTATGTAAACATCTGTGTTTTTTTTATTTACATCTGTCCCTGAAATGTCCCTTACCAACATCCTTTTGGTAAAGAAATCTCACGATTATAGCTGCCCCGCCTCTCCAGTACCTTTTCAGTGTGTGTATTCTGTATGTATGTATACTGTGTGTATACTGTGTATGCAAACTGTATGTGTGTGTGTATACTGTGTGGCCCCATAATCTCCTATTGCCTGGGTGCCCCATAATCTCCTATTGCCTGGGGGCCCCATGAGTTGTTAGTCCGCCCCTGCTTATATTCCAGCGCCGTCTGGACTATCTATGGGATTCTCTTCAATACCTTGGACTTTTTATATTTTATAACACTTAGTAGATTAACTACAATTTTTTGAAGGGCTGCTTAATATATTGTGTTTATAATATATGTTGTGTTTTAACTATTAAACTAAACCTCAGCTCGGTGGCACAAAAAGTCCCGATTATTCAACACATAGGGTTCAGAAATTTAAAACTGACCTTCCATGGCAAGGGGAAGGTCTACTTTCCCCCCTGCCCCCCAGGCCCCCTAACCTACTCTAAAGATATTTAAAGAACCCAATGCCCCCCACCAAAAAGAAAAAAAATGCAGATGATGTCACTATGAGCTCAAAGTCCTGCTACAGTGGGGGTTTGGAGGGAGGGGGGGGTGGGGTAAGGGTACAGATGGCTTGGTATAAGTTTTCCAAAGTGAGCTGAGGGCACAACTGTGAGGAATGGGGACTCTTGAGGGGACACTACAGAAGGCTGGATAATTTGCAGGGGAACTGTGGGACAAAGTTGGGGACTAGAGGGCACAGTGGGACACTGTTGGGGGTTGGAGGCACTATGGAAGACTGGAGGCTCTGTGGCAAACAAGAGGGCACTGAAGGGGGCGGGGATACATTGGAAAGTTGGGTAGCATTCTTGGGGCTGAGGGCTCTTAAGGGGCCTGGGTGCCATGTGGGAGGTTTAGGAACACTTTGGGAATCAGTGAGAGATTAGAGGAACACAAGGGGACTTGAAGCCTGGGTGGAGGGAAGCCACGGCATGACAGTGGGCCACAAGCCAATGACTGGAACAAATAAGCAGATCCACAAAACATTGTTGTTGAGATCTGAGAACAGTTATGAAAATCTCTGTAGAACAGGGGTCTCAAACTGGTCCCATCATGCCTCTGCCTGTGGGAGTCATGCTTGTAAGTCAGGCCCCGTACACACGACCGAGCTTCTCGGCAGAATCCAGCGAGAAGTTTGCTGGGATCCATATTCTGCCGAGAAGCTCGATCGTGTGTACATTTTCGCCGAGCAAACTGTAGAGCGAGGCGTCGAGCCAGAATAGAGAGCAGGTTCTCTATTTCCTCGACGGGCCATCGGGACTAATGGCTCGACGCCTTTTTCGACAGCCTGGTCGACGAACTCGACGGCCGGCCGAGAACCTCGTCGGGCGGAACGATGGGTTTAGCCTGACGAGGTTCTCGTACGTGTGTACGCGGCCTCAGCCTTGCAATGCCTCATGGGACTTGTAGTATCACAAGAGCTGGAGGGCCGCCAGTTTGAGACCCCTGCTGTAGAAGGTGGAGTGGCACACAGTAATGCCGAAGATTTGATGGTTTGTAGTTGTACCACACATTGATAAGATCATTTACATCAAAATGATTCCTTTATTCAAAAACATAAATAAGCATAGGCTTGCGCACAGGGTGTGCCAGGGCACACCCTAATCACCCCGTGTGGAGCAGAATCCCCTGTTTGGACCCCTGATATTTCACCACAGCCCCTAAACAAAATTAATAAAGAAAATACAATTGTAAAATAAAATTGTAAAAAGTAATAAAAAAAAAATGAACATTGTCCACTGCCCTACTGGCACCAATCCTATGCCCTACTGGCACTGTCCATTGCTCTACTGATGCTGTCAGTATATGTGCATATGTGTTTGAGCTATAGCACACCTATGTAAATAAGACCACGCTTTATAATTCTTTTAGGAAAGGACAGTGTATAAGTTGGAAATATGATGCAAGACTGCCGAAGTATTGGATCCCGTAAAGCAATTTAGAACAAAATGTCTTCATGTCGAGGACATTGTATTTTTCTCTTATTAGGAACAGACAGTGAAATGCAGCTTGAGACACGCCAAGTATATTTGTCTCTTATCTCTAATTGCTTTATTCAGGAATACACAGAAAATGTACCTTCAGAAGTAGCTTTGGCAGAGTTTTACAATTATTTATATTGTGCTTCAAAAATAAGACATAACCAGTACAGGACGGAACAGTCTATACACCTGGTGCCATGGAGGCAATGACATTATTCTGTTTGGATAGTTGCTCTACAATAAATATTCACCAGGTTGGCAGGATACATTTTAAACCTCTTGCCAACCACTGACACATATATTCACCGCCAAGAAATGTGGGCTTTAACGCCCAGCCACCACACATATGTGTGTGTAAAGGCAGGTGTCCAAATACTTTTGGTAATATAGTGTATATCTACATGGTGTTCGGCTTTAAGAAGTAGATCGAAAGTTTTGTTTTTTCTTTTTCTTTTTGGAACAGTTTGGGAGAGTTATGCCGCGTACACACGACCATTTTCCGGGTTCTAAAAAATTATGTTTTTAAGGGTCTAGAAAAAAACAACGTTTTTTCAACCCCATCATTAACCTGTTGCCGACCGCCCGCCCGCCGTCATTTTACTGCGGGACGGTGGCTCTCCTGGGCGAGAGACCGTAGCTATACGTCCACATTAAAGCGGCCACTAGGGGGCGCACGCGCGTCCCCGCTCGCCCCCGAGTCCCGCGCGCGTCCCCGGCGGGTACGATCGCCGCCGGGCACACAGGATCGCTCGTTACAGAGCGGGGAACGGGAGCTATGTGTGTAAACACAAAGCTCTCGGTCCTGTCAGCGGGGGAAACGCTGATCTTCTGATCATACAATGTATGAACAGAAGATCAGTGATTTGCCCTAGTGAGGCCACCCCCCCATACAGTTAGAACACACCCAGGAACACACTTAACCCCTTCCCTGCCCCCTAGTGTTAACCCCTTCACTGCCAATGGCATTTTTATAGTAATCCAATGCATTTTTATAGCATTGATCGCTAAAAAAATGCCAATGGTCCCAAAAATGTGTTAAAAGTGTCCGAAGGGCCCGCCATAATGTCGCAGTACTGAAAAAAAATGCTGATCGCCGCCATTACTAGTAAAAAAAATATATTAATAAAAATGCCATAAAACTACCCCCTATTTTGTAAACGCTATAACTTTTGCGCAAACCAATCAATATGTAGAAGAATACGTATCGGCCTAAACTGAAGTGGTTAAAACAGCCTTGCCTACACACGATCGTACAAAAAAATGCTCTAGCAAAGCGCGGTGACGTACAACACATACAACGGCACTATAAAGGGGAAGTTCCATTCGGAGGACGCCACCCTTTGGGCTGCTTTAGCTGATTTTGTGTTAGTAAAAGACGATTTGCGCTTTTCTGTCTGTTACATTGATCTGAATGTGCTTACTCCATTATGAATGGTAGTTTTACCAGAACGAGCGCTGCCAAATCATAACTTGCTTCTGAGCATGCGCAGATTTTTCACGTCGTTAAAGCCCACACACGACTATTTTTTATAACCTTAAAAACAACAACGTTAAAAACGTCGTGAAAAATTAGAGCATGTTCGGAAAAAAAATTGCCCATTTTTTAGAACCCGAAAAATGCTCTGGAGACCACACACAATCATTTTTAATGACATAAAAAAACGTAATTTTTTACAACCCGAAAAACGGTCGTGTGTACGCTTCATTAGAACTGTCAGGTTTGTATTTCTGTCTCGCGAAGTTCTGAATTTGGAATTGTCACCAGAACTATTCTTTTTTTTTTGTTTTGTTTTTCAATCTTGTGCTTTTTTTACTTTTACCAAGCATTTTCTGTCACTTTTTGTTTACAAGTTTAAATCAGTATTTTTTTTACTAGAGAATTACTTTTAACCCCCAAATATAATCTACATATTTTTTAGCAGAGACCCTAGGGGGAAAATGGCGATCATTGCAATTTTTTTATGTTACACAGTATTTGCGCAGCATTTTTGGAAAAAAATACATTTGAATGAATAAAAATGAAAAAACACAACATATACCCCAATTTTTTGTATAATATGAAAGATGATGTTACATTGAATAAACAGATACCTAACATGTCTTACTTCAAAATTGTGTACCCTCGTGGAATGGCAAAAAACTATGGAACTGAAAAATTCTCATAGGTGACATTTTAAACAGGTTACATGTTAAGAATTACAAAGGAGTTCTAGCGCTAGAATTATTGCTCTTGCTCTAACAATCATGGCGATACCTCACATGTGTGATGCGAACACCTTTTACATATGAATGCGTGATTTACGCATGCGTTCGCTTCTACGTGCAAGCATACAGGAATGGGGGCGCTTTCAATTTCTTTTTCCTATTTTTTTTTTGCATTCTCCCTTTATTAATTTTTGTATTGCTTTTATTCCTATTACAAGGAATGTAAACATCC
The DNA here is from genome assembly GCA_029574335.1 of Rana kukunoris. NCBI lineage: Eukaryota > Metazoa > Chordata > Amphibia > Anura > Ranidae > Rana > Rana kukunoris. The sequence continues at coordinate 575,665,189 of CM056050.1, read as the reverse complement.
CCTGTAATAGAAATAAGAATGATAGATCCTCTTTATGGGAAGATCTGAGGTAAAAAAATACCCCTTATCTCTCCTTTCCATTTAAAAGCAAAAGATCAAAACGAAAACAAATATTTAATCTTTTGCTTAAAAAAAAAAAAAAGTTTACTTCCACCCTTTACTGGAGGTGACGCCATGGCGTCACTACGGTCCTCTAAGGCCATAGAGGCGATCAAAGACAATCTATACTTATACCAACGCTGTGACCCTGAGGCCCCCCGATACAGCGTGATTGCATTGTAGCTTGCAAATGACTTCTTTAATAGAAGTTAATGCAAGCAACTCCGAAGTCGCCCCTAAGTAGTGCAGGAACCTTTTTCAAAGTCTAAAATTAGAAAGGTTCTATCGCCTGACAAGTCGCCCCAGTGTAAACCGAGCCTAAATGGTAAATGTGTAAATATGTTAAGTGTGTAAGAATATTAATAAGCAAACAAAATGGTTTAAAAATGAATAGTTAATGAAATAGAAACAATTTTTTTTTTGAGGAAAATAATAGTTGAAGAGAGGAGACTTAAGCCTCATGCATACGATCGGATATCTAATGGAATAAAATTCGATGGATTTTTTCGTCGGATATCCGATGAAGCTGACTTTCATCAGTCTTGCCTACACACCATCGGTCAAAAATCTGACCGCGTCCAAACGCGGTGACGTACAACACTACGACGTGCTGAGAAAAATGAAGTTCAATGATTCCAAGAATGCGTCGACTCGATTCTGACCACGCGTGGATTTTTGACCGATGGAGTTCCATACAGACGATCAGAGTTTTCTATTGTTTTTTTATCCACAGGAAAAATTTAAAACATGTTCTATTTTTTTTCACCGGTGGAAATCAAACCGATGGGACCCACACGATCGGTTTGTCCGATGAAAACAGTCTGTTTTCATCGGACAAACCGATCGTGTGTACAGGGCTTAAGGAGTTAATTAGGGCTGATTGGAGTAAACTAAGGATTAATAAGGGGTTAAACAGAGAAACTTTTTTTCTTTACTTATCAGGTTGCTTAACATGACAGCATTTGCAGATCTAAGTTTATATCTTTGATCTGCAGATTATTTATACAACAGTAACAATATATTACTTTGTATCTTTGTATAATTATGTCTTAGAGTCGGTTCACACTGGGGCGACACGACTTCCAGCACGACTTTCAGAAGCAACTTCAATACGACTTGAGCATGAACCACAGGGCGATCTGGGGAGATTTACAACACGACTTGAAGTCCTTTTCAGGTCAGGAGACATTCCAGTGGCCAATAAAACAACAATCAGCTCTGGGAGAGAGAGGGGGAGGTAGGGGTTTGCCTGAGAAATGTATGTTATCTTGCTGGAAAGTTGCTTCAATTAAAACAGTGATCAGACTTGGAAGCGACTTCCATTGAAATCAATGGGTACAAATCGCCTAGAAGTCTGATTGAAGTAGTACAGGAACCTCTTCTGAAGTCGGAGCGACATGAGTAGTGTGTATTAACACCGCTCCCATTCACTTACATTGCTTTTCTGGACAGCGCGACTTGGGACGACTTGAGACGACTTCAAGTCGGATCCCAAGTCGCCCCAGTGTGAACCGACTGAAGCAGTGTTGTTTATAAAAACTGCTTCAGACTGATGTTTTGACAGCTACAGCCTGGGTATACGTAATGCTGGCTTTGATTAATCAAAGCTGACAATTACTGCATCCTGGGAGGGGGGTCCCAGAAGCAGGGCAGAGAGACTACACATGTTACACACGTCCTGTGTACAGCGATGATGTTTTTTGGGTGTGTGTAGCGCGCCAAAGTCTGAGCCCTGGTTAACATTGGTACGATTTGACATGCGATTTGAAGGTACAGGTCTGGCCGGCCGGGCTGCGTGCTCGGATAAGGGTCTAATATAGATTTTGGGGGGACCCCCACACCATTTTTTGGCGTAGGGGGTTCCCCTTAAAATCCATAACAAAAGGGCCTGGTATCGTCCGAGGGGGAACCTCACGCCAGACTGCCCAGATTTTTTCTTTACACACAGAAGTTTATCCCTTTGATCTAAGAAAGAAGTGTTAGTTATAATGTTTCCTGTGAGGGAGCTGTGGTGGCTCAACGTGATTGGCACTGCGCTGACAAGCCATTCACCTCTGCAGCCAAGGGTTCGGATCCCGGTCTCGGCTACATGTGAATTGAGTTTGGTGGTCTCAGCCCGGCTCCCGGTGGGTGTGCTATGCAAGGTACGCCTGTGCTTAGTACGCCCACCCCCCCCCCACAAAAACCACCACACTTGCACGCACACGAAATTGGTCTAAAAAAAAAAACACATGCACTTTGGCCATGCGGTCTCTTAAAATAAAGAGAGGCGAAGGACCTACGGGGCTGGCTGGGTGGGCTAGGCCCCCTCACTCCCTCATAGGGGGAGTCCCTCTGCCCCATTGGGGTCCCGTTGGGCCCCAGTTGGGCTCCCAAGAGGAGCAGGTAGGGCGGGGTGAGTGGGAGGCCCCCCTTCACACCCGCCATTGCCACCAGGGGCATGGAGAAGGATGGCGATTGCCTCCGGGGGGAGGGTCTGCCTACTTCCAACTCCTACAGTCCGGCTCCTCTCTCTCGAGTTCACGCACAAAAATACACTTTAAAAAAAAAAAAAAAAATAATGTTTCCTGTTAAAACTTGGCAGATTTTCTTTTGACAGCTGAGTGAACAGATAAGTCTCTCCACTTATATGAAAGAATTGGCAAACTCTGCAATAGAGATCGTCAGAGGGGTTGAATCGAGATCACATTTTTTTTTTACGATTTAATGTGCAGCTCTATCTTCTCCCCCTAATTCCCCCTCCTTAACACAAATCCTTTACCACCAGCGCAATACTTCCCCTCCCCCAAATACCCCCCCAGCATAAATCCTCTCACTACCTAAATTTCTCGCCCAGTAGACATCCCCCCAATCCCCCACCCCAGCACAAATCCTCTCCCTCCCAGAACTAATGTCCCTACTCGAAAAGTGGGGCGGGTCTAAGGTTTAGGGCAGGTCTTAAACAGAAAGGGTGTGGCCTTGACAGGAAGGGTGGGTCATATATAAATTAGGGGGTGTTTAGTCAGGCCTAGGGCAGCACAAAACCTAAATACACTACTGCTCCTTCCCTAAATCCCCCCCAGCACCAATCCCACCTCCAAATCCCCTCTCTCAGCACAAATCAGCCCCCAACCACCCCTCTCACCACAAATCCCCCTCAATCCCTTTCCTAATCCTCTCACCCACCCCAACACAAACCTCCCTAATACCAATATTCTCAACCGACGCCCCCCCCCCCCCAACCCCCCTCCCAGCACTAGCTCTCTTGCCTCCAAATTCCTCCTCGCTGCATACACCATCTTTGCACAAAACCACTCACCTTCCCAAAGTTGCCCTAACACTAATCCTTTCACATCCCAAATCTCAACCCCCATCTCTCCTTCCTAGCACAAATACCCCCCCCCCCCCCCAAAAAAAAAAAAATTCCCCAGCACAAATTCCCCCCAATACCCTGCTTAGCACAAATTCCCCCCACCCCCAATTCACCTTCCTAGTACAAATCACCCCCCCCTCCAATTCCATCTAATCCCCACAAATCCGTCACCACCCAAATGCCCCCTGTTAGCACAAATCCCCACCTCAAACACCTTCCCAGTGCAAATCCTTCCCCAGTCCTAATTCTCCCCAGCACCAATCTTAGTTTTTCCCTCTCCCCAGGTTATTTTGTCCCCCAGTAAAATTCCCCCTCCCTCAATTTTCAGACCTCAGATACACCATGTCATGGCACATATCGTCCCAGGCTCCTTCTTGTGTGTGTCATGTTACATGTCAGAGCCTAGGAGGAGCCTATAAGAAGTCTGAAGTCTCTGGCAGGCAGCCCACGGATAGAGCAATGCCAGCTGCAAGAGTGGCAGGGACCCAGGGCACACCATAGGAATTGTGGGTCTTGTGCCTTGGGTGCCCAACCATATTGACACCCCTGGTGCTATGTATACTCTCATATACTGGAGCACCTCTCCTCTGCACTGTCCAACCCCTACCTGTCAAAGCTGCCCATACACTAATTTCTGTACAATCTCCTTTAGGTTTACCAAAAGGATTTATTAGGAGGACACATCTAATCAATTTATTCAATTTGTATCAATCAGGCAAGCCTTCATACTACATAGTTGGTCGTAGATGAGGAGATTGTACAATAAAATTGCATAGTGTATGGTCACCTTAAGGAGCCGTGCTATGTATGATCTCCTAATTGGCACAACTTCTCTACCCTGTCCATCCCATGTTGCATGTAACTGTCATGATATGTATCATCTCCTAAACTGGCACCTCTTCTCTGCCCTGTCCATCCCCTGCATTTGTCTTACCTGATGACCTGATCTCCTAAATTGGCACCACTCTGTTACCCTGTCCATCATATGTACCTGTCATATCTAATGACCTCTACATTGTACAGTATATCTTCCTAAGCTCTCCTCTTCCCTGTGTTTTCCTAGTGCCTGTCATGGCTGATGGCCTGTGCTATGTATGATCTCATCTGGCACATCTCCTATGCACTATCCATCCCTTGTACCCAGGGGCGGACTGACAACTCATGGGGCCCCGGGCAATAGAAGATTATGGGGCCCCCGGGCTTACAGATGGCCACCACGCCAGGAGGCAGTGCTGAGGCAGGGCAGCTAAAATCTCAGGATTTTCACATCAAAAGCATGTCGGTTTCGGACAAATACCGGGACAGATGTTAAAAAATACAGATTTTTATCATACTGTCCCTGGTTTTATTGAGCCTGGCAACCCTGATGGGGCCCCCTACTGGCATGGGGCCTTCGGGCACTGCCCGAGAGCCTCAATGGTCAGTCCGCCCCTGCTTGTACCTGTGATGTCTTGGGATATGTACTATTTATTATCTCTTCAATTAACACATCTCCTCTTCACTGTCAATCCCATGTACCTGTCATATCTGATGATCTGTGCTATGTGTGATCTCCTAAGTTCTCCTCTGCACTGTCCATCGCTTTAACCTGTCATGTCTGAGGACCCGTCCTTTGTATGATCTGTTAAACTCTCCATTGTCCTGTCCATCTGTACCTGTCATGTCTGAGGACCCGTCCTTTGTATGATCTCCTAAACTCTCCATTGTCCTGTCCATCTGTACCTGTCATATCTGAGGACCCGTGCTATATCTGATCTCCTGAGTCCTAACCTGGCAACTCTTCTCTAGTGTTGCTCACGAATATTCGCATTGCGAATATTCGCTACGAATATTGCATATTCGAGTATTCGCGAATATCTCGAATATCGCGTCGAATATTCGCTATTTCGAATATTCGATATTTTTCAAATTCGCAATAAAATTCGCAATAGCGAAAATTCGCAATTTTTTTTTTTTATCAAATATCACCAATATTCGATATTAACGAATATTCGCAACCGCATATGTGAAATTTCGCTTTTTATTTATATAAAATATACCGAATATTCGTAAATATCGAATATTCGTGATATTTTATAAAAAAAAAAAAAATCGCGAAATTTCACATTAGCGAAAATTCGCATTAGCGAAAATTCGCATTGGCGAAAATTCGCAATTTTTTTTTTTTTTTTTTATAAAATATCACGAATATTCGATATTAACGAATATTCGCGAATATTCTTCGAAATATTCGCGAAATATCGCGAAATCGAATATGGCGTATTCCGCTCATCACTACTCTTCTCTGCAATGTTCATACCCTCACCTGTCATTTCTGATGACCTATGCTATATTTGATCTCGTAAACTGGCACCTTTCCTCAGCAATGTCCATTCTCTGTAACTGTCATATCTGAAGATCTGTGCTATATCTGATCTCCTAAGCTGAGCTCTCCTCTGCCATATCCATCCCCTGTACCTGTCATACCCGATGACCTGTGCTTAATTTGATCTCCTAAGCTCTTCTCTGCCCTGTTCATCCCCTGTACCTGTGATATCTGAGGATCTTTCCTATATCTAATCTCCAAAACCGGTACCTCTTTTCTGCAATGTTCATACCCTGTACCTGTCATGCCTGAGGATCTGAGGATCTGTGCTATGCCTGATCACCAAAACTGGCACCTCTTCTCTGCCCTGTCCACCCCTATCATACCTGATGGATGACCTATGCAATGTCTGATCACCTAAACTGGCACCTCTTCCCTGCCCTGTCTATCCCTTGTACCTGTAATACCTGATGATCTGTGCAATGTCTGATAACCTAAACTGGCACCTCTTCTCTGCCCTGTCTATCCCTTGTACCTGTAATACCTGATGATCTGTGCTATATCTGATCACCTAAACTGGCATCTCGTCTCTGCCCTGTCCATACCCTATCATACCTGATGATCTGTGTTATGTCTGATCACCGAAACTGGCATCTCATCTCTGCCCTGTCCATACCCTTTCATACCTGATGATCTGTGCTATATCTGATCACCTAAACTGGCATCTCGTCTCTGCCCTGTCCATACCCTATCATACCTGATGATCTGTGCTATATCTGATCACCTAAACTGGCATCTCGTCTCTGCCCCGTCCATACCCTATCATACCTGATGATCTGTGCAATGTCTGATTACCTAAACTGGCACCTCTTCTCTGCCCTGTCTATCCCTTGTACCTGTAATACCTGATGATCTGTGCTATATCTGATCACCTAAACTGGCATCTTGTCTCTGCCCTGTCCATACCCTATCATACCTGATGATCTGTGTTATGTCTGATCACCTAAACTGGCACCTTGTCTCTGCCCTGTCCATCCCCTGTTATACCTGATGACCTGTGTTATGTCTAAAATTCCTAAACTGGCACCTTTGCTCTTCCCTTTTTATCCCCTACACCTGTTATAGCCGATGACCTGTGCAATGTATCATGTCCTAAACTGGCACCTCTTCTCTGCCCTATCCATCCCCTGATGACCTGTGCTATGTCTGATCTCTTTTCTCTGCCATTTCCATACCCTATACCTGTTATATGTGATGACCTGTGCAATGTATCCTCTCCTAAACCTGCACCTATCTTCTACCCTGTCCATCCTGTGCACCTGTCTTGTCTGTTCTATATATCGAATCTCCTAAGCTCTTCTCTGCCCTTTCCATCTTTTATCATTGTAGCAGGTGAGAGTTTCCTCTTCTAGGAGGTGTGAAGCCATCTCCAGTGTGATGAGTGCTGGGGGTGGTCCCTGAAATGCTCATTTAATAAGAAGAATCTGTGCTGTAGAAGAATGGCATGTGAACACAGCAGCAGCATCAGCACCACCAGCACCAGCAGCATCAGGCAGAGATGTGACTCTCCAGCAGCATGCTGCCTGCCTTCCAGTGCAGACTTAATCATCCAGCATCCCTTCTCCTAGCCAAACATGGAGATTAGAATTGCTTTTATCATCAGCTTCCCAGCAAAGATTCAATCATCCCTGGTAGGGGCAGCTCTTTAAAGTAGTTGCAGTGGGAGTGATGGGAGGTTAATCTGCTGGAGATCACTGCATGCTGCTCCTGTCTCCCTCCTTCACTTTTCCTGGACTGTCAGGACTGGAGAGCCCAGCTGCGGACCTTTGCCTTGCCTTTGGGGTGTTGAGGAGGAGAAGAAGCTGCCCTGGCTTGTGGTTGCTTTGTGATGGGCTAGCGGAGAGCTGGGAGCATAGCATGAGGATGAAGCCTGGCTGGCAACCCCTGCTCAGCTCATGAGGAAATTGCAGCATGGGAACCGCTGACCAGTCCTTGCTGAGGATGCATCTCTCTGGCTGCTGTGGACTTTTCTCCCCCTTCTTCTACATTCTCATTGGCATGCTCCCGCAGATGTCCCAGCAAGTTCTAAGGATCGGTGAGTAGGAGCATGCCAGCTGCAAGGCAGCCCAGAGTGCAGGCAGTCCCCCCACTGAAAGTAATGGCATTGTCTGTAGCAGTGGCCGGTACTTGTGCCTAGCAAGCCAGGGCAGAATTAAGACAGCTGACTTTTTTTCAGGTGCAAGTTCCAGGTCTCCTATGCATTAACTGGCATAAGCAGGGCATTTGATTGCTTTATTAGAAAAAAGGACACCTTCAAAAATAAGTTAGCATTGATGGCTGATTTTGTTTGCAGGTGCAAGTTCCTGGGCTCCAATGCCTAAGCTTGGACAAGCAGGGCACTTGATGATTGCAATAGGCAAAGGGAAAAGGATGATGATGACAGACAATGCACCTACAAAATAAGTTAGCAATTACAGCTTTATTTCTGTCCTGACAGGTTTCCTACAAGTACTTATGAGGATTTATTCACAACCTACACTTTTAGTGCTACACTTTTCTTTGTACATGATTTATTCACAACCTGTAGATCCCTAGAAGTAGAACTATAAGCATCAGTTGAACTTTAAATGCCAGTTGCGTCTGTTTTCATATCACTTTTGTGTTTTTTTGGAGATTTTAATTCTATATCATTTTTGTTGGTTGGTTTTCTATATGGGTAAATGGGTTGTGTATATTGATACCAAGAGTGATTTATTTTATAGATATGGGAAGAGTATACTGATCCCTGAAAGCGATTTTCTATATAGATATAGGAAGTGTATACTGATCCCTGAAAGTGATTTTCTATATAGATATGAGTTGTTTATACTGACCCCCAAGGGTGTTTTTCTATATAGATATGAGTTGTGCATACTGATCCCCAAAAGTGTTTTTTATTTTATTTATTTTTTTATAAAAGTTTATGGGTTTTGTATAATGATCCCCAAAAGTGGTTTTCTATATCGGTATGGGTTCGGTATACTAATCCCCAAACATGATTTTTCTATATAAGTATATGGGTGGTTTATAATAATACCCAAAAGTGATTTTCTATATCGGTATATGAGTTGTGTATAATGATCCCCAAAAGTGGTTTCGTATATAGGAATGGGTTGTGTATACTGATCCCCAACAGTGATTTTCTACATAAGTATGGGTTGTGTACAATAATCCCTAAAAGTGATCTCTTATATAGGTATGGGTTGTATATACTAATACCCAATAGTAATTTTCTATGTAAGTATATGGATTGTGTATAATGATCACCAAAATTGATTTCCTATATAGGTATGGGTTGTGTACACTGATCACTAATAGTGATTTTCTATATAAGTATATGAGTTGTGTATAATGATCCCCAAAAGTGATTTTCTATATAAGTATATGAGTTGTCTATACGGATCCCCAAAAGTTATTTAATATATATATATATATATATATATATATATATATATATATATATATATATATATATATATTGGTTGTGTACACTGATCCTCAATAGTGATTTTCTATGTAAGTATATGAGTTGTGTATTATGATCCCAAAAGTGATTTTCTATATAAGTATATGAGTTGTGTATACTGATCCATAAAAGTTATTTAATATATAGATATATATTGGTTGTGTACACTGATCCTCAATAGTGATTGTCTATGTAAGTATATGAGTTGTGTATTATGTTCCCAAAAGTGATTTCCTATATAGGTATTGGTTGTGTATACTGAACCCCAATAGTAATTTTCTATATACGTATATGAATTGTCTATAATATTCCCCAAAAGTGATTTCTTATATAGGTATGGGTTATGCATACTGATCCCGAAGAGTGATTTTCTATATACAGTATTTATATGTGTTGTGTCTACTGATCCCCAAGAATTATTTTTATATACGTATAAGGGTTGTGTATAATGATTCCCAAGAGTGTTGTTACAAATCACTATATATACACCTAGAGTAAGGATGAATGAATTTAATGATTACCTGTTGAATTTGCAAGGCTGTTGTTGTAGTATAGTATAAATGTAAAAAGACAAAAGAACATTAAAAGATAAAAATTCAATTTACTATGTTGAAAGGGGTGGGTGGTTACTGTATGCTTGGTTAGTTCTGAAATCCAGGATTTTTTTTTTTTTCTTGACAACCTGTCAGGGTCCCTGGAAGTAAGTGACAAGTGACAACTATACATTTTATATAGAGGAGTAAGCGTTGGCACCCAGTTAGTTCCTTGATTGAGGTGGGTGGCTTTGCTTACTGGAAGCTGTGCAGCAACTTTCTAATAGCAGCACGTGGTACACGCTTAACCCTTTGAGATATACAGGAACCAACGAGCCATTTATTTATAAGCATTTTAGATTTTGCAGTCCCTTCAGATGTATGAATACCTATAAACTGTACTGGCATTGTATATACAGAACACTTGTATGTAGTAGAGAACGTTGGTTCCAGTAGTGTTGGCTTCTTCCTGGTATAGATCTGCCCACCATACAAGCCATTCCCGATACCCAGGCTCACACAATACTCCTCCACTACAGAGAGGATGCTGATGCTGTGCTTAGCTGCCAATAGAAGAGGATGCAGATCTAACAGAGCGATGGAACTGCTTGAACTTCCCCAAAACTGCACACATCACACACACAATCAATGGTCTCAACACATAGCAGAAGCTTCATCTTTACGCTTCCTTGGATCTGATTGTGTTCAGAGACATTCTGGTTCCCACTGCCGTACTAGCTGCTGATTACAACCACTTATCTTCACGCACACCATGCCTAATACTTTGTATTCATCAGAGTTGATACAGCAAATAAAAACTATGTTGTACAGAAAGGCTTTATACACTTAAAGGCAAAGGACAGAAGATTGTTAGCAAAGTCTAGAACAGCCATTTTCAAGCTTTTTAACACGAGGGAACTCTTGAATTGACTTTCTGGTCTCAAGGAACCTCTGCTAATAACTTTAATATCTAAAGCTTATAGTACATTAGTGTGATGGTCATTGGGAAGAATTTCCCTTACATAGAAGATTATTGCTGTCAGGGATTATTTAGTTGTTGCTCAAGAAACCCTTAGCAGCCTCTAGGAACTCTACGGTTCTACGGAACCCTTGTCGAGAAAAGTTGATTTAGGAGCAACTGTTAGCAGGTAGCAGATTTGTTTTTCAGTTATCGATTTGAAGAAATACATAATAATTTAAATAATGAAAACACTAGTTGTTATCCGTGCGCAAGTCAATGAACAAATGACGAAGTTCAAGAAGCTGAACAGACCATGAACACTTTGAAGTGTCAGAATAGAGAGGCTTCCAGGCCATGTGTGCCCATTGTGGTAGAGTAGCAGAGTGTGCAGTAGCGGGTCACTTCATCTTCAGCGGCACAGCTAACAATAGCTTAAAGGGCGACTGTAGTCTTTTTACATTTTTTTTTTTTAATCTTGTTCAATATTTTTATTAAGGAAAAGTTTTATAACAATTACAGTTTCTGAGGGAGGTTAAAACCATGTCTCTAATGGCAGCTGGGAGAAAACTTTACATCAATATAGAAGCATGCACATAGATCATAGAAGAACATTTCCAAGGCATGTCATCCAAGAGAGAGCAGTAATTCTGTAAAAGAGGAAAGGGAGCAAAAAAATGGTGTCAAGAAAGTGGAAGGAGAGGAGGGTCAGGCGGGCACTTGGTAGAACCAAACTTCAGATACTTGGATGCATCTAGAATGTTTTGTGTAATTCATTAAAAAAATCCAAAAACTAATAATGTAGTCATCCAAATGAAAAGTATCGTCTACAACTTTTGTCATTTTTTGGCCTTACAAGTTGGACTGAACCATTGGCATTGATTCAAATGTGAGTGAAAACTCCTCTCTCCATGGCCACTCCTGTTTAGAATCACCTAAATCAGGGGTGTCCAACCTGCCAAGTAGTGTTGCTCACGAATATTCGCATTGCGAATATTCGTTACGAATATTGCATATTCGAGTATTCGCGAATAAATCGAATATCGCGGTGAATATTCGCTATTGCGAATATTCATATTTTTTCAAATTTATTTTTAAAACAGATCACATCCTAGTGATCTCCATCGAGACCCTAGGCCGAGTAGCTGAGGCGATCCTTTTATGTTGCCGAATATTCGCAATGCAAATATTCGTATTACGAATATTCGCAAATGCGTTCTCTGCCCTTCTGTGTTTTGTGTATAAAAAAATAAATACAAATTAGCTTTAGTTTAGTCATATACGTTTGTGTAATTAGAGTTAGTGTTTAGTGCCTATTAGTTTAGTAATCCAGGAAATGATCTCCGTTTTTTCGCGTGTTGACGAGAATTTCGCAATCAATTTCGCATTCGCACTAGCGAAATTTCGCAACATTTTTTTTTTGATAAAATATCACGAATATTCTATATTAACGAATATTCGCGAATACGTTCTCTGCCCTTCTGTGTTTTGTGTATAAAACAAAAAAAAAAAAAAAATTAGCTTTAGTTTAGTCATATAAGTTTGTGTAAGTAGAGTTAGTGTTTAGTGCCTATTAGTTTAGTAATCCAGGAAATGATCTCCGTTTTCGTGTGTTGACGAGAATTTCGCAATCAATTTTGCATTCGCACTAGCGAAATTTCGCAATTTTTTTTTTTTGATAAAATATGACGAATATTCGATATTAACGAATATTCGCGAATATTCTTCTATATATTAATGAATATTCGCGAATATTCTTCTATATATTCGCGAAATATCGCGAAATCGAATATGGCGTATTCCGCTCATCACTACTGCCCAGGACGGTTATGAATGCAGCCCAACATAAAATTGTGAAATTACTTAAAAATTTAGATTTTTGGGGAGTGTTTGTAAAAAATGTATTTACACCTAGCGAACACATGCAGCCACAGGAAAATTTTATAGTGTCTCTTTACTGGACTTTTATACATTTTAACTCCCTAAAGAAAAATCTCCCTATTTTCGTATTCGCACCTTATTCATGTCATGAGTTTTCGGCTGCACCTAATTTGGAGCAAAGGGCAAAATTAGAACCAAAATATATGATGAGTAACTTGAGAATTCATTGAGTTCATTGAATTTACTACATTCACCGAACCAGATATTCATGTGTTAGTTTACCAAAAACAGTGTCAAATATCGCACTAGTTATCTGTTGTTCTCTTTATATTAAATAAAAAATATTACAAAAAGTGAATAAAGTCTTATTTTATTAGATAGGTTCATTATCTATATCAGTGATATATTAACTTTTGTTAATGTATTTTATGTGTGGTCCAAGACAACTCTTCTTCCAGTGTGGCCCAGGAAGGTCAAAAGATCGGACAACACTGACTTAGATGTTCTACTCCATTCACTGCCTGAGGGGTAGAGATCACATGAGAGTTGGTGGACCTGGTTTATATTGATGCCACAACAGGGGTCAAGTCCTGGGGAAAAAAGTGTGGGGACTCCCACCCAAGATCTACTCCCCCACCAAAAAAAATGATACGCTCATATGCATAATTACTTTTGATCCACTGTACTTTAGTAATCCTTTATGTTACTGGCCGCTTCCTGTATATGGATTCATCGGGTAGTGTGCGGGTATTCCGTCACTTCCTCGATGCCGCAATGTCTCCTGGGAGCTTGTGTCATTGTTCCCAGGAGACATTGCAGAGATCTGCCATGAGTTATCACGGGATTTAGAAAGAAGCAAGTTATTAAGGTTCGCCTGCCCCTGACAGTGACTCGAACTGGGCATCGCCGCTTAGTGAAGGATTGGCTCGGCCGGCTCGGCTGCTCTAGTCCTGCAAAGGGAACTTAGTTCCTGCTGTGAAAAAAGTGCAGGAACTCCGTTCCCACACATTCCCACAGGACTTGAGCCCTGTGCCACAAGCTCTATCAATGATAACAAGGCACACATATTGGATAGCTATTAGATATCCTATTAATCAGTTGACCGGGAAGGTTAGGAGAGAGCGTGGCCATGCAATTAAAAATTTTTTTTCTGTGAGTTATATATTGTATATATGTTTCTTAATATATTTGTGCAGTTCATTATGTATTGACCTCATGTTGTGTGCCCCTTATGCAAATGATGACTTTATGAAAGTCTCTCTTTGTACAAGCACCCCAACCTCCAATTTGACACTGCTTGGACTTATCTGCAGCTCATTTAGGCATCTGGTGGTAATCCATTGTAGGATAACGTTGAGGGAGTACCATTCCATTGCTAGATTAAAGTAGAGGAACCGCAGGCAATGCTGGGGAAATACAGCCTATAAGAAACCTTTTAGTTAACAACTTAGTTGCAAATAAAAAAAAAAAAAGACAATTCTGAGCATACAAAGGTGATAATAATACAATAAAGAATTGGTGGTGCAATTTACAATGAAAGGTTCGAAAAATTAAGTTGGCAAAAGTCAACTGGTCAGTCAAGTGGTAAATTATTATAATTATTATATTATCATATTTATAACTGTATCCAAGGTCAATACAAAAGTTATTATCTTTTGAACTTTTTACAGTAGGGGCTGCACGAAGGACAAGGAGACATTGGTTAGTTTTAGAATAATCCTATTAGTGCAGGAAGAATTTCTGTTTGTAGATGTAGTTATGCGGTGAATTTTCCTGCCAAGTGAGGCACGGATGGAAAAGCCAATAATGGAATTTAGATTGGGTGATACACCTGCAAATAATATCCAGTACATTGATCTGATTACTTTTGTGGGTCAGGAAGGATTGTCTGCTGGAAGGCAAAATGTGCCACATATTCACAAGGGTAATTTCTTTCCTCTGGACCATGTCTAAAGTTTTTCAAGGGTTATTCTTGATATACATCAGTATGATATAGCTTTATGTCTTACATTATGATAATAAATGAATTCAGAGAAACCAATTAACTCACCACTACGAGAGTGCTTTTCTTGATTGGGGTGCCCCATATCCAATAGGTCCTCCCTCCTTGGTCTCTGTAATTCATGTCACCATTTTGTAAATTGATGTCATCGATGGTCGACTTATTTTTCCTTGTTTTGTGCTAACCCGCCGATGACATTACACCAGATCTGGCACATGCACAGTACATGATATGGGGTGGCATGCTTTTGAACGTACGGCACACAAGCCTTAAAAGATCTGGCATATTTGGCAGAGATGATCTCGACGGCTTAGGCCGCGTACACACGATCGAACATGTCCGCTGAAACCGGTCCGCAGACCGGTTTCATCGGACCAGTTCGATGGTGTGTACGGCCGATCGGACCGTTTTCCATCGGACCAAAGTTTTAAAACATGCTTTAAAACCTGTCCGATGGAAACCTGTCCATCGGACAGGTTTGATGGTTAGTACACATTGGACCAAAAACCTGCGCATGCTTAGAATCAAGTCGACGCATGCTTGGAAGCATTGAACTTCGTTTTTTCATCACATTGTTGTGTTCTACGTCACCGCGTTATTGTCTGATCGGATTTTGGTCCGATGGTGTGTACGCACATCAGACCATCAGACAAGTTCAGAGTTGTCTGATAAAAACGGTCCGTCGGACAAGTCTCATCAGACATGTCTGATCGTGTGTACAGGGCCTTACTGTTCAGTAACATGTCACCCCAGATCTTGCCCCAGATCAGACAAGATCTCCTGGGAAGGTGTTGGTGATGTGGTGTCCCCAGGGTGCAAGGCTGCATCGACCAGTGCCTCAGGGGAACCTGGAAATCTCTGGAAAAAGTTAAGTATTTTAAGAAAAACTATTTAATTAAAAAAATTACTTGATGTTTACCCATGTGCATGCAGAGATGCATGCACCATGTATTTTAGTGTTGGTTGAGTCCACTTTAACAACTTCTGTGAACTGATAACAATTAATACAGGGGCTATATGTTATAGAGCCACATAGCAAAACCATTAAGAGACCCCCTGTCTCCCCAATCTTCATCTTTAAAGTTTTACTAAACCCATGACCCTGCATCACTAGATTTGGTCTCCCACAGTACACAGAACAAAGAAATTCAATCACTTCAGTAAATATAAACTGCTAAATACTTGTGAGTGAGTGAATGAGTGAGTGAATAACTTGTATAGCGCTACACATGCAAACTAAATCGCCTCAAGGCGCTTTTTCCATCCGGCTGCGTCCTGATCCTTCAGAAGAGGTGGGTCTTGAGTTTTTTCCTGAAGGCCTGATGGTTTTCTTCCATGCGGATTGTCCAATGGTAAAGTGTTCCATAGCTGTGGTCCTTGGACTGCAAATCTTTGTTCTCCCTTTTATTTGTAGTTGTATTTGGGGATGTAGAGGAGGTTTTGGTTAGATGATCGGAGAGTGCGATGGGTGATGTAGTGTTTTATTTTCTCGCATAAGTATTGAGGTGCCTTTCCTTGTGTGCATTTGTGGGTGAGGCAGAGGGTCTTGAACTTGATCCGATCCTTTACTGTTAGCCAATGAAGGGCCCTCAGGGATGTGGTGATGGATTCCCAGAGTTTCTTTCCTGTTACCAACCTAGCTGCTGTGTTCTGAATGTCTTGTAGGCGTGAGATCTGTTATCTTGGTAGTCCTAAGTAGAGGGAGTTTGCGTAGCCGAGTCAAGAATTTATGATTGTTCCGACTACTGCCGCTGTGTCCTGTTCCGGGATGAAGGGGATGAGTCTGCGCAGTAGGCGGAGAAGGTAGTGGGATCCACTGACTACTGATCCTATTTGCGCATCCATCGACATCTCTGCGTCAAATGTTACCCCAAGGCTTTTGACCTTGGTACTTGGAGTGATGATCTGCCCAAGGATGGTGGGTGGTGTCTATGATGTCCTAGCTTCAGTCTTTTGGTTTGCGTGGAGGAGAAGTACTTCTGTTTTTGATCCATTGAGCTTGAGGGAGCTCTCAGTCATCCATTCGTCGATCAATGCCAGGCATTTTTCTAATCCGTGATGCCGTTTTTTTTTGGTGATCCGAAAGTAAAGTTGAGTGTCATCTGCATAGGAGTGGTAGCAGGCTTATGTCTTCTATGCAAGTCTTGTTAAAGCTTGTAGGAGGAGTTTTTATTCTCCTCTGACTGTCCTATGAGGCTGCATAACCCCTGACCCTCTATCTGGACAGTGCTGATTGGACCTGTGCTGATTACACGCACCCTCCTAAGAAGAAACAAAAAATTCTAGCAATACACACCAAACTGAGCATGTCCAGAGTGCCGCCAAGACTCTGCACTATCAGGAGATGGATTGGAGACATTGGAAGAAGGGAAGGATCAGAGCAGACAGGATAAATCAGCCTGTTTACACAATGCGGAGGATAAACCCCTTACGTTTCACAGTGAGTATAATAAGTATGCTTTACTGCATATACAGACTGATTTCACTGTTGTGGGTTTAGTAACCCTTTATATTCCTCTAGTAATACACAATATGAAATGCTTTCGTAACCATCATGCAAAGGTTACCATTTGTTCATGTTTTGTCCAAAAGTATTTGCTAGTCCTACCTGCAAACAAACAGATATCTGCTTCTGGACCTCATAACAGTTAGGCCACGTACACACGATCGGACCAAACTGATAAGACTGGTCCGACGGACCGTTTTCATCGGTTCACGCTGAAGTGGTCTGATGGTCTGATGTGCGTACACACTATCAGTCCAAAATCCGATTGGGCCAGAACGCGGTGACGTAGAACACAACGACGTGCTGAAAAAACAAAGTTCAATGCTTCCAAGCATGCGTCGACTTGATTCTGAGCATGCGCTGGATTTCGGCCCAATGCTTTTGCATACTAACCATCGGTTTGGTCCGATGGTCAGGCGTCCGTCAGACAGATTTTAAAGCAAGTTTTAAAACTTTGGTCCGACGGACAACGGTCCGATGGGTCGTACAAAAGACCAATTTGGTCCGATGAAACTGGCCTTAAGGCCAGTTACATCGGACCGGTCTGATCGTGTGTACGCGGCCTTATAAGGCCTCTTTCACATGAGCTTGTCCGTGTACGGACTCCGCTTTGTGGATGACAGGTCCCTCTCCGCGCACTGTGTAGAGACGGACCTGTCAAAGCCCCTCTCTCCTCTATAGAGATCAAATGAAAACAGACCGCCTGTCCATTTTCATCGGATCATATCCAATCCGATTTTCTAAACTGACCATTCGCCTGGATTTCATGGACAGGATTGGATTGGATAGCGGCGGGTGTCAGCAGGCATGTCACCACTGAAATCCAAACTGAGTGAATGGAGCATCCAAGCAGGTCTGCCTGAAAAACTGACAGGACCTGATCGGAACGCCCTTGTGAAAGGGGCCTATTAGTCATACTGGGGTTTATTTACTAAAGCTAGAGAGGGCAAAATTTGTCATAATTCTTCAGGGAAACCAATCAGCTTCCAGGTTTTATTGCTAAAGCTTAATTAAACAAGCTGAGGTTAGAAACTGATTGGTTTCTCTGTAGAATTGTAACTCATTTTGCCCTTTCCAGCTTTAGTAAATAAACTCCACTGTGTCTGTTAAAGCTAAAATTATGTCCTTGAATTAATTTTAAACCACCAAAAGTAAACTTTTATCAAGTAATAACTGGAAAAATGTGTACAAAATATTTGCAGGCATACCTAGGGGAAACCTTTTGTGCCGGGATATTTTTTTTCCTGTTTCAATGTTCTCCTCTTTATGTTTTGTACTTTGTGTATACATTTTATAGCTCATGTAATAAAAATGGAGCAAAGGGTAAAGATGTGCTTCTTAAAAGCTGGACACAGAATGCCCTTCGTCTCATATGTGGAGCTAAGACTTGATCTTTCAAGCATCTGTTTATACGTGGTGAATGAAGTTCTGCAGCAGATGACCTTGGCTGAAGATAATAGCTCTTATGCCGCGTACACACGGTCGTTTTTTGCGATGAAAAAAAAACGACGTTTTCTGTGAAGTAAAAAACGACGTTTTTGAAACGTCACTTTTCAAAGACAATTTTGCATACACACCATCGTTTTTTCACAAAAAGCGAGGTTACGTTCACCACTTTTTTCCATTGAAGCTCGCTTCATAACTAGCTTCTGGGCATGCGCGGGTTGAAAAACGTAGTTTTGAACAACGTTTTTGCTACACACGGTGACTTTTTGTGAAACAAAAAACGACGTTTTGAAAAACGACACAAAAAATTCAAACATGTTGGAATTTTTTTTTGGTTGTTTTTTTGAAGACAAAAAACGACGTTTTGCCCACACACGATCAATTTAAATGACGTTTTAAAAAACGTCGTTTTTTTTCATCGCAAAAAACGACCGTGTGTACGCGGCATTAGGCCCCGTGCACACGACCAAATAAATCTGTTCAAATCGGTCTGACAGACCGATTTGATCATATTTGTCTGCTGGCTGTTTTGGTTTGATCGCTGTACACACAATGAAACCAAAATCCCCGCTGGCAGACAGCGCGGTGACGTTGACGCCGTCACGTCACCGCACCAGGAGGTAAATTACTTCCACACATGCGTCAGATCCATTTGACGCATGTGCGGGCAGATATGTCTGCTGGTTAGCGTACTAACCAGCAGACATATCGGACGGACGGATTCCCAGCAGACAGATTTTAAAGCATGCTTTAAAATCTGTCTGCTGGAAAAATCTGTCTGTCCGCCCGTACACACGATCAAATCTATCTGCTGGAAACGGTCTGACAGACTGTTTCAGCAGACAGATTCGATCGTGTGTACGGGCGGACAGACAGATTTGGCCACCCGACAGATTTTAAAGCATGATTTAAAATCTGTCTGCTGGGAATCCGTCCGCCCGACATGTCTGCTGGTTAGTACGCATATCTGCCCGCACATGCGTCGAATGGATTCGACGCATGCGCGGAAGTGTTTTACTTCAACGTCACCGCCACGTCTCCGCGCTGTCTGCCGGCGGGGATTTTGGTTTGATCGTGTGTACACGATCAAACCAATACATCCCAGCAGACAAATCTGTTCAAATCGGTCTGCCAGACCGATTTGAACAGATGTATTTGGTCGTGTGTACGCGGCATGACAGACCGTTTCAGCAGACAGATTCGATCGTGTGTACGGGCGGACAGACAGATTTTTCCAGCAGACAGATTTTAAAGCATGCTTTAAAATCTGTCTGCTGGGAATCCGTCCGTCCGATATGTCTGCTGGTTAGTACGCTAACCAGCAGACATATCTGCCCGCACATGCATCTAATGGATCCGACGCATGCGTGGAAGTAATTTACTTCCTGGTGCGGTGACTTGGCGGCGTCAATGTCACCGGCATGTCACCGCGCTGTCTGCCTGGCGGGGATTTTGGTTTGATCGTGTGTACAGCGATCAAACCAAAACAGCCAGCAGACAAATCTGATCAAATCGGTCTGTCAGATTTATTTGGTCATGTGTACGGAGCCTTAGACACTCGAATACGGATGAAAAGTACTGATGGGCAGTTTGGTCCATTGTTGGACATCATTGGTGTATAAAACCAACCAATTGTATTCCTGATGGAGGCATCAGTCTGAATCTTTTAGCTCCCAACTGTTTCAGATTTAGAGGAACTGTCCCTGATTTGGAGCAATGTCTCTCTGTCCCTCTTCCCTCCTCATTTCTCCCTCATTTTGGTCTGATCTATATAGTTGTACACTTTTTATCCTTCAAAAAATGTTTCCCAGTGTTAAACCTTTCATCTAGTTCCTAAATTGCTGCATTTGTAAATTTTAAAAGCCAATATAAAGGAATAGTAGTGGTAAATAAAAAAGAAGAAAAGAAAAACGTGTGGTTTAATTAATAATTTTTTGTATAACTCTCCTTTAACCAATTCCCGGTTGACGACCAGACCGAGGCTCTTTACCACGTTATTAGCTGTGTCCAATCACAGCTGATTACAGTGTAAACAGGAAAAGCTGTGTATCGGTTTTTCCACCATTCGCACTGACAGACGCGAGTATGGAAGAGCCGATCGGCTGCTCTCCTGACAGGGAGATCTGATTGATTATCAGTGCAGCCCCCCAAGGATGCCCACCCAGAACCACCAGGGATGCCCACCCATGGCCACCTGAGATTCTCACCCATGGCCACCAGAAATGCCCACCAATGGCAAGTAGGTAAGACCACTAGAGCCAACCAGGGATGACAATCATTGCCCATTAGGGATGGCACTCTGTGCCCATCACTGATGCCTGCCAGCAACTCTGATAAGTGCTGCCTATCAGTGCCACTATTCAGTGCCCACCAGTGCCAATCAGTGCCACCTATCAGTGCCACCTATGAGTGCCCATCAGTGCCACATATGAGTGCCCATCAGTGCCACCTATCGGTGTCACCTATGAGTGACCATCAGTGCCATCTATCAGTGCCAATAGGTGCTCTATATTAGTGCTGAATATAAATGGTACCTTATCAGTGCCACCTCATTAGTGCCATTCAGTACTGCATCATCAGTGCCCATCAGTATAGCCTCACCAATGCTCATCAGTGAAGAAGAAAACTTACTTATTTACAAAGTTTGGTAACAGAAACAAAGAAAACATAATTTTTTTTCAAAAATGTCAGTCTTTTTTTATTTATAGCGCAAAAAATAAAAACCCCAGAGGTAATCAAATACCTCCAGAAGAAAGCTCTATTTGTTAGAAAAAAATTATAAAAATGTTGTTTGGGTACAGTGTCGCATGACTGCACAATTGTCACTCAAAATGTGAAAGCCGAAAATTTGTCTGGGCAGGAAGGTGTATAAGTGGCCAGTATTGACGCGGTTAAGGAGGTGTGGCAAGGGGTATGTCCTATGGCTACAGACTTTTGCTAACAGGTGTCCCTCGTTCCAATCTTAAAAAGTTGGGAGGTATCTTTTAGGTCTGGTGAAACAATCGTTGCAACTTTTTTGGGATTGAACATCATAATTCCAGACCTTTGGGCACCTTAATCCATAGCTACCAACCCACTGTCACCTTGTCTTCAATTTAGAGAAATTGAAACAATGGAAATTTTATTTGATTGCTATGGTTTAACTGTGTTCTTGATTTAAAAAAATCAGTCCTCCCAAATGTGATACTTCAGTAGTATTGGTGATTCTCTGACTCGTCCAAAAATCAGTTTTTTTCGTTATCGTTTTAACAAATGATAACAAAAGCGCAAGAAACGAAAACCGAAAGATCCGACATAAAAAATGCTTTATTTTCGTTTTCGTTGCGGTAAAAATTCGATATAGAGAGATTCGACATTATAGGGAAAAGATTCGACATTATAGGGAAAAGATTCGACATTATAGAGAAAAGATTCGACATTATAGGGAAAAGATTTGACATTATAGGGAAAAGATTCAACATTATAGAGAAAAGATTTGACATTATAGGGAAAAGATTCGACATTATAGAGAAAAGATTTGACATTATAGGGAAAAGATTCGACATTATAGGGAAAAGATTTGACATTATAGGGAAAAGATTCGACACTATAGAAATAATAGATTCGACATTGCAGAGATTAGATTTCGATTTATGAGAAAATAGATTCGACATTATTACTAGTCATACAACATTAGAATTCTTGTAGGCGGAATATTCGAACGGAAATGTACGATTCGACGTAAAGATTCGACGTTCCGTCGAATATTCTTTTGACCAATCGACAGAAATCAAGTATTATTGAATTTTCGGACGAAAGCTATTCCCCAACGAAAAACGAAATAAATCAAAACGATTTTCGGGTGTAACTAAATACATTTATTTTCCAAACGAAAACGAAAAAACGAAACAAAATATTCCAGTCTGTACATGTCTAGACTTTAACATGTCTTGGCTACCCCAACAACGAGAACTTCCTGTTCTAATTCCAAACTCCATTTGGTGTTTTCTTGCTCATCTTTATGTTTTTCAGCTCCTGTTATATTCTGGATACCAGCATTTCTCAACCATGGTTCCATGGAATCTAAAGCCTTTGTACACAATCAAATTTTCCGTGGACCAAGCCTCAGACTTTTGTCCGTAGGACGTTGGCCGTGAACTTGTATTGCATACAAATGGCAAAAAACAACCACGAAACTATGTGTTTTTTTCAGCTCTTTAGCGCCACCTTTTGGGCAACTTCTGCTATTGCTGTGTTATGGTGAGCATTGCTTCTGAGCATGAGTGTTTGTTCTTTAGATTTTTTTTCAGACGGACTTGTGTACACGCGATCAGAAAATCCAACATCACACATTTGTTGTCGGAAAATTTTAAAGCATGCTATCCCACATTTGTAGTGGAAAATCCAACATCAAACCTACAAATGGTCAGATTTACTGACAACAGCCTGTAATCACACTTTTCCCATCAGAAAATCCCATCGTGTGTATGAGGCTTTGGAGTTCTTCTAATGGTTGCTAAATGAAAGGCTGTAAATCCATTTGTACGCTCCATCGAACATTTGTTGTCGGATTTTCCGACAACAAATGTGGGATAGCATGCTTTAAAATTTTCCGACAACAAATGTGTGATGTCGGATTTTCCGATCGTGTGTACACAAGTCCTTCGGAAAAAAAATCCAAAGTACAAACACACATGGTCAGAAGCAATGCTCACCATAACACAACAATAGCAGAAGTTGCCTAAAGGGCGGCGCTAAAGAGCTAAAAAAACATGTCGTTTCGTATTTGTTGGCCAACAATTATTTGCAGTTTGTATGCAATACAAGTTCCAGGCCAACACCCTTTAGACAAAACTTCAAGGCTTGGTCTGCGGAAAATCCGATCGTATGTATGAGGCTTAAAGGTTTTTTGAGCTGTGGCTGATTGACCTCCCATCTGGCATGCCTTACTAATTCCAGATCCACTGCCACTTGGCAACGCCAGTGACCTGAAACCAATTATCTTTTTGGTTTGAAAGAGTGGCATTGTGACAACAGAGATCCAAAAAGGTATGAGAGATTGTCAGTTGTTTTTTTTTCCTCCGGCATCTAACAGAAACCATAAAATATAACTTTGAGTGGACTGACCCTTTAACCACTTTAGACCCGCGCTATTGACAAAATACGTCAACAGCGCGGACCTAAAGCGCCAACTAGACGTCTTTGGACGTGATTTATAGTGCATTAACCAGTGGCGCGCGGCGGGTAAACACTGCCCCGCCGCATCGCTGGGGATCCGATGCATGTACCTGGCCGCCGCGATGTCTGTCGGGTACATGTGATCGGCGGGAACACAAGCAGGTGACAGCAGGGACGTGGAGCTCCACGTGCTGTCAGAGGAGAGGAGACCGATCTTTGTCCCTTGTACATAGGGACACAGCATCGGTCACCTCCCCCAGTCACCCCCTCCCCCCACACAGTTAGAACACACCCAGGATACACATTTAACCCCTTCCTCACCCCCTAGTATTAACCCCTTCCCTGCCAGTCACATTTATACAGTAATTAGTGCATTTTTATAGCACTGATCGCTGTATAAATGTGAATGGTCCCAAATTTGTGTCAAAAGTGTCCGATATGTCCGCCGCAATATCGCAGTCACAATAAAAATCGCAGATCGCCGGCATTACTAGTAAAAAAAATAATAATAAAAAAAATCATAATTCTGTTCCCCATTTTGTAGGCGCTATAACTTTTGCGCAAACCAGCCGCTTATTTCGTTTTTTTTTTTTTTTTTTAAATACGTCGAAAAATACGTATCGGCCTTAACTGTGAAAAAAAAATAGTTTTTTTTTTTTTAAATGGGATATTTATTATAGCAACAAGTAAAAAATATATATATTTTTTTTAAATTGTCGCAAAAAATAAAAACCGCAGAGGTAATCAAATACCACCAAAATAAAGCTCTATTTGTGGGGAAAAAAAGGACGTCAATTTTGTTTGGGAGCCACGTCGCACGACCGCGCAAATGTCAGTTAAAACGACGCAGTGCCAGAAGCTGAAATTTCGCCTGGGAACGAAGGGGGTTTATGTGCCCAGTAAGCAAGTGGTTAATAGTGATGGAAGATTACGTGTTCATAAAAGGCCACTGTGTAATGTTAGTTGGAGTAATAGAATATTGGTGTGACCCGTTCACTGCTCATTTTGTCAGTTACTTACTACTGATAATTAACTGATCTAATTTATACCAACCGGACTGCTTATTTTTTTACTGGACTGACTGCTTGTAAAATGCATGTCCTTGCTCGTACAGGCATGTCAGACTGGAATCTATTACAATGTGTACAGACGGAGATGACATTAAGTGTGGACCTATGACTGTGTGACAAGTGATATTAATTAAATGCATTGGTAATGAGGTTGCTATGACCCGTTGCTGAGGATGAGTTCAAGGTCATTTTGGGTGTATTGTGTCTTTCTTGCTTGCGTGGAGGAAAGGGTAAAGATGTGCTTCTTAAAAGCTGGACACATACACAGAATGCCCTTCTTCTGATATGTGGAGCTAAGACTTGATCCTTCAAGCATTTGTTTATATGTGGTGAATGAAGTTCTGCAGCAGATGACCTTGGCTGAAGATAATAGCTCTTAAACACTTGAATACAGATGAAAAGTAGACATGTGCAGACTGGAATATTTAGTTTCGTTTTTGTTTGGAATTTTTTTTTTATTTAGTTACTCCCGAAAATCGTTTTGATTTATTTTGTTTTTCGTTGGGGAATAGCTTTCGTCCGAAAATCCAATAATACTTGGTTTCTGTCGAATGGTCAAAAGAATATTCGACGGGACGTCAAATCTTTTTGGTTTCTATCGAATGGGCATAAGAATATTCGACGGAACGTCGAATCTTTACGTCGAATCGTACATTTCCGTTCAAATATTCAATCCTACAAGAATTCTAATGTTGTATGACTGGTAATAATGTCAAATCTATTCTCTATAATGTCGAATCTATTTTCTCATAAATCAAAATCTATTCTCTATAATGTCGAATCTTTTCCCTATGATGTCGAATCTTTTCCCTATAATGTCGAATCTCTCTATATCGAATTTTTACCACAACGAAAACGAAAATAAAGCATTTTTTTAAATTGGATCTTTCGGTTTTCGTTTCTTGCACTTTCGTTATCGTTTGTTAAATAACTTTTGACACTTTTGACACAAATTTGGGACCATTCACATTTATACAGCGATCAGTGCTATAAAAATGCACTAATTACTGTATAAATGTGATTGGCAGGGAAGGGGTTAACACTAGGGGGTGAGGAAGGGGTTAAATGTATTCCCTGGGTGTGTTCTAATTGTGTGGGGGGAGGGGGGTGACTAGGGGAGGTGACCGATGCTGTGTCCCTATGTACAAGGGACACACAGATCGGTCTCCTCTCTCCCTGACAGCACGTGGAGCTCTGTGTTTACACACAGAGCTCCATGTCCCTGCTGTCACCTGCTGTATTCCCGCCAATCGCGTGTACCCGGCAGACATCGCGGCCGCCAGGTACACCCATCGGCTCTTCAGCAATGCGCCGGGACAGTGTTTACTCGCTGCACGCCACCCACCGGGTAATGCTTTTAAAAAGACGTCCAAAGACGTCCACTCGGCACTTGAAAGCCGCGCTGTGGACATCTTTTGTCTATAGCGCGGATCTCAAGTGGTTTGAGGCCTCGTACACACGATCGGACATATCCGATGAAAACGGTCCGCGGACCATTTCCATCGGATATGTCCGATCGGGAGTTTGATCCGATGGCGTGTACACACCATCGGATCAAATTCCCCGCCGCCGGACGGCGCGGTGACGTTGACGCCGCCACGTCACCGCTACGTCACCGCACCAGGAAGTTAAACACTTCCGCGCATGCGCCGAATCCATTCGGCGGCGGCGGTGGGGCACGACATGTCTGCTGGTAAGTGTACTAACCAGCAGACATGTCGGGCGGACAGATTCCACCGGATGGATTTCAAAGCATGCTTTGAAATCTGTCGGGTGGAGAAATCTGTCCGCTAGCCCATACACACGAGCGGAGATGTCTGCTGAAACGGTCCATCGGACCGTTTTCAGCGGACATATCCCCTCGTGTGTACAGTACGAGGCCTAAGAGTCCTTGATTACGTTTTTTGTCTGTTCACTTTGCCATATTCAAATCACATTTTTTTTTTCAAATCGACCAATTCAAAATGTGTCTATTCAAAAGTTTTGAATCGAGAAAATCTGTAAATTCCCCAAAAATTTGAAAGAAGACATAACACGAATTCCGAATAGGAATCCCGAATTCGAATTGAACGAATCAACCATATTTAACAAAACCAAATAAATAACTAGATTAAACAAATCTAAATGAAACAAAACAATTATTTTGTCATGCACATGTCTAGTTCCAGTGCAGGAATTCCCGCGCCAACTTTTTGTTTCTGGTTGGGTTTGGGTTTTGGATATTTCCATTAGACCCATGGAGGTCTCTTAATCACGTACCCTGGTTCTGAATGAGCAATCTTTCTGTGAATGACCACTTCTCTCTCTATTGAAATGTGTTATTTTTTTTATTTTTTTTTCCCCAGACCCACGAGTGATCCTCAGCCTGCTGGGTTGTAAAGTAGCTGTTTATATCTACTACTTTATTTTCCATTTATGTGCACTCTAAGCAAGGCGTAATTATATATCACAGCAGTGGAACAGATTGAAATGAAATGAGAAAGTGGCAAATTGGAAAGCGTAGGAAAGCAACAACTGGGAGAGAGATCAGAGGAAAAGATGTAAAATAAGGGAAGAGGACAAAGCAGAGTGCGATGATACACGCTACACACAAAAGAGATGTAAATGTTTTTCGAATGCCTAAAACCACCATCTTCTTTTGTGTTGTCCAATAAAAGGAAATTCCAGCTTACTTGCTTGAGATTTGAGAGTGAACCCCGGGGGCAATCATTTTTTTAAACCCCGCCCCAAAAATTATTTGAGGCAATGAAGCAGTGCCCGCAGCACGCTATGCCAAATAGCGAGTGTGGCCGAATCCAGGAGCTTATTGGGGCATAGCCAGTGGCGGTGCGTCCATAGAGGGCGCTGGAGCGCCGCCCCCTTTCGCTCTTGCACCACCACTGATACAATACATAGATTCATGCATTGCATTAACCTATGTATTGCAGCTGGTTGGCTGTGGAAGTGCCTATCAGAGCCAGCGGCATCGAGGGATGGTTGAAGCAGACCCCAGAAAGGTAAGTGCCAGGCGGGGGGGAGGGGGCATTTTACAGGGCACAGTGGCAGCATTTTACAAGGAACAATTGATGGGCACAGTGGCTACAATTACTGGGCACAGTGGCTACAATTGCTGGGCAAAGTGGCGAAAATTGATGGGCACAGTGGCTACAATTGCTGGGCACAGTGGCTACAATTGCTGGGCACAGTGGCGACAATTAATGGGCACAGTGGCGACAATTGCTGGGCACAGTGGCTACAATTGCTGGGCACAGTGGCAACAATTGCTGGGCACAGTGGCGATAATTGATGGCACAGTGGTGACAATTGATGGCAAATTGGCGACAATTGTTGGGCACAGTGGCTACAATTGATGGCACAGTGGTGACAATTGCTGGGCACAGTAGCTTCAATTGCTGGGAAGAGTGACTACAATTGATGGGCACAGTGGATACAATTGCTGGGCACAGTGGTGAAAATTGCTGGGCACAGTGGCGACAATTGATGGGCACAGTGGCGACAATTGATGGGCACAGTGGCGACAATTGCTGGGCACAGTGGTGACAATTGCTGGGCACAGTGGTGACAATTGATGGGCACATAGGTGACAATTGATGGCACAGTGGCGACAATTGATGACACAGTGGCTGTGTTTGATGGCATGGCACAGTGGTGACAATTGATGGGCACAGTGGCGATAATTGATGGCACAGTGGCTGCGTTTGATGGCATGGCACAGTGGCTGCATTTGATGGCACAGTGGTTGCAATTGATGGGCACAGTAGCTGCGTTTGATGGGCACAGTGAGGCTGCAATTGTTTTTTTTTTTTTCGTTTGTTTTCGCCCCCCAAAAATTTTGAGCACCAGCCGCCACTGGGCATAGCTACATAAAACCTGAGCCTACTCCCCCCTATACAGAGCACACAAACGCCACAGTCCTACTACCCAGAAAATATGCTTTACCTACTTAACCCACAGGCAAATTCTGACATTTGTCTCCTACATGTAAAATTCAGCTTAAAAAAAAAAGAACCTCCAAACATTATTTATTTTTTAAGCAGAGACCGTGAAGAATAAAACAGTGGGTGTTGCAATTTTATTTTGTCACATGATATTTGTACAGCGGTTTTTCAAACATAAGTGTTTTGGAAAAAATGACACTTTAAAGAGGAACTGCAGTCTGCTTGCATAAATTGTAATAAAAATATCTTTGCCATTCTGAAGCTTTACTCCAACCACCTTGCATATCATTTTTTATTTACTGTGATTATGTACCTGCCAAATATGCTGCAGAAATTTCCCTCCACTGAGTCTGGCTGCATCCATTATAACAGTGGGCAGCTGAAGCTGCTGCCAGTTCACTTTCTGGACTTACAGAGAGCCACACCTCCAGCTCTGCAGCTCTCATTGGTCCTCTTATGACTCACCCCCCCCCCACTTCCTTCCTTCCTTCCTTCCTTCCTGGCAAACTTTTACAAGAGTGAGCGAGAGAGAGAGCTGTGCTTGATGTCATAAGCCTATATGCATACTATTAGGTTAATTTGGTTGGTCGCAGGCTGTTTGGTAAGTTGAACTTGGAAATTCTTTGGTTTTATTTGACATGCGTTTTGCCCTTCCAGTGCTCCTTGCTGTGAAGACCAGCTATAGGTGGGGGCAGTGAGGGTTTAATAGATGTAAAGATGAAAAAATTGCGCACGCCCATGGAACGGCAGCAAACTACAGTACATTAAATTATCCATAAGTGATGCTTTACACACCTTTATAGATTACCAGCTAAGAGTTACACAGAAGATCTGTGACGTAATGCTCTCACTCTGACGTTTATTTAGTGCGAGACTAAAACATTTTTTTCTGCTAGAAAATTACTTAAAACCCCCAAACATTAGATCATTTTTTTTCTAACACCCTAGAGAATAAAATAATGGTCATTGCAATACTTTCTGTCACATCGTATTTGCGCAGCGGTCTTACAAGCGCACTTTTTTTGGAAAAAAATCACTTTTTTAAATTAAAAAATAAGACAACAATAAATTTGACCCAATTGTTTTATATATTGTGAAAGATAATGTTACACCGAGTAAAATGATACCCAACATGTCACGCTTAAAAATTGCGCCCGCTCGTAGCATGGCGTCAAACTTTTACCCTTAAAAATCTCGATAGGCGACGTTAAAAAAATTCTATAGGTTGCATTTTTTGAGATACAGAGGAGGTCTAGGGCTAGAATTATTGCTCTCGCTCTAACGATCGCGGCGATACCTCACTTGTGTGGTTTGAACACCTTTTGCATATGTGGGCGCTACTCGCGTATGCGTTCGCTTCTGTGCGCGAGCTCGTCGGGACAGGGCGCTTTGAAAAAAACATTTTTTTTGTTTTCTTATTTATTTTTATTTATTTTATTATTTTTTACACTGGAAAAAAAAATTTGATCACTTTTATTCCTATTACATGGAATGTAAACATCCCTTGTAATAGAAAAAAAGCATGACATGTCCTCTTTAATATGAGATCTGGGGTAAAAAAGACGTCAGATCTCATATTCAGGCTTAAATGCAAAAAAAAATTAAACTGTCATTTTTTTAAATGACAAAAAAAAAAAATGTCTCTTTAAGACGCTGGGCGGGACTGACGTTTTGACGTCACTTCCGCCCAGCAGAGCTATGGGGACGGGTGAGGGACATTTTTCCCTCACTCGCATCCCCGCTGAGGAGCCGAGCAGACCCGATCGCCTCCGCCGCTACCGACGGCAACGGTAAGCGTCAGAGGGCGCGGGAGAGCGGCGGAAGGGGGGGGCCCTCTCCCGCCACCAATTACGGCGATCTCGCGGTAAATCCGCCGCGGAGACCAACGTTATCGTTTAGAGAACCCTGCACTGCAAAGATGGATACCTCGGTTGTGGCAGCAGCTGCTGCCGTTACGAGATATCCATCTTTAAAAAAAGGACGTATATATACAGTGCAGGGTCCACAAGTGGTTAAACTATGTCGTTTTTCGGGTTGTAAAAAATGGTCGTGTGTGGGCTTTAACGACATGAAAAAAACGCACTTGCTCAGAAGCAAGTTATGAGACAGGAGCGCTCGTTCTGGTAAAATTACCGTTCATAATGGAGTAAGCACATTCATCACACTGTAACAGATAGATAAGCGCAAATCGTCTTTTACTAACACGGAATCAGCTAAAGCAGCCCCAAAGGTGGCGCCATCCGCATGGAACTTCCCCTTTATAGTGCTGTTGTATGTGTTGTACGTCACCGCGCTTTGCTAGAGCATTTTTTTGTTTAACTATCGTGTGTAGGCAACGCCGTTTTAATGATGAAGTTGAAAAAAACATTGTTTTTTCTAGAGGCTGAAAAAACTGAAAATTGTACCATACTTACCGTAATTTTCTTTTCCTGGTGCCCATCCATGGCAGCATGCCTATTGTATGCTGCCATGGAGGCACCAGGAAACATAGTTTTTTACAACCGGAAAATGATCGTGTGTACGTGGCATTACTCACTGTACTGTATCTATGAGAAAGCAGTGGTGGCGTCCTAAGCCAGGGCTACAGAACACCTCCGCCTCTACTTTTCACAAAAACATGGAGGCCATATATGGATTCAAATTTGTCCGGTTCAGCCAGGATTGGGTGAATTTCGATCCATGTGTTGCTACTGCCACTCAACAGAAGAGGATCTAATGACTGACTTTTGTTAGGCGGGCTTGATTCTCGATCAGCGGCTGTAGCAGTGTATTCTAACAGTGGAGAGTTCTGCTGTCAGAATACAATGTCCCAAAAGAAAGGATTCTTCCATCCACCTCGTTTTTGTGGATGGAGGAATGAAAAAAACAATCCATCTATGGCCAGCTTTATTGCACAGAGATAGATGGGAACAATGTAACTGATAACAGCCGGGCAGGATGCATAGGAGATATTACATGCTCTCAAGTTTTCTGGCAGGATAAATGGGCGTTTTTTAGTTTTGCGCTCAAATAGATAGAACAAAACATCTTCAATGGTATATTTACCTACCTCAAAAGGGAGCAAATCAAAAAAGTTCATGATGGGGGTTTACATACATTTAACAGCTGTGTATGGCCACTGATCCTCCTAGGCACAGCAAGCTTAGGAGGATCAGTGGCACGATGGTTGAATAACTACATCAAATCCTGAAGATTTAATTTTTCATCATTTAAAGCCGCGGTCCCCAACCTTTTCAGAACTGGGGACTGGGAACTGGGGACTGAGAACTGGGGACTGGGAACTGGGGACTGAGAACTGGGGACTGGGAACTGGGGACTGAGAACTGGGGACTGGGAACTGGGGACCAGTTCTGTGGAAGAAAATGTGTACAAGGACCGGGGGGTGCTGAGGGCGGGTGCAGGAGTTCAATTATCATGGTACAGCGTGTCAGGGTTATTAAAGTGCATTATTTCTAATAAAACATTGTAAAATATAATAAAATAGTTCAACTCACCATAATGGGAGTGGGAGCCCCGAGTGTCACGGCATCGCCTATCACCAATTGCTGCGTGTCATTTGCTACTTTTCCCTGCTACCAGATGCAGCGTGTCACTTGCCACGTCACCTGCCACCAAATGCAGCGTGCCACTTGCCACGTCACCTGCCACCAGATGCAGCGTCTCACTTGCACTTTCACCTGCCACCAGATGCAGCGTCTCACTTGCACTTTCACCTGCCACCAGATGCAGCGTGTCACTTGCCACTTTCACCTGCCACCAGATGCAGCGTGTCACTTGCCACGTTACCTACCACCAGATGCAGCATGCCACTTGCCACGTCACCTGCCACCAGATGCAGCGTGTCACTTGCCACGTCACCTGCCACCAGATGCAGCGTGTCACTTGCCACTTTCACCTGCCACCAGATGCAGCGTGCCACTTGCCATGTCACCTGCCACCAGATGCAGCGTGTCACTTGCCACGTCACCTGCCACCAGATGCAGCGTCTCACTTGCCACTTTCACCTGCCACCAGATGCAGCGTGTCACTTGCCACTTTCACCTGCCACCAGATGCAGCGTGTCACTTGCCACGTTACCTACCACCAGATGCAGCGTGCCACTTGCCACGTCACCTGCCACCAGATGCAGTGTGTCACTTGCCATGTCGCCTGCCACCAGATGCAGCGTGTCACATGCCACGTCGCCTGCCACCAGATGCAGCATGTCACTTCCCACTTTCACCTGCCACCAGATGCAGCGTGTCACTTGCCACGTCGCCTGCCACCAGATGCAGCGTGTCACTTGCCACGTCGCCTGCCACCAGATGCAGCGTGTCACTTCCCACTTTCACCTGCCACCAGATGCAGCGTGTCACTAGCCACGTCGCCTGCCACCAGATGCAATATGTTGCTTGCTATGTTGCCTGCTGGTAGATGCAGCGTGTCACTTTCCACCATTGCCTGCCACCAGATGCAGCGTGTCACTTGCCACCATCGCCTGCCGACAGATGCAGCGTGTGAATTGTGAAACCCATTGAACAATGACCTGCAGAAAAGGAGGAAATGCTGCATGTTACTGTCTTGTCTTGTAACTCCTCTTAGTGGATTATCATGTAATCATGTCATAGCTCCCAACTGTCCCTGATTTCGAGGGACTGTCCCTGATTTGGAACAAAGTCCCTCTTTCCTCCTCATTTGTCCCTCATTTTGATCTGATCTATATAGTTGTATATAAAATTCACTATTTATCGTTTAAAAAGTGTTTCCCAGTGCTAAACCTTTCATTCATTTTTTAAATTGCTGCATGTGTTATTTTTAGAAGCCAGAAATAAGGAATAGTAGTGGTAAAAAAAATAAAAAAAAGCATATGGTGGTTTAATTAATCCTTTTTTTTCTGTATAATTCTCCTTTAAGGGGGTGTGGTAGGGGGTGTGTCTTATGCCTACATACATTGCTAATAGGTGTCCCTTTGTTCCCATCTCAAAAAGTTGGGAGGTATGATCGTGGCACCAACTAAAACTGGAACATAGGCAAGGATTAAAAGAGAAAGAGAGCTGTATACTCAGTAAGTGATTGAATCAGTTGCTGAAAGTATTTTAACCACTTAACGCCCGCCCACTGTATATATACGTCCTATTTTTTTTTTTTTTCAAATATTTTTATTAGTTTTTCAAAACATACAATCACATATTGATGTAACAATTTGAAAACACGTTTTTTACGTAAAGCTGTATTGTACAATGGGAAATTATTCATGCCCTAAAAAGGGGAGAGGTATAAACAAGACATTGTCGTACACCTCAAACAAAGTGGAATATGACAAGGATACATTAAATATTCACTTAAAAGATAAGAACAGTAAAGAGTATAAAATTCTAGTAAATAAAGACCAATACAATTAGTCACTAAAGCTGTAAGATTGCTGGAATCAAGAAGATAATATATAAAAAAAAGAAAAAAAAAAAAGATAAATAAAAATAAAGAAATAAATGGATATATAAATAAGTAATATACGTCCTATTTTTAAAGATGGATATCTTGGTAACGGCAGCAGCTGCTGCCACAACCGAGATATCCATCTCTTCAGTGGGTGGTCATGTCTACGATAACGGCTGTCTCTGCGGCGGATTCGCCGCAAGATCGCCGTTATCAGTGGAGGGAGAGGGCCCCCCCCCTCCCGCCGCTCTCCCGTGCCCTCCGCCGCTACCGTAGCCGTCGGTAGCGGCGAAGGCGATCGGGTCCGCTCGGCTGCTGTGTGGGGATGAAAGTGAGGCCAACATGGCACCCACCCGTCCCCATAGCTCTGCTGGGCGGAAGTGACGTCAAAACGTCAGTCCCGCCCAGCGTCTTATGCCGCGTACACACGATCATTTTTTGTGATGAAAAAAAACGAAGTTTTCTGTGAAGTAAAAAACGACGTTTTTGAAACGTCACTTTTCAAAGACGATGTTGCATACACACCATCGTTTTTTTCACAAAAAGCGAGGTTACGTTCACCACTCTTTTCCATTGAAGCTCGCTTCATAACTAGCTTCTGGGCATGCACGACGTTTTGAAAAACGACACAAAAAATTCAAGCATGTTGGAATTTTTTTTTGGTCGTTTTTTTTAAGACAAAAAACTAAGTTTTGCCCACACACGGTCAATTTAAATGACGTTTTAAAAAACAACGTTTTTTTTCATCGCAAAAAGCGGCATTAAAGAGACAATTTTTTTGTTTACCTTTTTTCAAAAGACAAAATTGCTTTTTTTTCTTTTATTTAAGCCTAAATATGAGATGTGACGTCTTTTTGACCCCAGATCTCATATTTAAGAGGACCTGTCATGCTTTTCTATTACAAGGGATGTTTACATTCCTTGTAATAGGAATAAAAGTAATAAATATTTTTTATTTTTTTATTTCTGTGTTAAAAATTATAAAATAAATAAAAATAAATACGAAAACAAAACAATTTTTTTTTTAAAGCTCCCCGTCCCGACGAGCTCGTGCGCAGAAGCGAACGCATATGCGAGTAGCGCCCGCATATGAAAACGGTGTTCAAACTACTCAAGTGAGGTAGAGCGAGAGCAATAATTCTAGCCCTAGACCTCCTCTGTAACTAAAAAAATGAAACCTATAGAATTTTTTAAACGTCGCCTATCGAGATTTTTAAAGGTAAATGTTTGACGCCATGCCACGAGCGGGCGCAATTTTTAAGCGTGACATGTTGGGTATAATTTTACTCGGTGTAACATTATCTTTCACAATATGTAAAAAAATTGGGCAAAATTTATTGTTGTGTTATTTTTAAATTAAAAAAAGTAATTTTTTTCCAAAAAAAGTGCGCTTGTAAGACCGCTGCACAAATACGGTGTGACAAAAAGTATTGCAATGACTGCCATTTTATTTTCTAGGGTGTTAGAAAAAATATATATAATGTTTGGGGGTTTTAAGTAATTTTATAGCAACAAAAAACAGTTTTAGTCTCGTAAACACTGAATCTGAAAAACAGGCTCGGGGCTTAAGTGGTTAAAAAATGAGGGTTTAATATCGCTTTAAGTTTCTATGAATGGACAGTTCTGAGTGCAGAGTCACCTTTAAATGTACTCACAAATACAAACACACTCTGATCCAACATTTCAGGGAGAGATCCGTAGTGTAATAAGCCATGTGGACACTAGGGGGCTCTGCCTTTAAAGCTTCAGAATTGTATCTCTAGTTAAATCCTATTCTGCTTCGCCGGCATTTAAGAAAACCTGTCATGGGAGAACTATGGGGCGGTGTACTGCTGTCAGTGCCTTTGATTTTAATTTGACTTTCAAACAAGAAAAATGTATTCCTTGCAGTCTGTATGCTGGAGTATTTACCACCACTTACCTACAGCACTTCTCCAGAGGAAAACAGCAAACCTGGGACAAGTAACATTGACTTCAGTCTGACTCAGTCTGACTTATCTTGCCCAACGCCTGTTTCAGGTCTGCAACTGACTCTAAATTCATAGGAACCCAACAGACATTTATTATAGCAGTAGCGGCGCGTCCATAGTGGGCGCAGGAGCGCCGCCCCCTCTCCCCTGCACCCGTCACTTAACAATAGATATATTCATGCATTGCAAGAATATATCTATTGTCGCCGCTGCCGTCCACTATTCAGGAGTCCGGCCCCCTGTTGAGCGCCGGCCATCTGAATAACAGCGGTGGGTGTGTTTTGGAGGGGTCTGTTCAGAGCCAGAGGCTCTATTCGGCTTCCAAATGGTTTCAAATGGTTAAGGCGATAGCATACCAAGACATTTTGGACAATTTAATGCTCCCAGTTTGGGGATGGCCCCTTCATGTTCCAACATGACTGTGCACCAGTGGACATAAAGACATAGATGAACTAGTTTGGGATGGAGAAACTTGACTGGCCTGCACAGAGTCCAGACCTCAACCCGATAGAAAACCTTTGAGATGAATTAGAGTAGAGACTGTGAGCCAGGCCTTCTCGTACATATCAGTGCATGACCTTACAAATGCGCTTCTGGAAGAATGGTCAAACATTCCCATAGACACACTCCCAGAAGAGTTGAAGCTGTTAAAGCTGCTAAGGGTGGGCCAACTCAATATTGAATCCTACGGACTAAGGCCTCGTACACGATCAAATCTGTCCGCTGGAAACGGTCCGCCGAACCGTTTCAGCAGACAGATTCGATCGTGTGTACGGCCGAGCCGACGGATTTGGCCACCCGACAGATTTCAAAGCATGCTTTGAAATCTATCGGGTGGGAATCCGTCCGCCCGACATGTCTGCTGGTTAGAACACTTACCAGCAGACATGTCGTCCCGCACCGCCGCCGCACCGCCGCCGAATGGATTCGGCGCATGCGCGGAAGTGTTTTACTTCCTGGTGCGGTGACGTGGTGGCGTCAACGTCACCGCCACGTCACCGACACGTCAGCGCGCTCTCTGCTGGCGGGGATTTTGGTTTGCTCGTGTGTACACGCGAGCAAACCAAAATCCCAGCAGACAGATTTGTTCAAATCTGTCGGACGGACAGATTTGAACAAATCTGTCCGCTCGTGTGTATGGGGCCTTAGACTCGGAAGTTCATGTGCGTGTAAAGGCAGGTGTCCCAATACTTTTGGTAATAGAGTGGTATAGATGACAAAACAGTTTCTGTACTAATCCTAAAAGTTCCATCCAGAAGTACGAATAAAGACGCGACAATGGAGAGGGCACAGCGATGATGTGTAAACACGGCGATCTTAGCCTTTTAGTGGCGTTTGACTCAAAGTACAAAAGTTCGACAGTTTAAACTTCAGAAAGCGTCTTTTTGCATTCTCCCCCGAGCTCCGCTCACATGTATGGTACGGGTCTTATTAATGCTTGTCAAAAGTGCTTAGTCTGAAGGGCATAATTAGAGTAGGAGTGTGGAGGGGGGAAGAAAACGACATGCGCTGACATTACCGTATGCTCCCAGCACACAGGAACCGCTGCTTAGCATTCTGCTTACATTAGCCTGCTATGTCCTGAGCATACCAAGTCCCCGCCTGTTCAATTCACTGAAATCCCTTCTGCAGGCACAATACATAGCTTTGTAGAGCATTGTAGAATATGACCGGGGGAGACAATGGAGCCGTGCCTATCACAGATAGGAGCTAATCCAGGCACACGCATGTGGAAAGTCAGCTCCCATCCATTAATGACCACATTGTTATGGATGTTGTGAATGCATATTTCATGTGTTAGTCTGAGGCCGTGTACACACGGCAGAGAACCTCGACGGGCAGAACACATCGTTCCGCCCGTCGAGGTTCTCTGCCGGCCGTCGAAATCGGCGACCCGCCCGTCGGGAATGGCAACCAGCCATGTGTCAGGATAGCGCTCACTGTCTGATACATATGTAAGAAGTCACTACATATATGCTAAGAGATCTATTTATTAATAATAATACAAAAAAAGTATCAGCATTTATGCAAAATGTACAAATATTACCCTTTCAAATGTTTTAAACATACTGCATTCTGTATATGTGAAATGTTATGAATGTATGCTCTTCTTATTGATTCTGCATGATAAGCTACAGGCACTTCCAGGGGCAGACTGAGACAGGCCCCTCCCCAGGGCCCTCGGGCGGTGCCTGAGTGCCCGAATGGTCAGTCCGCCCCTGGTAAGCTGTCTTTATCAGGATGAATGCAACATTCCCCAAATCTCAAAGAACGTTCAATCCCAAGACAAAAGAGCAATAGTGATCTCGCGAACATAAAATTTTCCGTTCGGGACCGGCGAAAGCGAACTTCCGCAAATGTTCGCAAACGGGCGAACCACCATAGACTTAAATGGGCAGGCAATTTTTTTTTTTTACATGTAATCTACTGTGCCACCAGATATATGAGTGGTGGCACTGAACAAGTGGGCACAGTATACGCTGTGAGCCTGACACACACGTGCTGGCAGGCAGATTATCAGGATGAATGCAACATTCCCCAAATCTCAAAGAATATTCAATCCCAAGACAAAATAGCAATAGTGATGTCGCGGACATAAAATTTTCCGTTCGGGACTGGCGAACGCAAACTTCCGCAAATGTTCGCGAACGGGCGAATCTCCATAGACTTTAATGGGCAGGCAAATTTTAAAACCCACAGGGACACAATACTGATGGAAAAGTTGTTTCAAGGGGACTAACACCTGGACTGTGGCATGCTGGAGGGGGGATCCATGGCAAAACTCCCATGGAAAATTATGTAGTTGTCGCAGAGTCCGTTTTTAATCCATAAAGGGCATAAATCACCTAATATTCCTAAATTGTTTGGAATAACGTGCTTTAAAACATCAGGTATGATGTTGTATCGATCATGTAGTGTAAGGGTTAGGGTTAGGGTTACAGACGGGGTTAGGGTTACAGATAGGGTTAGCATTAGGGTAAGGGTTACAGACAGGGTTAGGGTTAGGGTTACAGATAGCGTTAGGGTAACAGCTAGGGTTAGGGTTACAGGCAGGGTTAGGGTTACAGACAGGGTTAGGGTTACAGATAGTGTTAGGGTTACAGACAGGGTTAGGGTTAGAGACCCTAACCCTGTCTGTAACCCTATCTGTAATCCTAATACTAACCCTATCTGTAACCCTAACCCTAACTTAGGGTTAGGGTTACAAATAGGGTTAGGGTTAAGGTTACAGATAGGGTTAGGGTTTTCAGACAGGGTTAGGGTTACAGACAGGGTTAGGGTTTCCAGTGACAGACCAAACTCTGACAGACCAAACTCCCCGTTTAGCGCACCGCAAACAACCGCAAACAATATATGAGTGGTGGCACTGGACAAGTGGGCACAGTATACGCTGTGAGCCTGACACACACGTGCTGCCAGGCAACTCACTGCTAATCTATTGCAGTCAAAATTATTTATTTATTTTTACATGTAATCTACTGTGCCACCAGATATATGAGTGGTGGCACTGGACAAGTGGGCACAGTATACACTGTGAGCCTGACACACATGCGCTGGCAGGCAGATTACAGAGGGAAAAAAAAGCAGATTGATGTACTAGCCCTATACAGGCTGTCACCTGTCAGTATATTAGGAAGAGCGGATCTAGTCTAGCTAAACTTAATACAGTGTATAAATATATATACAACACCTGGGATGCATATATATCCTCTACACACATTGGGGTAGATTCATGTACAGATCCGAGGGTGTATCTACTGATACACCGTCGGATCTGTGAGATCCGACGCTCGGATCTATGCGGCTGATTCCTCGAATCAGGTTCCGCATAGATCTCCCTTAGAGCCGACTGGTGTAAGTGAGTTACACTGTCGGTTCTTAGGCTGCATTCTCCCGCCGTCCGCTAGGTGGCGCTTCTTTTTTTCTACGCGACGAATATGCAAATGAGGAGAACCGCCGATTCAGAACCGAACGCCCGGCCGTCGCTTTTTTTTTACGTCGTTTGCGTTCGTCTTTTTCCGGCGGATCGTTACCCCTGCTATATGCGGGGTAAGTGCGGCGGATCCTATGTTAAGTATGGCCGTCGTTCCCGCGTCGAGTTTTGAATTTTTTACGTCGTTTACGTAAGTCGTCCGGGAATACGGCCATACGTTAATTGCGTTAACATCGAAAACAATGACGTCCTTGCGACGTCATTTAAAGCAATGCACGTTGGGAAATTTTGCCGGCGGCGCATGCGCAGTACGATCGGCGCGGGGACGCACGTGATTTAAATAGTAAACTCCCCCTAGCCGCGGAATTTGCATTTCCGCCGGGGGATTTACGATCCGCCAGGGCTAATTACGAGGCAAGTGCTTTCTGAATACAGCACTTGCCTCAAAAACTGGCGCAGGCGGATCGTAAAAAAGATAGATCACGCGGATCAAAAGATCCGCTGATCTACATGAATCTACCCCTGTAACTCTAACTGACTAGCCTGCCTGCCTGCCTGTTTTATCGAACTCCAAAAAATGACACTCTCTCTATCTGTCTCTCTCTGTAAACCACGCAACACACATTAGATTACAGAGAAAAAAAACAAAAAAAAGCAGACTGATGGACTAGCCCTAAAAAAGGGCTTTTTGGGGTGCTGTCAGGACACTGTCCTTACAGCAGAGATCAGATGAGTTTTTCAGGACTGGAGTGGACACTGAATACACTGGCCTAGCTATAGATTTCCCTATTAAATCAGCAGCAGCTACACTATCCCTCCTCTCACTAAGACTGCAGCTTCCGAATGAATCTAAAATGGATGCAGGAGGTGGGAGGGTCTGCTGATTAGCTGGAATGTGTCTGCTGACTGTAAGGTACAGGGTCAAAGTTTGCTCAATGATGACGAATAGAGGGCGGATCGAATATTGCATATGTTCGCCCACGGGGGCGAACACGAACAAGCGATGTTCGCCAGGAACTATTCGCGGGCGAACAGTTCTGTACATCTCTAAATAGCAATAGCTTAGAAACATTCAACCAGAAGAGAAAAATAGCTTAAAACATTAGCCCAAATATAATTGACCAGAAATAGCCTAAAACAATAGTCTAAGAAAAACATTCAAGCAGAAGAGAAAAATAACCTAAAACAGTAGCTTTAATGCAACTGACAAAAAATAACCTAAAACAATAGCCTAAGAACATGCGACCAGAAGAAAAAATACTATTTAAGACCGAGTTCCACCCAAAATTGGAACTTCCGCTTTTCGGAACCCTCCCTCCGGTGTCACATTTGGCACCTTTCAGGGGGAGGTGGGTGCAGATACCTGTATAATACAGGTATTTGCACCCACTTCAGGAAATGGCTCCCACGGGAGTCACTCCACTTCCCGTCCTCCCTCGCTGCCTTCTGGGAAACACACTTGTCCCAGGAGACCACGGGAAAAGCGCAGCACTACTCGCGCATGCAAGGCTTCACTTCCTGATTCCCTCACCGAGGATGGCGGCGGGGGCAGCAGAGAGACGAGCGATTGCTCGTCTTCTGCTGCCGACATCGCAAGCACGCTGGACGGGTAAGTGTCCATTTATTAAAAGTCAGCAGCTGCAGAATTTGTAGCTGCTGGCTTTTAATATTTTTTTTTTTCGCAGGACCTCGGCATTAAATATTCCTTAACAACATTCAACCAGAAGGAAAAAAATTAAAATACTTTTAACTCGGCTCATCCCTACTGATAACACATCAAACTTAGGTACATAATGCATTTAAAGTAGTACTATTGGACATTCTTTATTTATTTTTGTTAAACAAATTGAAATCCAACAACGAAGATGTCCTGAATGCCATACACCAGTATGCCCGACAACCAGTTGAGTAAAAGCAACCTTAGCCCAGCTCCATCCAAGCCATGTCCCTGACACATTTTGCCCCACCCACAGGGCTTAGTTATGGAGGACCTCATGACTAAGCTCCATGGGTGAGGTGAAACGCATCAAGGGTGTGGCCTGGACAGAGCTGGGAGGAGGTTGCTTTTGCTCAAGGGACTGTTGGGCATGCTGGTGTGTGGCATTCAGGCTTATTTGGATTTAATGTACTGAGCCGGGATGGGCTCTCCCCAGCCAGCACCAATAGTGTGATTCACCGGATTGGAACAAAGGAGCCTTAAAAAAAATAGAAAGTTATACTTACCTACTCTGTACAAGGTATCTTACTTTCTCTTCTGGTGGTCCCCAACCAGTGCTGTCCAGTCCTCCATCCTACGGGTGCCTCCTTAGCAAGCTGGGTGCTAAGGAGGCCCCCTGTGCGTACAAGATTCTGAGCTAGGATAAGTGTATCCATAGACACACACAGCGCCGGTAAGCCACACCCCTGCTCTGTCCTCACAAGAGTTTGACTGACAGAAGCAAGAGCCTATGGCTCTAGTTTTCTAAAAAATAGAAAGTTATACTTACCTACTCTGTACGCATTGCCATACATTATCTTCTGGTGGTCCCACACCAGTGCTGTCCACTCCTCCATCCTCCGGGTGCTTCCTTCCCCTGTGCGTACAAGCTTCTGAGCTGGGTTGTGGGTGTCCAAAGACACCCACAGTTCCGGTAACCCATACCCCTGCTCTCTCCTCACAAGAGTTTGACTGACAGGAGCAGGAGCCTATGGCTCTAGTTTTCTAAAAAATAGAAAGTTATACTTACCTACTCTGAAATAATTAGTCTATCATTTTAATGGTAAGTCTATTTTAACAGTGAGAGACAGAATAACAACAAAAATATCCCGAAAAATGCATTTAAAAAAAACTATAAATTGATTTGCATTTTATTGAGTGAAATAAGTATTTGATCCCTTTGCAAAACCATGACTTAGTACTTGGTGGCAAATTTCGATTCAGTTTTAGTCATAGGGCCAGATTCACATAGGAGTGCGTATCTTTGTCCGGGCGTAAGGTATCCTATTTACGTTACGCCTCCACAACTTTTACACGCAAGTGCTGTATTCACAAAGCACTTGCTCCGTAAGT
Source organism: Rana kukunoris (assembly GCA_029574335.1). NCBI lineage: Eukaryota > Metazoa > Chordata > Amphibia > Anura > Ranidae > Rana > Rana kukunoris. The sequence goes on along the minus strand of CM056050.1, from coordinate 575,622,069 downwards.
TGCGTCGGCGTAGCGTAAATGGGCGTGTTGTATTTAAATTAACGATTACCCCACATAAATGACGCGCCGAACGAACTGCGCATGCGCCGGCCGTGGACGCATCCCAGTGCGCATGCTCCAAATCATGTCGTAAATAGTCAATGAAAACAACGTGAACGTAACTTACGCCCAGCCCCATTCTAAATCTGCTTACGCAAACGACGTAAAATTTATAAATTTCGACGTGGTCCCGACGTCCATACTTAACATTGGCTGCGCCATCTTTTTGTTGGAATATCTTTACGCCTGAAAAAGGCCTTACTGCGACGGCGTATCTTACTGCGACGGCCGGGCGTACGTTTGTGAATCGGCGTATCTAGCTAATTTACATATTCAACGCGTAAATCGACGGAAGCGCCACCTAGAGGTCAGCGTAAATATGCAACTAAGATACGACGGCGTAATACACTTAGGCCGCTCGTATTTTAGCTCAATCCCGGCGTATCTTGTTTTCTGAATACAGAAAAAAGATACGCCGGCGCATTTTAGAAGTTACGTGGTGTATCTCGAGATACGCCGCGTAACTTCTTACTGAGTACCGATACTTTTTTTTTAAAGTTCTCACAGATACCAATTACCAATACCTATTGCCTAGTAAGAGTAGATAAAGGGGTGACTTGAGAGGTGGGGGGGGGTTAGGAAGTTGGGTGAGGCTGGGGTGAGGACAGGGTGGGTGGTGAGTAGGGGGGTAAGTGAGGACAGGATGGGGGGCAGTAGGAGGGCAAGTGAGGGAAAGGTAGGGGGAATAGGAAGGTAGGTGAGGGCAGGGTAGGGGGAGAAGGAGGATAAGTGAGGGCAGGGTGTGGGGGTAACTAGAAGGGACTCTGGGAACACAAAAGATAGAGAGAGAAGCACCACCTAAGTGCAGTATGAGGCCGTGTACACACGATCAGACCGGTCTGATGAAACTGGTCTTAAGACCAGTTTCATCGGACCAGTTCGATGGTGTGTACGGCCTATCGGACGGTTGTCCGTCGGACCAAAGTTTTAAAACTTGCTTTAAAATCTGTCCGATGGAAACCTGTCCGTCGGACAGATTCAATGGTTAGTACACAAAATCATCGGACCAAAAACCCGCGCATGCTCAGAATCAAGTTGACGCATGCTTGGAAGCATTGAACTTCGTTTTTTCAGCACGTCGTTGTGTTCTACGTCACCGCGTTCTGGTCTGATCGAATTTTTGTCCTGATGGTGTGTACACACATCAGGCCATCAGACCACTTCAGCGTGAACCGATGAAAACAGTTCGTCGGACCAGTTTCATCGGACCGATCTGATCGTGTGTACGTGGCCTAACCGCAATTTAATGTATAAAAGGCAAGAAATACACTCACAAGTTTAAAAAAATTCATCTGCTCTACTCTCGGGTGATAGCTGCTGGTGTGTCGGTGACCAGAGGTCTGGGGGCATTGGTGGCATCTAGTGCTTACTGGTAAACTCAGAGACACACTTATTTAGTCAATGAAAATAAGTCCCAATATGAAACTCGGAATCCGGAGGCTTGGAGAGATCTTGGGTGGGTAAATACCTTGGACCTGAAAGGGTTACCCACCTGCGAGAGGGCTGTAAAGGGCAGGAAGCAGCCAGCCAGTGTCCATGAGATATTATGTGGAACAGGAAATACTTGTGAGAGGACTGGGCTCTTGTCTACTGAGACGCTACTGGGCTTGTGTGACTTTTCTGGACCCTGAAGCAGGTGGGGACTTGTGGGCTGGTGAGCTAGAGCTCTGTTTGGTACCAGAGTTATGGACTGTTTTGTTTATTGAATGCTGAAGATAAGCGTGTTTGTTGGGTTTTTTTTGAAAGAAAGAAGTAAAACGGTTTCTTCCTATCTAAACGGCTGGATTGTGATCCGGATCCTTAAAATTTCACAAGGTATAAACAAAACACAGAAGCAAGATGTTGTATTTAGAAAGTTGATTGTTGTCTTTGAGTTTAATAAAATATAGTTTTCATTTTTAAATATTTTTTTAATTTGATTTATGTGATACTAAACAGAAAAATCTGAATTGCCGTAATACATGCCCATAAATCACATATTCAGTACACTATATTTTCAAAAGTATTGGAACGCCTGCCTTTACACACATCTGAATTTTGAGTTGGCCCTGCAGGAAAAGATGCTCAGGAGGGGCTTCTATTATTACAGTATGAGTTTGTCTGCACAGCCCTGATAGGTGCATTGCCAGTCACATGATGAAAAAAAAAAAAAAGTTTTAGAAGAGCAATTCAGATGAAATTCTAAATATCAAAAAAACAGTTTTATAGCTCCCTATAAATATTTATTCAACATCAAATGAGTGTAGGCGGAGTCAGAAATGACTGACACTAGCTTTCCCTTTGTTAAGACAACATCTGCATCCAAAGCTCTTTTTTAACTTTACAGGCATTGCAATTACATATGATATTTTCAATACTGATTTTTATTAAAACTAAGCTTTTTTTGTGAGTCACTTAGTGAATGTAATCAATCAGCATACAATATCCTGCCTTGATACTGTTTAGCAATAGGAGGACCTGGAGAAGGAGCGAGGGAGGGGAGTGTCATATACTGTGTATATGCCATCACATGGGCTGCACAGAAAAAGAAGGAAATTAAGAGCCTAGAACTGAGCATGCTCAGTAGAGGACACCAGCTGGTCTACAAAATATGAGCCTGCAATGGGGACACAGAGAAGATGGGAGGGACAGCTGAAGGCAGGATCAACCAGGTATATTTCACTCTACACAAAACAAATGCGTCAGTGGCTTTGTGGGTATGAACACTTAATTATATAGCATGCAATGAGAGTTTTTTTATAATCTGGGTTTAAAATGGTTTCAAAGGTTTGTGTTTTTTCACCTTAATGCATTCTATGCATTAAGGTGAAAAAACACATGGCAGTGACAGCCCCCACTTTACTTACCTGAGCCCGTTCACCTGCTTGGCTCGTCCCCGGCGTCATCTTCTCCGCGGCTTCTCGGCGTTGATTGGATAGATTGATAGCAGTGCAGCCATTGGCTCCCGCTGCTGTCAATCAAATCTAACGACATGGCCGCCGGGGGTGGGACTGAGACATACACTCTGTGTCTATGAACGCAGAGTGTATGAGACGGGAGCATGTCCGTTATCTATTGCAGGGAGGAGCCGAGACAGCCGCTGTGGGACCCCAGAACAGGAGGATCAGAACCACTCTGTGCAAAACGAACTGCACAGTGGAGGTAAGTATGACATGTTTTCAAAATAAAAATAAAATAATCCTTTACAACCCCTTTAATGGCACTTTAATTCAATAAAAAAAAAAAAAAAATTGAAATTTTTATTTTACATTTGTACAGTCATCCTTCAATTTTTTCACACTCTGTTTTTTGAGCACAGTCAAACCTTTTCCAACGCTGGTACAATGCATGACCAAAAATAAATTCATTATTCTAAATAGAGCCCCTTCCTACCAGTTTGTTGGTTTTCAGTTCTGCCTTTTTATATGTCATTTTCATAAAAATGCAGCACAAGGTTTAGGAAACGCTTATCAAACCCATGTTTTAATAACGCTTCTTAGAGCTTTCATTCAGCTGTGAGCATTCCCTAAAATCAACAAGTCGATGCAGTTTAACATTTTGATAATTCAAAATGTAAGTAATTTTAAAATCCATGGAAGTGTCATTTTTAAATCATTTTCATTTCACTTGCTGCCTGCCTTTCGTTATTGATGCTGAAAACTGTTTTACGAGCCCAGTGTGGCTTTGCTGTAGATTACAATAAATTGGGTTACCAGCAATTAATCTGTCACAGAAGGTCTCCTTGTAATGCCAGTAATCTCTGAATTTCTCATTGATTTGAGCTATAGAAAGGATGTTCACCAAGGATCAGTGTCATAAGGAGAAGGATTCTCCAGTACTGGGAGGTTCAACGGTTTACATGAAAAATGTACAAGTACTGTCACTTACCAGTTTAGCAAAAGATTTGCTGGAGAGTATGGTCGGGGCAGTGGATGTATTAGGGTTTAAAGGAGTTGTAAAGGATTTTTTTTTTTGCCTAAAATTAATGTCTGCAAGCAGGGCCGGACTGACCATTGAGCCACTTGGGCACTGCCCGAGGGCCCCATGTCACTAGGGGGCCCCATCAGGGTTGCCAGGCTCAGTAAAACCAGGGACAGTATGTAAAAATCTTTTTTTTTTTTTACATCTGTCCCTTATATGTCTGAAACCAACATGCTTCTGATGTAAAAATCCTGAGATTTTAGCTGCCCCGTCTCTGCACTGCCTCCTGGCGTGGTGGCCATCTGTAAGCCCGGGGGCCCCATAGTCTTCCATTGCCCGGGGGCCCCATGAGTTGTCAGTCCGCCCCTGTCTGCAAGGTAGACAGACAGAATAGTGTAATGATTATGTTAACAAACGAGTAAATACCTATTAAATTCCTTCATCTATATCACCTCCGGCGTTCTAGTTTCTGTTCTCTCATTCACTTCCTGGTTTGCATCATTTGTTCATGTAAAAACTAAATTTCCCAGTATGCATTGCGGCACACCCAGTAATTCACACCTCCTTGAAGTCTCTTAGGCCATGTAAAAAGAGTGGGGTGTTTTCAGCGCCAATGATATATAATAAAGTAAAATAATATAATATATATTTCTCTCTTCAAGAGACTTGTAATGGCCCCTATGGGAGCGGATCCGTTAGCGGATGATGCATCCGCTAACGTCCGCTAGATCCGCATCCGTTTTTGCGGATGGAAGAATGTCCTATTTTTCTTCCGTCCGGCCAAACGGATCGGATGCAAACGGACAGACGGTCCGTTTCCATCCGACTCCCCATAGGGGAGAGCGGAGGAGAGACGGGGCGGTCCCTGCACAGTGTGTCGGGACCGCCCCGTCCGTCGACAGCTGAGCGGAGACCCCCCGCTGAGCTGACGGGCACACGGAGCGGACCGAAAAACGGTCCGCTCCGTGTGAAAGGACCCTAAAACCCAAATGAGGGTGTGAGTGAATGCATCATGTGGATGCCTAATTAGCAACAATTCATGTTGTCAATAACAATGGTGCAAAGTAACAAACAATCAACCTTCAATAGCTGGGTGAACAAAATAGCTAAGTGAACAAAAAATAATAATGTGCATAAATATTGGAAACCTTCTAATCATTAGCCTGCTAGCAAGGTGAATAAACCAATACACTCATTTGACAGTAAGAAGTCTGTCTCGCAAAAAATAAAATAAATTATAATATTTAAATTAAAGATAGTCCAATGCAATAGCTGAGATGCAGATAGGTATGCAGGAATGCAGGGTATCTGGTCACAGATGTGCTTGTTACACCTTCACCATGGGAATTCCTAATGTCACCAAAAAGTGCTGGAGAGCTATATTGCGCTTACCACAAGTAGAGACCTCTTAATTAAAAGCAGGTCATACGAGCTGAACAGGATAAGTGCCTGTTTCACTGGGGGCATATGCTGGATTCAGATGCAGCAGGATCTTGGAACCGTATCACTCATAATGAAACAGAGAAAGTATGGGGAAAGCCCATAGTGAATGAATGAAGAACTTATATAGCGCAGCACATGCGAAGTAAATAGTGCATTACCTTTATTAAAAAATTAAAATTCACAAACAAACAGCCGAGTGGCCTCTTACTTTGTGGCGTGCCTGCCTGGCACTGGGACTGACAGCGTGTTAATTTGTCTCTCACCGGGGACCCGCTTGTTGCACACAGTGCAACCCGATGGATGCTGTATTTGGTGTTGTCTCAGAACAGGAACAGGGCACTAGAGGATCAGCTGGGTACAGAGAAAGCCAGACCTCGCGGCTATTGCATTGGACTATCTTTAATTTAAATATTATAATTTATTTTATTTTTGCGAGACAGACTTCTTACTGTCAAATGAGTGTATTGGTTTATTCACCTTGCTATAGCAGGCTAATGATTAGAAGGTTTCCAATATTTATGCACATTATTATTTTTTGTTCGCTTAGCTATTTTGTTCACCCAGCTATTAAAGGTTGATTGTTTGTTACTTTGCACCATTGTTATTGACAACATGAATTGTTGCTAATTAGGCATCCACATGATGCTTTCACTCACACCCTCATTTGGGTTTTATACTTAACTTATTAGTTAAGCTATTACATCTCCTAGCGCCCTCATCCAACCTTTTCTACTCTTAGGCCATGTACACACGATCAGACTGGTCCGATGAAACTGGTCCGACGGACCGTTTTCATCGGACCAGGCTGAAGTGGTCTGATGGTCTGATGTGTGTACACACCATCGGACCAAAAATCAGATCAGACCAGAACGCGGTGACGTAGAAAACACTGACGTGCTGAAAAAAGGAAGTTCAATGCTTCCAAGTATGCGTCGACTTGATTCTGAGCATGCGCAGGTTTTTGGTGCGATGCTTTGGCGTACTAACCATCGAATCTGTCCGACGGACAGGTGTCCGTCGGACAGATTTTAAAGGAAGTTTTAAACCTTTGGTCCGATGGACAACGGTCCAATAGGCCGTACACACCACAATTGGTCCGATGAAACTGGTCTGCAGACCAGTTTCAGCGGACCGGTCTGATCGTGTGTACGCGGCCTAACACGTAGAGATGTAGTTTCCAGGAGGGGGCGAGCATGTTACTGACCACTGCAGTAAAGTCTCCCTTCATGGTGGTCAGTAAAATCAGACAAGCAGGAAGTGAACAGAACAGAGAAGAAATAGAGCAACTTCTGAGCAAAAACGAACAATGAGGAAGTGAAAAGAGGAATATCTGCGGGTAAATGATGCTAATTATGAAAAAATGTTTTTTTATTTACAACCCCTTTAAGGCTTTGTTAATAAATGTCAGTAAGTCCTTAGGGTCAGTTACACTCTATGGACATTGCATTTATCGTTGGAAAATCTCCACATTATATCCCTCTCGCTTGCTCCTCATTCACATTTGTGATCACACTGTCAAATTATTCAGATGCATTGGGACGGCATGTCACATTTTTCCTTCCATATCTGCCACAACACTTTAAGCATAGAACCCCAGCCCAATGGATGGCACATAATGATAAAGATTTGGCCAGGAGCATCTACGTTAGGCAGGGAGACATGGCTAGCCCACGTAATCACCCATATAAGCAGAAATAAAAAATATAATGAACTTGCAAAAGATAAAGAAGCACTCTAAACCACTAACCTCCAGCACACCCAGGACCCTCCAACCACCATGTTTTTCTTTTCACCTCTTACCTGTAGTGCTGCCTTGTCTTCAAAACACATATTAGCTCTCTTTTCTGAACTGGTAGCCAAATTTGACATCCCCTCCAAAGACTTTTTCCTATTTTTGTGTATATCACATTTTTTGAACACTACCCCCAAAACTTCAGGTATCTGTATCCTCAGGCCTCGCTTTTCTACAACAACCCCAATCTTCAACCGAAGGGCATATCCGTTGTTTACTCCCTTCTCCAACATAAAGAAAAGTTCTCCAAAACTTCCCAGATGGTGCAAAGGGGAAAAAGACTTACTCGAGTATAAGCCGACCCAAATATAAGCAGAGGCAACTCATTTTACCACAAAAAAATTGGGAAAACGTATTGACTCGAGTATAAGCCTAGGGTGTCCATCTACATGCCTCACTGTACCTCATTTTGCCTCACTGTGTCCATGTGCATGCCTCACTGTGTCCATGCCTCACAGTGCCCATGCCTCACTGTGTCCATGCCTCACTGTGCCCATGCCTCAAGTTGCCCATGCCTCATGTTTCTAATGCCTCACTGTGTCCATGCCTCACTGTGCCAATGCCTCACTGTGCCAATGCCTCACTGTGCCAATGCCTCACTGTGCCAATGCCTCACTGTGCTGATGCCTCACTGTGCTGATGCCTCACTGTGCCTCACTGTGTCCATGCCTCACTGTGCCCATGCCTCACTGTGTCCATGACTAGACTTACGTTTAACATGGTAGTATATAAAAGGGGTGCCGCCTTTGAAAAATCGGTGCTCCCTAGCCATAGGTCCCCCAGACAGCAAACTTTGCACACTTGGAGTAGAAAGAGGAGAACTGGGGCTACATGTGTGCCAAGTTTCGGGTCCAGGGACCCTACGGCTGGCTGGTACCGGGTCCCCAAAGTTACCAGAGAAATTACCGTTTAACATGGAGTCTATGGAAGGGGTGCCCGACTTTGAAAAATCGATGCTCCCCGGCAGTAGGTCCCCTGGACAACAAACTTTGCACTTGGAGAGTAAGAGTGGGGCTATATGTGTGGCAAGTTTGTGGTCCAGGGGACCTATGGCCGGCCGGTACCGGTACCGGCTCAGAATCAAGACGACGCATGCTTGGAAGCATTGAACTTCGTTTTTTCGGCACGTCGTTGTGTTCTACGTAACCGTGTTCTGGCACAATGGGATTTTAGACTGATGGTGTGTACACACATCAGACCATCAGACCACTTCAGCGGTGGTCCGATGAAAACGGTCCGTCGGGCCAGTCTTATCGGTTTGGTCTGATCGTGTGTACGTGGCATAACCTGTGAGGTTTGTTGCCTGTAAATCTATAAGAGGTGGATCCGTTGTCCTTCTCTTTATATTGTTTGTACATGATTGTCCTTCTTAAAACTGAATAAAAAAATATTGTTTAAAAAAAAAAAAACATACTAGCTCTCACAGTGAAACCAGCTAATATGGCTGTGATCTGCAGATGACATACTCTGGGTCTTTTGCACCAGTAGGGGAGCAAAGCTTAGCTTCACCATGTTAGAGTTGCCCCACTGATAATTGGTAGGGTAACAATTAAAGATGAATTCAAGATATGGCAATTTGTACATAGTTACAGTGGTCCGGCTTGGACCAATGTAGCTATGAATATATACCAAACCCGAGAGATCCCTCTAGAAGCTGTAAATCACTGCAGTATACACCTCTTCTTCAGTGCTGATCTCCACTAGTTTCATGGTCCCATGCTGAGTTGCTGCCCTGCTGCATTGTGAACACAGGAACTCCACTGCTGAGCATGGGCACCATTAAAAGAATGCTTTACATTTTATCAATGAAAGCAAAGCATTCTTTAATTGAACAAGATGAAGAACATGACAAATTCTTCTTTAAGAAGCACAGATCTACAGAAAGGATGAAGCAGAAGCAGGGTGATCCTTGCACTGCATCTTCATGTACATCTTCCTCTCCATCAAGGAGAACTGTGGACAGCACAGTAATAACATCACTAAATCTCATTCCAAATCTCCTGAGATAAATATTTTGGGCCGGATTCAGAAAGAACTTACGTTGACGTATCTGTTGATACGCCGGAATATTCCTAAGATACGAGCGGCCTAAGTCTCTTAGGCCGTTGTATCTAAGTTGCATATTTACGCTGGCCGCTAGGTGGTGCTTCCGTCCATTTACGTGTGGAATATGCAAATTAGGTAGATACGCCGATTCAGAAACGTAGCTGCGCCCGGCGTATCTATTTGCGTCGTTTACGTAAGGCTTTTTTCGGCGTAAAGTTACCCCTGCTAAAGGAGGCTTAGCCAATGTTAAGTATGGACGTCGGGACAGCGTCAAATTTTCCGTCGTTTACGTCATTTGCGTTATTCGTTTGCGAATAGGGCTGTGCGTAAGTTACGTTTACGTCGAAAGCATTGAGTATTTGCGACGTGATTTCGAGCATGCGCCATTGCGCTGCGCTGTGATGTACAACACGTGCAATGGGACTATAAAGGGTAAGTTCCTTTCAAATGGTGCCACCCTTTGGGCTGCTTTTGGGCTGCATACTTGATTCTGAGCATGCGCGTCTTTTTTCCCATCCGAAAAGCATGCACACGATCGTTTTTCGTGATGAGAAAAAGACTGATGTGAAACACGATGAGAAAAAAGACAGCTGGTTTCAATTTTTTGTGGGCAGTTTTTTAGTGGAGAAAACTGCTAGGGTACATACACACAACCCGTTTTCACGACCAATATAAAAAATGGCAGTTTTCTCGTCGTGAAAAACGGTCGTGTGTACGAGACATTACCTTTTTTTACCCGACTACAGCAGTTCCCAGAATGCAATATTTTTCCCTAAAGTTTTTATTTCCCTTAGCCTTATGGATAAAATATAACTCTTATAACAGGTGTGCATTCATGTCTGCTTATACTGCAGAATAGTGTCTTGTATCAGTAGGAGGAATAGTTCCCCAAGGGCCGGGTAAAGGCAAGCAAAGGGCCACATCTGGCCCTTGGGCCAAAGTTTGGAGACCACTGCTATAAACCAATGGTTGACAACTTATGAGCTAAAGTAGGCCTCAAACGTGGCCCCTGACATCACCAAAGGGCCGCCCATAATTTTCAATATATGTAATGCTTGAGAGGACTGTCAAAAACTGAGGATAAGACCGCGTACACACGATCGAACATGACCAGTTTCAGCGGACATGTTGGATCATGTGTACGGCCTATCGGACCGTTTTCCAGCCGACCAAAGATTCAAAACATGCTTTAAAACCTGTCCACTGGAAACCTGTCCGTCGGACAGTTTCGATGGTTAGTACACAAAATCATCGGACCAAAAACCTGCGCATCCTCAGAATCAAGTCGACGCATGCTTGGAAGCATTGAGCTTCGTTTTTTTCATCACGTCGTTGTGTTCTACGTCATCGCGTTTTGGTCCGATGGTGTGTACGCACATCAGACCAACAGACCACTTCAGCGTGGTCCGATAAAAAACGGTCCATCAGACAAGTTTCATCAGACATGTCTGATCGTGTGTACGCGGCCTAAGAGAGTGTTGTCAAGCTACATTTTGTACCAAAGGACTGCAGGTAGGCCACCAGGGCTCTTAACTAAACTAAAAATCATATAATGCTGCAGACCCCACATTTACTATGATTTTTGTGTGTCTTTCTTAACAAATTGGTGGTTACTTTGTCTATCCTGTGGAAGTGCCCCCCTTCTGATGTTCCTGTTTTCAGGGTACAGTGTCCTAGTAAAGGTTCCCATGGCACTACCTCTGCATGGCTGGCACTAATTATGCCTTTCCCTACCTTGCATGCACAGAATTCAATATATATCTATGTATATATATATATATATATATATATATATGTCCCTTATTTATTTTATATGAGTTAATATTTTCCTCACTACAACTTGCAGAGGGTTGGAACAAACTATGACTCCACATATGGTTTAATTTTTTTTCTAAACTGAAAACGTTGTTCATGCCCCCTGGCAGTATTATTATTTTTCTGGACAGCCTACCTGCATGGAAAAGTAGAGAGAATTAAAAATAAAGGTGTGAAACATAAAGGGGAATTTTACCTCTAAATGCTTTTCTTATGCCGCGTACACACGACCGTTTTTCCTGATTTTTTAAAAAAAGTTTTTCACTACGTGATTTCTCTCCAGCTTGACTTGCATACACACATTCATGCAAAAACCCGTCCGACCAAAGCGCTGTGATGTACAACACGTGCAATGGGACTATAAAGGGTAAGTTCCTTTCAAATGGTGCCACCCTTTGGGCTGCTTTTGGGCTGCATACTTGATTCTGAGCATGCGCGTCTATTTACCCCTCGAAAAAGCATGCACACGACCGTTTTTCGTGATGAGAAAAAGACTGACGTGAAACACGATGAGAAAAAAGACAGCTGGTTTCAATTTTTTTTTGTGGGAAGTTTTTTAGTGGAGAAAACTGCTAGGGTACATACACACGACCGGTTATCACGACCAATATAAAAAATTGCAGTTTTCTCGTCGTGAAAAACGGTCGTGTGTACGAGACATTACCTTTATTTTACCCGACTACAGCAGTTCCCAGAATGCAATATTTTTCCCTAAAGTTTTTATTTCCCTTAGCCTTATGGATAAAATATAACTCTTATAACAGGTGTGCATTCATGTCTGCTAATACTGTGGTGCACAAAAAGATCTATTTATGCTTAAAAAGAAAAGGAAATTGTTTCTATATTACAGATCAGGAAATACTAACTTTGGAGGTTTCTATGTCCAGTTGTATTTTGGAAAATATTAATGGGGCTCAGGAACCAATCTGATAAAACGAGGGGCTTGTTTTTAGTCTGGTTTAACCTGGCAAAGATTTGATTACAGTTCCCTGAGTGCGTCCCCTCTGTATTTTTGTAAGAAAGCCTGTGCTCCATGGTAACCACATTCAGTTCATGGGGAGCGTGTTTTCCAACACTGAGGTTCTTGTGTCAGCGAGTAGAACCGGCTAGTGAATACAAAGTGCGAAAGAATTTCAGCACAAAAAGATGAAGGATAATAGGCGTTCCTCTGCTCTCTATGTATACTTACAATTCTGCCATGCAGCCTTCTCTCATTAAAGCATAAAGAAAAAGAATGTCACATTTTAGAAGGCCAACTTTTTTTGTAACATATTTTTTACTACCATTCTAGTTTGAAATTCCAACGTTTTTTTTAACAGGTAGTCATTCACATTTAAAGTTGAACGTTTTGCATAGTTAGGTATGCCTATGCCATACCTGTGGGGACGTTGTGGAAGCAGATAATCACTGTTGTAGTCACCACTACTACAGTGATTGGGGTGGTCTTCTGGGTTCTGTGCTGAGTGGGGGCCCTTCCACATAGTAGCCACAGGAAGTAGCTTAATTGACATAGCCGCCATTCACTGATTGTCTTGTATTTTATCAACGAAGGCTTTCTCTGATTGGATGATGTAGAGAGGTGGGGCAATGATGTCACTATCTCTACCTTGTCCAATCAGAGAACATCTTGTACTTATTGAAAAAAAATACAAGGCATTGTGCTGAGCTGGTGAGCCCGTTTTATTATGCAGAAGAACTGCTGCTCAGCACTGGATCCGGAGGACCATGGTGATCACTGATTGTAATGGTGACTACTACAGCGATTCTCTGCTTGCTCAGTGGTCCCATAGGTATGGAATATGTATACTCAAAGGGTAACTCTACTTTTGTGGGGGAAAAATAGCAAATAAAGTAAAAATAATACAGCACATTTCATTACAATACTAATCATATTGTAATTGAATGTTATTAAAAATTACCTTTCAATCTGAAGCCACTGTAATTTTCTAAGAATAAATTGCAATATGGCCACCTGGACTGACCACCCCCAGAAACATAATTTCCTGCTTGTGTGATTGGCTCACCAATTTTCACCAACATTTTTGGAGAGATACTTTCATAAGGAATAAGGCAGGCCATACACGATTTGAATTTCGAACGAGCCGTCGAGCGATAAACGAACGCGGCGCTCACAAAAGCATGCGAGTGTACCATCAATTACGTACGAAAATCGAGCGAGAAAACACAATGTTTTCATACCATAGAGGAAGTGATGTAATCTTCTGTGACCTTTTAAACATACCCCCTACTGTCAAAAGTCGGGTCGCGCCAACTCGGATCATGCGCAGTTATGTTTCTTGGGAAAAATCGTCCAACTCTACCATTAACGATACGATTTTTGGACGTTTTTCAGAAAAAAAAACAACATGTTGGTTTTTGAAATTTCGCCTGTCGTACGAAAATCGCGTGTCGAACAAGCACACTAATGATACGAAAATCGTCCGATTTCACGCTCGTATGCGATTTTCGATCGAAATTCGAATCGTGTATGGCCTGCTTAAGTCTAAAGGGATGTAGGCCCAACAAATTTCCTCATTAGTGCCCTGCAGCTGCACACCTGACAGTTAATTATGAAACCACTCCCATAAGACCCACTCGGTACAGAGGCACAGACAAACACAGAGGGATTATTTCAGAATAACAAAAGGTAGGAATCTGCAACAAAGGTTGTTATGATCCTTGTAATGTACATAGATCACCCAGAGGGGAATGATTTTTTTTCTCAACAAAAGTGGAGTTCAGTTTAATGATGAATAATACAGTTTTGCTGCCTTCTCCCCACTCACAGGCTGGGATCTGCCATGGGCTAGAACCTGTGTGTGTGGCTGGAGCCAGTGGTGAATGTTTGAACCACGCTCTTATTCCCTAGCGCTGGTATGACACAGTGAAATGTAAGTGTAACTGCTTTATCTTCAATAGGGTTTTTACACTATGTGGAACTCTCATTAAATTTCCCATGTTCACATTGGAATATGTGACACGATGAAGACGAGATGCACTAATGCCGAGTAAAGTGGGGAGATGAGCATTTGTTAATTTCTTCCTCAAATAAAGTGTTATTAAACAGAATGTGCCAGCATTACAAAATCCATAACACATGCACCACAATAAATAATAGTGTTTTGGAATCACAAATGCATCTCAGCAGTAAATGACAAAGTAAACAGTCAACTTGTAAAGAGCAGAAAATACTGATAAAGAAAGTGTACATAATAAATCATGTATATATACCCCATTGGCCATGAATACCACCATATCAGGAACAGTATCATCCCCTGCCAATAATCAGGCGATTCATAATAAGGTCAACAGACCTCACGCCTGGTTTGTCCAACCAGGAAGCCCATATCTTATGAAATTTACCAAAGCTACTTCTATGTTAAAATATATTTTTTCTATATGGAGGGTAACTCTCATTTGGGCTATCCAATCCCTAATACTGTGTACAAATGACCGGAAAATCCGACAAGAAAACCATGGAGTTTTTTCCGACTAAATTTTGGCTCAAACTTGTGTGTTGCATACACACGGTCATACAAATGTGGTCGGAAATTCTGACCGTCAAGAACGTGGTGACGTACAACACGTACGACGAGCGGAGCAAAATTAAGTTCAATAGCCAGTGCGGCTCTTCTGCTTGAACAGAGCATGCATGTTTTTTTGTGCATCGGAATTGCATACAGACAATCGGAATTTCTGACAAGAACTTTTCCCGTCGGAAAATTTGAGAACCAGCTCTCAAATTTTTGCTGTCGGAAATTCAGACAGAAAAAGTCAGATGGGGCCTACACACGATCAGAATTTCCGGCCAAAAGCTCACATCAAACTTTTCTTGTCCGAATCTCCGATCGTGTGTACACGGTATTAGGCTCCATGCACACTGGGCTTAAAAAAAGTCTGTTCTCTTTGGAGTAACAAACTTCCATAAAGAGCATTTTTTGTACAAAGTTTAGACGAGTTTAGGAGAGTTTTAATTTTTTTTCTGCCAGTGAGCTCCAATCAGAAACGCGAATGAAAAGTTTTATTCCATGAAGTCCATAAAATGAATCAAACAATAGTCTAAGGTAGTATCCAAAGTGCTAACTGTCACCTCTCAGTGGAAAAAAATCAATAAAGTGCAAAAAAAATGTCCTCTACCTAATGAAAGTTTTTTTGTCTCACCTTCCAAAAAACGGTATTACTTGGTAAGTGGCACAATAAAGATCTTGAGTCAGTTAAATCCCCCCCCCCCCCCCCGACGTGTACTAAATGCCTGGGGACTGGGGAGATTTGATCCATCGTACGTGGCGCTGCCCAAAGCTGCACTGTAATTGGCAGGGGATTATTACTATCATTAACCAGGTGTTCCAGGTACAAGTACCCGAGGAACCAAAACAATGCCTATTGAGGATTCTGTGCGATCTCCCCCAATGGATGATGTTCCTAAACAGGCCATAGCAAGGGCATTGTTTCAGGCTTGCAAGTTAATACTCCAGCACTGGACCTCTACTGACCCCCCCCCCCCAGTCTAATGCTGCGTACACACAATTGGACATTCCAACAACAAATGTTCGATGTGAGCTTGTTATCGGAAAATCCGAATGTGTGTAGGTTCCATCGGACATTTGCTGTCGGACATTCTGACAACAAATGTTTGAGAACTGGTTCTCAAATTTTCCGATAATAAAAGTTCTTGTCGGAAAGTCTGACCGTGTGTTCACAATTCATTGAATCGAATCATTGAACTTCATTTTTCTTGGTTCGTAGTGTTGTACGTCACCGCGTTTTTGACGTTCGCAATTTGCGACAACATTTGTGTATGCAAGACAAGTTTGAGTGAACTTCTGGTGGAAAAAAATCCATGGTTTTGTTGTTGGAATGTCCGATCGTGTGTATGCGGCATAAGGCTCCATGCACACTGGCATAAAAAAAGTGGCTTCTACAGGAGTTTTGTGTTCTGCCTGTAGAAGCAACTCAATGTTATCCTATGTGTCAATGCACATTAGGACGTTTACAGGCATATTTTGAGAATAGCGTTTAGAGACAGGAGAAAAATTTGGAATTTTTATTTTATATTTTTTTGTAAATTTTGTTGCTACAGATTTAATCTTGTGCTGTCACTTTATCTACACTTTATATTGTTATCATGGATAATAATTTTATACTACAATAGATTTATTGATTTAGATTGACTTATTTATTTGTTTATATGATACAGATATTTATCAAATTTGCGAGGGGTTTAAAGAAACCCCTGCACCCCTGGGATGAATTTTCCCTTTAAGGGTTGAGTCTGATGGGTTGAACAATGTGTTGGCTTCTTGTTTTAGATCTCCAGTACAACGGGTAGTGTGTTTAATGTGTTCATCTCAAATCCCCTTCCTTCATTTCTCTCAAAGTTTTTTTGTATCGTTGTAGGTATGAGATTGGCTCCCAGCCGTACAGTTTTCCCTGGCAGGAAACAGAGATTTATGTGATATTGCTGCATATAATTACAGCAATCCTGAAGGCAGCATCTCACCATGTTTAAAATTGGAATGTATTATTGCAAATGATTACAAATGTGCGTTTCCATCATTCCAGCGCCATTAAGACTGCTGCAAAAAAATTTTTAAAGCACATTTGAAAAGACCTATAAAAATTTATGTTAAAATCAAAATGAAAAAAAAAGAGTTAGAGGATATTTCTATTTTACGTTAAAGCAAACCTGTACTATAAGTAAGTAAAGCGGTGATGACGTTTTGTAGCAGGTAGCATCAGGTGTCTGACTCTACCTGCACCTAAGATTGTTCCTTCCCCAATCCATTACTATAACCTCGAAAATAAAAAAAATTGTAAGATTGTTCCCTGCCCAATCCATTTCTATAACATACCGTATTTTTCGGACCATAAGACGCACTTTTTCCCCCAAAAAATATGGGTGAAAATGTGTCTGCGTCTTATAGTCCGAATGTACATCAGGCACTGCCCCCCGCCGCCGCTGGCAACTCCTCCCTGCCACTGCTGACTCCACCCCCGCCACCGCTGGTAACCCCCCCGCCACAGCTAGAAAGCCCCCCATGTGTTCCGACGGCTGCACAGAGTCCTCCATTATACCGAATACAGTAAGTGTCCTGGGGCAGCCCCCATTTACTTGTGCTCTGCTTTCCTCGGGCGGGAGCTGGGCTTGGATATGCTGCTCGGGATTTCAGCGGCCCCAGGGTCTCCTGCAGCCACCCCTCGCCTCTCTTCTCTGCTTCCTCCCTCAGCCGCCCGAGTAGCACAGCTACCGTATCCATGGCCCCGCAGTGTAGCCTACCTTGCCCTGCACAGTGAAACTTTCCCCCACGCGTCTGTGCCCGGGAAGAGGGGCGGGAGTCATTTATAGACTCCCCTCCCCTCCCCACTCTCCTCTCACCACCAAGCCCTCCTACTATACCGGCAAGCGGCAAGGGTTCTGTTAACCCCTGTCATGCCGGCCCTGCGCTGATGCAGGCTTCTTTTGCTCCGGGCCTTTCTTGTCTGCAATCCCTGTCCATGTCTGCAGCTCCCGTCCCTGTCCATGTCTGCAGCCCCTGTCCCTGTCCATGTCTGCAGCCCCTGTCCCTGTCCATGTCTGCAGTCCCTGTCCATGTCTGCAGCCCCTGTCCCTGTCCATGTCTGCAGTCCCTGTCCATGTCTGCAGTCCCTGTCCATGTCTGCAGTCCCTGTCCATGTCTGCAGCCCCTGTCCCTGTCCATGTCTGCAGCCCCTGTCCCTGTCCATGTCTGCAGCTCCCGTCCCTGTCCATGTCTGCAGCTCCCGTCCCTGTCCATGTCTGCAGCCCCTGTCCCTGTCCATGTCTGCAGTCCCTGTCCATGTCTGCAGCCCCTGTCCCTGTCCATGTCTGCAGCCCCTGTCCCTGTCCATGTCTGCAGCCCCTGTCCCTGTCCATGTCTGCAGCCCCTGTCCCTGTCCATGTCTGCAGCCCCTGTCCCTGTCCATGTCTGCAGCCCCTGTCCCTGTCCCTGTCCGCAGCCCCTGTCCATGTCCATGTCCACAGCAAATATTTTAGTACACCATTTGGTTCAGAATATATTTTTTCTTGTTTTTCTCCTCTAAAACCTAGGTGCGTCTTATGGTAAGGTGCGTCTTATAGAGCGAAAAATACGGTAGTTACATAGTTGGTAAGGTTGAATAAAGACGATAGTCCATCCAGTTCAACCTGTGTAGGTGTGTGTGTGTGTAGAAAATTATTTCCTATATCCCCGTATATTGTGTTTGCTAAGATGCACGTCCAAGAGTCTTGCGAACCGTCGTAGCTGTACGTCGGTCCCTTTAAGCGGGATAGCAGGCGTGGGGGGGGGGGGGGTACCGATGCTCTTGAGCTATCGCGGGCACGAGAGGTAGAACAGGGACATGTGTCTGTAAACAGTGAGGAAAGACAAATTGTGAGTACCTAACAGCTAGGAACCACGATTTGTCATTTCCTATAGGTCAGTCCCCTCCCCCTACAGTTATAAACACATTAGGGAACACAGTTAACCCCTTAATAGCCCCCCCTTCCCTGACAGATTTTACAGTAATCAGTGCATTTTTATAGCACTGATCCCTGTATAAATGCCAATGGCCCCAAAAATGTGTCAAAAGTGTCCCATGTGTCCACCATAATATCGCAGTCCCAATAAAAATTGCAGATCGCTGCCATTACTGGTAAAAAAAATAATAATAATAAAAATGCTGTAAATCTATCCCCTATTTTATAACTTTTGCGCAAACCAATCAATATACGCTTACTGCGATTTTTATTACCAAAACTATGTAGAAGAATACATATTGGCATAAACTGAGAAAATAATTGCTTTTCTTTAAAAAAAATTAGGGATTTTATAGCAAAAAGTACAAAATATTGTGTTTTTTTTTTAATTGTTGCTCTGCGGTTTTTATTTTTTGCACTATAAACAAAAAAAGTTTATAGTGCAAAAAATCAAAACCGCAGAGATGATCAAATACCACCAAAAGAAAGCTCTATTTGTGGGGAAAAAAGGATGTAAATTTTGTTTAGGTACAGCGTCGCAGTGCCGAATAACAAAAAATGGCCCGGTCATTGGGCAGCCAATTCTTCCGGGGCTGAAGTGGTTAAAACTATCCATACTTCCTGTCGACACCACCAATTGTGAAAGAGAGCTCCACATCCTCACCACACTGACAGTGAAAAAACCCTACACAGCTTAAAGGAACACTAAAGGTTCATTTTTTTATTAGATCAATTGATTGCTGTAAGCTAGAGCATATAAATATCACTTACCTCGTTTTTCCTTTTGACTTCCAATATACAGTAATCCAGGTTTGAAAATGCCATTTCCTGTCTCTCCTCTTCTTGGTTTTTACCAGCATCTGAGCTGTTTTGCATGGTGGAAAGCAGAATGTGCTCACCCCCTCCCTATGACTACAGCCCTGCATGAAGATGCTCTCTTATCCCTCACAGGCATGGAGACTAAGCCTAATGGGAACTGTAGTTCCCATTAGGCCGTGAAGTAGCAAGAATGAATGCGCACCGCAAACCAGGAAGTCGGTGAGAACAATAATTCAGGAGTGACGGAGGTGAATAAAACAGCTCGATTTCAACAGGTATCAAACTAGTTATAATGCAAAAGATTACTTTTTACTTTATCAGCTACTGTCAGACTATAATTTAAGAGGAAAATATTTTTGTCTTTATAACCCCTTTAAGGTAAAGCTGCTTTTCTTCCAGTCTTATAGTGTGGCCCCGGGTCCTTTGACACTCCCTGGGACTGAAACATTTCATACTTACGCTGGGATCACTATAGAGTGATCCCAGCGGTGATGCGGTCAAATCAGAGTTTTATAAAATGCCAGGATTACCGTTTTATCTCTGCAGTAAATTCCCTTTTTAATGCATTCTAATATTCTACCAGGTTTGGTAGCTGCAGCTTGACACTGCATGCTATTGCTCGGTCTGTCTTCTACTAGGACCCCCAGATCTTCCTCCATCCTGGAATCCCCTAGAGGTTCTCCCTCCAATGAGTAACTTGCCTTAATATTTTAACCCCCAAGTGCATTACCTTACATTTACCAATGTTAAACTTCATTTTCCATCTAGTAGTCCACTCCAATAATTTATCCAGGTCCTTCTGTAAAGTTTCTATATCCTACTGTGATGTTATTGCCCTACATATTTATGTGTCCTCAGCAAACACTGAGATTGATCTATGTATTCCATCCTGTATATCATTTATAAATAGGTTAAACAGAATTGGTCCCAGGACAGAGCCTTCGGGCACCCCACTAACCACTCTCGACCAGTCTAAGTAACCTCTAAAAAAATGATTCTTACGTTTTTTCCCCTCTCCTCTCCATTTCTATAACCTCTAAAAAAAATCAAAAGGATGTATGGACAGCCGCACTCCAGAAAAAAACCTTTACGGTTGTCTTTATTGGTAAAAATTGTAAACACTACAAATCACAGCAAAACGAGGGATGCACTGATGCATTTCACACTATTGGCTAGTGCTTAGTCATGGCTAGTGCTTAGTCCCTCGTTTTGCTGTGATTTGTAGTGTTTACAATTTTTACCAATAAGGGCAACCGTAAAGGTTTTTTTTCTGGAGTGCAGCTGTCCATACATCCTTTCTACTTTTGCCTTGTGCATTGCCGGCACCCGGGATTTTCTGAGAGGACACTGATTGGTATAACACATCTATCTGGAGCGGTAACTCTACTTTTCTAAAAAAAAAAACTAAGATTGTTCCCTCCCCAATCCATTTCTAGAACTTCTAAAAACAACTGTAAATTCTTAAAACTGGTATTGCATACTAAAACTGAAGAAGTGGCTTGGATAAGCTTCAAAATGTCTTAAAGAGGTTGTAAAGGTTTGTTTTTTTATTTTCTAAATAGGTTCGTTTAAGCTAGTGCAGGGGTAGGCAACCTCGGCTCTCCAGAGGTTTTGGAACTACATTTCCCATGATGCTCAACTACACTGCAGAGTGCAAGAGCATCATGGGAAATGTAGTTCCAAAACATCTGGAGAGCCAAGGTTCCCCATCACTGAGCTAGTGCATTGTTGGTTCACTCACCCTTTCCTTTGATTTCCCTTCTTAATGTTTTTTTTATTTGTCTGAATTTCTCACTTCCTGTTCTTCCTCAGTAAGCTTGCCCCCATCATCCGAGGCCTTCTGGCTGGGGGTTAGTCTGCGTCGCCCTGCAAGGATGTAGTCCTAAAGGAAGGGGGCGAAGCACGCTGACTAACCCCCAGCCAGAACGGCTCGGATGGAGGGAGCAAGCTTACTGAGGAGGAACAGGAAGTGAGAAATTCAGACAAAGAAAAAAACATTTAGAAGGGAAATTTAAGGAAATGGTAAGTGAACCAACAATGCACTGTTTTAGAAAATAATAAACAAACTTTCACAACCCTTTTAAGCATTACAGAACAAGTCCGGTTGTATGTGACTAACTATGACTAGCTCTGTTGTCTGTGAAGGTTCTTATTAGACATGTGCGGTTTGTTTAATTCTGAATAAAAATTCTGACAATTTTTTTGTTATTTGAAGAATCGTATATATAAGAACACCCAAATTACAATATAAACAACGTTTATGCTCCAAATAATGAAACAAAATTTGTCTAAATTTTCCGAAATTCTAATTGAAATTCAAATCAAATTTTACATCAAATTCCATTTGGATTTGAACTGTTTAACATATTTTTTAAATCAAAGACTGTGTGTGTGTGATTAGAGTACCATTTTGAAATAATGCTGTTTTTGTTAAGCCAAAGGTGATTTAAAGAGTCCTTGTAATCATTTGATGAAGATTTTTCTTTTATTTGTGCACTTTTCCGCATTCAAAAAAATATATAACATTTTTAATTCGAACGATTTGTAATTTATCAGTTCGAATGCTTTGAATCAAAAAAAATTGCAAATTCAGCGATAATTTGAAAAACAACAAAACTACTGGTATTTACGAATACGAATCCCGAATATGAATTGAACGAATCAACTGAATTTAAAGAAACAAAATAACTAGATTAACAAATCTAATGAAACTAAAAAAATGTGTGCGTTTTGTGATCCGATGATGCCGCCATTAATTTTCGAAATACGACCAACTAAGCCTTAATTTTCACCTCCTGTTACAGAAATTTCGAGGCTGGGAATCTTCTTTTCTTTGCGGGAATTTTCTTTTCTTGCACATGCGCAATTCTTTTTCAATTACATTTCTCACACGATTCTCCCATCATTGATTAGAAAATTGTTTGTTTTTCAAAAAAATGACAACATGTCCAATTATTAAAATTCAATGACCGCACGCAAATCGGCTGTTGCTGCAGACCACTAATGGTGCGAAATACGGACGGAAATTCTTAAATAAGATTTTCTAAAGAAAATTATTTTGAAATTGGATCCGTGTGCCTTTCTCATTCAGCAGGATAGGATTATAAAAGACCTGGGATACATTTGGGTGCTCCAAGTAGAGTAGTAATGTGGCATTCATAGCGCACTGCAGCAAACAGTAGGTGTGGTCAAATTGCTCTTGCTGACATCATCACCTCACTCTTAAGTGATGCCAAACCTGCCCCCAAACAGATGCCTGCAGCTCCTGGACAGCAACAGATTTGTGTATGACTTGGTTATTTGGGGAGCCACAGCCTGGTCTGAAAAATGTGTCCGAGTTTCAGGCAGACTGAAACAAGGACACATGATTCAAAACCCGGACTGTCCGGGTGAATCCTGGACAGGTGGCAACCCAAATAAGAGAGCAATGTGGGATATATTGTTTACAACTCAATGTGCTCAGCTAATTGTAGTTTAAATATCACAGTATGGAACATAAATAGCACAAGAGTGCAAGAAGTGGCCTGTGCCCCTTAATCAACAACTGCATCCCTTGTCCCACCAGCACTAGAATTAGTATGACAGCCAGACAAGAGGGCAGTCCTTGTATTTACATCATGACAGGCTTCTTTTAAAAATCAAGGGTTAAAGCGGATGGCCCCTTAAAAAAAAAATATTAAAAGCCAGCAGCTACAAATACTGCAGCTGCTGACTTTTAATATTAGGACACTTACCTGTCCTGGAGTCCAGCGACGTCCGCAGCAGAGGACGAGCGATCGCTCGTCTCTCTGCTGCTCCCCCCTCCATCCACGGTGAGGGAACCAGGAAGTGAAGCGCTCTGGCTTCACTGCCCGGTTCCCTACGACGCATGCGCGAGTCGCGCTGCGCCCGCCGATTGGCTCCCGATGTGTGCTGGGACCCGAGAGTTCCCAGCACACAACGGGAAAAACCCGTCTTTTGCCTGAGACTGCGGGCCGGAAGTGTGTGCAAATACCTGTCTTTAGACAGGTATCTGCACCCCCCTCCCCCTGAAAGGTGTCAAAAGTGACACCGGAGGGGGGAGGGTTCCGATCAGCGGAACTTCACTTTAGGGTGGAGATCCGCTTTAATGTAACTTGTAATTATTCATTAGCCTGTTCAGTCATTAGAGTGACAGGGAGTTACTATGAGCTCCTGTTCCTGTACGTTGCCTGAAGACTGAATAAAAAAAAAAAAAAAACAGACCATAAATAAAGAAATGATTGTCAGAGTGTTGAACAACACAGGTGAGATATTCACAGTGAAACACAACGTAAGCTACAACCCTGTAGCCCTGACTTCCAATTGCTGACCTACCTATTTCTGAAAGTGGACCTGCCATTAGATATATTGCTTCATACTAAGTTCATGCATTCTAAGTAATGTCTAATGTAGCAATTACAGGTATTTATTACCTCTCACAGAGATCACAGTACCCCTCCCCCTCCTTCCCCAACAAAGCCTTCTGGAGTCTTTCAAGTCTGCATGAATGAATTCCTGATTTGTCACAATGTCACAATACTGTATATACAATAGCAACAGTATATATAGTTGCACATTATGGCAGGCTAACCTGGTGATTTGCCTTCCTCCATTGCTGACAGAGCTCATAGCTGCATCTACTCCCGGCCTTCTGGGTTCCTCTTCATCCTCTTAGACCTTTGGGTGGCAATGCATTCTGTAACTCCTGCACCAACCAGGCCCAATTGGCTGGTCAAAAGGTACTGTACGGCACTAGTGTGACCAAGTGTCTCGGATTGCAGGGGACAGTCCCGCATTTTGCAGGTCTGTCTCGGGCACGTTCATTCCAGGACAATACAGTGTCCCGGAATGAAACTGACACAGCCACGCCCCCCTGGGCCAATCTAATGCCCCCCCCCCAAAAGGCTGCCACATCACCGCTTAACTCACTGACAGTACTTGTGCTGGCCGGGAATGCCTGGAGGAATACAATCCCGCCCCCTGCTTGTGATTGAAGAAATCATAAATCCTGCCTCTTGTGTCCAATCACTGTGCTGTGATTCGTTCCAGCACAAGCTGATTTTTGGGAAGGGAGGGTGTCCCTGAATGGTAGTTTGGAAATGTGGTCACCCTATACTGCACATGTGCCACAGTAATGTCGAAAAGTGTCTTCTGCCCCAAAAGAGTATATTTACTTGAATTTTTTTGCTCAAATTCAGCTTATGAAGTTTCAGCAGATACTGTTGGGCCAATGCTTCATGGACATGGTGATAAGCGGGATATGTGTGAGGCTCATTGCCTTTGTCTGTGCATTAGCAAGCCAATTAGTGCCCATAACTCAATAGAGCATGTACTTTGCAGAAGCCCCAAGCTCTAAAAAGATAAGCTGGATAACATCTGTGTAGACCAGGATGCAGGAGATGGGAGGTTTGAATCAGGGACAGGTCTGAGTTTGGATATGCTTCACACCCTTCCCACCCAGCCCTGGCATCCCTTTAATAGGTACTGTACACCTGGGGTCAGAAAGGACTATGATCATTTTAGCAACTGTAATTGGCTGCCGCAGTGGTCACATGATCGGGAGTTGGTCCCGCTGGCTGCCAATCGTTAGTGGGAACTATAAGCTATATTTGACAGCTCAATCTCAGTGCTAGGAGCCACAGTGACCATGCTTTCAGAATTCAAACATTGGCCACTAATTGATGCATAACTGTGGCATGTGGGCATTATCCACTTACCTACTGTGCACCTACACCCCCTTCCTGCCCAGACAAAATTTAAGCTTCCGGCACTGCGTCGCTTTAACTGACAATTGCGCGGTCGTGCGACGTGGCTCCCAAACAAAATTGGCGTCCTTTTTTTCCCACAAATAGAGCTTTCTTTTGGTGGTATTTGATCACCTCTGCGGTTTTTATTTTTTGCGCTATAAACAAAAATAGAGCGTCAATTTTTAAAAAAATGCAATATTTTTTCCTTTTTGCTATAATAAATAACCCCAAAAAATATATAAAAAAAATATTTTTTCCCTCAGTTTAGGCCGATACGTATTCTTTTACATATTTTTGGTAAAAAAAAAATGCAATAAGCGTTTATCGATTGGTTTGCGCAAAATTTATAGCGTTTACAAAATAGGGGATAGTTAATGGAATTTTTTTTTTTTTTTTTTTTACTATTAATGGCGGCGATCTGCGATTTTTTTATTGGGACTGCGACGTTATGGCGGACATTTCGGACACTTTTCTGATATTTTTGGGACCATTTACATTTATACAGTGAAAAATGCTATAAATATGCATTGATTACTGTATAAATGTGACTGGCAGTGAAGGGGTTAACCACTAGGGGGCGGGGAAGGGGTTAAATGTATGTCCTAGCCAGTGTTCTAACTGTAGGGGGAGGGGGGGGTGACTGGGGGAGGTGATCGATTGTGTCCCTATGTACAAGGGACACAATCGCTCTCCTCTCTCCCTGACAGGGACGTGCAGCTCTGTGTTTACACACAGAGCTGCACGTCCCAGCTCAGTTACTGAGCAATCGCGTGTGCCCGGCGGCGATCGTTGCCGCCGGGCACTCGCACGGGATCCCCGCGGAGCGGCGGGTGCGCGCGCGCGCCGCCGGCGACGCGCGCGCGCGCCGCCCGCGGCTTTAAAGGGACATCACGTCATATGACGTGATGTCAGAACAATGGAGTCGTCTGCCCGCCGTCATTTGACGGCGGGCAGATGACAAGTGGTTAAATAAGAAGTGCAGCTAAAGCTCATTTAACTATACTTCTCCTGTGGATCACAGAAGTGCAGTTTTCGTTTTGCACTCCTGTGATCTGTTTTCAGAGGACAGCGGGCTAAAGCCTGCTGTTGGCTGACATTGCAGGGCCGGTCCGCCCACAACCCTGGACCAGCACCTGGCTAAGCCTCAGTGCGAGCCACTGAAAGCCTGAGCCAGTTACTCCACAGCCCAGCACTCCAGTGAGTGGGGAGGGGACAGATCTGATAGCAGTGACTGACAGTCAATAGCTCTCTGCTCACAGAGCTCTAA
Organism: Rana kukunoris; assembly: GCA_029574335.1. Taxonomy (NCBI): domain Eukaryota; kingdom Metazoa; phylum Chordata; class Amphibia; order Anura; family Ranidae; genus Rana; species Rana kukunoris. Next base: position 575,595,667 of record CM056050.1, on the reverse strand, counting down.
GAACCGAGCGATGAGAAACTGCTTATCACAAGCAGTGGGACCCAGAGGATGATGAGTCCTAGTAGAATACATTACAGGTGAACTATAAAAAAGTAAATTTATGATTGAAAACTTCACTCCCTTTACACTGCTTAACGCCCGCCGCACGACTATGTACGTCCACAGAATGGCACTTACAGGCAGATGGGCGTACATGTACGTCCCTGCCTTCTAGCAGGTCGGGAGTCCGATCGGGACCCCCTCCGCTGCGTGCGGTGGGCGGCTTACCTTCGGGAGCGATCTGGGACGAGGGGGGCGGCTGTTGGTTTCTGTCCGCCCCCTCGTGATCGCTCCCAGCCAATCCCCTGAGCCTCCACCGTGTCACTTCCTCTGCCTGTGTAATGTAAACACTGGCAGAGGAAGTGATATGAGCTCTCCTCTCTGTGGTATTTTCAATCATCACAGTAAGTTGCACCAACACTACACTGACACCACACACATAGGCACATTTAACCCCTTCCGATTAACCCCCCCCCCCCCAGCCCCCCCATCACACTGTCACTGATTGCAGTGTTCATATATTCATAACCAGAAAAGTGAAATTGAGTGAGCTGAATTAGTAGTTTGTCATTTATTTTTCTTGTCGCCAAAAGTTGGTCTTGCATTTGCAGACCAAGCCACCCGGATTATGATCAAATGTAATTTTTCATTATAATTCTTAGCCTTGCTTTTTTTTTTTTATATAGCTGATTGGTTGATTGGAATAGTTAATTGGAGTAGTTTTCACCTTGGTGATTTTGGCAATTTTTTATAAAATTGGTTATTAAGCATGCTTAATTTTTTTTTTGTAGAAGCACCTTCATGAATAATCAAGGGTGGACACTTATGTAACAAGGACGGTCCTACATTTAATGGCAAAAAATTGGTTGATTTTAGCGGTTACACAATATTTGGGGATGATTTTCTAAAGGAGCAGTGAATGATAACTTTAGAAAGTAAGGGCCAGATTTACATACACTTAATATTGCGCTGCGCAATCGAAATACTCTACGCTGCCGTATTTCACCAGGCTCTACACCGAATCCTGGTAGATTTTTGCCCGTACGCTACGGCGGCGTAGTCTATTTCTCGCAGCGTAATCGAAATACGCGATTAGGGGGCGTGAAGCATTTAAATTAAGCGCGTCCCCGCAGCGATCGAACTGCGCATGCTCCGTTCAGAAATTTCCCGCCATGCATTGCGCGAAATCACGTCGTTACGTCATTCGTTGTTTGAGTAGTGTCGTTTACGAACATTCCTATTCCCGGACGACTTACGTAAAAAAAAATAAAAGACGTCGGAAAACGTAGAAATTCGACGCGGGAACGACGGTCATACTTAACATGGGCTGTCTAATATTAGAGCAGCAAAAAGCTGGTATAGTGTTACGCAAAAAAAGATGACTAAAGGTGCCGTAAGAGATTGCGATTGAAGATCGTAATTTCGGGGATCGCCGGCAAAAGCTCATTTGCATACCCCGAAGCTGAAAACGACGGGAAGTCCACCCAGTGGCCGCAATTTTATTGCAGCGTAGATCCGAAGGCGTATGAACACGTAATCCAGTCGAATTGAAGCCCGCAGCCGTCTATTCATGGTTTGAGGTTTTCGACTAGCTAGAAAACGCGCGTAATTTGAAATTACTCCAGTCTAACACCAGTTAGACAGGCGTAATGGCTCTCTGAATCTGGCCTAAAAGTTCAATAAACTTAGTGAATAAGAGAAATCATGGGCTAGCAAAAATGTCCCTCGTTTTTATGAATTTTCCCTCGTACAGTATTTGACTTGGTATTCAAAGTGAACATAGCTTTACTTTATTTACAAAACAAAGTGAACTTTCTATATACCTTTAATGAATCAACCCCATTGGCTGGGAAACAATCATCAGACACAACAAAGACATTTTAATTGGATTCGTAATATTCAGATTCCATTGGATGTTCTTGCATGTGCGTTGACAAACAGCCCATGTAGATCAATTGATTTTGGAAAGATACAATTCTTTAATTACAGTGGAACCTTGGATTACGAGCATAATCCGTTCCAGGAGAATGCCTGTAATACAAAGTACTCGCTATCAAAGCAAGTTTCTCCATAGAAGTCAATGGAAACAAAGATAATTTTTTTCCGAATTGACTTCTATGGCATGCAATACCGCATGTGGCCAGAGGTGGGGGGATGCCGGAGAGAATCAGAAATACTCAGAGACAGCTCGGCTGAACTCGGAAAGGCTCAGAATCACTCGGAAAATTAGTATTTAGAGTATGAGTATTTCCGATCTGTTCCGAACCGTTCTGAGTGTCACCGGCGTCCCCGCCCCTCTGGCCAAATGCAGCACTGCACATTGCAGAGGCTTGAATCCTGCTAGTTTTGTGAGACAACACCCGCATACCGAGTCAGGATTTAAAAATAATTAAAAGTTGCTCGTCTTTCAAAACACTTGTTAACCGCGTTACTCGTAAAGCAAGGTTCCACTGTATTTTCATAGCAAACTATTGTATTGTACATCCCGTGATCAAGTCCCATTAGAGACGAAACGTCGGGAGGCAGCGCTCTGATGTCACTGTATCACGTGTGAGGACCCGGAAGACGGGTACACGCTCCTACAAGCCAGCCGGCTGATTTTATGCTGTTTACTGTGAGGATTGTTGTAACTGCGCACAATCTTTTTTATTTATTAAATGTGTACGTTTTTACTCTATGCGAGTCTCCTTGATTTTCATATCCTGGACCATTACCTACGTCTGTCCATCCGAGATTTAATCCATCGATTGACAGCACTGGACGGAGGTTATCCATATACTCTTACTGCAGATGGTGATCACTTTGTGTACATGCTGCATTTGATCTCTTTGAGATCTTTGACTTTGGTAAGGTCAGTGTTGTCCGTTTGGTGGAGGTCTGTGTCAGTCATCAATTACACTGCATGTGAATTTGTCTTTCACCTGGGACTTTTTTACTATGATCCTGTATTTACAAATGGACTGTGTTTTTCTTTTCACCATCATTGTCAATGTTAATCTTGTTTAGAACTTTTTTCCATTACTGTGGACTTTACACACATTATTTGTGACAGTTTCTACACATTAGATCCACATCATTAGTGGACAACAATTCACTGCTTGGGTCGAATAGCGCGTCTCCAATTTTTTGTATTTCTATGTTTGGTGTTGTATAACACTTTTGAGACGCAGATTTTATATATTGTTTTTTTCACATGGTATGTGCAATTTTTCTTTTGTATTTATTAAACTATTGTATTGCTGTGTATGGCTAGCATAATACTTACACAATCAATCAATTAATCAATCAATCTTTTGCAAACAGCAATACAAGTATTTGACATATACTCATCCATCCCAATCTAAAGTCTTTCTTTCTTTCTTTCTTTCTTTCTTTCTTTCTTTCTTTCTTTCTTTCTTTCTTTCTTTCTTTCTTTCTTTCTTTCTTTCTTTCTTTCATCTACAAGACTTAATAAATGTAAAAAGAAAAAAGTACAACTCTTAAGTGAAAGAAGAAGAAAAAAAGATGCTGACAAAGTAAAAAAGCCTCCGCAGTTTAACTGAATCAATGCAGAAAGAATTGCAAATGTAATCCCTTCAGAGTTTTACTGAAACGACTTTTATAAAGTGTTCACTTTACCCGTCACTTGAAGTAGCACTACTTAATAAGAAAAGTTATAGCAGCAGTTCTGAGTACAGTCCATCCTTTGGGGCTCGTATCCTTTTCTTGCCATATTGTTGTGTCTTAAAGTGGACATGAACTAAAAATGTAAAGAGTTGCTATTTTTATTGGGAACGTCTAGAAATGTTAGTGTACAATAAAAAATGTACCTGTTTTCTGGAATTCCTTCAAAAAAATAGCAGTTATGCATCCTGGCATGTGAGGGTGCCTATTAACTACTGTACCTACAGCCACATAGCTGTACATTTGCAGTGTGAGATTAACTAAGGCACTGTTGCTTTCTAATTGCTAGTCTCACTAGATTTGGAGTGAGATTTGATGATGTTATTACTGCACTGCTTTCTGGAGGAATCTCTGTTGCATGCATCTCTGTTTCTGCTTTTTTCATTCTGTGCTTCTGCGCTTTGTGAACATCTCTTTCTGCCTCTTGAATATTCCTCCACCCGTTATCGCATCAAGAATCATCAGAGGGCAGCTCTAAAATGAAACCAAAAGCCATGTCTCTACCAAGATAGCCGGCATTACATAGGGACACAGTGCAGATCAAGTGCTGAAGCTCCATCCGCGCGTTTCGTCCAAACAGTCGTCGTCACTGGGGCAACAGAGGTAGCGGTGATGTGCTAACCACATCACTGCTATGTTTTTTGCCCCAGTGATGACATTCGTTTGGATGAAACATGTTGGGCAGAGCTTCATCGGTGATGTCATCACGCCCCCCTGGGGCCCTCGATGCTGTATACATGTCATGCATTTGTTCTCTTTGATGTGAGTAAATACGTTTATTTTAAACTGGGTATTAAATATTGCACATGGAGCAAACCCCTTCCTTTTGCATGTGGTAACCTGGATTGAATCGTTTTGTGAGTACCTCTATTCTGGTCTATTATGGCGGTTGAGAGGCACTTAGTGGAAATATATGTGGCTACCTGATGAGCTGTATCCCATTTGTCCATCCATTTGGGGGCTCTTTTTATTCAGACCTTCTTTAGGCTGCTTTCACACTGAGGCGCTTTGCAGGCGCTATAACGCTAAAAATAGCGCCTGCAAAGTGCCTTTTCTCTCACTCCAATGTGAAAACCTGAGTGCTTTCACACTGAAGTGGGGTGCTGACAGGACGGTAAAAAAAGTCATGATAACCGCATCTTTGCAGCGCTGTAGGAGCGGTGTATAGCGCCCCTTCCCATTGAAATCAATGGGTAGCGCTTCTGAACCACTGCCAAAGCAACAGCTACAGCGGCTTTGCTGGCGGTTTTAACCATTTTTTGACCTCTAGCGGAGGTTAAAAACAGTGATAAACGCTAAAAATTGTGGCGCCAATGCCTCAGTGTGAAAGCAGCCTTATAGAGGTTTTATGGTCTGGTAAGAGGCTTTGATATCCCTCTTCGTGGAGCACATTTTGGTGATCACTGGAAGCACAAGAATTTTTGGATGATATATATATCAGACACTGGCTGGAAAAAGCGCCCAGAGGAGATTCAGTTCGCATGCGTTCCGCTATACAAGTCATTCATTCATTCATTCATTCAATGAATATATATAGAACGCTATATTTGTGAAAAAAAAGGACGTTAATTTTTTTTTGGTACAGCATCGCACGACTGAGCAATTGTCAGTTAAAGTAAAGCAGTGCCGTATAGCAAAAACGTGGCCTGGTCATTAAGGGGCTAAATCCTTCCGGGAGCTGAAGTGGTTAAGTATTTTTTGCCAGGTCCCATAACTGACCGGTAAATGACCGGTTCATTATGGTTCATCAAGGTCCAATCCACAATTGCCTACATTACTTTATTCTGTAGTTTGAACTGAAAGAATCACAGCAAAGTCTGTGTGGAATCAGAGGAAATGCATATATCAATGCACATCAAGGACGCAAAAGATCTAATGGCTGTCAGTAGTCCTTATGCATATGTATAATCACTGGATTAAAGAATTACCTTCAAAGCCGAGTCTACTGACTACTGGGGGAGACAAATTAGTACTACTGTGTGCAGGAGACTCTGGCAGCTCTGAAACTTCCTTTGTCAAAATTGTAATGCATACATCTAGAAATTATGAGCTTTACTGTACTGTATCTGCCTAATACATCTGCTTTTAAGACGACCCTCTAATTTTCCAGGAAAAAAAATTGGTTTTGGGATATACTCACTCTATAAGACGACCCCTCACTGTGCCATTATAACATGCCTTGCTGTGCCATTACATTACATGTCCCCACTGTGCCATCACTTGCCCACACTGTGCCATCACTTGGCCACACTGTGCCATCACTTGTCCCACACTGTGCCATCACTTGCCCCACACTGTGCCATCACTTGCCCCACACTGTGCCATCACTTGCCCCACACTGTGCCATCACTTGCCCCACACTGTGCCATCACTTGCCACACACTGTACCATCACTCACGTTTTGCAGATTCCAGGCCGATGACAGTCTTCCGCCTATCACGGACGTCCTCTCGTCCGAGGATGAGAAGGCATCCGTGATAGGCGGAACACAGAACAGATGCCCTGCTGGGAAAATTTGTGTTCCACCTATCACAGGACAGACTGAGGAGAAGGTGCGGCTTTCAAATCATGGACGCTCGCAGCAGACGGAGACTGTCACCGGCGTATAAGACGACCCCCGACTTTGGATGCATTTTTTTGCATCCAAAAAGTCGTCTTATACGTTAAGACCACATACAGGATTTTATCAATTAAATCTGGGATTTGGTGCCTTCATACTGAGATCTTCTGCATATTCAGTATTAATTATGTGGGAAGTTAAGACCACATACAGGATTTTATCAATTAAATCTGGGATTTGGTGCCTTCATACTGAGATCTTCTGCATATTCAGTATTAATTATGTAAGCTATTAAAGTTCTTTATTGAATTTCAAATTTTTACCTGAGTAGTAAATTGTGGCTTTGAATTAAAATGAAATTTTAAATCCAGACAAAGAAATGAATATACAGTTGTAACGCATGTAAAGTATGTCAACTTAAATTACCGGTACATGCCAATGGTTTTGCAATTCTGTCCCGTGTCTGTGAAGGTTCTCATTTATTTGGATCATAATATATCTAGTAGTAATAGTCAAATCCAATCAGGCTTGTTTTGTAGTGTCTCACCACTCCTCTAAGGCGGCGTACACACGATCGGATATATCCGATGAAAACGGTCCGCGGACCATTTCCATCGGATATGTCCGATCGGGAGTTTGATCCGATGGCGTGTACACACCATCGGATCAAATTCCCCGCCGCCGGACGGCGCGGTGACGTAGTGGTGACGCGGCGGTGAGGTTGACGCCGCCGCGTCACCGCCACGTCACCGCACCAGGAAGTAAAACACTTCCGCGCATGCGCCGAATCCATTCGGCAGCGGCGCGGCGGTGGTGGGAGCCGACATGTCTGCTGGTAAGTGTACTAACCAGCAGACATGTCGGGCGGACAGATTCCCACCGGATAGATTTCAAAGCATGCTTTGAAATCTGTCGGGTGGAGAAATCTGTCCGCTAGCCCATACACACGAGCGGAGATGTCTGCTGAAACGGTCCATCGGACCGTTTTCAGCGGACATATCCCCTCGTGTGTACGCGGCCTAAGACACGTTTTCAGTTCTAATGAGCGTCAGGAACATATTCCAACCGTTTTATTGCAATTGCTATGGATGTTGATTGGCCGAGACGTGACATGTCAGGGTCCATTTACACTGTTTGCAACAAGCTAAAATCCATGGGGCAGATTCACAGACATTTTGCTTAGCGTAGCGTATCAGAAATACACTACGCCGCCGTTTTTTACCTTGCTCTACGTGGAATTCAGGTAGATTTTCTACGGTAAACGACGGCGGCGTAGTGTATTTCTCCCGTCGCAATCCATCTGCGCGAGTAGGGGGCGTGAAACATTTAAATTAGGCGCGTTCCCGCGGCGATCGATCTGCGCATGCTCCGTTCGCAAATTTCCCGCCGTGCATTGCGCGAAATCACGTCGTGACGTCATTCGTTGTTTATGTAGCGTACTTTACGGCCGATCCACGTCCCGACGAGTTACGTAAACAAAATAAAAATTTAAATAAATTCGAAGCGGGAACGACGGCCATACTTAACATGGGCTACGTAAAGTTAGAGCAGCAAAAAGCTGCTCTAACATTACATAGTAAAAAATAGACGAAAACGATTGCGACGCCCGCTCGTATGTTCGTGAATCCCTGTAAAAACACATTTGCATATCCCGACGCACCAAAACGACGCGATCTCCTCCCAGCGGCCGCAAATAGATGGCAGCGTAGATCCGAAGGCTTACGAAGACGTAAGCCTCTCGGATCGAAGCCCGAAGCCGGCGTATCATGGTTTGAGGATTCAAACTAGTGATACGCCGCGCGAAATTTGAAATTACTCCTGTCTAACCCCAGTTAGACAGGCGTAATTGTTTTGTGAATCTGCCCCAAAGTGTCCAATGTACCCCTTAATAAGTAATTTCTGTTCCCATCTCTTTTACACAGTGCACAGCAAAAAATTGACACATCGTTTGCATTTAGTGCTTTGGAAGGCCCATAAAAATCAAGGGCAATGCATCAAAATTCATATAACATAAGCTAGTGTGTGTGTTTGTGTGAATAGAATTCCCACTGGCCAGTGGATAGCTAGAACCTACAAGACCTAGATAGTATCTTATAGTCAGTAGCATCACTTTTGGGAAACTGTTGAACATTATTTTTGTATTGTATTGTACAATTATGTTCACCACTCATTCAGTGCATTTCAGGCAAGGCCTCCCACTGTCGGTTTAAGTGAACGAACACCAATCCTGTTTTTATTTACTGAACAGTTATATTATATCATTGCAATTAATATTGGTATTCTGCTAATCAGTTTATCACTTTTCAGGGCTTATTGCTAGTTCTAATAAAGCCCAGCTAAGTTTAAACTGTGTTTTGATGTTACTTGGATCCAGGTGAGGGTGAGCCATCACTGGTGTGGGACAGAAGACCCATCTATTACAGCGGCCCTTACGGGGGTAGCGCTACACAAATCTTGGCCCAAAAACAAATAATGTAAATTTTAGAATTACAAAAAAGCGCTTCAGCACTTTATAATGTCAAAATGTACTTGGCGTGCTATTAATAAAACAATTCCATCACTTGTCAAGGCTGCGCTAATGTAATAGGTCTTTCGGAACATCTGTTTAAATTGGTGCAATTATTCGAGGTCATTGGAGAAGGAGCAATAATGCTTAGGAGTAAACAAATACGCTTCAGTTAGCGAGCAGAAGATGATGTCCTTGATGTACCTCATCCTCGTAATCAGATGTTCTTAAATCTGCAAATTTGCACATAGAAAAAAAAATGCGCGTTTCCTAATTTAATGGCTTCCGTGATCATTCGCCTCATCAGCGGACGCTGAAAACGCTAAGCCGCCCCATATGTCCTCTTTCCCAATTAACATGTTTCATTTATTCGGCGGGTACAAGGTCTCTGCTGGTTTTTCATTACGGACGTCAGTGTATATCCTGGTAAGTAATACAGCTTAAGTTTTTTTTTTCCCCAGTGGCATGTATTCTAAACAGCCGACAATAAGCTCCTTTTCTCAGAATTGCTTGATTTAACTAACCAGACCGAAGATTGTAAGACTTGGAGCATCCTGAACAGTCTGTGATTAGTTTTACTCTCCGGGTTTTGAACTGTGACCCTCCAGCTTATTGTGACCTACTTAGCTCAGTTGTTGGGATTAGGGATAACGCCTTCATTGCTGGAATCCTGGAAATCATTACAAAGCAGTATTACCCAACCATGCTCAATATTGTCCAGCTGTGCCACCAAGTTGTATGTATCAGTATTGCCAACCCATTCCACCAAGGTGTGTGTATCAGTATTGCCAAGCCATTCCACCAAGTTGTATGTATCAGTATTGCCAAGCTTTGCCACCAAGTTGTACTGTATGTATCAGTATTGCCAAGCCATGCCACCAAGTTGTATGTATCAGTATTGCCAAGCCATGCCACCAAGTTGTATGTATCAGTATTGCCAAGCCATGCCACCAAGTTGTACTGTATGTATCAGTATTGCAAAGCCATGCCACCAAGTTGTATGTATCAGTATTGCCAAGCCATGCCACCAAGTTGTACTGTATGTATCAGTATTGCAAAGCCATGCCACCAAGTTGTATGTATCAGTATTGCCAAGCCATGCCACCAAGTTGTATGTATCAGTATAGCCAAGCCATGCCACCAAGTTGTATGTATCAGTATTGCCAAGCCATGCCACCAAGTTGTATGTATCAGTATTGCCAAGCCATGCCACCAAGTTGTATGTATCAGTATTGCCAAGCCATGCCACCAAGGGTCTATAGCAGCTTTTCTCAAACTTTTTGTGTCCGAGGAACCCTTAAGGTATTTTTCAGGTCTTGGGGATAAATATAATTATACCTACTGTTCATGATAAAGTAGAGTGATCACTAATATGTAGAGCGCCTTATACAGTGCCTTGCAAAAGTATTCACCCCCCTTGGCATTTTTCTTGTTTTGTTGCCTCACAACCTGAAATTAACATGGATTGTTTGAGGATTTGCATTATTTAATTTACAGAACATGCCCACAACTTTGAAGATGTTTTTTGTGAAGCAAACAACAAATAGGACAAATAACAAAAAAAGTCAATGTGCAAAACTATTCACCCCACAGCTCCAAGTCGCTTTGGGTAAGTCTCTATGAGCTTGCCATATCTTACTGCTGGGATGTTTGCCCATTGCTCATTGCAAAACTGCTCCAACTCCTTCTGGATGGTTTAAGTCTGACCACAGATTTTCTATTGTATTGAGCTCTGGGCTTTGACTAGGGCCATTCCAACACATTATACCACAAAAATCCTCCTGCGCTCTGGTGTATCGCCAAACTGGGTGTATCAGTATGGTATAAAGGCAAAGTCTTAAGTCTTGCAGCCCTCCACAGAACAAAGGGTGTTCATATGGCTAAAAGTGAAAAAAAGAAAAGAAAGGAGGGCGCACCGACCTTGTGCATTACCACTTATACATTTTAATATACACAAAATAAAAAGCAATGGTCCTACTTACAAACATTCAGTAGTAAGCGCATTAAAAACAGCTGAACCTGGACCTCACGGCACCTGCCAGTCAGACCCTAAACACCAATATGGCTGACGCGTTTCTGGGGCGTACTCCCTTCTTCAAAGCCTAGGTGGTCTGCAATAGCTCTCTCTTCCTGCAAACCATCCCTTTATAGGTGCATGTGTGCATACAGGCGCAGCCATTCGTTACTAGCTGACTGGTCCCGCCTTTCTTACGGGACTCCGCCCACCCCATTAATCACCCAAATGGGCTCCATCTGTGTGGAGGGGCAAGTTGATCTAGGTGCCTTTCCTATACGGTGGGGTACACAGCAAGTGACACAAGACTGGCAATGCAACAGTGCAATGGGATCACCAGACTATCCATTGCAATATGTCTAATGGCAGCTCTACTAGAGCCTGGCCTACTCGCCAGGTCCTACCACAGGGCCTTTAATGTAACAGTAGGCCGAGGGGTACAACATAAAGGTACCCACCTGGTGAATCTTGTGCCCAAGGAGACAGCCACTTATACCTCAGGTTGCCACCGCTCTACCATCGGCACCCTGGTGTAGCTGGAACGCACGCCATTCACAGTCAGGAAGTGCGGGGCCTTCTGCGTTCCATCCCGCACTTCCGGTTTCGCCGTACTCGCGCATGCGCGCGGGCATACGCGCGCACGCACGCGGGCATACGCGCGCACGCAGATATGCGCGCGCACACAGATATGCGCGCGCATAGCATGTGGATTGCGTTCCACGATCACAGGAAGTGCAGGTGTTTGCGTTCCACCTGCTACTTCCGATTTGGTGCCAGCCAATGAACGGGCTCCCATAGCTCTAGATGGCGGTGCAGGGTGCAGGAACTAGCTCTAGATGGCGGTGCAGGGTGCAGGAACTGGCCTCCCACATTACAATAATGAAGTGTAGCCTAAAATAAACCCCTTTCACCATGTATGCACACATATCCCCACAAAAGGATAACTGCAGCCGTGCCAGAGTAGGCCAGAGTAGGCATATCTAGTGGGAGACGGGCGCAAGTCCGTCTCCTAGTCCCACTATATCTGTGTGCGCGCGCATATCTGCGTGCGCGCGTATGCCCGCGTGCGTGCGCGCGTATGCCCGCGCGCATGCGCGAGTACGGCGAAACCGGAAGTGCGGGATGGAACGCAGAAGGCCCCGCACTTCCTGACTGTGAATGGCGTGCGTTCCAGCTACACCAGGGTGCCGATGGTAGAGCGGTGGCAACCTGAGGTATAAGTGGCTGTCTCCTTGGGCACAAGATTCACCAGGTGGGTACCTTTATGTTGTACCCCTCGGCCTACTGTTACATTAAAGGCCCTGTGGTAGGACCTGGCGAGTAGGCCAGGCTCTAGTAGAGCTGCCATTAGACATATTGCAATGGATAGTCTGGTGATCCCATTGCACTGTTGCATTGCCAGTCTTGTGTCACTTGCTGTGTACCCCACCGTATAGGAAAGGCACCTAGATCAACTTGCCCCTCCACACAGATGGAGCCCATTTGGGTGATTAATGGGGTGGGCGGAGTCCCGTAAGAAAGGCGGGACCAGTCAGCTAGTAACGAATGGCTGCGCCTGTATGCACACATGCACCTATAAAGGGATGGTTTGCAGGAAGAGAGAGCTATTGCAGACCACCTAGGCTTTGAAGAAGGGGGTACGCCCCAGAAACGCGTCAGCCATATTGGTGTTTAGGGTCTGACTGGCAGGTGCCGTGAGGTCCAGGTTCAGCTGTTTTTAATGCGCTTACTACTGAATGTTTGTAAGTAGGACCATTGCTTTTTATTTTGTGTATATTAAAATGTATAAGTGGTAATGCACAAGGTCGGTGCGCCCTCCTTTCTTTTCTTTTTTTCACTTTCATTCCAACACATTTACATGTTTCCCCTTAGACCAATTAAGTGTTGCTTTAGCACTGTGTTTTGGGTCATTGTCCTGCTGGAAGGTGAACCTCCATCCTAGCCTTAAATCGCACACAGAGTGGTACAGATTTAGCTTAAGAATTTCCCTGTATTTAGCACCATCCATCTTTGCCTCAACTCTGACCAGTTTCCCAGTCCTGACTAATGAAAAACATCCCCACAGCATGATGCTACCACCACCATGTTTCACTGAAGGGGATGATGTTCTTTGAATGATGTGATGTGTTGGGTTTGCGCCAGACATAGCATTTTCTTTAATGGCCAAAAAGTACAATTTTTGTCTCATCAGACCAGAACACCTTCCTCCATACATTTTGGGAGTCTCCACGTGCCTTTTCGCAAACTTAAAACCAGTCTTTTTTTTTTTTGCTGAAATTAATGGCTTTCTTTTGGCCACTCTGCCATTAAGCCCAACACTGTGGAGCGTACGGCTATTGTTGTTCTATGTACAGATACTCCAATCTCTACTGTGGAACTCTGCAGCTCCTCCAGGTTTACCTTAGGTCTCTGTGCTGCCTCTCTGATTAATGCCCTCCTTGTCCGGTCCATGAGTTTTGGTGTGTGGCTTGCTGTTGTGTGTGACTTGTACTTCTCAACAACAATGGGCCAAATTCACAGAGCCCTTACTCCTGTCTAACTCGCATTAGACTGGAGTACTTTCAAATTACGTGCGTTTTTTCACTACTCTGAAACCTCAAACCGTGAAAATACGGCTGCGGGCTTCAATCCGACTGGCTTACGTGTTCGTACGCCTTCGGATCTACGCTGCAAAAAAATTTGCGGCCGCTGGGTGGAGTTCCCGTCGTTTCCACGTCGGGGTATGCAAATGAGCTTTTGCCGACGATCCACGAAGTTACGAACGTCAATCGCAATCTCTTACGGCATCTTTAGTCATCTTTTTGCTGCATAAAATTATACCAGCTTACTTAAACGCTACTTAAACAAAAAATGACGTAACGACGTTATTTCGCGCAATGCACGGCGGGAAATTTCTGAACGGAGCATGCGCAGTTCGATCTCCGCGGGGACGCGCCTAATTTAAATGCTTCACGCCCTCTAATCGCGTATTTCGATTACGCGGCGAGAAATACACTACGCCGCCGTAACGTAAGGGACAAAATCTACCAGAATTCGGCGTATAGCCTGGTAAAATACGGCGGCGTAGTGTATCTCTGATACTCTGCGCCAATGTAATTGTATCTGAATCTGGCCCATTGTCCCTTACTTTGGAGAGTTACTTTATAGCAGTGTTTGGTTAGTGGTGTCTCTTGCTTAGGTGTTGCAGCTTCTGGGGCCTTTTAAAAAGGTGTGCATTAGGGATGAGCCAAACAATTCTCCGGTTCGGTTCACAGCAGAACATGCAAACAGGCAAAAAATGTGTTTGAACACCTTTAAACTCTATGGGACACGAACATGAAAAACCAAAAGTGCTAATTTTAAAGGTTAATATGGTTAATAAGGTTAAATTGTCATAAAAAGAGTTTGGGGACCCAGTTCTGCCCCAGGGGACATGTATCAATGCAAAAAAAGGTTTAAAAACTGAAGTTTTTTCAGGAGCAGTGATTTTAATAATGCTTAAAGTGAAACAATAAAAGTGAAATATTCCTTTAAATTTTGTACCTGGGGGGTATCTATAGTATGCCTGTAAAGTAGCGCATATCTGTTTATAACAGTCCCTGCACAAAAATGAAATTTCTAAAGGTAAAAAAGTAATTTAAAACTACTCGCTATTGGTGATTTTTCGGGTCCCGGCAATACATATCAAAGTCATTGAAAAATAAAAATACAAATGCGTGGGGGTCCCCCTAAATTTCATTACCAGGCCCTTCAGGCCTGGTATGGATATTAAGGGGAACCCTGCGCCAAATAAAAAAAAATGGAAAAGAGGTGGGGACGAGAGAGCGCCCCCTCTGAACCATACCAGGCCACATCCCCACAACCCTTGGTTGTGGGGATCTGCGGGCGGGGGGCTTATTGGAATCTGGAAGCCCCCTTTAACAAAGGGGACCCCCAGATCCCGGCCCCCCGCTTGTGAATTGGTAACGGGGTACCCCTACCATTTCACAAAAAAAGTGTGAAAATGTTAAAAATGTCAGGAGACGGCTTGGGACAAGTCCTTTATAAAAAAAAAAAAAGATTCCAGCGATGTAATCCAGTCCCGATGTCCAGCGTTGTAATCCATTCTCGATCTCCAGGAATGATCTCCAGCAAGGAATGACGCACATGATCTTGCCTCCACCAGAGGCAACCGGCCGAATGACGCACAAGCTGTTTGACAGCTCTTTTATAACCAAGGTCCGGGCCACCCATGACATGTGACCCCACTACCTCTGACGCATCACGGGAAACCCCGTTGGATCAGAGTTGGTGGGGTCACCCATCCATGTCACGGGTGGCCATGCCCTCAGTTATAAAAGAGCTGTCAAACAGTTTGCACGTCATTCGGCCGGGTGTCTCCGGTGGAGGCGTTATCGTTTGTAGCGGAGGCCTGCCAGGTTGCGTGCTCGGATAAGGGTCTGGTAATGGTTTTTGGGGTGAACTCCATGCCATTTTTTTTATTTTGGCGATGAGTTCCCCTTAAAATCCATACCAGACCTGAAGGTCCTGGTAATGGAATTTGGGTGGGATCTCCCACGCATTTATTTTTTATTTTTCAATGACTTTCAATGACATTTATCTGTATTGCCGGGACCCGACAATTCATTATAGTAGTTTTAAATGACTTTTTTTCCTTTAGAAATGTCATTTTGTGCAGGGACTGTTAAAAAACACAGGAAACATGCGCTACTGAACAGGCATACTATAGACACCCCCAGGTATGAAATTTAAAGGATTATTTCACTTTTATTGTTTCACTTTAAGCATTATTAAAATCACTGCTCCTGAAAAAACGGCCACAATTACTTGCATATTAACTTTATAAATTAGCACTTTAGATTTTTCCCATGGATTTTTAACGGGTGTTCACAGCTTTTCGAATTTGCTGCATACACCCCAAATTGTTCGCTGTTCGGCGAACGGGCGAGCAGCCAATGTTCGAGTCGAACTCATGTTCGACTCGAACATAAAGCTCATCCCTTGTGTGTATATGTAATGACAGATCATGTGACACTTAGATTGCACACAAGTGGACATCATTTCACTAACTATGTGACTTCTGGAGGTAATTGGTTGCATCAGAGCTTTTTATGGGCTTCATAACAAAGGGGATGAATACATACGCATATGCCAATTATCATTTTTTTATTTCTGAAAAATAGTTTTATGTATTTATTCTTCTAATTTTACTTCACCAACTTAGACTATTGTGTTCATCACATACTGTATAATTCAGATTAAAAAAAAACCTAAAGGCTGTAATGTAACAAAATAGGTAAAAAGCCAAGGGGGGTAAATACTTTTGCAAGGCACTGTATATATATATATACTGTATATGTTTCAGCTGTTCATCTCATCTCTGTATTTAGCTGTCAGCTTTAAAAGCCTTCTGCTGTTATTTCCATGCTTGGATACATTCCTTCATGTACTCTTTAAATCTGCTGTGCCATTTGTAACATATGGATAATAAGATGAAAATGTGGGGATTCCAAGTTTAGTAAAGATTAAAATGAGGATCAGGACTATACTGCTGTGTGTTTTCCCTCTATAGTTTATTAGAAAACTGAGCTTTTTGTTCGTAAAATACCCTGTAAAGCAATAAATATTTTGTTGGGACTATAAATAAAGCAGATGTATATAGCTAGTATTGGGTAGACATTCAAGTTGACTTTGTTCTGTGATGTCAAAGACATTTCACCACTCATCCAAATAGCAGTTGGTAGCATAGCCCAGCATTTAGAGCCACACGGGTAACTCAGTTACTATAATTCATTCACCGTGGAATGTGTCAAGGAAGATGTTGATTGCCCAATTACATGATGGGAAATGTAAAAACTTGTGAAACCACATTTTTCCAGTCACATAATCTGATAACCATGGTGCCATCAAGTCTGGAGTGTGTGTTCATAGTCATATGGCCAAAGTAGGGTGACCTCATTTCCAAACTGCCATTAAAGGGGTTGTAAAGGTAAATGTTTTTTCACCTTAATGCATTCTATGCATTAACCGGTTAAGACCCGGACCAATATGCAGGTTAAGGACCTTGCCCCTTTTTGCGATTCGGCACTGCGTCGCTTTAACTGACAATTGCACAGTCGTGCGACGTGGCTTTTAAAACAAAATTGGCGTCTTTTTTTTTGGTGGTATTTGATCACCTCTGCGGTTTTTATTTTTTGCACTATAAACAAAAAAAATCGCAATAAGCGTTTATCGATTGGTTTGCACAAAATTTATAGCGTTTACAAAATAGGGGATAGTTTTATGGCATTTTTATTAATAATAATGTTTTACTACTAATGGCTGCGATCAGCGATTTTTTTTGTGACTGCGACATTATGGCGGACACAGCGAAAAGTGCTATAAAAATGCACAGATTACTGTGAAAATGACAATGGCAGTGAAGGGGTTAACCACTAGGGGGTGCTGTGGGGGTTAAGAGTGACCTCATGTGTGTTTCTAACTGTAGGGGGGCGGGGCTGGACATGTGATGTCAGTGATCGGCGTTACCTATATTAGGGAACAGACGATCACTGACATTGCCACAGAGAACAGGGAAAGTTTGTTTACACTTACCTCTCCCCATTCTTCAGCTCCCGTGACCCGATCGTGGGACACCCGTGGCGATTGGGTCCCGCGGGCGCGGTCACGACCCACGGCTGGGCTCTTAAAGGGGACTTATATATATGTCCACGTGCCCAACCGTGCCATTCTGCCGACGTTTATCGTTGTGCGGCGGACCTTAAGTGGTTAAGGTGAAAAAACATCTGACAATACCACCCCCCCCCCCCCATTAGGCTTAATTTCCATGGATGTTTTTACAGCCACATTTCTGAGTGTTTTTTGCAGCTTAAAAACTGCTCTCCATGTTAGTCTATGGCCTCATGCCCACCATGACGTTTTTGAGCTGTAGATGGCTGAGCCGTTTTTAAGCTGCAAAAAAAAAAACAGGACCAGTGCATTCAGAAGCTCCAGCGTTAGAGCTGTAAAAACACCAGACGTTAAAAAACGCTCAAAAACGCTCCAAAATGTGCAAAAACGCTAAAAACCGCTACTGCAGCGTTTTTGAGCTCCAGCTAAAAAAAAAAAAAAAAACATGGACAGCTGTAAAAAAGGCTAAAAAAAGTGGCTGTAAAAACGTCCATGGAAATGAAGCCTTATACTTACCTGTCCCTATTTTTTTGTCCGGATTTCAGTTTTAAGATGTAGGAAGACTGTGGATGGAGCAGATAGGGCTGGAGGAGGATGGGATAGAGGAAGGCGGGACTGGAGGAGGAGGAGGACATTGGATGGAGGAGATGGGACAGGAGGAGGAGGACATGGGATGGGGGAGATCGGACTGGAGGAGAAGGTGGACATGGAATGGAGGAGATGGGATTGGAGGAGAAGGACGATATGGGATGGAGAAGAAGGGACTGGAGGAGGACATGGGATGGAGGAGATGGGACAGGAGGAGGAAGAGGACCTACGATGGAGGAGGAGGAGAACATGGGATAGGGAGAAAAGACTGGAAGATGAGGACATGGGATGGGAAAGCTGTGACTGGAGGAGGAAGAGGACATAGAATTGAGAAGATGGGACTGGAGGATGAGGAGGACATGAGATGGAGGAGGAGGAGGAGAACATGGGATAGGGAGAAGAGACTGGAAGAGGAGGATGGGAAAGCTGTAACTGGAAGAGGACATATAATTGAGAAGATGGGACTTGAGGATGAGAAGGACATGGGATGGAGGAGGACATGAGATGGAGGAGGACATGGGATTGGGAAAATGAGATTGGAATAGGAGGACATGGGATGGGAGAGATGGGACTGGAAGAGGATAACATGGAATGGGGGAGATGGGACTGGAGGAGGAAGAGAACATGGGTAGGAAGAGGAGGACATGGGATAGGGGAGATGAGACTGAGAGAGGAGGACATGGGATGGAGGAGATAGGATTGGAGGAGGAGAAGAACATGGACTGGAGGAGATAAGATTGGAGGAGGAGGAGATGGGACTGGAGGAAGAGGAAATGGGACTGGAGGAGGAGGACATGAGATAGAGGATATATTAAGATTAAAGAATGTCAAAATAAAAGTGGGTGAATAAACGGACTTGATGGGATGGCCAGCGGGCAGGTTTAGTGGGATGGTCAGTCAGTGGGCCCTCAGGAATGTTGGTGTGTAAGGGGTCCCAACATTTATGATGGCTGCCCTGTCTTGACCTCCTATGTTGGGCTATCCAAGATATATCCTTTGTTATATATCCCAGTATCCCAGAGTGGGGTTTTATGGAAGTACACTGAAATATCTCTGAGGCGGTGTACACACGACCGAGAAACTCGTCGGGCGAAACTCATCGTTCTGCCCATCGAGTTCCTAGTTCGGCAGTCAAAAAGCTTGTCGAGCCAAATTTTCCCATTGAACAACGAGGAAATAGAGAAACCTGCTCTCTTTTTGGCTCGACAAGTTCCTCGACGGGTTGCTCGGCGAAAAGTGTACACACGACCGTTTTTTTCGGCAGAATACGTCTCCCATCGAGGTTCTTGCTGGATTCTGCCGAGAAAATCTGTCGTGTGTACGCCGCCCGAAGTATCTACAGAGCAGAAGCAGGTAAAGATCCACAACATAATTTGGTAAAACACTTGCAAAGTATATAGTTTGCATTATGAAGGGGATGTTTTATCTCTACAAAACTTGCGTTTTACTTTAAAAATAAGATAGCTAGAGTGTTTTTTTTTCCACCTATAATGTTTTTTTATAAAGTGGTTTATAGGTTGTAATGGCAGATTTACACCCTCCTGACTCCCAAGATGTCTGTTCCATATCACTGACATAAGTCAATGGCTGTTACAACTGTCTTTATAGCTTCTTTGTACTCACAGATCTGATGTTAACTTAGTGCTGCGCAAGTCTGCGGTCAATAAGTGGAATTAGCAGCGTGATGCATTTGTTGACTTACGGAGATTCATTTGGAGAGCGCTCTCTGTTCTATAGATTTTGGGTGACAGCAGACCGATATGGAGAGCGGCTGATAGATGCAGATCAAGCGACGTTCATAAATATTTAAAAGTGGTTATGAAGAGCAAATTAGCGTTTAGGAAATACGTGATGAACTGTAAATCTCTCCTAAGAAGTGTTCAAAGTTGAGGATTTTCACATTCGTTTCCGGGAAAGTTGTGCCAAAGACATGCCATGATTAATGATTGCAAGCGATCTGCCAACACGCAGCCTAAGCACTGATGCCTGCTCCATACCAAAGACTCTGTTAGGCTCTATCACATGGGGGCAGTAAAAACAGGCAGGTGAGCCACAGCTTTACCACCCATGGACCGTCCGGGGGGGGGGGATAGGACAGGGACAGTTAGGTTGAGGAGGAAAGAAATAAATGATGCTGGAAATTAGATGTAAACTAGTTTTAGAGTTGAGCATTAAAAGTATTTTAGATAATTATAACATAATTATAATAATACAATTGCCCAATAAACTGCTCACAAATAAGTATTACGTGTTGACAAGTGTTAGTATTTATCTACATGTTCTTGTAAATTGCGGAGGTGTGAGGTGCACCAATGTGATATTCAGCTGTAATTAGCACTTTCCGTACACGTCGGCATTAATTCCTTCCATCGTCACACAGTGCAATCTGAAAAGTCATAATTATGATCATCAAAACCTCTCATCGCAAATGTATTTATCCTCGCACTAAACTTCTATACTCAGGCGGAATGGAGCACAGTGATTGGAAATGTCTTCCCATAAGTCTGCCCTTTAATTCTAGGAAAATTCATAATTTAAAAGGCCTATATATTCCAGACACCATCCATGCATTCAAATTGACATTGGACCAGGGGCCTCCAAACTACGGCCTGTGGGCATATCCTGCCCATGACAAGATTGTATTAGGCCGGCAGCTAGAGTCAGTGGCATGTTCACAGATTGAGGTCAACATAGACTGTCTATGGCAGGGGTGCCCAACGGTGTCCCGCGGAGCCCTCTAATGTGGCCCACGACCTCCTGCTCTGGGATGTAATAAAATAGAATACTGTTATTAAAGGTAAGTTTATTACTAAAAATCACAGTATATATATATATATATATATATATATATATATATATATATATATATATATATAGGAATATCTTTTCTGCAGTGGTTTTAATCTGATCCACAGGTGCAGAGCAGTGCACCTGCAGGTTACCTGCACTGAGCCATTGGGGGTTATTTACGAAAGGCAAATCCACTTTGCACTACAAGTGCAAACTACAAGTGCAAAGTCCACTTGAAATTTCACTGGAAGTGCACTTGGAAGTGCAGTCGCTGTAAATCTGAGGGGTAGATCTGAAATGAGGGGAATCTCTGATGATTTTATCATCCAATCATGTGCAAGCTAAAATCCTGTTTTTTTAACTTCCTTGCATGTCTCCCTCGGATCTACGATGACTGCACTTCCAAGTGCACTTTCAGTACAATTTCAAGTGCACTTTGCACTTGTAGTTTGCACTTGTAGTGCAAAGTGGATTTGCCTTTTCGTAAAAAAAACCCATAGACTTCTATTACCTGTGAGTTTTGTGTGCTTTCTAAATGTGCACCACATCTATAGGATATAACAAAAAGTCTATGGCAAAGTGCAGCTAACCTACAGGAAAGCCACAGGTGAACTGTGCTGCACCCTTGGTGCGGGTAAACAACAGAGCATCAGTGTGAAAGCAGCCTTAGGCCCCTTTCACACAGTCAGTCCGACCCAATCGAGCCATCCATTCACCTCTAAGGAGTGGCAGATGTAAATGGACTTCCGCATTTCCGGATTGGATACTTTTTACTATTTTTCTCACATTCACAAGTGGGGCTTTATTACAACAAATTTTCCTACTTCTATTTTTCGTTTTTCTTTCCTTATCTGTATTGCATATGTAGCGCCCCCTTGCTTTTTGTATGGGCGCTGCGTTTAAAACTAGTTGAACTGGGAGAGTTAAGTTGCACCTAGGTGTGATTTGTTTAGGTTGTTGACCTATGTCATTCTGGAAAGGTCCACTGGCTCGGACTGCATTCTGAGGATGTCATTTCATCCTTGGCCGGCAGTGGGAGCCAGCCGGATTTCTGGCGGATGGAGCCTTCCTCAGCAGCCAATTGGAGAGGGTTTCTCCTCGCTGGGCATGCTGGGGAGGGATATATCTGGGACCTAGGTCGGGTCTTCAGGGTTATTCTTCTTCACATGCGCGGGGTCCCGGACTCGGGGTGCAGCATCCACCTTCAGGGTGTGCGCGCCCATTGGACCCCGCCGGCGCGGCCCGTCTGGCTAGGTTCCTGGGCCTTCCTGAGTCTCAGCCGGAGACAAGAATCAAGGGACCTCAGTGATTTACTGAGTTCCCGAATCTTAAGAGAGTCCCAGACGGGGATTCGGTGACCTGGATGCTGGCAGGTACGCTCTACTGCCGCCTGGTGACTTATGCTGAGAAATTACTGGGAGGATTCGCTCTGTTCGCACATTTAATCTATCAAAATTAATTGGCCTGTGGCAGAGGCCTAGACCCGGGCCTGTGAAAGATACCCCTTCCTCCCAACTAAAATTTGAGGTGGCGCCTCGACTGCCAGGTCTGTGTGAGAGACACCTGTCCGGGGGCACCTTACCCACTCAGTCTCATAGGAGTGGCGACGTGTGAAAATTTGTGCTACTAAGGGCTGATCTGCCTTGTTTATATCAAGGCCTGACATCGAAAGTTTCTCTTGTCTCATCAACCTATTCTTCCTTCACCAAAGTTGATGTTGGGTAATGTTGGCCTGGAATTAAAGCATTGAGAAAATCTTTATTGACTGTGTGGACCCCCGTTTACTACTTAGTGCTTCTGGTGCATCCCTAGACCAAGCTGGGGTAACTTAATTTGCTGATCCCAAATCAAACTAGCGGCTCCTTCCGGGGTAGCGCTACACATCGTTTTTGAATTTAGCATACGTCAATGTTTTCACACACATATGTACACTTTTACTTTTAAACCCAATTCTATTATGGCTGCATGTGTATGTGTGATACAAGTTGACTTTGTTACAAAGTTTTACAGGGTGGATTTGAATCTACATATACAGTATACACAATAATGGCTGATCTATCACATATTTGTGTCATTCTCGTTTGTTTATGACATATTATTTTATATATGTATATTGTTTAGATTTCATTTAAGTCCAATTTTTTACTTATATTTACTTCTATTTGATTCAATTTGATCTTTAAATGTGTGTGGTGCATTCACTCATTCGGCCCACTCCTGCAGGTGATCTTCATTGCCATCTAATTGTTGGCTGATTGCACACAGTCAGTGATGGCCAATCACAGGCATGATGTTTTTAGATGAATGTTTATATTTGGAATGTACCGTATTTATTGGCGTATACCGCGCACTTTTTTGCCCTGAAAATCGGGGCAAAATCGTGGGTGCGCGATATACGCCGATACCCGCTTTCCCGCACCGAGTTTTGAATACTGTGCCGACATATACCGAGCGTAGTACACTCGTGTATAGTCGGGCAGGCTCGGCTCTTCTTGCGATCACATCCTGGACGTACAGGACGTGAGCACGAGAGTAGCCGAGCCTGCCCGACTATACACGAGTGTACTACGCTCGGTATATGTCGGCGCAGTATTCAAAACTCAGCGCGGGAAAGCGAGGATCGAGCATGGAGGACGCCGCAGAAGGACGCCGGACCCGTCGAAGAGGACACCCGAAGCCGCACCCGGACCCGACGAGACCGCCGATGGACGCCGCGCAAGACACCAAAACTGTAAAAAAACACCAAAAAGTACAAAAAACTTTTTTTCCACAGGAATGGGGGCCACTTCAGGGGTGCGCGCTATACGCGGGAGCGTGCTATACCCCAATAAATACGGTATTTCATTTTGTTTTTAGCTATGACTAAGCACTGAACCCCCGGTGCGAAATGCGTCAGTTATACACCCCACTGCTTGCTGTGTTTTGTAGTGCTCTTGTCCTTTTACCATTAAAGGCTACCTTTAAAAAAAAAAAATTGGTGTGCGGCTGTCCATATCTTCGTTTTAAGTTGTCTTCGTGCATTGCCGGCAACCATTTGGTTCTGAGAGGACATTGATTGCACAGTGCACTCACCTGGATTGGCGGTCTTCTTTCTTCTGTTTCCATTGTTTCAGGATGGTGAGCAGGGAAGAGGCCGGTAAATATGTCAAACGCATATGCGTTGGAGCTTTTGGGGTGCACACCCTAATGCAATAGGCTGCGCACACCCATAATTACCAATCGTTATTTAAAGATACTGAAACTTTTAAAAACTATCTTTCAGAAATGTTGAGGTTGTAGTCATCACCTTTACATAAACTTTAAAACATTTTTAAGAGTCATTTCCACTTTTATAAATTCTCTTTACAGCTGCAAAAAAATAAAATAAATAAGACTAAGAAGCACACATTAGGATGTTATCTATACGTTATGTGATACTTTGGAGTGTGAAGAAGGGAATTGAACGCATGCGGCGCCATCGCCAGAGGTCGGAGCATTAAGACTAATTAGCAGGGAGAATACAGAATTTGATGCTAATATATACAACTTCATGAAAAGGTAAAAGACTGGACTACCTGGGGCTGTTTTTAAATGGAATTGCCATCATGCGCAATGTTCATGAGAGATTCTCTTTGGAACTTGATTGCTTTTTATATCATCTCTGTTCTGAGCCAGGACAGAACACTGCTGGCAATCACTGCCGTGTTTTTTTTTTTTCACCCGATTTGCAGCCTTAATACCGCCACTGAATAGTCAATTTATACTGCTTCTTTCGGCTACCTGGGGATTCTTTAAAGTGTATGTCAGGGCAAAATGCCAAAGTGCAAAAACATACTCGTTACATCTTAGCATTACATGCATATTTCTCCTATTTTATCAAGAAAAACACTGCAGAATATCACTTGTTGATTTGCCAGAAATCCAGGGTGCTCCAAACTTCATTTTGAAAAATTGGTCCCCCCTGGCCGTAGGTTCCCCAGACATCAAACTTTGCACACTTGTAGAGGGGAGCTGGGGCTATATGTGTGCCAAGTTTCGGGTTCCGGGGACCTACGGCCGGCCAGTACCATGTCCCCAAATTTACAGGAGAAAAGACCGTTTAACATGGGAGTCTATGGAAGGGGTGCCCGAATTGGAAAAATCGCTGCTCACCGGCCGTAGGTCTTCTGGAAAACAAACTGTGCACAAAGTCCGGGAGATTAGGCGCAAAAAGTGACTCGAGTATAAGCCGAGGGGGCATTTTTAGCACAAAAAATTTGCTGAAAAACTTGGCTTATACTCGAGTATATACGGTACTGTAGGTGACCGCGATATTGTGTCAATCTCGCTCTCTTTCTTGGCGAGAATGACCACCTACGAGTTCCGTCGCGGGAGCCAGCGCTGAGCCGGCTCGCCGCGATGGGGAAAAAAACATCATAGAAGCGACGGGGACCCGACTTGGATTCCCGCCAATTCTAGCCTTGGCGAACTCCACGCCAAATTTTAAATAAAAAAACGGCATGGGTCCCCCCCCCAGGGGCATACCAGGCCCATATCCAAGCACGCCGCCCGGCCGTTCAGGAAAGGAGTGGGGACCCCCCCGCATGCCCTCAACATGGGGGGGTCAGTTGCTCTGGGGCAGGGGTGGTGCCCTGCGGCCTCCCCACCCCAAAGTAGCCTGTCCCCATGTTGATAAGGACAGGGTTGTTGGGGTCTGCGGGAGGGGGGCTTATCGGAATCTGGGAGCCCCCTTTAATAAGGGGGCCCCCAGATACCGGCACCCCACCCTAGGTGAATGAATATGGGGAACATCGTACCCCTACCCATTCATCTGGAGAAAAAGTGTAAAAGAAAATAAACAGCAGGGTTTTAAAATAATTTATTAGTCAGCTCCAGGGGGTCTTCTCCTCTCTCCGGGGGGTTCTTCTCCACTTTCCGGGTGGATCTTCTTTCGTCTTCTCCGTTCTCCGCTGTCGTCTCGGCGCATCTCTGGTTCTTCTCCTGCTCGCTCTCCGGTGCCTTCTTCGGGGCTGACCGCTGCTATCTTCTTTTTAGCTCTATTACTAGCGGCGGCGCGGCCCGCTCTTCTTTGCCGTCTTCTGCCTTCTTCTTTTCTTCTTATGTTGACGCGACGCTTCTTCCCGCTGTAATGCTGGGTGTCCGGTACGTGATGATTTATATAGGCCTCTTATGACGTCACAGTCCCATCATGCTCCGGTCCTGGAACCCTGTGGGGTTCAATATTGAGTTAGCCCACTCTTTGCATTTATAACAGCTTCAAATCTTCTTCAACTCGCATTCGTGAGGTTGAGCACTGATATTGGACGAGAAGGCCTGGTTCGCGGTCTCCACTCTAATTCATCCCAAAGATGTTCTATTAGCTTGAGGTCAGGACTCCGTGGAGGCCAGTCAAGTTCCACCACCTCAAATTCGCTCATGTCTTTATGGACCTTGCTTTATGCACTGGTCCAAATCATTTGGTGGAGGGGGGATTATGGTGTGGGGTTGTTTTTCAGAGGTTGGGCTTGGCCCCTTAGTTACAGGGAAGGGAACTCTTAAGGGGTCAGCATACCAAGATATTTTCATACTCTCAACTTTGTGAGAACAGTTTGGGGATGGCCCCATCCCGTTCTAACATGACTGCACACCAGTGCACAAAGCAAGGTCCATAAAGACATGGATGAGGGAGTTTGGGGTGGAGGAACCTAACTTTCTGGATAAGGCCAAGTGTACTGTGAGATGAGTCTATCCCCCTGGAAGACCTGGGAAAAGTGTACTGGAGCTAGAGGGACAGCGACAGTGTTGACTTGTCTCTGGCACAACAAGCAGAAAATCATGAGCTGGCCACAGATAACCTCAGGTAATCTAGAACCCTCTGAATGAGTAGTAATGACCCTGGGAAGGAGAGAGTTTGTTAAAGAAAAAATGGCTGAAGGGAGATGTGTATATACTGCTTTCACATGTGACTGCTGCGGTCCGTCCACTGTATGTGATTGACAAAGTACTGTCAAGTGACTCCAGATAGTACAGTATTTCTATGTGATATGACTGTAATTGCCAACTTCTGAAGTGACATCAGTAAAGTGCAGCAACAAAACTTATTTTTTTGTGGTCATTCCTTTCTTCTGAATATAAAGGCTATTGGTCGGGAATGTCATCTGGCAAGAAGTGGGCAAGAAGCGGGGAAGATTTAGGGCCTCGAGTAGGTGGGGTGTCCTTCTTGAAAAAAGAAGTGGGGCAAGGACTTGTACTTTTTGCGCTAAAACACAGAGCCAATCACAAGCCCCCTTACAAGACTATGTAGAGAGTGCAGGAGTCACAGAAGTATGTAACTTATAGAGTGCAGGTGTTAGGGGTATATAATGTACAGAGTACAGTGGATAGTAGTGGGAAAGGCACAGAGTGCAGGAGTCAGAGTGCAGGGGTCAGGTGTGTGTGATGTACAAAGTGCATGGGTCAGGTGTATGTAATGTGCAGAGTGCAGGAGTATGTAACATACAGAGTACAGGGGTCAGCTGTGCGTAATACACAGAATGCAGTGGTCAGGTGTGTGTAATATACATCAGGGCTCAAAATTTCAAGTCCTGAGCCACTAGCCAGGCCTTAAGAGTTACTCGCCACTAGTTGCACCACCCAACCCCTCCCCTGCCCCACCCCTAAGTCCGCCCTAAACAATATTAACTTAAAACATATCAGTACCCATCAGTGCAGCCTCATTGTGCCCATCGAATGCAGTCTCGCGGTGCCCATCGAATGCAGTCTCGCGGTGCCCCGTGAATTGCAGCCTCACTGTGCCCCATGAATTGCAGCCTCACTGTGCCACATCACTCCAGACTCGCCATGCCTTGATGCTGGTTCACACACACAGCAGGCATCTCCCACTGTGTATTACGGAGCTGGGTCTGTGTTCGGCGGCTTCGTGTAACAAGATCCCACTCCCTAGACTGGCTTGTGTGATAGGCGGATCGCTGAATCAATCTACTATCACACGAGCCAGTCTAGGGGGCAGAACCTTGTTCCCGCCGAACACAGACCCAGCTTTGTAAAAACCAGTAGGAGATGACCACTGTGTGCGTGTGATACCCAACCATGCCGCTCTGTGTCCCCCGGCGGCCGTGCCGCTCTGTGTCCTCCGGCGGCCGTGCCGCTCTGTGTCCTCCGGCGGCCGTGCCGCTCTGTGTCCTCCGGCTGCCGTGCCGCTCTGTGTCCTCCGGCTGACAGTTTCCTGGCTGATCGCTTCAGCCAGGAAACTGTCAGCCTGCTCTGTCCCTGTACCTCACTCGCTCTGCACTAAATTCCACCTGCAAAATGCGAGCAGGCGAGTGGAATTTTTGAGGGCTGATATACATAGTGCAGAGGTCAGGAGTATATAAGTTGCAAAGTGCATAGGTCAGCTGTACGTAATGTTACACTGCAGGGAACAGGAGTATGTAGCCTGCAGAATGCAGGGATCACGTTTTTGCAATGTATAGAGTCTAGGTATCAAGAGTATGTAATATACATAATGCAGAGATCATGTGTATGTATTGTAGTGATTGCTAGTGATGAGCGGAATGCGCCATATTCGATTTCGCGATATTTCGCGAATATTTTGAAGAATATTCGCGAATATTCGTTAATATCGAATATTCGTGATATTTTATATAAAAAAAAAAAAATTGCGAAATTTCGCAATTTTTTTGGGGATAAAATATCACGAATATTCGATATTTACGAATATTCGCTATATTTTATGAAAAAAAAAAATTGCGAAATTTCGCATTGTCGAAATTTCGCATTGGCGAAACTTCGCAATTTTTTTTTTTTTTTTATAAAATATCACGAAAAAAAAAAATATCACGAAAAAAAAAATTGGCGAAATTTCGCTAATGCGAATGCTAAATTGATTGCGAAATTGATTGCGAAAAAAATACGAATATTCGAAATACCGAATATTCGCCGCGATATTCGAGTTATTCGCGAATACTCGAATATGCAATATTCGTAGCGAATATTCGCAATGCGAATATTCGTGAGCAACACTAGTGATTGCAGTGGTCAGAAGTATAAACAGCCCAGTGCACAGCACACCCTATTTCACCATAATTTTACCACCACCCCTTTTCCCATGTCACTGATGCACCTGTGCACACATACTATATACACACACACACACATACCTCCCAACTTTTTGAGATGGGAATGAGGGACGCTTACTAGCAAAAGTATGTAGGCATAGGACACACCGATGCCACGCCCCCCTAAAATAAAATTATACAAAACAAAAATGATTAGTCAAACGCACAGGTGCTTTTTTAAACCACTGTCTCCTTTATACTGGCTTTGAAATTTACAAATGCAGAAATTTAGAAATTAGAAAACACTTTTTGAAAGATAAAAAGTGCATTTTTTATACAACTATATAAATCAAATCATAATGAGGGACAAATGAGGAGGAAAGAGAGACTTTGCTCCAAATCAGGGACAGTCCTTCGGAATCACGGACAGATGGGAGCTATGCACACACTACATTCCAGTGATGGGGAACCTTGACACTCTGATTGGATGCATAGCTCCTAACTGTCCATGATTTGGAGCAATGTTCCTCTGTCCCTCATTCCTCCTCATTTGTCCCTCATTTTGGTCTGATCTATAGGAGTTGACTATAAAATGCACTTTTTATCTATCATAAAGTGTTTTCCAGCCCTAAAACTTTCATCTGATTTCTAAATTGCTGCATTTGTAAATTCCAAAAGCCAATATAAAGGAATAGTAGTGGTAAAAAAAAGCACTTATGGGTTTAACCAATCTTGTTTTTTTGTACAATTCTTCCTTAAGGGGGCGTGGCAAGGGGTGTGTCCTGTACCTGCATGATTTTGCTGATAGGTGTCCCATATTCACATCTCAAAAAGTTGGTCGGTATGCAGATGTTTTGGAACTACATTTCCCATGATGCTCATGCACTCTGCAATGTAGTTAAACATCATGGGAAATGTAGTTCCAATTTAAAGCATCTGGGGTGCCAAGGGTTCACCATCACTGCTTTGTACACACACACATAGACAGAACACACACCATACACACAATAACTTACCCATCTGGTGACATTTTGGCTGTTCCTCTTCCCTCTTCAGACACATCTATTGGCATGAAAACATGGGGGGGGGGGGCAGTGCTGAGTTGGTTGTACTGCAGAAAGCTGGGCTGAGAGTATAGGGCAGGATTAGAAGAAGGAAAGAAAGTTGAAGCAGTGATGAGAGCGTGGGATTACTCAGCCTGCACCCAAAAATAATTAAAGAGGAGCATCACCTCCCCACCTATATTTTCCCCGCTTACCTTTTTTTTGGGCTGTTATTCACAAAAACACACATACCCATCAGAGTTCTGTAGTGATCTACCACACCAGTGCTGCACATCCAGTCCTCTGACCAGGGGCGGACTGACAACTCATGGGGCCCCCAGGCAATAGAAGATTATAGGGTCCCCGGTCTTACAGATGGATACAGGAGGCAGTGCAGAGGCGGGGCAGCTAAAATCTCTGGATTTTCCCATCAAAAGCATGTCGGTTTCGGACATATCGGGGACACATGTAAAAAAAAAACCACAGATTTTTACATTCTGTCTCTGGTTTTACTGAGCATGGCAACCCTGATGGGGCCCCCTAGTGGCATGGGGCTCTCAGGCAGTGCCCGAATGACTTAATGGTCAGTCCGCCCCTGCCTCCGACTTTTTCGGCAGTAGGCTTTGTCTTTCAAGTCTTTGCACCCAACCCCCTGATGACACGCATGCTTCATAGCACATCATCTGGTGGCCGGCTGCAAAAACCAGGAAGAGACAACCAGCTCCCTGATCACATGCAACAGCACTTGCTCTGTAGAGGACCCCGAGGCCTGCTGAGATGTTTGGCATCAGTAGGCCAGCAGGCTGTAGGCATAGGTGTACGCAGCCTATTGCATTAGGGTGTGCAACCCAAAGCTCAAACACACACTATCGATCACTCATGATGTTCACTCAGGAAGAGAAGGGGCCAGTAAATTACATGTTTACCTGCCCCTTCTCCCACTCATCCTAAAACATCTCCGCAGCAACAGTTGGCAGGAGAGGAGAAAAGGGAAGGCGGTGGCAATGCATGGGGAAGGAGGGGGGAGCAAGGGCAGTAGGGGGAATTTTTGCTGCAGTGCACAGGGTGATTAGGGTATGCCTGGGCACACCTGGCACACCCTGTGCTCACGCCTATGGCTGTGGGTGACTTGGGCTGTTGTACAGGAGCCTTCATTTGTACTTTAATTTTTAATTCCATGAAGAATGTATGGTTTTCTGCCTCTTCTGTCTTGGTCTTACAATGTTGTGCCGAGCTCCTGTATTTGCATAATGCCGTTAAACAGAAGGTTAGCACATTTTTTTCTTGAATGCTCAAATGCTGTACTGGGTATACGGAATGAACAGTGTGTAATCAGAAGTCACATCTGCATTGGTTTAATGAACATGAAAAAACATTTCTACAAGAAAATAAGAAATTGGATTCCCTGCTTGGTTGCTCAGTTAGGGATCAGAGGCAAAAATCTCCAATCTCAATTCATCTAACTGTCAGGATTTGTATATAAGCCGCGTCTCTGCCTGTATGGGAGAAAAAAGGAGGTCTGATTCATTAAACACAAGGAAGTCTTTTTGCTATGTTAATTTTGATCGCCCTAGACAACTTCTATCAACCTTATACTTTTCATCTGCATTTTATGCCACTGGTATTAAAAAAAAAAATCTATAAAGCAGACAAAGTAACAGAAAAAATAAGGAGCTGCCTGAGGCCCCAAAGTCAGCAGGACGCATTACTGTATGTCTACACCAAGGAATTATAATTGGTAGCAAAGCTGCCATCGGTATGTCTAACAGCGTCACTTTCTTGGCAATACCTTAAAGGTACACGCCAATCAAAATAGAAAATTGAACGTTGAGACGTTGAGTAGTTCAGGTTTTCAATTAGAAATCGCTGTATTGCACCATCCCACCCCTTTCCTTCTGTTAATAGTCCGGTGATGCAAATGGGAAGAAATCCTGGACAGCCGCACTACAAAAAAAGTTTTTGCCTTTATTCAAAAAAATGGATTTAAAAATACTTGCCACAGCAGATCAGAACGGACAGAAGAACTGACGCGTTTCACACTAACAAACAGTGCTCAGTCATAGCAATTGTGCAGTGATCCTGGAACCCATCTGCTGATGATGCTGGAATTTGCAACATATCACGGAAGGCCTAATGTTAACTCTAGTGAGCGAAAGAGAGCTGTAAACAGGGGAATTGACCACTGTTTGGTGGTTAGTGGGTATCAGTGGGTAATTGTACAACTGAGGAGAGCCCAGTGGGGAGTTCCTACAGATTTCTTTACTCAGAACCTTAAAGTGGATGTAAACCCCAAATTTTTATTTTTATTTTGCTGTCACAATGTAGAGTATAATATTTCCTATCATCTGTGCCCAGTCTTGCCACACAGAGTTAATCCAGCTCTGCGCAATCCTCTTTTGTGTTCAGTGAACATGAACAGCCTTCCAGATAAAACCCTGCCTAGATAAAAAGTCAGTTTTCTCTCTTCTTGCTTTGAGTGACAGGTTATTTACATATCTAGCTAGGACATGTTTATTTTATGTTATGTTTATCATAACATGAGGTGATATAACATCATAACACATCCTAGTAATATACAATGAACTTTGGATCACCTCTTGTTATGATAAACATGTCCAAACTAGATTTGTAAATAACCTGTCACTGAAAGCAATAACAGAGAAACGGACTTTATAATTTGGCAAGTTTTTATCTGGAATTCTGTTAATTTGCACTAAACTTTAAAAGAGGATTACTCAGCGCTGGATTAACTCTGTGTGGGAAGACTGGGCACAGATGATAGGAAATCTTATACTCTACATTGTGACATAAAAAAAATGTTGGGGTTTACATCCACTTTAATTCCTCCCACTCACACCAGCGATGAGGCATCTGTCCATCCACTAATACCAGCAGTGGGACAGTTGTCCTCTCACTGATACCAACAATGAGGAACCATTCCTACCAGGGCTGTCTTTATTATTCAGAAAAATTCTTGGGCCCCCTCTTCCATGCAATTTTGCTCTCCACTTTCTCATACAATAAATAGCAGCTAGACTCAAAATAGGTTTACTGTACGAGATTAGGCAGCAATTGCAATTGGTTGCCAGAGGTTACAGCATATCGTTACCTCTTATTGACTGGTTGCTAGAGGTTAGGGCACATGATTTCTGCTTGTTGATTGGTTACTAGAGATTACTGTGCAGTAATACTGCTCATTGATTGGTTGCTAAAGGTTACAGACATAGGCCCGGATTCACATACATCGGCACACATTTATGCCGCCGTAGCGCAGAGAGGCAAGCAAGGAATTCACAAAGCAAATGCTCCCAACTCTGCACCGGCATAGCGTATATTTCGTAGGCGTAAGTGGAACTAGGTGGAAGTGGGCGTGATCCATGTTAATGAAGCGTGACCCCATGCAAATGATGGGCTGGGCACCAGACAAGTACTTAAAGCGGTTGTAAATCGCATATACATTTTTTTTTTTTTTTTTTAAACCTGCAAGGCAAAAGGCATAATCAGCTAGTATGCACCGCATACTAGCTGATTATGAGATACTTACCTCGGAATGAGGTGAAGAACACTTACCTGGTCCAGACTCCACGCCGAGCGAGATGTCATCTTGCTCCGGCGTGTCTTCCGGGTATCGCTGCTCCAGCGCTGTGATTGGCTGGAGCGGCGATGACGTCACTCCTGCGCGTGCGCGCGGGAGATTTCAAATCGGCAAGGTCCGGCGGCTGCCGGTCCTTTCGCCGCGGATTCCCCCCTGTGCATGCGCCGCTGCAATCAGCGGCGCATTGCGAGCGGAATATCTCCTAAACCGTACAGGTTTAGGAGATATTCTTTATACCTACAGGTAACCCTTATTATAGGCTTACCTGTAGGTAAAAGTAAAAAAGTTTGGTTTACAACCACTTTAAAATGAACTGCGCATGCGTCGAGACGTGGACGTCTCCCCGTGCGCATGCGCACAACCATGTCAAAACAACTGCCTAAGATACACCGGATCACTGTGAACGCCGTTAATGTAACCTACGCCCAGTCAGAGCCACGTCGGCTCATATTCACGGCACGGCCGCGGGAGGACACAGAGCGGCACGGCCGCCGGAGGACACAGAGCGGCATGGCCGCCGGAGGACACAGAGCGGCACGGCCGCTGGAGGACACAGAGCGGCACGGATGCCGGAGGACACAGAGCGGCACGGCCGCCGGGGGACACAGAGTGGCATTGTTGGGTATCACACGCACACAACGGTCATCTCCTACTGGTTTTTACGAAGCTGGGTCTGTGTCCGGCGGGAACAAGGTTCCGCCCCCTAGACTGGCTCGTGTGATAGTAGATTGATTCAGCGATCCGCCTATCACACAAGCCAGTCTAGGGGGTGGGATCTTGTTACACGAAGCCGCCGAACACAGACCTAGCTCCGTAATACACAGTGGGAGATGCCTGCTGTGTGTGTGAACCAGCATCAAGGCATGGCGAGTCTGGAGTGATGTGGCAGAGTGAGGCTGCAATTCACGGGGCACCGCGATACTGCATTCGATGGGCACCGCAAGACTGCATTCAATGCGTAAATATGCGCCCACTCTACGCTGGCGTAGGCAAGTTACGTCGGTGGAATGAAGTCTGTTTTTAGGCGTATCATAGTTTGTGGGTCCGGCGCACAGATACAACGGCGCATATTTGTTCTTACGCGTGGCGTATCTGGAGATACGTCGGCGCAAGTGCTTTGTGAATCTGGGCCCAACTCTTCACATCCTTACTTCCTTACATATGAATGTCCCCGTTATTTACATATGAATGACGGTTATTTACATGTAAACACGGGGTCTGCAGGTGAGTCACCCGTACACAACAATAGGGCAGAGCTGGGCAGCATTAGTCGCAGCACTTCACACTGAGATTTTGGGACACAGCACAGGAATAAAATGTCAAGGGACAAGGGAATTTATACCAGGATCGTTGACAAGTATGAGGCAGCTGTTTTGGGCCCCATAACAATGACAGGACCAAGGGCAGCTTCCCCTTTTGCCCTGCCTTAAAGACGGCCCTGATTCCTACTACTGACTTCAACAGTGGAGCAGTATTCCTCCCACTGACACCAACAATGGAGCTTTTTTTCCTTCCACTGACACCAATGATGGAGCATAATTTCTTCCACTGGCGCCAGCAATTGGGCTCTATTCCTTACCCTATCACCAACGATGGTGGAGAATAATTCTTCTCACTGATATAATTGGTGGGGCACTATTCCTTTCACTGACAACAGCGATGGGGCATAATTCCTTCCACTGATACCAACAACAGGGAACTATTCCTCCCACTAATTCCAAAGCTGGGGCACTATTCTTCCCACTATAACCAAAGATGTGGCATTATTTCTCCTTCTACTGACTGCAGGTGTAACAGGGGTGTGTGCCCTGTATCTGCATACTTTGTGCTAAAAGGTTTCTATCTCTTTTGAAAAAGAAAGAAAAACAGGAAAAGCTGCTAACACGTTTCACACTGTATGAAGGTGCTTAATCATGATTAAGCACCTTCATACAGTGTGAAACGCGTCAGTTTCCTGTTTTTTTTTTTACATTAAGTGACAGTATTGTATTTCATCTGCTACACACAATTTCAATAAAGATGCCTTCAATGGTGTGCGGCCATCCAGGGTTTTTTCTTCCTTCCTAGCTTGTTGCAGAGCCAGCACCTGTAAGTTTCTAAAAGGGCGTGTGCTTTAGAGGACTGGGGCTTAGAACCCTTTCACACTCGGTTTGAAGGCGCTATTTCTCTTAAAAATAGCACCTGCAAATTGACCCTCAACAGCCGCTGCTGTGTCTCCAGTGTGAAAGCCTCTGGGCTTTTACACTGGAGCCGTATGCTAGCAGGGCGGTAACAAAAGTCATGCTAGCGGCATCTTTGGAGCGGTGTGTATACCGCTCCTGCCCATTGAAATCAATGGGACACCACGGCTATACCGCCGGCAATGCGATTTGCAGTGGGTTTTAACCCTTTCTCGGTCGCTAGTGGCCAAATAGCGACGCAAAATTGGTGGTAAAGCGCCGCTAAAAATAGGGGCCTTAGAGCAGCAATTCTTCTCTATCTCTCTAAGTTTGGAGGTATGACTCGAAAAAACTGCATCACTTTGCTCTGTCATATGCCTGTGCACTGTGTGTTTGGCACACCCAGTTTACCCTTCCATTACACCTTCATACCCCAGGTTCTGCCCTCCAGCATCCTACGCGCATTCTTACTGGTAAAGATTCCCACATCCTTAGGAAGCCCTCACAGATCCAAGCCCTTACAGACCCAAGCCCTCACAGACCCAAGCCCTCACAGACCCAAGCCCTCACAGATCTAAACCCCCACAGACCCAAGCCCTCACAGATCCAAGCCCTCACAGATCCAAGCCCTCACAGATCCAAGCCCTCACAGATCCAAGCCCTCACAGATCCAAGCCCTCACAGATCCAAGCCCTCACAGACCCAAGCCCTCACAGATCTAAACCCCCATAGACCCAAGCCCTCACAGACCCAAGCCCTTACAGACCCAAGCCCTCACAGATCCAAGCCCTCACAGATCCAAGCCCTCACAGATCCAAGCCCTCACAGATCCAAGCCCTCACAGACCCAAGCCCTTACAGACCCAAGCCCTCACAGATCCAAGCCCTCACAGATCCAAGCCCTCACAGATCCAAGCCCTCACAGATCCAAGCCCTCACAGACCCAAGCCCTCACAGACCCAAGCCCTCACAGACCCAAGCCCTCACAGATCTAAACCCCCACAGACCCAAGCCCTCACAGATCCAAGCCCTCACAGATCCAAGCCCTCACAGATCCAAGCCCTCACAGATCCAAGCCCTCACAGATCCAAGCCCTCACAGACCCAAGCCCTCACAGATCTAAACCCCCACAGACCCAAGCCCTCACAGACCCAAGCCCTCACAGACCCAAGCCCTTACAGACCCAAGCCCTCACAGATCCAAGCCCTCACAGATCCAAGCCCTCACAGATCCAAGCCCTCACAGATCCAAGCCCTCACAGACCCAAGCCCTTACAGACCCAAGCCCTCACAGATCCAAGCCCTCACAGATCCAAGCCCTCACAGATCCAAACCCCCACAGACCCAAGCCCTCACAGACCCAAACCCTCACAGTCCCAAGCTTTCACAGACCCAAACAATCACAGACCCAAGCCCTCACAGACCCAAGCCCTGACAGACCCAAGCCCTGACAGACCCAAGTCCTCACAGACCCAAGCCCTCACAGACCCAGACCCAAACCCTCACAGACCCAAGTCCTCACAGACCCAAGTCCTCACAGACCCAAGCTCTCACAGACCCAAGCTCTTACAGACCCAAGTCCTCACAGACCCAAGCCCAGACAGACCCAAGCCCACACAGACCCAAGCCCAGACAGACCCAAGCCCACACAGACCCAAGCCCACACAGACCCAAGCCCTCACAGACCCAAACAGACCCAAGATCTTACAGACCCAAGCCCTCACAGGCCCAAGCCCTCACAGACCCAAGTCCTCACAGACCCAAGTCCTCACAGACCCAAGCTCTTACAGACCCAAGCTCTCACAGACCCAAGCTCTCACAGACCCAAGCCCACACAGACCCAAGCTCTTACAGACCCAAGCACTGGCATCTCTTTACACCTTCATGCTCTATGCAGTTGCTGTTGTTGCTAGCTTTTACCATGGACAATAGTGACGCAGGTCACAAAAAGTGCTCTTAAACTACAAATAAACATCAAAGCACGATGGACCCTTTGAAATATGTTATGTTCTTTCCTTTACGCCACAGTATATCATGAATCACATCCTTACGCATCCAGCACCTGCCCAAACTGTATTGATTAGAACTCTAAAAACACAGCTGGACTCCAGCCATCATCTAATTCCATGGAGTAGAAATATGCAGAAGTATGCCATAGAAAGATTCCTTTTTTTTATTTTTTGGCAATCGCACTGTGAATGAACAATTTATTACGGCTGTACCTTTCATTAAGAGCTTGTGCGATAAGCTTATTACGCTTTTTGCCGAAGGCATATTTTTTGCCTCACGCTTTTAAATTGGCTCAATTAATTTTGATACTTTTACTATAAATTTTAAGTGTCCTGGCTGGTGCTCATAATTGCGACATTTCTCTTTTTTGTGTGCCTTCTGGTAGATCTGTTCCTATTACAGGCATATGAGTAATACCACTACGTTTTATTTTTTTTCTTTAAAAGCAGTATTAGAAGTGAGAATGGGACTGTAGTCGTAATAGCTAAGTTGACTTCAATGTGGTAGAAAACAGGAAAGAAAAACTTGCCCGATGGGCCCTCTGATTGCTTAAAGTGTTACTAAACCCACAACAATAGAATCAGTGTGTATATGCAGTAAAGCATGATAACCTCCCCCTCTGTCCCATGGGCGCGTGCTAGCCCACAGTATCTATTGCAGGAAATGAGGTACAGGTACAGGATTTCGCACAATAGAGCCGCCCTACCGCAGTAGGCGGTCTTAAAGTGGTTAAACAAATCCTCAAATATAAGTTGTACCTGTTTATCTGCAGTCATCTCTTCTTTACACCTGTACAAAGTGCAGAATTTGTAAAGCTTGTCTAAGCTGTCAGGAAAAAAGGGAGTAGGGTGTTAAAGTCACTCTGCAGAGCCCAGTGAGGAGAGTTCTGAGAGCTGATTGAAGGGAAGGGACATACCCCCCTAAACACATAACACAGGAACAGAGCTGAGGATGCCAAGTGTGCTTGAGCTCCCGCCTCTGTCACCTTTTTTCTTTTGGTGTCAGGAAAACTTGTCATAAATGATGCATGCAGATAGCAGAGGAACAAAGCAGAAAACAGAAATGACACCTAAGGTTCTAAATTGAGACAAGTACACACTATAGAAAGATATGCTTTGTTCAAATTTCATGTCTGAAAATAGACATGTGCATTCGTTTTCATCCGAATGCATTTTCGTCCGAATTTCAGGGATTTTCGCATTCGTTTTTACAAACGATAATAAACACGCAGAATGCGAAATCTGAAACATCCAACATTAAAAAATGCTTTATTTTCGTTTTGTTGCGACAACAGTTCGATAAAGATAGAAGATTTGACATGACACTGACAATAGCAATCTGTGTCTATCGAACCTACCTAGTATGTTTTAGCTGCTTTGTCGAATCTTCATGTCTCTATAATGTTGAATCTTTTCGCTCTATGTCGAATAATTTTGGACTAATAGAGTTAAAGGGGGTGTAAAGATACATTTTTTTTTCCTAAATAGCCTCCTTTACCTTAGTGCAGTCCTCCTTCACTTACCTCATCCTTCCATTTTGCTTTTAAATGTCCTTATTTCTTCTGAGAAATCCTCACTTCCTGTTCTTTTGTCTGTAACTCCACACAGTAATGCAAGACATTCTCCCTGGTGTGGAGTGTCGTGCTCGCCCCCTCCCTTGGACTACAGGAGAGTCAGGATGCTCTCTACGTTGCAAATAGAGAAAGGAGCTGTGTGTTAGTGGGCACCTTGACTCTCCTGTAGTCCAAGGGAGGGGGCGAGCACGACACTCCACACCAGGGAGAAAGCCTCACATTACTGTGTGTAGTTACAGACAGAAGAACAGGAAGTGAGGATTTCTCAGAAGAAATAAGGACTTTTAAAAGCAAAATGGAAGAATGAGGTAAGTGAAGGAGGACTGCACTAAGGTAAAGGAAGCTATTTAGGGAAAAAAATTGTACCTTTACACCCCCTTTAACTCTATTAGTCCAAAATTATTCGACATAGAGCGAAAAGATTCAACATTATAGAGACATGAAGATTCGACAAAGCAGCTAAAACATACTATCGCCGCAAGCGAACATCTATGGTCAAATGCTCCGCCCATAGGCTATAGAAGAATTCTAATGTTGATTGACTAGACAGACACCAGACAGACAGAACATTCAACAGACACCATAAGCCTTCAATGACAGTTTGACCTTAACCACTTCATTACTGGGCACATAAACCCCCTTCGTTCCCAGGCGAAATTTCAGCTTCCGGCACTGCGTCGCTTTAACTGACATTTGCGCGGTCGTGCAACGTGGCTTCCAAACAAAATTGGCGTTCTTTTTTCCCCACAAATAGAGCTTTATTTTGGTGGTATTTGATCACCTCTGCGGTTTTTATTTTTTGCGCTATAAACAAAAAAAGAGCGACAATTTAAAAAATATATATATATTTTTTACTTGTTGCTATAATAAATATCCCATTTTTTTTTTAAAAAAACTTTTTTTTTTCACAGTTAAGGCCGATACGTATTTTTCGACGTATTTTTGAAAAAAAAAAAAAAATCGCAATAAGCGACTGGTTTGCGCAAAAGTTTTAGCGCCTACAAAATGGGGAACAGAATTATGATTTTTTTTATTATTATTTTTTTTACTAGTAATGGCGGCGATCTGCGATTTTTATTGCGACTGCGATATTGCGGCGGACTTATCGGACACTTTTGACACAAATCTGGGACCATTCACATTTATACAGCGATCAGTGATATAAAAATGCACTAATTACTGTATGAATGTATGAATGTGACTGGCAGGGAAGGGGTTAACACTAAGGGGTGAGGAAGGGGTTAAATGTATTGCCTGGGTGTGTTCTAACTGTGTGTGGGGAGGGGGGGTGACTGGGGGAGGTGACCGATGCTGTGTCCCTATGTAAAGAGACACAGATCGTTCTCCTCTCCGCTGACAGCACTTGGAGCTCTGTGTTTACACACAGAGCTCCACGTCCCTGCTGTCATCTGTTCGGTTTCCCGCCGATCGCATGTACCCAACGGACATCGCGGCCGCCAGGTACATGCATCGGATCCCCAGCGATGCGGCGGGACAGTGTTTACCCGCCGCGCGCCACCCAGTGGCGCGCGCGGGTAATGCACACAAATCACGTCCAAAGACGTCAAGTTGGCGCCTCAGATCCGCGCTGTTGACGTATTATGTCAATAGCGCGGGTCTGAAGTGGTTAATAAATTCAAATTTTCGGAAAAATTCATTTTTTAACAAAACAAAATAAATAAAAACAATTTTCAGAAGTAACTAAATCATTTTATTTTTCGGACAAAAACGAATTTCTGAAACAAAATATTTCAGTGTGCACATGTCTACCTGAAAGTTGAAAATTAACTGTTTTCTAGCAGCTTGGAAACACCTACCTAATGTTTGCATCAGAGGGCTGGCAGGCTGCGATGTGTCTGCTCTCTACAGAAAGTAAAATAGACTATGGTTTCCGTTGTGAATTTTGAGGATTCATTTCTCCACAATACTTATAGCTACAAAGCTAAGTGAGGGTTTGTTTTAACATTTTAATGCTGCATTTTAATTAGGGTACTTACCAGCAGCTTACACTTACCTACCCTTTGCATCTCTGGGATTTTGTGCAGAAGCCTTTCATTTGCTCCCCATCCTCCCAAGTGACAGCATTGCTGCTTTGTGATTGGCCACTCAGGCACCCAGGACTGTCACATGGGGGCAGTGGCGTAACCAGAGTTATGGGCGCCCGGGGCAGAATTTTTTTTTCGCCCCCCCCCCCCCCCCCTTGTATAATCATCCACTCTGGTTATAAGGATCTGTAATGTATCCCTCTCAGGGCTTTCAGCATGTAAGGGGTAAATTATTGCAGGATTAATCATTTAACCCCTTACTGTAAGGGATTAACAGACTGACCCCCCCCCCCACAACCACAGATCCCCCATCATAGACTGAACCCCCTCCCACAATCACAGATCCCCCATCACAGACTGACCCCCCCACAATCACAGATCCCCCATCACAGACTGACCCCCTAAATAACAGACCTCTCATCACAGATGGATCCCCCCAATCACAGATAGACCCCCCACAATCACAGACCCCCTATTTAACAGACCTCAGACAGTAACCCCCAGTAGTGCAGACCTCAGACAGTAACCCCCACAATAGTGCAGACCTCAGACAGTAACCCCCACAATAGTGCAGACCTCAGACAGTAACCCCCATAATAGTGCAGACCTCAGACAGTAACCCCCATAATAGTGCAGACCTCAGACAGTAACCCCCAATAGTGCAGACCTCAGACATTAACCCCCAGTAGTGCAGACCTCAGACAATAACCCCCAGTAGTGCAGACCTCAGACAATAACCCCCAGTAGTGCAGACATCAGACAGTAA
Organism: Rana kukunoris; assembly: GCA_029574335.1. Classification (NCBI taxonomy): domain Eukaryota; kingdom Metazoa; phylum Chordata; class Amphibia; order Anura; family Ranidae; genus Rana; species Rana kukunoris. The sequence goes on along the minus strand of CM056050.1, from coordinate 575,553,655 downwards.
CCCCCAGTAGTGCAGACCTCAGACAGTAACCCCCACAATAGTGCAGACCTCAGACAGTAACCCCCATAATAGTGCAGACCTCAGACAGTAACCCCCATAATAGTGCAGACCTCAGACAGTAACCCCCAATAGTGCAGACCTCAGACATTAACCCCCAGTAGTGCAGACCTCAGACAATAACCCCCAGTAGTGCAGACCTCAGACAATAACCCCCAGTAGTGCAGACCTCAGACAGTAACCCCCAGTAGTGCAGACCTCAGACAGTAACCCCCACAATAGTGCAGACCTTAGACAGTAACCCCCACAATAGTGCAGACCTCAGACAGTAACCCCCAGTAGTGCAGACCTCAGACAGTAACCCCCACAATAGTGCAGACCTCAGACAGTAACCCCCAGTAGTGCAGACCTCAGACAGTAACCCCCAGTAGTGCAGACCTCAGACAGTAACCCCCAGTAGTGCAGACCTCAGACAGTAACCCCCATAATAGTGCAGACCTCAGACAGTAACCCCCATAATAGTGCAGACCTCAGACAGTAACCCCCATAATAGTGCAGACCTCAGACATTAACCCCCATAATAGTGCAGACCTCAGACAGTAACCCCCATAATAGTGCAGACCTCAGACAGTAACCCCCAGTAGTGCAGACCTCAGACATTAACCCCCAATAGTGCAGACCTCAGACATTAACCCCCAATAGTGCAGACCTCAGACAGTAACCCCCAATAGTGCAGACCTCAGACATTAACCCCCAGTAGTGCAGACCTCAGACATTAACCCCCAATAGTGCAGACATTAACCCCCAATAGTGCAGACCTCAGACATTAACCCCCAGTAGTGCAGACCTCAGACAGTAACCCCCAATAGTGCAGACCTCAGACATTAACCCCCAATAGTGCAGACCTCAGACATTAACCCCCAGTAGTGCAGACCTCAGACAATAACCCCCAGTGGTGCAGACCTCAGACAATAACCCCCAGTACTGCAGACCTCAGACAGTAACCCCCAGTAGTGCAGACCTCAGACCTCAGACAGCGGCGTGTGTGGTTTCCCTCAAGCGCGGGCTCCTCCTCCTCTGTGGGTGTGAACAGAGAGGAGGGCCGCCGCCGGGTGTACCAAGATGGCCGCCGCTCCGGAGCTAGGCCGAAGCCGGGGACTTTCCTAGGCCGAGGCTCCGGAGCGCTCCGCGGAGCCGGTGGATGGATTCGCCCCCCCCCCCCATTTTTCGCCCTGTGCGACAGCCCCCCCTGCCCCCCCCCCGCTACGCCAGTGCATGGGGGTGATTAGAGAGTCCACCACCCAGTGTAGGCTCCAAGTCATGGAAGAAAATGGCAGAGGACTAAAGATAATTATATAAACAGTGGAACCTCGGTTTAAGAGTAACGCGGTTAACGAGTGGTTTGATTTGCGATCAACTTATTTTTTTTTCTTTTTATTCTAACTCGCTTTGCGAGTGTTGTCTCGCAAGATGAGCATAATTCAACCTAATAGGGCCTACAGTTCAGCAATGCTCTGAAAGACACGGAAATACAGTTTACCGAGCCTGTCCGACATTTGCCGAGGTCAGCCGACATGTCCTTGGGCCTTTCCGAGGCTCTCTGGCGCCCCCCACCTCTGGCCACATGCGGTATTGCATCCCATTGAAGTCAATGTGGAACAAATTATTTTAGTTTCTATTGACTTCAATGGAGAAAATTGCTTTGATATGCGAGTTCTTTGGATTACGAGCATTCTCCTGGAACGGATTATGCTCGTAATCTGAGGTTCAACTGTACAGTATATTCTGCTGGTTAGGCTGCTGTTTATAGTGAATGTATTGTTTTTTCTACATTGGAAAATCACAAGTTCACTCTTCTAGCTGCAGAAAATAAATCATGATAAGATCCTCATCTCAGGGATTGCAGAGGATTTGGCAAAAAAAGGAATATTATGTGGCGCTAACCTAGCTACTTATACAATGTAAATAAAAATCCATTTCTAAGTTGTGAACTTTAACACAAACCTGAAAATGATCGGATTCTGCATTGGAAACATTTTCTGAAATGTGTTTATGTTTCTATATATAAAACAGCCAGAGGAATATTGCTGGTAAACCTTGGATTGCTTGAGCTGAAAATGTGTTCTGAAAATGATGACATTACCGAGACCGGAGATAAGAGGAAGGTCATGGTGGGGAAGGGAGCTGTATATGAGCAAAATAGAAAATGGCAGAGCATGGGGACATTAAAGATGAAGTGTCACCTACATCATCTTCTGTTTACTGGCTAATTATTATGCCTTTAGCATGTATTTATTTTTGCATGTAAATTGGGCCTTTAGTCCTAATATAAAACTGTTAATAGTCTTGCTGGGGTGGATAAGTAAAGAGTAATGGAAGTACTTACCTCTCCTGGAAAAAATGCTGCCACGGCCTCTCTTCAGTGCTGCTCACCAAACCAAAAGCCCAGGAATTTGTGATCTCGGTTGGAAGGAAGAATATAAAATTAAATTACCGTATTTAACGGCGTTGAACACGCACAGGCGTATAACGCGCACCCTAACTTTAAGAGGGAAGTTTCAGGAAAAAAACTTTCCGCAGCCCCCTGCGTATAACACACAGGCACAGTTTAGCCTCTATTTTCAGAGTACAAAAGTGAGTGTTATACGCCAATAAATACAGTAGCTGATCTTCCCTTAGAGATTATGTGGCCAAAGGCCCGGCCTTAGGTCATGTAACCAGCACTGTAGGGAGCCTTGTGAAGCATTATGTCTAAAAAACGGTACACTATATTGACAAAAGTATTGGGACACCTGCCTTTACACGCACATGAACATTAATGGCATCCCAGTCTCAGTCCGTAGGGTTCAATATTGAGTTGGCCCACCCTTTGCAGCTATAACAGCTTCAACTCTTCTGGGAAGGTTGTCCACAAGGTTTAGGAGTGTGTCTATGGGAATGTTTGACCATTCTTCCAGAAGTGCATTTGTGAGGTCAGGCACTGATGAAAGCCTGGCTCACAGTCTCCACTCAAATTCATCCCCAAGGTGTTCTGTCGGGTTGAGGTCAGGACTCTGAGCAAACCAGTCAAGTTCCTCCGCCCCAAACTCGCTCATCCATGTCTTTATAGACCTTTTTTTGTGCCCTGGTCCAAATTCTTTGGAGGGGGGATTATGGTGTGGGGTTGTTTTTGAGGGGTTGGGCTTGGCCTCTTAGTTCCAGTGAAGGGAATTCTTATTATCTAATTTCATGCTTCCAGCTTTGAGGGAACAGTTTGTAGATGGCCCCTTCCTGTTCTGACATGACTGCGCACCAGTGTACAAAGCAAGCTCCATAAAGACATGGATAAGCGAGTTTGGGGTGGAGAAAATTGAATGGCCTGCACAGAATCATGACCTCAACCTGACAGAACACCTTTGGGATGAATTAGAATGGAGCCAGGCCTTCTCATCCACATTAGTGCCTGATCTCACAAATACACTTCTGGAAGAATGGTCAAACTGTGGCAAACCTAGCCACTTCTAGAACGCTGGACGTTACATGTTAAAAGGTTGTCTGTATTATAGGCTGTGTATTCTGCTGGGTCTTATGTGGGCATAGTAATTGGTATGCTGGTAGCCGTAAGCCACTAGCATTCAAGTACTTTGTTTTATGTTGCCCAATCGGTGTTCGGCAGTTTTAAACCGAACTCCCACAACACATAACCCCAGACCCCAGCTATCAACCGACTTTTCCCTCATGCAGCAATGCCTGATGGGAGAATTATCCAAAATGTTAAGTTCCCATCTGGTCCTCCCTGTATTACCCCTGTTAAATCTATTTGGCTGTTTGGAAACCCCTTGCATGGGGAATTCTATAAATATGGAAGCCTGTGAATAAAAAGTCAGTTGACTCTCAGGCCTTGTACACACGAGGGAATAAATCCGCTGAAGATGGTCCGACGGACCATTTCAGCGGAAAAATCCCCTCGTGTGTAGGGGCAAACGGACGCTTTTTGCTGGATTCATCCGGCGGAAAAATTCCAAAGCATGCTTTGAAATATTTCCGCCGGATAGCTGGCTGGCAGATATGTCCGCTGGTTAGTACGGCAAACCAGCGGACATATCTTGCCGCACATGCGTCGTATCCTGTGAATGGATCCGACGCATGCGCGCGGAAGTGTTTACTTCCTGGTGCGGTGACGTGGCGGTCACGTGGCGGCGTCAACGTCACCGCCGCGTCACCGCGCTATCCGCCGGCGGGGAATTTGATCCGATGGTGTGTACAGCCATCGGATCAAAACATCCCGGCGCAAATATACGCTGTAAACGGTCCGGGGACCGTTTACAGCGGATATTTCCCGTCGTGTGTACAAGGCCTCAGAGCTATGTGTTGTCCGGTTACTGGGGAGATTTGGGACATTGCCTTACTTTTCAATGCTGACTGTGGATTTACCCTGGTTACCAGTGGAGATCGTGGAGTTTAATATTGTACTCCGCTACACAAACATTCCCATAGATACACTCCTAAACGTTGCGAACGGCCTTCCCAGAAGAGCTGAAGCTATTAAAGCTGCATAGGGTGGGACAACTCAATATTGAACCCTACGGACTAAAGCCCTGTACACACGATCGGATATCTGATGGAATCTAATCCGATGGATTTTTTTGTCGGATATCCGATGAAGCTGACTTTCATCAGTCTTGCCTACATACCATCAGTCAAAAATCTGACGAGCCGAAAAAAAAAAATGAAGTTCAATGCCTCCGAGCATTCGTCGACTTGATTATGAGAATGCGTGGATTTTTCTCTGATGGAGTTCCACACAGACAATCAGATTTTTCTATTGTTTTTTTATCCATAGGAAAAATGTAAAATATGTTCTATTTTTTTTTCACTGATGGAAAAAAGACCGATGGGGCCCACACACGATCGGTTTGTCCGCTAAAAAACAGTCCATCGGTCTGTTTTCATCGGACAAACTGATTGTGTGTACAGGGCTTAAAGGGGTTGTAAAGGTAAACGTTTTTTTTTTACCTTAATGCATCCTATGCATTAGGCCGCGTACACACGAGGAGACATGTCCGATGAAAACGGTCCGACAGACCGTTTTTCATCGGACATGTCTCCTGGGATGTTTTGGTCTGATGTGTGTAAACACGATCAAACCAAAATCCCCGCAGACAGACAGCGCGGTGACGTGGCGGTGACGTTGACGCCGCGAGGTCCGCAAACCAGGAAGTAAAATGCTTCCACGCATGCGTCGAATCCATTCGACGCATGCGGGAGATTTCAGTTAGTACGCCTAACCAGCGGATATGTCCGATGGACAGGTTTCCAGCGGACAAGTTTTAAAGCATATTTTAAAACTTTTGACCGCTGGAAACCTGTCCGCTAGCCTGTACACACGATCGAATATGTCCGCTGAAACTGGTCTGCGGACCAGTTTCTGCAGACATGTTCGATCGTGTGTACGCGACCTTAAGGTAAAAAACATCTGACAGGAACGTCGTCGCCCCCCCCCCCCGGAGCCCCAATTTTACTTAGCTGACCGTTCGAAATTCCCGGGCGCGTGCTTGTCATCCTGTTCGGTTCCCATCCTGGCCGTTGATTGGCTAGGCTGGGCGGATTGATAGCAGCGCAGCCATTGGCTGGCGCTGCTGTCAATCACAGCGGATGACGCGGCGCGCTGAGTGATACAGTTGGCGGCTATGGCTATGGCCGACGCTGTATCACGGGAGCACACTCGCAAAAGCTTTCCACCATGCGAGCTCGAGACAGCCGCCGAGGGACCCCAGAAGACAGGGTTTGGGGACACTCTGTGCAAAACGAGCTGCACAGTGGAGGTAAGTATAACATGTATGTTATTTAAAAAAAAAAAAAATATTCTGTCTTTAGTGTTCCTTTAAGACTGGGATGCCATTAAAGTTCATGTGCATGTACAGACAGTCGTCCCAATACTTTTGACAATCTAGTGTATTTTGATGAGGCTGTTAGACTATGTTATCCCATTAAAAACTGTTAACATTTGATTTTAGGTTTCTGATAGGGCAAAAATAAATGTCCCTATTGTTTAACAAATTCCCTTTTCTGTGCACATGTTAATATGGCATTGGCTGTAAATGGACTTAAAGAGAGTTAGGTGTCTTTTTTTTTTTTTTTTTTTTAATAAAGCACATAAGTAGAGTTTTCAGTACCATCTGAAAAAATGACCCAAATGCAGTAAAGAGAATTATAATTAAATGTTTACCGCACTTCGTGTTATCATTGGTGTTTGCATTGCTGTACAATACGAGACCTTCAATTTATGTCCATCTTTTGTCTTTTCCTTTAGTTTTCTCTCGTCTATCAGCCTTGACTTGCTTGCCTTATCAGGAGAGATGTGTTTGATGTCTGTAGATGACATATCAGACCGGTTATCTCTGCTTGCAGTTGGCAGGATTTGCTGTCACAGGAAACGCTGAAAGCAATAAATAAAAATCAGGTCGTTGAAATGAACAGACCAGTAGACTCAATGGTAGTCTGGCACTCATGCCCTGTACACACGATCTGAGTTTCCATCGGGAACAAACTGTGACGGGTTTTCCGACGGAATTTCACTCAAGCTGTCTTGTATACAAACGGACACACCAAATTCAGACGTGGTGACGTGGTGACGTACAACACTACGACGAGCCTAGAAAACTGAAGTTCAATGCCTCCGAGCATTTGTCGACTTGATTATGAGAATGCGTGAATTTTTCTCCGTCGAAGTTCCATACAGACGAATGGAATTTCCAAAGGAATTTTTACATGTTCTGTTTCTAACTCTGTCAGAATTTCCGACGGAAAAACTCAGATGGGGCATACACACGGAAGGAATATCCGATAAAAAAATTCCGTCTGACTTTTTGTTATTGTTCATTCCTTTTTGTGGTTTAATGGATCGGAGAGAGTTTTGGTGGGTCGATGGCAAAATTGTGGCATTAATGCGGTGGTTCTCAAGATAAAATAGCTGTCCAAAATATCAAGCCATGGGGGGTTATTTACGAAAGACAAATCCTCTTTGCACTACAAGTGCAAACTATGAATGAACGGCAGCCCAGCGCATCTCACAAGAGCAGTGCGATTCAGCTGTGGGTGGTTGCGAATGTGGGAATTAATGCAATTCCTGCAGCCGAATGCACGGCCAACGCTATTGTGAACCATGCCTAAGGGCAGCTTTGCCTGGAGAGAGTCCACGTCTCCTTAAAAGAGATAGGGACGCACATATGTGTAAGCTGCAGTAGCTCCAATTGGAAGACTCTCAAAATTATAGAGTTTAGGACCGCCATAAACTGGAGTGCCTTGACAAGTCCACTGTGGCTTACACATATATTTGCAAATGTGTGCGACTTAACCCTTGTTGTTAATGTGAGCTGTTAGATGGGGTCAATTCGGTTTTGTTGCAGACTAGCTGGTAAGTGAGCTGGGAATTTTTGTTAGTGTTTGATGTGCGTTGCCCTTCCATGTGCTCCTTGCTGTAAAGGCAAATTGTAGGTTGGGGTGGTTGCCATTTGCTAGTGTTTGAAAGCACTTAAAAACTTGGGACAAGGTGCTACATGTGCTTTGCCCCTTAGAGTAAGGTGACCAGATTTTTAAAATGAAATCCGGGGACATCTTTTTTCTTTACTAGTAATGGCAGCAATCAGCGACTCTCTGCCCGTCGCCGCCCCGCCTCACAGCCTCTCAAGTCTTACTCTTCGGGCGCCGGCTACTGCTGGATGGGGAGCGGAGGAAGATCACTCCCCCAGGGAAGGCAAGGTGATAGGCAGGTGGCTGGCCAGGATTTGAGCCAAGGCAGAAGAACATGTGAGTGGAGCTGAATGGGCATGCGTCCCAAAATTGAAGAAATATTTCCTCCACTCCGACCAGCACATGATCATCAGAAAAGGGCACAGATAATGGGAAAAATACAACCCCCCCTATGCTAGTAGGCACAGCGGAGTGGGGGTGTATAATTCTATTTTTTTATATTTTACTTCTGGCTGTTGGCACCACTTTTATAAGCTTCCAGAGACAGGGGGTGGGGATCTGATGTCATACACTGCACAGCTAAACCAGGGAGCTGAGTGTAACATGATACCTAAGTGGAATGAAAACACATCCCCTCTACACATTCTCATAGGGAAACATGCACAGCTGAGGATATCATCAGGTAAGTATATGAGGTAAGTATAACATGTTTGTTATGTAAAAAAAAAAAGCGGGAACCTTTAGTGTCCCTTTAAGTGGATTAGAACACTTAAGCCACGTACACACGATCAGTCCATCCGATGAGAACGGTCCGACGGACCGTTTTCATTGGTTCACCGATGAAGCTGACTGATGGACTGATGTGCCTACACATCATCGGTTCATGAACCGACCGTGTCAGAATGTGGTGACGTAAAACACAACGACGTGCTGAAATAAACTAAGTTGAATGCTTCCAAGCATGCGTCGACTTGATTCTGAGCATGCGTGGATTTTTAACCGATGCTCGTGCGTACTAACGATCGGTTTTGACCTATCGGTTAGCTGTCCATCGGTTGAATTTTAAAGCAAGCCCTCTGTTTTTTGACCGAAGGATAATGGACCGATGGGGCCTACACACGATCAGTTTGGACCGATGAAAACGAACCTCGGTCCGTTTTCATAGGTTTGAACCGATCGTGGGTACAAGCCTTAACAGCAAGGGATTTGTATTCTCATAGAAAGGCTTGCTCTGTTGCGGTAATGTTGGGTCTAGGTTATGTGTTGACTTTATTTGCAATTGGTTCGCAGCAGAGTTCACTTTTATGTACTTTCTAAAACATTTTGATGTTTGTTTTTATCATTTTCATCTCTTTAATTCTTTTTCTGGTCAGTAAATCTGCATGTATCCATCTGCAGAACCTTTGATTTGCAAAGGTTATCCACTGTCGGCAAATTGATGTCATCTGGGTGTGTTTGTTTGCATTTTCAGTAACATGTCGCTTGTTTTATTGACTGCCTAACACGCCAGCGTTTCAAGGTTTTAGGAAGGGAAAATGACTGCGCTCGGCTTTTTATCAGATTCATAACTCGTAAGGATGGCATTTTCTTCATCGGTTTGTTGAAATGAAATACATCAAAGTTCTGAGCTATAAAAGAGAGAAACCGCCTGCTGGAGATAAAATGACTGCTCTGGTCACATATTAAGCTGTTATAACTGTAAATTGGGCAGTACGTTGCAAAGGGAAAAAGCAAAAAAGTTCTGCCACATATTTAAAATGAGTCGCAACCATATTTAAGGAGGTTTATGCAATGCATACCGTCTTCATCTGGTATAGTCTTTCTGAATTGGTTCACAATATAAAACCACTAGAGATGAGCTCCGCGTTCGAGTCGAACGTATGTTCCACTCGAACATTGTCTGTTCGTACGTTCGTCGAAATTCGAACAAAACGGGTCGTTCGCGCCAAATTCGAGTGACGCGTCACGGCCCATAATTCACTGCGGCATTACACGCTGATGATTGCCCAAGCATGCACTATGACCCGCATGCTTGGCCAATCACAGCGCGCAAAAAATGGAGATACATAATTGGCCAAAGCCAGGGTGGCTTTGGCCAATTATGGCTCAGGGGGTTTAGTACACGACCCACACTATAAAAGGCAGCCTGCAAGGCGGCCCCGTGTAGTGTGTAGCGGCGTTGTTAAAGAGATCAGTCCTATAGAGAGAGAGAGAGAGAGACAGTGGGCCAGATCCACAAAGGAATTACGCTGGTGTATCTACAGATACACGGGCGTAATTCGAATTTCCTGCCGGCGTGTCATTGTTTTCTATCCAGAAAACAAGATACGCCGGACTTACGCTAAGATACAACTTGCGTAAGTTTCTTACACCGTCATATCTTAGATGCATATTTACGCTGGACACTAGGGGGGCATGCGTTAAATATACAAATGAGGTAGATATGACGATCCACGAACGTACGTACGCCCGGAGCAGTGTGTTTACGTCGTTTGCGTAAGCGTCTGTATGGCGTAAAGATAAAGCAGCTATAGTGAGGCGCAGCCCATGTTAAGTATGGATGTCGGGACCGCGTCGTATTGGACGTTGTTTACGTCGTTTGCGTAACTCGTTCGCGAATAGGGAATTGCGTATATTACGTACACGTCGTTTTCATTGACTATTCGTGACGTGATTTCATGCATGGGCACTAGGGTACGTCCACGCAGTGTAAAAAAAAGCGTTATTTGCGTCGGGTCATTCATTTACACTACGCCGCTGTGTCTTACAAATGTAAATGGGATACGCCGCGCGGGCGTCTCCTCTTTGTGGATCTGGCCCAGTGTCTTTATTACTAGATAGATAGATAGAGAAGGCAGGCTAGTTAGTTTAGTTAAATTTACAGTGTGTAGAGAATATATATACATCCCAGGAGGTGTACATTTATTTATACACTGTATAGCTTAGATAGATAATTTCTTCCTAATTTACTGGCAGGCAGGTGATTGTGCTATTTAAAGACGTTATCACAGGTATAGACACCCAGCAGGTACAATATTTAAAGGAATTTTTATTTTTATTTTTTTATTTAAGCATCATTAAAATCACTGGAGCAGTGATTTTAATGATGCTTAAATAAAAAATAAAAAAAAAGAAAAAGAAAAATTCCTTTAAATATTGTACCTGCTGGGTGTCTATAGTTTGCCTGTGAAAACGTCTTTGAGAACCCAGGCCTTGCCCGAGGGAACATGTATCAATGGAAAAAAAGTTTTAAAAACATGTTCCCTGGGGCAAGACCTGTGTTCTCAAAGACGTTTTCCAACAATAACTTGCATATTAGACTTTAAAATTAGCACTTTTAAATTCGAACGTTCGAGTCCCATAGACTTCAAGGGGGTTCTAAATGTTCGTGCGAACGTTCGGTCCGTTCGACAGTTCTGGTGCGAACCGAACGCGGGAGTGTTCGGCTCATCCCTAGTCAGAAGGCAGATTTTGGTGGTGTGCCACTCCAGATATGTTTATTACAGTATTTCCAAAGTGTATTAAAGTTTCCAAAGCCCAAACTTGTTTTCCTTTTTGGACTAAAAAATAGGCAAGGTTAGAAACTATTTTTATTCTGCCCCAGTTGCTTGACAGTGTCCCCACTGGAGAAACCCATTCTACTATTGCCTACTATTATCACCAGGGCTGGTGCAAGTATTTTAGACACCCTAGGCGAAACATAATTTTGCTGGTGCCTTTGGCTGCACCCCCTTTGCCCTGCCCATGTATACCCCACCTTTTTAATGAAGTACTCATCAAATGCAGCCTCACCAGCGCCCATCAAATGCAGCCTTAGCAGCGCCCATCAAATGCAGCCTCACCAGCACCCATCAAAGCAACCTCATCAGCGCCCAATAATGCAACCTCACCAGCGCCCATCAATGCAGCCAACTAGTGCATATCAAATGCAGCCTCACCAGCACCCATCAAATGCAGCCTTCCAGCGCCCATCAAATGCAGCCTCACCAGCACCCATCAAATGCAGCCTTCCAGCGCCCATCAAATGCAGCCTCACCAGTGCCCATCAATGCATCCTCACCAGCGCCCATCAAATGCAGCCTACCAGCAGCCATCAATGCAGCTTTACCAGTGCCCATCAATGCAGCCTACCAGTGCTCATAAATGAATGTTTGCTTGCTTCCAATAATTTGGGTGTCAGGACACAGACACAGTCCTCCGCCGCGGCTGCCCCTCTGACACTGTGTGCCATTGGAGCAGCGGCTGCCTGCTGATGCTGATACTTAGTTGCTTCAGAGAGAAGCGAGTAGGAACACCAGTGGCCGGGTGCCCTAGGCAGCAGTGCGCCCTAATTAGCTGCAACTTCACCAGCGCCCATCAATGCAGCCGACAAGCACTCAACGCAGCCAACTAGCGCACATCAAATGCAGCCTCATCAGCACTTATCAAATGCAGCCTACCAGCGCCCATCAATGCAGCCTACCCCAGTGCCCATAAATGAATGTTTGCTTGCTTCCAATAATTCGGGAGTCAGGACACAGACACAGTCCTCCACCGCGGCTGACCCTCTGACACTATGTGCCAATGGAGCAGCGGCTGCCCGCTGATGCTGATACTTAGTTGCTTCAGAGAGAAGAGAGTAGGAACACCAGTGGCCAGGCGCTCTAGGCAGCAGTGCGCCCTAAGCAGCTGCCTAGTTTGCCTAGTGGTAGCAACGGCCCTGATTGTCACTGGAGTGGAAAGTGATAGGAATTTAAAACAGCGTTTCAGAGGAACTTCCACTTTAAGGACCCCTGACATGCCACATTTGGTATGTCATTTTTGGGGGGGAGCAGGTGCCTAGTTTTGACAGGTACCCAGCTCCCACTTCCGCTTTTGCCACCTAGATGAGTCGCGTGGAAGCTCTCCTCTCCCCTTCCTCCCTGCAATCTGTTGGGACACGTCACAGGTCCCAGAAGATCTGCCGCCCCCCTCCACAGCCGGACCCGGAAAAAAAAAAGCTCTGTCGTCCATGAAGGCTGACCGCCTACCGGTCGGTGACACCACAAGAGGGTGGGACCACCAGGTGATCTCGGCAGGTGGCTCCGCCCCTTATCTATATAAGAGTTAATAGCGGAGCCTGCAGTAGGCGGTCAACCTTCATGGACGGCAGAGGTTTTTTTTTTATGATCCGGTATTGGCAGCGGGTGATGGCTCCACATTTTTCTTTCTTTATAAAGTAACTGTCAAAAAACTGTCTACTGTTTTTATTTTATTTTTACATATTTTTTGGTGAATGGGTAGGGCTACCATGTACCCCATATTCATTCACATAGGGGGCCCCCTTGTTAAAAGGGGATTCCAGATTTCGATAAGCCCCCTGCCTGCAGACCCCACAACCACAGCCGAGGGTTATGGGAATATAAGGGGGGGGGGATCCCAGCGCTCGTGGTGATGTGATGCCTTTGAAACAATGGTAATAGTGGCTCTAATGGCACTTCTAAGTTAGTATGTGTATCAAACTGGACAGCGTGGAGCTTCCTGTCATGTGACATCGCTGGGAAGCTTGTGACACGAAATTCAAAATATCAAGAAAAACACCACCAGAGCCTGCAGATCGGCATCCACAGACCTTAGGACACCCCCATCCTTGATGGACATAATTTCCAAGTTAACCTGTAAGAATATATACTGTACTTACATTATCCACAACATTGAAGATTATCACAGTTGGCGCCTCCACCCCCCTCTTTTATTGTACATGGTTATGGGAAAGAGACCCTTGCCCCCATCAACATGAAATATTTTTTAAATCATTTTAAAGTTAAAACTTAAAGGTCTGAGCTATTGGACTCTACAGAAAAAAAATATTAGTATGTTTCACGTTTTACTGTGGATTTTTGTATTATCAGTAACGTTTTTTTACTCTGCAAGATCAGGGTGCTGTTTGATGTGCTGGGTATCTTTTTGTTGGCGTGGTTTAAAAAGAACAAGAATGAAATGTACAGAAACATTTTATGTAATACTTTTTTTTTTTTTACAGAAGATAACCAGACAATACCAGGAGACCCTGTAGGTGCTGCAGTTTCTTTTCTTTCATTATAACAGGGGTTATTCAACTTTTTAAAGTTAGGACCCAAATCAGAAAATTGTTCTAGTTATTTTGAATCTAACATCATTTATGAAAACATGTTTATCCATTTTGGGGCCATATACATTGCTCCCAACTGTCCCTGATTTGGAGGGACTGTCCCTGATTTGGAGCAATGTCCCTCTGTCCCCCTTTCCTCCACATTTGCCCCTCATTTTGGTCTGATCTATATAGTTGTATATAAAATGCAATTTTTATCTTTCAGAAAGTGATTCCCAGTGCTAAACATTTCATCCAAATTCTAAATTGCTGCATTTGTGGATTTCATTAACCTTTTTTTGTTTGTGTCCTATGCCAACATACATTTGCTAGTAGGTGTCCCTCATTACCATTTCAAAATGTTGGGGGTATGCATATAGGTATGGATTTAGATAGAACATTGTAGATACTCAAGATGTATATAAGAACTAAGGAGGTTAATTTTATCGTTTTGGAGGAAAGGTTCCTCATTAAGCAATTTATCAATGGTAAAACATGTAATGTTGTTTATGCCTATCTTGTGTTCGGTATGCCAACTGCATTAAGTAGTGTACCACCCAGGGGTCAAGTCCTGGGGAAAAAAGTGTGGGAACTCCCACCCAAGATCCACTCCCCCACCAAAAAAAATAAAAAATTATACGCTCATATGCAAAATTACTAAACTGCATGTTTTTTTTTTTTTTAAAATCCACTGTAGACATGTGCAGACTGGAATATTTTGTTTTGTTTTTTCGTTTTCGTTTGGAAAATAAATGTATTTAGTTACTCCCGAAAATCGTTTTGATTTATTTAGTTTTTCATTAGGGAATAGCTTTCGTTCGAAAATCCAATAATACTTGGTTTCTGTTGAATGGACAAAAAAAAAAAAAAAGAAAAAGAGAGAGATTCGACTGAACGTCGAATCTTTTTGGTTGTTGGTGGATATCAAAGAATATTCGACGGAGCGTTGAATCTTTACGTCTCATAAATCGAAATCTATTCTCTGAAATGTCGAATCCATTATTTCTATAGTGTCGAATCTTTTCTCTATGATGTCAAATCTTTTCCCTATAATGTCGAATCTCTCTATATCGAATTTTTACCGCAACAAAAACGAAAATAAAGCATTTTTTATGTCGGATCTTTCGGTTTTCGTTTCTTGCACTTTCGTTATCGTTTGTTAATACGATAACGAAAAAAACAGATTTTCGGACGAAAATGCATTCTAACGAAAACGAATGCACATGTCTAATCCACTGTACCTTAGTAATCCTTTATGTTACTGGCTGCCTTCTGTATATGGATTCATTGGGTAGTGTGTGGGTATTTCGTCACTTCCTCGATGCCGCAATGTCTCCTGGGAGCTTTTGTCATTGTTCCCAGGAGACATTGCAGAGGTCTGCCGCGAGTTATCGTGGGATGTAGAAAATAGCAAGTTTTTTTCTAAATCCCCTGATAACTCGCAGCAGACCTCCACAATGTCTCCTGGGAACAATGACAAAAGCTCCCAGGAGACATTGCGGCATCGAGGAAGTGACGTAATACACGCACACTACCTGATGAATCCATATACAGGAAGCGGCCAGTAACATAAAGGATTACTAAGGTTCGCCTGCCCCTGACAGTGACTCGTGCTGGGCATCGCCGGTTAGTGAAGGATTGGCTCGGGCGGCTCGACTGCTCTCGGCTGCTCTAGTCCTGCAAAGGGAACTGAGTTCCTGCTGTGAAAAAAGTGCAGGAACTCCGTTCCCACGCATTCCCGCAGGACTTGAGCCCTGGTACCACCCAAACGTTGAGGGTTAGGATTAGGGAACACTTATGTGGTGGACAAAATGTTCCAGCGTCTCAATATTCCAATGTCTCTAAGCATTTTTGTGGCAGAACATCAGAGAGACTTCATTCTCTTTTCCTGGAGTTAAAAGGATATTTGTGTCGAATAGGAAGATTTTGGGACTTTGAGTGAGTCATGAATTCAAGGCTAACAAGCAATACATGTAGAATAAATACATTTTATTCTTATACAGTTGTAAATGACACAATATGTTTTTTACAGTAATGTCATACATACTGTAATTACATGGACAGGCATTGTATAGCAAGACCATGCAGGCAATCATAAAGCATGTCAACAGTATCAAAACTTATTACATAATATAGTGAATAACAAAGTCCTCCACATCAATAAATCACCCGGGACAACATATAACAAAGTATTTACAATATATTGCAGTTAAAAGTTAAAAATGATTAGTTGTGAAACATGTAGCCAACTTATAGGGCATGTAGCATCTATGTATGCCCGACGTGTTTCGTGGGATGTATGCCCACTCTTCAGGAGCGGATGCTGCATGTGTCTATTATAAAACATATGATTAATGTAACCATGGTCTCATGATTGACCCAGGGAAAGGGGAATGATGATTCAAGAGGGCAATCTCTCTCTAGATTTCTTCCTTTACTCTTCTTTTTTCCCTTATGCTTCACGGCTCTTTCCTCTTGCTCAACTAAGGGCTGGATACCTTTTTTCCTTTTCCACCCTCTCTTCTCTCTCTTCCTTTTTTTTTTCCATACTGTGGATTGATTCAAGGTAACATATTACCAGTGGCGCTTAGACGCTCACTCCCCAGTGGGCATTTGGTGCCTAACTAAACTTAAAATCAAATCAAAATCAAATCAAGTAGCATCCCTTTGTATACTCATGTTGGTGAGGACTGTGCAGCCTGAGGGCAAGGACTACTGAAGGCGTCCCCCGTGGAAGATGAGGTTATAGGACGCAGAAGAGCACTAATGGGATCCACATATTAAATAAAATATCCAAGAAATGTTATACCAAGGGCTCAACTTCTGTAAATATAAATAAATAATAGATAGTATATAACGTTTTATAGTAGTACATGTATGTATATAATTAATATAATTGGAGAAGTAATTAGTATAATTGGAAATATATATAATTGGAGAAGTAATTAGTATAATTGGAAATATTTATAATTGGAGAAGTGGGGCAGATCCATATTTAGATGGAGGGGAATAAAGAACACCCAATGGTAATGGTTAAGGGTTAGTGTTAATCATTATAATCGTGATCTTAGGTATAGTAAAAGGGTATAGAATATTGTGATATGGTGGTATGGTGAGACACTTACAAATGTGGGGGTGAATACTGTATGTAAAAAAATTGAAATTGAAATTAAGCGAATGTTTCATATAGATGTGAGAATGAAAATAAACCCACAGTGTAGAGGCTGTGAATTACATGTACCTGAAATCCGGAGTCGAAAATAAGAGTGTGTGCACAATGGGCAACACAGATTTGTCTGCTGCCAAAACGTGTGTTAAGTAACTCCTGCATCTACATCCCGCCCAGCGTCATCACGGGACGTAGAGGATATTTGTGTCTAGCAGGGGCTGTGATCTACACCAAAGTCTCTTGGAGAGTGAGGTATACTGAGGAGTATTAGATTTGCTCTCTAGGAATCCTTCCGGTTTGAATTACTGCTGGGATGTCAATTTTCATCTTGTGCGTGTTATGATGGGAAATTATATAGCATGGTCTTTGTATCCTAATTATATCCATTTGCTGCATTTTATGTTATAATTTTGTATTGAAATGTTTTTAAGATGTTTCAGTTGATGGTTGCTACCCCGCCCACCTGTGTGTGGTGAGGTTTTTTTTAATCGCTGTGAATTATAAGCAGTTAGCTATGACAAAGGTCTCTTTGTAGGCTGAAATGCATTAGCCGTTCTGCTAAGGTTTTGCAATCTTTGAAAAAGTTGTGCTAATTTTTTCCTTTAGGATGTACTGTATATGAGCTGAATGGAGCCTTCCCAAGCACTAGTGAATACCTACCCACTTCACCCCTGGACCATTTGGCTGGCTAAAGACTAGAGCACCTTTTGCGATTCGGCACTGCGTCGCTGTAAATGACAATTGCGCGGTCGTGCAACGTGGCTCCCAAACAAAATTGTCGTCCTTTTTTTCCCTCAAATAGAGCTTTCTTTTGGAGGTATATCATCACCTCTGCGGTTTTTAATTTTTTTTGCGCTATAAACGAAAATAGAGCGACAATTTAAAAAAAAAAAGGCAATATTTTGTACTATTTGCTATAATAAATATGCCCAATTTAAATATATATTTTTTAAATTCTTCCTCGGTTTAGGCCGATATGTATTTTTCTATATATTTTTGGTAAAAAACAAAACAAAAATTGTATATTGATTGGTTTGCACAAAAGTTATAGCGTCTACAAAATAGGGGTAGTTTTATGGCATTTTTATTATTATTTTTTTTTTACTTGTTATGGCGGCGATCTGGGATTTTTTTTTGTGACTGCAACATTGTGGCAGACACAGACAACACTTTTGACACTATTTTGGGACCATTCACATTTAAACAGCGATCAGTGCTATAAAAATGCACTAATTACTGTATAGATGTGTCTGGCAGTGAAGAGGTTAACCACTAGGGGGCGGGAAGAGGTTACGTGTGTCCTAGGGTGTGATTCTAACTGCAACCCCCCATTCTGCTGTTCCGTGACCCATTCGCGGGACATTGGCAGACATCGAGTCCGTGTGTCCCGCGGGCACAGTCGCAGAGACCGCTGTGGTCGCACGCACGCTCTGCCGGCATCGCGCACGCACCCGCTAGAGGGCAAGTTTAATCACTTAAGGAGCGCCTAACGCCGATATATGTCGACAGAATGGCACGGCTGGGCACAATCACGTACAGGTACGTGTCCCTTTAAAGGGTCACTAAAGGAAAAAAAAATTGGGCTGAAATGACTGTTTACAGGGTAAAGAGACATATAAGTTAACTGATTCCTTTTAAAAATGAATAAAAATAGATAAAAATCATTTTTGCTGTTATTTCATGTCTCTCTGATGTACAGAGCCAGAGAGCCAATAGAGGGCAGTGATGGTTTGTCTAAAACCCCTCAGCACCAACCCAGTTTCAGTTTACACACAGTAATCACACCTCCTTGATTAGTGACCACAGAGAGAAAGCTCCCAGCACTGTGGTTATAAGGAAACAGACAACCAGGAAGTGTGGAGATCAGAGCAGAATTACAGCAACATCAAAGCAAAAACGAACAATGAGGACATGAAAACAGCACTGCAGTAAGGTAAAGGAAGCTATTTAGCTAAAAAAAAAATCCTTTAGTGACCCTTTAAGTGCCCAGCCGGGGGTCGTGCACGTGCCGCCACCGGCGTGCTCGCGCTCCAGTCCAAAGCTCCGTGACCGCACATGGTGGTGTCCCGCGATTGGGTCACAGGAGCTGAAGAACGGGGAGAGGTGAGTGTAAACAAACCTTCCCCATTCTTCTCTGTGGCTTGTCACTGATTGTCTGTTCCCTGTCATAGGGAACGACTATCAGTGACGTCACATGTCCAGCCAGCCTATCTACGCGACGCAGTCGGTAAGCGGCTACTGCTCAGAAAAAAAGTGATTATTTATCTTGTCTCTACCCAAACTAACTTTTTCAAGTGGCCCAACCTGTAAAACATTGAATTGGCATTTCACGCAAATGTAAATATATTTTTATATTTGCTTGTATACGTTCTATTTTGTACAATATTTATAATGACACGCTCCCATTTCCATTTTTCATTTCATAAAGCCTAATCCCCCGACACCCAAAGGAGTGAGGAGGCAGAGGAACAATTTATTGCTAATGGGCAATGTAACTGCAGCTATTTTGTCAAGGGGAAATGGAACTTTTGTATTCGCAGGTCTTTTGAACAGAAGGCTGTGAAGGTGAATTATTAGCAACAAACAAAATATATGACATAGAACAGCGAGCTATAATTAGCTGAGAACCCGGGGATTTTGTATTGAAAGTAATGAGAGTAACTGTATTGTTTATGGAGGACTTCCAATTTTAAGACTGTGCTTGTTTGTGTTCAAAGCATCTTGTTGAATGAAGTCAATTACTATTGAAATAATTAAAGTGAATGTCTGCTTTGCTCAAGCTGGAAAAACAACTGCTTTGATAGCTGCCCCAACCCCCCTGGTTATACTCACCTTCCCTTCACTCCCTGCCCTTCCATTCTCCCACCATGAAATACCCAGGACAGCGAATTGAGAACTGGGGGGGGGGGGAAGCTGGCCGCGAATTGAAAACCTGGGGGGGCTTACGTACGCAAATTGAGAACCGGTGGAGGCTCTAGCGATTTGAGATCTGGGGGGGGCTGGGGTTGCCGAAAATGGTGTCTTATTGGCCCCATATCTCATAGTGTCGTCTCACTCACCTCCTTCTCCTGCCGCAAATTGAAAGTGAAAGTGTGTGAAAGTTTTATCCTCTCCTCTCCCAGCTGCGAGCTGAGAAGGGGGCGGCCGGGCCTCTGGCAACATTCGGGCCCCTTACAGATATAATGCCTGTACCCCCGTGATGGCGGCCCAGCTTCCATGTATGGAGGAAAATGTTATTCTCTTCTCTTCCTCCCATGGGTGCCAGAGTGGCGAATCCCATGGGGGCTAGGAAAAAGCCATTTGCCCTGGGTAAGTTACCACCAGATTGCCGTAAAGCTTAAACTGTTAGGTTGGAAAACGGGGCAATGCAGTGGCCTTTATGGTCAGAACACAGGTCAATTTTTAAGTGCATATGTGTCAAGAACATGTAATGCTCCTGTTCCATGACAGCTGCTGGTCTCATTCAAGCATCCCGGTTTTGGCTGAGCTGTACTCTCCCTGTCTGACTGTCCACCTGCAGGGTAAGGCCCCGTACACACATCCGAGCTTCTCGGCAGAATCCAGCGAGAAGCTCGCTGGGATCCATATTCTGCCGAGAAGCTCGATCGTGTGTACGTTTTCGCCGAGAAAACTGTTGAGCAAGGCGTGGAGCCAAAATAGAGAGCAGGTTTTCTATTTCCTCGATGCCTTTTTCGATTTCTATTTCCTCTACGCCTTTTTCGACAGCCTGGTCGACGAACTCGACGGCCGGCCGAGAACCTCGTCGGGCGGAACGATGAGTTAAGCCCGACGAGGTTCTCGTACGTGTGTACGCGGCCTTATTGACGTAGACAATGGGTGCAGTCCAAAGCTGTTTTTAAGCAGTTTTTAAGCCTGCCAAGCCCTTAGTGTCATGTTTGTGATAGTGTTGGCAACACGTGCATTAATGTGATATTTAAGCGGAGTTCCAACTTAAGAAAAAAATAATTAAAGTCAGCAGCTACAAATACTGCAGCTGCTGACTTTTTATAATCGGACACTCACCTGTCCCAAGGTCCAACGATGCGGGTGAACGAAGCCCCGCTTGTCTCCCCCTCCTTTTCCGTGGCGCTGGCATTACTACTGTAGGCACCCAGCTGTGGCTTTGTGGCCAGGCATGCACTGCGAATGCTCAAGCCACGCTGCACACTGTGACTGGCCGGGCAATCATCTGGGACCTGTGATGTGTCCCAGATGATTGCCGAGAGGGGGGGAGAGGTAAACTTCCTTCCGGCACCGCGGTGCTCCGGGAGGAAGTGAAAGCTAAAACCCTCTAAAAAGAGGATTTCCGCTCCCCCCCAAAACAAATTACATGCCAAATGTGGCATGTCAGGTGGTCATTTTCCCTTAAAGCGGAAGCTACATTTTTGGGTGGAACTCTGCTTTAAGCCTTGTTTTTTGTTTTGTTTTCTAAAATAACAAACATGTTATACTAACCTGCTCTGTGCAGTTGGTTTTGGACAGAGCAGCCCTCCTCTTTTTGGGTCCCACTCCGGTGCTCCTGGCTCCTCCTGCTGGGTGCTTGCTGTGGGAGCACCCAAGCAGGTGCACTCCCGAGCCACGGCTCTGTGTGTCCATTTACACACGCAGCCCCAGTATAGCCCTCCCCCTCCGCGCCCTTATTGGCTCACTGGCTGTGATTGACGACGCCACGTCACAGCACCAGGAAGTAAATTACTTCCGCGCATGCGTCGAATCCATTCGACGCATGTGCGAGAAGATATGTCTGCTGGTTAGCGTACTAACCAGGAGACATGTCGGGCGGACGGATTCCCAGCCGACAGATTTTAAAGCATGCTTTAAAATCTGTCGGCTGGCCAAATCCGTTGGCTCGCCAGTACACACGATCAAATCTGTCTGCTGGAACGGTCGGGCCGACCGTTTCCAGCAGATAGATTTGATCATGTGTACGCGGCCTAACACATTAAGGCCTCATTCACACTTGAGTCCGTTCAGGTCCGTCTTTCAGTTTTGACGGCGGACCTGAACGGGCACTCCATGCATCTCTATGGAGTGTCGGATGTCAGCGGAGACATGTCCGCTGACATCCAACCTGATCCGATCCGCTAAAAACAAACGTATGGGGGATACATCTCCATCCGTCCATGTGGATCGGATCTGGTAAGATCTGATGAAAATGGACATGCTGTCCGTTTTCATCAGATCGCTCCATTGGAATCAGCGGCGCTGCACAAGCCCCTCCCCGCTCAGTGATCAGAGTGGAGCTTGTCATCCATCGGCTCAGCGGAGATCTGTGGACTGATCTCCCGCTGAGCTGGCGGACACAGGCGGACTCCGTCGGAACGGACTGAGACGGAGTCCGCCATGTGTGAATGTAGCCTAAAGCTGAACTCCAGCTAATAAATGTTTTACATAAATGAATAAAAGCTGACCATTTTGCCCACTCCTTTGGTGGTTTATCCCAATCATCCAATTAGCATGATTTCTGAACAGCTTGGTCTGATAAAAGACAGTAAAAAAGATTAACCCCCCCAAAAAAAAAAAACATAGTTGACAAAGAATTAGAATCCAAGACAGACTAGTAACTATACATCCAGCACCCTGACTAAGGGGGATTTGTGTATAACCCCCAAAATGCATTGACTGTCAACTCCTTTATTGTGACAATTACTAATAAAATTCACACCTGAAATGATCAGTATGCTTTCCACTCTCCTTGTTTCACTCCATACACACAATGCCGCGTAAACACACTCGGAATTCCATACAACAAATGGTTGATGGGAGCTTTTGGTCGGAAATTCCGACCGTGTGTAGGCTCCATCGGACATTTGTTGTTGCAATTTCTGAGAGAGCTGGTTCTCAAATTTTCCGACAACAAAATCCGGTCTCGTAAATTCCAAGCGTGTGTAGACAATTCCGATGCACAAAATTCCACGCATTTTCTGAATCAAGTACAAGATGTAAGCGCTCGGTCTGGTAAAACTAGCGTTTGTAATGGAGATAGCACATTCGTCACACTGTAACAGACTGAAAAGCACGAGACTGAAAAGCTTCCATTTAATAGTGGTGTTGTACGTGTTGTACGGGACGGCGTTCTTGATGATCGGAATTTCCGACAACATTTGTGTGACCATATGTATGCAAGACAAGTTTGAGCCAACATCCGTCGTAAAAAAATCCACGGTTTTGTTGTCAATTGTCCGATTGTGTGTACGCGGCAATACACTATATTGGCAAAAGTATTGTGATGCCTGTCTTTACACACACATGAACTTTAATGGCATCCCAGTCTTCGTCCGTAGGATTCAATTCTAAGTTGGCCCACCCTTTGCAGCTATAACAGCTTAAACTTTTCTGGGAAGGCCGTCCACAAGGTTTAGGAGTGTGTCTATGAGAATGATGGTGAACCTTGGCACTCCAGATGATTTGGAACTACATTTCCCATGATGCTCCACTATACTGCAGAGTGCATGAGCATTGTAGGAAATGTGTGGGAAATGTTGTTTCAAAACATCTGGGGTGCCAAGGTTCGCCATCACTGGTCTATGGGAATGTTTGGCCATTCCTCCAGAAGTGTATTTGTGAGGTCAGGCACGAGGACGAGAAGGCCTGGCTTGCACTATCCACTGTAATTCATTCCAAAAGTGTTCTATCGGGTTGAGTTCAGGATTATGTGCAGGCCAGTCAAGTTCCTCCACCCCAAACTTACTCAACCATGTCTTTATGGACCTTGCTTTGTGCACTGGTACAAATCATTTGGTGGAGGGGGGATTATGGTGTGGGGTTATTTTTCAGAGGTTTGGCTTGGTCCCTAAGTTTCAGTGAAGGGAACTCTTAAGGCGTCAGCATTGCTATTTCATTGCTATTTCCTGTTTTTGGCACTACTGCGCAGTGATTGGCCGGAGCGATGATGTCACTCCTGCGCATGACGGGATTCCCTCTTTCTCTTTAACCACTTGACTACTGGGCACTTAAACCCACTTAATAACCAGACCAATTTTCAGCTTTCGGTGCTCTCACATTTTGAATGACAATAACTCAGTCATACAACACTGTAACCAAATTAAATTGTTGTCCTTTTTTTTCCACAAATAGAGCTTTCTTTTGGTGGTATTTTATCACCTCTGCGGTTTTTATTTTTCTCGCTATAAATGAAAAAAGAACGACAATTTTGTAAAAAAATTTATTTTTCTTCATTTCTATTATAACATTTTGCAAAAAATTAATTTTTCTTCATAAACTTGGCCTAAAATGTATACTGCTACATATCTTTGGTAACAAAACAAAAAAAATTGGATATTATTTAGTCTGGGTGAAAGTTATAGGGTCTAAAAGCTATGGTACCAATTACTGAAAATTGATCAATTTAATCACATCTGATGTACTGACAGCCTCTCTCATTTCTTGAGACCCTAACATGCCAGAAAAGTACAAATACCCCCCAAATGACCCCTTTTTGGAAAGAAGACATTCCAAGGTATTTAGAAAGAGGCATTGTGAGTTTTTGAAGTTGTAATTTTTTCCCACAATTCTTTGCAAAATCAAGTTTTTTTTCATTTTTATTTTCTTTCCACAAAATTTTCATATTAGCATCTCACACACAGCATATGCATACCACAAATTACACCCCAAAACACATTCTGCTATTCCTCCCGAGTATGGCGATACCACATGTGTGAGGCGGCGTACAGACGATCGGACATATCCGATGAAAACGGTCCGCGGACCATTTCCATCGGATATGTCCGATCGGGAGTTTGATCCGATGGCGTGTACACACCATCGGATCAAATTCCCCGCCGCCGGACGGCGCGGTGACGCGGCGGTGACGTTGACGCCGCCGCGTCACCGCCACGTCACCGCACCAGGAAGTAAAACACTTCCGCGCATGCGCCGAATCCATTCGGCAGCGGCGCGGCGGCGGTGGGGGCCGACATGTCTGCTGGTAAGTGTACTAACCAGCAGACATGTCGGGCGGACAGATTCCACCGGATAGATTTCAAAGCATGCTTTGAAATCTGTCGGGTGGAGAAATCTGTCCGCTAGCCCATACACACGAGCGGAGATGTCTGCTGAAACGGTCCATCGGACCGTTTTCAGCGGACATATCCCCTCGTGTGTACGCCGCCTCAGACTTTTACACAGCATGGCCACATACAGAGGCCCAACATGCAGGGAACACCATCAGGCATTCTGGAGCACCCAGACCAATTCTGACATTTCTCTCCTACATGTAAAAATTATCATTTATTTGCTAGAAAATTACATAGAACCCCAAAACATTATATATGCTTTTTTAGCAAAGACCCTAGAGAATACAATGGCGGTTGTTGCAACTTTTTATCGCGCATGGTATTTGCACAGCAATTTTTCGAACACATTTTTTTTGGAAATAAAACAGTTTTGTGCTTTTAAAAAAAAAAACATTGGCCCAGATTCACAGAGCGATTACGCCTGCGCAACTGCTGTTGCGCGTGCGTAAGTCTAAATGTGCGCGTGCGTATAGTTGGACGCGATTCACAAAACAATATACGCCAGAAATCTACGTTTTTTGGTCCGGCGTAATTGAGTTAGACCTTCGCTTCCCTTCGCGCAAAACTGCGCTAGACACACCATTGATTTGCTAGTCAAATATGCTAATGAGGGAGTTACGGGGATTCACAAAAAAACGCAGTTGCTGCGCAGGCTACGCGATGTGCGCAACTGCAAAATGTTCTGTCTAAAGTTAGAGGACCTAAAAGCTGGTCTAAATTTTGAAAAAAAGTCTAATTGTCAGATAAAGCAACACTGTTAGTGAGGAGTTCAGCAGTCACACGTGTTGCCCAACAATCTGTATGCCAACATGCCAGGGGCATCGTCGCGCATAGCTATACTACTGACTTTAGATGAACAAAGAAGGATGAGGGCACGGAGGATGGCACTAAGGAGGGCACGGGAGATGTTTTATTTTTATTTTTGTTGGCTTAGATAAAATTTACAATTTAATCTAATCTAATACAATATTCTTATCTGATACAAGCCCCTCACTCTTCACTTGATATATCACACATGCATAGACATCTTTGGCATGAGTGATTCTGAGGTGTCTCGCATCTTCAGATTCACCCCTCATGCCATCGTGGAATTACCACAACCTTGCAGGAGGACATCAGCAGCCCAACACATGGCACCACCCATGACACCCATGACAGCTACATATACAATCAGAGCCCCATCCCCACAGATTTCGAACAGAACATGTATGGGGACACCTGGCTGGTTGGTGAGTGACATGGGAGTCAGGCATGACTATCCCCTCCCGTGATGCACACCTCACAAGTGGCACATGCATGACTAACATCCTCCTGTCTTTTCCCTTCAAGGTGACTCTGCATATGCACTGGACCCCATCTCATGACCCCATCTCATGCCAGCTCACATTATGCATCTTTGCACGTTAAACACACACATTAATCATGGCACAATGAGAATGCATGCATGCACACCACTATGGTCCCTAGCACACACACCCCACATCCTCATCAAATTGGATTGGCACCAGTCCACCATGCAAGACTGGTGAGCAGTAACGCCACGTCAAGGCTCCAATTATGTCACTGTACATTCATACACCATTCACACGGACCTGGGAATCACTTCTCCCTGGTCCTGGGGAACCCTTCTCCACCCAAATTGAGGATGACACCCCTTTTCCAGCAGGAATGTCACCCCACATTCAAACATCATTCACAACCCAAAATATGCCAAAAATGTCAGCAAAATAAGAAAAAAAATGCATAGAAAAAAAAAATGCAGAGAACAAAAATAAAAATGCTTTCAAACCAAAAAAAGGGGGAAAAAAAAATTAATGCCCTCTGCCTGAGCCACGCCTGGGGCGCCCCGGCCACGGCCCGGACCCTCAGGGGGGAGACGCATGGGGGGGGAAAAGCCGGGGAAGGAGGAGCAGCCCCTGAGATCTGCCCACCTGGCGGCCTGCCCTCCAAGGCCACGGCTATTCTGTCCAGGGCAGCACCAAGTGTTGCCGTGTTGCCCTGGATAGCCTGGGTAAGGGCCCTCACATCCTGCCCAACGCCTGCTGCTGTAGTTTGCAGGTCATTTAGGCAGGTTGTGGAGGCCCGGGAGTGGGAGTCCAGGTTACCCAGCCTATCGTTGATGGAGGACAGGCTCTGATCCACCCGCCCATAGTCTGGCAGAGCTGTCTCAGAAGGCGGGTCTGGGTGGCCAGGTTCCTTCTCAGACTGGCGGGCAGGAGATTGGGCGCCCCCCTGGTGCTCTGGGATGACCTCCTGGCTCTTGCTGATGGTTGTGGCCGGGGAGAAGGTGAGGCCCTTGTGAGGGGAGCCATGTTGGGGGAGGAGGGGGGGGGGGCTCACCCTTAGGGAGGGCAGGCTTCTTGCAGCCAGAGGGGAAGAGTCCGCTGAAACCAAACGGCCAGTGCCTTCCATGGACTCCTCCTCCTCATGATTCTCCTCCTCCTCATGATCGTCCTCCGCATGATCCTCCCTCCTCTTGTTCCTCCTCTGCGGACTCTGGCCTTGTTGGGGGGGCCTCATTAGGCGTTGGAGCGGTCAGTCCAGATGGCCCTGCACCCTCCTGCACAGCTGTGGATGACACAAAACATTCACAGGTTGGAGGATCCACACACTTGCCACATATTCCCTTTCACCACCTCCCCCACACATGCTACACACCTGAGAGAAATAAAAACCTTACCTGGCACCGCGGGGACCGGACTTGTGTCAAAGCCTGGCAGGCCCTCCACTTCATGCCGGTGAAAGGTCAGGGCCACCACACGCTCCGTCGCTGTAAATCTAACCCGGCATGGTGGGCCCCCTCCTGTGCCCCTGGCATGGGCATTTATTGCGGCCAGTTTTTTTTTTCACCTCACGCCGGAGGTCATTTATTTTCTTTTCAATCCCAGAGCGGGTCCGTGTCTCCCCTCCCCCGATGAATTGACCTGCTCCGTGATCATATCCAATATCTCCCTCCTCCTGGCCGGGGTGGTGGTGGCACTCTGCGGGCCGTGGAGAAAACGCCCATAGTCGCTAATGGCCCGGGCAAGAATTCTTTTTTCCCCCACAGTAAAATTCAGCTTTCTTTTTCTCTCAGTCATACTTCCAAACAAACTCACTAGCAGTCACCAAAAATCTGTCACAAATACAAGCACAACCAATCAGACAAGAACACACACAAAGAGAAAAAGAACAGGCAAAAATCACACTAGCACTCAGCAAGAAACAGTCACAAAAAAATCAGATGAAAAAATAAAGCAAGAAAACAAACGCTCTGAAATATATCAATCAAACAAACAGTCTCAAACACTTATCAAAATACACTTTCACAAAACTACCAACAAGCACTAGATCACACAGAACACTAATCTGACAACTACAAAACACACTCTAACGAACAACAGAGCAAAAGCACTTGGTTCAATGGGAAGGGACACAAAGGGATGTACTTTTGCAATGGAAGGGCGTTTGTGTGTGTCTATTTATGCTGTCTGCGTAGTTCACAACATTGCCCTAGTCCATGTCCAATTTCACTGATTGCGCCGCTCCCGAGTTGTGAGCATGCGCACAACGGAGCTGACATGGTTTCCTTCACGCGCGCATGCGCGAGTCGGCCGGCCCTTCATTTGCATGGGGTCACGGCTCATTTCAATGTAACACGCCCACGTCCCTCCCAATTTGTATTACTCCTCCTTACGCCTCCGGAAAAAACCTTACGCTTGCGCAATCTCTTGCGCAAAAGCTTCGTGAATCGCGGGATTACGCGGCTAGATTACGCAAGTCTAACGGAAAAGTGGTGCGCTACGCCGGTCCAATAATGCGCCGATGTACGTGAATCTGGGCCATTAAATTTAGCCCAATGTTTTTGCATAATATGAAAGATGAAGTTACGCCGAGTAAATACATGTCACCCTTCAATATTGCACACGCTCGTGGAATGGCGCCAAACTTTGCGACTTAAAAATCCCCATAGGTGACGCTTTAAATATTTTTACTGGTTACATCTTTTTAGTTGGAGAGGAGGTCTAGGGCCAAAATGATTGCTCTCGCTCTAACGTTTGCAGCGATACCTCACATGTGTGGTTTGAACACCGT
The DNA here is from genome assembly GCA_029574335.1 of Rana kukunoris. NCBI lineage: Eukaryota > Metazoa > Chordata > Amphibia > Anura > Ranidae > Rana > Rana kukunoris. Next base: position 575,524,860 of record CM056050.1, on the reverse strand, counting down.
TTTCATATGTGGGCGGGACTTACGTGCACGTTCGCTTCTGTATACGAGCACGCGGGAACAGGGGCGCTTTAAGTTTTATTTTTTATTTTTATTGTTCATTTTACTTTATTTATTTTAGTTTGACACGTTTTTCCCCAAAAATAAATGTTTTGATTACTTTTATTCCTATTACAAGGAATGTAAACATCCCTTGTAATAGGAATATGGCATGACAGGTCCTCTTTACAGTGAGATATGGGGTCAATAAGACCCCACATCTCACCTCTAGGCTGGGAAGCCTGAAAAAAAACGACCGCAGAGTATTGCGCAGGGAGTATTGCGCAGGGAGTATTGCGCAGGGAGTATTGCGCAGGGAGTATTGCAGAGTATTGTTCAGAGGTACTGCAGAGTATTGTTCAGAGTATTGCGCAGGGGGTACTGCAGAGTATTGTTCAGAGTATTTCGCAGGGGGTACTGCAGAGTATTGTTCAGAGTATTGCGCAGGGGGTACTGCAGAGTATTGTTCAGAGTATTGCGCAGGGGTACTGCAGAGTATTGTTCAGAGTATTGCGCAGGGGGTACTGCAGAGTATTGTTCAGAGTATTGCACAGGGGGTACTGCAGAGTATTGTTCAGAGTATTGCGCAGGGGGTACTGCAGAGTATTGTTCAGAGTATTGTGCGGGGGTACTGCAGAGTATTGTGCGGGGGTACTGCAGAGTATTGCGCCGGGGTTTTGCAGAGTATTGCGCCGGGGTTTTGCAGAGTATTGCGCTGGGGTTTTGCAGAGTATTGCGCCGGGGTACTGCAGAGTATTGTGCCGGGGTACTGCAGAGTATTGCGTCGGGGTACTGCAGAGTATTGCGCCGGGGTACTGCTGAGTATTGCGCGGGGTACTGCTGAGTATTGCTGGGGGTATGCTGAGTATTGGTGGGGGTACTGCTGAGTATTGCTGGGGGTACTGCTGAGTATTGCGCAGGGGGTTGCAGGGATGGATGAGCAGGGATAGATGGATCTGTGACTGCAATAGTCACAGATCCATCCACAGCGCTGCCGCCATCCGCGCTTCCCCTCTCACACTGTACCGATCGGTACAGAGAGAGGAGGGAGGAACCGGCGTCATCAAATGACGCCGGTCTGTTTACATGTGATCGCGCCGTCATTGGATGGCGCGATCACGTGGTAAACCGCCGCTATCAGCGGCGATTTACCGTGATTCGTGACCCGGTCACGGACATTCCTGTGTGCGCGCGACTCTGGAATCACGTTATATAACGTGATCCCAGAGTTAAGCAACCACCTTGCCGCCGTTATTTTTTGGCAGGTGGTTGCTAAGTGGTTAAATTTGATGTGTTTGGACTCTCTTATTTTGTTGTCGTGGGCTTTTTCACTGACTATTTTTATATATGTGTGTGTATATATATACAGTACAGACCAAAAGTTTGGACACACCTTCTCATTCCAAGAGTTTTCTTTATTTTCATGACTATGAAAATTGTAGAGTCACACTGAAGGCATCAAAACTATGAATTAACACATGTGGAATTATACTGTATACATAACAATAAAGTGTGAAACAACTGAAAATATGTCATATTCTAGGTTCTTCAAAGTAGCCACCTTTTGCTTTGATTACTGCTTTGCACACTCTTGGCATTCTCTTGATGAGCTTCAAGAGGTAGTCACCTGAAATATATATAATATATATGAATTGTCACTATTCATTTATTCACTGCACACAGAATAATGGACTTTTTATTTTCATTTATGTATTTATTTATTTATTGAAGACTAAATCATTATATTTACATCAATTTCTTTGGAGCACTTTATATATTGCATTGTTCACCATATTTTGCTATTTACACATGTTTAACATATAGCATTATTTCTGATTTAGTCCTACGCTATTTAATTTGAAGTAGGAAAACATTATCCAGTAATATTTTATTCCAGAAGCTCTTGCTTTGTATCTATAGGGTAGTCTTTTTCAATTTTTTTTTTTTTATACATGTCATCATTTCTCCTTCAGATTATCACACTCTGTTTTCATAAACTCTAATATATGATTGATGATACTAACTTTATCTATTACATTATGTCAGGCTTTCATATGTGACAAGCACTGAAAGGAGTCCTTGGCAGCATTTCTTCATAAAGAATCAGTCCATTTTTTTTTTGGTTATCCTATCCAGCAAGACATTTCAGTTTAAATCCACTTTAAAGCTGAATACAATCAGCTATATATACATATGAGTAAACAGTTTAACCACTTCAGTCCCGGACCATTTGGCTGGCCAAAGCCCAGAGAACTTTTTGTGATTCGGCACTGTGTCGCTTTAATTGACAATTGCGTGGTCGTGCGACATGGCTTCCAAACAAAATTAACGTCCTCCCCCCCCCCCCCCCCCACACATAGAGCTTTCTTTTGGTGGTATTTGATCACCTCTGTGGTTTTAATTTTTTGCGCTATAAACAAAATCATTTTGAAAAAAAAAAGCAAAATGTTTTACTTTTTGCTATAATAAACATCCCCCAAAAATATATATATATTAAAAAAAAAAAAAAATCCTCACTTTAGGCCGATACGTGGTCTTCTACATATTTTTGGTAAAAAAAATAGCAATAAGCATCTATTGATTGGTTTACGCAAAAGTTATAGGCCCAGATTCATAAAGCAATTACGCCTGTCTAACTGGTGTTAGACAGGAGTAATTTCAAATTTTGCGCGCCGTATCACTAGTTTGAATCCTCAAACCATGATACGGCGGCTTCGGGCTTCGATCCGAGAGGCTTACGTCTTCGTAAGCCTTCGGATCTACGCTGCGATATTTTTGCGGCCGCTGGGAGGAGTTCGCGTCGTTTTGATGCGTCGGGATATGCAAATGTGTTTTTACGGCGATCCACGAAGATACGAGCGGTCTTCGCAATCGCTTACGTCTGTTTTTTTTTACGTACTGTTAGACCAGCTTTTTGCTGGTCTAACGGTGCGTAACCCATGTTAAGTATGGCCGTCGTTCCCGCGTCGATTTTAATTAATTATTTTTTACGTAACTCGTTCGGGAATAGAAATGTCCGTAAACGACGCTACTCAAACAACGAATGACGTAACGACGTGATTTCGCGCAATGCACGGCGGGAAATTTGCGAACGGAGCATGCGCAGTTCGATCGCCGCGGGAACGCGCCTATTTTAAATCCTTCACGCCCCCTACTCGTCTATATGGATTGCGACGGGAGAAATACACTACGCCGCCGTCGTTTACTGGACAAAATCTACCTGGATTCCACGTAGAGCCAGGTAAGAAACGGCGGCGTAGTGTATTTCTGATACGCTACGAGAATCCAATTCTCTCTGAATCTGGGCCATAGCGTCTACAAAATAGGGGGTAGTTTTATGGCATTTTTATTATTTTTATTTTTTTACTACTAATGGCGGCGATCAGCAATTTTAATTGGGACTGCGACATTATAGTGGACACATCGGACACTTTTGGTGGTATTTTGTGACCGTTCACATTTACACAGCGATCAGTGCTATAAATATGCACTTATTACTGTGTAAATGTGACTGGCAGTGAAGGGGTTAACCAGGAGGGGCGCGCTGTAGGGGGATGGGCTATGTGTAACACGACACTGATCACCGCTCCCGATTACAAGGAGCGGTGATCAGTGTCCTGTCACTAAGAAGAATGTGGAAATGCTTGTTTACATTAGCCTTTCCCCGTTCTTCTCTGTGAGACGATCACGGGTATCCCCACGGAGTCCGCAGGACCTGCAATTACACTCACAGAGCTTGCGGTGGGCGTGCATCTCTTAAAGGCGACGTACAGGTAAGTTAATCTGTTGATGTACTGTATATCGGCGTGAGCCGGTCTTTAACCGGTTAAAGCAAATATTTATTATATTGCAGCTTACAATTCTTAGGCCCCATACACACGATCGGACATATCCGATGAAAACGGTCCGCGGACCATTTCCATCGGATATGTCCGATCGGGAGTTTGATCCGATGGCGTGTACACACCATCGGATCAAATTCCCCGCCGCCGGACGGCGCGGTGACGCGGCGGTGACGTTGACGCCGCCGCGACACCGCCACGTCACCGCACCAGGAAGTAAAACACTTCCGCGCATGCGCCGAATCCATTCGGCGGCGGCGCGGCGGCGGTGGGGGACGACATGTCTGCTGGTAAGTGTACTAACCAGCAGACATGTCGGGCGGACAGATTCCACCGGATGGATTTCAAAGCATGCTTTGAAATCTGTCGGGTGGAGAAATCTGTCCGCTAGCCCATACACACGAGCGGAGATGTCTGCTGAAACGGTCCATCGGACCGTTTTCAGCGGACATATCCCCTCGTGTGTACGAGGCCTTAGATGTGATGGCTGCATTCATTTTCTTTTTAGGCTTTCCTTTCTTTCTATTTACATCTGTAACCAATCAGTAAGTCTGTTGTTTTTCCAAAGAACAAGCAGAATGTATCAGTTACAGCTAGACATGTGCGGTTCGTTTAGTTCCAAATTTAAATTCAAATTTTTTTTTATTAATCGGAAATTCAGATGTATCCGAATTTCCCAATTAGAATAGTACCGAATGCAATGTAGGTGAGAAATGTCCAAATTGGCCTGGTAGGCTAGTGGTTAATTTCATGGATTGGAAAGGATCTCAAAATGGCGGAGCGGAGCAGTGCAAACCCACCATGTCAACGGACATGCAGCCACTGCGAAACTTATGCAGCGTACACACGATCGTTTTTCGGCATGATTTAAAACAACGTTTTTAAAAACGTAATTTAAAATGATCGTGTGTGGGCTTCACATCGTTTTTCATCTTTTAAAAAACAAAAAAAAAAGCGAGCATGCTGCATTTTTAAACGTCGTTTTTTAAAATGACGTTTTTCGGGTTATAAAAAATGATCGTGTGTGGGCTAAAACAGCGTTTTAAACCCACACATGCTCAGAAGCAAGTTAGAGACGGGAGCTTGAATGGAACTTCCCCTTTAGAGTGCCGTCGTACGTCACCGCGCTTTGCTCATCATTTTTTTTAAAACGATGGTGTGTGGGCAAACGTTGTTTTTAGGGCTGTGCAAATTAACTTTTAATTAATCGATTAATCTTTAATTTTTTTGATCGATCAAAATATTTTTGATCGATCAAATATTTTTGATCGATTAAAATTCTTTTGATTGGTACTCACCTCTCCACCGGCTTCTGGGCCTTCAGGGAGTTCCTTCGGAGATCCGGTGATGTTGCGCACACTGGCGGGACTTGCCGTATCCATCTGAAGGGCTCCTTTGCTGTACCTTCATACCTGCATGTCGGCGGGACCTTACTATCTGCCACACACAAGGGCTGTTACACTTCCCTCTATCAACCTGGGATTCTACAGCCATCCACTGGGAGCTGTGATAGTTCCCTTCATGGGACATCTACATGCCGACGGACTGATGTTAACCTCTCCTCATCTGGATTCAGCAGTGGTATTGTTGTACACATTTTTATACCAGTATCATACTTAGCTACATGTTTTTATGACTGCTTTTGGTACCGTTTGGTATTACTCGCACCATTTTTACAGTTTATGTAGCTACATCGATTTTATCTCCAGTGCAATATTTATTTGGTTACCTACTTGAAGACTATAAAAGTTTTAATGTTATTCCCATCGAACGCTGCCGTTTATGCATCCACAAGAAATGCCCCATGGACTACACCAGCGGAGATTATATACAAACAGTATAGAAAAAAGAAAAACACAATAGGTAGGATATATATGGCCGTCTGTCATCAACGAAGAGTAAATAAAGTCGTTTTTAATTGAAATGTAAGCTAGGTAGGCATAACACAAGAGCAGAAAGCCCAAATAGACACAGCCATGCCTTCAAAAGAAAGGGGTGAAATGTTTTTTAGCTTTTAAACAGCCTAGCATCCACAGGTGTCCACAGTGCGGGCAAGGTACAAGAGGAGCTCCTCCCCAAAAGTGGGCCATACACGCTGACGCATCCTGTCGGGTGTCCCCATGGCTTCCTTTTTTCTTTCTTTTTTTTAAAAATATGTTTATTGGTTTTTAAGATATATTAGTACATGTGAAGCAATAACATAAAGCAAAACATCATATAACAGGTACAAGTATATAATAGGCAATACTGTATAAGAGCAAAAATACGATATCACAACAAATCAGTGAATAAGTAGCAATTAAACAAAAAAAGACTTAGGAGGATGGACAAGGACAGGGATAAATACATGTGGTTGCAATATAACAATTTTACGAGCATTTGAAATATACAAAGACATACCCAGAGAGGAAAAAGAAGAAGAGAGAGCGGTAAAGAATGTCTCCTCAAATCCAAACTTGGTTAAGTATGCATTAACATCTTATATTCATTAGATTTTGCGAATTGGGACCAACAAGCCCACTTCTCGCTAAAGTGCCTTGAAGAGTCTCTAGACTGTGATATTAACTCTTCCATCTTAGCAATATAGTCAACCTTACGTAACCAGTCCGAGACTCTAGGAGGAGATGTTTGGGACCACTTATTGGGGACGCATAATTTAGCCGCATTAATTAGGTGAACGCTAATAGAATTTTTATAGACGGAGCAAGGTAAAGAAGATAGGTGCAGTAAATACTGTCCGGCTGTAAAATCTGGGGTGTAAGAAGTGATCGAAGATATAAGCTTGTGAATATCAGTCCAGAATGGTGTGATGAGAGGGCAGTCCCACCATATGTGGAGAAGCGAACCAGAGTCAGTTTTACACCTCCAACACATTGGGGAATAGTTCGGGTTGTATTTGTTAATGACCAAAGGAGTCTTATACCACCTTAAATATAACTTATAGCTGTTCTCCTGAGTTAGGACGTTCAATGATCCCTTGTGTAGACGGAAAAAAATAGAATCCCACTGGTCATTTGGGATCGAGATTTTCAGATCTTTCTCCTATTTGTGGGTCGACATCCGTATTCAAGATATCATATATGAGAGATATCAAATGGTTTTGGGGGCCATTATTTAAGCAAACAGATTCAAAGCGGGTCTTGGGCCTATACCAGATATTCGTGGAACCAAACTTGTTCAGAAACAAAGCAACCTTGTCAAGGTCATGTTTAGTGTTGAGCAGAATATGCCATATTCGTATTCGCGATATATCTCGAATATATAGTCGAATATTCGACAGATATTCGCTAAATACGAATATTCGTGATATATTTTCGAAATGAAATGATTGCGAATTTTCGCTATCGCGAATGCGAATTGCGATTGCGAATTGCGCATGCGAATTGCGAATATTCGAGAAATGCGGAATGGAGCACTCTGATTGGCACAGAATATTCGTGATATATTACATATAAAATAATTGCGAATATTCGATAAATGCGGAAGGAGCACTCTGATTGGCTCAGAATATTCGTGATATATTACAATACACAATAATTGCGAATATTCGAGAAATGCGGAAGGAGCACTCTGATTGGCTCAGAATATTCGTGATATATTACAATACACAATAATTGCGAATATTCGAGAAATGCGGAAGGAGCACTCTGATTGGCTCAGAATATTCGTGATATATTACAATACACAATAATTGCGAATATTCGAGAAATGCGGAATGGAGCACTCTGATTGGCTCAGAATATTCGTGATATATTACAATACACAATAATTGCGAATATTCGAGAAATGCGGAATGGAGCACTCTGATTGGCTCAGAATATTCGTGATATATTACAATACACAATAATTGCGAATATTCGGCAAATGCGGAAGGAGCACTCTGATTGGCTCAGAATATTCGTGATATATTACAATACAAAATAATTGCGAATATTCGAGAAATGCGGAAGGAGCACTCTGATTGGCTCAGAATATTCGTGATATATTACAATACAAAATAATTTCGAAATTTCGAGAAATGCGGAATGGAGTACTCTGATTGGCTCAGAATATTCGTGATATATTACAATATAAAATAATCGCGCGATATCGCTATTTGCCGAATAATCGCATTGCGATTTTTCGGCAATATAAAATGAGCGCTGCAGCTACTCGGCCCAAGGTCTCTAATCATACCAGCAATGCTTTTAGACGTCGATGGGGATCTCTAGGATGTGATCTGTTCCAAAAAAAAAATTAAAACATTCGAATATTCGAAATAGCGAATATTCGCCGCGATATTCGCGATATTCGCGAATACTCGAATATGCAATATTCGTAGCGAATATTCGCAATTCGAATATTCGTGAGCAACACTAGTCATGTTGCGTGATGGTAGAATTCGCGAAATTGGAGGAGAAGGTTTCAAAGGTCAGTAGGTTACCCCTCTCAAAGAAAGATTCAGCTCTGCATTGGGTAAAAGGAAGAAAATAGGAAGATACGGTAGATTGAGATCTCTGAAAAATTTTGAGATTATGGTCAATAGGGGTAAGGGGTCCATATACGGTGGATAAATTAAAAGTTTTGCACAAGTGCCTAAAAATTTTGAGGGAGGTACCTGTAATGGGGTGAGAGCTAGTTTTCGGTGGGATCTTAGAAGTGTTAACCCATGGGAGACATTTTAGAGGAATAGGAGTGGAGGATAAATACCCATGGCCCCCTTTTGGGGAGGAGCTCCTCTTGTACCTTGCCCACACTACTTATGCTGTTGCGGCAAGGGGAATCTCTCGACGGCAACACGTGACAACATCACGCCCCTGTTGGCGTGGCTACACTGCGTGCCATTGCCTTTAGAGAAGCATCATAGGCTTGGCATCTGCTGCATAATTAGCAGCTGTTGGTATCAGGCTTCCAGCACTCCTATCACTGGGGCTTGGCACCCCCAGAGAGAGTACTGTAAAGACAGCTTTCACACACTTACCTGTTAAAAGGTAAACAACATTCACCCCTTTCTTTTGACTTTATTAATGCAGATGAACAACACTCAAAAAATCCAAAGTGTTTCGGCCATCAGGCCTTAATCAGAAATCATGGCTTTTTTGCACGGATTGTACTCAGAGGTTTGCAGAGACTTCCCAGGCTGAGTGCCATCTTTTTTAGGCTGACCGGGCATTACACAGGAGGTAGCAGCTTGGATGCACCTGTTCCACACACAAAATGCACACCAAGCCCAAGAGCCAGGGTCTTAAAAAAACCTAATGCCAGACCCAAGATGGTGACCACAGTCACATGGGCCACCAGTACCCAATTAGGTAGCTGCCCCAGTGATCCAGGAAACCATAAAGGAATCAGTTTCTCTTCACTTTCTCTCCCACCTGCAGTGGAGAAAGCAGACTGCACCTGCTTACCCCACTGTAGCAAGTTACATTTGTCCTTACAGATTATATATCGCTCAAATCGTCCGCTCCTCCCAGGACCTCCTGCTCTCTAGCTCCCTTGTTACCTCCTCCCATACTCACCTTCAGGACTTCTCCTGAGCCTCTCCCTTTCTCTGCCCCAGTATGTCCGATCAGCTCCTACCCTGTCCACCTTTAGGAGATCCCTGAAAACTCATTTATTCAGGGAAGCCTATCCCACACCCACCTAACAACTATCCCAGAGCCACCCCCATCAAATCATTTTCTGCAGCTATTACCTTTTATACCACCACCCCCTCCCTTTAGAATGTAAGCTCTACGAGCTGGGCCCTCCTGTACCTTCTGTATTGAACTGTACTGTAATTGTGCTTGCCCCCTTCTATATTGTAAAGTTCTGTGTAAACTGTTGGCGCTATATAAATAGTGAATAATAATAATATTAATAATATCCTGGACCCTTCCCAGTCATTAGTCAAGCATGTTATCCATCCCACTATATTGATTCCTGATTGACAGAGCACCCTTCTCTACATGGTGGGGGAAGGGCATTAATCAACATCACCAGGATGTGATGTACCAACAGGGCCGCTGATATGGGGGGACCACCAGTCCTCCTGTAGGGGGCCCGGGCAAACAGGGGGGCCCAAACACCAGAGGGAAGAAGGTGCAATTACAGGATGCCCTGTGTGGCTCTCAGCAGCAGCTGAAAACCGACTTTTAGCTATTGCAGGGAGAGACACAGACACAACTGGTGGCTTCCTTGTCCTGTTAAAAAAAAAAAAAAAAATAACCCTGTATTGTTTTAATCCCTTGTAAAAAAAGAAGAAAATTGTATAAAAATAATTTGTAAACATTTTAAAATAAAATAATTTATTTCTTTTTTAAAATAAATGATAAAATGTTTTTGTTCAACATTTTTGAAAACTATTTAAAAAGGGCTAATTCGCATAGCTTCTTTTTTATGTTTGTGTCCGCTAAGAATGATTTTAGTATATTTATTGGGAAAATGTTTTTTTTTATATATATATATTTGAGGGGGGGCCTGCCAGGTAGGCTGTACGGGGCCCTGTGATTTCTAACAGCAGCCCTGTGTACGAAGTCTTTGTTGCGTTGGTTAGACTGCCTGAAGGTGCCTGTAAACCCGGTGTTCTGATGAGAAATGCCGCCTGACAAATAATCCCTGCCTGGTACTGCGCATACGCAGCGCTTGCACAGTATGGAGCTGCCAAAAGCCTCTGAACATGGGAATTGACAATCAGCTGTAGACGGCGCCTGCAAACAATAGCAGACATTGTGCCACACGCTCCTGATGCTCGTGCAAGTCTGCAATAGACATGTGCAATTTTTTTCGTTACGAATACGTTTTCCGTCATTATTCGTTATTTTCGTTGATTCGTTAACCTACGAATAAACGAATGGTTTAGCGCAAATAATAACGAATAACGATAATTCCAAAAATAACGAATATGGAAAACTACGAAGATACGAAACTACTAAATGTAAAAGAACAACACAACGAAAGAAAAAAGAAACGAAAACATAGAAATAACGAAAACACCGAACACAAAAAAAAAAATCATAATTACGAAAAATAAACGAAAATGCAAACTTACTAATATTTGAAGAACGAAAAGAAAACAACCGAAATGCCGAACAAAGAATAAAAAACGATAAGCAAAACTAATGAAAAATAAATTATGAATCTTCGGAAAACGGAAATGAAATAATGTAAATTCACTTTCATTAGTACTGTGACCAATAGCCACTCAGCGCTGTCCCTTCCCCTGAAGAGCTTCTTTCTTATGTGGCTCCTTGACCTTGTGTCTTTATCTGTGTTAGTCAATCGCAGTAAATTACGATGTTTTACAAAATTACGACGAGTAGTGTGTCGAATAAACGTAAAATGTATTTTAACAGAATTACGAATGCAATAAAATCTACAAAAGAACGTTGTTATAATCAAATGAAATTAGACACGAAAATACGAATGATCATAAAGCAACGAAGATTTATTTCTTACGAAAATACAAACGCGGCATTATGGAAAATATAATGTAAATACGAATATCAAAACAACGAAAAATAAACCAACGTAAAAACGAATAAACGAATAAATTCATTGTAAAAATACGAACGAGGCAGAATACAACATTTAACGAAAATACTAATCTCGAATCAACGAAAAATAAACTAACATAAAAAAACGGAAAAAAAAGTGTTACGAAAATACTAAAGAGTACGAATACGATAACTAACGTCTTACGAAATTACGACTCATTAGGAATCACGATAAACGAACAGAAACGAAACAGAAATAAACGAAAATTTTTGTTGTGCACATGTCTAGTCTGCAAGGGGTGGATTTCTTCATGATGAAGGGGGCGTATTTTGTAATGATGGGCAGTGCTGTTAAGATGAAGGTGGAATTTTTCACAAAACTCAAACGCATCAGCCAAGTGAAGGTCGGGTTTTTCAATGTTGATGGGCGGGTTTGCAGGGCCTATTTAGCTAGGTAACACAATAGCACTGGCCATCATTACAAAATATGCCCCCTTCTGTAGGCATCCGGCCCTCACACGCGCCCATCATGAAAAGAAAACGCCCCCTAGCAGACTTGCATGAGCATCGGGAGCGTGTGGCACAATGTCGGCTATTGTGCGCAGGCGCCGTCTACAGCTGATCGTAGATTCCAATGTTCGAAGGCTTTCGGCATGCGCAGTACCCGGTGGGCGTTATTAGACAGGGGGCATTTCTCGACAGGACACCGGGACAGCAAACATAATTTGGATGTTTTCAGGCAGAACCCCCTTGAGACTTGAGAAAACCTTTGTGTCTATGGAAAGGGGAGCTGAATGATAGAGTAGACTGCTCCCACCTGGGATTAGCCATGTTGGAAAAGTAGTGATTGGATGTGAATGTGGTATTAGCAAAGGTTAGCTGGGGTTCTTTACAGCTGTCATGGAAATGAGACATTCGCTTAAATCAGCCTGAAAGGGCAGGTGAAAAGATAGTCATCTTATATCTATGGCCAACTCGAAAACATAACCCTGTTGGAAGAACTCTCCATTATAAGACCACCTCTGGTGGATGAATTATGTGCACGGCTCCCTTATCTCCTATTACGGTGTAGGCACAGTCTTCCCTAGGTGTGCTTTTATTACGCTTTTCTTTTTTTTTCTTGAAAGTATTATCTCTGAACGATGACACAGAAGCTGCCGTGTTTGCTATTTATTTTCCAACCATTATCAGCTTATGATGATCTGCAAATATCCATGAATAGGAACTCTCACCTTTCATAATCTGCCATTATATCAGACAGTCCAAGGGTGCCAGGTGACCTCAGAAGACCGTGCCAGCTTCATACTGTAGGAGATGAGTAATATTCAGACTGCAGAGGAAGGAGGTAAAAAAGATGATGAGACAGTGACAGGGATTAGATAACAGCATATTGAGTATTACATGAATATATTCAGCTGTCAAAGTCTTGTTCTTGCCATTATCTACAGATATTAAAATGTATCGAAACCCTGACAAAAATGTCTTAATGTTCCTTGTATTAGTTCATTTATTGGAGCACTTTTCTGTCTCTAGGTCTGCAGTAGTTTTACTTCTACAGGACGGCTGCGCAGGATCACGTATATATATATATATATATATATATAATGCTCCGGTTCTGGGTATGGGTGCAAGTGCACGCCGCCATTGGCTCACTCTCACTGTGATTCTACACAGCAGGAGCCGATCAGCAGTTCCCACGAGCTCGATATCTGCCGGCACCCGCTGATCGCTTGGCACACAGGCAGAAAACACAGAAGATTGTCATTTACATTGTCAGTAAAGAAGGCATTGATCCATGCTTTCCCCTCCATGCCTTCCCCAAGTTAAACTTACTCCCACTAGACATGTGCGGTTCATTTCGACCAAATTTTCGTTATTCGGGTGTATACGAATTTCTGAATTAGAATAGTACCGAATTTAAACTAATCCAAAATAACAAAATTCAATTGAATTTGAATCGTTGAATAGTTTTTGAATACTTTTCAAATTAAAACACCAGATAGGCACACAGTTAACCCTGCTGAGCCAGCCACATTTCGATCCATCCATGGTCAGCTTAACACTACAGATTAAGAACATTCGACCAGAAGAGGAAATAATATTAGGAAACTTCAGCTACGTGTATGGAGATTCCTGTTGTGACAAACCCAACTGGGACAGGGGCTTTTGGAAGGGACTGCAGGGTAGCCTCTTGCTTACTGACTACAGGCCCTGGCTTTTGAGGGGGCTCTATTCTTGGGAAGGGGTGTGCCTTGGGGACTTTTGGGGTGGTTTTACTTTCGATTTGGGTCCCTGAAACACAAAGACTCTGAGGGCAACATTTGGGGCCTCTATGCCCAGACCAGCAATTGACCGCTTCAACTGCCCACCCCCCTTTAGACTCAGAGCAGATCTTAACATAATCAGCTCAAAGCAACCTGACGCTAGGGTCTCCTGCTATAATCTGTTTACTAAAGTGTCTTTCTGTCATGGTATCATTTCCCCAATGTGTGCCTCCTAGGTGTGAATCCCCATTGTTAATTAAGTCACCTATTTTTTCTGGCTGCCTGATAATCCTCTTGGAGATGTGACTAGCATTGTGCCCACTTTACCTTGATACCAAACCATTGTGGGGTGTTTATGTTTTTGTCAACTGTTTATTAGATGTACTGTTTGATGTACTGATAATATTACTGTTTGCAATCTGCATTGTTTAGGATAATGTGATCAAGCTCTTATCTGATTTTGTGTGGTAAATATTTTGAGTGAATTTACAATAACGTCAGTTTCAGTCTGCACCTAAGCTAGTATCATGTAATTCTTTGGGTGCAATGCTCAAATATAATACCTGGTTCCAGAGTGGATGAAGCTGTATATTGGCGGAAGCACCCAGGTGGGAGGGGGAGCAGTCTGTCACATAGTGTAATGAATCAGTGGTGGCAGGTGAGACTTGTAGCTGCAAATTGTGACCATGTAACATGGGTAAAGCTTGAAATAGGGTCAAAAAGATGGACTTCTCTCTTTAACCCCCATTGCTATCATTTCACCTGAGGAAATTTCAAGCTTGCATTTTGAAACAATCTACAGAGAGAGACTGAGACTCCCATTATGGTTGCAGCAGGTGGGCGGAGCTGAGATTCTTGGTTCAAAGCTTTCTACTGAAATTAGTTAGAATTACATCTGGCAGCAACTGCTGAAAGTAGCCTTGCCTATTTATCGCCTTATTGGTATTCTGATAAAATGTGAATGCATTTAATTCTGTTTGTACGGGTTCTATTTTTGTACATTGTTTATAATGACACGCTCCCATTTCCAGTTCTCATTTCACAAAACATAAGCCCCGGCACCCAAAGGAGTGAGGAGGCAGACAAACAATTTACCGTTAATGGCCAACGAAGCCGCTGCTATTTTGTTGAGGGAAAATGGAACTTTTGTATTCGCAGGTCTTTTGAAAAGAAGGCTGAGAATGTGAATTGTTGGTAACAAACAAAATATATGACATAGAACAGCGAGCTATAATTAGCAGAGAGCTCGGGAGATTGTGAGCTCCATAATGAGCTTGAGTGTGTTGTTTATGAAGGGCTCCAGATTAAATAGTGGTTGTCTGTGTTCAAGGCACGTTGTTGAATACAGTTATATAATGTGCACCTGTACTTCCAATGAACCTTTCTATTCCCTGTCAGATGTTTTAAATGCATTTAAAGGGGTTGTAAAGGTACAATTTGTTTTCTCCTAAATAGCTTCCTTTACCTTAATGCAGTCCTCGTTCACTTACCTCATCCTTCCATTTTGCTTTTAAATGCCCTTATTTCTTCTGAGAAATCCTCACTTCCTGTTCTTCTGTCTGTAACTCCACACAGTAATGTGAGGCTTTCTTCCTGGTGTGGAGTGTCGTGATCGTCCCCTCCCTTGGACTACAGGAGAGTCAGGACGCTCTCTACGTTGCAGATAGAGAAAGGAGCTGTGTGTTAGTGGGTGTCCTGACTCTCCCGTAGTCCAAGGGAGGGGGCGAACATGACACTCCACACCAGGAAGAAAGCCTTGCATTACTGTGTGTAGTTACAGACAGAAGAACAGGAAGTGAGAATTTTTCAGAAGAAATAATGACATTTAAAAGCAAAATCAAAGGATGAGGTAAGTGAAGGAGGACTGCACTAAACATTGTTTTCCTCGATGAGTTCCTTGTCAGGTTTGTCGAGAATCTTGTCAAGCTTTCTTTGCGTACACTGTCAAGACGTACGGCGGCATTATAAAGGGGAAGTTCGATTCCACTGGCGCCACCCTTGGGGCTGCTTTTACTAATCTCATGTTACCGCGTGTTAGTAAAAGTTTGGTGAGAGACGATTCCCACTTTTCAGTCGGTTACAGCATGATGAATGAGCTATCTCCAGTACGAGCGCTACTTTTACAGAAGGTGCGCTCCCGTCTCATACTTTATTCTGAGCATGCGCGGGTTTCTAAGCATACACACAAACGTGATTCTCGTCGTAAACCAGCCCGATGAGGAAATTGAGACTCCCGATGAGAAAAAAGAGAACTTGTTCTCTTTTTTTCTCGTCGAGATCCACGACAGTTTTCTCGATGAAAAACATACACAACCGTTTTCCTTGGCAAAAAAGCTCTGCCACGAGTTTCTTGATGGATTCTGTTGAGGAAAACTGTTGTGTGTACGAGGCCATAGACTTTAATGGAGTTTGTGGTTCGGGGCAAAACTTTTCCCCTGGTTGGGAGTTCTGCTGCAAACCAAGCAGGAGGATGTTCTGCCCATCTCTACACTGGAGTAGTTTGGAGTTATATGTTGTAGGAGGTAAATGTGAGCGCGGCGCCCCCATAAAGCCTATTTATTTAGCTTTCGTAAATTAACCCTAATATCTTTTAATCAGTTTTTCCAACCAAAAGAGGTTTGAGTTCTCTCTGCCTCCAGGGGCTTGCTAGTGTCATTATACCTTTGTAGCTGTTTTCTATTTGCAGAGGGTATATTGTGGTAATAATGGTGTGAGTTGCTCAGGCTGGCTGCACATTATTAGATATCCTTTGTCAATACCCTTTTCCCAGTATGTTGTGTGGCCTTTCTCATGAGTGCTTTATGTTCGGATGTGAGATTGATCGTACACAGCTTCCTGGCTCAGGATATGGGGATCTTGGGAATAGGAGCTCTTTCTTGCAAGCTTTGTTCCGACTTGTTATTTTTCCTATATGTCACCAGACACAGATACTGAGGGGAATGAAATTGAAACAATGGGATCCCAGTGGGGAGGGACGCACTCCCTGGCATTATGCACAGCCAGCAAGCCACAGCATGTAAGATAGTTCTGAGCCGGCGCTAGGCTCATTCAAGACCGGCCATTTATTTTTCTTCGGCTGTCCTTCCCATGAGATTCATTATTGTTGGTAACATGGTTACCTGCCCGTGATACTCTCTGTACATACTAGACATGTGCATTAGTTTGCGTTAGAATGCATTTTCGTCCGAAAATCTGTTTTTTTCATCATCGTTTTAACAAATGATAACTAAAGTGCAAGAAACGAAAACCGAAAGATCCGACATAAAAAATGCTTTATTGCGGAAGAGGGGTTGAGTCGGTGTGAAGCGGCGGCGTGCAGACAGATCAGGGGAGAGGGCGTAGAACTGTTTGACTTTTAACTACAGGGGCTCATCTTGCCGTCATCATGAACGCCATGTTACTTACACCTTTGTGGTGCCTACTTGCAATATCCCTGCTACCCACAGATTTTTGTAAAGAAGGCAGCAAAAAGTTACAAATCCGGGTGAAGAAAAGAGTGGAAAATTGCCCCATTAAATCTCGTAAAGGGGACACCTTCAACATGCATTACACAGGGAAGCTGGAAGATGGCACAGAGTTTGATAGCAGCATACCCAGGGATCAACCTTTCACTTTCACTCTAGGCGCTGGACAGGTCATCAAGGGCTGGGACCAAGTGCTAGGAATGTGTGAGGGGGAGAAAAGGAAGCTGGTTATTCCTCCAGAGCTGGGATATGGAGATAAAGGTGCACCACCCAAAATACCAGGAGAAGCCACTCTTATATTTGAGGTGGAGCTGTTGCGCATTGAAAGACGAACGGATTTGTAATTGGGGAGCCGGTGGGTTGTCTCATTCCTTTGTACGGGGTCCTGTTTGCGCTGGAAGGCAGCGTCTCACACAGTGCTGAATAAAAACACAGACACACAAAAAAAAAATGCTTTATTTTTGTTTTCGTTGCAGTAAAAATTTGATATAGAGAGATTCAACATTATAGGGAAAAGATTCGACAGTATAGAGAAAAGATTCGACATTATAGAGAAAAGATTTGACACTATAGTGAAAAGATTCGACACTATAGAAATAATAGATTCGACATTACAGAGAATAGATTTCAATTTATGAGAAAATAGATTCGACATTATAGAGAATAGATTCAACATTATTACTAGTCATACAACATTAGAATTCTTGTAGGCGGAATATTCGAACGGAAATGTACGATTCAACGGAAAGATTCGACGTTCCGTCGAATATTCTTTTGACCATTCGACAGAAACCAAGTATTATTGGATTTTCGGACGAAAGCTATTTCTCAACGGAAAACGAAATAAATCAAAACGATTTTCGGGAGTAACTAAATACATTTATTTTCCAAACGAAAAAACGAAACAAAATATTCCAGTCTGCACATGTGTAACATACACTATGGGCCAGATTCACGTACATCCCGCGCCGGCGTAGCGTAAGCCATTTACACTACGCCACCGCAACTTACTAGAGCAAGTGCCGTATTCTCAAAGCACTTGCTCCGTAACTTGCGGCGGCGTAGTGTAAATGGCCCGGCGTATCCCCGCGTAAATCGAAGGGGGCGGCTTGTATTTAAATTAAGCACGCCCCCGCGCCGAACGAACAGCGCATGCGCCGTTCGAAAAAAAAAACAGTGTGCATGCTCCAACTCACGTCGGAAAACGTCAATGAAACCGACGTGAAAACGGCGTGATCGTCACTTACGCAATGCCCTATTCGCCAACGACTTACGTAAACGACGTAAACAACGGAAAAAGACGACGCTGTCCCGACGCCATACTTAACATGGCATACGACGGACCTTCGTAAACTTACCCCTCATATAGCAGGGGTAAGTTTACGCATACGGGGGTAGATTCATGTACAGATCCGACGGTGTATCTACTGATACACCGTCGGATCTGTGAGATCCGACCCTCGGATCTATGCGGCTGATTCCTCGAATCAGGTTCCGCATAGATCTCCCTTAGAGCCGACTGGTGTAAGTGAGTTACACTGTCGGTTCTTAGGCTGCATTCTCCCGCCGTCCGCTAGGTGGCGCTTCTTTTTTTCTACGCGACGAATATGCAAATGAGGAGAACCGCCGATTCAGAACCGAACGCCCGGCCGTCGCTTTTTTTTTACGTCGTTTGCGTTCGTCTTTTTCCGGCGGATCATTACCCCTGCTATATGCGGGGTAAGTGCGGCGGATCCTATGTTAAGTATGGCCGTCGTTCCCGCGTCGAGTTTTGAATTTTTTACGTCGTTTACGTAAGTCGTCCGGGAATACGGCCATACGTTAATTGCGTTAACATCGAAAACAATGACGTCCTTGCGACGTCATTTAAAGCAATGCACGTCGGGAAATTTTGCCGGCGACGCATGCGCAGTACGATCGGCGCGGGGACGCGCGTGATTTAAATAGTAAAATCCCCCTAGCCGCGGAATTTGCATTCCGCCGGGGGATTTACGATCCGCCAGGGCTAATTACGAGGCAAGTGCTTTCTGAATACAGCACTTGCCTCAAAAACTGGCGCAGGCGGATCGTAAACAAGATAGATCACGCGGATCAAAAGATCCGCTGATCTACATGAATCTACCCCACGGAAATGACGTAAACGACGACGAGGCAGTGTAAAAACGTTCGGGAATCGGCGTATCTTTCTCATTTGCATAAGCAAATGAGAAATCGACGTAAACGCCACCTAGCGGCCGCCGTAACATTACATTTAAGATCCGACGGTGTAAGTGACTTACGCCAGTCGGATCTTAGCGTAAATGCGGCGTATCATGTTTTCAGGATAGAAAACAATTATACGCAGGCGGGAAAATTCGAATTACGCCGGTGTATCTGTAGATACACCGGCGTAATTCTTTTGAGAATCTGGCCCTATATTGTCAAAAGTATTGGGACACCTGTCTTTACACGCACATAAACTTTAATGTCACCCCAGTCTTAGTCTGTCTGTGGAGTTCAGTATTGAGTTGGCCCACCCTTTGCAGCTACAACAGCCTCAACTCTTCTGGGAAGGCCATAACAAGGTTTAGGAGTGTGTTTATGGGAATTAGGGTGACCACATTTCCAAACTACCATTCAGGGACACCCCCCTTCCCAAAAATCAGCTTGTGTTGTAACGAATCACAGCACAGTGATTGGACACAAGAGGCGGGATTTATGATTTCTTCAATCACAAGCAGGGGGCGGGATTGTGCTCCTCCAGGCATTCCTGGCCAGGACAAGTACTGTCAATGAGTAAAGCGGTGACGTGGCGGCCTTTTTTGGGGGCATCAGATTGGCGGTGGCTGTGTTTGATCATTCTTCCAGAAGCGCATTTGTAAAGTCAGGTACTGATATTGGCCGAGAAGGCCTGGCTCCCAGTCTGCGCTCTAATTTATCCCAAAGGCATTCTATCGGGGTGAGGTCAGGACTCTGTACAGGCCAGTCAACTTCCTCCACTCCAAACTCGCTCATCCATGTCTTTATGGACTTTGCTTTGTGCACTGGTTCAAATCATTTGGTGAAGGGGATTATGGTGTGGGGTTGTTTTTTTTAGGGGTTGGGCTTAGCCCCTTAGTTCCAGTGAAGGGAACCCTTAAGGTGTCAGCATACCAAGACATTTTGGACAACTTCATGCTCCCAACTTTGTGGGAACAGTTTGGGGATGGCCCCTTTGTGTTCCAACATGAAGTGTAATTTTTACAGTTATCAGTAAATTTTTATAGCACTGATCGCTGTATCAATGACAATGGTCCCAATATGGCACACCAGTGCACAAAGCAAGGTCCATGGATCGCTTGATTTTCCTGTCAATATAGTCAGTGTTGATGAAGAAATCCCTCATATTGCATTCTGACTAAGGGAGGTTTCCCCGCTGTTAAAATACAGTGATCATTGCTGGCGGCTATAGCAGACAGACTAGTTGTTCCGAAGTAGATCAACTTCAGTACAACCAGCCTGCTCATATGGATCGGAATCTGTCCGGTTCCTGCTGACCTGGCTAGATTTCAAACCTGGCCAGCCTTAGTAAAGGTGGTAAAGTTCTGTTGATTTCTATCATCCAATCATGTTCAACCAAAAAAAAATAACTCTTATTCTCTTGGTCTGCACAGTATCCTGTCTGCATCTTTTTATTTTTTGTTTGGAAGCGCGTCCCTAGTAAAAAGCCGCTGTGATTGGCTCTTTACTCTAAATCTGTGATCACAGATCTCTTGCGATGCGCACCGCACGGGGCACGCGAGAAGTGCGATCATGGGATGACGTCCTGGAAAAGCGCGACCGGGCTGTAGCCATCATACGGCTATTGCACAGTCGTGAAGAGGTTAAAAAGACATTGAGACTATGCTGCACTCTTAGTATATGTGGTAAAGCTTCACTTTGTAAACAATACCCAATCAGATGCAAGAAAACATATATTATCTATATGTTCAACCTCAATATACAAATAGTGACTCAGATGCCCCCACGAAGGGTAGGGCTAAAAACTCAATTACCAGAAGGCTGTAGTACAAACATTACAGCCCCCCTCACCATTAGTAAGAGTCCTGTAGATGTAAATGCAAAAACTTGTAAAGATAGGTGGATGGTAGGGTTACTGCTCCAGAGTGTGAGAGACGTCCTGGGGATGTTGTTGAATCTGCGCAAAGGCAGAGACATAAATTTACGTCCATCTGCCTTAACGTGCCCTTCCGTGGACATATATCTACATGCGGCGGTCGGGAAGTGGTTAAAATGAAGTTTGAAAAACTTTGTTTTGTTTCATGAGATAAAATAACGTTTCTTTTCATCACAAAAAGTGATCGTGTGTACGTGGCATAAGACTTAAATTGCTCCTATAAGAACGATTCCATAGTACAGAACGGAGCGTGACTTGTCAGGCAGGCTAAGTCGCCTGATGAGTCGCCCCTGTATGAACCGGCTCTCAATATCACCAAAAGAACGCTCTATCTGTCTGAAAAAATAACAGATAATAATGTCATATGGGTACAGTCAGGCCCGGATTTCCCACAAGGCCACCAAGGCCGGGCCTCAGGTCGACAGGGTGCAGAGGGGCGGCATTATTATTTTTTTATAAAATTAAATAAATAAGAAATAATAATTCAATTATTAAAATAAAAAAGTAATTAAAAAGTAAAGAATAAGAAAAATGCTATTAAAAATAATAAGAAAATTATCCAAAAAAAAGTAAACAACAAGCTACAAAAGAAAAAAAGTAAAAAGAAAAAAGAAAAATAATATTTGAACTAACCGTGACATCACTGCCATCCGGTTGCCATTCTCCGTTGATTTGGGGGGGGGGGGGTGGTTCGGTTGGCGGGGATGGCGTGCATTGTGCGGAACCTGGCCTCGGGGCGGCTGGGAGGGCAAATCCGGAACTGGGTACAGTGTAGCATGACTGCACAATTGTCATTCAAGGTACAACAACACTGAAAGGTGAAAATTGGCCTGGGCAGGAAGGGGGTGAAAGTGCCCGGTAGGCAAGTGGTTATGTTATTTTGTATGTACATAGCAAAGGTACAATTTCAGAATACAAATTGCAATAATTCATTCCTCTGGAGGAGAGTGTTTATTGATCGTCTCGGTAAAACGAACATTACATAAAATAGCAGTGATTTTAATATGCACAATGTAAGTATCACGCAGGTAAGTGTTGTTAGGCCGAAATGTCAACAAGGTTAGAGAAATGCGGGCGCACGGACGTCCGGAATATGCGCTGCGGGCTCTGTTATTATAATACAGGGTGACAAAGTAATTTTCGCATAAGATTTAAAAAATGGAAAAATGTAATTGCAGAGGCTCTATGAAAACACAGACAAGCTGCAGGTCAATTACATAGAAGAACCTCGTTCCAAAGACAAACCTCACTACAACACGGCACATTATCCCGCCTGCTTGTTAAATGACTGGATCTGGAGCTGCCGGCTTAATGCTTTTTATAAACTTTTTATTTTTTTCTCTCTCTCTTTTTTTTTTTTTTTTAAGGCAATTACTGATTGTGGACAATTCAGGCTCGGGTTATGTATTCTGTTATTTCTCCCTCTCTTGTCTTCATCTCTTATCTAAGAAATCGTTTTTCTCATTCAAATACAAAAATGTCACAAATGCCCAATGTGATATATAGAGACGCCTAGGATTCTAGTGTGATCATAATGATGCACAGCAATTCTCACAAGTGTTTATTGTCTGCCGCGATGGAAGGAGTGTAGCCATGAAGGTGAATATAAAGGTGAGAGCTTAACCCCTTCAATACCGGGCTTTTATACCCACCTCCATACCGGGTCTATTCTGGCACTCCTCTCCTACATCCAGTATTGCTCATCTTACTTTAAAAAGGTAATTAGTTACAGTTACAAATTACTTCACCGAAAAAGTAATTGCGTTAGTGACTCAGTTACTACATTGAAAAAGTAATTAGTTACTCAGCAAAGTAACTGATTCTTTTTTTTAATATTCTACAATGCTTTGTTGAGAAGCAGATGACGGGCGCTTGCCAGGAAGCAGTGAGTTAATACTCCAAGACAAAAGAATGCCAGATCCTTGAGAGAAGAAAACCGGAAACAAATGGTGATCTCGTGTATATCCCAGCCTAGATGCATCCGTCCCACCATGTATATCCCAGCCTAGGTGCATCTGTCCCACCATGTATGTGCAGCTAATAGGACTTAAAACCCTTATCCATCTGCTACATATTACATCCAAATTATAAGCTGGATTAAAATGTATGTTTATAATATACATTCCCTTGACGTTTACAGAGTCTGTAATTTAAAATTTTATATTAGGCTTTATTAGAATTTTCTATAGTTTATTGTTTATTATTTTATATATCTTGTATAAGCTTTATTGGATGCAAGGGATCTGGAATGGGGATGTCAGATTTTTGATTGTTGTCTGATGAGGAGATGAAATCACTGACCAAAAATAACCTGCTGATCATTGGTCTGTATAGGTGTCCTGCACTTACCATGTGAACAGATTCCCCTACTGACCTGGCTCCCGTCCTTCCCCCCACAGCACTGCCAGCTTCCCCCCTCTCCCACCGATTGTTGCTGTGGATGTTTTAGAATGAGTGGGGGAAGGGGCCAATTTTTTTGTGCGTGTACTTGAGAGTGGAGCCGGACTGCAGGAATTTGGGAGTAGGCAGACCTCCCCCAGAGGCAATCTGCCATCTTTCTCCATGCCCCCGGGTGGCAATGGCGGGTGTGAGGGGGTCCTCCCACACAGCCCGCACTACCTGCTCAGCTTTGAAGCCCAACGGGGCAGAGGGACTCCCCTATGAGTGAGTGAGAGGATCTAGCCCGCTTAGCCAGCCCTGTTAGTCCTTCGCCTCTCTTTTTTTTAGAGACCGCGTGGCCAAAGTGCGTGCTTGTTAACCCAATTTTGAGTGCGTGTAAGTGTGGTGGTTTTTGTGGGAAGGGGGGTGGGCGTACTAAGGGCAGGCTTACCTCGCATAGCACACCCACCGGGAGCCGGGCTGAGACCACCAAACTCAATTCACATGCAGCCGAGATCGGGTTCCGAACCCTTAGCTGCAGAGGTGAACGGCTTGTCAGCGCAGTGCCAATCGCGTTGAGCCACCGCAGCTCCCACCCTTTCTGAATGAATTTGGTAGAGTGTGTTTGAACTTTGGGGTGCACACCCTAATGTCAAAAGCTGCGCACACCTATGGGGCCAGGTCCTTTACCTGCATAATGGTCCGGGTCTTAAGTGGTTGAAGGTGGGGGTGGATTATTTTTTATACCCACTGTACGTAGTGAAAGAATTTTTTTCTGATTTAATACAAATTAAATGGGTTGTTTAGGATTGTCCTCATATTATAAAGGTTTGGTAAGTCCACAGAGATTGTAAAGTGTATAGCCATCTATAAAGGCTGGTTCACACATGAAATTTGGGGCATTAAAACCTTGTGGTCGAGCCGCACTTTTCAACCGCTTCCAGAGACCTTCTCACCGCCTGTCATTTTCTCTCCGAAGAGCGATCTGAATGCAGATCGCTCTTCCAAGACACCGCACCTTTGAGCTGGATGACGTCGGTGACAAGTTAAGGCTAACTAGGTCCTATACTACTTTCGGGTGTTAAGCCGCGCCATTAGTAACAGACGTCAACTCCACTTTCTCTTTCTTTTCTTTGTGCGAGACGATCTCTTCTCTTCCGTGTTATTAATGCCTCAGCATGTGATGGGAAAATCAATGCTATCTGTGAAGGCAAAGCAGAATAAAAGGTAAATGATGTGGGAGTGATAGGAAGATGAATAATTCATCGGCGGCAATGTACCGTATTGAGGTCCATCAAGCAGGACTCCGCCGATCATACTCATCAGCCATAAAAAAAAGGAAAGAAAAGGAGAACTTCTTAAATTCTTCGGCATCAGCTCATTGCATTCCTGCTGGGGTGGCAGAATCGATCATTTGCAATGAATAAAATGTCATTCGGTGATGCTTCTGAAAGAGTTACACCGCCTGGCGTAACGCAAGCAGGAAGCCAAGAATTCATTCAGGCGCCAGACTGGGAGGACGGCATGGGGAGGAAATTTCCTGCAGACGACGCCATTAAAGTGTTACCTGTCAGCCGTGCACGCTAGAAGCCGGGATTTTCTTACCCAACATATTTAGACAGTCAATTCGCTAACAACAAATCGCGGAGCTAAACTCCGACAAACAGCTTTATATACACAGAGATAATATAGATAGAAAGGGGTTTTACCTGCCAGAGGATTTGTATTTCAGTCCATCCAGTACTGGGATTTACACAGCTCTGCCACACAGCACAGGCAAGGGAGGAGATCTTCTTCTTAATGTGGCACTAAACTCCAGATTAACCACTTAACCACTTAAACCGGATCTCCACCCTAAAGTGAAGATCCGCTGATCGGAACCCTCCCCCCCACTGCTCACTTATGCGTTTGCGTCTGCACGAGAGCTCGTATTTTTTTTACCTTTCCACAAGGTTTAGGAGTGTGTCTATGGGAATGTTTGACCGTTCTTCCAGATGCACATTTGTGAGGTCAGGCACTGATGTTGGTTGAGAAGGCCTGGCTTACTGTGTGATGTGATCTCTCCTCAGCGGTGGTTGAAAATACCGCCGAGAGCAGAGATCACATCACTTCCCTCTTCCTGTGTTTACACAGGAGGAGAAAGTGACACTGCAGGGGGAGCGCGCGGATTGGCTGGGAGCGATCCGGAGGGGGCGGACAAAAACGAACCGCCGCCCCCTGATCCTGGATCGCTCCCAGAGCCACGGGAACCGCTGCATGTACCGGGGGGTCCCGATCCGCGTCTAGGAAGGGACGTACAGGTACGCCAATGTGCCTGTCCGTTCCCTTCTGCCGACGTATATGTACATGCGGCGGTCCGCAAGAAGTTAAGGATTACCTAACGCCATTATGCGTCAGCAGAATGGCACAGCTGGGCACAAGCTACTTGATTGTTCCATGCCCAGCCATGGGTCGCGACGCGGTCCGAAGCTCCGTGACCGCGGCCGTGGGACCCGTTGACCCGATCGCCGGAGAAGACCTGCGATCGGTCCCCGGAGCTGAAGAACGGGGAGAGCTGAGTGTAAACACACCTTCCCTGTTCTTCACTGTCACTGATTGTCTGTTCCCTGATATAGGGAAAGGCGATCAATGATGTCACGCGTCCAGCCCCGCCCCCCTACAGTTAGAAACACATATGAGGTCACACTTAACCCCTTCAGCGCCCCAGAGTGGTTAACTCCTAAACTGCAATTGTCATTTTCACAGTAAACAATGCATTTTTAAAGCACTTTTTGCTGTGAAAATGTGTCAAAATTGTCCGAAGTGTCCGCCATAATGTCGCAGTCACAAAAAAAAACGCTGATCGCCGCCATTAGTAGTAAAAAATAAATATTAAAAAAAATGCAGTAAAGCTATCCCCTATTTTGTAAACGCTATACATTTTGCGCAAACCAATCGTTTTTATTTTACGAAAAATAGGTAGAAGAATACGTATCGGCCTAAACTGAGGAAAAAATATATTTTTTATATATTTTTTGGGGGGATACTTATTATAGCAAAAGTAGAATACATTGCATTATTTTCAAAATTGTCGCTCTATTTTTGTTTATAATAAAAACCGCAGAGGTGATCAAATACCATCAAAAGAAAGCTCTATTTGTGGGAAAAAAAGGACATCAATTTTGTTTGGGAGTCACATCGCATGGCCGCGCAATTGTCAGTTAAAGAAACACAGTGCCGAATCGCAAAAAGGGGCCCGGTCCTTTACCTGCATATTGGTCCGGGTCTTAAGTGGTTAAGGACAGAGCCTCTTTCTGAGATTTGGTGTTTGCAAGTTAAAAACATTTTTTTTTTGCTCGAAAATGACTTAGAACCCCAAACATTATATATATTTTTTCTAACACCCTAGAAAAATAAAATGGCGGTCGTTGCAATACTTTTTGTCACACCGTATTTGCGCTGCGGTCTTAAAAGCGCACTTTTTTTTGGAAAAAATACACTTTTTTTGAATAAAAAAATAAGACAACAGTAAAGTTAGACCAATTTCTTTATATATTGTGAAAGATAATGTTACGCCGAGTAAATCGATACCCAACATGTCACGCTTATAAGTTGCGTCCGCTTGTGAAATAGCAACAAACTTTTACCCTTAAAAATCTCCAAAGGCAACATTTAAAACATTCTTTAGGTCGCATGCTTTGAGTTACAGAGGAGATCTAGTGCTAGAATTATTGCTCTCGCTCTAACGATCGTGGCGATACCTCACATGCGTGGTTTCAACACTGCTCACTTATTTTTTTTACCTTTCCACAAGTTTTAGGAGTGTGTCTATGGGAATGTTTGACCGTTCTTCCAGATGCACATTTGTGAGGTCAGGCACTGATGTTGGTTGAGAAGGCCTGGCTCGCAGTCTCTACTCTAATTCAGTCCAAAGGTGTTCTATTGGGTTGAGGTCAGGACTCTGTACAGGCCAGTCAAGTTCCTCCACCCCAAACTCACTTATCCATGTCTTTATGGACCTTGCTTTGTGCACTGGTCCAAATCATCTGGTGGAGGGGGATTATGGCGTGGGGTTGTTTTTCAGGGGTTGGGCTTGGCCCCTTAGTTCCAGTGAAGGGAACTCTTAAGGCGTCGGCATACCAAGATATTTTGTACATTTTCATGCTTCCAACTTTTTGGGAACAGTTTGGGGATGGCCCCTTCGTGTTCCAACATGACTGCACACCAGTGCAGTAAACAGTGTCTGCTGGTGGGTTTTTCCTTTGGGAGGCGGAACCAACACCCCCTCCAGCTGGCACTTACCCAAACAAGGTGGTGGGCTGTGGTGTCCTCCAGCACGGTCCGCTCGTGACGCTTTGGCCACAGGTCTCACGACCTGCCTCCTGATTGGTGGGGAGGAACTTTAGTGTGGAAATAGCAAAAATGTATTTGCTATGGTCACACAACAGGGTGTGTTTAGAGCGCAGGCTCTGTGCCCCGAGCCCTCCCTTTTTTTGAAGCCTATTAGAGTCTCTGGCTCGAATCACGTGCTTCAGAAAAACACCCACCCCACATTGGAATCCATAGTCCGGCGGCCTAATCTGTAGATCAGGGGACTGGACGCATGGATGGGGGAGTGGCGCCACTGGCACAAAGCATGGTCCCTAAAGACATGAATGAGCAAGTTTAGATTGACTTGACTGGCCTGCACAGTCCTGCTCCAATGTGCGGTGAAATCAGATGAAGTCATTTCAGTACATGAGAGGAGACAGTACAACTGTGCAAGACTGGAACTAAGACCGAAGTTCAGATTTAACTTACAGACACACAGCTCCCTCCCAGTAGTTCCAAACAAATTTAGAAAATCAATCGGCTTTCTCCAGACTCTGCTAAGGGCGGCCAGTTACTGGTACACAGAGGACGCATTTCAAGCGTCTGAAATCACTCATTGTTTTCACGCCGCTTAAAAGTTTACCTCTTTCTAACTGCTTCAATAATTCATTGTTAGCTCTGTAGCGATATTAATTAAACTCTCACTTCTCTAGTCCTTGGGAGGAATGTATATAGTGTACTGCAGATATCCGCAGGGCTGTGCTTCTGTGCTTTGATTGTGCTGAATACATCGAGGTATACCCAACCTCTCCACTACCTCCACTACTCCTCTCCACTACTCCTTCCCACTACTCCTTCCCACTACTCCTTCCCACTACTACTCCCCACTACTACTCCACACTACTCCTTCCCACTACTACTCCCCACTACTCCTTCCCACTACTCCTTCCCACTACTCCTTCCCACTACCCCCACTACTCCTCCCCACTACTACTCCCCACTACTACTCCCCACTACTCCACACTACTCTCCACTACTGTCATCCCTCTGTGTGCAGGGAATGGAGAACACCACACTGTTGGAGACACACCATACATCTTTCTTTATTTTTCTCTCTCTCTTTTTCTTTTGCTCTCGCTCTCTCGCTCTCTTTTGTTATTTATTTATTTCTCTCTCTCTCTTTCTTTTGTTCTTTCTCTCTCTCATTTTATCTCATTCTCTCTTTCAATCTCTCTCTATCTTTTGCTTTCTTTCTTTCTGTCTTTTTTTTCACAATATATTTTTTATTGAAAGGTTTGGAACGTATAATAGGTCAGCCCTCAAAATTTCCACTCGCCTACTAGCATTTGGCGAGTGGATTTAAGCTGGAAGCAAGTGATGACAAGGCTGCATGACCAATCTCCCTCCAATCAGTGCCTACACTTAGGCCTCGTACACACGAGCGGAGATGTCCGCTGAAAACGGTCCGATGGACTGTTTCAGCAGACATCTCCGATCGTGTGTATGGGCTAGCGGACAGATTTGTCCACCCGACAGATTTCAAAGCATGCTTTGAAATCTATTGGGTGGGAATGTGTCCGCCCGACATGTCTGCTGGTTAGTACACTTACCAGCAGACATGTCGTCCCGCACCGCCGCCGCGCCGCCGCCGAATGGATTTGGCGCATGCGCGGAAGTGTTTTACTTCCTGGTGCGGTGACGTGGCGGCGTCAACGTCACCGCCACGTCACCGCCACGTCACCGCCACGTCACCGCGCTGTCCGCCGGCAGGGAATTTGATCCGATGGTGTGTACACGCCATCGGACCAAACTCCAGATCGGACATATCCGATGGAAACGGTCCGCGGACCGTTTTCATCGGATATGTCCGATCGTGTGTATGGGGCCTTAGAGTCCCGATGAGATTGGCGGCTGAAGAGGAAAGGTGCATGCTCGGGAAAAGTAGTCTGGTGAGCCGCGAACAGGCAGAGCAGTACACAGGTACTCTCCTTACAATTCTCATTAAGCCATGGGACCTAACAGTATGACCTCTCTGAGCAGGGCCGGCCTTAGGCCTTTAGGCGCCCTGTGCGAGAAAGCTTTACAGCGCCCCTTAGTAACCACGCCCCTCCATAACCACACCCGTCGGTAACCACACCCTTTCAGTGTCCACACCCATTTCTCCAATACTGGCTCCATTTAAAGCCTTCCATTCCTTTAAGTTCCCAGATTACAAGCTTTGATAAAAAAATATCTTTTATTCACACGGTATAATAACACAGCCTATACTATAAATCACGTGGTATAATAACGCCACATATAAAGTAAATCGCATGGTATGATACCACTACCTGTAAATTTACTATTCAATATCGAACATAATTACAATAAAGTATTTTTTAACTTTTGAATTTTACTTTTCCTTTAAAAAATACCCTATTAAAAAAACAAACAAAAAAAAGACATTAAGCAGTACACTGCATTTATAAAAAAAATTTTTTACTTACAGTAAAAAGTTTTCACATCTGCTGCCTGCTTCTGTGGATTCTTGCCCTCCTTTGTCTTCTCAGTGCGCATGGCATATGAGCTCCTGCTCCTCATCCCTGCTCCTCATAGCAAGGACAGCCGCCCATGCCGTCTTTCCGACAGAATTCGCCTGTGACCTGCCAGCACTTTGTCCAGTTTTAAAGATGGCCGCCGTACTGTCCCAGAGCGGCGGCAATTTTAATGAGTAACCCACAGACTTCCAGTGACAGTGTCACTGCAGCCTGTGCTGCCTGGCTGAGCCGACAGCTGATCCATCCAGTGCCCGCACATTACATTATACAGCACCCCACATTTCGGGACCCCTTTACATTACACAGCACCCTGCATCACTGGACCCTTTACATTACACAGCACCCTGCATCACTGGACCCTTTACATTACACAGCACCCTGCATCACTGGACCCCTTTACATTTCACAGCACTCTGCAACTCTGGACCCCTTTATACTACACAGCACCTTGCACAACTTGGCCCCTTACATTACACAGCACCCTGCATCACTCCTTACAATACAGATCCACCCCTACAGACTGTAGGCTACAGTGCAGACCCCCTACAATACAGAACCCCCCTCCAATACAGATTTACCCCTACAGACTGTGATACAGATCCCTGCCCCCCCCTTCCTCCTTCTGACCTGTGAACCAGGCTCAGATAATCAGTTTGCTGTGTGCTGCACACACAGCACAGTACGGAAAAGGGGGAGGCGGCTTCACTTCACTTCTTCTCGGCTGCATGACTGTGTGAGACAGTCACAGGCAGCCGAGATATTAAGACCCGCGGCGCTGCCACAGAGAAGGGGGACCATTGCGGCTGGGTCCCGGGTGTGCCGACGGCACCTGTCGCCATGCCATCCGGCGCCCGCTAACGGCGCTAAGTCGTCTTGAGTCGCGGAGGAGGAGGGGGGGGGGGCGGACTGACAGCCCCCAGTGTTTTTCTACCGAATCTGTGCCGGTCGCCAGCTGCCCGTGTTGCTATGGCGCCCTGTGCGACCGCACTTCCTGCACACCGCAAAGGCCGGCCCTGTCTCTGAGCCTGCCCCCTTCCTTCCTTCCTTCCTTCCTTCCTCTAAGGCCTCGTACACACGATCAAATCTGTCCGCTGGACCGTTTCAGCAGACAGATTTGATCGTGTGTACGGCCGAGCAGACAGATTTGTCCACCCGACAGATTTCAAAGCATGCTTTGAAATCTATCGGGTGGGAATCTGTCCGCCCGACATGTCTGCTGGTTAGTACACTTACCAGCAGACATGTCGTCCCGCACCGCCGCCGAATGGATTCGGCGCATGCGCGGAAGTGTTTTACTTCCTGGTGCAGTGACGTGGCGGCGTCAACGTCACCGCCACGTCACCGACACGTCAGCGCGCCGTCTGCTGGCGGGGATTTTGGTTTGCTCGTGTGTACACGCGAGCAAACCAAAATCCCAGCAGACAGATTTGTTCAAATCTGTCGGACGGACAGATTTGAACAAATCTGTCCGCTCGTGTGTACGAGGCCTTAGACATGTTGCACTTTTTCACTCTGCAGTGCATTCCAATGTGCTATAAGGCATTGTGTTATGCCGCGTACACACGGTCGGACTTTTGACCGGGCAAAACTCAGTCGGAATTTCTGACGGAAAAATAGAGAACCTCCTCTCTATCTACGTCCGTCGGAAATTCCGATGGAAAAAGTCTGATGGGGCATACACACTACATCTCAAATAAGCGGCTCCTACAGGCTTTTAAACTTTTTTAAACTCTCATTTATTACTGCCTGGAAAACTCCCCTTCATGTTATCCAATGTGTTCATCCACACCATGTTTTTTTTAGGAGTTTACAGGCATATGATCATACAGGCAGAACAAAAAAAAAACAGCCACCAAACTTGCGTTTTTGAGTGGAGCTTTTTCAAGCAGAAAAGGTGCTTAAAGGGTCACTAAAGGATTTTTTTTTCCCTTTACCTTACTGTAGTCCTGGTTTCATGTCCTCATTGTTCGTTTTTGCTGTAATGCTTCTCTGTTCTGCACACTTCCTGGTTGTCTGTTTCCTGATGAAAAAAGTACTGAGAGCTTCTCTCTGTGGTCTCTAATCAAGGAGGTGTGATTACTATGTGTCTAAAACCCCTCAGAACCAATCAGTTTCATTTTAAAAACAAACGCTGCCCTGTATTGGCTCTGTGTCTCTGTACTTCACAGAATCATGAAACTAGATGAAAAACAAAACTGAAACTGCAGGCACCTTATATGATTGCTTTTTTATCTATTTTTAATCATTTTTAAAAGGAATCAATTAACTATTATGTCTCTATACCCTGTAAACAGTCATTTCAGCAATACATATTTTTTATCCTTTACAACTCCTTTAAGTGCCCAAAAAACAGCAACAAAGCGTGAAAAGGTGTGGAATAGCTCAAAAAGCACAAAAACACACACAAAAAAAGAAAGAGAGCTGAAGGGAGGGTTTGTGAAACGTGTATATGAAGAGTATGTAATACATCATTTATTGGTCCTTTTTAATGATGTGGCTTAACTACTTAAGGACCGCCTCCTGAACATATATGTCGGCAGAATGGCACAGCTGGGCAGATCCACGTACAGGTACGTCCTGTACTACTACCCAGCCGTGAGTACCGGGACCACGTGACTCGTGGACCCGATCACCGCTGGAGTCCCGCGATCGGTCCCCGGAGCTGAAGAACGGGGAGAGCCGTGTGTAAACACGGCTTCCCCGTTCTTCACTGTGGCGGCGTCATCGATCGTGTGATTCCTTTTATAGGGATACATGATCGATGACCTCACACCTACAGCCACACCCCCCTACAGCTGTAAACACACATTAGGTCACACATAACCCCTTCAGCGCCCCCTTGTGGTTAACTCCCAAACTGCAAGTGTAATTTCCACAATAAACAATGAAATTTAAATGCATTTTTTGCTGTGAAAATGACAATTGTCCCAAAAATGTGTCAAAATTGTCCGAAGTGTCCGCCATAATGTCGCAGTCACGAAAAAAAAAATCGCTAATCGCCGCCATTAGTAGTGAAAAATAAATAAATCATAAAAATGCAATGAAACTATCCCCTATTTTGTAAACGCTATAAATTTTGCGCAAACCAACCGATAAGCGTTTATTGCGATTTTTTTTTTATACCAAAAATAGGTATAAGAATACGTATCGGCCTAAACTGAGGAAAAAAAAAATTATATATATTTTTGGGGGATATTTATTATAGCAAAAAGTAAAAAACATTGCATTATTTTCAAAATTGTCGCACTATTTTTGTTTATAATAAAAACCGCAGAGGTGATCAAATACCACCAGAAGAAAGCTCTATTTGTGGGAAAGAAGGACGCCAATTTTGTTTGGGAGCCACGTCGCACGACCGCGCAATTGTCAGTTAAAGCGACGCAGTGACAATTTGCAAAAAAGGGGCCTGGTCCTTTAGCTGCATTTTGGTCCGGGGCTTAAGTGGTTAAGTGACACTAAAAAAAAAAACGAAAGAAAATGGCGAACATTGTGCTGCATTTTAATAATGCATTACATTGGATGTGCACAACACACACTAGCGGGCGGGTATTATGTACACCCTAACACATGTCATTTTGTAAACTGTCAGCACTATATAAATCCTGTATAAAAATAATAATAATAATAATAATAATGTCGGGTGGTGTGAATGAGCCCTTAAAAGAGAAAAAGAAACCTGATATGTTCAGAGCTGTCAGGCATGATGACAGAAGCGATTCGTGGGGTGGATCTCTAATTATTCGCTCTCTTCTACTTCTCACCGGTACGGCAGAAAAGAAATGGCATTACTCTTGGCATGCAGATCCAGGGATATACTTCCCCGGAAGGTTCAAAGAGACAGAGAACACAAACAGTGTTCAGGGGAAGAAGACCCGGGTCTGTAATCACAGGACTAAGTGCGCAATTACTGCACAGAGAGATAGCGGCTCGCCTTTTATCTGGAATATCTGACAAACATCAGAACATTCGCTGAGGTTCCATCACTCCATGGAAAGCTTCGTATCAGCGTTCTACCATAGAGGCCAGTAATGTACAACAGCTAGAGTTATAATAATGCATTTTACATATTTTGTCCATCATACATACAAACATGTATATATATATATATATATATATATATATATATATATATATATATATATATATATATATATACTGGGCCAGATTCTCAAAAAATGGTGTATCTGGCGGCGTATCGTATCGCATCGCATCGCATTTACACTACGTCTACGCAAATTACTGGAGCAAGTGCCGTATTCTCAAAGCACTTGCTCCGTAATTTTCGGCGGCGTATCGTAAATGCGGCGTCGTAAGGCCGCGTAATTCAAATAGTGAAGGACAGCGTGCTGTATTTAAATTAAGCGCGCCACCGCGTCAAACGAAGTGCACATGCGCCAGCCGGGAAAAAAGCCCAGTGCGCATGCTCCAGCTCACGTCAAAGCGTCATTGAAACCGACGTCAAAACTACGTGATTGTCACTTACGCAATTCCCTATTCGAGAACGACTTAACCGACGGGAAAAGACGACGCTGACCCGACGCCATACTTAACATGGCAGGGGTAACCTTATGCGTACGCAACCTACGTAAACTACGTCGTCGCGTCACAAAAACATTCGGGAATCGGCGTATTAGGCTCATTTGCATAGGCAAATGAGAAAACAACGTAAAGGCCACCTAGCGGCCAGCATTGTTATTACATCTAAGATCCGACGGTGTAATTGCTTTACACCTGTCAGATCTTTAGTGTATCTATGCGTAAGTGCTTCTAAGAATCACTCGCATAGATACCCATTGAAAAAAACTGTGATACGACGGTGTATCTGAGATACACCGACGTATCTCAACTGAGAATCTGGCCCTCGAAGTCCAAACATTTTGAAAAAATAATAATATTTTTTATATTTTGTTATAACATTTTTCAGATGGGTAATTTTTTGCTGATAGGCACAGATGAGGCTGCACTGATGGGCTGCACTGTTGGGCACTGATGAGGTGGCACTGATGGGCACTGATAAGGTGGCACTGATGGGCACTGATAGGCGGCACTGATAGGCGGCACTGATGGGCACTGATAGGTGGCGCTGATGGGCACTGATCAGGAGGCACTGATGAGGCTGCACTGATAGGCGGCACTGATGGGCATTGATAGGTGGGACTGAGAGGCACTGATAGGTGGCACTGATGGGCATTGATAGGCGGCACTGATGAGCACTGATAGGTGGCACTTATGGGCACTGATAATGAGGCACTGGTTGGCAGCACTGATGGGCACTGATAGGTGGCACTGGTGGGCACTGATTAGCAGTACTGATGGGCACTGATAGGTGGCACTGGTTGGAAACGGATTTTCAGCACTAGAGTGCACTGATTTGCAGCACTGGTGGGCACTTAGGGGACCAATGTCTCTCTAACAGAAGCCAGTTACCAGCTTTATTCTTTTCGTCATGCTGACAGCGTGAAGAGGAAAAAAGCCGGTAACCGGCTTCTGTTTACTTCCGTGATCAGCTGTAATTGGCTGACAGCTAATCATGTGGTAAAGGGCCCGCTGTGATTGGCCCTTTACCTTGCTCATCCGGGCATCCGAGTCCCAAGTCCCAAGAGCTCATCAGAGTCCCAAGAGCTCAACGATTACAAAGCGCCCCCTGCCCTCACAGACGTCAAGTGGTAAAGATACACTACAGTAAGGCCTCGTACACACGAGGGGATATGTCCGCTGAAAACGGTCCGATGGACCGTTTCAGCAGACATCTCCGATCGTGTGTATGGGCTAGCGGACAGATTTGTCCACCCGACAGATTTCAAAGCATGCTTTGAAATCTATCGGGTGGAATCCGTCCGCCCGACATGTCTGCTGGTTAGTACACTTACCAGCAGACATGTCGTCCCCCACCGCCGCCGCGCCGCCGCCGAATGGATTCGGCGCATGCGCGGAAGTGTTTTACTTCCTGGTGCGGTGACGTGGCGGTGACGTGGCGGCGTCAACGTCACCGCCGCGTCACCGACACGTCACCGCGCCGTCCGCCGGCGGGGAATTTGATCCGATGGTGTGTACACGCCATCGGATCAAACTCCAGATCGGACATATCCGATGGAAATGGTCCGCGGACCGTTTTCATCGGATATGTCCGATCGTGTGTACGAGGCCTAAGAGCTGAAAATGAAACCTCAAGGAATAAACAGGGAACACCTTTCGCTGCAAGAGCCTTTTTTGCACACATATAAAAAATCATTTTAGGCCTGAAGACTACATAATTCTGAAAGCAAACACCCTAGAGAATAAAATAGTGGTAGTTCCAATGTTTTATGTCACATTATATTAAAGAAAATGTCTAGGATCCGCATGGAAATTTCAGTAACAAACACTAAACTTGATTTTAGGGCACACCAACGCAATAAATTACCGACTTTTTTGGTAACATAGAAAAGACGAGGTTTCACCGAGTAAATAGATCCCCAACATGTCACATCTTATATTGGATGTACCCATGAAATGGCGACAAACTTCAGTAGCCAATATTTTCCATAGGCAATGCTTTAAAGGACCCCTATAGGTCATCAGTTTAGTGTTACGAAGAAGGTCTGGTGCTAGAATTATTACTTTCACTCCGGCGTGCGCAGTGATATGTGATGCCTCGTACACACGATCGTTTTTCTGATGGGAAAACTGCCATGTTCGGGAAAACCAGCCGTGTGCATGCTCCATAGCAGTTTTCCCGACAGGAAAGCTGCGAGCAAAAAAAAATGAGAACTTCTTTTTTCCCACCGCGATTCTCGGCGTTTTTTTTGCTCGGCAGTTTTTCTGTGGGAAACAGCATGCACAAGCCCGGTTTTCCCGACCAAAGCTGTCATTGCAGTTTTCCTGTCGGGAAAACTGGCTGTGTGTACACAGGAAAAGCAACCGAGCAGGTTCACGGTTTTCCCCTCGGTTTTCCCAGCAGACTTTTGACCGCCGGAAAAACCGATCATGTGTACGAGGCATGACATGTGTATTGCAATTGACGTTTTCATACGTAGGCGCTCCCCATATATACAGTATACCGTAATGTTGGCAGTTCTAAGCAGGGGCGGACTGACCATTGAGTCA
The DNA here is from genome assembly GCA_029574335.1 of Rana kukunoris. Taxonomy (NCBI): domain Eukaryota; kingdom Metazoa; phylum Chordata; class Amphibia; order Anura; family Ranidae; genus Rana; species Rana kukunoris. The sequence goes on along the minus strand of CM056050.1, from coordinate 575,487,373 downwards.
CTCGGGCACTGCCCTAGGGCCCCATGCCACTAGGGGGCCCCATCAGGGTTGCCAGGCTCAGTAAAACCAGGGACAGTATGTAAAAATCTATGTTTTTTTTTTACATCTGTCCCTGATATGTCCGAAACTGACATGCTTTTGATGTGAAAATCCCGAGATTTTAGCTGACCCATCTCCTGGCATGGCGGCCATCTGTAAGCCCAGGGGCCCCATAATCTTCTATTGCCCGGGGGCCCCATGAGTTGTCAGTCCGCCCCTGGTTCTAAGTAATTTTCTAGCAAAAAGAAGTCAATTTTGGATGGCAAGTGGGTAAAGATTGGTACGTGTGTGTGAATGAGGCCTAATGCCTCATAAACACGATCGGAAATTCCAACAAGAAAACCGTGGATTTTTTTCCGATGGAATTTTGGCTCAAACTTGTGTTGCACACATACGGTCACACCAAATTCCGACTGTCAAGAACGCTGTGACGTACAACACTACAACGAGCCGAGAAAAATGAAGTTCAATGCTTCCGAATATGCGTTGACTTGATTCCGAGCATTTCGGAATTGCATAGAAACCATCGGGATTTCCGACAAGAACTTTTCCAGTCGAAAAAAAAAAAAACGTTCTCAAATTTTTCTTGGTGGAAATTCCGACAGAAAAATTCCATTGGAGCCTACACACGGTCGGAATATATGACCCAAAGCTCACATCGGACTTTTCTTGTCAGAATTTCCAATCGTGCGTACGCGGCATTAGACTGCACAATGATTTTAATTTAACCACTTGATACCCTATGTTCCTGACAGCACGTCATATGACGTCCTGTCATTTAAAGCGGCTAGGGTGGCCGCGATGGCTGCCGGGCACACGCGATTGCCGACAATTGAGCTGGGAGAGAGGAGACCGATTGTGTCCCTTGTACATAGGGACACAATCGGTCACCTCCCCAGTCACCCCCCCTCCCCCCATAGTTAGAACACAAACTAGGAGAAACATTTAACCCCTTCCCCACCCCCTAGTGGTTAACCCCTTCCTTGCCAGTTACATTTATACAGTTATTAATGCATATTTATAGCATTGTTCACTGTATAAATGTAAATGGTCCCAAAAATGTGTCAAAAGTGTCCGATGTGTCCGCTATAATGTCCCAGTCCCGAAAAAAAAATCGCAGATCGCCGCCATTCCTAGTAAAAAAAAAAACATAATTATGTCCCCTATTTTGTAGGTAATATAACTTTCGCGCAAACTAGTCACTATACGGTTATTGCGATTTTTTTTTTTTACCAAAAATATGTAGAAGAATACGTATCGGCTTAAAGTGAGATAAAAAATGATTTTTTTTTTTTTTAAATGGGATATTTATTATAGCAAAAAGCAAAAAATATTGTGTCTTTTTTCAAAATTGTCGCTCTTTTTTTGTTTATAGCGCAAAAAATAAAAACCGCACGGGCGATCAAATACCACCAAAAGAAAGCTTTATTTGTGGGGAAAAAAAGGACATCAATTTTGTTTGGGAGCCACGTCGCATGACCGCGCAATTGTCAGTTAAAGTGACGCAGTGCCGGAAGCTAAAATTTTGTCTGGGCAGGAAGGAGGTGTAGGAGCACAGTAGGCAAGTGGTTAAAGCCCTGTACACACGATTGGTTTGTCCGATGAAAACAGACGGATGGACTGTTTTTATTGGAAAAACCAATCGTGCGTGATCCTCATTGTTTTGTTTTCCATAAATATATTTTCAATTTTTGCCTATGGATAAAAAAACGATAGAAAAAAACGATCGTCTGTGTGGAAGTCCATCGGTCAAAAATCCACGCATGCTCAGAATCAAGTCGACGCATGTTCGGAAGCATTGAACTTCATTTTTCTCAGCGCGTTGTAGTGTTTTACGTCACCGCATTTGGACACGGCAAGACTGATGAAAGTCAGCTTCATCGGATATCCGACGACAAAATCCATCGGATCAGATTCCATCAGATATCCGATCGTGTGTACAGCGCTTTAGACTAGATATTGCGATTTTTTTCTTTATCTGTCTAGTGACTATCATTGTATATAACACACGCAGCTCCTGGAAGCCGTCTCTGGAAATATTCGGCTGTTTAGGAAGCGGCACATCTCGTGTTTTTCAGGATGATGGAAATGCCGAGTGAAAGTTTTAAGCTCTCCCACTGACTGCGGCAGCAAAATCCGCTGCTATGAAATCTCAGCCACGGGGTGCCAGAAGCAGCTTTTCACAACTTGTCGGAGAATTCCATACGGTCGTTTTTTTAGATTTATGTTAAGTCTGGCACACTTGCTTCTGACAAAATAGCTAAAAATCTGAAAATAAGCGAAAGGAACCTGCAATGAGGGAGATGGGAGAGTTTATTTAAAGAGCAGCCCGAGTATCGCTTCTAATCAGTGAACTGGTAATGCGCTGTGGAAATAAATGCGCCGAGTCAGAAAGAACATTCCGTTTAATTTCAGGGTTTATAGCAATTCAGTGCTGCCAGACTTAGCAGCTGCAAAGGATTCTGAAAGGGACTGCAGCCTCTGGTCACTGAATGTTGGTAAGACTTGGGACTTGTCATCTATATAAAGTCTAGAATAAACCCCCCTGATGGAAGTCTACCAGCTTGACATTTGTAGTTCCTATGTTTAATGTTTGGGTAGAAACAGGTTTAGATGGGTGATAGACCTTTCTATTTATTATAATGTAAAGCAGGGATAAGGGAATTCATATCTTATGACAGGAGCCATCTTCAGGCCGGATACGACCACTATACCATTAAGAGTCATCAAGTGCAGCCACTGTGCCCATCAAACACAGCTACTGTGCCCATCAATTGCCGCCACTGTGCCCATTAAGTGCAGCCACTGTGCCCATCAAGTGCAGCCACTGTGCCCATTAAGTGCAGCCACTGTGCCCATTAAGTGCAGCCACTGTGCCCATCAAGTGCAGCCACTGTGCCCATCAAGTGCAGCCACTGTGCCCATTAAGTGCAGCCACTGTGCCCATTAAGTGCAGCCACTGTGCCCATCAATTGCCGCCACTGTGCCCATTAAGCGCAGCCACTGTGCCCATCAAACGCAGCCACTGTGCCTATCAAGCGCAACCACTGTGCCATCAAATGCATCTACTGTACCCATCAATTGCTGCCAGCGTGCCCATCAATTGCTGCCAGTGTGCCCATCAATTGCCACTACTGTACCCATCAATTGCTGCCAGCGTGCCCATAAATTGCCGCTACTGTGACCATCAATTTCTGACACTGTGCCCATCAATTGCCGCTACTGTGCCCCATCAAATGCTGTCAGTGTGCCCATCAATTGCCGCTACTGTGCCCCATCAAATGCTGTCAGTGTGCCCATCAATTGCCACTACTGTGCCCCATTAAATGCTGCGTGTGCCCATATATTCCCGCTACTCTGCCCCATCAAATGCTGCCAGTGTGCATCGCCTGGCACTTACCTGTCTCACAGCGGGTCAGCAGCGGTGTCCTCTACCGTAGTCTCTATCAGGCGTTCAATCACAATGCCTAACGTTTCAGCCAATCAGGTGTCAGGTAACAGACCCGAGCACCTGATTGGCTGAGAGTTGGTTCAGTGTTAGCAAAGTGAATTCCGTCGCTTTGCTAACACAACGCTGAGTGAACAGCAAGCGTCAAGCATGATGCCCGCTGTTCACCTTTTTGGGAGCCTATTAGAGCCTATAGCTCTAATCAGGTGCTTCCAAAAAACAACACCCCTGCCGCTGTAATTCAGGTGACCGGAATATGAGGTGTCAGCGGCGGCCATGCAAAGCATGAATTTATCTATGGTGATAGAGCGGTGCAAAGAGAGAGGGGGCGGCGCCCATGCGCGCCTTATGTACTGCCACTGGTTGTCATGACCATATACTCTCAATGTCTTATTAAGATTGGGAAACAACCTAACTTCCACCATTGTTTATTACTACTGAGATGTGTAACTTTTCCTAACCTACACATATTGTTACGCTTTGTATCCTGGAAACCCTTACAATGTATTGTATTCATTGTCTTTTTTTGAATTTGCAATAAAACTCAAAAGAATCTTGGTAAGACTTAAGGCTGGGTTCACACCTATGCGAATTTGGGTTTCCCTTCATCCAATTCGCATACCAGGAGATTGTGACCGGCTCTCTATGGAGATGGTTCACAAATCTCAACAGAGGCTCCGATGCCAATTGCGTAGGAACCCTGTGTGTCTTTTGGTCCATTTTCAGGTCCGAATTCAGCCCAAAATTCTGGCTGAAATCGGACCTAAAACAGTGAATGGAAACGCTCTGGACTCTGCTGTGAGCGGCTGCGTGTTCTAGTGTGAACCCAGCCTTAAAGGGGTCGTAAACCTGCGTGTTTTTTCACCTTAATGCATCCTATTAATGGCTGAGAGGAGACGTGACTGTATTGGTCAGGAGCAGAAGCAGGGGGGAGCCGCCGAGGAGGAGGCGCAGGGAGGAGCCGCCAAGGAGGAGGCTCAGGGGGAAGCAGCCGAAGCTGCTGGCGACCTGGATGGCACCCTGATTGTCGCCTGACGAACTGTGGTCAAATTGCGCAAACAGAATCACGGGACACCTGTCACCCAAAATAAGTTCTTGTACTACTTTCGGGCGACAGGCGTCCCACGATTCTGTTTACGTGATTTTAACACGATTTGTCGGGAACAATCTCACCGCAATCGGGGTGCCATTGGAAGTGACGAGGATCGCATGGGTGTCCTGCGATTTGCCGCTATTTTTGAATCATGGGGTAGAATGGCAGCGATTCTGTCCCCGATCCGGATCGCTCAGATGTTAACGGAGCCTTAATAAAAATATTGCAACAGAAATCTCTGTATAGCAAAAAAGCTTATTCTATGCCCTTTAACCGGTTAAGACCCGGACCATTTTGCAGGTTAAGGACCTGGCCCCTTTTTGGCACTGTGTCGCTTTAACTGTTGATTGGGCGGTCGTGCGACGTGGCTCCAAAACAAAATTGGCCTCCTTTTTTTCCCAACAAATAAAGCTTTTTTTAGTGGTATTTGATCACCTCTGCATTTTATTTTTTGCGCTATAAAGAAAAAAAGAGCGACAATTTTGAAAAGAAATTCAATATTTTTTGCTATAATAAATATCCCCCAAAAGATATAAAAAAACGTTTTTTTTCCTCAGTTTAGGCCGATACGTATTCTTCTACATATTTGTGGTAAAAAAAAACTTACAATAAGCGTTTATCGATTGGTTTGCGCAAAATTTATAGCGTTTACAAAAAAAGGGATAGTTTTATGGCATTTTTTTTACTACTAATGGCGGCGTTCAGCGTTTTTTTCGTGACTGTGACATTATGGCGGACACATCGGCCACTTTTGACACATTTTTGGGACCATTGTCATTTTCACAGCGAAAAGTGCTATAAAAATGCACTGCTTACTGTGAAAATTACAATGGCAGTAAAGGGGTTAACCACTAGGGGGCGTTGTAGGGGTTAAGTGTGGGATTGTGTGTGTTTCTAACTGGAGGGGGGCGGGGCTGGACATGTGACGTCATTGATCGTCGTTCCCTATATCAGGGAACAGATGATCACTGACACTGCCACAGAGAAGAACGGGGATGGTGTGTTTACACTCACCTCTCCCTGTCTTTTAGCTCCTGTGACCGATCGCGGGACACCGGCAGCGATCGGGTCCGCGTGTCCTGCGGTCACGGAGCTTCGGACCGGGTCACGCTCACGACCCACGGCTGGGCTCTTAAAGAGGACGTATATATACGTCTATGTGCCCAGCCGTGCCATTCTGTTGACGTATATCGCGTCGTGCGGCGGTCCTTAAGTGGTTAAACTACAGAGATGGAGATGTAATTGTTATTGAGTGAAATTCAAAGAGCTAAAAAAGAAAAAAAAAGCCATAAGAAACGTTTTTTTTCTGTTTCCAGAGTTCCCCCTTTAAGGATGCTACATTACCCACACACACATTACTATGAATGAATGAGTCACTGTATGGAGGGGGGAAGGGATGTCATGCTGTATTTGAGTGTATGATTTATTTTCTACGTAAGTGCGGCTGAAAACACCATTATGGACGGATTTGAGCCTGACAGCTGGGAACAATCGGGGACTGCTGGGAGTTTCTCCTAAAAGCAAAGCCTATTGTTCTCTTAAAAGTGTTTTGAGCACTTGGAGATTTCATCTATTGTGACACAAAACTGCTGTGTAGATGAAATGCTTTAACAAAGTGGTAATTTCTCCGCAATCGCAAGTGTGTAGATAGCAGGACTTAAATAGCCAGCTAAGTATTGTTACATTATTTACTGTGGGCCAGATTCAGGTAGATCAGAGCATCTTTGCTCTGGAGTAACGCATCTCATTTGCGTTACGCTGCAGAAATTTTAGGAGCAAGTGCTGTTATTCATGAAGCACTTGCTCCTAAAGTTGCGGCAGCGCATCGCAAATGAGCCAGCGGAATTCAAATTGGGCGGGTACGGGGCGTGTAGTATTCTAACTATGCGCGATCCCGCGGCGAACGTACTGCGCATGCGTCGAGGGTCAATGCATCCCAGTGCACATGCTCCAAGTTCTGTCAGTGAACGTCAAGACGTCACGTCTCCATTCATGAATGTTTTACGCAAACGACGCGATTTGTTTTTTTTCCGACGTGATGACGACGGCTATACCTAACATAGGATACTCCACTAGGGGGCTGCTTTATCTATACGCCGCGTATCGCTTCCGGAAACGTCGTAAAGTCACTGCGTCGCGCCCGAAAAAGATCGTGAATTGCCGATTTGCGCTCATTAACATATTTTTTGAGCGTAAATCGGCGGGAACGCCCCCGGCGCCATTTTTAAGTTGAAGTAACGATGCGATGGCGAAATTCAATTACGCCGATCGCATCGGAACTCCAACCCGGCGTTTCTAGTTTTCTGGTTATAGAAAACAGAAACGCCGGCTTAAAGTGACAGTTAGGCTGGCGGATCACTGGATCCGCCAGCCTAATTCTACCTGAATCTGGCCCTGTACTGTATGTCCATTTAGAGTATTGCAGGATATTGTGTCCTGGGGATTCAGACTCACAATGCTCATAGCTGTACGTCAGAAAAATCAGAAAGGCTTTCACATAAAGAGTTACTAAACCCAGGACCCGTCATTCACTATATCTGGTCTCCCACAGTACACAGAATATGGACATGCAATTATTTTACTAAATACAAACTGCTATCTTTTCTCATCAGCAGTATATAGCAGTCTTGTGACTTCTATCAGTTCCTAGTAAAGCTAGAAATGTAGAATTAAATGACTCGCCTAGCCACACATGTATATTGCCACCATCCCTTAAATAGTATAATAGTATATAGCAGTGGCGGTGCGTCTATAGAGGGCGCTGGAGCGCCGCCCCCACTGAATAACATAGGAAGGGAGTCACCGCTCCAGGTGGGTCTGATGAGCAAATAGGAACTTCTCAGGAAACCAAGGGTGCTGGCAATGCACTAGGCAAATACGAAGATTCAAAAGGGATGGGCAGCCGCACTCCAAAAAAAACTTCTAGGGTTGTCTTTATTGGTAAAATCAATGGAAATGCATCACAAAATACAGCCAAAAGGATCGGGGAAAAGAGCCAGCTGACGCGTTTCACACTAATCAGTGCTTAGTCATGCTTAGCCAAGTTTTTCTTGGAGTGCGGCTGTCCATCCCTTTTGAATCTTTGTACTGAATAACATAGATTCATGCATTGCATGGATCTATGTATTGTTGCCGCTGCCGCCGACTATTCAGATGGCCGGCCAGATGGTGAGCGCCGGACATCTGAATAACGTGAGCTGGTTGGCTGTGTGGAAGTGCCTATCAGAGCCATCGGCTTTCCGAGTCCAGCCCTCAGGCTGTATTCGGCTTCCAGATACTTATCTAAGGTGCGTTCCTTGGATAAGACTGACAGGCGTCTCAGCCAATCAGGTTCACTGGTTCTGGTTACCGGTAACCTGTGTGGCTGAAGCGTCATCGAGGGCGGGAGAAGACATTGAGGGACGTGGAAGAAGGATGGCCGACCCCAGAAAGTTAAGTGCCAGACGGGGAGGGGCATTTTTCAGGGCACATCGGTGACAATTGGCACAGTGACAGTGGCGACAATGGGCACAGTGGCGACAATGGGCACAGTGGCGACAATGGGCACAGTGGCAGTGGCATTAAGTGACACAGTGGCGACAATGGGCACAGTTGCGACATTTGGTACAGTGACAGTGGCATCAATTGGCACAGTAGCGACAATTAAAGGGCACAGTGGCATCAATTGGCACAATGGCGACAATTAAAGAGCACAGTGGCGACAATTGGCACAGTGGTGACAATTGATGGGCACAGTGGCTGCGTTTGATGGCATGGCACAGTGGCGACAATTAATGGGCACAGTGGCTGCGTTTGGCATGGCACAGTGGCTGCTTTTGATGGCATGGCACAGTGGTGACACTTGGCACAGTGGCGACAATGGGCACAGTGGCGGTGGCATCAATTGACACAGTGGTGACAATGGGCACAGTGGCGACATTTGGTATAGTGGCAGTGGCATCAATTGGCACAGTGGCGATAATTAAAGGGCACAGTGGCATCAATTGGGACGGTGGCGACAATTAAAGAGCACAGTGGCGAGAATTGGCACAGTGGTGACAATTGATGGCACAGTGGCTGCGTTTGATGGCATGGCGCAGTGGTGACAATTGATGGGCACAGTTGCTGTGTTTGATGAGCCCAGTGGCTGCATTTGATGGGCACAGTGAGGCTGCAATTTTTTTGTGCCCCCCCAAAAATTGTGCAGACTGGGGGATGGGGGGAGTAATTGTGCAGACATAAAACACACACACATGCAATTTTTATTTTTTTGAGGCAGGTGGGGAATCTTGGGTGAGTTCTCACACTTTTTTCCCCGGGACTTGACCCCTGGTTTACATCCACTTTAACTAAGCATTGTTTAACTGTACTGTATCGTGTATGGAGGTCCAAGACCTGGTTATGCACTCTGGCAGGGGTGCCTGGATTACAAGACTGGCTGAATAGACTTAAAATTATTTTTCCAAGCATTTCCAGTCTCATATATGTATTTTAGCTGTGTATAGATTTGTTTGCCGGGAGCTGATTTTTATCTCTGATCAATGAAGGACGTATAGCAAATATCACAGGAAGATCCATGTAATAGGACTTTCAGTATCCACAATGAAATCATGTGAGATTTACGCTTCTCTTCCCCCATTTTGCTTGGTGTTAATGCTTCTAGATCAATAGAAAAAGAACATCTTGTCTGAGCAGTTATACTATAAAATTCCGCCTGCCTTGAAGTCCAACCCTTTAAGCACATCTAAGAGGACATAAAGGAATCCTATGAAATTGCCTGTCAGCCCCATATTAAAAAAAAGGGGGTTTTATTAAACACAGCCTGGTATAGTAATATGTATTATTACTTTTTCACAGAGATAACACTCTCAGGGGGAATAAAATGCAACCTCGTGCCAACACTTGAGCGAATATTGATCCTTTTTTTTTCTGCTATTTTGGATTTGCTTGAATTAAGCCTAGTGGAGTGGGACTGGAATCTGAAAATGACAGTTATTACACCGATAGCAAATCTGCATGCTGCTGTGCTCTTGTTTGTACATCTCCAATCTCATATTGAAGACTTGGCAATGATGACAAGCAGTCTAGGAGATCATGGAAATTAGATAGATAGATAGATACCGTAGATAGATACCGTAGATAGATACCGTAGATAGATACCGTAGATAGATACCGTAGATAGATACCATAGATAGATACCATAGATAGATAGATAGATAGATAGATAGATAGATAGATAGATAGATAGATAGATATGACAGGCTCTCCCTGGGGATACGTATCGGCCATCACATTAAGCTAACTGCTTACCAGCGCCTTTGGCTCTCCTCATACCTCATAGGTTGCCACGTGCACCTATTAGTTTGTTGATGTTGCCGTTTATCCCCAGTATCTTGTAAAACTTTACACTTTTTTCGGAGCTTTTTTTGTCAGCTTCCCCGGCGCGAGCCATTTTGTATTCTTTCTTTGTTTGGGGGACACGTTTGTTGTCTGCTCATTCCGGGCCACCTGCCATCCCATATCCTCCTGAAGAAGCGGTATCAACCGCGAAACCGGTCGAGGTCGCAGATTGGCTCCACGCATCTGACCAATACGGTTTTTGCTTTGTTTTATGTCATCTTAACAAACACCTTACTGTGTCCGAATTGTGGGGCCTGTCCCATCTTTTTATTATTGATGTATTGTTCTTCTTGTAATAAATTTATTTTTATATGATATACGTCTCTCTACGAGTACCTCGAAAATCCCAACCAAACCCATATCGATGGATATAGTATAGATCAGTCTAGTGTCAAGCAGCTTCACTGTCTCTATCTAGTTGGTCCCTCCCCCCTGTTTTCAGATAGATAGATAGATAGATAGATAGATAGATAGATAGATAGATAGATAGATAGATAGATAGATACCATAGATAGATAGATACCGTAGATAGATAGATAGATAGATAGATACCATAGATAGATAGATAGATAGATAGATAGATAGATAGATAGATAGATAGATACCGTAGATAGATAGATAGATAGATAGATACCATAGATAGATAGATACTGTAGATAGATAGATAGATAGATAGATAGATAGATAGATAGATAGATAGATAACATAGATAGATAGATAGATAGATAGATAGATAGATAGATAGATAGATAGATAGATAGATAGATAGATAGATAGATAGATAGATACTGTAGATAGATACTGTAGATAGATACCGTAGATAGATACCGTAGATAGATAGATAGATAGATGCCGTAGATAGATAGATACCGTAGATAGATAGATACCGTAGATAGATAGATAGATACCGTAGATAGATAGATAGATAGATAGATAGATAGATAGATACTATAGATAGATAGATAGATAGATAGATAGATAGATAGATAGATAGATAGATAGATAGATAGATAGATAGATAGATAGATAGATAGATAGATAGATAGATACTATAGATAGATAGATAGATAGATACCGTAGATAGATAGATAGATAGATAGATAGATAGATAGATAGATAGATAGATAGATACCGTAGATACCGTAGATAGATAGATACCGTAGATAACGTAGATACCATAGATAGATACCGTAGATAGATACCATAGATAGATACCGTAGATAGATACCATAGATAGATACCGTAGATAGATAGATAGATAGATACCGTAGATAGATACTGTAGATAGATACCGTAGATAGATAGATAGATACCATAGATAGATAGATGCCGTAGATAGATAGATACCGTAGATAGATAGATACCGTAGATAGATAGATAGATACCGTAGATAGATAGATAGATAGATAGATAGATAGATAGATAGATAGATAGATAGATAGATAGATACTATAGATAGATACCTTAGATAGATACCGTAGATAGATACCGTAGATAGATACTGTAGATAGATACCGTAGATAGATAGATACCGTAGATAGATAGACAGATAGATAGATAGATAGATAGATAGATACCGTAGATACCGTAGATAGATAGATAGATACCGTAGATAGATAGATAGATACCGTAGATAGATACCGTAGATAGATAGATACCGCAGATAGATACTGTAGATAGATACCGTAGATAGATAGATAGATAGATAGATAGATAGATACCGTAGATACCATAGATAGATAGATACCGTAGATACCGTAGATAACGTAGATACCATAGATAGATACCGTAGATAGATACCATAGATAGATACCGTAGATATCATAGATAGATAGATACCCTGCTGATTTTGGACGTTTGCCCACTGACAAAGAAATGATCAGTCTATAATTGTAATGGTAGGTTTATTTTAATAAAATAAAATCTTGCACCAAAAAATATTAATACAAATAAAATATTATAAGCTGCTCCCCAAAAAAAATAATCAAATATTGGTTAACCACTTGCTTACTGGGCACATATGCCCCCTTCCTGACCAGGTGAAATTTCAGCTTCCGGCACTGCGTCACTTTAACTGACAATTGCGCGGTCGTGCGACATGGCTCCCAAACAAAATCAGCGTCCTTTTTTCCCCACAAATAGAGCTTTCTTTTAGTGGTATTTGATCATCTCTGCGGTTTTTATTTTTTGCACTATAAACAAAAAATTAGCGAAAATTTTGAAAAAAAAATCAATATTTTTTTACTTGTTGCTATAATAAATAGCCTAATTTAAAAAAAAAAAAAAAATTCTCAGTTTAGGCTGATACGTATTCTTACGTATACGTTAAAAAAAAAAGGGGACAGAATAATATTTTTTTTATTCTTTTTTTACTAGAAATGGCAGCGATCTGCCATTTTTATTGGGACTACGACATAATGGCGGACACCGCACACTTTTGACATGTTTTTGGCGCCATTCACATTTATACAGCCATCAGTGCTATTAAATTGCACTAATTACTGTATAAATGTGACTGGCATTGAAGAGGTTAACACTAGAGGGTGAGGAAGGGGTTAAATGTGTACCCTGCATTGTGTTTTAACTGTGGGGTAAGGGGGGTGACTGGTGGAGGTGACCGATCTGTGTCCCTATGTACAAGGGACACAGATCAGTCTCCTCTCCCCCTGACAGGACGTGGCTCTGTGTGTTTACACACACAGAGCCACGTCCTTGTCCTGTAACCGCCGATCGCGAGTGCCTGGCAGACATCGCGGCCGCCAAGCACGTGCATCGGCATCTCAGGGATGTGGCAGGCACGCGTGCCCCCCAGTGGCCTGGAGGAGCGGATGCAGACTTTATACGGTGGCCCAGAGAAGTAGAACCACCCTGCGGCCGTACAAAGTTGTACGGCTGTCGAGAAGTGGTTAAAAGTACTGGTTAATTGTGGGGGTGGGGGCGCTAGTCAATAAATAAATATAATAAATACTATACCAAATAATTGCTATCAAACTGAACAGCTCCTAAAAAAATTGGATATATGTGATAATATAAATTTTAAATATAAGTGCATCAACCACTTTAACATCAATAGTGAGTATACAATTGCAATATGTGTTGCAGCTGTGCGAAAGTCTGTAAATTATAAATACAAAAGAAAGGGGGTGTGCTTCATGCAAACTAAAGTCCATCAAAAAAATCCATATGCTCCTCCTATGTGAAAAACCAAATAGACTGTATGATGATCCACCTTCACCAAAGTGCTCGAAAAATAGATGGCTGTTCAGTTCGATAGCAATTACCAGGTTTATTTTAGTAGTGAGAGATAGAACAACAACAACAAAAATCCAGAAAAACTGAAAAAAGTTATAAATTGATTTGCATTTTATTGAGTGAAATAAGTATTTGACCCCTTAGTACTTGGTGGGAAAACTCTTGTTGGCAATCACAGAGGTCAGACGTGTCTTGTAGTTTGGTCACCAGATTTGCACACTTTTCAGGAGGGATTTTGTCCCACTCCTCTTTACAGATCCTCTCCAAGTCGTTAAGGTTTCGAGGCTGACGTTTAGTAACTCAAAAACCTTCAGCTCCCTCCACATATTTTCTATGAGATTAAGGTCTGGAGACTGTCTAGGCCACTCCGGGACCTTAATGTGCTTATTCTTGAGCAACCTCTTTTGTTGTCTTGACCGTGTGTTTTGGGTCATTAACTTGCTAGAATGCCCATCCATGACCCATTTTCAATGCCCTGGCTGAGGGAAGGAGGTTCTCACCAAATATTTGAAAATACATGGCCCCATCCTGTCCCCTTAAAAGAAAATTGTTCTTTCCTCCTCCTCCAAACACGGCAAGCTGAATTGATACCAAAGAACTTGATTTTGGTCTCATCTGTCCACAACACCTTCACCCAGTTCTCCTCTAAAACATTCAGATGTTCATTAGCAATCTTCATTCAGGCCTGTACATGTGCTTTCTTGAGCAGGGGGACCTTGCGTGCACTGCAGTATTTCAGTCCTTCACATTGTAGCAGTGGCGTAACTAGAGACTTCAGGGCCCCGGTGCAAGAAATAATGAAGGGCCCCCCCTCCACAGTGACATGACAGTCAGGTGGCAGTCGGGCACCTCACACGGGCAGACTTGGCGGAATTACAGGGCCCAGTCGCAACTGCGACTGCTGCGACCCTGATAAATCCGCCATTGGTTAAAGGTGTGTTACGTGCAGAGTTCAAGGTGTGCTACGTGCAGAGTCCGGGGTGTGCTACGTGCGGAGTCCGGGGTGTGCTACGTGCGGAGTCCGGGGTGTGCTACGTGCGGAGTCCGGGGTGTGCTACGTGCGGAGTCCGGGGTGTGCTACGTGCGGAGTCCGGGGTGTGCTACGTGCGGAGTCCGGGGTGTGCTACGTGCGGAGTCCGGGGTGTGCTACGTGCGGAGTCCGGGGTGTGCTACGTGCGGAGTCCGGGGTGTGCTACGTGCGGAGTGCTGGGTGTGCTACGTACCGAGTGCTGGGTGTGCTACGTACCGAGTGCAAATGTCAGAAGTGCCACATTTCTGCGGAAAAAAAGCCTGGAGTAAAAGTATACAGTGCAAACACTGTCTACAGCCATGAAAGATACAGCCACAGCACCTGTGATCATCATTATCATGCTGATGATCACACTGTACTTCATGTGACTGTACTGTATATAGGCTGTACAGTGTGATCATCAGCATGATAATGATGATCACAGGTGCTGTGGCTGTATCTTTCATGGCTGCAGACAAAGTTTGCTCTGTATACTTTTACTACTCTTGTCAAAAGTAGTAACAGTATACTATAGCAACCACTGCAGTCTGAGTCTCAATACATGCACACTCACATACATACATACATATTCACATGCAAACACACATTCATACATACACGGCATGCACACTCACATACATGCACATGAGCACACACATGAACACACACACATGCAAACACACACAGTAGATTAAAAACAGCAGTCTTACCCTTAGCAGCTCTTCCTGTCGGGTACTGCACTGTAGGGGGAGACAAAGAGCACACACACTGTGCTTTCACTTTGTAATGACTGTGACGAGCTCCCCACACAGTGCCGATTACAGTTCGGCTTGGGATCGGGGAACTCGTCTGCGCATTTCTACCCAGCACTGTATACAGGGGGCCCTCGGGGCCCCCTGCAGGAGGGGGCCCAGGTCACCATGGCGACCTCATCGACCCCTATAATTCCGCCACTGCATTGTAGTGTGTTACCAATTGTTTTTTCTGGTTACTATGGTCCCAGCTTCCTTGAAATCATTGACAAGGTTCTTCCGTGTAGTTCTGGGCTGATTGCTCACCGTTCTCATGACAATTTAAACTCCACGAGGTGAGAACCTTGCATGGAGCCCCAGACCGAGGGAGATTGTACAGTTATTTTGTGTTTCTTCCATTTGTGAATAATCGCACCAACCGTTGTTACCCTCTCACCAAGCTTGCTTGGCGATGGTCTTGTAGCCTATTCCAGCCTTGTGTAGGTCTACAATCTTGTCCTTGACTTCCTTGGAGAGCTCTTTGGTCTTGGCCATGGTGCCATCTGTGTCCCACTTGGGAGATTTACCTTCACTTCCTGTCCCATAGCCAAAGCTAAATATGCCGGTGAGGGAGGCAAATTAACACAATGTAATTGGCGGGGACAGGGACGACGGAAAGACGGTGATTGCCACAAGCAACCTACTCGGAAGATGGACGGGAATGCAACGAATCACCACGCACCCTCCTCTGGCGTTTGATGTACGACCCCTGCAGAAGACCGATCTTAACTTATGAGGCCCAGGGGGAAGGATGAACTGGGCCGTTGCTTCCTCTCCGGCTGAACAGCATGACTCCCTGGCCAATCGGGTCTCAGGAGCTGCTTCCTGATTGGCCAGGAGGAAAATCAGGAAGACAATAACAAATATTAATTTGCTATTATTACACAAGTGGGTGGGCTCAGGGCGCAGTGCTCTGCTCCCTGAGCCCACCCTTTTTTAAAAGCCCATTAGAGCCTGTGACTCTAATCATAAGCTAAAAAAAAAAAAAAAGAAACCTGTTGGAAATTATTGCGTCCGGCACCCTGCATGAAGATTAGGGGTTGGGCACATATATAAGGTCTGCCGATGCCTTTAATTATACTTTAAGGTGTAGGAGATGGACAATCAACATCTGCCTTGACACATTCTTGCAGCTTCTCCTCTGTTGTTAACTTTCCTTTTTTAAAGGACTATATATCCCATGGTACCTTGCTGCCTGCAGGCAGTGATTCCTATACTGACTCCGCCCCCTGAAACTCCTCATCTCAGCACCTCTGTAGCTCAAGGCAGGCTCTGTGTAATGTGTGACACAGCTGTGCCTACTGAACGGGCATAGTTTCTACATGTCACAGAATCCAAGGAAGGAAATGTGTTTGCAAACTTCAAGATGGTTCAGAATAATAAGAATAGGCTAGAAATGTTGACCATAGATATACTTTAAAGCCAAAACTTAAAAAAAAAAAAAAAAATAGGATTAAAAAGGGTTAAAAGTAACACCTTTTTTTTTTTGTCCGTCTGTCTCCAACTGGGGGATACATTTTTAGCTGGTTAGATGTCACATCTAAAGCAAACAGAGAACTATATGATGAATTGGTAACAGGGGAAGGTATGGAGACTCGAGGTCACTGGCATCTTCGCAGACTTCAGGAACAGTCATTGTACATTACTAGAAAGCTTCTGATCCCGTGAAATGTACCCCAAGGTGATTAATACGCTTTGCATGTATTGTAGCCGGCATCCTCTCATCTCTGCTCCATGAATACCTGGAATTGATTGAAGAGGGTGATCTATCCTTCAGATGAAGTCGTGTCAGTATAAAGTCTTATGACACTCCTGAGTATTCCTGTGTATATGGAGAAGTGCAGGCGAGATTGATGTGCTTTTCAAACACACGACTCCATTGTCTGATTGCTTTGATGGATCATCACATATCTTTGTTCTTGGAAATGGAAGCTAAAGAATACTTTGTGTTTCCTCTGAAACATATACTTTATAAAGTGCTCCTGTAATTTACCAGCAAGCATACTGTGAAGGCGGAGGGATGGGAGATAGACACCTGATAGAATTTGGGAATAGATTCCAGATCTCCAAATGAAAGTTTCACAGAAGTTCTGCACACAAAAATATTCTTCTCTGATATTCAAATGACCTAACGTGTACCTGTGCCCAGAATATCGGCATTAAAGCGTTTACATTTTCTTAAAGTGGTATTAAACCCACTTAAAAAAAAAATCTGACAGGTAGGGCTTTTATGACAGAAGGGTGTACCCTTTACATCACAGTCCCCCTGTACATCAATGTCTTCAGCTTACCCATCACATCCCCCACATTATATCAGTGTCCTTAGTCCCCCCCCCCCCCCTTCACATCATAGTCCCCTTTTTATATGTGTCATCAGTCAGCCCTTCACATCACAACCCCTCTTAACATCACAGCCCTTAATTACATCACAGTCCCACTCTCCTTTACATCACAACCCCCCCCCCCCTTTACATAACAGTCACCACTTTGCAATGCAGCACCCTTGAAATCATAGTGCCCATTTACATCACAGTCCTCCATTGCTTTGCTGTACCCCTTCACATGACAGTGCTCCTTTACATTGCTGTGCCTCTTCATATCACAGTGCCCCTTTATATTGCAGCCTCCTTCCCATTACAGTACCCCTTCACGTCACAGTGGCCCTTCACATTGCAGTCTCCTTCACATCACAGTCCCCTTTTACATTGCAGCGCCCCCAAATATTGCAGTGCCATTTTACATTACATTGCCCCTTTATATCACAGTGCCCCTTTACATTGCAGTCCCCCTTTGCATCACAGTGCCCCTTTACTTTGCAGTTCCCTACACATTACAGTGCTTCTTTGCATTGCAGTCCCCCTCCTCATCAATGTGCCCCTTTACATTGCAGTCCTCTTACCATTACAGTGCCCCTTTCATCACAGTGCCCCTTTACATCAGAGTGCCTCTTTATGATGCAGCCCCATTCACATTACAGTGCCCCTTTCCATTGCTGTGCCCCTTCACATTGCCGTCTCCTTCACATAACAGTCCCCTTTTGTATTGCAGTGCCCCTTCACATTGCCGTCTCCTTCACATAACAGTCCCCTTTTGCATTGCAGTGCCCCTACATATTGCAGTGTCCCTTTACATTGTGGTTTCCTTCAAATCACAGTCCACTTTTGCATTGCAGTGCCCTTAAATATTGCAGTGCCCCTTTACATTGCAGTGCCCCTTTACTTTGCGGTCCCCTACACATTACCGTGCTTCCATGCATTGCAGTCCCCTTCACATCATTGTGCCCCTTTACATTACAGTCTCCTTCACATTACAATGCCCCTTTACAGCACAGTGCCCCTTTATTTTGCAGTTCCCTACACATTACAGTGCTTCTTTGCATTGCCGCCCCCTCCACATTAATGTGCCCCTTTACATTGCAGTCCTCTTACCATTACAGTGCCCCTTACATCACAGTGCCCTTTTACATCAGAGTGTCTCTTTACGTTGAAGTCCCCTTCACATTACAGTTCCCCTTTCCATTGCTGTGCCTCTTCACATCACAGTTACCCTTCACATTGTAGTCTCCTTCACATCAGTCCCCTTTTACATTGCAGTGCCCCTAAATATTGCAGTACCCTTTTACATCACAGTGCCCCCTTTACATTGCAGTGCCTCTTTACTTTGCAGTCCCCTACACATTACAGTGATTACATGCATTGTAGTCCCCTCCACATCAATGTTCCCCTTTACATTGCAATCCTCTTCACATTACAGTGCCCCTTAAATCACAGTGCACCTTTACATCAGACTTCCCTTTTACATTGCAGTCCTCTTCACATCAAAGTACCCCTTTAAACTGATGTGCCCCGTTCACATCACATTGCCCTTGACATCACAGTTCCTCTTTCAATGGAAGCCTCCCCTGCATAGTCCTACCTTTGGCAGGGCAGATGCATTTATCAGCCTGTGGTGTCTTCTCCTGGGTCTCCCACCCAGCCACCGCGGGAGCACCTTCTGCCCCCTGCTCTGGTGTGAGGATGACATCGGCAGCCGGGCAGGAGACCGTGGAGAAGACAGGGCTGTCACATAGTCCATGTCTGGACCGCTGTCAACCATTTAGTGATCCCTGGATTATTAGCCTCTTTGTCATAAATAATTTTTCTGCCTGTTAGCTGTCATGTAATATACACTGAGCCATGCATGTGCAGGTCAGTGTATATTTATTATTTAAGGCAACTGCTGTGTGTTGTGATGATGTCAAGGCACCCCCAGCCATTCACACAGTCAAAATGATATAACAGGAGTAAGGCCGGGGCAAAGATGGAAGTGCCCAGGACCCACAGGATCAGTGATAGTATAGCACTGGAGGGCACATTAAATTATGACAAGTCTGTCATAATGTGCTAATACTAGCACATTTTGGTGTAAATCCCAGAGCCCTCATTAATTTAAAAACAACAAGAGTTTAATACCACTTTAATAAGCACTAAATTTGCTTCAAAAGAATACCCCTGTAGCTACAGCCACAGTGGAGAAATTCATCTTCAAAGCAAAACAAAACAAAACAAACAACAAAAAAAAAAAAGTATAATAAATAAACATGTAAGCATAAAGTAAAGGATAAAAAGTATATACAGTTATCCTTTTTGCCTACCCCCTCCCTTCCCTCAACACACCCCCAAAAAATGTAAAGTTGTAGACACTTTTTTTAATATGCTGACTACCTTTCAGCTGGAAATTCCCAGCCCCGGTGTATGCCTTTCCCTTCACAGGAGGACAATGCCCTTTTCTTTGATAGTGGTGTGTGGATAGCTTGTACCCTGAACACCGTCAATGACCTTTCAAAGACTTGCCAACCATTTCTTCCCTGGAGCTTTTACAGCTGCTAGAGCAAAGACGTGTGAATTTTTATTGCTGTTATGGGTTGTCACAAAATGCTTATTAATCATTTTATCCAGGTAAGAGTTGACATTCTATCTTCAGAACCACTCATGCTGTCAGACACAGGAGGTCACGTAGGGTAGATCTGATGCTAAGTCTGTAGCTAACAATACTAATTGCTCTCTGGTGTGTAAGTGATTTAAATCCCTTTGTAGTTAACAATGTGTACAGTACAATATGGCGGCTTTCAATTCCTTTATGTATTTATGCAAGGTGATTACACCCCTTTAATTGCCTCTTCTGAAGGCTGAATACATTCTGCTCAGTTAATTTATCCTTATAGCTGTGTCCTTCCCTCCCTTTTATTAGTTGGGTCGCCCTTCCCTTTTTCTCCAGTTATGTAACATCCTTTTTATGAACTGGTAGCCAAAACTACATGGCCTATTCAAGATGAGGCTTTGTAGTCTGCGGCTCTGTATGCACCAAGGCTGGACCCACATCATGCATTGAAATCAATGGACACACATCTTAGCGCATTCATTAGGATGAATGTTGATGTGTGTAAACCCATCATGGGTCACATCAATGCACACTGATCTGCATTATGACAGCTGTCAGAGGCTGGTGGAGCATGGTGTTGGGATGCATCAGGTGTTTATCATAAGACCCTTTTATCAGATGCATAACAGACAACAGATGCAGCGCTCTGAACGAGGGAACCCCTAAGGTCCCATTCACATCGGGAGGTGCGCTGGCGCTATTTTTAGCGCCACTATACCATAGTTTTTGCTGCGATATTTGGCCGCTAGCGGTGTGGTTTTAACCCCCACTAGCAACATTGAAAGGGTTATAGCCACACTGTTGATTTTAATGGGCAGCAGCGGTAAAGGAGCGGTAAACACACCACTCCAAAGATGCGGCCAGCAGGGCTTTTGGAGCGGTCCTGCTAGCGCACCGCTTCAGTGTGAAAGCCTTCAGGCTTTCACGCTGAAGACTGCAGGGCATGATTTTTTCAGGTGTTATTTAGGCGCTATTTTTAGCGCTAAAATGCCTGAATAAAATATTGGTGTGAAAGGGGCCTTAATGAAGTTCATGGATGGAGTCCACAGATGGGTGCTCTGGCTCCGATGTCCTTCAGACAACAAATGAGCAAACAAATCCAATAAGTGAGCAAGCAACTCCAAATCTGTATAGAAGATTTATTCGTTGCATGAAAAGAGTATACAAGAGTGGAGAGAACTCCCCCTTACAGGACTTTAATGGCCCAAGTAACAGTACATCAAAATAATTATAAAAAATATACAGTTTATTGAAACATAGCTGTGAATAAAGAACATACTGTACATGCACACTATATTTAACATGCCATGAAACAATTGGTCACAGACGTTTGGAACAAGGCAAGACATCCAAGGTAGAAAGTCAAAATGCCTTTAGGCACCAAGAATAGAGGATTGATGCAGTACACATAGCTTACCACAGCAAAATGTGGGCATGGCCAAATTGAGGTAACAATGGGAGGGACTAAAAGATGTATGGTAAATAAAATCTGAGCCTATGCTGGTATGGGTCAAGAGTGAGTAAACTACAGAGTGCAGGTGTAAGTCACACACAGAGTAAAGAGGGCAGAAATAAGTAAAAGGGGTTAAAAGCAAGTAACACACAGACTACAGTGTTCAGGGTGAGTAACACACAGATTGCAGGGATCAGGAGGAAGTAACACACAGTTGCAAGGGTTGGGAGTAACTACTGCATGGAGTACTTAAAGGGGTTGTAAAGGTTAGTTTTTTTATTTTCTAAATAGGTTCCTTTAAGCTAGTGCATTGTTGGTTCACTTACCTTTTCCTTTGATTTCCCTTCTAAATATGTATTTTTCTTTGTCTCACTTCCTGTTTCTCCTCAGTAAGCTTTCCACCATCATCCGAGCCGTTCTAGCTGGGGGTTAGTCAGCCAGAACAACTTACTAAGGGCTCTTTCACACAGGGCGGATCAGTAATGATCCACCCCGTGCACCTCCGTTTGCTCAGCGGAGATCGCTCCGTTGATCTCCGCTGAGCTGCCGAATGACAGGGCGGTCTCCGCACACTGTGCAGGGACCGCCCTGTCTTTTCTCCGCTCTCCCCTATGGGGAATCGGATGAACACGGACCGTCTATCCGTGTTCATCCGATCCGATCCGCCAGATGGAAGGAAAAGTAGATTTTTCCTCCAGCATACTTTGGTGGATCGGAGCGGTTTGGATGTCAGCGCACATGTCTCCGCTGACATCCGCAATCCCATAGGGATACATGTATGTCCGTTTTTCATCCGACAACGGATGGATGAAAAACGGACATACGGAACGTCTGTGTGAAAGAGCCCTAAGGAGGAACAGGAAGTGAGAATTTTAGACAAAGAAAACAAAAAAAGAATTTAGAAGGGAAATTAAAGGAAAAGGTAAGTGAACCAACAATGCACTAGCCTAAAGGGACCTATTTAGAAAATAGAAAAACAAACTTTTACAACCCCTATAATAGTTTCCCAATATGATATCCTCAACCTCCTTCTGTTACCTTCCCTCTCTGTTGCAGGCACTCCCTGCATGTTCCCCAGAGCCTGGCAGCATAGCCAAAATCGTGCCATACAAGCAACAATTTTAATTGGTGCCAATGGAGCTACCCGTGCATGTGAAGAAACCTAGGTTTCTGCACAGGCTGTTCCAGTGGCAATCATTAAAGCTAACGCTTGTGCTGGGCATTTCAAGTTGGCACCTGGACATTACAAGATATAAGCTATGCTGCCAGACTCCCAAGGACTATTCCAGGAACACCCCTTTCCCAGGGACACACCCCTCAAAATGGGGACTGTCCCCAGGAAAAGGGGACATATAGGGCCAGATTCAGGTAGAGTTAGGCTGGAGTATCTGTGATACTCCAGCCTAACTGTCACTTTAAGCCGGCGTTTCTGTTTTCTGTAACCAGAAAACAAGAAACACCGGGTTGGTGTTCCGATGCGATGGGCGCAATTAAATTTCGCCATCGCATCGCAACTTTAATTTAAAAATGGCACCGGGGGCGTTCCCGCTGATTTACGATGAAAAAATATGTTAATCAGCGGGAATCGGCAATTCACGATCGTATTCGGGCGCGACTCAGTGACTTCCCGACGTTTCCGTAAGCGATACGCGGCGTAAAGATAAAGCAGCCCCCTAGTGGAGTATCCTATGTTAAGTATAGGCGTTGTCATCGCGTCGGAAAAAAAAAATCGCGTCATTTGCGTAAAACTTTCATGAATGGGGATGTGACGTCATTGACGTTCACTGACAGAATTTGGAGCATGCGCACTGGGATGCATTGACACTCGACACATGCGCAGTACGTTCGCCGCGGGATCGCGCTTAGTTTTAATAATACACGCCCCGTACCCGCCCAATTTGAATTCCGCCGGCTCATTTGCGATGCGCTGCCGCAACTTTAGGAGCTAGTGCTTCATGAATAACAGCACTTGCTCCTAAAATTTCGGCAGCGTAACGTAAATGAGAAGCGTTACTCCAGAGCAAAGATGCTCCAATCTACCTGAATCTGGCCCATAGTATACCTTATTCTGGACTCTAATTGATAACATAGCTGGTTTTGTTAATCTCCTACACTGGATAAATCTTTATGCATGTAAATCAATACCAGAATGTAAATTCACAGCTTAAGATCATTAGTTAAGTAACACCACATAACTTATATTGTGACATTGACATTCAATACAAAGTTAAAGGGGTTGTAAAGGTCCGTTTTTTTTTTTTTCTAAATAGGTTCCTTTAAGCTAGTGCATTGTTGGTTCACTTACCTTTTTCCTAGATTTCCCTTCTAATTTAAATGTTTTTTTTTCTTTGTCTGAATATCTCACTTCCTGTTCCTCCTCAGTAAGCTTGCCCCCATCATCCGAGCCGTTCTGGCTGGGGGTTAGCCAGCGTGCTCGCCCCCTTCCTTAGGACTACGTCCCTGCAGGGAGACGCAACAGGGGAAGTACACATAGGTGTAATTCCAGCCTAAAAGAAGATCATTATAACATAAGCCAGACAACTATAATTTTTAGAAAAAGACCACTAAATGACACTTCTTGTTATTATGCCGCAATGGACCGTTTTCATCAGACGAACCAATCGTGTGTGGGCCCCATCGTTTTTTTTCCCCATCGGTGAAAAAACGTAGAACCTGTTTTTAAAATTATCTGATGGTTAAAAAACCGATAGAAAAAAAACGATCGTCTGTGGGCAAGTCCATCGATTAAAAATCCACGCATGCTCAGAATCAAGTCGACGCATGCTCGGAAGCATTGAACTTCATATTTCTCAGCACGTCGTTGTATTTTACGTCCCTGCGTTCTGACACAAACAGATTTTTAACTGATGGTGTGTAGGCAAGATTGATGAAAGTCGACAGCTTCATTGGATATCTGATGGAAAAAATCCATCGGTCCGTTTTCATCGGATGAACCGATCATGTGTACAGGGCATTACTCTCGGTAAAAGGATTACTTTAAGTAGAGGGCATCTACTGGCTTACATGAAAGCTATGTAAGAAAACATTTGCCTTTGCTAGATCATTTAGGCCACGTACACACGATCATTTTTTATGCCACTGGACCAGTTGAATGACTGCAGGATTTATGGTATGTATAATTGGGATTTTTAATTGGATAGTGGTTGGGGAAGACATCAGGGAGGGGAAGAAAGCAAAACATTTCTGGAGTTGGGCTTTAAGACAAACCAATTGCTTTGTCCTACATCCAAACTTTCTAAACAAAGGACCAGTTTACCATCCTTCTTCCTGGCATAAGTGGGAATTGTAACGGTCACCACCGTTTACGACCTTCCATCCACCCACGACAAGCTTATCCGACACACTCCCTACATACACGATCCATATCAATTCCCCAAAGCCAAGACGAGACTCTGCTCTGTACTTGCTTCCAAAGATATGAACACTTTATTGGTTTCTTCCCAGCTTTTTTATACAGTACAAGATGTTACAGCCAATCACAGGACAATGCAATCTCCACTCCCCTATTCACACTGGGGCTAATTATCTAGCAGACATTTCGGCACCGATACTGACAGATCTGTCACATTCCAAACTACAATTACACAATGCTTTGACCTCAATCCACATTATCTAGACAGACGTACTGTCTCTGACACCTGGGCATCAATACATTCCTAAACATAATTGACATGCTAATTCAGTACATCTGAATGGAGACTTTAACACATTGTTTTAAACACAATGAATCACACAATCAAAAGGTCTTTCAGGAGCCAATGTAATTAACACCTTTCAACAGAATGAAATGTCTTTCACAACCCGGATCACTTAACATTTCAATAGCTGGAGCTAAGCATTGAATAAGCTTGTAATGTCCCTCTCCTGTGTAACAGATGTGTAGTAGAAACACCTCTTGTAATATTCCAGTCCTGCAATATGAATTATTATTAATGTCCCATTTCATGTAATATAT
Source organism: Rana kukunoris (assembly GCA_029574335.1). Lineage (NCBI taxonomy): Eukaryota > Metazoa > Chordata > Amphibia > Anura > Ranidae > Rana > Rana kukunoris. The sequence goes on along the minus strand of CM056050.1, from coordinate 575,462,013 downwards.
GAACCATGATCCCATTAGCCACCCTACACCCGAAGGGTACAGGTTGGACTCAAACCCAGGAATCATTAGTGTCCCTGGCACAGGAGTATCTCTCATCCTTCCAAAGTCTCTGATTGTCACGGTTCATTCCGTTACAGGAATAAATAACTCATCTTTGATATTTGTGGGAGGAATAGTACCCTATTGTTAGTGTCAGTGGTAGTAACAGCAGGGCTTTTTTTCAGTAGGAACGCGGGGGAACGCAGTTCCAGCACCTCCTGGACTGACTGTATGTAATAGCAAGGGGTGCTGGGGTGTGCTGTAGGGTCTTGATGCTCACTGCTGGGGTCTATTGTTTTTGGGGAAGTCTATTGTTGCTGGGGGGGGTCTTATGTTGCTGGGGGAGTCAGTTGTTGCTGAAAGAGATCTACTGTTGGGAGAGCGGTCCAATGTTGATGGCAGCCAGAAAGTCTATTAATGCTGGCTGTGCAGAGATCTCCTGATGCTGCTGGGAGTATATTGTTGCCGGGGGGGGGGGTGATTTTGTTGTGGGTGGTCCTTTGTTGTTAGGGAGATCTATTGTTGCTGGCTGCAGGGGATCCATTTTACTGTTTTTCTGGATATCATTACCAAAAGGGTCGGACTGGGAGGTAGGTAGGGGGCAGAGAAAAGGGGTGACTTGGAAAGGGGGAGTTCCTGCACCTATTGTCTGAGAAAAAAAGCCCTGAGTAACAGTGAAGGAAAAAGTATAAAACTTGTTTAGGGTCTTAAACACATAAAAAAAATGAATAATAATATTCCCTCTATAAGTAAATATAAAAAAATTGGATAATTAAACTTTGCTCAAGTAATGTCTGATGACTGTAATAGCATGAGTGAAGTAATAATCCAAACGAGTTAAAGTAGATCTTCAGTTAACACAAACGTGTTGATAAAAGAAAAGCCACCACCACTGATAGGAATGAGGCTTACCGGATTGAATGGACTCAGCAAGGCATACGCCAAATGAGTCTAAAAGGGCTGTGTGGTGACACTACACCAAAAACACGAAGACCTCAGAACTGAAACTAGCGAACATCAGAGCAAGATAGTCATACTTTCATCTGAGCAATAAGTGGCATAACCACTGCCTGCTCCGCCGTTTGACATTTCTTAAATAGCTAAGCGGCAGAGTCACCCGATGACGTCAGCAGGTAACCCTACGCCCTTGTGATGTCATCGATCCAGCATGCCCTAATCAAGCAAAACAAAAATGAATAAAACCAATAAACAAAACAAAATCAAATGAATTTTGATGAAATTAGTTACTATTTTATTCAGAGATTTGTGTCCGAATTTATATCCGGGCCAAACTGAATTGCACATGTCTACAGGTTTGAGCCAAATGTATTTCATATATATTTTTTCTTGCCTTTGCACTGAAGTTTCTTGCTAGAGATGGATCAGAAGTTAGAGATATGTGAATGCATTCTGAAATATCTGCTTACTGCAGAATAGGCTGAACCCCGTATAACCTCATACCCAGAAAATAATATTTATTATCTAGAGCTGGTGGGTGATTACCTCCGGGGCATTCTAAGCTATTGGAGACATTTGTCTTCTCTTCTGGAGGCCCACTAGGTCATTGCACTGGTACCATAGATACAGGAAGATCTATTGTACAGGAAGACACACAGATTACAGATCTAATATACTCATATTATAACAGATATATTGAAGAAGCTCCACGTTTTCCACTTCTGCCTGGTACAGTTATAAATATATGAAGGAATATAAAGCAGCCGACATTGAAAAATGCATTAACAGTCACTGCCAGTTCTCCTTTTCTGTTGTCAAACATGGAAAATATAACAATTGCTGGGAAATTATGTTTGACTATGCATAAAAATGCCAACCACTTTACTTATAGTAGCAAGGGCACACTTACATTGTCAGGCTTATTTAAAAAGAAACAAGCAAGTACAAATTAATTTTATTGTTGTAACTTTTACCAGAGAGTCATTTTTGCTGTAAAGTTCACATTTAACATGAAGTTTCGTATTTTTACTTCTAAAACAGAATACATTTGATTATAATATATTAGGTAACTCCGCTAAACAACTGCTTAGTTAAAGTTGAAGTCCAGTCAAACCTACAGTATACTTAAACCTGCTCCCATCCCTAAAGCCCTGTAAACACGATTTGAAATTCCGATGGAAAAGTCCGACTGACTTTTTCCATCGGAAATTCTGACCGTGTGTATGCCCCGTCAGAAATTCTGATGAATTCCTTTGGAGTTTAGATAGAGAACATGTTCTCTTTTACTCCAATGGAATTCGTGTGTACGGGGCTTAAGCCTATTCTAAATACCCTGTTATGCCCCATACACACCATCGGAATTTCCAATGGAAAAAGTCAGATTGACTCTTTCCATTCAGAAATTCTAACCAAGTGTATGCCCCATCCGATTATTTCCATTGGAAATTCCGAGGAATTCGCGTTTTCCAAAAAATCCGACCGCGTGTATGCTCCATCGGACAAACTTTTTCTGTTTCAAAAGTCTAGCCAACTCCCTTCAGATAAAAATCCACGGAAAAGTTTGTTTGAAGTCCGATCGTGTGTACGAGGCTTTACACTGTCCAATGACTCAGAACAAAAGAGATAAGCTGACTGGCTAAGATATTAAGTAAGATAATCAATCACTAACTACACTGCTCAGTGCCCATTCGAAAGAACGATACAAGTACACAAATTTACAGACAAAGACACGGATTTACAAAACACACAAATGAAAATACGAACATACGAATGAAAATACGGAATGCAAATCGTTCGTTATAGATGTCATTTTCGTTCTTTTGCTGTTTCGTGTTTTAGTAAGATTGTCCAATCTTATGTTCGTATTTTCGCTTGTTCATTATTTTGCTTATTCGTAATTCCGTAGTTTTCGTATTTTGGTTCTTTCAGCTTTTCGGATGTTCGAATTGACCTGAATGTACGAATACTAACAAATTCATACGAAAATCCATTCGTTACGAACGGGAACACACAAGTCTAACTGGAACTTTAGTTTGATGCAGCAGGATGTTAGGCCCCATATTGTATACATCTGGGAGGATCTCTTGGGCCTCGTACACACGATGAGATATGTCCGCTCAAACTTGTCCGACGGACAGTTTAGAGCGGACATGTCTCATCGGATTTCGGTCCGATGGCGTGTACACACCATCGGATCAAAATCCCCGCCGGCAGACAGCGTGGTGACGCGGCGGTGACGTTGACGCCGCCACGTCACCGCTACGTCACCGCACCAGGAAGTAAACACTTCCGCGCGCATGCGTCGGATCCATTCACAGGATATGATGCATGTGCGGGAAGATATGTCCGCTGGTTTGCCGTACTAACCAGCGGACATATCCGACGGACAGGTTTGTAGCGGACAAATTTCAAAGCATGCTTTGAAATTTGTCTGATGGACAAACCTGTCCGCTAGCCCGTACACACGATCGGATTTGTCTGCTGAAACGGTCCATCGGACCGTTTTCAGCGGACAAATTTGATCGTGTGTACGCGGCCTTGTAGTTTCTGCACCGGGTGTCCCTGTTCCTGTTTTTTCCCTTTTGGAATCATGTGAGGTTTCTTTTAAAGGAATTTTGCAACCAGAGGTTGCTAGACAACTTTTATATCTTTGAACCATTACCCCTAGGAAGAAATAAAAGGGCATGATGGGAGGAATCAAGGGTTTGTTAGGTTGAGACACATAGAAAAGACAAAACCAGAGTAGAAAACTGTGTTCTAACATACTTTCCAATTGGATAGTGAGAACCTCTAGAATGGGATAGAATTAAAACAGCAGTGGTGTGACTTTGATCACCTATATCTTATGCCGCGTACACACGGTCGTTTTTTGCGATGAAAAAAAAACCACGTTTTCAATCATGAAAAAAAACGACGTTTTTCAAACTTCATTTTCCAAAACAACGTTGCATACACACCATCGTTTTTCTACAAAGCTCTAGCAAAGCGCGGGTACGTACACCACGTTCGACGGCACTCTTTTCCATTGAAGCTCCGTCTCATAACTTGCTTCTGAGCATGCGCGGGTTTAAAAACGTCGTTTTCAACGTCGTTTTGCCCACACACCATCACTTTTTATGACACAAAAAACGACGTTTTGAAAAACGACACAAAAAATTCAAGCATGTTGGAATTTTTTTTTGGTCGTTTTTTTGAAGACAAAAAACTACGTTTTGCCCACACACGATCAATTTAAATGACGTTTTAAAAAACGTTGTTTTTTTTCATCGCAAAAAACGACCGTGTGTATGCGGCATTATGCTACTCATGAAAAATGGCCTATACCTGGGGAAATACAGATGTTAAAACCAGGTCTCGTCATGAACAAGTGCGAGTCTTGTGGATGAGGGCCTACTTGCTTGGTGGTGGTAGGAACCTGGGTCCCCCTACCAACTTCATCAGGAACCACAGTAGACAGGGAGGCCTCTTGTAAGTATGTGAAGGAGTGTGTCTCAACATAGCCTGAGAGCTGAGATGAGTGATTACTTCTCAGTAAAGCTCTGCACATCACTATTATCTACACCATTTAGCAACCAACAATAGATTTTGGAAAAAACACAACATTTCGAGTGTAAAGCCTCATACACACGATCAGACTTCCATCAGACTTTTCCCTGTGGATTTTGGTCCAAAGGGCGTTGGCCGTGAACTTGTTCTGCATACACACAGCAGAACATTTTCAGCCAACATTCACCAAACCACATGGTTTTTCAGCTCTTTATCTCCACCCTTTGGGTAACTTTTGCTATTGTTGTCTAATGTTTAGCATTGGTTCCGAGCAAACGTGTTTGTACTTTGGATTTTAGTCCGATGGAATTGTGAACACACGATCAGATGATCCGACGTAACACAATTTGTTGTCGGAAAGTTTGAGAGCATGAACAGCGAACATTTGTCCATGGAAATTGTGACAACAATTGTCATACAGACGGTCTGATTGGCCAATAAAAAACATGTCTGTCGAACCGATGTTGTTGGAAAGTCCGATCGTGTGTATGGGCTTTAAGAAGTCCCTTTCTCAAGAACCTCAGCAGAACCTATGCTGTATTACGCTTGATGTGATATGACATACTTGGATTTTTTTATCTATTGTATAAGTGTATGTGTATGCCTGAGATGAGTGAGGAACCTGAAAAGTGGTGAATCAGAGGGATGGTTACTGGGGTCTTGTGCTCACCATTACAGAAAATTAGACTGTAGGCAATAGCGTAGGGACTAGGTTAAAGTGATGTTAAAGGCTTGTTTTTTTTTTAATAACATGTCATACTCATTTGCTCTTTTCAGTGGTTTTGCCAAGAGCAGCTTGATAAGGTCCCCTGCTGGCGCTTCTGGCCCCTCCCTCCTGCCGAGTGCACCCAAGCAGACTTGCTCCTGTGCCGCTTCTCTGCATGTCCAGTCACCTACAGATCCATGACTCGGCCCCATACCCTCTCTCTCCTCATTGGCTCACTGGCTGTGATTGACAGCAGCGGGAGCCAATGGAGAGGGTCCCTGGAGAGTTGATGCTCTTGTGCACATCACTGGATTGCGAGGGGGCTCAGGTAACTAAAAGGGGGTGCTGGTTGGGCTGCTGCACAGGAAAGGTTTTCTTTTTACTTTGTGCATAGAATACATGAGGGTAAAAAACCTTGAGCCTTTAGAACCACTTTTACAACTTGCCACACAGGAGCATTACATGGAAATGTACTTGAATGCTGTGAAATGTTTTCAAGCAATCCTTTTTTTTTTTTTTTCACTGCTGTTATTTCTGTTAAATGTGAGAGAAAAAAAATATTTTTTCTCAAAAATTGGCGTTTTTATTGAACTCAGATGCGCCCTAGTAAAGTTGTACTTTTTTGCCAATGCAGTGAAATTGAGTCTAATTAATGTTGTGTCTGAATACAGCAGATTGTGTTTTCATGAAATGAAAACCTATCTTTGACACAAGATAAAAGCAAATATTTTTGCATTCTCCTGTACTGATCACAGCGATTGCAATTAATCCACTCCACAACGCCTACAAATGCTCAGAAGGACCGGAGGAAATGTTATGCAGCAATTAAGCTGTTTCCAAAACTATTTTTTTTAATTAGTTTTTCGCCATCACAGCGTGCACGCTGTTCATTTTTAAAGGAACGTTTAGGTAAAATTTCATAAACCAACAGCAGATGGGGGAAGGTGGGGCAACATTGTATAGACTGGCTGCCTAAAAATAATTTTTTATATACAAATCTTAATTTATACAGTAAAAGGACAGCATATGGCGTGAACAAGACTGCACCTTAAAGAGGAGGTCCAATTACACAGCTTTTGTATAGAAACAGCTGAAATACATTCTGTACAGTATATGTGTATACTTTGTGGATTGTCACTTGCCACATCACCTGCCACATGTTGTGGATTGTCCACTTCCCCCGTCACCTGCCACACAATGCGGATTGTCCACTTCCTGCCACACATTGCGGATTGTCCACTTCCTGCGTCACCTGCCACAAGTTGTGGATTGTCACTGTAACAGGAGGGCCCTTGGGACCCAGAAGCTCGTACAAAGTATGAGCCAGAACATAATGAACATTCAGAATATCTTGAAATGCTACTGTTTGTTGATTCTGAACCCAACAGGACAATTGAAAGAGTGACTCATTCAATGTGGGAACATAGACTGTTAGGGGTTAATATCGTCTGCTACTGTGATGTAAATGAACCTTTCATTGTGTTATGCTAATTGACACGGTAGTGTGTGAAATTTCTATTGATGATAGATGTGTGTTGTGAGTTAGCACAGTCTAAAGGTCATATCTCGGAGTCACCTTGTCTGGGTAAATGATTAGTTAATTAGCTCATGTAGATTATGTCAGAGCTGGTGCCAGAAAGTCTGACTAAAAGATGTGTATTGAGGGGGGCTCGTTAGGAACCATTGTATAATGTTGTGGGTGGAGTGTGTCATTGTCCATTTGATTACTGCAGTATACTTTTTGGTGTATATAAGAGCCTGCCTTCTCAATAAAGATTGGCTATTAGGGATGAGCCGAACACCCCCGCGTTCGGTTCGCACCAGAACCTTCGAACGGACCGAACGTTGGCGCGAACATTTAGAACCCCATTGACGTCTATGGGACTCGAACGTTCAAATTCAAAAGTGTGCATTTTAAAGCCCAATATTCAAGTTATTATTGAGAACCCGGGTCTTGCCCCAGGGAACATGTATCAATGGAATTTTTTTTGAAAAAAAACTGTAGTTTCTTCTGGAGCAGCGATTTTAATGATGCTTAAAGTGAAAAAAATGAAAAAAATAATGAAAAATTCCTTTAAATATTGTACCTGCTGGGTGTCTATAGTATGCCTGTGAGGTGGCACATGTTTAGAACTGTCCCTGCACAAAATGAGATTACTATATACTATAAGAAAAAAGTAATTTAATACTGCTTGCGGCTTTAATGTAATGCTTGGTCCCTGCAATATGGATGAAAATCACTGGAAAAAAAAGCATGGGTTTCCCCGCCACCACTCCCCGAGGTCATTACAAAAACCTTTGGCCCTATATACTTTGAACAGCAGTATACAGGCGGTGCAAACAAGACAAGGACTGTAGGTTTGTTAAGTAGAATCTGAACCATGTCATACTTTGCTGCTGCATATTGCACAATTTCCTAAAGAGACCCTCAACAAACTACATGATACTTGTGCCTGATGAGGCCATTGATGTTCCAGTGGCGGCCCGTGAGCCTGGCCATACAGGCTTGGCCCCCCAAAGCGCATGTGCTGTGCGGCAACAATATGTCGATTATTTTAGGGGTGGGGGGGGCCATTCCAATGCCAGATCTTGGCTGAATTAATCATTTTTTTATGCACCACCAAGTGGGTTTAGTTGCAAAGTAATGAGAACACTTGCACTATGCACCACCAAGTGGGTTCAGTTGTAAAGTAATGAGCACACTTGCATTATGCACCACCAAGTGGGTTCAGTTGTAAAGTAATGAGCACACTTGCACTATGCACCACCAAGTGGGTTCAGTTGCAAAGTAATGAGCACACTTGCACTATGCACCACCAAGTGGGTTCAGTTGCAAAGTAATGAGCACACTTGCACTATGCACCACCAAGTGGGTTCAGTTGCAAAGTAATGCACACACTTGCACTATGCACCACCAAGTGGGTTCAGTTGTAAAGTAATGAGCACACTTGCACTATGCACCACCAAGTGGGTTCAGTTGTAAAGTAATGAACACACTTGCACTATGCACCACCAAGTGGGTTCAGTTGCAAAGTAATGAGCACACTTGCAGTATACAGCAAGTTGGTTTAGGTGCACTGAGCACACGGGCAATACAACACGTGAGAACACTGCAGCTAGCACAATCAACTGCCTGACAGATTAGGAAGAAGTAACCTAACTAAACTATACAGTGTATAAATATATGTACAAATCCTGGGATGTATATATATATCCTCTACACACTGTAAATTTAACTGACTAGCCTGCCTGCTCTATCTAGCTAGAAAAAAGACAATCTCACTCTCTCTCTCTCTCTCTGTCTGATCTGTAACCAGCGCTGGAACACACTACACGAGGCTGCCCAGCAGGCGGCCTTTTATAGTGTGGGGCGTGTGCTCAAGCCCTGAGCCATGAATTGGCCAAAGCCACCCTGACTTTGGCCAATTATGTCTCTCCGTTTTTTGCGCACTGTGATTGGCCAAGCATGCGGGTCATAGTGCATGCTTGGCCAATCATCAGCGCGCAATGCCGCAGTGAATTATGGGCCTTGGCGCGTCACTCAAATTTGTGGTGCATCACTACACTGAAGGGCCTGGTATGCTCTTGGAGGGGGAACCCATGACTTTTTTAAAAAAAAAATTGTGTGAAGTTCCCCCTCCAGATCATCAGAGCACAAGTCGCATGCCAAAGTCAGATCAGCCAAGATGGCGATCCGACTTCAGTGATATTCAGTGGGCAGAAGTAGGATCAAAGTCGGACCAAAGTAGTACAGGGAGCACCTGTGTTGGACCAGTTAAGACGGCTCCCATAGGGAAACATTGATTTTCGTACATCATGTGACATGAGCTCCTAAGTGTTTGTCATGCCAGTGTGAATCCAGCCTTAAAGTGGTAGTACATTTTTTACTACCACTTTTACCTACAGGTAAGCCTATAATTGTAGCAGGGCATGCGCAGCGGGGATTTTTCCTCAGCTAAAGGGCCGCCAGCCGATGGACCTTGCCGGAATGAAATCTCCCGCACGCATGCGCAGGAGTGACGACATCGCTGCTCCAGCCAATCACAGCGCTGGAGCGGCGATACCCGGAAGACACGCAAGAGGCAAGATGACATCTCGCTCGGTGTGGACCAGGTAAGTTCTCTACACCTCGTTTTAAGGTAAGTATTTCATAATGAGCTAGTATGCGGTACATACTAGCTCATTATGGCTTTTGCCTTACAGGTGTAAAAAAAAAAAATTGCGGGTATACAACCTCTTTAAGCGTATTGTTTAGTGTCACTTTAACATCTTTTTGGAAGAACGCCAGGATTTGTAGTTCAGAGGTGATCAATGTTGACACTGCCTTCTAAAGTAGGAATTGTCACGACTTTGCTGTTATTAATTGACATTTTTTTAATAGAGATAAGTGCACAGGGCGAAAAATAATAATAATAAAAAAAATAGATAGCAATATACTGTATATATATAATTCTATTTTTAAGATGGCATAACTTTAATATTGGTAAAATATTGCCACTTAGTGTCGTTTTTAGGACGTTTTTATAATTTTTGACACTGCACATCAGCTTCACAAATGTCCATTAACAAAAAGGAAAAACATTTATTTATCTGTCTTTATAAATAAAGCAAAGCGTCCTGCAATAAATTACTCTGCTCAGTATGTGAAACTCAGGCTGTCCTTGGAACCTCAGCAGGAGAAACGGCTAGAATGCAATTTATAAATGGAATTACACAAATATATTACTTTGGAAGGTCACAGCTGTATTCCTTGGAATTTTTATATTTTTAAATGGAGAAATTAGATACCACCCAGTCTTTCCTAAATGGTGTGATTTAGGTTTGGTTCAGTCACTCACCATGGCATCTCCAGTTGTGGTGCTTTTTAAGAAATTTCTGCGTGTTCGCGCCATCAATCAGAAAAAATTGTGTAAATGTAAAGTTCACTAACTGTAGTCAATTTTTTTAGGCTGCCCATAGACTTGGTTAGAGGAAGGTTGAATATATAGGGATGATCCAACTACCCTCAGGGCAGAAAGCTTACTAGACCCTGAAGGCTGCTCCATGAGAGGAGAGATGGATACAACTCGCTCCACTTGGCCACAACTCCACTGAGCGCTCGAGATTGACTTACAATTCTACTCACCCACTTTATATGTGATTGTTGCCTTCTCCAATTAAAAATGGCCTAGTCATTCAATAACAACTCCCCCCAACTAAAGCTATCCTAACCTCTTATTGGTGCTGCAAAAACTGATGCTTACCTATGCTGGTTCTTCCCAGCCAAGCACAGGGATGGACTGGCCATTGGGACTACAGGGAGTTTCCCGGTGGGCCGATGGCTCAGTGGGCCGGCTTCAGTGACAGCCGACTGCCGCCCCCCTCTGCTCCTCTGTCTCTCCCTCCCCGCATCGCTCACCTGGGGGGAACAAAGAAGCAGGGAGAGGACCAGAGGAGCCGGGGGGACGACAGAGGAGCAAGGGGGGAGGGGACAGACAGGTGACTCAACAGCTATGGCCTGGGAGTTTCTCACTTCTGCCTAATCTTGTCCCATAAGGGGGGGCACCGAACTGATTCTTTGTCCCAGGTGAAATAATGTCTAGCTTCCCCACTGGTACTGCTTATAAGAGTAGAACAGCTAGTGGCTAGTGAAAGGGGAAGAAGGGGGCTTGGGTGGCGGGGGGGGGGTGCGGGAGTTGTCCGGCCGCCATGGGAGAGACCTGTCATAGTGGGCCAGTCTGGGCCAGTCTGGATGAAGTCCAGGGCCAAATTTCTGTCCCAGTCCAGCCCGTGCCAAGCATTCAGTAGTGCTAACAGTTGTATTCAAGCAGGTACAGTGCCTTGAAAAAGTATTCATACCCCTTTTCCACATTTTGTGATGTTACAACCAAAAACATAAATGTATTTTATTGGGATTTTATGTGATAGAGACCAACACAAAGTGACACATAATTGGGAAGTGGAAGGAAAATTATAATTTTTGTTTAACATTTCTTACAAATAAATATGTGAAAAGTGTGGGGTACATTTGTATTCATTACCCCGAGTCAATACTTTGTAGAACCTCCTTTCGCTGCAATTACATCTGCAAGTCTTTTTTGGGGATGTCTCTACCAGCTTTGCACATCTAGAGAGTGACATTTTTGCCCATTCTTCTTTACAAAATAGCTCAAACTCTGTCAGATTGGATGGAGAGCGTCTGTGAACAACAATTTTCAAGTCTTGTCACAGATTCTCAATTGGGTTTAGGTCTGGACTTTGGGCCATTCTAACGCATTAATACGCTTTAAACCATTCCATTTTAGCTCTGGCTGTATGTTTAGGGTTTATTGTCCTGCTGGAAGAAGAAACTCTTCCCCAGTCTCAAGTATTTTGCAGACTTTAAGGGGGCGTACACACGCAAAATTTAAGCGTATCTGGTTTCCAGAATACGCTTAACCACTTCCCGCCCGGCCAATAGCCGATTTACGGCAGGGAAGTGGTTATGAAATCGTGACAGGCCGTTCTCAAACGTCCTGCACGATTTCATGCCGCACGCGCCCGTGCGGGCGCGCAGCGCGGCGATCGGTGATGCGGGGTGTCAGTCTGACACCCTGCACCTCCGATCTCGGTAACGAGTCTCCGGCGGAGCCTCGTTACCACGTGATCAGCCGTGTCCAATCACGGCTGATCACGATGTAAACAGGAAGAGCCGCCGACGGCTCTTCCTCACTCGCGTCTGACAGACGCGAGTAGAGGAGAGCCGATCAGCGGCTCTCCTGACAGGGGGGGTTCGCACTGATTGTTTATCAGCGCAGCCCCCCCTCGGATCGCCACACTAGACCACCAGGGAAATAAAAAAAATCCAAAAAAAGGGCAAAAAAAAAATGACAAAAAAAAATAAAAAAAAAAAAAAAGTCAGCAAAAAAAAAAAAGGGGGCAGTAAAAAAATGATGCCAATCAGTGCCCACACATGGGCACTGATTGGCAACATTGATCCATCAGTGCCACCCCTCAGTGATCATCAGTGCCACCCCAGTGTCTGTCAGTGCCACCCCACAGTGCCAATCCATGCCCAGTGCCCACCTATCAGTGCCCACCTGTGCCGCCTATCAGTGCCCACCTGTGCCGCCTATCAGTGCCCACCTGTGCCGCCTATCAGTGCCCACCTGTGCCGCCTATCAGTGCCCACCTGTGCCGCCTATGAGTGCCCAGTGCTGCCTATGAGTGCCCATCAGTGCCGCCCATGAGTGCCCATCAGTGCCGCCCATGAGTGCCCATCAGTGCCCCATACCAGCGCCGCCTATCAGTGCCCATCAGTGCTACCTAATCGGTGCCCATCAGAACTACCTCATCTGTGCCCATCAGTGCCACCTCATCGGTGCCCATCAGTGCCACCATATCAGTGCCCGTAATTGAAAGAGAAAACATACTCATTTACAAAAAAATTAACAGAAAAAAATAAAAACTTTATTTTTTTTTCAAAATCTTCGCTCTATTTTTAGTTGTTGCGCAAAAAAAAAAAACCGCAGAGGTGATCAAATACCACCAAAAGAAAGCTCTATTCGTGGGGAAAAAAGGACGCCAATTTTGTTTGGGTGCAGTGTAGCATGACCGCGCAATTGTCATTCAAATTGCGACAGTGCTGAAAGCTGAAAATTGGCTTGGGCGGGAAGGTGCGTAAGTGCCTGGTATGGAAGTGGTTAAACATACGACGGCGCGCATTCGGACTAACGACGGCGTATCTACTGAATGTCTATAATTATCTGCTCTGTGCAATTTAACTTCTTCTCAGGTACTCCACCGGCGCTCCTGGTCCCTTCTCTCTGTCCAGTACCACCATGGGAAGCAGCTTGCGCTCCTGAGCTCCGCTGCTGCGTCCATTGACACTCAGCTCCACTCCCTCGTCACTGGCTTTGATTGACAGCAACGGAAGCCAATGGCTCCTGTTGCCCCAGCAAAACCAGTGAGACACAGAAGTGATGGGAGTGAAGAGCTGCAGACGTGCACAGCGTAGGATCGAATGAGGGCTCAGGCGAGTAAAGGAGGAGGGTGGGGGGCAAAACTGATGCCTAAACATATTTTACCTTAATGCAAGGAATGCTTTAAGGTATACATTTTTTATGCTTTAAAACCACTTTCAGCTCATTCGTTTTAATGGGAGATCTAAAAGCTGTATGTCCAGATCTGCCTTAGCAATGATCAGTTTTCCAAAGTTTGACTTTTATGGAAGGAGCTGCCATCAATATTCTTATAACGAAATAATTATCTGCTCAAGGAGCTTCCCTGACCTCCCGTCCATATCAACTAATATTTCAGAGCTCAGTCCAAAATTTACACAGCCATATTTTATCAATTGTTGTTTTTTATTCTTTTCAAATATGCAGCTTTTATTAATAAAGTACCCGGTGGCCCTACCATGAAGTTTATTGTTTGGGTCCTTTTTATTATAGGGTGATAACTGTCACCCAATTGTACTTCTGTGTTGTCATAGCTGGATCTGTTTAAAGGAGCAGCTGAGAAGTAGGTTACTGTTTGAATGCAGCTACTTTCTGATTTTTTTTTATTCCCTGCAAGTCTTTTTTTTTACATTCAGCTGTGAACGGGTACTCCGCTGACAGCTGATAACTCATCGGTCGTAAAGACATGGCAGACGGCTTCCTGGCACATTCCTTAACCACCTCCAGCCCACGCAATAGCCAAAATATGGCTACAGACCAGGCCTTAATTCCTAGGAGGGCGTCCATTTACGCCCTACTGTGCGGAGTGATCAGCCAGTCCATGAGGCTCAGCTGATCTCGGCCCCTTACCATGCGATCAGCTGTCAGCCAATGGCAGCTGATAATGTGATGTAAACAGAAGATCATAATCTGCTTTTTCTTCCCCTCGGTCCTGATCACGGAGAGCCACTGCTTCTATGCAGTTTCTACCAGTGCTACCTAACAGTACCCACATGTGCCACCTATCAATGCCCACCAATGCCACCTATCAGTGCCTCATCATCAGTGCCACCTATCAGTGCTGCCTATTAGTGTCGGCTACCAGTGCCTATCAGTGCCCATCAGTGCCACCTATCAGTGCTGCCTATCAGTGCCCACCAGTGCTGCCTCATCAGTGCCACCTATCAGTGCTGCCTATCAATATCGCCTACCAGTGCCAATCAGTGGTCGTCAGTGCCGCCCTATCAGTGTCCATAAGTCCAGCCTATTAGTGCCCATCAGTGCCACCTTATCAGTGCACATCAATGAAGGACAAAAATGACCTGTTTTCAAAATGTTATAACAAACTATGAAACAGTTTTATGTTATTATTTTTTTCAAAATGTTTGTTCTTTTTTAGTTGTTTTAGCAAAAAATAAGAAACCCAGCAGTGATTAAATACCACCAATAGAAAGCTCTATTTGTGTAAAAAAAAAATGTGAAAAACTTCATTTGGCTACAGTGTTGTAAGACCGCGAAATTGTCATTTAAAATGTGACAGCGCTGAAAGCTGAAAATTGGCCTGGGCAGGAAGGGGGTTTAAGTCCCCAGTAAGCAAGTGGTTTACAACCAGCTATTCACAGAGAAAAAAAAATGCAAAGCACATGAAAGCTGCATGCAAAAAAACACACAGAAAAACGCATCAACCGCATAGATGTGAACCTAGGGTCAAAGGATCACACTGAATGCTCTGTTTTAAGCATCATAATATATAAGTGTACTAGGTATGTCCCTTAGATAAGTCATGTGTTCTCATCCTAATATAGAGTGGAAGTGGATATTGCGAGACTCCTCCTTGGGATTCTGAAGCGATGATCGGAGGAGAAGTGTGTCCATATGTTATTGCTATCTATGAAAAGTGTGGCCAACTGGCTAAATTGTGTGTTGAAAGTCTTATAACGATGAACAGTTCTTCGGTGAGATCTCTCTCCAGTGCCCCGTAATTCAGTTTTATTGTGATCGAGGCTTCGGGGGAGCGCAGTCAATCAAGACATTGGCTGCACTGTGGAAGGTCACATGCGGGTTACCTCCACAAGAATTCCAATCTTTTATTAGAAAAGAAGATCTTCCTCTCCAATAGATGTGTTCTCATCTTTACAATGACTCTGTAGTATCAACGTTACCTTGACATCCAGTCAAGCCGTGTCCCTTTACTTTGATTGTAATGTACTTTAATTATAGTAATGAAAGGGATGGATGAAAGCAGGCATCACTAATACATTCTAATTGGTACAGTCAATCAGAAATGAGCTTGAATCAGTTCTTTGGAGCATTTGTAGTATTTCTTTCAATTTCTTTTATGTGACTGTTTGCTTTTTAGATGCAATTCCTAATTTAATGGCATGCAATTAAAATAGTTCTGTTTGTGTTATGTATTATTTGTAACATTATACGCTTCTAAAGTATTTCTAGAGCTCAATGTAAAACGCGCAAAATACGAAAACCGAAAGATCCGACATAAACAAATGCTTTATTTTCATTTTTGTTGCAACAACAGTTCAATATAGATAGGAGATTCGACATGACGAACCTATGGTCGAATGTGCCTAACCTTAAAGTGGAGTTCCACACATTTTTTTATGTTTGTCTGTGCTGCATGCCCTAATCTCATAGGGCCAGATTCAGGTAGAGTTACTCTGGAGTATCAGTGATACTCCAGCCTAACTCTCACTTTGAGCCGGCGTTTCTGTTTTCTGTAAGCAGAAAACAAGAAACGCCGGGTTGGAGTTCCTATACGAGCGGCGTAATTGTATTTCACCGTCGTATCGGAACTGCAATTTTAAAAATGGCGCTCGGGGCGTTCCCGCTGATTAACGCAGAGAATATGTTAATCAGCGAGAATCGGCAATTCACGATCGTATTCGGGCCCGACGCAGTGACTTTCCGACGTTTCCGTAAGAGATACGTGGCGTAAAGAAAAACAAGCCCCCTAGTGGAGTATCCTATGTTAAGTATGGCCGTCGTCATCGCGTCGAATTTAAACATTTTCACGTTGTTTGCGTAAAACGTCCGTGAATGGGGATTGACGTCATTGACGTTCACTGACAGAATTTGGAGCATGCGCACTGACAGTCGACGCATGCGCAGTACGTTCGCCGCGGGATTGCGCCTAGTTTAAATAATACACGCCCCCTACCCGCCCAATTTGAATTCCGCCTGCTCATTTTCGCTACGCCGCCGCAACTTTAGGAGCAAGTGCTTTGTGAATACAGTACTTGCTCCTAAAGTTTCGGCGGAGTAACGTAAATGAGAAACGTTGCTCCAAAATAAAGATTCGCCCATCTACCTGAATCTGGCATATAGTGTTCAAAATGGACAATTTTTATTTATTTTGTTGCTTGTAAATACCTTTATTTTGTAGTCCTTCATTATTTCCTCCTCTTTATTAGCCTAGGCTATTAAGTCACAAGGCTATTTGCAAGGGATAGGCATCATGTTTCCCAGTAGTCCTTGCAAACCTGACTGAAACCTATTACATTGCAGCACTGAGCATGTGCGAGATATGCAAAGCTGAAATCCAGGAAGTCGTACAGTCTGGCTTCATGATGCCCACACTTAAGATGGCCACAGTCTATTTCTAGATTATAAACTATCTAAATGCTGTAACAACCTAACAAAACGGACCTTCGTTTACAGACTAACTTTACTAGAATATATTAAGCTTGTGTATTACAGGGGTATTTATATTTAAAAAGTGAAATTGTGGGTGGAACTCCCCTTTAACTCTATTAGTCCAAGATTATTCTACATCTTGAAAAGATTTGACAAAGAGAGAAAAGATTCGACATTATAGAAAGAAAAGATTCGACATTATAGAGAGAAAAGATTCAACATTATAGAGAGAAAAGATTTGACATTATAGAGAGAAAAGATTCGGCATTATAGAGAGAAAAGATTCGGCATTATAGAGAGAAAAGATTCGACATTATAGAGAGAAAAGATTTGGCATTATAGAGAGAAAAGATTCGGCATTATAGAGAGAAAAGATTCGACATTATAGAGAGAAAAGATCGCTGCTGGAATTGGGTGGGGAAAGTAAAATAAAAATGATGATGATGAATGTTATTGGGTGATTGTAACCAAAGAGGAGGAGCAGTAAAATAGCTAGAACTAACTTGACAATTTAACATGAACGATGAAGATTCGACAAAGCATCGAAAAACATACAAACGTTGGATCTGTCTTTGAAGGCTTATGGTGTCTGACGAAAGTTCTAAGAAGATTTGACGCCACAATCGTACATTTCTGGTCAAGTGCTCGGCCCATAGGCTATAGAAAAATTCTAATGTTGGTTGACTAGTAATAATAATTAATAAATATAATTATTTCTAGTCATACAACTTTAGAATTCTACTATAGCTTGTAGGCGGAACATTTGACCGGAAATGTACAATTGCGGCATCGTACAGTTTAGCTGCTCCGTCAAATCTTCTTTCAACATTCGACAGACACCATAAGCCTTCAATGACAGATTCAACCTTAATTCATTCAGATTTTCGGACGACTGCAATTTCTAACGAAAAACGAAAATAAAGGAAAATGAATTTCGGCAGTAACTAAATAAATGTATTTTTCGGACGAAAACGAAATTCCGAAACAAAATATTTCAGTGTGCACATGTCTAGCAATTTGAAAGCACAATCTAACTTTTGATTCCATTGTTTGACAAAATTTACAAGGCAATCGGAGACATAAAATGGTGGTTTCGATAGAAGGAAATAATGGAAATGAAATTACTATGAATGAACAGCCAAAAAAAACAAAAACAATCGCTTTATGCCGCGTACACACATGCATTATTCATGTCATGGAAAAAAACACATTTTTTTTTTTTTTACGAGATTCTTGTCAAGCCTGCCTTGCCTACACACGATCGTGAAAAAAAATGCTTGAGCAAAGCGCGGTGACATACAACACGTACGACGGCACTATAAAGGGGAAGTTCCATTCAGATGGCGCCACCCTTTGGGCTGCTTTTTCTGATTTTGTGTTATTAAAAGTTTGGTGAGAGACGATTTGCGCTTTTCAGTCTTCGTGCTTTTCAGTCTGTTACAGGGTGACGAATGTGCTATCTCCATTACAAATGCTAGTTTTACCAGAACGAGTGCTCCTGTCTCATAACTTGCTTCTGAGCATGCATGTTTTTTTTCCCGTGATTAAAGCCTACACACGACCATTTTTCACAATGTGAAAAACGACAAGAAAAAATAGAGCAGGTTCTACATTTTTAATGCCCATTTTTCACGTTGAGAAAAATGCTCTGCAGCCCACACACGATTGTTTTTAATGACCAATTAAAAAAATTGAATTTTTCGCATCCTGAAAAATGGTCGTGTGTACACGGCTTCATAGATATTGCTATTGTTTATTTTAAAAATCTTTGCCCTGACCTTCCAATAAACTGTATTAAAGCTGTCAATTTTTTTGCCCAATTTCAACTTCACTATCAACCGAATTCTGGTGGTCAATCAAACTCATGGATGGTGGATTGCTTCCTCTGGCGGCTGATGTTTTTTTTTTGGGGGGGGTCGTCAAACAATACACCCATAGATACCACCCCCCTTGGTCGGTCATTTGCACACCCCCCCAGTCGGTCAATTGCACACCCCCCTGGTCGGTCAGCTCTGCACTTACTCCATCTATGGTGTGGGGAAACGCTTCCCTCCGGGCAACGGGCGGTGGCTTCTCGGGCATCTCCTCCTTGGCATCACGGTGGCCTTGTGTCTCCTCCCTCTTCCTCCTATGCCACTAGAATCGCTACTCCTTTTGACCAATCAGGAAGCGAGTCTCAAGGCCTGCTTCCTGACTGAACGAGAGGCGAATCAGTGTGACAATAGTGGATATTTATTTGCTATTGTCACACAACTGGGTGCAGTGCACTGTGCCCCAAGTCCACCTTTTTTGAAGCCTATTAGAGCCTCAATAATTTTAGATGGGCATCTCAGTGAACACCATATACAGGAATATGGGAAATTGTATTTACACAAACACACACACACACATCCACCCAACTGAACTGATTGAACTGGATAGGTTTTATTCAAACTTAACAACTATGTAACAGACTTCTGCATGTGTCAGATGCCTGGTCTTCTTCTGTATACTGTGGCTGCCACGTAAAATGTGTTGGATGCCTAGTCCCTCACTGCCCATCTGCCACAATTCCGTAGGCTCACAAGTAGTGATATTGATATTGCGTTTCTGGCAGAATCAACAGGTATTTTATGTATTTTGCAAAAATGTTCTTTAAAAAATAAATAAAAAGATGCAGTCAACGCATTTAAGGACTGTAACATAATGCTGCAACATATTGCATTTTTTGTTCTTGGGTTTAGTTATCCTTTAAGTTGTACTTGTGTTGGGCTCTTGTTATAATACATTACGGAGGTCGTTTGGCTGTTTACTTTTGCAGATGTATTGGCACCTGTGTATAGTTTATTTTATGTATTTACAAATGACAGACGTTGGAATACAAAGTTACAGCTAATTAATATCTCTACACACAGGTTTCTCCACCAGCACCTGCTGGGTAATCTCCTTTCACATTTTCTTCCTGCTGCAATAAATAATAGCAAACACCAGCCAATTAAGAAGTCACCACCATCTGTGAAGTGTTGCTTGTGTTGTATTTCCTCAGCACATGGCTGTCAGCGACGAATGTCCGCTAATGCGTTACAGGCAGCAATTTGAATTATTAAATTATTACCAACTCTGGAAGATCTTAGTGCACTGTTGCCACTTGAGTTGATTTACTAAAGGCAAAAAGACGGTGCACTCTACAAATGAAGTTGCTTCAGTATGTCACAGTACATGTTGGCATTCATGGTTCCCTTAATGATCTGTAGCTCCCCAGTGTTGGCAACAGACCATGACACTTGCACCACCATACTTGACTGTAGGCAAGACACACTTGTCTTTGTACTCTTCACCTGGTTGCCGCCACACACGCTTGACACCATCTGAACCAAATACGTTTATCTTGGTCTCATCAGACCACAGGACATGGTTACAGTAATCCATGTCCTTAGTCTGCTTGTCTTCAGCAAACTGTTTGTGGGCTTTCTTGTGCATCATCTTTAGAAGAGGCTTCCTTCTGGGAAGACAGCCATGCAGACCAATTTGATGCAGTGTGCGGCGTATGGTCTGAGCACTGACAGGCTGACCCCCCACCCCTTCAACCTCTGCAGCAATGCTGGCAACACTCATATGTCTATTTCCCAAAGACAACCTCTGGAAATGACGCTAAGCACATGCACTCCACCTCTTTGGTCAACCATGGCGAGGCCTGCTCTGAGTGGAACCTGTCCTGTTAAACCACTGTATGGTCTCGGCCACTGTGCTGCAGCTCAGTTTCAGGGTCTTGGTAATCTTCTTATAGCCTAGGCCATCTTTATGTAGAGCAACATTTCTTTTTTTCAGATCCTCAGAGTTCTTTTCCATGACTTGCCATGTTGAACTTACAGTAACCAGTATGAGAGTGAGAGCGATAACACCAAATTTAACACGTCTGCTCCCCATTCACACCATTCAAACCTGAGCCCCCCACATTACACAACGAGTCACATGACACCGGGGAGGGAACATGGCTAAATGGGCCCAATTTGGAAATTTTCACTTAGGGGTGTACTCACTTTTGTTGCCAGTGGTTTAAACATTAATGGCTGTGTGTTGAGTTATTTTGAGGGGACAGCAAATTTACACTGTTATACAAGCTGTACACTCACTACTTTACATTGTAGCAAAGTGTCGTTTCTTCAGTGTTGTCACATAAAAAGGTATAATAAAATATTTACAAAAATGTGAGGGGTGTTCTCACTTTTGTGAGATACTGTGTATATAATATCTTATGAAAACAAATTCCCATAAACTCGTGTGCAAAATGAGCCACTATTAGCAGTTTTTATGCATTTTTTTCTGACATTTTATCACAGCACATCAACAAGTAACGCAACATTTGTTGGAGAAACAGAAGTAGAAAAAGTCCCAAAAAGGAAGTGAAAGTGCATTGTAAAATCACGTGCCAGATAGAGTTGAGCGATCATTGGCTGTTCGCACCTTTCAGGGAACACCACAATTTGCTTGGTGTATGGTGGGTGTTCAGCCCACTGAACATCCTGCAATGCACTAAGCAATGCACAGTGCAATTTCTGTGCCCTGATTGCACAAAACTTTGCTCAATCAGAGTGCAGTAAAAGCTGGTTGTTAAGGAGCGGGATCAGGAAGCCGGCCGCAGAGTTCTTACCAACTGATGAGTTGTCAATAGGCTTCCCCGCTGACAGCTAACTAAAAAAAAAAAAAAATCATGTTCCGGTAAAAAAAAATAGTGAAACAAATGGGGTTGGCTGGGATCTGGAGGCCCCCTTCTTAAAGAAGGTCTTTTGCCTGCCCCGCCGTGACCCATCGATCGTTCTCCGGAGAGGCAGAATGGCGGTCTGCCTATGCAAATAAGGCAGACTGCCGTTCTGTGAGAGGGGAAGATGTGGATCTTGTGTTTCAGCTAATATACACAGATCTCTGTTTTTCCCCAGTCAAAGCACCTCCCCTACACAGTTGGAAAGCACTCACAGGGAACACATTTAAAACCATTGATCCCCCTGATGTTAACCCCTTCCCTGCTAGTGTCATTAGTACAGCATTTTTTTTTTTTTACTACTGATCACTGCAATAATGTCACTCGTTCCTTAAATATATCCAATAGTTTGTAGACTCTATAACATTTGCACAAACCGAACATTGTAGACTAATCCCCCTCTGCATGTTTCGTTCATGTAGACGTCTACAGGAGACTAGGAGGTCCCATTTCCTTGAAGATGTTGTCTATGTGGAATAAAAAGTGGACACAGTAGTCATCTATTTCCTTATATGCTATTTACCTCCTTTAACCACCTATATTTTCATACATTTGTGTTGATCATTCTTTATGCAAGTTGAGTTGTACCCGACTCTCAGCAATTCAGCACCATATTCGATTCACTTGAAAGCCTTTTCCATAGAATTTTCTTGGCAATTTTTTAAGAGGTAGGTTGCCAGGTTTGTCTTCAACCCTCCCCAGTTACTTGGCTTGGTTGCAGTGGCTTGGATAACATATTCACAGCCAATTTGTACAAACATACCAGAGAAATTGTAAACAGTTAAGCTACCATCACATCTTTGGAGTGTGTTAAGAAACTCATGAAAACAAAGAAAGAACTTGCAAACGCCATGCAGAAAGAATCAGTGTCGAGGTTTCAACCAAGGAGCCCAGTGCTGCCAACCACTAAGCTCCTTTGTCACCTACCTAGGCTTCTAATTGCACTATATTTGAAGCCCAACTTCAGTCACAGAAAAATTAACTCCAATTGATTGTATAGGTCTATGCTGTACAAACAGCACAATACTCCTAACCCAATAATCCTGGCTCTCTACATGAAAATGTTTACCTTTTTATCATAGGAAACATTGAGTGATGCACCACTTCCTGTCTCCCAGACCTCCCATGATTCATTACCCTGACATCAGTCTTGGACACACCCACCAGTAACAGTGTATGTTCTAATGATGTTATACCCTGTTGAAGAGGGAGAGATTGGAAGGGGGAGGGTGTAGTGCTTGCTTAGCACCAACCCTAATGAATTTAGGGAGTTTCTACTCCTTGGTTGCTAGGCTACTGCATCCTAGCAACTAAATATGCTGTGCAGGTTTACCACCTGCATTCCAGCAACCACGGAAGCCATTGGTTGCTAGGGCTCCAGCGGCCACACAATTTTGGGGTATTATGGTGCACCATAACAACCAGTGATGCTCTGCAAGAGAAAAATAGTGAGTCCCTTTTCGGGTCTGGTATAGATTTTAAGAGGATACCCCATGGAAAAGACAAAATAAAAGCAAGGGGGCCACCATAAAATCCTTACCAGACTCCTATTTGTGTAAGCAAGAAGGACAGGGAGAGGCTGTGAACAATGCAGGCTCTTCTTAATTATAACAGGTCAACTGCCCTTTACGTGGGTAAAAGTACTTTTGCCAGGGCCCTCCCTTGCAAAGCGCCTTGCCCCCATGTTAATGGAGACCAGGGCATATTCCCCACCTCTTTGGCTCAGTGGATGCATGGGTCTATGTGGGAGACTTCTTGGAATCTGTGACCCCCCTTTAAAATATGGGGCCTCCAGATGTAGCCCCTTCCTTCCACATGATTGAGTAAGGGGTACACAATACCCTTGATTAATCAGTCCCAGAAAAAAAATACAATTAAATGAACACACAACCCCACAACAAAATCTTTATTAAAAACATAATGTAAATCCATTGGCAATCATATCATCCAACAATGTGGATCCAAATCAAATTACACCAACCACCAAGATTATCCACTCACCGCAAATGGCATTTTCTGGCTGGTAGCCCGGTCAGTCTTTAACACGGGGCAAAAGGGGAAGCTGCCCAGTCATTGTTGTGGGGCCCAAAGCAGCTGCCCCTTGAGCCTGCACTGCCTGCAAATAGTTTATAAGTGAGTTTGGGAGGACCAAAGAAAATGTTTGCCCAAGGTTCAATCAATATTAAACATGGCCCTGCTGGCAGCTGAGAGCTTATGAAGTGAAAGGGAATGCTGGCTGATGTCATTACCCAAACCTGGTAATGACCACTGCTGTTGGGCTTTACCAACTTAGAAACCAGGCATTCACAGCAAATATTGGCTTTGTCCTTCACTCACCCACCACACTCCATTTAGTTGCTAAAAGCAAATTAAGTAAGCCCTTAATAGTTATAAGCACGGTCACATAGAAGGTAGGGGAGGGAGTCACATGGTCCTCCATACCAGCAGTAGCAGGTATTTGTCCTCCTCGTAGTGACCCCTCTTTGATGGTCTCACCTCCTCCATTGGGTTCCTTGTACAGCGGCACAAGGTTCACCGCCATTATGTCCTCCATTACCCTTCTCAGTTCTCCTACAGTAAACCTCTCCACTCACAATGTCACAAAGGCTGGAAATGATAACAGTCAGGTCTAATCCACAAATTCCTAGAAGACCCGATTGTTTATTCTGCGCAAGTACCGTCTGTGTCTATTTATTGAAAAGGTCATGTTTCATCAATTGATTGTGAAATGTTGAGTGCAATTATACTCGGAGTGTTAGAGCAGATGTGACCAGAACTTTCAAGGCAAATGTTCCATTTACGTATTATTATTATTTATCCTTACATATCCGAGGGAAAGAATATCATGTCATGGTGGTAAAGGAGCTCAGTGAGAGAGGGCAGGTGGAGCAACAGAGTCAGGTTTATGAGTAAAAATAAAAAAAAGAAGCAATAAATGAGGCAGTAAATCAAAGTAAATCTTGTGTTGTTAGCATAACGTGTATGTATAGCACTACCCCCAAAGGAGCCATTGAGTAGCTTCCCAGGGTTCTTTTCCAGATTACTGCCCACAGCCAGGCATACAATTTCGATAATTCTTCAGACTCATTAACCAGTAGTAAACACGGGCGCTAGATGAGGGTGATAGCATAAGGTTATATAGCAACTGGAGTATGTACACATCTACAAATGTGTGTGGGGGTAATCATAGGACACTCCAGTAATCTTTAGTAGCAATTTGCGGACAATAAGGGGTTGATTTACTAAAGGCAACTAGGCTGTGCACGTTGCAAAGTACAGTTGCCCTCTGCAAGTGCAGTGCAGTTGCAGTTGTAAATGAGCTAAAGCTTTATTTGCAAAGAATTCCCAATCATGTTCAATGGAAAATTTAAAAAAAACAGCATTTTACTTACACATGATTGGATGATGGAAGCCAGCAGAGCTTCTGCTCATTTATTAAGCTCTGGAGAAACTACACTTTGCAAAGTCTATTTGCCTTTAGTAAAGTCATTGAACATGTAAATGATGGACTGAACTTTGTAGTAGCAACCTGAGAAAATTAATCTTCCTCTTGGAAATCCAAGCATAGTCCTTTCACTAATGCCACGTACAGGGCCGGATTTGCTCTCCCTGCCGCCCCAAGGCCAGGTTCCGCAATGCTGCACCCCTCCCCGCCAACCGAATGCCCCCCCCCCCCTCAAATCAACGGAGAATGGCAACCGGAGGGCAGGGGCAACACGGTTATTTCAAATATTTTCGTTTCTTTTTTTTTTTTTAAATGTAATTTTTTTTTTTGTAGCTTGTTTAATTTTTTTTATTTTTGTATAATTTTCTTATTATTTTAAATGTAATTTTTCTTATTCTTTAATTTTTTATTTACTTTTTTAGCACACATTCGACAAAGTGATTTCGGCGACATCGCTGCAATCACTTAACGAGCGAACGGATTCTCCCACACAATTCTACCACACAGAAACTTACCACTCTTAACTGTATGTTCCGGCCGTCTGGGGACTCCATGCTGCTGCCTCCCCTAAGGGCCCTGCCGCCCCGAGGCCTGGCCTCAGTGGCCTTGTGGGAAATTCGGGCCTGACCGCGTACACAGGATCGGAAATTCCGACAAGAAAAGTCTGATGGGAGCTTTTGGTAGAAAATTCCAACCGCGTGTAGGCTCCAACGGAATTTTCTAATGAAATTTCCGGCAAGAAAAATTTGAGAGCTGGTTCTCAAGTTTTCCGACGGGAAAAGTTCTTGTCTGGAAATTCCGATCGTCTGTATGCAATTCCAACAGAGAATCCTACGCATGCTTGGAATCAAGTCGACGCATGTTCGGAAGCATTGAACTTAATTTTTCTCGGCTCGTCGTAGTGTTGTACCTCACTGTGTTCTTAGCGGTCGGAATTTGGTGTGACCGTGTATACGCAAGACAAGTTTGAGTCAAAATTCCGTCGGAAAAAATCCGCGGTTTTCTTGTCGGAATTTCTGATAGTGTGTACGCGACATGAGAACTAAATAGACTGAGCTCTTTAGGACACCAGATATAATGTCCCCTTAAAGAACACTGACTATAGCATACGAGGGATGGCAGCAGCACACAGTCTGTATGATCTCTCACACCAGTCTGTACTCACTAATCTACTTGGATAATTGGGTGCCTCTTTCCAATATCTTCAAGACACTTTTACCCCGTGATACCAGACTGGATCCTCAGATGACAGTCAGCTTCAGCAAACTCTCAGCAGCCCCTGAAAATGGGACAGCGGGACTGAGCTGAAAATTAGGGATAGTCCCACACAATATGGCGTCCCCCTGCGTCACTAAGGCCCCTTTCACACTGGGCATGTGAGGTGCGGTGGCAGTATAACGTCATATTTACCGCGATATTCGGCCCCTTGTGGTGCGGTTTTAACCCCCGCTAGAGGCCAAAAAAAGGGTTAAATGCGTCCACAATGCGCCTCTGCAGAGGCGCATTTCCGGCGGTATTACCGTGGTTTCCCATTGATTTCAATGGGAAGGAGCGGTATAGGAGCGGTGAACACCCCGCTCCTATACCGCTCCAAAGATGCTGCAGGAGATTTTTTTCCTTCTGCCAGAGTCACTGTGAAAGCCCTCAGGCAAGATTATTACAGACGTTATTTATGCGCTATTTCCTGAAATACGCCTCAGTGTGAAAGGGGCCTGTGACAGACTCAGATTCTCCTATGTCTAAAATCATCCTATGACCACTAGGGCCATAGGATGAATGGAAGAATGATATCTTAGACTACCTGAGATAGGATTATTAGGTATGGATTATCCACATTATATTCTGAGATATCTGTAGGGCTATTTTAAGTTTGTCAATTCTGAGCTCAAAGGGTTAATTGTAGAGTGACTCTTTCACTGCTAAATTCTAATGTCCTCTTCTCCAGCTAATTGACTCTCTTTTGTGTATTGTACTACAAGTTAGCAGTCTCCTGTCAGGTGTATTGAATTAGCATGTCAATTATGTTCAGAAGAACTTGTCAAGTTTGCGGTGCCGAAATGTCTAGATACTGATAAGATTATCTGTGAGTGTGTATTATTCTAAAGGTTAATTGAATTCTATTGATAAAGGAATGTGACTTCTTTAGACTGGTGCCAAAGTGTCTACCTTGAACCCCCCCTGTGTAAGGAGGGGGCGGAGAGTTCCATTGTTCCTTTGATTACTCACAAGCTTGTAACTAGATCATTAAAGCATTCCATACTTAGCACACATACAAGTCTTGTCTCGTTGTGTGTTTCAAGCCAGCTGAAATATCCAGTATCTATGTCCAGACTATGGGAAGCAGTATCTGACGAAAGCATTCGGTCTCGAAGCAGGGACCTTTCCGTGACAGCGCCTAAGTAGAACGTGAAAAAAGTATGTTTTAAGTGTCACTGGTACATATATAGTGAACATTTGGAGCACTTGTGATAACTGTCTAAAAGGGAATCTACTTCACTTCACTTTGGAGCAATTTCAACTAACTTCCTATCATGTCTACGGAATTAAAAGTGTAGGAAAATCTTTCCAATGGGACATAGACATTCGTTTTAACCGTTTCTATGCCTCACAAAATTAACAAAAAGTTTTGGCCTTAGATTTACTTTAGACCTAACCCCAGAAAACGCAAAACGTATCCCTTGCAGTAGGGTGGTGCCTGCATCGCAAGACTTAACTGCTTTCTTTAGTCTTATGCCGTGTACACACGACCGTTTTTCATGATGAGAAAAATGATTTTTTTTAAATTGGTCGTGAAAAACAGTTGTGTGTATGCTCCAGAGCAATTTTATCGATGAGAAAAATGGGCGATTTTTTTTTTTTACAATCTTCTCTATTTTTTCTCGACGTGAAAAACGGTCGTGTGTACACTTTAACTAGGGGGAAAGAAACGCGACTGGTCATAAGCAAGTTATGAGACAGGGAAATAAGCAAAAGCAGCCCACGTGTTGTATGTTTATAGTGCCGCCGTACGTGTTGTACGTCTCTGCGCTTTGCTCGAGCATTTTTTCTCATGTGTATGCAAGGCAGGCTTGAGAGGAATCACAACAAATCACGAGAAAAACATTGTTTTTTTTCCATGACATATATAACGGTCGTGTGTACGCGACATAAGGGGCACGTTTTGCTTACCTGAGCATCTACTCAACTGCTGTAGCAGTGGAATGCCCCTGAGTGTCCTCACATCCAATGGCTATGGTCCCTGCAATGATCTTGATTACATCAGGAGACCCTGGATCACTAGAGCATAGGGTTGAAAATGTCACAGAGACTGATCTAGCAGCACATAGGAGCTTTTGGGAGTATGGGATCATTTAAATGTAATCAGCTTTTACAAAGCCTATAGACCAAAACAAGCAGTAAACCCTTCCAATGCAAGAGAGAATCTTTAGGTTTCTTGGAGTTGAGCCTTAACGGCTCTACCACAAATATTTGTGTATCAGAACCAGTTTGAGTTTCAAGCAAGTTATAGTGGCACTGCTAAAATGTGCACATAGGAACTGTTTTAATGTAAAGGGATTTGCAGTTCTGTTCAGCCAGCCTTGCAAACCACATAACCCTGCCAGATCTCCATTGTAGCAGCACTGCTTTTTCTGAAACATACCCCTAGCATACTGATAAGGTCAACACTCTGCTCACTGATATTTCCTACTCCTTTTTTTTATTTTACATAATGTCTTTTTTTTTTTACAAAACGGTATGTCTTTTATTCATGAAAAGGAACAGTGTACAATCAGCAAGGATAAAACGTGTACATTAAAAATCATACAGCAATTTAAAACATCAAATGTTAACATGTTAACCATGCATAGACCAACAGTAGTGGGAATGATTCCATCTCTATAGGGGAGGGGATGTGCCTGAGAAGTTGGTCTACATGTGGGGCAGGCGAAAGAGATTGTTATAAATATTCATGTGGTGACAGAACTTTTCATGGCTTATCAGGTCTTTATAGTAATGGTGTGGGTGGTATATGGCAATGAGAAGGTATGGACCGCTTATCAGGCCGCGTACACACGACCGGTTTCCTTGGCAGAATCCAGCAAGAACCTCGAT
Organism: Rana kukunoris; assembly: GCA_029574335.1. Taxonomy (NCBI): domain Eukaryota; kingdom Metazoa; phylum Chordata; class Amphibia; order Anura; family Ranidae; genus Rana; species Rana kukunoris. The sequence goes on along the minus strand of CM056050.1, from coordinate 575,432,941 downwards.
GGGAGACGTATTCTGCCGAGGAAACCGGTCATGTGTACACTTTTCGCCGAGAAACCCGTCGAACTCGTCGCGCCAAAAAGAGAGCAGGTTCTCTATTTCCTCGATGGGCAATGGGAGAATTTGGCTCGACAAGTTTTTTGACTGCCGAACAAGGAACTCGACGGGGAAAACGATGTGTTTTGCCCGTCGAGTTTCTCGGTCGTGTGTACGCCGCCTAAGTGTTTCCATGTTTGGTACAAGGCAAGATTTATCCAAGTTTGCTGTTCTAGGTGCACAGAAATTTGGTGGGATTTTCCTTTGGAATCCCGGAAAGGGGAGATCCCTGATCTAAGAGGACTTTTTGGTAGATGTATAAACTTCTTTTTTTTTTCTAGTAAGTTTGGGGGGTATGTGGGGTTAGGGGAGAGAGAGAAGGAAGAAAAAACAAAAAGGGAAGGTTAATAGAGGGGGGTTGCCATCACTTACTTCCCTCCTCGGTTGTGTAGTATAAGGTTTAATCTCCTATAGGAGAATGTGTAGTGCGTTGGAGGGTGCTGGCCTTTATGTTATAGGAAACAACAATTCGATTCAAGCCTTATATCACGTACAGATGATCGTAAATTCCGACAACAAATGTTCGATGTGAGCTTTTTGTCAGAAAATTCCGACCGTGTGTAGGCTCCATCGGACATTTGCTGTCGGAATTTCAGACACATTTGAGAGCTGGTTCTCAATTTTTCCAACAGCACAATTCCGACGCACAAAAATCCTACGCATGCTCAGAATCATTGAACTTCATTTTTCTCGGCTCGTCGTAGTGTTGTACGTCACCGCATTCTTGATGTTCGGAATTTCCGACAACATTTGTGTGACCGTGTGTATGCAAGACAAGTTTGAGCCAAAATTCTGTTGGAAAAAAATCCACGTTTTTTGTTGTCGGAATTTCCGATCGTGTGTACGCGGCATTAGGTTATATTGTTTCTGTCATTAGTTGGGGAGTTGTGTAATCTGGAGAATTCCATGGTTCTTTGAAAGTGTGTCCAGCATGCCCATTTCCTTCCAAATTTTGTAGGTGCATCTCATGATATGTGTAGTTCCTCCATTTCTTCTATTTTGCCTATTCTATTTAACCAATCTTTAATTGACGGGGTGTGGTGGGAGCTCCAGTGTACGAGAATGCGTGCTTTGCAGCATTAAACATGTACATGGATAAAGATTGGTGGTAGGTGTTATGTGGAAGGCATGAGTGGTGCAGGAGGAATTGGGCTGGAGACAGGGACGGTGCTAACACTAGGCAAACTAGGCAGCCACCTAGGGCGCACTGCTGCCTAGGGTGCCCGGCCAATGGCGTTTCTACTCTCTTCTCTCTGCAGCAAGCAACTTAGTCTCAGCATCAGCAGGCAGTCGCTGCTCCGTTCGCACATAGTGTCTGAGGCACAGCGGTGACGGATGACTGCGTCTGTGTCCCGACTCCCGAGTGAATGGAAGCAAGAAAACATTCATTGATGGGCACTGGTAGGCTGCATTTGATGGGCGCTGGTGAGGCTGCATTTGATGGACGCTGGTGAGGCTGCATTGATGGGGGCTGGTGAGGCTGCATTTGATGGACACTGGTGAGGCTGCATTGATGGGCGCTGGTAGGCTGCATTGATGGATACTGGTGATGCTGCATTGATGGGTACTGGTAGACTGAATTTGATGGATGCTGGTGAGGCTGCATTGATGGACGCTGGTAAATGCTGCATTTGATGGACGCTGGTAAATGCTGCATTTGATGGACGCTGGTGAGGCTGCACTTGATGGACGCTGGTGAGGCTGCATTTAAAGGGCGCTAGTAGACTGCATTTATTCAACGCTGGTGAGGCTGCATTGATTGATGCTGCATTGATGGGCACTAGTGAGGCTGCATTTGATGGACGCTGGTAAATGCTGCATTTGATGGACGCTGGTGAGGCTGCATTTGATGGACGCTGGTGAGGCTGCATTTAAAGGGCGCTGGTGGGCAGCATTTGATGTCTGCCTTCACGGGGTATACATGAACAGAGCAAAGGGGGTGGAGTTAGGGGTGAAGTGATACGGTTTACCTCCTTCCAGAAGGTATGTAAGCGGGGGAAGGGCCACCAAATGTGTAGTAATGTACCTCAATCTGCTTGACATCTCCAGCAGGTTTCTGATATTTCTGGATTAGATGTGTATGTAGAGGGTGGGTGTCCGATACCAACGTGTTTGAATTTTGTATCTGTTTTCCTGCGTGGTTACGGTCATGGAGTCTTTGTGAATATTAAATACATATGTTCCTAATCTTCCTGCGAGAGAGATGGCGATAAATCTCCTTCTCATGACATGCAGGCCTTGCTGTTGTTGGGAGAGTAGTCGGAAAACAATAAAGAGTGCATGGTGGATATGATATGAAGTTGGGGTGTCTGTCATGTGCATAGCATCTCAAATGGCGTCAGTTGTCACGAACAGAAGACCCCTTTGTTTAGCGGATGTAGGAATTGTATGAGCATAAGATATATCCTACTCTTAGCATGCTCCCTTTCACTATGCTTACACAGGGCCTGATAAGCTCTGAATGCCTTCCTCTCCCAGAGAGGATTAGAGGAGGCTGATATTAAAGGCGTGTTCCAGCCTGTTTTTATGTTTATTAAAAGTCAGCAGCTACAAAAAGCGTAGCTGCTGGCTTTTAATAAACATACACTTACCTGCTCCAGCGTTCCAGCAACGCGACGGCCGGGGCTCAGCTCCTCTCCCCCCCTCCCCGGCCGGCGTCTTCACTCTAACTGTGGGCACCAGACCGTGACAGCTTTCTGCTTCACGGCCGGGAACCCACTGCGCATGCGCGAACGGCACTGCGCGTGCGGCGCGGCCCGGCGCTGCGCTATTCGATTGGACAGGCTATCGCCTAGGACCTGTCACGTGTCCTAGGCGATAGCCTACAGGGAGGGGCTGCTGTAGGCGATTAAGCTTAATCGCCTAACCAGCCCCTCGGCGGAAGGAGGAAGTGGGACAGGAATGCCAAATGTGGCATGTAACTGGGTGAGGAGTGGGATAAGCGGAAGTTCCATTTTTGGGTGGAACTCCGCTTTAAGGGAAATGTAAGTACTAATTCCATAAAAAAGAAATATATATATATAAAACAGGGCTTTTTATTAGCGGGAACTAGCAAAGCGCGGTGACATACAACACGTTCAACGGCACTATAAAGGGGAAGTTCCATGCGGATCGCGCCACCCTTTGGGCGGCTTTAGCTGATTTTGTGTTAGTAAAAGACGATTTGCGCTTTTCTGTCTGTTACAGCGTGATGAATGTGCTTACTCCATTACGAACGCTAGTTTTACCAGAACGAGCGCTACCATTTCATAATTTGCTTCTGAGCATGCGTGGATTTTTCACGTTGTTAAAGCCCACACACGACAATTTTTTTACAACCTTAAAAACTACAACGTTAAAAAAGGGAAAAAATAGAGCATGTTTGAAAAAAAAAATTGGCCATTTTTTAGATTGTGAAAAAAGCTCTGGAGCCACATACGATCGTTTTTTAATGACATAAAAAAAAAACACGTAATTTTTTAGAACTCGAAAAACGGTCGTGTGTACGCAGCATTAAAGGTTGACCTCCTATTATATGGTTTTGGGAAATCTGCTTATATGTAGCTGGGACTATATCAGCTGTGGGTGAGCTGGAAATGGATTGATATCACTGGAGTGCACTGGATGCTGTCCATGGTGCTGAAATCATCCCTGACTCCCCATAGATGTACACAGCAGCCAATGTTACTTCTCTAAATTCCAAACTGGAAGGGTGAACAATGTAAGGCAGTGAAAGGCACCATATACACTGATCAATCAGAATTCAGTCTACCATCATCAGAACAGTAAATAATATAAAGTGAGTTGCAGATTTAAAGGGGTTGTAAAGGTACGTTTTTTTCCCCCTAAATAGCTTCCTTTACCTTAGAGCAGTCCTCCTTCACTTACCTCATCCTTCCATTTTGCTTTTAAATGTCCTTATTTCTTCTGAGAAATCCTCACTTCCTGTTCTTCTGTCTGTAACTCCACACAGTAATGCAAGGCTTTCTCCCTGGTGTGGAGTGTCGTGCTCGCCCCCTCCCTTGGACTACAGGAGAGTCAGGACGCCCACTAACACACAGCTCCTTTCTCTATCAACGTAGACTCTCCTGTAGTCCAAGGGAGGGGGCGAGCACGACACTCCACACCAGGGAGAAAGCCTCGCATTACGGTGTGGAGTTACAGGCAGAAGAACAGGAAGTGAGGATTTCTCAAAAGAAATAGGGACTTGTATTGTATATGCTGTATTATTTTTGTTACTAGCTCTTTTTTTTCTCCACAAAAGTGCAGTTACCCTTTAAAGTGTTTGTAAACCTCTTACATGAAATTTGAACAAAGCATATCCCTCTGTAGTCTGTACTTGCTTAACCCAGAGCACTAATATCAAAGCTGTCTGCTGGCTCATTCCTCGACTATCTGTATGAGTCACTTCTGACAAGTTTTCATGGCACATAGGCCCATTTTTACACTGGGGCAGGATGTGTGGTGGCGGTATAGCGGCGCTATACCATCGGAATTGCGGCGGTATTCGGCCACTAGTGGTGCGGTATTAAGCCCCCGCTAGCAGCCGAAAAAGGGTTAATACCGCCCGCGATGTGCCTCTGCAGAGGCGCATTGCCGGCGGTATTACTTCGGTGTCCCATTGATTTCAATGGGAAGGAGCGGTGAAGGAGCGGTATACACGCCGCTCCTCTCACCGCTCCAAAGATGCTGCTTGCAGGAGATTTGTTTCTCTCCCACCAGCGCATCGCCTCAGTGTGAAAGCCCTCAGGCTTTCACATTGAGAATGCTGGGCAGGAGTATTTCAGGCATTATTTATGCGCTATTTTTAGCGCTAAAATGCCTGAAATACACCTCTGTGTGAAAGGGGCCTAAGAGATAAAAGTGTCCGGGGAGGGAGCTCTAGCACCCAGGCTGTGATCAGGGCTGGACTGGGACAGAAATTTGGCCCTGGACTTCATCCAGACTGGCCCACTTTGACAGGTCTCCCCCATGGCGGCCGGACAACTCCCGCACCCCCCCGCCCCGGCCACCCAAGCCCCCTCTCCCCCTTCACTAGCCACTAGCGGTTCTACTTTATTAGAGTAGTACGGCTGGTACTGGTACTCTTATAGGCAGTACCAGTGGGAAAGCTAGACAATATTCCACCCGGGGCAAAGAATCAGTTTGGTGCCCCCCCTATGGGACAAGATTAGGCAGAAGTGAGAAACTCCCAGGCCATAGCTGTTGAGTCAGCTGTCTGTCCCCTCCCCCCATGCTCCTCTGTCATCATCCCTGCTCCTCTGGTCCTCCCCCTGCTTCTTTTTTCCCTCCAGGTGAGGGCTGCGGGGACGGAGAGACAGAGGAGCAGAGGGGGCAGCGTTCCGCTGTCACTGAAGCCGGCCCACTGAGCCATCGGCCCACCGGGAAACTCCCTGTAGTCCCAATTGCCAGTCCATCCCTGGCTGTGATTGACAGCCTCAGCTCTGTTTCTGTATGCTGTGTGAATGGGGGTGTCCCTTCCCTCCTATCAGCTCTCAGAGCTCCTCTCCCTGAGATCTGCAATGTGTAACTTCAGTTCTCTGCCCCAAGAAATCTCAGACAAGCTTTATAAATGTGTCACTTTGGCTGTAGAGAAGGGAAGACTGCAGATAAACAGGTACAACTTATGTAGAAGGATTTGTTTTGCCTCTGTGTATCACCTAAGACCAGCCACTTCACTGGGTATATATATACAGGGGTTACAACCACTTTAACCACTTGCCCTCTGGAAAATGTATCTCCCTTCATGATCAGGCCATTTTTTTGCGATACGGCACTGTGATATTTTAACTAATAATTGCACATGTGACGCTGTACCCAAATAAAATGTATGTCCTTTTTTTCCTCCACAAATAGAGCTTTCTTTTGGTGGTATTTGATCACCACTGCGGTGTATCATTTTTGTGCTTTAACCACTTGCCTACTGTGCACCTACACCCCCTTCCTGCCCAGACAAAATTTCAGCTTCCGGCACTGCGTCGCTTTAACTGACAATTGCGCGGTCGTGCGACGCGGCTCCCAAACATATTTGACGTCCTTTTTTTCCCTACAAATAGGGCTTTCTTTTGGTGGTATTTGATCACCACTGCGGTGTATAATTTTTGTGTTTTAAAAAAAAAAAAAGACCAACATTTTGAAAGAAAAATAATATTTTTTTTACTTTCTGCTATAAAACATATCAAATAAAAAAATGTAAAAAATCTAATTTCTTTATCGATTTAGGCCAATATGTATTCTGCTACTTATTTTTGGTAAAAAAATATCCCAATAAGGTTATATTGATTGGTTTGCGCAAAAGTTATAGCGTCTGCAATATTTTTTACTAGTAATGGCGGCGATCAGCGACTTATAGCGAGACTGCAGGACTCTGTGCAGGCCAGTGAAGTTCCTCCACCCCAAACTCGCTCATCCATGTCTTTATGGACCTTGCTTAGTGCACTGGTCCAAATCATTTGGTGGAGAAGGGGAGGATTATGGTTTTGGGAGGGTTGTTATTCAGGGGTTGGGCTTGGCCCCTTAGTTCCAGTGAAGGGAACTCTTAGGCTGGATTCACACTTGTGCGGTGCGAATTACAGCTTTGTTATCTTTGCAAAGAGTTAAGAGAGAGCTGTTCAGCAAATCATCTCCGTTTTAGCTGCAAATTTGGATACCTGGAAGAGGGGAGGGGAGGGGGAAAAGTGTATTGAGGTGAATGAGAGAAATCCTGATGAGAAATGAACACATCTGCGAATCAGATGCGTGCCCATAGAAGATAATGGGCCTGAATTCGCACCTGAGCCGCACCGCAATGCCTAGAAAACGCACACGTTTTTTGGTCAATGCGCAGTGCGAATGCATCGCACATATGTAAACCAGTTCATTAAAATCAATGTATTTTATAATGTTATGCGAAATTGGATGCGATTTAATTTGCACTCAATTTGCATAGGTGTGAATCCGGCCTTAAGACATCAGCATACCAAGACAGTTTGGACAATTTCATACTCCCAACTTTGTGGGAACAGTTTGGGGACGGCCTCTTCCTGTTCCAACATGATTGCACACCAGTGTACAAAGCCAAGGTCCATAAAGACATGGATGAGCAAGTTTGGGATGGAGGAACTTGACTGCCTTGCACAGAGTCCGGACCTCAACCCAATAGAACACCTTTGGGGTGAATTAGAGTGGAGACTGCGAGCCAGGTCTTCTCATCCACCATCAGTGCCTGACATCACAAATGCGCTTCTGGAAGAATGGTCAAACATTCCCATAGAAACCCTCCTAAACCTTGTGGACAGCCTTCCCAGAAGAGTTGAAGCTTTTATGGCTGCGAAAGGTGGGCCAACTCAATACTGAACCCTATGGAATAAGACTGGGATGCCATTAAAGTGCATGTGCGTGTAAAGCAGGGATGGGACTACAGGGAGTTTCCCGGTGGGCCGATGGCTCAGTGGGCCGGCTTCAGTGACAGCGGACCGCTGCCCCCCTCCGCTCCTGTCTCCCTTCCCGCAGCGCTCACCTCCTCTGCAGAGCTCTCATAGAGAAGCAGGGGGAGGACCAGAGGAGCAGGGGGGGTGACGGAGGAGCATGGCGGAGGGGACAGACAGCTGCTCAACAGCTTCTTGCTAATTCTGCCTAATCTTGTCCCATAAGGGGGAGCACAAACTGATTCCTTGAAATAATGTCTAGCTTCCCCACTGGTCTGCCTTAAGGCCGCGTACACTCGTCAAATTTGTCCGCTGACACGGACCAGTTTCAGCGGACAAATCCGATGTGTGTATGGGCTAGCGGACAGTCTGCCGGCGGACAAATTTAAAAGCATGCTTTAAAATTTGTCCGCCGGCGACATTCCGTCGGATATGTCGCTGGTGATACACTCACCAGGGAATATCTGCTCGCACAAGCGTATGGACCATGCGTGGAAGTTTTTTACTTCCTGGTGTGATGACGTGGCGGCGTCAAGTACAGCCACGTCACCGCGCTGGGGCGGGTATTTTGATCCGATGGTGTGTAATGATGGTGTGAAACGGTCCGCGGACCGTTTCCATCGGACATGTCCCTCCGTGTGTATGCGGCCCTAGAGTACCAGGACCAGTCGTTATACTCTAATAAAGTAGAACGGCTAGTGGCTAGTGAAGGGGGAGAGGGGGCTTGGGTGGCCGGGTGGGGGTTGCGGGAGTTGTCCAGCCGCCATGGGAGAGACCTGTCAAAGTGGGCCAGTCTGGATGAAGTCCAGGGCCAAATTTTTGTCCCAGTCCAGCCCTGGTGTAAAGGCAGGCGTCCCAATACTTTTGACAATATAGTGTATGCTTTCTGCTACTTTGACACTTGTTAACCAGCTTGCTGTTGCTACACAACCCCCATGCTTCAGGCTTTATGCAAGGAGTACGATGGGAAGAAATACCATATTACCAAAAGTATTGGGACATCTGCCTTTACACGCACATGAACTTTAATGGCATCTTAGTCTTAGTCTGTAGGGTTCAATATTGAGTTGGCCCACCCTTTGCAGCTATAACAGCTTCAACTCTTCTGGGAAGGTTGTCCACAAGGTTTAGGAGTGTGTCTATGGGAATGTTTGACCAGTCTTCCAGAAGTGCATATATCTCAGAACCTTTGTAATAGGGCACAGGGCAATATGTAATATTAATATGTAACCTGGAAGCAGAGGGACTAATGGGGACAAGGGGAGAAGGTGGGACTTTGTATGAAACATAACACTAAGGGCAGAACGAATCAATCAATATAGTATAATGAAATAATTTATTAATAACACATTAGGGTATAGTGCATTGTAGGTATACATAGTAAATCAATAAATATGTTAAAATAAGATACAAACATGATTGGTAAATCATAAGATAGTCAAATAGTAACATGGTAAACAATGTAAACATGATAAACGATGTAACCAGCAGTATATTCAAAAAAGTATAAAATCATAATCTATAATACATTATAATTTATGATTCGAAAAAACATCACGCCCATGATAGTAATCATGGTTACTGTGACATAACATCAATAGGGTAATCTCAACGCGTTTCGTGGACAATCTCCACTCATCAGGAGCATCTAGGAAACAGGGAATACCTATGATAAGAGGTAAATAATGATAAATTACTAGTTAATGATAATTAATTAGAAAAGGAATAGGGGGAGCACAACTCAGTGGTCCTAACACTCTTACCTAAGGGTAGATGATAAAACAGGGTAGATGGTAGCAATATTGATAAGAGGCAAAGGGGGAAGGGACATGTCTCTTGGTTTTATGGGATGATTCTATGGTTGTTTACAAATATATTTTTATGAAAAGATTTTTGATGCTTGTAGCAAAGGTTTCTCTATGAAAGCATATTTTTATTGTTACGCACTGACATCTTTTTAACAATGTGCTGAAATATGTATCTCCATTCTCCAAACAAGTATTCCAAAGAGCTGTTGATTGCTCCCCCCCCCCCAATAATACCACCTTCTAATCCTACAATTTATATACTTTTGAGAACGTATTGGCCATATTAAGCTGACAATTTGACTCCAGAGAATTTCTGTAAACTGCCGTACTCTCCATACCCAATTAAATTCCATATTTCTGCTATAAAACCTTCACCTCGTTTTTTCCCTCTTGGGTTGTATCCAATCTCAGCAATTTGGAAACCTATTTTCTAAAATTAGTCAGAATTCTGAGACAGTAAAGAAACAAGATCTGGGTTTCTCCGGTGGGATATCGCAGCTTGTTGTCCTACGTAAAGATGTACCGTGTCAGCAAAAATAGGCTTCTATTAAGCTTAGTTTTGCTAAGATACTTCATGCGTGGGCTCTATTCAGATTTATATTCTAAGCCGGCACTGATTGATACACTGGAGAGATGGAGTAAGAAAATGCTTTAACAATTTAGAGAAAAAGAGCCTCAAGGGGACGGTCAGTATGAAATCCTGTATGCCTGTCAACATGGAGGATTCTGACAAGTCTGCCCTGGACAGAAGAGGCCAGTCTATTAGGACATGCTTGTTTTTAAATAAAAAAATCAAATACAATTCTGCATATTGAAAAAGTGTCAGTTGAGCTATAAGTGTAATATGTCAGTTGTATTTAGTCACAGGCCTAAAGGGCACCGGTGTGACAACACAAAGCAAAATTCAGCTTCAATTCCAGTCTACCTACTTAAAGCTGAATTCTAGGCAGATATATACAGTAGGACATAAATCATTACAGCTCTGTAATCATGGACACATTATTAAATATTACTTTTTAATTTAACCACTTATGGACCGCCCGCTATCATTATACGGTGGCTCTTTAAAGTGGAATATCATTGTTATGACAGCTAGCTGCCATAACCACCATATCCTCTTCTTCAGCGGGCAGTCCGCTCCTGCCACACTCCAGTGCCCTCTGCCACTTACCGGAGTTACCGGCGATCGGACCCTGTCCCCTGCTTGGCTGGCTGCAGAGTGAGGGGAAGAAGGGCCCCACCTGACTCCATAGCAGGGAAAAAGCAACGTCAAAATGTCACTTCTGCCTATAGCTCTTAACCAGTTCCCTACCGAGCCATAGTAATATGACATCGTCGGCAACTGTCTCTCCCTCAGAGTAGACGTCCTATGACTTCCTTTGCATTGCGTCCGCTAGGGAGCACGCATGCCTGCGGCATCGCTCGTGACCCAGTGCGCGTGCCAGGCGGCCGCGATGGCCCGCCGGACACCCGCGATTGCCGGCAATCACGTCAGGAGTGTGGATCTGTGTGTGTAATACCGCCGCCAATGCGCCTCTGCAGAGGTATAGCTGCAGCTTCCCATTGCTCTCAATTGGAAGGAGCGGTGGAGGAGCGGTAAACACTAGCAGGACTTTTGAAGTGGTCCTGCTAGCGCACCACTCCAGTGTGAAAGTGGTCTTATAGCATGGGTGTCCAACCTGTGGTCCTCCAACTGTTTCAGAACTACAGTAGGTGCCCGCCGATTTTGTGTCAATCTCGCCTCTGCTAGCGGCGAGATTGAACACCCGCAATCCCCGTCGCGGGAGCTATGTCGCTCCTCCCGCTCGCCGCCCCCAATGGAATTCCTATGGATGTGCAGCATCTCGTGGGGACAGCGAGCGTGAGAAGCACAGCCTCCAGCGACGATATCCAGCGTGATCCCATTGTGCTGGATATACAAAATCGGAGGCACCTACTGTAAAGGACACATGAGGCATTGCAAGGCTGGCAATTTTAAGCTGAAGCAACCATCTGGCTGTAGTACCTCCCAGTATACTTTAGTATACTACAGTCACTTACAAGGGAGATCATGCAGTTGGAGCATCAACAACTGGTCAGGTCACCAGGGGAAAAAATGGAGACCACGAAGGGTGCAGCTTATCACGCGCCCTCTCCTGCCCATGGTTGCACTGAACCCCAGGCACCTGTTCTGTATCTCCCTTGTCCCTGTCCTGCACTCAGTGGGATCTGCTCAGGAGATCTGTGGGAGCTACTGGGAGATAAACTATCACTTGTAAATGCAGAAGCTGGACTTCTGTGTTACTAAGTGATAGTGGTGAGCAGGGAGCAGAATACCCAAGCCAGTGGAGGTGGAACTGAGTTCCCCCTAGTTCCTGCTGAAAAAAGCCCTGCCCTTAAAGGGGTTGTAAAGGTTTTTTCTTTTTATTTTCTAAATATGTTCCTTTAAGCTAGTGCATTGTTGGTTCACTTACCTTTTCCTTCCATTTCCCTCCTAAACGTTTTTTTTCTTTGTCTGAATTTCTCACTTCCTGTTTCTCCTCAGTAAGTTTGCCACCATCATCTGAGTGGTGTTTAGTCAGCCAGAACAGCTTACGGTACAGCTTACTGAGGAGGAACAGGTAGTGAGAATTTCAGACAAAGAAAACAAAGAAAAATAACATTTAGGCCCGTATTCAGAAAGGCTTTACGCCGGCGTATCAAAAGATTCACAAAGCAAGATATGCCGAAAAACATGGCTTCAGACGTCCGACGTAACTTGCCTACGCCGGTGTATCGTGGGCGCACAGTTACGCTGGACGCATTCGGCGTTCCCATTATAAATATGCAAATGAGTAAGATACGCTGATTCACGATAGTAGATGCGCCCGGCCGCTTCATATACGGGATTTGCGTAAGGCTTACGTCCGGCGTAAAGTTACCCCTGCTATAGCAGGCGCAGCTAATGCAAAGGTATGGGCCAGGGAACGACGCTGTTTAAGTAGTACGTGAATAGGGCTGGGCGTAGGTTACGTTCAAATGTCGTAGGCATTGCGCCGACGCCTCTTTAGGCAGTATATGCGACGTGATTCTGAGCATGTGCGAGTGCATGCCCAGTTCGACCAGCCATTCATTAGCATGGGGTCACGCTTAATTTAAATAGATGACGCCCACCTCCTTCCTACTTTGAATTAGGCGGGCTTACGCTGGCCAATTTACGCTACGCCGACGCAACTTACAGAGCAAGTGCTTTGTGAATACTGCACTTGCCTCTCTAAGTTGCGGCGGCGTAGCGTAAAGAAGATGCGCTACGCCCGCACAAAGTTACGCCTCTCTACATGAATCCGGGCCATAGAAGGGAAATTGAAGGAAAAGGTAAGTGAACCAACAATGCACGAGCTTAAAGGAACATATTTAGAAAATAAAAAACAAACCTTTACAACCCCTTTAAGTATGTGGGCGTCTTGTACAATTGCAGACTTTGCCCATCACAAATGCCGACTCTGCTTACATTGTTAGATGAAGGTGGAGAACGAGTTCTAAGCAGTGTACAAGCTCCAAGTCATGGTTAAATAGAGCAGCAGGGGAACAAAAGTAAGAAAGGCAACCGCAGTCAGCCAGTTGGGCCACCAATATGCCTGTAGGGCAAACCGCAGGCTCACCGATGGGAAAAGCACAGGATCTTTTTAGGTCAAATTGGACATGCTGTGTTGGATTTTCTTTTCTCTGGATCAGCTGGCAATGCTGAGGATTTTTTAAAGAGGATTTTAGTAGCTACGTGTTCATTTTTCCAGCTGACTAAATACTGTATGTAGCTATCACATTACATGCCTACTTTGGCTGTTTTGAACATACTGTAGCTCCAACACATCAGTAACCACTCTGCTGCTTTATCTCTGGTTTACAGGAGGTATTTTCGAGACACAGGAAAATGAGCCGGTGAATATGGAAGAACTAGCTTTCAAGTTTGCAGTCACCAATATCAACAGAAACCGAACACTGGTGCCCAACACTACATCTACACTAACCTACGACATCCAGAGAATCAACTTGTTTGACAGCTTTGAAGCTTCCCGGAGAGGTATTCCCAACTTAAAGATGTGCAATTTCAATAAACTTTACTTCATTTCATATATCTAGACTAACCAGCACCATATATCCAAACTCATTTGCTTTTTAAATATTACTGTTCATTCCTTTTAAGACCTATCAAGCCCATTGTTGCGCGTTAATGCATGGTCTTATGTACATTGTGTTAACATCTGATCCAGTGTAGATGTTATAATAGTGCTACGTGCTTAATAGAGTAAAAATATGCGGGTGTATTCATATTGATTGTTGATGTATGGGATTTTTCAGGCACCCAATATACAGTATACTCAAATATACAGAAGGTTGGTTAAAACATTTTACATAGTCTATTGATCCATATTAACCACTTGCTTTCTGGGGCACATAAACCCACTTCGTGCCCAGGCGAAATTTCAGCTTCCGGCACTGCGTCGATTTAACTGACATTTACGCGGTCGTGCGACGTGGCTCCCAAACAAAATTGACGTCCTTTTTTTCTCCACAAATAGAGCTTTATTTTGGTGGTATTTGATCGCCCGTGCGATTTTTATTTTTTGCGCTATAAACAAAAAAATTGCGACAATTTGAAAATATATATATATTTTTTACTTGTTGATATAATAAATATCCAATTTTTTTAAAAAAAAAAAAATTTTTTTCTCAGTTAAGGCCGATACATATTCCTCTACGTATTTTTGTAAAAAAAAAAAAAAATCGCAATAAGCGACTGCTTTGCGCAAAAGTTATAGCGCCTACAAAATAGGGGACAGAATTATGATTTTTTTTTTACAATTTTTTTTACTAGTAATGGCGGCAATCTGTGATTTTTATTGGGACTGTGACATTACGGCGGACACATCGGACACTTTTGACACATTTTTGCGACCAGTGCTTTAAATATGCACTAATTACTGTATAAATGTGACTGGCATTAAAGGGGTTAACACTAGGGGGTGAGGAAGGGGTTAAATGTATTCCCTGGGTGTGTTCTAACTGTGTGGGGGGAGGGGACTGACTGGGGGAGGTAACCGATGCTGTGTCCCTATGTACAAGGTAAACAGCATCTGTCACCTCTCACTGACAGGACGTGGAGCTCCGTGTTTACACACAGAGCTCCACGTCCCTGCTCTGTCACCACCGATCGCATGTACCTGGCGGACACCGCGGCTGCCGGGTACACGCATCAAATCTTCAGCGATGCGACGGCACTGTTTTTCCCCGCTGCGCGCCACCCAGTGGCGCGCGCAGGGAATTACAATAACATTGACGTCCAAAGACGTGACCCCGGCACTTCAGGTCTGCGCTGTTGACGTCTTTTGTCTATAGCGCGGATCTGAAGTGGTTAAAAAACACCCAAATTAATAATAATAATAATCATTTTGATTATGATTGATGATGTGTTAACTTAACCACTTAAGACCCGGACCATTATGCAGGTAAAGGACCTGGCCACTGTTTGCGATTCAGCACTGCGTCGTTTTAACTGACAATTGCGCTCGTGCGACGTGGCTCAAAACAAAATTGGCATCCTTTTTTCCACACAAATAGAGCTTTCTTTTGGTGGTTATTGATCACCTCTGCGGTTTTTATTTTTTGCGCTATAAACAAAAATAGAGCGGCAATTTTTTTAAAAAAAATCTATATTTTTTACTTTTTGCTATTAAAATATAAAATAAAAAAACATTTTTTTCCTCAGTTTAGGCCGATATGTATTAAAAACGCAATAAGCGTTTATTGTTTGGTTTGCACAAAAGTTATAGCGTTTACTAAATAGGGGATGGTTTTATGGCATTTTTAAATAATATATATTTTTTTACTAGTAATGGTGGCGATCAGCATTTTTTTCGTGGATGCGACATTATGACGGACACATGGGACACTTTTGACACATTTTTGGGACCATTGTAATTTTCACAGTGAAAAGTGCTATAAAAATGCACTGATTACTGTGAAAATTACAATGGCAGTAAAGGGGTTAAACAGGAGGGGGCGCTAAAGGGGTTAAGTGTTGTGTGTTTCTTACTGTAGGGGGGCGTGGCTGGACGTGTGATGTCACTGATCGTCGTTCACTATGACAGGGAACAGACGATCAGTGACAAGCCACAGAGAAGAACAGGGAAGGTTTGTTTACACTTACCTCTCCCCGTTCTTCAGCTCCTGTGACCTGATCATGGGACACCACTGCCGATCGCCTCCGCGGGTCCCACGGGCACGGTCACGGAGCTCAGGTCTAGGTCACGAGTGCGCCGCCAGCGGCGTGAAGGGGTCCTCAAGTGGTTAAGTTAACCATTATAATTGATCACATATGGACAGTTGTGGATTGCAGACAAGTGCATGCTGGGTCGGTGACAACACAAGGGGGCGGTGTCACCAGGTGATGTTGCCAGGTGGCCCCGCCCTTACCTATATAAGAACTACCAAACAGTGGAAGAGGCATTTAATGGTCAGCTGTCAATGAGTGTGGAGCATTTTTTTTTCTTTTTCGGGCGCGGCGGGCGGCATGATTGACGATGGATTTACATTGGAGCAGACTTTTTTTATTTTTTAATACAGGAATTGTCAAAAACTGTTTGGGTTTTTATCAATTTTTTGGTGAATGGGTAGGGGCACTATGTACCCCATACTTATTCGCATGGGGGGGGCAGGATCTGGGGGGCCCCCCTTTTAAGTCCCCCAACCACAGACCTCTACAACCACAGCCCAGGATTGTGGGGAAGAGACTCTTGTCTCCATCAACATGAGGACAAGGTGCTTTGGGGGAGGCCAGAGCCCACGCTGCCAAAAGCACCCCCTAATATTGAGGGCGTGTGTCCTGGTATGGTTCAGTAGGGGTGCTTGCTCATGCCACCCTTTCCCAACCTGCCAAGCTGCATGTCTGGGTATGGATTTTGGGGGGAACCCCACTCAGTTTTTTTTTTTACTATGTTTTTTTTTTTCAGCTAACAGCGGGGTATCCCATTGACAGCAAATGACTGATCGGTTATTAGGGATACCGCGGCTGGCTTCTTAACAACCAGCTTTTACTGTGCCCTAATTGGGCAAAGCTTACCAAGGCTTATTTGCCATATATAGGCATTTATAACAGCCAATATGTGATCAACTGTGGTGATTAAATGTTGTGGCGACATCATTAATCACATTGTTCTTATTATAACTTTGGCTGTTTTTTTAATATGGATCAATAAACAATGTAAAATGTTTTTACCACGCTTCTGTATATTTGGGTATATATTAAGTGCCTTTAAAATCCCATACATTTGCACAAGCAAATCTTTATTATGCATTGTGTTAAGGCATCACAACTGACCTAAAAATCAGACCCACATTATTTTTCACCATAATGCACTGCGGTGTCCAATCAGGTATTGTGGCACTAAAACGCAGAAGCATTGGTGGTAATGCATTGGTTTAATGTGTTGGGTGCCATTTAAAATTATGGTAACGTGTGTTTTAGCATTTATGCATTACTTCAGTGTGGCTGCTTTTGAGAACTGCACTGGGGTCATCAACCATCACTCAGTTCAAGTTTCCTGTGAATATTAGGCGGCGTACACACGACCGAGGTTCTCGCTAGAAACCAGCGAGAACCTCGCTGGAAGCTGCATTCCAGCGAGAACCTCGGCCGTGTGTACGCTCTCGGCGAGCATCCCGTCGGGAATGCCGTCGAGCAGAAATAGAGAGCATGTTCTCTATTTGCTCGACGGCCCGCCTGGATGAATGGCTGGTTGCCATTCCCGACGGGTGGGTCGCCGAATCTGACGGCCGGCAGAGAACCTCGACGGGCGGAACGATGTGTTCTGCCCATCGAGGTTCTCTGCCGTGTGTACGCGGCTTTAGATGACTATCTGCAAAAAAAGGAAACATTTCACATTGATGTTTTGCATTGATAGGAGCATTGGAACAGAACAGTAATATTGCGCAAATATTTTCTAACATATTTTAAAGGCTAACTCCACCTACTGGTAAAAAAATATATATATTACACATACACTATATTACCAAAAGTATTGGGACACCTGCTTTTACAGTTTTTACACGCACATGAGATTTAATGGCATCCCAGTCTTGGTCCGTAGGGTTCAATGTTGATTTGGCCCATCCTTTGCAGCTATAACAGCTTCAACTTTTCTGGGAAGGCTGTCCACAAGGTTTAGGAGTGTGTCTATGGGAATGTTTAACCATTCTTCCAGAAGCGCATTTGTGAGGTCAGGCGCTGATGTGGACGAGAAGGCCTGGCTCGCAAGTCTCTGCTCTAATTCATCCCTGAGGTGTTCTATTGGGTTGAGGTTAGGATTTTGTGCAGGCCTTTCAAGTTCCTCCACCCCCAAACTCGGTCATCCATGTCTTTATGGACCTTGTTTGTGCACTGGTCCAAATCATTTATTGGAGGATTATGGTGTCGGTTGTTTTTCAGGGGTTGGGCTTGGCCCCTTAGTTCCAGTGAAGAGAACTCTTAGGGCCTTTTCACACGTCCGTTCAGTTCATCCGTTTTTTTTGGACGTCCGTTAACGGACCTCAATGCTTCCCTATGGGTTAGCGTCTGTTAGCGGATGAGCATCCGCTAAACATCCGTTAACATCCGTCTGCGGTAAGCTCCGTTTTTTTGGACGGAAGAAAACCCTATTTTTCTTCCATCAAAAAAAACGGAACGGACGAAAAACGGATGAAAAACGGATCAACTGAAGGGGAAAAAACTGAAGGGGAAAACTGAACGGACGTGTGAAAGAGCCCTTATGCTGCGTACACATGATCACTTTTTGTGACGAAACAAAACGACGTTTTTCAAACTTCATTTTCCAAAACGACGTTGCATACACACCATCATTTTTCCAAAATGCTCTAGCAAAGCGCGGTGACGTACACCACATTCGAAGGCACTCTGTTCCATTGAAGCTCCGTCTCATAACTTGCTTCTGAGCATGCGCGGGTTTAAAAACGTTGTTTTAAACGTCGTTTTTCCCACACACGATCACTTTTTATGACACAAAAAATTACATTTTGAAAAACGACACAAAAAATTCAAGCATGTTCAAATTTTTTTTGGTTGTTTTTTTGAAGACATAAAACGACGTTTTGCCCACACACGATCATTTTAAATGACGTTTTTGAAAACTTTTTTTTTTTTCATCAAAAAAAGTGATCGTGTGTACACGGCATTAGGGCGTCAGCATACCAAAACATTTTGGACAATTTCATGTTCCCAACTTTGTGGGGACAGTTTGGGGGCGACCCCTTCCTGTTGCAAAATGACTGCACACCAGTGCACAAAGCAAGGTCCATAAAGACATGAATAAGTGAGTTTCGGGTGGAGGAACTTAACTGGCCTGACCTCAACCCGATAGAACACCTTTGGGATGAATTGGAGCGGAGAATACCCCAGAATGCCCCAGTGGTTTAGTCCCACTGACAATGGGGCATTTTGTAACTCTACTGACCTACAGCTGGGGAGCACCGATTTTTCAAAGCCGGGCACCCTTTCCATAGACTCCCATGTTAAACGTCAGTCCCTACTAGGCATGGGCACAGTGAGGCATGGGCACAATGAGGCATGGGCACAGTGAGGCATACATATAAACACAGTGAGACAAAGTGAGGCACAGTGAGGCACCCTAGGCTTATACTCAAGTCAATTGGTTTTCCCATTTTTTTGTGGTAAAATTAGGTGACTCGGCTTATATTCGGGTCGGCTTATACTCTAGTATATACGGTAACTATATCACTACACTTAGAGGCTCCTCTCTTCTTTTTTATACTCAGTTGTGACATGAAACTACTCTTATATCAAAACATTGCTTGTATATCAAGGCAAAATGTATTAAAACATTTTGCTTGTCTTGCAAAACGCTCTCAAACCGAGTTACTCTCAAACCAAGGTTTTACTGTATATAAGATTAATCTTAGAAGCAGATAAAGAGATGTAGCTAACCATAATTGTCTTTCATCCCCAGCATGCGACCAGTTGGCTCTTGGAGTGGCTGCATTGTTTGGACCATCACACAGTTCCTCCGTCAGTGCAGTCCAGTCTATCTGCAACGCTCTAGAAGTTCCCCACATCCAAACGCGATGGAAACACCCGTCAGTGGACAACAAAGACACGTATTTTATTAACCTTCACCCTGACTATGCTGCCATCAGCCGGGCTGTGCTGGATCTGGTCCTACACTACAGCTGGAAGACTGTGACTGTTGTGTATGAAGACAGCACAGGTATTGTGGAAGCTTAACATGTTTTTTTTTATTGGATTATCTATCATATTCACAGGCTATACAGATAAATTGGCATTTGGCACTGCTTACCACCATGACCTCTGGAGAACCTGCTTTTCAGCAGGTCTTTGATTAAAATCAGCCCTATACCTTTGTCACTGTATGAAAAATCAGTCTTTTCTCTGATTACAATCTCTATGGGCTTCTATAACAAGGCAGTGCATTGAACAATGATGTACTGTAACTATAGCAACCAGTCAATTCAAAGCAACATAGACAGTTTGATTGGCTGCTGTAGGTAATTGCACTTTTCCGGCTGCCCTTTGCTTTATTAAAACCCAACTCCAGGAAGCTTGAAAATGACCCCTCGTGGTGGGGCTCCATCCGCACTGCAAGACTTGATAGCTTGTTTAATTTACACAAGGGAAGAAGTGCTTTTACTTTCTGTCCTCCCCCTTCCTAGACGGCACTTCCCAACGCTTCAACATTGGACTATCCTTCAGTGTCAGCCTGCATTGGTCTTGATGTCGTAAGAATTTAGACCACTGGTGCATAGGAAAGAAGTTGCTGTGGGGTGCAGAGGATCGGCTCAGTAAGTTCCCTAGATCTAAACAAGCAATTAAAGGGAATCTAAAGGTAAAATAAAAAAAATGCCATACTTACCTGCTTTGTGCATTGGTTTGCACAGAACAGCCCTCATTCTCCTTTAATTCCCCACAAGCACTCCTCCCTCCTTCCCCCTGCTGAGTGCCCCCATAGCAAGCTGCTTGCTATACACTTGTGCGTGTTTGATACCGAGACGACTTTGTGTGTCCATTGACACACAGAGAGCAGCTCGGCCCTGCCCCTTTTCCTTCTCATTGACTGTGATTGACAGCAGTGGTAGCCAATGGCTATCACTGCTGCTTCTCTGTCCAGTGAGGAGAGAGAGAGCCGAGAGAGCCTCTACTCTTGTGCACATCGCTGGATTGAGATCAGGCTCAGGTAAGTATAAGGGGGTTGGGGGCTGCTTACAGAAGGTTTTATACCTTAGTGCATAGAATGCGTTAAAACGGAGGTTAACCCAAATAACAACACTGTCCTATCCGGATCATTGCACAACATAGATATACAATTGCCCGTAATATTGCAGACTTCCGGGTGGAATGCCCTCCTTCGAGATTCTGCAAGATTTCCCCGTACTGAGCTGTGCTATTATCTTTCGTTTTCTTAGTTCTTGCGTTGATGTTACAACGGGGGCGGGAACTTTTAACAATGGCGTGTGTTGATGGCGCTGCATACAGGAATACAGGAATACATACAGGAAATAGGTGCTTGTGGGCTTCTAGTGCCCACAAGCAAAATGGAAACATCCGGCACGTTTTTTTTATAAATAATCCTTTACAAGTATACCGGACAGCGGAGGTTTTAAAAATCAGAACAAGTGAGTAATTATTGATATGGGGGGCATTAATCTAATGGTAAAAAATAAAAGAAAGTTGCCATGGAACCCCCGCTTTAAAGTGGAGTTACACCCATGTTTTTATGTTTGTCTGTGCTGCATGCCCTAATCTCATATTGTTCAGAATGGACAATTTTTATTTATTTTGTTGCTTGTAAATACCTTTATTTTGTAGTCCTTCATTACTTTCCTCCTCCTTATTAACCTAGGCTATTAAGTCACAAGGCTATTTGCAAGGGTTTCTGGGATAGGCATCATGTTTCCCAGTAGTCCTTGCAAACCTGACTGAAACCTAGTGTGCAGCACTGAGCATGTGCGAGATATGCAAAGCTGAAATCCAGGAAGTCATACAGTCTGGCTTCATGATGCCCACACTTAAGATGGCCACGGTCTATTTCTAGATTATAAACTATTTAAATGCTGTAACAACCTAACAAAACGGACCTTAGTTTACAGACTAACTTTACTCGAATACATTAAGCTTGTGTATTACAGGGGTATTTATATTTAAAAAGTGAAATTGTGGGTGGAACGCCCCTTTAAGGTAAAAAAAAACTTCTACCTTTAGAGCCACTTTAACTATTGGATTGCACACACAGCCCCACTGCATGGGATATTTTTTCAAGTTTCCTAGACGTGTGGTTTAAAGCAGGGGTCGTCAACCCCCAGTCCACTGCCCACTACCGGGCCGCAGCACTTCTGCAGCCGGGCCGCGGCATGAGAGAGCCCGGTGGCCGGCTGTAGGAAATGGCATTCCTCGCCTCGCCGACGTAGTGTGTGTGTCTGTGGTGGGCTGGGCTCAGGGCTGCCGCTGCATGACTGGCTGTGCTCTGGTCACATGCGATGGCAGGGCTCGATCTTCAAACTGGGTGTTCATAAGTGACGGTGATGTCACCAGTGAGCCCAGTCATGTGACCCAGACGTCATCAAGATCCTAGTGCTGGCTCAGGAAGTGGCCGTGTTAGCAAAGTGCTATCCTGCAGAGAGAGAGGAGCCGCAGCTAAGGCATGCCGACCATGAAACACGCTATTTTTCTATCACTGACCGACCCGGCCTGTGGTGCTCTCGGTATCACCCGGCTCACTGGTTTTGCATCACAGGCACCCCCCCCCCCCCCTCCTACACCAAGCCTTCCAACCACGTTCAGGCTTGCTCAAGTGCTGTGTTGTGTCTGCAGGTGATTGGCTGATAACCCAAAAGAGAGAGCTGCAGCACCAGTTCTACACTCGGAGGTTTGCAGGGGAGTGTGCTGGTGTACAGTGAGGGAGGGGGGGCAGGTATAGTGGCTGCAGAGCTGTCCCAAGGATGGGTTCTTACACTTGTTCTGGTTACTTGTGTGATCTGTACGCTACCAGGCCTCTTTACACAGTCCACAGAGCTTCTCAGTAATTTGTGTTTACACTAGACATTAACCATTCAGCCTTGGAAGAATTTACCCCCTTCCTGACCAGCCATTCTGGCACTGGTGCTGTGGCACCAGCTCTACCCCGGTCCCTGCATGCAATGAAAAGACATCTCCAGGGATATGGATTTGCGGCTGCTTGACCAAGTGAACTGCAGTATGTGAAACGGATGTACATGCACATACATAGAGCATCAATGTCTCCCCCACTTAATGTCCCCAATGTTCCTCCTGTCACCCTACTTATCTCTAATGTCTCTCCCCCTCACTTATCCACAATGCCCCTCCTCTCCTTTCACTTATCCCCAATGTCCCCCCACTTATCCCAAATCTCCCCCCTGTCCTCCCACGTACCCCAAATGTTTCTCCTCTCCTCTCATGTATCCCAAATATCCCCCACTTATCCCAAGTAGCCCCTCTCTCCCCAAACATCCCCCCACTTAGCACCATTGCCTCCCTCCCCCACTTAGCACCAATGTTCCAACTCTCCCCCAAGTTAGAAATGAGCACATTGCCCCTAGTGGGGGCACTAGCTTTATCTGTGGAGGGGGGCACTAGCTTCATCTGTGGAGGGGGCCACTGCCTTCATCTGTTGGGCACTTACCACATCTGGTGGCAGGCAGCATGACAAGTGACAATCTGCATCTGGTGCCAGGTAGCATGGCAAGTGACATTCCGCATCTGGTGGCAGGCAACGTGGCAAGTGACACGCTCAAAGCTCCCACTGATTCTGCATTATGGTGGGTTTAACTTTTTAATTTATTACTACAATGTAATAATAGAAATAATGCGCTGACAAATTGCCCGCAAAAAAACGCTTACCCCTCCGCATGCCACCCCCAAACTTCCCCCAACCGGGCCTTGGCAAAAATTTCTTCCACGCAGCCGGTCCCCGGTGCCAAAAAGGTTGGGGACCACTGGTTTAAATGGAGTGAAACCCTGTTCACATATGTACGCAATACCCATTCATATAGGGGGGTGCTGGGATCTGGGAAAAGCCCCCCACCCACAGACCCCGACAACCACAACCCAGGGTTGTCCCCAAGGGTTGGCCCTTGTCCCCATCAACATGGTGATAAGGTGCTTTGGGGTATGGGCATGTTGAGGGCATGTGGCCTGGTATGTTTCAGGGGGGGGGGCGAGCGAGCAACTGACCTGCCAGGCTGCATGCTCGGATAAGTGTCTGTTATGGATTTTGGGGGGGGGGGGGGCTAAAATCCATACCAGACCTGAAGGGGCTGGTATGCACTGGGGGGGGGGGGGGCATGTAGTTTTATTTTATTTTTATAATAGCCAGCATGCACAGCAAGGAACACAGTTATCTGAGGAGCTTGGCATCTTTATATTCAGTTTGTCCTCCCTTCAGTTTCCCTGCCTGCATACAACACTGTAATTGCTTCTGTTTTATAGGCACCATCTAGACTGACTTTATCATTGAAGGTTACCAAACATTTCAAGCTGCATCTCCTTGTTTAATATGATGTCCCCTATAGCGTGCAGAAGCCTCTTGAGGTTGTCAAAGCTCAAAAAAGCCTGCGGCTTCCTTAGTTTGAAGGATTGGTTACCTTGATCCAATCACTGGTAGACCAAAGGTATATTATTGAGTCTATTGATTGACATCTTGTTAATGCTGAAAATGGTTCATCAAAATCTGCCATTTCCTGTTCTTCTTCGTGTTACAAAGAGCTCTTGAAGGCACTCACAGAGTTATTAAAGTGCGGGAATCTTGTTTTCCCCTGTAAGGTGTTATGTAACACTGCAAGTCATTAAAGTTTATCTTTATACCTCGAAGAAAGATGTCATCCATGCATCCTATATGTACAGTATATATAATTCATTTAAATGTACATTTTTTTATACCTTTGCATGGCAATTATAATATTCTTTGATCAGTTTTTAACTATGGATAGAAGTGATTACCGTATTTATCGGCGTATACCGCACACTTTTTTGCCCTGAAAATCAAGGCAAAATCGTGGGTGCGCGATATACGCCAATACCCACTTTCCCGCGCCGAGTTTGAATAGTGCGCCGACATATACCGAGCGCAGTACACTCGTGTATAGTCGGGCAGGCTCGGTTCCTCTCGCGCTCACGTCCTGGACGTACAGGACGTGAGCGCGAGAGTAGCCGAGCCTGCCCGACTATACACGAGTGTACTGCGCTCTGTATATGTCGGCGCAGTATTCAAACTTGGTGCGGCAAAGTGGGGAGGACGCCGCAGAAGGAAGCCAGACCCGACGAAGAGGACACCCGAAGCCGCAGAAGGACGCCGGACCCGACGAAGAGGACACCTGAAGCCACAGACGGACGCCGGACCCGACGAGGCCGTCGATGGACGCCGCACAAGACACCAAAACTGTAAGTACAAAAATCTTTTTTTTTCCACAGCAATAGGGTCCACTTTAGGGGTGCGCGCTATATGCCGGAGCGCGCAATACCCCGATAAATACGGTACTTACTTTATCAATGGTGTATCCTGGCCTAGGCCTTGTTCCTAGGCCAGGCCAATGGGCTAAGAGGCAGATTAGTCTAGCGCCGCCATAAAGCGGCCGCACTGCTTCCAGCATGCGGGCGGTCGGCATTCCGCAACTGTGGGGGGTCACGCTTCAAATTATGACTGTCCTATCATCCTAAACCACAAACCTTTCTCACTGTGCTATATGTTTTCTGCTGCATCCCTGTCCCATTGCAGAGATTTCCCTTCACTTCCTGCCCCATAGCCAAACAGGAAGTGAGAGGAAATCTATGCAAATTAAGGGAAAAACAGCAAGGGATGTGGCCTTGACAGGAAGGGGTGGGTCATATTTAAATTAGGGGGTGCACGAGTTTAGTCAGGCCTATGGCAGCAAAAAAACTAAATACACTACTGTACTTTATACTGTCTATACACATTTATTGAAAACTCAGGTTTGTGGATACTTGCAGTGCCAGGTTTTGGCAGCATGCATTATTTTATTGTGATTGACCCCCATTAAATTAATATTGTGATATGACAACACGTGGGCGAAAAAGGACAACCTTGACAATTTATGCGCTATAAATAAGCAATTTCGATAATACTCAGGAAGCAAAAATTCAATACGGACAATACGTGGTCAACAAATGGTCAGTTGATAAAAATGATAAGGTGTGCTTGTTCATATATTCAAATGGTCAGTCTTTTTTCTGTTTTACGCATCACAATGCTGCGTGATTTGGGTGAGGGTTAAGGCCCACACAAACCATGCAGGTCAGATGAGGGTTATCTGTCCCTTTGGTCTCCTGAGATGTAAATCTAGTACTGGATACAGGTATTTAGAAAGAAGGTGCGTATACCTTTCAGAAACCCAGTTTACCTTAGTGTCTACGATGTTTGTTGGTCAATCTTACCATGAATGTTATCAGAGTATAACACAACTTTTTCCCCCTTAAAATAGGGGGGAAATCACAGGTGCGTGTTATATGCCAATAGTGTACCTCGGAGGATAAGGGGGGGGGGGGCGAGCACCGCCAGAATCACCGAGTTGTCATGTCCTGTTTTTTCGGCTCCCACATCAAACACACGCCACCGGCATTTGACCAGTGCTCTGTCAATCACAATAGCTGGTCCAATGGCGGAGGCGGGACTGTGTATGTGACTGCCGACTGAGAGCCGAGTACTGTAAACAGAAGATGACAGCTCGGTGATTTCGGCGGTGCTCGTCCCCCTCCATGAGAGATGGTAAGGCTGCAGATAGGCATCAGGCTGCATTGGAAGGGGGCAGATCAGGTTGCAGATGGGCACAGAGGCTGCATTGAAGCTGCAGATGGACATCAGGCTGCAGTAGATGGGCGCAGATCAGGCTGCAGATGGGCACAGAGGCTGCATTGAGGCTGCAGATGGGCATCAGGCTGCATTGGATGGGCGCAGATCAGGCTGCAGATGGTCACAGAGGCTGCATTGAAGCTGCTTTGGATGGGCGCAGATCAGGCTGCAGATGGGCACAGAGGCTGCATTGAGGCTGCAGATGGATACCAATCAGGCTGCATTGATTGGCACTGACTGATATTTTGCTTCAAAGTGGTGTATTTGAAAAAAAAAAAAAGTTTTTTTTCCTGAAACTTTCCTCTTAAATTGGGGTGCGTGTTATATGCCGGCGCATGTTATACGCCGATAAATATGGTACTTAGCTTTGTATTGCAGTACTAAGTTGGGCTGAGTCAGTAACTCTACCCAATTGGAATCTGTAAGGAGTGTGTTTTTCAAACTGATTTCTCAAAAAACAAAGGATGGAGACATGAGTGGATGCATGGGTTTGCTTTGCTTGTTTAAATAATTTAATAAATAGTGTTTTCGGTTTTTGGTGCTAAGATAGTTTAGTTCCGCTTTAAGGCTGCATTTATACCTGAGCATTTTGTAGCTCAAAGCCCCAATACAGTGGAGGAGAAAAAAAAATCTATTATTCTCTATGGAGTTGGTTTACATCTGCACTCCAAGTTGCCAGAAGCCAAACGCCTGAAGCACAAAAAAGTTCATGAGTGGATTGGGCAGATTGGTGCATTTTCTAAGCTTTTCTTTTTTACTATAGAAATGCATTAAAACGTACAAATGGTGCATTCTTCAGCATTTTAGCATGTTTTGCTGCTTGTTTTTGAATGTTTTTCTGCTCAAATGCAATAATAATAATAATAATAATAATAATAATGTAAATAAATAATGAAATAAAACACATAAATAAATAACAATAATCACTAATAAATAAAAAATAATAATAATAATAATAATAATAATAATAATAATAATAATAAATAAAAATGAATTAATGAATTAACCATAATGCCTAACCTTAATACTAACCACTAACCCCTAACCCTAATATTAACTCCTAACCCTTAGGCCTCGTACACACGATCGGTTAACCAGAGGACAACGGTCTGATGGACCGTTTTCATCGGTCAAAACCGATCATGTGCAGGCCCCATCCGTTATTTAACATTTTGGTTAAAAAAAAAGCCAACTTGCTTTAAAATGTAATCCACGCATGCTCAGAATCAAGTCGACGCATGCTTGGAAGCATTGAACTTCATTTTTTTCAGCATGTCGTTGTGTTTTACGTCACCGCGTTCTAACACGATCGTTTTTTTTTAACCAATGGTGTGTAGGCACATCAGATCGTCAGTCAGCTTCATCGGTTAACCGCTGACAACGTTCCTTCGGACTGTTCTCATCGGATGGACTGATCGTGTGTACGCGGCCTAACTCCTAACCTAACAAAAATAAATACATACATAAAAAATAAGTAAATAAATAATAAAGTAAATTAATCACATACCCCCCAACAAATAAATTGAAAATAGATAAATATATAAAAACAAATAAATAATAAATAAAAGCGGATGAAAAAGCTGAAAAGTAGAGTATTGGCCAAAAAAACACCAAAACGCGTTTCAAAAATGCTCATATGAACGCCATCTCAACAACACAATGCTCACATGTGAATGCAGCCTAGTGCCCCGTACACACGATTGGAAATTCCGACACGAAAAGTCTGATGTGAGCTTTTGAACGGAAATTCCGACCGTGTGTATGCTCCATCGGACTTTTTCTGCCGGAATTTCCGGCAACAAAAGATTGGGAGCAGGTTCTCAACTTTTTTCCGTTGCAAATTCCGTTTGTCTGTAGCAATTCCGACAGCAAAATGTTGGCGCATGCTCAAACAATTCGACGCATGCTCGGAAGCATCGGACTTAATTTTCTCAGCTTGTCGTAGTGTTGTACATCACCGTGTTCTTGATGCACGAAACTTCAGAGAACTTTTGTGTGACTGTGTGTATGCAAGCCAAGCTTGAGTGGAATTCTGTCGGAAAACCCATCCAAGGTTTTTCCGACGGAAAATCCGATTGTATGTATCAGAGTTGCCAACCTACCAGATTGAAATTTACTGGCACGACACCAAAAATGTACTGGCGCAGGCAGGTTTTTTCTGGCATTTCACAAATGTTACTGAAATGTGCACCTAAAATTTAATTTAGTATTTAGGCTACAAACAAGTACGCTAGGCAAATAGCAATGTGATTTAAGGTAGATATTAAGGTAAAAAAACAACAACATATTATTGTTATTTTCTCTGTCACCAACACCCCCTGCCTTCACCCCCCTCTGTGGTGCCACAATCTCCTCCTGCCTCCAATCTCCCCCAGGCCCCCTGCCTCCAATCACCCCCTGCCTCCATCATCCCCTGCCTCCATCCCCCTCTGCGGTGCCTCCAACAACCCCTGTCTCCATCCCCACCCTCTGCGATGCCACCATCCCCCTCTGCGGTGTCACCCCCACCCCCTGCCTCCAATCACCCCCTGCCACTAACACCGCCCTGCCTCTAATCTCCCCCTGCCTCCATCCCCCTCTGTGGTGCCACCGCAGCCACCATCACCCCCCTGCCTCCAATCTCCATGCGTAGTTCCAAGCCGAACCGATCTTGGCTATTTTTACTTTCATATTTCCGCAACCACTGACATTTACGAACGGAGGAAAAAGTGCCAGTTTTTACGAACTGTCCATAAAAATACGGACGATTGGCAACACTGGTATGTATGCGGCATAAGGGTCATAGACTATGGTATTTGGGATGTCAGCATTGCATCACATTGGTGAAAGGCTCTCAGGAAGATGTTAGATTTCATTCTGTTATATGCCGTGGAAAAATGGAATCTGGTTTCTACAGGCGAAAAATTTAAATCTCCTTTCTTTTAGACTTCCTAGTGCTGCTCTCATGTAATGTACTTTATCAGTGTGCTCCACATTGGAAGCACAGGGTTAACGGTTGGTAGCTGTGCTCAGGAAAGCACTGATAACCCCAGTGTCTTCAGCCAGGAATAACTATAATAAAGTTAAATTGCCCCCAAGGATCATTTTTAATGTTCTCCTTTTATGTGCAATTTCCCTGAAGAAATGCGGCCTTCTCAGCCATCACATTCATGTCTTCATGTCCTTATCATTTAAGAGCTGGGTCATTAGAAGCCTCATTATTGTTTATCTAATAAAGAAGACTGGGATTAATCCTGATTTACTGTCACTCACAAAGTGAGGGAACTCTTCAGCCTTTGAGTTGTGTTCTACATTAGGACTCTGAGGGTTGAAAGAGAAATTTCCTGACACAATTTCAGGATGGCTGGTGGTATTTTACTGCAGCAAAAGAAATGAAGAGAATGATTGCCAGTATAGAAAAGGGGAAAGGAATGAATGGCTGGAGCCCAGCCAGTCCCTGTTTTATTGAACATACAAAATCTTTTCATTGGCTCACATTATACAGATACACCCATCTCCCCAGGTCACCCACCTCCCCCTGTACTCGGTGTGCGACCCTCATTGGCCAGTTCATACAGGCAGAAAAAAAAGTCAAATCAGTCCCTTTTCAAAATCTCACAAGGCAATGTTTTCCTTCAACATCACAAAGCAAGGATTTCCTCCAACGTCTCTGAGTGAGGAGGAGGGGGAGGCCAGAGTCCACATTCCAAAGACGATAAACAGTAGGAGAAGATGTAGAGGTTTCTGAACAAAACAGTTTTCCCTTGTATTTTCAATGCTGAATTCATTACTTTAAAAATAATATCTGATTCTTCATGTAAGGATAATAAAAGTGTTGCAATATACAGTATATCCATACATACATAATAACTCCATAGATCAAGCAATAAAAAGAAAACAAAACAAATAAACAGTATAAGGGATATGGGAAAGAGAAAACATTTCTGTGATTCTAATAAATCAATTAGCTTCAACTTATCAAATATAGTATTTTAAAACAATTCCATCACAGGGTCACACAATAGGAATGCTGCAATGTGATGCACACACTTTAAAGGGAAAGTGCAGGGCAGGGATGGACTGGCCATTGGGGACTACAGGGAGTTTCCCGGTGGGCCGATCGCTCAGTGGGCTGGCTTCAGTGACAGCGGAATGCCGTGCCCCTCTGCTCCTCTGCTCCTCTGTATTTCCCTCCCCGCAGTGCTCACCTGGGGGGAACAAAGAAGCAGGGGGATGACCAGAGGAGCAGGGGGGACGACAGAGTAGCATGGGGGAGGGGACAGACAGGTGACTCAACAGCTATGGCCTGGGAGTTTCTCACTTCTGCCTAATCTTGTCCCATAGGGGGGCACCAAACTGATTCTTTGCCCGGGGTGAAAAATGTCTAGCTTTCCCACTGGTACTGCCTATAAGAGTACCAGTACCAGCCGTTCTTCTCTATTAAAGTAGAACAGCTAGTGGCTAGTGAATGGGGAGAGGGGGTGCGGGTGGCCGGGGGGGGGGGGGTGCGGGAGTTGTCCGGCCACCATGGGGGAGACCTGTCAAAGTGGGCCAGTCTGGATGAAGTCCAGGGCCAAATTCCTGTCCCAGTCCAGCACTGGTGCGGGGTGTCATCAGTGAGCGCATATTTGTGCTATTTTTGCCTTAAATTCATTTTTAAAGTGACATTTACATGGTAAATGCCCATATTTCCAATAATTTGGGGTCAATAGCATTTTAAAACTGAACTTTACTCACCCATCATCCAGCAATCGACTGCCTCACTGGTGCCAGCAACTTCACCTGGGTTTTGGGATATGCAGTCATCTTGATTGGTCACGCTGGGATTATATTACTCGCGCCCATGTGCGGAGTTCATTCACCATGGCAGATTCCGCAATTGTACACTGAGCTGCGCATGCTATGAATGATATCACAATGCACTAATGTGCGAATAGTGTTGTAACATGTACAATTCCACAACACTATGCAGTCGAACCTTGGATTATGAGCATAATCCGTTCCAGAAGAATGCTTGTAATCCAAAGCACTCGCATATCAAAGCGAGTTTCTCCGTAGAAGTCAATGAAAACAAAAATAATTAGTTCCGCATTGACTTCTATGGTATGCAATACCGCATGTGACCAGAGGTGGGGGGGGGCGGAGAACCTTGGAAATACTCGGAAAGGCTCCGGGATAGCTTGGCTGAATTTAGAAAACCTTGGCTCGGGAACTCGGAGTATTTATGAGTTTTTCGGAACGGCTCTGATCGGCTCTGCTAGGCTCCGCCGCCCCCATACCTCTGCCAAAATGCGGTACTGCACGCCCCATTACCTTAAATTCTGCTCGTTTTGCAAGACAACACTCGCATACAAAGTCATAAAGTTTAAAAAGTTGCTCGTTGTTCAAAATGCTCGTTAACTGCGTTACTCGTAAACCGAGGTTCCACTGTAGTGTGATCCTGGACTATGGGACTCTGGATTAGCTGGACAGCAGAGCAGTAGCAGCCTGCCTTCAGTTTAGTCTAAATAAAATTTTGGACTGAACCATTTGAAAATTGAAGATTGGTGATTAATTATTAGGTTCTGTTTGTATATTGCAGCATGAGCTACAGAGCTCTGTAAGCAACAGGACTTTTACAGCAGACTGTTAGGCAGAGTTTGCTAATATAATTTCCACGTTCTGGCTAGGAAAGTACAAAATATTAGAAAGCAATACTCTACATTCATATTCACAGAACTTCAACATACTCGCATATAACTGTTTTTTAATTCCTGACCTTTAAGAAATAAAAAATGCAAAACCAAAACCATTATGCATTTCATTGAGATTATTGGATAAATTCTAAGGGGAGCTCCCTATATTCGGCTCAGCTTCATTCAACATCCATGCCTAAAGTTCAGGCTATTACTAACAAAGCTTAAACCTGCACCCACCCCCCTTTTAAATCCTATTGTGCACTGTCATCTCCACACAAGTCTTGTTTAACAGCCAGGTTGAGCAGGTATACTTTCTTTAAAGGCATAAGAACCAGCACATGGCGTTCCTATTCAAAACACTATTGAAGATCAGGCAGATACCAACATGCATATGTTGACCATACATTTTGGCCCTAGAATTGTTCCCTATTTCGACATTTGTGGGGCAATACCTAATATGTGTTGTGCAATTGTCATTTTCATGCACATGCATGACCTGTGCATGCATTTGCATTGGTATGTGCATGTACATGGGTGTGGCAAGACTTCCAAAAATATTTAATTTTAATTTTATTTTATAAACTTTTTTTATGCTTATCTTCATTGATATCAAAAGGGTGCTAGAAATCACCCTTTAAGGAGACATCAGGGGTCTATTAGACCCCAAATGCCATTCCTAAAGTCTCCCTGAGCACATTGAGAAAAACCAAATTCTCGGCTGCTATAGTGGCCGGGGGATTGTTTACATGTCGGTGCTTGCTGCCATTGTAGCAGTTATGGTGGTGACAGCTAAAGGGTTAACGTCCAACCTTGGGCTTGCCCCTAAATACCCCACCCTCCCCACCCCACCACCATCCTTCTCCTCTCTTCCCCATTTGAGCACCTTTTAAAAATCAATATGCTTTACAGACTGCCAGTGATGAGTCCTGGATGGGTAATATACAGTATTTCCCCACTATGTGAGTTATGGTCCCTTGAAGGTTGAGTTCAAGGGACATGTTTCAGTACTCAGGGGTTCTCTCTCCCCATGCAAGGTGAGAGGTTTTGGGATAGACCAGTCAGAGAAGACAGGACTGACTTCAATACTCTCTAGAACGGTAAGTCCTCATTTGGGACCTGGCACTTGGAGACTTGGAGAGACTGTGGGTGAGAAACAACCTCCAAACTCTCAATTACAGGGACTTTGGTCCCAAGAGGGTTAACCCACAAGGGGGGCTTTAAAAGCAGCATGAAGTCAGCAGGTGTCTATGAGGTGGGGTGGAGTAGTTTACAGCTGTAAGATGGTGTGGGATGTCTGTAGAGCTGCACGATTAATCGCCAAGAATCGTTATGCAATCTTTTTTCCCGTTGCAATTCTTGATTCAGGATTTCACGATCTTTGACATGAAAATAATTTTCTCTCTGCACTTTGGTATGCAAATAATTTCCTGTCTGCTCTCAGCCAAAAGTCAGTCTGGGCAATCTGCCAAATTTTGAAAACATTGTATCTCTTCAAAGGAATAAACTTCTTCTGTATGTAAATTAGGAATGTTTAACCACTTAAACACCAAACTTTTTTCTGACAGCTCTTTTTTTTTTGCTAGAAAATTACTCGGAACCCCCAAAGATTATATAACTTTTTAGTAAAGACCCTAGAGAATAAAATGCTGGTTGTTGCAATATTTTATGTTGCACTGTATTTGCGCAGCAGTCTTTTTAACCACTTGTTACCCGCCCACCGTCATATGACGGCGGGCAGGTAACTCCATTGTCCTGACCACACGTCATATGACGTGCAGTCACAGAAAGCTGCTAGGGGCGTGCGCGCGCCACCGGCGGCGCGCGCGCGCACCCGTCGCATCACTGACAACCCCGTGCATGTGCCCGGCGGCCGCGATGGCCCCGGGCACACACGATTGCCGAGTAACTGAGCTGGGACGTGGAGCTCTGTGTGTAAACACAGAGCTCCACGTCCCTGTCAGGGAGAGAGGAGACCGATTGTGTCCCTTGTACACCTCCCCAGTCACCCCCCTCCCCCCATAGTTAGAACACAAACTAGGAGAAACATTTAACCCCTTCCCCGCCCCTTAGTGGTTAACCCCTTCCCTGCCAGTTACATTTATACAGTTATCAATGCATATTTATAGCATTGTTCACTGTATAAATGTAAATGGTCCCAAAAATGTGTCAAAAGTGTCCGATGTGTCCGCTATAATGTCCCAGTCCCGAAAAAAATCGCAGATCGCCGCCATTCCTAGTAAATTTTTTTTTTTTTTTAAATCATAATTATGTCCCGTATTTTGTAGGCAATGCGCAAACCAGTCACCAGACGGTTATTGCGATTTTATTTTTTTAATTTTTTTACCAAAAATATGTAGAAGAATACGTACACGTATTTATACATATACGTATTTTTTAAATGGGATATTTATTATAGCAAAAAGCAAAAAATATTGTTTTTTTTTTTCAAAATTGTCGCTCTTTTTTTGTTTATAGCGCAAAAAATAAAAACCGCACGGGCGATTAAATACCACCAAAAGAAAGCTCTATTTGTGGGAAAAAAAGGATGTAAATTTTGTTTGGTCACACGATCGCGCAATTGTCAGTTAAAGCGACGCAGTGCCGGAAGCTAAAATTTTGTCTGGGCAGGAAGGGGGTGTAGGTGCACAGTAGGCAAGTGGTTAAATGCATTTTTTTTTGGAAAAAATTACTTTAATGAATAAAAAAAAAAAAGCCAGTAAAGTTAGCCCATTTTTTTTTTTTTTATATAAATGTAGAAGATTTTACGCCGTGAGAATTGGGAGAGAATCGTGATCTTCATTTTAAGCAAAAAAATTGTGATTCTCATTTTGGCCAGAATCGTGCAGCTCTAGCTGTCTGGTTACTGAGACTTGGTTTGGTGAGCTCCTGTGGTTTGTCTTGCAACCCAAAACAGACGGGAACCCTAACCCCAAGCGTGGGACCAGGAAACTGGCGGTGATACATTTTTGTGGCCTTTATTCTACTTCATTTTGCTGAGGAAAGCTATTTATGTTTGCTTGTTTTGAGAGACTTATAAAGACTGTTTACTTTTACAAGCAGCTGACTGGTGATTTAGGGCTTTCTAGATTACAATACTGTAGGTGCCAGTGGTCCGATCTGGTCATTTCACTGGTCCTATTTGCCCTTTGCTGGGTCCTCTTTGCTGGGTGGTTCTTGAATGATGCAAAGAGCATTAAGATGTAATGATGTGGTGGCAGCTCTTTGCAGCACTTTCCTATGGGTCTGGGTTGGGTCAGTCTCTTCACCGGATGTGGGTTAAATGATGTTGGGTGGCACTGGATCAGTGGGTTAGCAGATGACAACACTGGAAATAAGGCGAGTATGCAAACTGGACCTGATTTTTTTTTTTTTTGGGTCAATGCCAAATTCTTTGAAGTTTTGTAGATTTTGCACAAGTTAAAGTTGGAGTTTAAAGATTCTCATCCAATTAATGGAATTATAAAAAAAAAGAATAAAAAAAAAATGTCAATTACAATGCATTACAAATCCTCCTTGTACTTCACATGAATACAATAAAATGCTCCTACAGTTAGGTTGATATATCCTGATGTGGTTGGTAATGTCCTCCCCAGGGTAAACCCAGCACTTTGCTCTTTTGCAAATAATCATCATATGCACATTATTTGATAAATAATTCCCAAATATAACACAGAATAAACAATAAAGATAATGAAAAGTAAAAAATTAATGTCAGTGAAATTAGTAAATGTAAATTCCACATAATGTAATAATTCCCCCAGAGTGTTGATCATCCATACCAAAAATACATATGTTTATCATGTGCTATCCCCAAATAAAGCACCTTTAAATTCATTCTAAAATGGGATAGAATTTTCTGCAGCAGCTTTACCGAATGACCCCCCCAGCCCATATACCATATATTGGAGGGGGAGGGGCTTTTCAATTTAAAAAGGTGTAAAGAAAAGAAAAAGAACAGGTTTGTTGGATTAAATACCATATATCTACTAATTTGCTCAAACTGGGGCTCATTACAGTTTTTGCAGATTGGTTCACCCATCTTTAGTTATACTACATAAGTAGGATTATCTGTATTAAAGTGGCTGTAAACCTCAGACATGATAATATGAACAAAGCATATCCCTCTATAGTGTGTACTTATCTCAATCCAGAGCACTACGTGTAATTTCTTTCTGCTGCTTCATTCCTCTGCTATCTACCTAAATCACTTCTGACAAATGTTTCTGACACCAAGAGAAAAAAGGTGACATCTAGCAGATTGGCAGTCTCAGCTCTGTTCCTGTGTAATGTGTGAAGGGGGGGGGGTTTGTGTTGTCTATTCCCACCAATCAGCTCTTAGCTCCTTTTTGCTTGTACAATATTGTATGATGGAAGTCTACAGAGCTTCCTCTCCTTCTCTGAGCTCTGAGGAAAATTCCCTTGAAAAGTATAACTTCCCTTGCACAGTCCATTTACCTTTAGTAAATACACCCCACAGTGCAGAAAAGGGCAAATGAGAAAAACATCACACCCATAGGTGTGCGCATCCTATTGCATTAGGGTGTGCGCCCCAAAGCTCAAGCACACATATTTATATATATATTTGTGTCAGTGGAGCAGTGAATGATGTCAGTAGTTTTAATTTTTATAATTTCATTTCTTCCTCTTATTTTCTTTTTTCATTTTATTTATTTTAAATGATTTCATTTTATAATTTTTTAGGCGCCCTTATATTGGTGAAATATAAGGGGTCTATACAGGGGAATTCTGTGCCACACGGAGTGATTAGAGTGTGCCTAGGCCAGTGATGGCAAACCTCGGCACTCCAGATGTTTTGGAACTACATTTCCCATGATGCTCATGTACTCTGCAGTGTAGTTGAGCATCATGGGAAATGTAGTTCCAAAACATCTGGGGTGCCAAGGTTCGCCATCACTGGCCTAGGCACACCTGGCACACCCTGCGTGCACGCCTATGATCACACCTTTTTTTTGCTATAAGTACATGTAGAAATGTTGCTTTTCAATGCAGACACATGGTAGAAGAAAAGACAGTAAGTTCCTTTTGGACTTTGCAAATGCAGGAACTCATAATACTTGATAATTATGTCCAAAAAGGGATTTCAAATGTGAAAGAAGTTTATTCTTTTTCAATTTAAATCAGCCAAAAAAAAGAAAATCTATAAAATATGAAAAATAAATCATTCTTGTTCATTAGCCTCATAGCTTCTCATTGTCACTCAACCATATTATTTCTATTTGAAGTAATAACAGCATGAAATATATAATTATATTAAGTCATCAAAGTTCAATCCATATAGAGAATTAGTTGTGTAATTACTAGAAAATGCGCACTATAAATACGACTGCAAGGCAGACACAGTCAGCAAAAGGTTCAGTACTATTCAAAGTAGGAACTTTCAATAATAGCTTTAAGGCAAACAAAATCATTTACAGTGCGTTGTTTTACTAAGCGAAACAGTCAGCGGTTTTACAAGCCAAATAAATATTTCTTTATGTATCCGAAAAACTGTTTTTTACAACGAGGCCAAATGTTAGTAGACTCAAATTAAAAACATGTTGTAAAAGTATAAAATAGTGTAGAATGTACTTTAAAGTGGAATGACCTAATAGATTCAGCTTATAGTGATTGTACAAGGATAAGAGGAGAATGTTTATCATTGTTAGTAAGAGGAAATAATGGAGTATTGTATATTATTAAGAAGCTTCTAATGCATGCCAAGCTGGCGGTGTGGAGGCACAGGAAGTCTCACAATACCGGACCTATTCTGGCACTCCTCTCCTACATGTAAAAATCGAAAAATTACTCAGAACCCCCACATTTTTAGCAGAGAACTTAGGGAACAAAATGGCAGCCGTTACAACTTTTTATGTCACACGATATTTGTGCAACAATTTTTCAAACGTGGATATTTATTATACAAATAGAATACAAAATAATAAAAAACACGAATTAGATAACAAAATGCCATGAGTATGGCCAGGAATTATAAACACATTAGTGTGACAAACCACCTATTTATTGGGAATGTTTATGTAGCGCTACCCCCGAAAGGGCTGCTGGTTTGATGATGGGATCGGCAGATTCAGTCACTCTCACTTTTTGTCTAGGGGTGCACCAGAAGTACTAGATAGTAATTGAGTGTCCACACAGCGAATAAAGGTTTTTCTCATTGCTTTTATTCCAGGCCAACTTTGCCGAACATCAACTCGGTGAAGGAAGAATAGGTTGATGAGAAGGAAGAACTCTAGATGTCAGGCCTGGATATAGGTGTAGCAAAGATTAGCTCTTGAAAAAAAAAACACAAAGCCCACACGTCGCCACTCAATGCCTTGGATGGGTGAGGTGTCTCCCAGACACGTCTCTCTCTCTCTCAGACAGCAGCCGGGACGCCACCTCAAATTCTAGCTGGGAGGAACGAGTCTCTCTCACCGACCCGACTCTAAGCCCCTGCCACAGGCCAATAAAATGTAAATGACTTGGAGTGTCCGAACAGAGCGAATCCTCCCAGCAACTATCTTAGAACAGATCTTTGGGTGACAGCAAAGCATACCTGTCCATTGCCCGGATGCCGGATCTTCTCTATGGCATTTGGGAACCCAGTGAACCACCGGGGTCCCCTCAGATTTGTCTCCGACTGAGACTCGATAAGACCTATAACCTGGCCAGGTAGTCAACGTCGGTAGGGTCCATGAATGCGTACACCCTGAAGGTGGGTGCTGCGCCCCGACTGCGGGACCCCGCGCCGCAAAGCGCCCCCGAACACCTGACATCCCTCCTCAGCGAGAGAAAACCCTCTCCAATTGGCTGCTGGGGAAGATTCCATCTGCCAGAAATCCCTCTAGCTCCCACTGCCAGCCAAAGATGAACTCACATCCTCAGAATGCAGTCCGAGCAAAGGATCGACAAAGAGTGGGAGATTCACAGCCACTTAGTATACAGTTTGAAGATCAGTTGGATTCTCAGAAGGGTGGGATGTAACACAGTGTTTAGCCTAATTCCTAATCCCATCCCATTAATAGGTGGTTTGTCACACTAATGTGTTTATAATTCCTGGCCATTCTCATGGCATTTTGTTTTTTCTAATTTTTCAAACGTGTTTTTTGGGAAAAAAATACAGTTTCATTAACAAAAAAATAACAAAACAGTAAAATTAGCCCACAATGTTTGTACAATGTGAAAGATGATGTTATGCCAATTAAATAGATACCCAACATGTCACGCTTTAAAATAGTAGAATGGTGCCAAACTTCTGTACTTAAAAATTTCCATAGGCAAAGCTTTAAGAATTTTTACAGGTTACATGTTTAGAGTGACAAAGAAGGTCTAGTGCGAGAATTGTTTCTCTCGCTCTAATACACGCGGCGATACCTTACATATGTGGTTTGAACAGTGTTTCCATATGTGGACAGGACTTACGTGTGTGTTCGCTTTTGTGCGCGAGCACATGGGGACAGGGGCAGCAGAATCCCCAAACAGCGGAGGGGGGTGCTGCCAGCCACTCAGGGGTGGGGGGTAGTTGTTTACTGCCCACCCCCAAAAAAAACACCAGCCGCCACTATTGCCCATGTAAAACGTGGCTGGTAGAGCCGCATTTGTGTGAACCTAGGCTAAGTTTCATCCAGGGTTTCTCAACCAGGGTTCCTTGGAATACTTGGATTCCTCTAGAGGTTCCCTGAACAATGAGAAATTTCGTCCTCTAAGCCACCATTGATCTTTGTAGCTATCTGTAAGAAGGTAATTCTTTCTAATGACCATCACACTAATGTATCATGAGTTGTAGATATTAGTAGTATAGTCATTTTTAGCTGGGGTTTCCCTGAGATCGGAAAGTTATTTCAAGGGTCCCTCTCTGTTGAGAAGGGCCGAGTTAGTGAAACAACATAGGAAACAAATTGCCAATATTACAGCTGGAGGTAGCACAGTGAGCAGCTACGAGTTTTGGTGCAATGTTGTACACATGACAGGTGCACTTGACTCTTGAGATCTAAAGCAAATAAATAGAAAGATGGAACCATAGACTATACATTTGGCTCTTCCAATAGATTGGAATATTTTTACTGGAAAATGTATCCTCTCCTTTTTTTTAATATAAAATATCCCTGATATATAACTAATTTCCTCTAAGTATTCTTCTTGAACATGTGACCTCGTTAG
The DNA here is from genome assembly GCA_029574335.1 of Rana kukunoris. Classification (NCBI taxonomy): domain Eukaryota; kingdom Metazoa; phylum Chordata; class Amphibia; order Anura; family Ranidae; genus Rana; species Rana kukunoris. Next base: position 575,392,976 of record CM056050.1, on the reverse strand, counting down.
AGGAGAATGCTTCCTTGCTCCCTAAGATCCTCATCTGGAAGGTTACCAAGGAGCTCCAATGAATGGAATCGCATGTAACAGACAAACACAAATAGACTTGGCATTTATCTAACAGGCCATTTATATAAATTTACCCACACGGCAAGGGAAAAGGGCTTCATTAGGAGTAGGCCACTTTAATAGATTTAAATGCCTTAGAAGGGAGGAAAATGCACCATTAAATCCATTAGGCCCATTTATTTTCTGCAAGAGCAAAGGCACCAACAATATATTTAGTTGCTATTTGAAAGAAAAATATCCATAACTAAGAACCTTCCTATAATCTGACCCTAATATTCTCACTTTATGACGGTGGCTGCACTGGCTACATGAGCAGGATGGGATTAGATGGGGCCTTCAAGTCTTTGTTGTAAATGTAAAAAATAAATAAACATATTTTCTACCTCTGGTGATAGTCACATAGGCAGCAATTTACTAAGGCCTCGTACACACGACCAAGAAACTTGTCGTAAAAGAAAAATTTTCCTCGACGAGGTTCTTGTCAGGCTTGTCGAGAATCTTGTCAAGCTTTCTTTGCGTACACACTGTCAAGACAAAATCTTGTCGTTCTCAAACTCGGTGACGTTGAAAAAGTACAACGGCACTATAAAGGGGAAGTTCCATTCCACTGGCGCCACCCTTGGGGCTGCTTTTGCTGATCTCATATTACTGCGTGTTATGTAAAAGTTTGGTAAGAGACGATTCACGCTTTTCAGTCTGTTACAGTGTGATGAATGAGCTATCTCCATTACGAACGCTACTTTTACCGAAGGTGCGCTCCCGTCTCATACTTTATTCTGAGCATGCGCGGGTTTCTAAGCATACACACAAATGTATTTCTCATTGTAAACCAGCCTGACGTGAAACACGACGAGGAAATTGAGACTCCCGACGAGAAAAAAGAGAACTTGTTTTTTTTTTTTCTCGTCGAGAACCACGACTGTTTTCTCAAAGAAAAACATACACACGACCATTTTCCCAATGACTCAGCTGAAAGCATTACATAGGAACGTTCTAAACTTTATCTGGAATAACCCCTCCCATAGAATAGCCAGCTCAATCCTCATGGCCCTTCCTGCTTGCAAGGTGGTTTAGGGGCTTTTGATATATTTTAAAATTTCAATGCTACTCACTTAAAAGCTATAACCTCCTGGACATCTAGACTTGCCCCAAACAGATGGTCTGAAATAGAGATGGGAATTACAGTCCCTGCGCACCCATGCTCTATGTTATGGCTCTCGCCTGATAAATTCATTGCTCACTTACGAAAGATTTGTACCAACCCTATGCTATTTACTATTTAATTTGGAGATGTTGTTCTAGTAAATTTTCTTTGTCGTCTCCTTGCCCACCCCTAATAAACGTTCTCTTTAACCCGGAAATCCCTGATAGCTTATCCTATGATTCAATGTTGCCCTGGACTCATATTCCAGCTATGCCATCTAGTGCACCCAGTGACGCGTAAATTATTATCTTTCACGGACCTACAGTCAAAGCATAAAATTCCGAAAACTCTTTTTATATTCCCTCCTTCAGATTAGATTTTTTTTTGCTTCCAGGTCCCCCCAACTGACCCTGAGCATCCCTACTGACTTTAAAGTGATGTGTTCTAGAGGCCCTCACGAACTTTACCAGATTTCCACTATCTACAAAATCTTACATTCAGCTTCCCCCCTCTCTGAAAATAGCCATTCATACATGAGAAAGTGGTCCTACATATTGAATAAGCCCATCTCATTGGGAGATTGGAGATCTCATCTGGGGTTTCTAGATGTGTAGCCCACAAAGAAACTACATACAAAATACTTATGTTCTGGTACAGAACTCCCGAATTTCTAGCAGTGCATATCTTGACCCCACATAGCCAATGTTGGAGATGCGGCTCCTCTGTGGGTACCCATTTTCATATCTTCTGGGAGTGTCCTGTAGTAACTCCCTTTTGGTCACAGGTCCATGATTTCCTGGAGAGGACCCTAGAGATAACCGTAACCTTTCAACCTCTATATATGTTATTGGGCCTACCTCTCCCAAAGATATTCAAAAATCTTCGCAAACTAATGGCTTTTCTTTTATTGGCAGCCAAACGTGTCATTCCTCAATGCTGGATAACTACCTCCCCTCCCACTTATTCACAATTTTTATCGACAATTTCTGATATTCGAAAGATGGAACGTCTTACAGCTGTTTTATAGACGATTCTCTTCCCAAGTTCGAAGCTATTTGTGAGAAGTGGGACTCTTCTAACTTTAACACAGAACCTCACTCTACCCCACCATAACTGCTTATCCATTGTCTATGTCCCTACAGATTTGTATAGTATCATTCGCTTCCTATAGGTAATAGACTGTTGATATATGCTTATGCTCAGCAGAGCCATGATAAGTTGTTCTTGTTGAACCCACTTCTTATTTTCTATCTTATGGTATAACTTTCGTGCATGCGACCAGACTTGTATGTTCCTTGCTAAAAATGTGATTGTTCATTTCTTGCTCTCTTAATCATTCAAATGTCTGGCTTATTTAATTACTTTGTCTGATTTGAAAATCTATAAACAAACATTTAAAAAAATTATGGCTGTGCAAATTAACTTTTAATTAATCGATTAATCTTTAATTTTTTTGATCGATCAAAATCTTTTTGATCGATTAAAATTCTTTTGATTGGTACTCACCTCTCCGCCGGCTTCTGGGCCTTCAGGGAGTTCCTTCGGAGATCCGGTGACGTCGCGCACACCGGCGGGGCTTGCAGTATCCATCTGAAGGGCTCCTTTGCTGTGCCTTCATATTTGCATGCCGGCGGAACCTTACTATCTGCCACACGCAAGGGCTGTTACACTTCCCTCTATCACTTCCCTCTTTATCAACCTGGGATTCTACAACCATCCACTGGGAGTTGTGATAGTTCCCTTCATGGGACATCTACATGCCGACGGACTGATGTTAACCTCTCCTCATCTGGATTCAGCAGTGGTTTCGTTGTACACCTTTTTATACCAGTATCATACTTAGCTACATGTTTTTATGACTGCTTTTGCTACCGTTTGGTATCACTCGCACCATTTTTACAGTTTATGTAGCTACATCGATTTTATCTCCAGTGCAATATTTATTTTGTTACCTACTTGAAGACGATAAAAGTTTTAATGCTATTCCCATCGAGCGTTGCCTTTGTGTGTTTTTTGTATCCTGCTATCCATTTTTCCAGTGGTTGGTAGCTGCACTGGGAATCAGCCTGCAAGATCACCTAAAAGTAGTTATAGGTGCATTATAGGTGCGTTATAATTAATCGAAATTAGTCGATTAATCGATTGAAAAAATAAACGATTAATCGAACACAAAAATTTTGATAAGTAACAGCCCTAAAAAAAATATATATATTTTCGTTTCCATTGACTTCTATGGGGAAACGTGCTTTGGATTACGAGCATTCTCCTGGAATGGCTTATGCTCGCAATCCAAGGTTACACTGTACAAGGTACCAGAATGTGACCTGGTATCAGCCTCTTGGAGTCCCTGTTGGAGTCTGATGCTGATTTCAACCATATTAATGCACTTGCAACGACACCTGTCTGTGATGTTTTTTTTTTATTATTTACAGTGTTTAAACCTTCAGGACAATCTTTTGGAGTGTATCTACTTTTTCTTGGTTTGAAAGCAGATATCATCACACACAGGATAAGTTCTAAGAATGCATCCCCAGAATCCCTTTAGGTATCCCCAATTTCCCTTTAGGCATATGTGCTCTCAACCATCAATATAATGCAGAGATGAGCAAAGACCAAGCATATAACAAAGGTTTCTTTAGTTCTTCTCCTATGCACAAAAGAATTGTGTACTCTGCATGTCTGCTTATCCCCTCCCGTCTAAAATATTTCTGATTATTTATGTGTAGATGCAAACATTTGAACTATATTAATTGTTTTTAAATGGTTCAGCCATTGTACATTGTACAAGGAGGTATGCAAGTTATTTGCAAGTTTTTTTTATTGTATTCAGGTAGGTTATTAAAAAAAAAAAGGTTTTTACATCTACTCTAACATTCCTTGTTTTTTACAGGAAACATTTGAACATTTGTATAATTGTTTGGTTATATAATGAACTCTGTTTGCATTTAGCTAGAAGTGTTGCTTATTGTTGTACCTTTTCAATCTCTTAAATGACCTTGTACTGTAATTGGAAGACTGTACATTGTTCTCTAGATATATCCTAGACCCTGAGATTATGAGATGTACATCAAGAAAAAAGCATACACATTGCACAATTTAAGTATCTTTATGGCAGCAAATGATTTTCTGTTCTTAGTGTAGCACCCTCTAGTGGGTGCCTCTAGAGTGAGGTTAGGCAAAATTTACTCTGAACATGACTAGTCTGTAAGTCTGTAATCAGGTCAGGGTTATTAGATGTTAGACCAGCATGACTCATAAATACAGCTCTCTGGTGCCTCCCCTGGCTCTAGAAAGTCAGAGAACATTCTAGATACTAGTGGGCGGAGGTAAGGAGTGGCTGCTCTGCATATTCTGGGGCCTTTAGCCAATTGCTAGGAGTGGGCCTGGCATGGGTCTAAGGAGCCTTTAAATAGAAAAAGAGATGAAGATTCAGTGCTGAGGTAGTGTATCGGTAGCCCATGAGGTACTCCTTCCTGGGAGGGGCTTTACTTCGGACCTTGAGCTCGGGTGGCTGGCCTGGAAGGGCCTATCAGGAACTTGGTAGAAGGCCGAGATGCTAGGGGGGCACCCCTTGCGGCCGAGCGCAGCACACCACTGAAATTGACACAGCAGGTGTGGTGCCCACAGAAGCATGGGTGCCTGGAAGCTGAAACTGTTGACAGGCATGCTTGGGTGGTCCAGGAAGCAGGAACTGGAGGACAGACTAGATAGCGGAGTCAGGAGCCAAGCCAGGGGTCAACACAGGAAGTCAGTTCAAAAATTTAGAGTCAAGTTCAGGGAGCAAGATAAACGAGTCCAGTAGCCAGGCCGGAATCAGGTGCAGGAAGCAGGCGGAGAGAGGTCAGGTGCAAGCCAAGGATCAAGCCAGAAGGTCAGAAGGATCAAGTCAGGAAAAGCCATGTCGGTACACAGATCAGGAACAGCAGATACACGGAACTCAGGAATGCAGGACAAGCTGAAGATACACCAGCGATGCGCCAGTGTCAGCATCAGGTTTAAATAGGCTGGGCATCCATCACATCAGGCGTGCGCCTGCCTAATCCCAGCACGCGATTGCCCAACCATGGTGCCGTGCTAACTTGTGCGTGCGCATCAGAGCGTCTATTTCCCTGATAGGACCCTTTCACAGGAGGCAGTTGGAGGAGAGCATTCCGGAGAGGCAGAGTGAGTAGATCAACATGATGTAGGGACGGACAAGGGGAGAGACTGCCATCTATAGCAGGCTTTCAGTAATTCTCAATGGATAGAGGCAGAAGGGTGTACATTGTAGATATAAACAGAATGTCCCCAGATAACGTCAGTTGTGATGAACCAATTAGGACAGAGCCTACGTACGTGCCCTTGTCACGCTGTTTCCCGTGTTTACAGACTCATCTACTTTCAAGCATGGATTGTTTTTACGTTTGTTACTTCTTATTCAATCTGCATACCTTTAATCCCTTTTTGCAACATTAAAAGACTGTTTTTACAGATTCACACTATGTGGCTGTTTTTTCTGTTTATATCCGTGATGTACACCCTTCTCCCTCTATCAATTGAGAATTACTGGAAGCACTAGACACTTTTAAGTTCCGAAAAGAATGTGTAACCCTGGATTGACATATTATACTGAGCGCATTTGACTCTGTAATTGAATCCTGCAACTCTGGCAAGAGTCCATCTCACATTTGGTGAAGGATTACGTAGTGAATTTTTTCGAGCTCTTGATTTTATACAACTTTATGAACTATTTTGGATGTTTTTTTGTCAGATTTTTGTTTGACACATGATTCACACAATATGGACTTGATGTATTAATGTATTAGCACTGCAATATTTATTATTATTTAATTGTGGTTGCATCCCTGTTGGGGAAATTCCCTTTACTTCCTTTCTTGTTGGCAGTGCTGCCATACTGAAACAAGAAATATCTATTAAGGAAGCCATGGTTGTCACTCAGGCTAGACTTCAAACATGACTGCCTTTGTTCACCTTAATTACACAGGTGGTAGGGGGATTACTAGCTTATAAAATAAAGATACTGCACATTTTTTTGTTAATTTTTAGCTCACAGGAAGTGACAAGGACATTTGTATTTATTAAGAAATCAGGGTATTATTTTTTTGGTAATTGTTAAAAAAGACCAGAAAAAAGAAAACACATCTAGCCACCGCATCTAGGAATTGACAAGTTGCAATATATCATTCTTTTTATGCTTGTATTTAGTTATCCTTTGTAACGGGAGGGCCGTGGGACCGAGAAGCTCTTACACAGATTGAGCCAGAAAATAAGGGACATATGTTGGATTGTTTTAACATGGGTCTGTAATCCACAATATATTCAAGAATGTCTGCAAGAACTATTTACAGGTTGTTGATTCTGAACCCAACAGGTCAATAGAAGAGTGATTCATTCAATGTGGGAACACAGACTGTTAAGGTGTTTAATGTCGTATGCTACTGTCATATAAATGAACCTTAGTCTGGCTCTCAAAAAACTTTTATTGTGGGGTGCTAATTGACACTGTATTGTGTCATTTCTATTGATGATACATGTGTATTGTATAGCAGGTGAGAAGAGCTTATCTCTGAGTCACATTGTTTGGGTAAATGGTTAGTAATTAGCTCATGTAGAATTTCTCGGAGACTGTCTCCTAAAAGATGTGTTTTGAGCTTCTTGTGTCAGGTTGTGGGTGGAGTTAAATCATTGTTCCTTGGGGTTTCTAACTGTATAAAAGCCTGAGTTTACCATTAAAGTGGCTATTCGTTTGAACCTCAAACAGAGCTGTGTCTCGTTATTGGGGTTCGTCTGCTGGATTGTGGAGTGTCGATAAGCTGTCGTGGGTTGGTGGAATGGAATATCGTAAATGGCGTTAACCCCTGACCGTTACATCCTTTAATGGACAGGTAAGCTTAAGGTAGCAGGTTGATATTAAGGGATAGAAACATAGGGTTAAAGCAGTTGAAAACAATGGGCCAGATTCACAGAGCCATTACGCCGGCGTTACAGGAGATGCGCGGCGTAAGTCTAAATTTTTCGCATGCGTATCGATGCGCCGCATCCCCAAAACGAGATATGCATGAAATCTACTTTTTTTGGACCGGTGTAATTTCGATAGACCGGCGTATCCGCCTGCGCAAAACTGCGCTAGACACACCATTGATTTGCTATTCAAATATGCAAATGAGGGAGTTACGGGGATCCACAAAAGAACGTTGGTGCAGGGCAGGCTACGCGCTGTGCGCAACAGCTGCACGTCCTGTCTAAAATTAGACCATATAAAAGGTGGAATAAAATTAGACAATCCGTCTACATGTCAGCTAAAGCAACACTGTTAGTGAGGAGCTGAGCAGTCACACTTGCTGGACAACAAACTTTATGCCAACATGCCAGGGGCATCCTTACTCATAGCTATACTAATGACTTTAGATGAGCAAAGAAGGAGGAGGGCACGGAGGAGGGCATGGAGGAGGGCACGGGAGAGGATATACCGCACACGCATAGACCTCTTTGGCATGAGTGATTCTGAGGTGTATCGCATCTTTAGATTCATCCCTCATGCCATCCTGGAATTAACCACAACCTTGCAAGAGGACATCACCAGCCCAACACACCGCTCACATGCAGTGCAGCCACTGGTCAAGGTCCTGGCAACACTCCATTTCCTTGCCAGTGGCTCTTTTCAAAGAACAAGTGGAGTGGTGGCTGGGATGTCACAATCCTCCATGAGCAGATGTGTGCACCAGGTTGTCCCCGCAATCCTCAGATGCATGGCCAACCAAATCATCAAACCAACCACTGAGGACCTGCGGCTGAAGGCAATGACAGATTTCTACAGAATTGCCAGATTCCCACGCACCGTGGGGGCCATTGATTGCATACATGTGGCACTCCAGCCCCCCCATGAGACAGAGCACATATACCGCAATCGGAAGCATTGGCATTCCATCAACGTACAGGTGATAGTCGATGCCCAAGGCCCTTATATGGCACGTCCGTGCCAAACACCCCAGATCCAGCCATGACAGCTACATATACAATCAGAGCCCCATCCCAATGGAATTCAAACAGAACGTGTATGGGGACACCTGGCTGGTTGGTGAGTGACATGGGTGGCAGGCATGACTGTTACGTACCTGCCAGATGAGCCCGACGTGTAGTGGGAAGGCTTCTTGTACAACCCCGGCTAAAGGGCCACCGATGTTGCGACAGTGGCCACAAGAGCCTGGCGGTGTATGGGTGCCTGGTTCGTCTTGGGTCTTGTCGGTTCAGCAGGTGCAGCAGGAAACAGGAAGCTGGCTGGTGGGTGCACTGGCTGAGGTGACACTGAATGCGTAGTCAGACAAGCCGGGTTTGGTAACAGACGATCAGATGTAGATATAAACGACAGGCAGAGAATGGTCAGTATACAGGCAAGTTCGGCAACGGGAAATCAAGCAGTTGTAGAGCTGAGCGTTGGTCACAAGGCAGGCCGGGATCAGGGTAACAGAGATCAATCGTAGTCAGCAAGCCGGGTCAAACACAGGAAACAGGAAACAGGAAACAGGTCAGATCACAGGAAGTCAGGTAAGAACTGCAGATCAGGCAGCAAAGACACTGTGCTGCTGAGGTGTTTAAATAGGCAGCCTGTTGTCAATCAGTGAAATCAGTCTGCAACATTAACTCTTAGGTGGCAGATTCATGACATTGCCCCCCCCTTACGGGCAACCTCCGGGTGCCCAACAGGTCTCTCTTCTGTGGATTTCTGCGAAAAAAGGCATTAACCAGGTCTCCGGCGTGCACATCTTGTTCAACCTCCCAAGAGTTATCCTCCGGGCCATAACCCTTCCACTTAACCAGGTACTGTACCTGATTCCTTCTTCTCCTACAGTCTATGATAGCCTCCACCTCATACTCCTCTTCACCATTGATGGTCACAGGTTCTGGTGGCTTGGATACTCTATCTGGAAAAGAGTCAGGAACTGCGGGTTTCAAGAGAGAAACATGGAAGACAGGATGTATTTTAAGTGAATCAGGTAAGGATAATTCATAAGCAACCTCATTAAGTTTCCTCTTGACTGGGAATGGTCCCACAAATTTAGGTGCCAGTTTCTTTGAGGGACATGCCAACCGGAGATTTGTAGTAGACAACCATACCTGGTCTCCCGGGTGGAGAATCAGTTCACCCCTCCTTTTCCTGTCAAAAGCCGTCTTGCTTGCTGCTTGTGCCTTGGTAACCGCTTCTTGAAGCAACTTATTGTTGCGGTTTAGGAAATTCACTGTGTCTTGGACAGCCGGAACTGTGGTTTCTGGAATAAAGTCAGGCAAGAAGGATGGGTGAAAACCATAATTTGCAAAGAAGGGTGACTGACCTGTGGCAGAATGAGTGGCATTACTATAGGCGAACTCCGCCAGTGGCAGCAGCGATACCCAGTCATCCTGGACAAAAGTAGTGAAGCATCGGATATACTGTTCCAATGTCTGATTGGTCCTCTCTGTTTGTCCATTGGTTTGGGGATGGTAGGCAGAGGACAAGGATCTTTCGATTCTAAGGGCTTCACACAGAGTTTTCCAGAATCTGGAGGTGAACTGAACCCCCCGATCAGAGACAATGTTCATAGGGACCCCGTGAAGCCTCACAATTTCTCTGATAAATACTTGAGCTGTCTCTATAGCTGAGGGAGTATTCTTCAGAGGCAAGAAATGGGCCATCTTGGACAATCGGTCCACTACTACGAAGATGGCTGTGCATCCTTCTGATGGGGGAAGTTCCACAACAAAATCCATGGCTATCATTTTCCATGGTCTGTCAGGAACTGGCAGTGGCCGAAGTAGACCCCAAGCTCGGTTTCTTGTACCCTTGCTGCGGTTGCAGATTACACAGGAATTCACGTACCTCTTACAGGTTTCTTCCAGGTCTGGCCACCAGAATGTGCGTTTCAGGAGATCAAGCGTCTTGTGGACCCCAAAATGACCTGCTAGGGGATGATCATGGCACAGACCCAAAATGGTTATGCGTAAACATTCAGGTACAAATACCTTGCTTCCGTTGAACAGTAAACCTTCCCGGAGTGTCAGCGTGACCCCTGGAGGGCTAGGAACGTCTGTCGAAGCCTGCTTCATTCTGTTGAGGAGGTTGCCCTGTAAAAGCAAGAAGTTATTTTCAGACAAGATGGTATCTGCCACTGGTGGTTCCTTGGGGTCATCAAACATACGAGACAGTGCATCTGGTTTGACATTCTTCGAGCCCGGCCGGTAGGTAATGTGGAACACAAATCGGGAGAAGAACAGGGCCCACCGTGCTTGACGTGGCTTCAGACGTTTAGCAGTCCTCAAATACTCCAGGTTTTTGTGGTCAGTATAGACCAATATGGGATGCGCTGCTCCCTCTAGGAGGTATCTCCACTCTTCTAATGCCGCCTTAATGGCCAGCAATTCCCGGTCCCCAACGTCATAGTTTCTCTCTGCTGGAGAGAGCCTGCGAGAAAAAAAAGCTACTGGATGCATCAGATCCTTAGGGCCTTGGCGTTGGGAGATGACTGCTCCAATAGCGACTTCAGATGCGTCTACTTCTAGTGTATAAGGCAGGGACGGGTCCGGGTGACCAAGAACAGGTGCTGAAGTAAACAGTCCCTTTAAGGTATCAAATGCGGCTTGAGCCTCGGGTGTCCAATGGAAGCGGAGGTTCTGTCTAGTCAGCTGTGTTATAGGGGTTATGATAGCAGAAAAGCCTTTAATGAACCTTCTGTAAAAGTTGGCAAATCCTACGAAGCGCTGCACCCCCTTCTTGTCGGTAGGTGCAGGCCAGTCTAAAATTGCGGAGACCTTTACAGAGTCCATCTTGATCCCTTCAGGTGAGATTATCAGTCCCAGGAATTGGATGCTGCGTTTTTCAAACTCGCATTTTTCACCTTTAGCATATAGTCCGTGTTGGCGGAGTCGGCTTAGCACCCTTTTGACATGACCTCGGTGAGAGTCTAGAGAAGTGGAAAAAATCAGAATGTCGTCTAGGTAAACAATCAAAAATATATCAAGGAAATCTCTGAATATATCATTAACAAAATGTTGGAAAGTGGCCGGAGCGTTGCATAGCCCGAAGGGCATCACCAGGTATTCATAGTGGCCAAATCGGGTGCGAAAGGCTGTCTTCCACTCATCCCCTTGGCGAATGCGGACTAAATTGTAAGCCCCCCGTAGATCCAGTTTGGTGAAAATGGTCGCTGACCTTAGTCTCTGAAATAGTTCGGGTACTAGAGGGAGAGGATATCGGTTTTTAACTGTAATTTTGTTGAGCTCCCGATAGTCCACACAAGGTCGTAGAGAGTGGTCTTTTTTTTCAACAAAAAATATTCCAGCTCCTGCTGGAGAGGTAGAGGGTCGGATGAACCCCTTTTTTAAGTTTTCTTGGACATATTCTTTTAGTGCCTCCTGTTCTCGTTCAGCGAGGGGGAAGATTCTACCGAAGGGGATTTCGGACCCAGGAAGCAGTTCAATTGGGCAATCATATGGCCGATGCGGGGGAAGAATGTCAGCCCCTCGCTTACTAAAGACATCCAGGAACTCATGGTAGTGTTCAGGTACAACTTTCCGCACTTCAGACTCAGAGTCCACACAAAATAGTGTTGTAGAAGGAGCTGGGGACCTTGGTAGGCAGTGCTCCTGGCAATAGGCTGAGTGGAAGTTGATTCTCCCTGTGGCCCAGTCAATGTGCGGATTATGCGCCTTCAGCCAGGGTAGGCCCAGGATAACAGGGAATAGTGGGGAGGAGATGACATCAAGGCTTAGGAATTCCTTATGTTGAGAGAGAGCCAACACGGGTAAGGGAAATGTCTCTTGTGTCACAGGTCCAGACTTGATACATGACCCGTCAGCTAGAAAAACAGAAAGTCCTTGTGCTTTAGGTCTCAAGGGAATGCGTTGTTGTGTTGCGAAGGTTAGATCAATGAAGCAACTGCAGGCCCCGGAATCAATGATCGCGGTAACTGTCACTTCCCTTTCTAGCAGCTGGAAGGAGATGGGAAGGGTTAGGTTGGTAGCATTGGTAGGCAAAAAAAAGTTATTAACTGAAAAAATCATCCGCCGCTTACGTGTCTTGGTTGGACAGGAATGCACATAGTGGCCTGCACCCCCACAGTACAGGCAAAGGTTATTCTGTCGTCGGTGCAGGCGTTCTTCCGGTGACAGAGAGGGGCGTATTAGGCCGATTTGCATAGGCTCTGGAGCGTCGGTAGCAGTAGCAACAGGAGCTGGGATCCGGGGCATCATCCATACTGGACGTAGCTGCTGGGCTGATCTTTCAGATCGTCGCTCACGAAGCCGGCGGTCAATTTGGATGGCCAGTGTGATAAGGCCCTCCAGGTTATTTGGGACCCCAACACGAGCCAATTCGTCTTTCAGACCCTCCGGTAATCCCAAGCGGAACTGGTGTCGCAGGGCTGCGTCATTCCACTGTGTGTCTGCACTCCAGCGTCGAAAGTCTGTGACATAATCTTCAGCTGTTCTGCGGCCTTGCTGGAGTGCATGAAGGGCAGCCTCTGCTGTGGTGGTTCGTTGCGGGTCGTCGTATAATTCGGCCATTGCACCGAAGAAGGCGGACATGGACTGTAGCAATACATCGTTCTTTTCCAACATCCGATGAGCCCAGGACTGGGGCTCACCCTGAAGCAGTGATATGATGAATCCTACTTTAGTGGTTTCGAGGGAGAAAGTTCGAGGTTGCAGGGCGAAGTACAGTTCACATGCGTTACGGAAGGATCTAAATTTTCCTCGGTCGCCTGAAAATCGCTCTGGTGCTGGAACTCTGGGTTCGGGGGGCAGCATCACCACTGAGGGCATTGCAGTGGAAGTCCCTGAGGCAGAAGTTGCAGCAGTGCTTGCGGGCGTAGCTAGCGTCTGTACACGTTGTTTTAATTGTGTGTGACATTCCTGTAGCGATTTGACTGCTTGGGTAAGGACTGCAAGGTGCTGACAGAGGTCATCCATGGCCGACTTCCCACTTGCAGGCTCAGACATGGCTGCCTGATACTGTTACGTACCTGCCAGATGAGCCCGACGTGTAGTGGGAAGGCTTCTCGTACAACCCCGGCTAAAGGGCCACCGATGTTGCGACAGTGGCCACAAGAGCCTGGCGGTGTATGGGTGCCTAGTTCGTCTTGGGTCTTGTCGGTTCAGCAGGTGCAGCAGGAAACAGGAAGCTGGCTGGTGGGTGCACTGGCTGAGGTGACACTGAATGCGTAGTCAGACAAGCCGGGTTTGGTAACAGACGATCAGATGTAGATATAAACGACAGGCAGAGAATGGTCAGTATACAGGCAAGTTCGGCAACGGGAAATCAAGCAGTTGTAGAGCTGAGCGTTGGTCACAAGGCAGGCCGGGATCAGGGTAACAGAGATCAATCGTAGTCAGCAAGCCGGGTCAAACACAGGAAACAGGAAACAGGAAACAGGTCAGATCACAGGAAGTCAGGTAAGAACTGCAGATCAGGCAGCAAAGACACTGTGCTGCTGAGGTGTTTAAATAGGCAGCCTGTTGTCAATCAGTGAAATCAGTCTGCAACATTAACTCTTAGGTGGCAGATTCATGACAATGACTGTCCCCCCCCCCCCATGATGCACATATCACAAGGGTCACATGTATGACTAACATCCTCCTGTCTTTTCCCTTACAGGTGACTCTGCATATGCACTGGGACTCCATCTCATGACTCCTATCCGGAACCCCCAAACCCCAGGAGAGGAAAGATACAATGAAGCCCACGCCCAAACACATGCAGTGGCCTCCTGAAGTCACGTTTCCGATGCCTGGATAAGTCTAGGGGGAACCTGTTGTATTCCCCAAACTTTGTTTGCCAGATCATCGGTGCATGTTGCCTGCTGCACAACTTCGCAGTAAGAAAGGGCCTGGAGATTGACATACGTGATGACCTGACCCCCGAACCAAACAATCCCCCCCTAACCGAGGCTACCCCGTCTTCTGAGGGAAGAGCAGCCAGGAGACAGCTCACATTAGGCATCTTTGCACGTTAAACACACACATTAATCATGGCACAATGAGAATGCATGCATGCACACCACTGTGGTCCCTAGCACAGACACATCACATCCTCATCAAATTGGATTAGCACAAGCCCACCATGCAGGACTTGTGAGCAGCAACGCCATGCCACGGCTCCAATTATGTCACTGTACATTCATACACCATTCACACGGACCTGGGGATCACTTCTCCCTGGTCCTGGGGAACCCTTCTCCACCTCAAATGAGGGTGACACCCCTTTTCCGGCAGGAATGTCACCCCACATTCCAACATCATTCACAACACAAAAAAAAAATGTCCAGCAAAAAAAAAAACATTTTCCAGCAACAACAAAAAAAGTAAAAAAAAAAAAAAAAAGTAAAAAAAAAAAAAAAAGGGGGGAAACCAAATTAATGCCGCTGGTGTGACCCACGCCTGGGGCGCCCATGGCCACGGCCCCGGCTTCTCAGGGGAGACTCATGGGGGGGTAATCCAGGGAAGGAGGAGCAGCCCCTGGTCTCTGCCCACCTGGCGGCCTGCCCTCCAAGGCCACGGCAATTCTGGTCATGCCAGCACTTAGTGTTGCCGTATTGGCCTGGATAGCCTGGGTGAGGGCCCTCACATCCTGCCCAACGTCTGCTGTAGTAGTCTGCAGTTCGTTTAGGCAGTTTGTAAGAGCCAGGGAGTGGCAGTCCAGGTCCCCTATGGAGGACAGGCTCTCCTTCATCCGCACCAAAATCTGGCTGACCTGTCCCAGATGGTGGGTCTGAAGGGCCTGGTCCCTTCTGAGATTGGCGGGCAGAACCTCGGCCACCCCCTGGTCTTCTGGGATGACTTCCTGCCTCCAGCTGATGCTTGTGGCCGGGGAGAAGGGGTTGCCCTTTGGGAGGAGGAGTGGGAGGGGCTACCCCTTAAGGAGGGCTGGCTGCTGCCAGCCAGAGGGAAAGACTCCTCCAAAAACAACAATCCACTGGCTGACATGACATCCTCCTCAAACTCCTCCTCCTCCAACTCCTCCGAGGACTCTGGCCTTGTCTGGGGGTCCTCATCAGGCTGGTGTCCCGGGGATGGTGCGGTCAGGCCAGATGGCCCAACACCCTCCTGCACATCTGTGGATGACACAAAACATTCACAGGTTGGAGGATCCACACACTTGCCACATATTCCCTCCCCCCCCCACACATGCTACACACCAGATAGGAAAAAAAAACCTTACCTGACATCACGGCCTCCTGACTGGAGTCATAGCCAGGTAGGCCCTCCACTTGTTGTCTATTAAAGGTGTGGGCCACCGCACACTCCTCCGCTGTCAGACTAACAGGGCATGGTGGGCCCCCTCCAGTGCCCCTGGCATGGGCTGCCATTTTGGCCAGCTTCTTTCGGACCAGGCGCCGGAGATCATTGATTTTCTTTACGATCCCCTTGCGTGTCCGGGTCCCCCCCAATGCATTTACCTGGTTGGTAATGTTCTGCAAAATCTCCTTCTTCCTGGCCGGGGTGGTGTTGGCACTCTCCAGGCCGTGAAGGAAATGGCCATATTGGGTAAGGGCCCGGGCAATAATTTGTTTCTCCCCCAAAGAAAAATTGCTCTTGCGCTTCCTCTCAGTCATATTCATACAACAACTCTCTCCCAAACAATCACCAAAAATCACACACAAAAACAAGCAGGAAAAATCAAGCAACAAAACAAACAAACAAAATCTATCAACCAAAAAGTCTCACAACCAGTCACCAAAAGACACTATCAAATATATTCTACAAAACACTAGATCAAACAGTCAACAAATATCACAAAGACATTTTACAACGCAACAAACAACAGAACAAAAGCACCTTGCTGTATAGGAAGGGATACAAAGGGATGTACTTTTGCAAAGGAAGGGCGTTTGTGTCTGTCTATTTATGCTGTCTGCGTAGTTCACTAAGTTGCCCGGGTCCACTTCCAATTTCACTGATTGCGCCGTTCCCGAGTTGTGAGCATGCGCACAGAGGTGCTGACCATGGTCTGCTTCATGTGCGCATGCGCGATCCGGCCAGCCCTTCATTTGCATGGGGTCACGGCTCATTTCAATTTAACACGCCCACGTCTTTCCCAATTTGAATTACTCCGCCTTACGCCTCGGAATTTACGTTACACCGGCGCTAATTTCTGCGCAAATACTACGAGGATACGGTGATTGCACCTCTACATTGCGCCGGTCTAACGTAAAGGAGGTGCGCTACGCTGGTCAAAATATGCGCCAATGTATGTGAATCTGGCCCAATATCTTTTTTTTTTTAAATAATAAACATGTTATACTTACCTATGGTATTGTCTTCTCTTCTGGAGTTTTAGACAGTGCTCTCCACTTTCCCTCTTTTCGGTGCACCCACTTACTATGGGGGCACACCTGCAGGCTAAGTACAGGACTGGGCTGTGTGTATTAATTGACACACACAGAGCAGCTCAGCCCAGCCACCACTTCCTCCTCAAAAGATTTGATTGAATGCAGCAGAAGCCAATGGTTGTCGCTGCTGCACCCATGTCCTGTGAGAAGATAGAGAGAGAGGAGAGTGTCACTGCAGACCGGCACAGTGCTGGATAGAGATAGGATTAATATAAGTATAGAGGGAGTTGAGGGGAAGATTTTTTTACCTTTTTAAAAAAAAATATCCTGCCTTTACAACCACTAAAAATGGTAAGATTAGATTAGGCGGTAAGGGTTAAAGTGGCTCTAGGGGGCTGAAGGACTTTTAGCATGCATTCTATACATGAAGCTAAAACACCTCCAGTGTGCAGCTCCCACCCCCACCCTGTACTCACCTGATCCTGATCCAGATACAGCAATGAGCACGAGAGCAGAAGCTCTCCCGATTCTCTCATTGGCTGAGACACAGCAGCAGGGATGGGGGGGTCAATCACAATCAGGGAGGAGGGAGCAGGGTGGGGTCCGAACTGCACTCTGTGTGTATCATAGACACAAAAAGTCAGCTTAGGAGCACAAGCACACATGAGTGCCCCCAAAAGCAAGCAGCTTGCTCTAGGGAGAACTCAGCAGGAGGGAGAGGCCAGGGGAACCTGAATAGCAGAGGATCAGGGTTACTCTGTGCAAAACCATTACACAGAACAGGTAAGCATAACATGTTTGTTTATTAAAAAAAAAAGAAAAAAAAAAGCTGAACCTCTACAAACCCTTTCATTTTCAGAGTCAGGTTGGAGGTAAAGTGCCCTGAACACACGATCGGATATCTGATGGAATCTAATCCAATGGATTTTTCCGTCGGATATCCGATGAAGCTGACTTTCATCAGTCTTGCCTACATACCATCAGTCAAAAACCCAGATCGTGCCAAAACGCGGTGACGTACAACACTACGACGAGCCGAAAAAAATTAAGTCCAATGCTTCTGAGCATGCATGTTTTTTTGGCCGATGGAGTTCCACACAGACGATAAGATTTTTCTATTGTTTCTTTATCCATAGGAAAAATTAAAAACGTGTTCTATTTTTTTTTCACCGGAAAAAAGACCAATGGGCCCCCCCCACACGATCGGTTTGTCTAATGAAAACAGTCCATCGTGTGTACACGGCTTAAGAGTTACTTTTTAATGTAGACTAGAAGTTAAAAGATTTTTTTTGGGTTAGGTTTATGGTTAGGTTTTGGTGTTAAAGCGGTATTCCACCTGCAAATTTTTTTTTTTTAAAGTCAGCAGCTACTAACAGTGTAGCTGCTGACTTTTAATAAGGAAACTTACCTGTCCTAGTCGCCAGCGATGTCACCCCCCCCCCCACCGATGCTGATCCTTCATCCTGGCAGCTCCAGGCGCCGCCATCCACAGTAAGGGAAAGAGGCAGTGAAGCCGTGCGGCTTCACTGCCTGTTTCCTACTGCACATGTGCGAGCAGCGCGGCGCTTTGTGAATGGTCCGGCTGATTTCTGGGATACACACAGTTCCCAGAATGCAGCGCGCCCCATTCATAAGAAGACACGAGTGTAGGAGGAGGAACAGAATCCACCGCGGAAGATAAGGGGCAGATTCGGGACTTCCGCATAGCAACAGCTATTCAGGGTAAGTAACTTTTTTTTCCATTACATTTTTTTATATTTTTTTTATATTTTTGGAATACATTTTTTTTCCAGGGTGGAACTCCGCTTTAAGAAGCACTGTAGGTTAAGCGTAATTACATACATTTGAAGGCATAGGTTAAGATTAAGATAGGGAAATGACTTTGTTAAGGTGAAGTTACAGAATAAGTTCACCTTTTTGCAAAAAATACCCAGCTTTCTATTAATTCTACTCAGACTTACTGTACCTCACTCTCTTCATAGCTGTTTAAACACACTGCTTGATAACTTCTGCCTTACTTGCTGACAAAATTTTGGTCATGACCAGAGCTGTATCCTGGCCTAGCCCAACAAGGCCCAGGCCTAGGGCAGCACTTTGCAGGGGGGCAGCACGAAAAGAGTGCCCGCCAGCTTGCGCTACACTGTTAGGAAAATTAGTCTAGCGCCCCCATAAGGCGGCTGCGCTGCTTCTGGTATGTGGGCGGCTGGCATTCCGCAACTGTGGGGGGGGGGGGGGGGGACTTCCAATTTTGACTGTTTTATCATCCTGGACCACAAACCTTTCTCACTGTGCTATATGTTTCTGCTGCACCATCTACTTAAAGTAGAACTATAGGCAACACTTTTTTTTTTTCATTTTGGGTAGAGTAAGGGAGGGTTATAGCCTCTGTCAGTTTATTTTTTACCATCCCTGTCCCATTGTGAAGATTTCCCTTCACTTCCTGCTCTATGGGCAACCAGGAAGTAAGAGGAAATCTAAGTAAATTAAGGGAATCCATTGCCCCCACCCCCCCAGGCCCTCAGAACTAGTGTCCTCACTTGAAAATTTTAGGGCGGGTCTTAAACAACACAGGGTGTGGCCGTGACAGGAAGGTGTGGCTCATATTTAAATTAGGGGATGCACAAGTTTAGTCAGGCCTAGGGCAGCACAAAACCTAAATACACCTCTGGTCATGACACAGGAAGAAGTGGACCAGCTGATCTCATTCGCACACGCCCTGCATCATCTACCCTCAGCTGTGTCATGACCTAAAGTCTGTCCAGGAAGTAAGGCAGAAGTAATGGAGCAATGTGTTTAAACATCCATGAAGAGAGTTATGCCGCGTACACACGACCATATTTAATGATCTAGAAAAAGCAACGTTTTTTTCAACCCTATTATTGGTAAGCCGGCCTTGCCTACACACGATCGTGAAAAAAAATGCTCTAGCAAAGCGTGGTGACGTACAACACATACGACGGCACTATAAAGAAGAAGTTTCATTCGGATAGCGCGACCCTTGGGGCAGCTTTTGCTGATTTTGTGTTAGTAAAAGTTTGGTGAGAGACGATTTGTACTTTTCAGTCTGTTACAGCGTGATGAATGTGCTTTCTCAATTACGAACGTTAGTTTTACCAGAACGAGCGCTCCCATCTCATAACTTGCTTCTGAGCATGCGCGTTTTTTTTCACGTTGTTAAAGCCCACACACGACCATTTTTTACGACGTTATAAACGACAACGTTAAAAACAACGTGAAAATTTAGAGCATTTTCTAAATTTTTAATGCCAATTTTTTACGTTGTGAAAAATGCTCTGGAGTCCACACACGATCGTTTTTAATGACATAAAAATAAAATGTTTACATCCCGAAAAACGGTCGTGTGTACGCGTCATTAGCTAATCTGGTGTAGAAGAAATGGAAACCTGTTTTATTTTTGCAAAAGAAGTACATTAAAGCGGGGGTTCACCTGCAAATCTTTTTTTAAAAGCTAGCAGCTACAAATACAGCAACTGCTGGCTTTTAAAACATGGACACTTACCTGTCCAGGTCACCCGTGAAGTTGGCAGCTGAAGCCAAAGCCCGCCGCCATCCTCGGTGAGGGAATCAGGAAGTGAAGTGCTGCGGCTTCACTGCCCGGTTCCCTACTGCGCAGACTTCCCACTGGTCCCTGTTGTGTTCTGGGAGCCGAGTGTTTATCAGAACACAACGGGGGGGGGGGGGGGGCTGACGCGGAGGGGCCGGACTCCCACTGGAGACTATACCAGGAAGTGGTGCAATTTAATTTTAATTTTATAAAATTCAAATTGTTAGAGTGAAAGCTGAGAATTGTCCTGGGCAGGAAGGGGGTGAAAATGCCCTGTATTGAAGTGGTTAAAGAGGGGCTCCAGTCTCCCCCCAAAAAATTCAAAGCCAGCAGCTACAAATACTGTAGCTGCTGACTTTTAATATGAGGACACTTACCTGTCCAGGAAATCCACAATGTACTCACCTGAGCTGACTATTTTTCTTCTCCATGTGTTGGCATCATAACTAAGGGAAACCTGCAGCCTTGCGGCTTTACAGCCGGCTTCCCACTGTGCATGCATGATCGGTGCTGTGCTTTGTGAATAGTCCCACAGTCTTCCTGGACCTGTGATGAGTCCCGGAAGTCTGTAGGGGAAGGAGGGGGAGCCGAACTGATCGGAAGTGGGAGCGAGTACCTATCAAAACCAGGTACCCCCCCTCCCAAAAAAAGTGCTGATTGTTAAAGTGGAAGGGGAGGATGCAAACAAGTAGAACTTCCCCTTTTTGATAAAGTTCAGTTCCGCTTTAATATTTCTGTTATTAATAATAATAATAATAATAATAATAATAATAATAAAGCCATTTGCTATATTGCTTAGTTTAATGTTTTGCAATAAGATTACTTTTTTGCACAAGATACTTGCATTTTCTAAATCCCAAAAGCCTTTACCATGTTTTGTATCTTGTAGTCAGATCGTGAGTTTTTCCAGGTATAACCATGCCTTGATGAAAGCTCTATAGTAAAATCGTGACTCCATTCCCTGGCAAGTCGTATACTAATCTCATACATCTCCATGCTTGATCTCCCCTGGTACTGGATTAAGTGTACATACTGGTGGTTTCAGGATACAGTACAAATGCAGAGAAAACTCTAGACCCAGCTGTCATGCTTAGAGACAGAGGAATTAGGAGAACTTGGAAAATCTCTCAACATGCATACTGTACAATGTATAGAAATGAAAGAAATTGAGCTTTGTGCAAAATATCTATAAGATTATGGAGATGCTTGAGTGCTGTGATCAATTGTGCGACATATAATCAGCAGCACTCTCGTTACATACTGTATTGAAAAACACTTCCCGCTGTGGGTAGAAGTGTGCTGTGGAAGGGAAAATGTACTAATGGGAGGGGAAGATCTATACTGATGATGGGGGTAGGTCATGGGGGGTGGGCTTTATTTTGACGTGGGGAGCGGGGTGATTTTTTGTTGTACCTTGTACACTGACCTGTGCTTTTTGCTCTCATGACCCCTGCACTCTGTATGTTACGCACTTCTAACCCCTGTACTTTGTATGTTAGGCACTCCTAGCCCCTGCACTCTGTATGTTACGCACTCCTAACCCCTGTACTCTGTATGTTAGGCACTCCTAGCCCCTGTACTCTGTATGTTACGCACTCCTTACCCCTGTACTCTGTATGTTACGCACTCCTTACCCCTGTACTCTGTATGTTACGCACTCCTTACCCCTGTACTCTGTATGTTACGCACTCCTAACCCCTGTACTCTGTATGATACTCACTCCTAACCCTTGTACCCTATATATTACTCACTGCTGAGCCCTCCACTCTGTGTATTGTGCACTCCTGATCCCTGCACTCTGTATGTTGTGCACTCCAAACCCTGCACTCTGTGCATTATGCACTCTTGACCCCAGTACTCTCTATGCTATGCACTCCTGACCCCTGCTTTCTGTGTCTTTAGCATTCCTTACCCCTGAACTCTGTGCTTTACATACTCTTGACCCCTTCACTCTGTGTGTTATGCATTCCTGAACCTCTCAGTCTGTGTATTACACACTCCCGGTCCCTGTACTCTGTATGTTGTAAACTCCCAACACCACACACACACTGTATGTTAAGCACTCTTGACCCCTGCTCTGTGTCTTATGCACTTCTGACTTCTGAACGCTGTGCATTACATACCCCAGATCCTTGCACTCTGTGTTATGCACTATTGACTCCTATACTCCGTGCATGTACTGATGGGTGCATTAGGTTCTGTGCATGTACAGATGGGGCTTTTGCTTGGGGACAGAAGTAATTTTTTGGTGTACTCTGTCTACTGACCTGTGCATTTTCCTCTCCTGACCCCTGTACTTTGTATGTTACGCACTCCTGACCCCTGAACTCTGTGCTTTAATTTCTCTTGACCTCTACTTTCTGCATTTTCCGCTGTCTTGACCCCTGCTCTCTGTGTTTTACACACTACTGACCCCTGAACTCTGTGTGTTATTTACTCCTGACCCCTGCACTCTATCTATTACACACTTCTGACGCATATACTCAGTGTGTTTTGCACTCCTGACAGCTGTGCTCTGTACATCACAAACTCCTGACTCCTGCTGTCCATGTCCTACACACCTCTGCTGTCTGTGTATTACTTACTCTTGATCACTGTACTCTGTGTGCTTTACACACTATTGACCCCTGTGCTCTAGGTTTTAAGCATTATGGTGTGTTTATGTAAGCACTATTATCTGTTTATGTAAGCATCATTATCTTGTACTACTGTATCATTTACAACACTCTTGTCTTTAATTCATAGCCGGTTATGTGTGTATGTTAATGCTATTGTTTCTGTCCTAACTGTATACTGTATGTGGCTTTTCACAATAAGATTCTTTATGGAAATAAATGGTAACCTCTACAGTGTTGGTGCAAAATTTACAGATTTGTTTATGCTGAATTCCAGACTTAAGAAAAATTGTATAAATACTGTACAAGAGTCATACATGTATATACCCTATATTAACAAAAGTATTGATATGCCTGCCTTTACATACACGTGAACTTTTTTAGTATCCCAGTCTTAGTCCGTAGGGTTCCATATTGAGTTGGCCCACCCTTTGCAGCTATAACAGCTTCAAATCTTCTGGGAAGGCTGTCCACAAGCTTTAGGAGTGTGTCTATGGGAGTGTTTGACCATTCTTCCAGAAGAGCATTTGTGAGGTCAGGCACTGATGTTGGACAGGAAGGCCTGGCTCGCATTCGCCGCACTTCTTCATCCCAAAGGTGTTCTATTGGGTTAAGGGCAGGCTGGACAAGTTCCCGAAATTCGCTCACCCATGTCTTTATGGATTTTGCTTTGTGCAAACAGGAGGCCATCCCCAACTGTTCCCACAAAGTTAGGAGCATGAAATTGTCCAAAATGTCTTGGTATGCCGATGCCTTAAAAGTTCCCTTCACTGGAACTAAGAGCCCAAGCACAACCCCTGAAAAACAGACCAGAACAGGTCTATAAAAACATGGATGAGCAAGTTTGGGGTGGAGGAACTTGACTGAGCTACACAGAGTCCTGACCTCAACCTGATAGAACACCTTTGGGATGAATTAGAGCGGAGACTGTGAGCCAGGCCTTCTTATCCAACTTTAGTACCTGACCTCACAAATGCGATTCTGGAAGAATGGTCAAACATTCCCATAGGAACACTCCTAAACCTTGTGGACAGCCTTCCTAGAAGAGTTGAAGCTGTTATAACTGCAAAGGGTGGGCCAACTCAATATTGAACCCTACGGACTAAGACTAGGATGCCATTAAAGTGCATGTGCATGTGCGTGTAAAGGCAGGTGTCCCAATACTTTTGGTAATATAGTGTATTTTCTTGGATCTTGTTGTGCTTTGTGTATTTCTTCCAGATCTGTGTGCAAATCCAATGTGAAACACATACTTTCCAGGAACTGCTTGTAATAAAGACCAGTCACTGTTGCTCTCTCTCCTTCTGCAGGGTGACTGGTCTTGCCTCCGCCCCCTCGTGTACTTTTCTGAAGTAGGTGGGCCTACTGTTCCCTCACACAGCTCTACCCTCTGCTCAGTCTATGTCCAGCACAGTAGTGATCTTACCACTACATTTATCAAGCAATATCTAGGTTTTCAAAGGCAATTGATGCACACAAAGTGGATTGATATTTTTTGTGACTATTAAGAAATACATTTAATAGAACGTTTTTGTGCCCGAGGTACAGCTTTAAGCTGTTGTTTTTTATTATATATACTTTATCATGGTTAATATTCCTTTGCCCCACTACAAGACAATTCCCAGTACTTTATGGATTTTTAAAGATGGTCTCTTGGGAATCTTTTTAAGCCATGAAATATTCAATCATCACAGTCAAGTGCACACAGTAATTTATTACATATTAAAGCAAATCTTCATTCCTCTTAGACTGATTGAATTTAATCTCTGTATGAAAGAAGTCCCAGTTCTGTTACTAATCTGTAAGATATTTGCATGTGTAATTGACAATGTAGTGTGCTCTAGAATCAGTTACAATTGGCAGATCCTCACAGGACATCATTTAAATAATGAGACATAAGATAAAAAACACTCAGTTATGTCAATCTATTTCAGAGTAGTCCAATCAAATGGGCTCTGTAGCTTATGTTTTTATTTACGCCACACGGCAAGAGTTTGAAGACATCTCACCATCACACCATATGAACTTGTTGGATATTCCATTCTAAAGTCATAGCTTTTTTATTATGGAGTTGACTCCTTCTCTTAGGCCTCTTACACACGATCAAATCTGTCCGCTGGAAACGGTCTGCTGGACCGTTTCAGCAGACAGATTCGATCGTGTGTACGGCCGAGCCGACGGATTTGGCCACCCGACAGATTTCAAAGCATGCTTTGAAATCTATCGGGTGGGAATCCGTCCGCCCGACATGTCTGCTGGTTAGTACACTTACCAGCAGACATGTCGTCCCGCACCACCGCCGCCGAATGATTTGGCGCATGCGCGGAAGTGTTTTACTTCCTGGTGCGGTGACGTGGCGGCGTCAACGTCACCGCCACGTCACCGACACGTCAGCGCGCCGTCTGCTGGCGGGGATTTTGGTTTGCTCGTGTGTACACGCGAGCAAACCAAAATCCCAGCAGACAGATTTGTTCAAATCTGTCGGACAGACAGATTTGAACAAATCTGTCTGCTCGTGTGTACGAGGCCTTAAAGTTAGAGACCTTCACTCTACTGGGAAAGCTTTCCACAAGTTTTTGGAGTAAGGCCTCGTACACACGACCGTTTCCTCAGCAAAATCCATCAAGAAAAATGCTGACAGGGCATTTTTTGCCAAGAAAAAGGTTGTGTGTATGTTTTTCGTCAAGAAAACTGTTGTGGATCTCGACGAGAAAAAAAGAGAACATGCTCTCTTTTTTCTCGTCGGGAGTCTCAATTTCCTTGTTGTGTTTCTCGTCGGGCTGGTTTACAATGAGAAACACGTTCGTGTGAATGCTTAGAAACCTGCACATGCTCAGAATAAAGTATGAGACGGGAGCGCACCTTCGGTAAAAGTAGCGTTCGTAATGGAGATAGCACATTCGTCATGCTGTAACAGACTGAAAAGCGTGAATCGTCTCTCACCAAACTTTTACTTAACATGCAGTAACATGAGATTAGCAAAAGCAGCCACAAGGGTGGCGCCAGTGGAATGGAACTTCCCCTTTATAGTGCCGTTGTATGTGTTGTACGTCACCGTGTTTGAGAAGGACCAGATTTTGTCTTGACAGTGTGTACGCTAAGAAAGCTTGTCAAGATTCTCGACAAGCCTGACAAGAACCTCGTCGAGGTGTACGAGTGTGTACGAAGCCTATGCCTTTGGAAATGTGTGCCAATTCACCCAAAATAACAACTGAGAGGTCACATGCAGATGCTGGCCAAGAAGACTTGGCTCATCATCAGCTTTCTTAATGAGTGAGTGAGTGAAAAACGTATAAAGCGCAACACATGCAAACTGAATCGCCTCTGGGCGTTGTTTCCATTCCTTGGGTAAGGAAACCCCTTGACCTCAAAAGAGATGGTTTTAATCTTTCTCCTGAAGGCCAAGTGGTCTGACTCCAGTCGGATGGTAGTTGGCAGCACATTCCACAGCCGAGGTCCCTGGACTGCAAATCTCCGATCTCCTTTGGACTTGTATCTGGCTTTGGGTAGTTGGAGCAGGTTTTGATTGGTGGATCGCAGAATGCGATTTGGGTTATAGGCTTTTATTTTTTCGTAAAGATATTGGGGGGCCTTTCCGTGAATACACTTATGTGTTAGGCAGAGTGCCTTGACAGTGATTCTGTCTTCTACTGGCAACCAATGAAGGGATCTCAGCGAAGGTGAGATTGATTCCCATGGTTTTATACCAGTCACTAATTGAGCAGCCGTATTTTGAACGACTTGCAGTAATTTGGTATTTGGGGAGTCCTAGATAGAGGGCATTTGCATAGTCACGTCTGGAATTGATGATTGTTCCCACCACGACTGCAATGTCCTTTTCTGGGATAAAGGGGATGAGTCGGCGTAGTAGGCGCAGCAGATGATGGGATCCGCTGACTACAGATCCTATTTGTGCATCCATTGTCATGTAGGACTCATTCCAAAGGTGCTCAGTAGGTTTGAGATTAGAGCTCCCTGCAGGTCACATGAGTTACTCCACACCAAGCTCATCAACCCATGTCTTTATGAAGCTGGCTTGGTGCACATGGTCACAGTCATGCTTGGTCCAAGAATGTTGGAAGTGTCCAATTGTCTAAAGTGTCTCTGTTTGCTGCAGCATTAACAGTACACCAGAATCATTTGAATTTATTAATTTTAAGAAGTGTCAACTGCCTTTGCCTTTGATAGGTGTGATGGTCAGGTGTCCACATACTTTGACCATATAGTGTATTTTGTACATGTCTTCATTAAATTATAGCACATGTTGTAAGGTAGTAAGTACTGCAGAGGCCATAAGGGGTGCCTTGCTAGACCAGGAGGGCTGATACTAAAGTTCCAATAATCGCTTTGTGTGTTGTGAGTGTGGAAAGTGATCAATCCACATTGTTTAAGATGGCTTTTCGTTTCTCTTTGATGAGTGCACCCTGTATACGACTTTACATGTTGATAAAGCTGAGAGATGGAGATTGGTGAGTTTGTTTTGTGGCTGGTATTATATATTTGAGATGAAGTTGAGTCTGCAACAAAGGGCATTTTCCATAGGCTTATCTAGGAGAACTTTCCAGGGGTCCTTCCAGACGTTGACCCTTAGACCCCATTCACACCTGAGCATTTTGTAGCTTAAAGTCTGAAGCTACAAAAAGCTGGAGGGGAAAAAAATCTTTTATTCTCTATGGAGAAGGTTCAGATCTCCACTCCAAAACGCCTGAAGCCAGAAGCTCTAAAACGCCTGAAGCTCAAACAAGTTCTGAGACTTTTTTAGGCAGATTTGGGCATTTTTCTGCTTTTTGCATTGGTGACCTTTGGACCTGTACAAAATTGCAGAAATTTACGGTAAAAACGCAGAAAAAATTGTGCGACTTTCTGCCTGAAAACGCTATGCTCAGGTGTGAATGGGGCCTAAGAATTATATTAGTCATGGTATAAACCCTCCATAGGTTTGAACTTAAGGAAATGTCCACCAAATATGTTTCATATCTTTATATTCATATATGGACATGCCCGGATGCATGCGTCTGGATTTTGAATACAATGATGTATTTCTAGAAAAACTGGCAGTACAGTAAAACCTTGGTTTGAGAGTAACTTGGTTTGAGAGCATTTTGCAAGACAAGCAAAATGTTTTAATACATTTTGCCTTGATATACAAGCGATGTCTTGATATAAGAGTAGCGTCATGTCACAACTGAGTATAAAAAAGAAGAGGAGCCTCTAAGTGTAGCAATATGGTTACATTTAACCACTTTAGCCCCGGACCATATTGCTGTCCAATGACCAGAGCACTTTTTGTGATTGGGCACTGCGTCGCTTTAACTGACAATTGCGCGGTCATGCGACGTGGCTCCCAAACAAAATTGGCGTCCTTTATTTCCCACAAATAGAGCTTTCTTTTGGTGGTATTTTATCATCTCTGTGGTTTTTATTTTTTGCGCTATAAACAAAAATAGAGCGACAATTTTGAAAAAAATGCAATATTTTTTACTTTTTGCTATAATAAATATCCCCCAAAAATATATAAAAAAACATTTTTTCCCTCAGTTTAGGCCGATACGTATTCTTCTTCATATTTTTCGTAAAAAAAAATCGCAATAAGCGTTTATTGATTGGTTTGCGCAAAAGTTATAGCGTTTACAAAATAGGGGGTCGTTTTATGGCATTTTTATTAATATATTTTTTTTACTAGTAATGGCGGCGATCGGCATTTTTTTTTTCAGTACTGTGACATTATGGCGGGCACTTCGGACACTTTTGACACATTTTTGGGGCCATTGGCATTTTTATAGCGATAAAAATGCATTGTATTACTATAAAAATGCCATTGGCAGTGAAGGGATTAACACTAGGGGGCAGGACGTATAGATACGGGCTCTCGCCCAGCAGAGCCACCATCCCGCAGTAATATGACGGTGGGCGGTCGGCATCTAGTTAATGAAGGTACAACATTTAGCAACTTCTTGCCACACTTAGTGGTGCCTCTCTTCTCTTTTATACCCTGTAAAAAAATGCTTTGATATACAAGTGCTTTGGATTACAAGCATGTTTCTGGAACGAATTATGCTCGCAAACCAAGGTTTTACTGTACTATAGTACCATTGTGACATTTCCAAGGCCTGCGCTCTTTGTCAAATTTTCAGTTGGAAAATTACATTATTAGTTCATAAAATGTTTTAACGAATAATTTAAAACAATTTTTACTGCATGCATTATTTTCACAGTATTGTTTTTTGACGTGTAATTATGTAAAAGTTAATTTACAACATGACCATGTAATATTTTGGGATTTATTTCTTCTTCTGATGCTAATTATTCAGTGCTGTGAGATGTCTATAGGGATAGGAGCCATCTAAGGTTCGCTCTCTGGGAGATTGGATAACAAAAATATTGATCCATAAAATATAAATGCAATAGTAAAAGTGAACCTGTCCTAAAAATGACAATTGCAACTGTCCGTAAGTTGAAAAACGACATAAATGGGGGGTGTCTTTTAGCATAGCATGCTTATTAGCTGTAGTGTATTTAGGTTTTGTATTGCCCTAGGTTTGACTAAACTCATGCACCCCCTAATTTAAATATGATCCACACCTTCCTGGCAAGGCCACACCCCTTTCTGTTTAAGACACGCCCTGAAATTTTCGAGTGGGGACACTGGAGGGACATTGGATTCCCTTAATTTGCATAGATTTCCTCTTACTTCCTGTTTGGCTATGGGGCAGGAAGTGAAGAGAAATCTCTGCAATGGGACAGGGATGGTAAAAAATAAACTAACAGGGGCTATAACCCTCCCTTAACCAAAATGAAAAAAAAAGTTGCCTGCAGTTCTACTTTAAGCACAAATTTCTGATAATTTTATGGAGAGGACTAGGAAGATATAACCATGCCAATGGTGCAGCACAAAACATATAGCACAGTGAGGAAGGTTTGTGGTCCAGGATGATAGGACAGTCAAAATTAGAAGCAGCTTGCGTTACACCAGTGTGTCTCAATTCCAGTTCCTCAAGCCCCCCCAACAGGTCATGTTTTCAGGATTTCCCTCAGATGAAAAGGCTGTGGGAATTACTAAGGCAGTGAAACTGATCAAATCACCTGTGCAAAATAATGGAAATCCTGAAAACCTGACCTGTTGGGGGGGCATGGGGACTGGAATTGAGAAACACTGCGTTACACTAACAGGGGACTCTTTCCATGTTGCCCCCCCCCTGCAAAGTGCTGCCCTAGGACTGGGCCTTGTTGGTCTAGGCCAGGATACAACGTTGCTTATGGGTAAGGCTGTAATGGCCGAAACATGTCAGCATTGATCCCGTGAATATGATGTAGCCAAATAAAGGATAATACTAAGGAGTTATCCAGTTGCCAGCTGATGTTCTGCTTTGGATGTTCGTTTCGGGGAGTGGGGATCCCCCCAGCCTTAACACCAAATCTCAGCAAGTATTTCTCAATTGTACAGTTGAGCTTGGATATTTTCTGCTTGTAGAGAGAATTTGATCACTTATAAAAAAGGGAAAAAAGGTATTTATAATGTATTTTGTATCGCCAGAGGCGATTTACTTCGCATGTGCTGCGCTATATAAGTTCCCATTCATTCATTCATTCATTCATTCATTCATTCATTCATATGTTCTCTTTCATTTCCATTTGCATTTTCCTTCCATTTCCTGAATGGGCTGTTTTACAAGGTGATCGTTTACAATCACTTTAATACCGCTTTAATACAGTAAATGGTCAGATTGACAAATAATGATGTGTTTATGGGCCATTGTCTGAACTGTACAGACACTCCCTAGGCCAGTCCGTCTCTAAGGAAATATCAATCGGCAAGAACAGAGTATTCCCAGCCAATTGCTAGAAGTCAGAGGTTGACTGCACAGACTAAACATACATCATGCATGTTTTCCCGCAGTCATTTTACAGAATGACCTTCAATGATTTTATGTCTGGGAGTACCCTTAGCGCTCACTCACACCGATGGCCACGTTATACCGCAGGCACTGGGTTGTGCTGAAAGGGAGCTGTGCTAATGAGTCATAAACAACACACGGCACTTCTTAATTTATATCAACTTTATTGGATATATCTGTATGAAACTCAAATTAGATGAAAAATAGAGTTCATTTTTTTAAATGTTAGCATTTTTTCAGCAGTTGTTGGAACTATTTTTTTACTTTCCTGTTCCCTTTTTAGCAGTACTTCTGTTCTGCTGTCTGGTTTTCTAAAGGTGTGCGCTAAAAACTAAAAGTATTAAGTAATAATATCATTCCAACTTATTTTATCATTATATCAAAAATAATGTGTTGGACTTGGCCAGACTGTACAAGCAGTGGAATAATTATTAATATGTTCTTTCTTTCAACCCAAAGGGAACTATTTATACTACAGAGCTGCAACCATGCCTACCCTAGAGGAACAATTAAAATCACTTAACAGAGCTTACAGAGGAATAATACTGTGATTAGGGACACAATGCATGCATTATATATGAAAGATTGTAGGCATTGTAATTATCAGTCACATGATCACTTGACATGACATCTGCTTGCTGCGTCTCATCATCAAAATGTTACGGATTTTTTTTTTATATTTCATGCAAGGTTTTTCTTTTGTACTGTGAGTTGTAGAAAATTAAAGTTTTGCTATAGTGAATGCTAGGGTTGTCCCGATACCGATACCAGTATCGGTATCGGGACCGATACCGAGTATTTGCAGGGAGTACTTGTACCCCCGATACCTAAATAGAATACTTCCCCCCCCCCCACCGCCGCCGCCCCATACCGCAAATGTGATTAATGGAATAACTCAGCAGGAATACACAACACAGGTCTTCTTGTAGTTTACTAGAATAAAAGTAAAATTCAGGTTAACATTAGTCAGCCAGGACCTGTGTAAGAAACAGTTGAAAGAAAACAGTCAGGTACACTATGCACACAACAAAAGCAATAGGTAACAATATGCACAGATTAAATAGACTCCCCAATAACTTTTGATGTGTGTGGGATGCTGTGGCTAAAGGGGAACCCCAGGCCAGCCTACGATACCTCTAGTACACACCCATTAAAATAATCTCAATACCCGTGGTGTGTCCCCTTTAAGAGCAACCACGGTAATGTCCTGGAGGCAAAGTTTTGCGTTTTATTATCTTCACCGGCAATGTAGGAGCTCTGTGGACAAAATTTGGATGTGGTATTCAATGAAAAACATTAAAGGTTCCTGGACAAAGTCCCCTCCCCAAATCCTATACACAGTCAGCGGTCCTCCCCTAAGCGATCGATCGATCTTAGATGCAGAAGTGTCGCAGTGGCATTCAGTCCTTGAGCTGTTGCATAGTGTCCTTCTTTAGCAAGGACACCTCTGTTCTTCTGGGCTGGAGCTGCATGAACAATCTGTTCTTCTGGGCTGGAGCTGCATGAACAATCTGTTCCTCTGTGCTGAAGCTGCATGCACAATCTGTTCCTCTGTGCTGAAGCTGCATGCACAATCTGTTCCTCTGGGCTGGAGTTCCAGGCTGTGTGCCCCTTGGTAGGCTGCAATTCCACACACACAGGGGGCCAGATTCTCAGTTTTTTTCAATGGGTATCTATGCCTGTGGTTCCTAGAATCACTTACGCATAGATACACTAAAGTTCCGACAGGTGTAAAACAATTACACCATCGGAAATCGTAGATGTAATGACAACGCGAACGCTAGTGGCCTTATACGTTTTGTAAATTTCCACATCATTTGCCCATATGCAAATGAGCCATTATTAGGTGAGCTCACGATTCCCAAAACGTTTTTTACGGCGCCCCGTCGTCGTTTTCGTATCTTTCCGTAAGGTTTTTCATTTTTGATTCTTTTTCCGGCGTAAAACATAAAGCAGGTCAAAGATGGGATTCCCTCAGAGTTAAGTATGGATGCCGTACCCGGCGGAAAAATTTTGGAAAGTTTTTACGTGTTTGCGTAAAACTCATCCGTGAATGGGGATTTTACGACGGAATTACGTTCAGCCGAAAACACTGTCATAATTTGGAGCATGCGCACTGCGATTTTACTATGGCGGCACATGGAGCACGTCGTTCAGCGCGGGCCTAACGGGGGGCGCGCTTAATTTAAATACAAGCCGCCCCCTTCGATTTATGCGGGCCATTTACACTACGCCGTCGCAAACTACGAGCAAGTGCTTTGAGAATACAGCACTTGCTCTAGTAAGTTGCGGTGGCGTAGTGTAAATAGAGTGCAGATTCTCTCCTGATGGGGTGCAGGCAAAAAGAGAGGCTCTGGCCTAATTCCTCTGGCTTTTTATCTCCTCTTCCACAATCCTTTGCTGCTGTCTCATGATTGGCTCAGGCTCTTCCAATAGGGATTTTACAGACAACCTCCACTAGGGAGTTTCCAAACAAGCACTGAGTACTGAGTGTCTGTGTGTGAAGAGAGAACAGAGGGGTGAAAAAGCCCATGCTGCTGCAGAAGACAGCTGTCCCCTAATAGATTAGATCAGTCTGGGGAAGTACCTTCTACAATTGTATAAAGGACCATCCAGTGTTTGCAAAGTGAAGTTCACAAATCTTAGTATTCTGTCCTGAGCCACTCATAGGGAGCCAATTTCCCATTGTAAATGTGTGGCTATGTGGTGGGGAATGCCTCAGCAGCAGATGATTGGCCCGGTACAGTTACAGCTACCTAGCTGTCACACTGGATTAGGATCTGAACACACCTGGTCTTATTACTAATCACTAGCAACCAGCATCTATAGCTTTCCTTCCAGGAGGGAAGATTGCAATCCCAAGGCTCAATGGCCTGGGAGAAACCCAGTTTTTACAATAGCATCCTCACCTTGCAGAAGCCCAAGGGGAAAGACCATATGCCAGCAAGCATCACAAATAAAGCTTTATTGGCCATACTTCTCTTGTGGGTCACAGGTAGGGTGACCACATTTCCAAACTACCATTCAGGGACACCCTCCTTCCCAAAAATCAGCCTGTGCTGTAACACATCACAGCACAGTGATTGGACACAAGAGGCAGGATTTATGATTTCTCCAATCACAAGCAGGGGGCGGGATTGTGCTCCTCCAGGCAAAATGCAGGACTGTCCCGGTCGATCCGGGACACATGGTCACCCTAGTCACAGGAGTTCACTTACTTTTGCTTGCTATCAGCTGATGTGGCAGAGCTGCCACAAATGGCTGTTAGTGAATGTAACGAATACAAATTTATCCGAAGTTACGAAATAACGAATGCTATATCTAAACGATTAAAACGTAACAAATTAATAATAATACATAACAATAATAATAATAATAAAAAACGTTATTGTAACGAATGTCCCATGACAACTAGAGACTTTGGAAGGATGGGGGATCCTCCTGTAGCAGCGTCACTGATAACTCTTGGGTCTGAGTCCACCCTGTTTCCCTTTGGGCATGGGGTGGCTAGTGAATCATAATTTGTGTATTACATGAGATGGGACATTAATAATAATTCATGTTTGCAGGATGTCTTGAGATATTACACGTTGTTGGTTATTCAATGTGGGGACACATGCTTTGTAAAGGTGTTAATTGCATCCACTCCTAGACATTTCATTGCCCATTGTGTAGAGGTGTTAATTCAGGTCTGCTCCTAGACATTTCTATTGTGCGATAACACGGTTTAAAGCCTATTGATGCCCAGGTGTGACAACCTTTCTGTCGGAGACAGACATCTGTCTAAAGATGTGGATTAAGTGGCAGTCTCCTGTCAGGTGTATTGAATTAGCATGTCAATTATAGCCCGGTGCCAAAATGTATGGATAGTAATTAGCCTTAGTGTGTGATTAGGGGGGTGGAGACTTCATTGTCCCTTTGATTACTGTCACATGCTTGTAACTGCATAAAAAGCTGAGAAGAAACCATTAAATCATTCATTCATTTTGAAACCAGAAGTTAGAGCTGTCAGTCTCATTTTCTGGGGAATTGATATGGATCGTGTATGCAGGATTGTGGGAGTGTGTCGGATAAGCTTGTCATGGGTGGATGGAAGGTCGTAAACGGTGATGACCGTTACAATTGGTTGGCAGCAGTGGGATGATTCCATCGCCAGAAGGACGGCTACAAGGGCACAGGACAATGGAGACGGTGTATGAACGGATGAAGCTCTCTTCCCTCATGGACTTACTGGAGAGCCAGGGCAGACCGGCCAGCAACCGTAAGAAAAGGGACATTATCGCAGAACTTGTCGAAATGGATAGAGCTAAAAGGCCCGGCGCAACAGACAGGACACCCGAGGAAGAATTTTTTGATCGGGCTGTTAAACGTGGACTGGCACAATATGGTCCTAATGCTCCACCGGAGATCATAGACCGGGTTATATTGGCTGTGGATACCACATTGCTACAGCGAAGAAGTGCTGCAGCAGCTGAAGTCACAGCAGCACCAACTGAAGAGAGAGGAGAGGTGCAGATACCAGTATCCATGGAAGAGGAATTCAGGAGGAGGTTACAAGAGATGCGGATCCAGCACAGAGGACCAGTATCAGAGGAAGCCCTGCTGGGATGGTCGGATGTGATTCATTGCCAATTCTGGAAGGAAGCACTAGCTCTGGAGGAGCAACCAAGGAAAGCTTCTGCCCTCCATCTATGTAAGGTACTGGCCGCAGTATGACGTACGAATGCCGTTGTTGGGGGAACAACCGAAGCAGGAGTGATAGCGGAGTTAAGCAGGCTGATCCGGGCAGAGATGCAGCTGAACGAGAGCTACAGAGCCCTCCGGTGGTATGTAGCCCAAGAGTGCCCGTGGTCAGCGGATGACAGCCCCATGGAAGGCTATGACTATGATGGCCTGGGATTGTTGTATTGAAGGATGTCCAGTGATCCAGACTTCGGGGATGATCGGGAGTGGCGCTTGGATAATATAATATAATGGAGCACAGAGAGGAAAAATTGAATATCTCGGAAGGCCACTGGTTACAGGAAGATTTGGAATTTCTGGCCATTCAGGAATGGGAGCTGGAAATCGCCTACAGACAGCTGCTAGACTCGGCTCAGCAGCAGGGTGGGGCTCCCGTTGCCTGGGACTGAGGAAATTTCAGATGACAACTATGAAATCCTGGCTGATGAATCGGCAGTGGAAAATCTGAAGATTGCCATTCCCAAAGCCGAAGTGGATGAAGTGGAGTTCCAGGGAGCCAGGGCAGTTTGCCCCTCTCTCCAGCAACAAGCTGAGGTGGTAAAGCTTTTACCCCCAGCTGAATAACTGGCAACAGAGCAGAGTGCCCCAGGCCTCTGCTCCCAACTAGCAGGAGAGGGAGTCCCTGTGGTAGTGGATGGGACTGTGGTCTCCACTCACAGCAACCCAGCAGAAGAGCTGGCAACAGAGCAGAGTGCCACAAGTCTCTGCCCTCAAATAGCAGGAGAGGGAGTTCCTGTGATAGTGGATGGGACTGTGGTCTCCACTCACAGCAACCCAGCAGAAGAGCTGGCCACAGAGCAGAGTGTCATGGGCCTCTGCTCCCCACTAACATAAGAGGGGGTCCCTGTGGTAGTGGATAGGACTGTGGTCTCCACTCACAGCAACCCAGTGGAAGAGCTGGCAACAGAGCAAAGTGCCCTGGGCCTCTGCTCTCCACTAACGGAAGAGGGGGTTCCTGGGATGGGACTTCAGTCTCCACTGACACAACCCCAGAAAATGGTGCGGCACTGGGACAGGAGGATGTCGGCTTTGCTTTGCAAGCATCGGGGGATTTTCACCTAGCACCAGTGGATGGGACTTCAGTCTCCACTGGTATACTTCAGGAATGGGGGGCAGTTGGCCCAGATTCCCAACAGCATGATGGACTGAGCCCAGTCACCCTGTCTCCTCCCCAGCGGCTGAAAGGACTCCAGGGAGAAGGGCAAGTCCAGGCCTCTCCCCAGCGGCAGGCATGTTCTCTGAGAGAGGCAGAGGTTGGCTGGGTGAGTAATGCTCTGTTTGGAGCAATTTATTTGGGGTACAGTATGGATACCAGCATTGGAGGACTGGAACTGCTGACTAACTTCGGAATCAACCCGTTTGGGGTTCCCTCCTGTGTCAGTCTCCCACCGAAAGGGGAGAGATGTAACGGAATGACCCATGACAACCAGAGACTTTGGAAGGATGGGGGATACTCCTGTAGCAGTGTCACTGATAACTCTTGGGTCTGAGTCCACCCTGTGCCCCTTTGGGCATGGGGTGGCTAATGAATCATAATTCATGTGCAAATATGTGCAAATATGTGCAATAATTGAGCAAATAAATATAAACAAATTGATAATAAATATAAATGTCCATAGATTGTACAGAAACAAAATGTCCATATACTGTGCAAAAAGTTAATTGTGTTTCAAAGATCCTTGTAAATTTCACCCATGTAAGTGAATATAGGTGATCAAAATGAGGATTTCCACCTTCACCGACTAAAACACCAACAGTGTGTGTAAAGAATGGCTCCTTACCACAACCTATTGACTTTTCTCGTTAGAAAAGAGGTCAAATTGAGCTTTGTGTCTCCACGGGCAGTTGATAGCCTGGTTTCCCTTGGTTCGATTCATTAAACATCATATGGCAAAAAAACACAGAGAAATACCGCCATAGCATGATACCGTTTAATTAAAAACATGAATAAAATATATATCACTATTATTTACACTTTGTTTGGCGCGAGATCCCTACCCTACCAATTGATATGGATCGTGTATGCAGGATTGTCAGAGTGTGTTGGATAAGCTTGTCGTGGCTAACATATACAATCAATGTACACAGTTGTATATCGAATAGCATACATTTTAACATATGATAATAAACGTTTTGTCAAAACGTTTATTATCATATGTTAAAATGTATGCTATTCGATATACAACTGTGTACATTGATTGTATATGTTAATTCATCATCTCATTGATTAATTTTCATGATTATTATTAATTTGTGTCTCTTTATTCATAGTTTTTCCCTGTACTAAGCCCCTGATGAAGCCCTGCCCTGGGCGAAACATGTTGGGTAACTGTCGGTTATAGGGATCCCAGTGGCCTTTACTGTAGCCACGTTGGTTCGGTTTGGATCAATTATTGATTATGTAATTTTAATTCTGTGTATGTATGAATTAAATAAATGTTGTATTTTTCTACCCCAGTGCATTGTTTGTTTGGACACCGTTTAAAGTCCCGGGGCTTATTGCCTCACTTTTTCCCCTCTCCTCATTTGTCGTAAATTTCATATAGGATGTGGTGTCCTTGATTGATTTCTCCCTGTCTACACAATATCAATGGGAACAAAGTCTTTCCGAGGTTTGCTGAGGTCAGCCAAAGTGTCCTCGAGCCTTTTTGGCCGTTTCCGAGGCTCTCCGGAACCCCCCCACACCTCTGGGCACATGCGGTATTGCATGCCATTGAAGTCAATGCGGAACAATTTTTGACTTCAATGGGGAAACTCACTTTGGATTAGGGGCATTCTCCTGGAACGTTGTAGGCTCGTAATCCAAGATTCCACTGTATTTATTATTAATTTGTTTGCTCATGGTTATGAATATGAACCTTTTGTGTACCTATTTAATTCTATAGCTGTCTAAGCCTTCCCAGAGACATGGGATGACCTTTGCCTTGTCTGTGTCTTTCTGTCCTGAGAATAAATCAGGGTAAATATCACCAGTGTTGAAACACAGAGAGTAATAAAAGCCGACAGAGTTTCTAATCCTTCCCTGAACTAAACATTTTGTGTGGAATTTGGCTTTAAACTAATTACATGAAAATGAAATGAAACATAAGCAAAGCATATACTTCTATAGTGTGTACTTGTCTCTTTTGAAGCACCCCCCCCCTCTACAGCACAAAGCAAGTGATTGACAGACTTAGCTGTGCAAGTTTCCTTATAAGACTGTGTAAAGGGGATATGCAATTCCCCTTTACTCAGGCCCCAGATTACACTCAGCTTTTTGATGTGCAGTGTGTAACATAAAATCCCCACTCTCTGCCTTCTGAAGTCCATAAATGCTGTCAAAAATTCTGGACTTGGAACCAATTTAGAGGAGAAAGGACTGTGGATAATTATGTACACCATCCCAAATATCAAGGATAACTTCCCACAGATTTGTGGCAGTATTGAATTGTAAGTCTTTTTAACTTGCTGCACATTTTTATACTGGCAAGTTGTACACTTGCAGAGCACTTGAAGCACAAGTTCTAGTTGACACTTTTCCAATTTGTAGCAAATTTGCGTGGCAAGTCTCTAGCAAAGTTGCAGTGGTGAGCCTACAGCAAGAGTTCTGGAAGTCTACAACAAGAAAATTCAGCCACAGTGACCCCCTGTGGTGGGATGACTGTTGTTGCACAACATAACTGAACCAAGACTTGCAGCAGACTTGCAGAATGTTTGCAAAGAACGTTGATCTGGAGTCAGGCAATGCGGACTTGCTGCAATTGTGCAACAAATTTGTGAAGCCTGGCAAGTCTAGCGATAGCTTGGCAAGTCATTTTAAAACTTGCAGGACAATTGCTATCTGGGATATGTAGGGGGATTTGTTTTATATCTGTGTATCACCTGAGGCTAGTGATTTCACTGGGTATATTTAAGGGTTTACAACCACTTTAACCACTTGCCAACCAGCAGCCGTCATTATACTTGGGCAGGTCGGCTTGTTTCCACAAATCGCCATAGGTGTATGTTGGCTCCTTTAGGAGCCATAGCAGGCATGTGCACCCGCTGCACGGCGGAGGACACAATGCAAGTCGCCGGTGGTCGTGATGTCCGCTGGCCACCCACGATCGCAAGAAAGAGAGCCAATGTAAACAGACAGATCCCCATTCTGACGGGAGGAGAGAGAGCTTCTGTTCCTAGTGATTAGGAACAGCAATCTCTCTCCTTCTCCAGTCAGCACCACCCCCCTCAGAAACACCTCCCAGGGAACACATTTAACCCCTTGATCGCCCTCTAGTGTTAACCCCTTCCCTGACAGTCACATTTACACATTATTCAGTGCATTTTTATAGCACTGATCGCTGTATAAATGTTAATGGTCCTAAAAAACTGTCAGATGTGTCCGATCTGTCCCCCACAATGTCACAGTCTGATGAAGAAATTTTTTATTTTTTGGGGGGATTTTTATTATAGCAAAAAGTAAAAAATATATATTTTTTTAAATTGTAATTTTTTTTTTGTTCATAGCGCAAAAAATAGGTGATCAAATGCCACCAAAAGAAAGCTTTATTTGTTTATTGTATTTGTTGGGGTACAGCATTGCACGACCACGTAATTAGAAGTTAAAGCGATGTAGTGCCATATCGCAAAAAATAGCCTGGTTATTAACCACTTAAGACCCAGACCATTATGCAGGTCTTAAACCCCTTTTTGCAATTCGGCACTGCATCACTTTAACTGACAATTGCGCAGTTGTGCGACGTGGCTCCCAAACAAAATTGACGTTATTTTTTTCCCACAAATAGAGCTTTCTTTTGGTGGTATTTGATCACCTCTGCAGTTTTTAATTTTTTGCGCTATAAACAAAAAATAGACTGAAAATTTTGAAAAAAAATGCAATATTTTTTACTTTTTGCTATAATAAACATCCCCGAAAAAGATATAAAAAAAAACGTTTTTTTCCTCAGTTTAAGCCGATACGTATTCTTCTACATATTTTTGGTAAATAAGTGGAAATTGTGAAAATGACAATGGCAGTGAAGGGGTTAACCACTAGGGGGTGCTAAGGGGTTAAGTGTGTCTTATTGTGTGTTTCTTACTGTAGGGGGCGTGGCTAGACATGTGACATCACTGATCGTCTGTTCCCTATGACAGGGAACAGATGATCAGTGACAAGCCAAAGAGAAGAACGGGGAAGGTTTGTTTACACTCACCTCTCCCCGTTCTTCAGCTCCTGTGACTCGATCGCGGGACCCCGGCGGCTGATCGGGTCCGCAGCTCCTGCGGGCGTGGTCACGGAGCTTAGGACTGGGTCGCGAGCGCGGCGCCGCCGGGGCGCTTGCGACCCACGCCTGGGTTCTTAAAGGGGACGTACATGTATGCCCTTGTGCCCAGCCGTGTCATTCTGTCGACGTCTATCGTCGTGCGGCGGTCCTTAAGTGGTTAAGAGGGAAAATCTTCCAGTCTGTAAGTGGTTCAATAAAATGGTGGTGGTGGAGGGGGGGGGGGTTCTGAAGAAATCATTTTTGCAATGAACGATAGTACTTCTATGGACAGCCAATGAGCTCCTAACTATGCAGGGATTCAGTGTTACAAATTGCTTTTATTTATTTTTTATCTTTTTAATTCGAGATTTTCCTAGCTTGTGACGGAAAATATTGATTATATGAAGACAGGAGGCGAGTATCTTATGCATTAATCTTTCTTTATTAATGCTCACAGCAGAAACAAAACTGATCAGTATTCACGCTTTTCTAAAAATAACATGAAACAGAAAAGCTGAAACTTGAAAACTAGAAAGAAACTACGTTTCCCAGCAGTCCTTGGGTCTGTGACCCCTCACTCTGGCCTCTGCATATAAGGGACTGCTCCTCCCCTTCCTATTCCTCTTTCTTCATGCGAACTTCCAAACGAATTGAAAATGATTCACCAGTCTCTGGGTCCCCCAACTCACTTCGGATTCGGCTGGCCGGCCTTTTCTGAATCCCAGACGTTCCGTTGTACGCGGGGTAACATTCGTCCCAACGGGGACCAACCGACAGCTTCTACGGC
Source organism: Rana kukunoris (assembly GCA_029574335.1). Classification (NCBI taxonomy): domain Eukaryota; kingdom Metazoa; phylum Chordata; class Amphibia; order Anura; family Ranidae; genus Rana; species Rana kukunoris. The sequence goes on along the minus strand of CM056050.1, from coordinate 575,351,646 downwards.
CAACGGGGCCTTTGGAAACGAAAACATGTTAGAAGGAACGTGTCTTCGACCTTCCTGAACGCAGTCGAACGTGTTCAGTATCCTGTAAGAGAGTAGAAGGAACCATAATAGGGTAGGGTAGGAGGGAAGATACTCGCCTCCTGTCTTCATATAATCAATATTTTCCGTCACAAGCTAGGAAAATCTCGAATTATACCTCAGACAGGAGGCTCATATCTTATGCAAGTTCAAAGCTAGCATTTCTTACAGAAAATGAAGACAATATACATCAGATTACCCCAAAGCGGCCATAGACACATGTGTTTCCGGTCTGAAGTAAAAGGAGCGGAAAACGGTCTCCGAGGACCAGTCCGCCGCCAGTAGAAGATCTGACAGAGATCCCCCGGCCGAGACCACCTTAGTAGCCATTGCACTTCTAGTGGAGTGTGCGCCGAAATTAGTGGTATCTATACCCGCCATGTCCATAGTCGACCTGACCCAGCGCGCTAGAGTGGCAGAAGTCACCGGGCGATGAGGTTGGACGTAGGAAACCAATAATTGGGGCGAAGATGGAGAACGAAGTTCGGCGGTACGCGTTTCATAGGCCTGCAGGCACTTGACGACACATAAGCGCGGACGATCCGAAAAGAAAGTATAGAATACCGACTGAATGCCGGTCTTGGTCCTACGCACGACCGAGAACCTAACTCCTAGGGGCGAAAATTGTCGCCTGGAAATATCCAGTGCTCTAACATCTGAAACCCTTTTGACCGAGATAAGACAGAGGAGGATCGTAAGTTTGTACGTGAGATGTTTGAGAGACAAGTCCTCATTGTCATCCCACGTGGATAGCATGTCTAGGACCCTGGATACGTCCCAGGTTGATAGGTATTTGGGACGAGGAGGTCGTTTAAACTTGATACCTCTCATTAGTTTGCAAATGAGAGGGTGTCTACCCACCGGCAAGGCATCCACAGGGTGATGGTAAGCCGAAATAGCTGATCGATACACGTTAATGGAGCTGTACGCTCTACCGTATCAAAAGCCTCCGCCAGGAAGTTCACTATAAGTGCTACAGGGGTATGTATCGGATCAGCCTGTCGTTGACTACACCAACGCACCCAGATTCCCCAGGCTGACCTATACGCCGATCGAGTCCCGGGGGCCCAGGGCGAGAAGCTCTCTAGCTGACTGTGAAAGGCCTCCGTCAGCGTCTGGCATCCTGAGACCAGGCAGGCTAGGAGGGTCAGAGAGCCGTCTGAAATTAGCGGGTGTATGTCTTTGGACGGGTGTGAAAGGAGGACTGGAAACGAGGGCAAGACCCTGGGAAGGTCGATTACCATTTCCAACAGAAGAGGAAACCACGGTTGTGTTGGCCACCAGGGCACAATCAACACCACCTTGGCTCCCTGGGTAGCGATCTGCAATAAGGTCCGGCATATCAGCTGGAATGGTGGTGGAAACGCGTAATGCGTCCCCCCCCGTCCAGGATTGGCGGAAAGCATCCACCGCTGTTGCCGTTGGGTCCGGCCTCCAACTGAAGAATTGGGGCAACTGATGGTTGAGTCTGGAGGCGAACAAGTCTATGGACAGTGGTCCCCAGAGATGGATGATACTGATGAAGGTCGAGCGGTCTAGCCGCCACTCGCTGGAATCGGTAATGTATCTGGAGTTCCAGTCCGCCACGATATTGGAGGATCCCGGAATGTACTCCGCCATGGGGACGATATTTCTGGCCAGGCAGAAGTGCCATAATGCCTTGGCGATATCCGCCAAATTTTGGACCTGGTGCCCCCCAAACGGTTGACGTATTGTACCGCTGAAATGTTGTCCATGCGTAGCAATACGCAACAGTTTGATCTCTTCGAGAGAAAACTCTGAACCGCGAAGAGGGCAGCTAGTAGCTCTAGGGCATTGATGTGTAGGAAGGATTCCCTGACTGACCAGATCCCTCCTGTTGAAATCTCTCCGAATCGAGCGCCCCCACTTGCGTCGGATTCTAAGACGACGTCCGGATAGGAATTGAAGATTGTCTTGCCGTTCCAATCGACGGCATGACCGAGCCACCACTTCAGTTCCGTCTGGCCTCTGCGGAGAGTGGAATCTCGTCTGCATAACGGAGACCTTGTCTCAGGTGAAGGATTTGAGGCGTTGAAGGGCTCTGTAATGGAGAGGGGCCGGGAAGACGGCCTGTATGGATGCGGCCAGGAGGCCCACTATTCTGGCTAATACCCGTAAAGATAGGGATTGCTTGCGCAGTACTGCTCTGATCTCTTTGCGGATCAGAGCAAGTTTTGCCTTGGGTAAACGCAAGACCGCCTGGTTGGTATCTACCAGGAAACCGAGAAACTCCATGCTCTGGGATGGTGCTAGAATGACTTCTCCATGTTGATGAGGAAGCCTAGGTCCTGCAGGAGACGTACGGTCCAGCCTACGTGGGTCTGAGATTTTGAGTTCGCAATGATAAGGATATCGTCTAGGTAAATAATCAGACGAACGCCCTGCTCCGCAACGCGGCTACCACGTGCTTGAGTAATTTGGTGAAGCACCATGGGGCCGATGACAGCCTGAACGGTAGGCATGTAAACTGCCACGTGCGATCCCACCATTTGAATCGGAGTAGGTGTTGTGACTCCGGATGTACGGGGACTGTGAGATATGCATCTTTTAAGTCCACCTTTGCCAGCCAATTCCCCGGGTGGAGGAGGTCTCGGAGGCAATGGATACCCTCCATCTTGAAGTGACGGTATGTGACGTTTTGATTCAGGGCCCGAGATTTATCACGGGGCGGTAACCTCCCCCCTTCTTTTTGACTATAAAAAGACTGCTTATGAACCCCAGGAGAGAGGGTCTACCTCGAGCACTGCTTGTTTGGAAATCAGTTCTCCCAACTCGTTGTCTATGAGTGCAATGTTCTGAGCAGTGAAACGAATGGGGGGGAGGAATAATGCCCAGTTGAGGGCAGGACAACAGTTCTATCTGGAACCCTGTGACTGTGTTTATCACCCATGCGTCTGCCGTAATCGCAGACCAGGGTGGATAAAAAAAAAAAAAAAAAAAACCGTAGTCTTCCCCCTACAGAGGTGGAAAAACTTGGAGTCAGAAGAGGACTTACCGAGTATGGACATCTGGGGTCACCTCTGCTCCCACGTCCTCTCCTGGTCTGCCATACGGTCTGCGTGGATCACCACTTCACACATCCAGCGCCACCGTAATAGATCGGCAGGGAGCTGAGCGTAATCTGCGTGGTATGAGGAGAGCAATCAAGCTGTAGCTAAGTTGCTGGCGGGAGCCCGAGCTCGGCCGGCAGAGCGGCCCCTACCTCTGCGGCCCTAGCAAAAACCTTTTGGTTGCCTGCCCTTTTGAGGGACGATTGAGCTTAGTCGAGACTATTGAATAGTCCAACGAATTTGTTAATGTCCCTAACAAGGGAGTCCCCAAATAGTAGGCCTTCAGCAGAAGGTCCCGGTTCGGTCTCCGCCAGGTGGGCCAGTTGTGGATCCAGGCGCATGAGGATGGAGCGTCTGCTGCTCCGTGGAGCATGCCGTGTTGGCGTTACCTAAAAGGCATATGGCCCTCTGGGCCCACCCCCGAGTTGTTGCACATCAACCTCTTGTGCTGAGGCAGCTGTTTGCTCAGACAAGTTAAGGATTTTTGTCAGTGGGCCCAACATGTCGAGGACCGGTCCTGGATGCTCCTGAATGAGCGATCTATCCCCTTCTTGGGGAATTTCCCTGATTTGGCCAGGTACTTAGATAAGACGGGATCAACGTCTGGTGTACATGCCACCTTACTGGGTAGGGAAGGGCGTGGGCATTCCGCCCGCAATTTATTTCGGTTAGCTCTATCCAGCGATCTGCGGGTCCAGAGTTCCACGTATTGGGACACGTGGGGCAGGGGAGCCCAATCTCCCGACCGCGGGGTGAGATATGGCATCTGGATGGAAGAGAGGTTTCTCCAGAGCGTCTGTGATTGTATTGCCCTGAATATCAGGTTTGGCGTCGTGTGGGATCGCCATTGACCCAGCACCCATATCATCATTGTCATCGTACTCGGACCCCCGAGAATCCGGCTTCTGAGGACTCGTCAGACGAAATATCGTCTGAGTCGAGTAAGTAGGAGTCCGGTTTGTTCCGCCTGGCGGATGTACGCCTCATGCATGACTCCCTGAGGCTCAGGGGTTGAAAGGGGTCCGGTGGGTGCGTGGGGTGGCAATCCGGTGAGGGAGAGCCTGTGCACATTGTTTGCTTCCCTGCCGGGGGGAGTCCTCGATATGAGCCAAATGCTTCCTCTTTTGGGAGGATTTTCCTCTTTTTACTAGAGGTTCTTCAATTACGGTGGGGGCAACCCTGGGGTTTGTTGTGAACCCGAGGGTAACGCCACGGCTGCCATGGCAGCTTGCACAGACCTGCTACCAGGTCCTGAATCTGTGCAGCGTTAAGCATGCATGATGGCTCCAGAGGCACTTCAGGTCCCTTCAAGGGACAGAGCGGTCCTCAGACATTGCCTTCTGGCAGTGCAGTTATAGAATGCTAAGTAACTGGGTGATGATAAATCACCACCTCAGATCCTGACCTATGGGAAGGAGGGGGCCTGCCAGGGAGAGGGGTACTACACCTGTTAGATGTTATATAAACGAACAATGTTCAGTAATAAGCACTAGGTTATAATAATAAGTTATAATAAGGTTACACAGGTTTTGTTACAAGTAAAAGTAAAAGTAAAAGCAAAATTTAAAACACCTCACAGATAACTAGCAGCAGTGCAATACTTATCTCTCCTGTGAGCAGAAAGAAAGAGGAATAGGAAGGGAGGAGCAGTCCTTATATGCAGAGGCCAGAGTGAGGGGTCACAGACCCAAGGACTGCTGGGAAACGTAGTTTCTTTCTAGTTTTCAAGTTTCAGCTTTTCTGTTTCATGTTATTTTTAGAAAAGCGTGAATACTGATCAGTTTTGTTTCTGCTGTGAGCATTAATAAAGAAAGATTAATGCATAAGATATGAGCCTCCTGTCTGAGGTATAATTCAGATTAGAGTGTTATTTATGCTGCAGTTCCAATATATGATGCTCCTACCAGTAATATTTGGTACGACTTTTTCTAGAATTAGTTCTAGCTTTTTACTGATAATGTATAAAATAGTGAGCCTGGGAGGCCTTGCTGGAAAAGTTTGAGAACTGCTGACCTCAGACTCATATATTCCGATGCGAAGTGTGTAAACAGAATGTAATGTTTATCCACAAGTGTTATTCCAATAAAACCCGTTGTAATCCATCACTGTATTTCTTTATCACAAGGGGAATCTTCTTATCTTCCATATAGGTGCTGTTTGTTGGGTGTATTGATTAATTCTATCTCACTTGATGGTCTACAACCATGTAGTAAAAGGCCCTATTAATTTTACTGGTGTAGGATATATATTCATCGATCAAGGCCAACAAGGGAGCTCATTTACAATATGTTGTGTTCACCTCGTTACACCGGGTTTCCCATAAAATATAGAATGCTCAGGCGTTTCTGAGCTATAAATACCGAGACCTTTATATCAGTCTAACTTTAATAAAGCAACATAAATAAGTAACAGAGTTAAAGAAGTGTGACACATAATTTTAGAAAGAGTTAAGCCCTGTACACACGATCGGTTTGTCTGATGAAAAAAGACCGATGGACTGTTTTCATCGGTCAAACCAATCGTGTGGGCCCCATCGGTTTGTTTTCCATTGGTGAAAAAAAAATAGAACATGTTTTAAATTTTTCCCTATGGATAAAAAAACGTTCGTCTGTGTGGAAGTCCATCGGTCAAAAATCCACGCGTGATCAGAATCAAGTCGACGCATGAACTTCATTTTTCTCAGCACGTCGTGGTGTTTTACATCGGATTTTTGACCGATGGTGTGTAGGCAAGACTGATGAAAGTCAGCTTCATCGGATATCTGACGAAAAAATCCATGTGATTAGATTCCATCAGATATCCGATCGTGTGTACAGGGCTTTAGCTTCTTCCTGCAATGTGATTAGTGGGGCTTAGCAGGCGTTGTCATTAAATAGGTTGTAAAGGTAAAAAATAAATAAATAGCTTCCTTTACCTTAGTGCAGTCCTCCTTCACTTACCTCATCCTTCCATTTTGCTTTAAAATGTCCTTATTACTTCTGAGAAATCATCACTTCCTGTTATTCTGTCTGTAACTCCACACAGTAATTGCAAGGCTTTCTCCCTGGTGTGGAGAAAGCCTCTTGAAGGGGCGAGCAGGAGTGTCAGGACGCCCACTAACACACAGCTCCTTTCTCTATCTGCAAAGTAGAGAGCGTCCTGACTCTCCTGATTGCCCCTTCCCCCTCAAGAGGATTTCTCCACACCAGGGAGAAAGGCTCGCATTACCGTGTGTAGTTACAGACACAAGAACAGGAAGTGAGGATTTCTCAGAAGAAATAAGGACATTTAAAAGAAAAATGGAAGGATGAGGTAAGTGAAGGACTGCACTAAGGTAAAGGGAGCCATTTAGGGGGGAAAAAAATTACCTTTACAATCCCTTTAACTTAATTTTGCTTTCAAAGCTGCATTTTTTATTTCTTTCAACAAAATTGAATCAAAACAGTCAATAATTTTGGCATGCCACACGACAAGGTAAAATTAGTTATACATTAAAATTGGAGCACATGGCTGTAACAACTCTGTGCTGTTTGTTACTGGCATGGCTTTCACCTTTGTTCACTTTTTTTCAAAATTCCAGCTCCTCTATGTACCAATATAGCATTAAGCTTTTCCCGCCAACGCTATAGCTAAATGATGGCTACAGCACGAGCCTTAATTGCCGGGAGGAAGTCTATTGACATGCGTGCCCCCAGTCAGTGAGACTCGGCTGATCACACATCGGTGTAAGGGGGCGATCCCAGCCCCTTACCTTTTGATCAGATGTCAGCCAATGACAGCTGATCATGTGATGTAAACACTAGACCGGTAATCAATTTTTTTCCCCTCACGCTAACAGCATGAGGAGAAAAAAAAGCCAATCACCGGATTCTGATAGAGGGACATCGGCCCGAACAGGGAGAGGCACTCCTGCTATGCAGTGCCCTCCAGTGCCACCTGCCAGTGCCCAACAGTGCCAACTACAGGTGCATATCAGTGATGTCTACCAATTCCCACCAGTGCCACCTACCACTGCCCACCAGTGCCACTTATCAATGCCCACCAGTGCCTCATCATCAGTGTCACCTATCAATGCTGCTGATCAGTGTCACCTACCAGTCCTTATACTTACCTGAGCCAGATCTCGCTGTGTTTGAGAGCAGCGGCTCTCTCCCTCCTCATTGGGTAGATTGATAACAGCGTAAGCCATTGGCTGTGATGAGGAAGCAGGGGGGTGGGGCAGAGTCATGCTATCTGTGTCAATAGACGCAGACAGGGCGGCTCAAGAGTGAGCCGACATGAGTGCCCCCATACTGTATAGAGCAGTTTTTTATGGGGGCACTAAGTGGGGGGTAGGAGGCAGGGGCGTCAACAGGAGACCCTAGACGAGGGGAATCAGGGCTGCTCTGTGCAAAATTATTGCACAGAGCAAGTAAGTATGGCATGTTTGTTATTATATATATATATATATATATATATATATATATATATATATATATATATATATATATATATATATATATATATATATAAAAAGATAAAGCTTTATAATCACTTTAACTCTGCATGTTTAGCACATTGCATTAACATTTCAAGGCAACGGATATATGGCAATATTCTGAGCAGACAGTGGATTCAATCGCAATGAATGAGTCTTCCTCAATTTGGAAATATTTCTATGTCTTCCTATACAATCCCTCTACTGCATGGGTCTTCAAACTACGGCCCTCCAGGTGTTCAGGAACTACAATTCCCATCATGCCTAGTCATGTCTGTGAATGTCAGAGTTTTACAATGCCTCGTGGGAAGTGTAGTTCCGCAACAGCTGGAGGGCCGTAGTTTGAGGATCCCTGCTCTACTGCCTACCTGATGTATGACCAAATTAGAGATGATAAACAGCGGTGTTTATACAGCTGAGTCTGTAACCTCAATTGCCCTTTGTTCAGGAATCTGACATCTGACCTAATGAATGATCTGATGTTTATTTCAGATCTTTTCTCAAGAAAGGTTGCAGTGATTATTTACCAGGTGCGATGCTAAATTGGTACCAATTAATGCAAGACATGAATCAATTTTAATTGCTTGTAGAGATGAAAACTGGAGAACTGAGGCTAAGAACTGCAGAAATAGGAGGGTTGATTATTTACAAAATGTTCTGACTGTACGCAAAAAATGGATTCAATCGATTTGTTTTCGATCAAAATATGCATTTTGTTTTATAGCTGGGCCTAAAAAATGATGTGGTGGGCTTTATTTATTATAAAAAAGGGGGTGGAAGAGTTGTGCTGTTCCCTGTACCACAGTGTAAAAACTTCCTTATGTAGCGCCTGGCAGGTGCTTCTGTAAATTTAGAGAGGGTTAGAGGGTTAGTTGCCTCTGACCAGGTTTTTTTGGCTAAATTTGAGGCCTCTGTTCCAGCTTTGGCTGTACTGTGTGTACACTGTCGTCTGGGGAACCTCTCACCCCCGGGCTGCTAGGTGGCAACAGCGAAGTCAAAGTAGTGTGGGTGCTTATCCTCAGCAGCCAAGCAGGAGGGTTGGTCACCTCGCTGTGCATGCTGGGGAGGGGTATTTAGAAGGGAGATACCATTGGTTCGACGTCGTCTTTGCCGCCATTCCACCTGGGCAGTCGTTCCACCACCCCCGTGTGTGGCCCTCCTGGCTGGGGTGTGTAGAGTTCCTGGCTCAGGGGCCACGTTGGTCCCGAGCATTGAGCTACCTACTAGACTCAGTGTATAAACGGAGCCTGCAATTCTCAAATGGTCCTAGGCTGTCCGTCCCATAGAAGGACCTGTCTGGGGGATACCGAGCACGAGGCTGGTGTCCCAGGAGAGGCCTACTTGCTCATGGAAGGACACTTCATATCTGAGAGGCTGGACGATGATCGCCTATCAGTTCCTGACATAACCAAAGCTGTTTGAAGGAGATCCGGGTGCTGAATCCAGTTAAGAAGGATTTTGGACCAAAGCTATCGAAGGGTTTAGGAGGGTCTGTGGCAGAGACTTCATCCTAAAGTGTTTAAGTGACACTCTGGCTGCTAGGCTGGTGAGAGAGGCCTATCCAGATGCACTATATGCACTCTGGCTAGAGTGGCGACTAATTTGTTGTTGGAAGCTGTTTCCGGAACCAGTTACACCTGAATCCGTCACATTCCATTCCTTCTATCCCTTCACCTTTCTTCTTTTTACCATTTTACCCCGTTGGGTAATAAAAGCACAGAAAAGAACATTGGGGGTTATTTATTAACCTCCCTGGCGGTTTTCCCGTGTCTGACACGGGGTAAAAATTTCCTGCTACCATCGTTGATCCCGTGTCAGACACGGGGTGAGCTGCAGAGCGCACAGCGAGTGCCTTACCTTCTCCCGCGATCCGACGCTGTGCTCGCTGGATCTGTCACTTCCTTGTTCCGCTCTCTGCGACGTAGCGACGCACGGGTGCGGAACTGGGCGGGAATTTCAAAAAAGTTAAACATAAAAGAGGTGATACAGTGCAATCCCCTCAGATTACAATGTATCACCTTTAGTAGTTACAACACTACTCACTGACAGTGCCCTTGCCTTCCCCATAGTGCCCATCTAATAAAAAAAAATTACATCAAAAAAGTGCCACTTTTCACAAAAAGCGCTTTTGGAGCAGCTGAGTGACAGCGACAATAGTGCAGAGATGCTGACCGAACAGAGTGAAAGTGAGTCGTGGGATTTGTCATCTGACCCTGAGACCGACACTGATCTGTCAAGTGATGAAGGCGAAGAACCTGCACTTGGCCTCAGTAATGTGCGCACTTGGTGCCCTATTGCCGATACGGACCAGGTTGCGCCCCCAAGATTTCCGTTTACCGGATCACCAGGGCTGAAGGTAGATGTGGAGCAGGACAACCCTCTGGCCTACCTAAAATTATTTGTTACAGAGGATGTCATAGAAAAAATTGTAACGGAGACAAACCGCTACCAGGAGCAGCAATCCGCTACGCCGCATGCCAAATTTTCCCGCAGCAGAAAATGGGAACCGGTGACCAGAGAGGACATCTGGCAGTTTTTGGGGCTAATTATTCTGCAGGGCGTTGTGGGGAAACCGCTCCAGAAGTGGTACTGGACCACCAACAAATTATTGGCCACTCCATTTTTTGGCACTGTGATGTCAGAATGCCGTTTCTCTCTCATCATGAAGAACTTCCACTTCACCAACAATGAAGAGTTCGATGAGGCCACGCATCCTGCGCCCAAACTCAAAAAAATATGGGAGGTATGGCAAATTATTGTTGGTAATTTCCAGCGGACCTATGTGCCAGATAGGGATGTCTGTGTGGATGAGAGCTTGATGGCCTACAAGGGTCGCCTGAGTTGGATTCAGTACATCGCTTCAAAAAGAGCGCGGTTTGGCATCAAGTCATTTATGCTCTGCGAGGCATCCACTGGGTATATATGGAACTCCGTCATTTATACTGGTAAAGGCACAAAGTTCAACCCCAGGTACAGCGGCTATGGGATGGCCACATCATCTGTGCTTACACTACTGGAGCCATTGCTGAACCAGGGGTACTGTGTGATCACCGATAATTTCTATACATCTCCGGAACTATATGAAGTCCTGATACAGAATAAGACTGATGCCTATGGTACCGTTAGGCCTAACCGCCGTGACATGCCATCTGCATTTGGGAAGAGAAAATTAAAAATCGGAGAAATTGTTGCCTGGCAAAAGGGTAAGATCATGGCAATGCGATGGCGAGACAAAAAGGACGTGTGCCTCATGAGCACTGTCCACAATACCTCCACTGCCATGTTCCACACAAAAGGTGGAAAAGACGTGCTGAAGCCCCAAGTTGTGGTCGACTATAACAGCTCAATGGGAGGAGTCGATAGAGCCGATCAGGCTATGACATACTACCCCGCTATGCGGAAACAACAGAAAAAATATTACAAAAAAATATTCCGGCATCTTCTGGAACAATGCCTTTGGAACGCCTACATCCTGCACAGGGCATATAGTGGCAAGCCTCTTGTCCACTCTGACTTCATCTGGAAGGTGGCTGAGCTGATTTTCATCAACCACCAGGTGCCATCTGTATCTGCAAACAGACCAGGACGTCGGGCTGTTGATGTGGTGAATCCAGAGCGTCTGACGGGTCGCCATTTTTTGGATTATATCCCACCAACTCCAAAAAAGGCAGCACCTGCCAGAACGTGCGTAGTGTGCTGCTCAAAAAGAGATAGCAAGGGGAAAAAAGTCCGAAAAGAGACAAGATACTATTGTCCTGACTGCGATGTCGGACTTTGTGCAGTCCCCTGCTTCAAAGTGTATCACACTCAAGATGTATATTGAATTTTCTTTATTTGACTAAATTCATTATTCTTTATTACAGTATTAAATAAAATAATATTAGTTATTAGATTATAATTCATGATTTTGTGTTTCATCTTTTATCACATCTGGGATGTCTACTAGAGTCTTGTTTGGTCAGGTTTAAGTAAGTACTTACTAAGAATTGCAGAATTGCAGGCCTATAATACATAACACCACATTTCCTTGCAAAACAATTGCAATGCTTTTGGTACAAAATTCCAGACAGAATCATAACGCCAGGGAGGTTAAAGGCAAATCAACTTTGCACTACAAATGCAAACTACAAGTGCAAAGTGCACTTGAAATTGCACTGAAAGTGCACTTGGAAGTGCAGAGGCTGTAGATCCAAAGGGGGACATGCAAGGAAAATAAAAAACAGCATTTTAGCCTGCACATGATTGGATAATAAAATCAGAAGAACTTCCCCTCATTTCAGATCTACCCCTCAGATTTACAGCAACTGCACTTCCATGTGCACTTTCAGTGCAATTTCAAGTGCACTTTGCACTTGTGGTTTGCACTTGTAGTGCAAAGTGGATTTGCATTTAGTAAATTACACTCATTGTGAACATTGACTTTATTGCAGCTCTCATCCAGTACCCTAGATGGCAGGGGATACAGAGGTAACGTGCCACCCAAATCAAACCAGCAGCTCCTTCGGGGGTAAGTGCTACACTTACATTAGTGGTGCCTTCTGAAAATTGGGGGTGTGTGACAGATGGTGAGGAGGTGTTATGTCACCTTCTCATTGTGTGTTTTGACCCCTAAAACTGCTCCCCACAACACAGTTGCAGCATGGCCCCTTTCAGTTGAAAAAGGTTGAAAAAGGGTTATCTAAAAGGTCTGGTGTCAGCGCTTAAATGGTCTGGCAAAAGCAGCATGCAATAAGTGTCAATATACAAACACCAAAATGACATAAAAAGGGAAAAAAGCAGCGCTATATAAATAATAATAGTAATAATACTCTTTAACAAGTATAAAAAATTGTATAAACAAAAACTATTTTAGTATTGAATCAAATAAGTGCAATCACAATTTGTGAATTAAAGTCCGAGGGGGTTATTTAGGAAAAGGCAAATCCACTTTGCACTACAAGTGCACTTGAAAGTGCAGTCTCTGTAAATCTGAGGGTAAGATCTGGAATGAGGTGAAGCTCTGCTGATTTTATCATCCAATCATGTGTAAGCTAAAATAGTGTTTTTTATTTTCTTTGCATGTCCCCCTCAGATCTGCAACGACTGCACTTGAAAGTGCACTTGTAGTGCAAATTGGATTTGCCTTTCATTATTAACCCCTCTTATGTACAAATGGAACAGTTCCAGTGTGATTTATCTGCAATTTCAACAAATCACAATCTGTGTGTTGCCTCCACCAAATATACGAAGTACAAACTCACCAGAACCAGTTGTTGTCTGTTATAAGACAGCAGATGCGCATTCAGTGGTCAATAGTCTTCCTTGTGAAGGTACATCTGGTAATCTATGGGTTTGGCGAATCTTCCAACCTCACAGGTAAAGCCATCAGGGAAACTGCTTAAGGCCCATACACACGATACGAAAATTAGATGGAAAAATGTGTACAACGCGTTGTATCGTTAGTACGGTGCTTTTGATAGCCGATTTTGCTTTTTCATCCGACAAAAGCTGAATGTGCAGACTATAAAAATATTTCGGATGTGAACTTAACATCCAATTTTAATTTCCTTAGTAGGGTTTTCAGAAACAAAAGAATACATACAAAACTATTCAACACATTATATCACTTCTGATGTTGTATTCTGTCATACAAAATTTTTTGTATTGCTAGTAACCACTTCACTTTCCACGTGAGTCTAGCATGCCACAAAAAAAGGATGTTCGGTCATCTGAAAATCTGATCGTGTGTACGAGTCTTTATTCTCATCAAGCCTGACAGAAGGCTCACCAACGCTAAAAAAAATGCTCATAGCGTAGTATTTATTAAAAATTATATACATAAAAGCAAATAAAAAACGCCACCAAACCACAACAATAGGGAATGGTGTTTGGAATTTACAATAATAGATAGTGAGCGCACTAATCAATATAGCAGCTGGCACGCAAGGGGACTAATAAAAATGGAAATAATAAATGTGCAGTGCTTAACACCATGACAAAATAAATATCTGCAACGATGAATTCAATACAGAAATTCAAATGATGGTGATTGTAAAAAAAAAAAGACCATAAATGTGAAAAGTCCATCCAGTGTATAGTCTATAGGTGTACTATGAGCCCACCAAAGGTCAAGAAGTAACAAGCAGAGAATGATATCCACCAGAGAACACCAAAGAACGTGATGAATGTCTGCTTGTGTCAACCTTCATCCAAGCTATGCACTCACCAGAGATGAGACATATACAGGCCTTAATGAATGATCATTAGTCAGTCACCTTTAGTTTATCACAAAAAAGCAGCGAACTAGATATAAAAAGGCTCAACAGCCAGGAGCCCAAAGCTTACATAGTGTAATATTTATTTTAGAAAGATTAAAATACACATATGTACTGCAGCACAACAAAAACAAGCCCTGGTCCAGATGGATTTACAGGGCTTTACTACAAAACCCTGCAAAATTAACTGTCCCCAATTTTATTACAAACATTTATATATACCTGTAATGTAATCTCAGATTCATGTCCATTCACTAGACAACCTCAGGAGGCTCATATAATAATACCCAAAGAAGGAAAATATCCCTCTCTCTGTTCCAGCTACGGTCCAATCTCACTTATAAATAGAGATATATGATGGGCATTTAAAATCCCTTATCCCATGTCTTTTACACTTGGACCAGGCAGGATTTGTTTCCCACGGAGAGGCAAAAGATAACACCGCTAAAGCCCTAACTCTAGTGGACTATGCCTGGAAAACAGAATATCCCTATGCCTTGTATCAGTAGACACGGAAAAAGTGTTCAACCGCTTAGGTTGGCTCATTATGTTGGAGACGTTGACTCAAATTAGGATACCATCAACTCTAGTAAAAATACTGGCTTTATATCAGTCTCTGACAGCAAGAGTTATGCCACGTACACAGGACCGGATTTTCCATTGGAAAAACCTTGGATGGTTTTTCAGTCGGAATTCTGCTAAAGATTGGCTTGCAGACACACGGTCACAGAAAAGTTGTCCGTCAAGAAAACAGTGACGTACAACACTACGGTGAGCTGAGAAAATGAAGTTCAATGCTTCCGAGCATGCGCCAAATTGATTCCAAGCATGTGTCGGAATTTAGCGCGTCGGAATTGCTACATCGTTTTTTGTCTTCTGAAAAACGACAAAAAAAAATCGAACATGCTTCAATTTTTTTATGTCGTTTTTGAAAATGTTGTTTTTTGTGTTGTAAAAAATGATCGTGTGTGGGCTAAAACAACGTAAAACTACCATTCATAATGGAGTAAGCACATTCATCACGCTGTAACAGACAAAAAAGCGCAAATCGTCTTTTACTAACAAGGAATCAGCTAAAGCAGCCCAAAGGTGAATAGAACTTCCCCTTTAGAGTGCCGCCGTACGTGTTGTACGTCACTGCGCTTTGTTCATCATTTTTCAAAAACGATGGTGTGTGGGCAACGTCGTTTTTAACGATGAAGTTGGAAAAACATCGTTTTTTGGACATGCTGAAAAATGATCGTGTGTACGCGGCATCATAGATAGTACATGTCATTTAAAGCACAAACAATGGGTGCAGATAGAAGCTCTTCTATCCCCTCCCACCGCTATCCCTGCCTTGGATACCCATTAGAACACATTCAATAAAGACTGATCTACCCCTGTTATTATCACTACTTTTAACCTCTTAAGGACCGCCTACTGTACATTTACGTCAGCAGAATGGCACGGCTGGGCACATCAACGTATATATACGTTGGTTCTAGTACCCAGCCGTGGGTCACGGTCTCGCGCCCGCGTCGCGCTCCCGTGACCCGGTCCAAAGCTCTGGGACCGGGCCTGCGGGACTCGCGGACCCAATCGCCGCTGGAGTGCGGCGATCGGTCCCCGGAGCTGAAGAACGGGGAGAGCCGTGTGTAAACACGGCTTCCCCGTGCTTCACTGTGGCCGCAGCATCGATCACGTTATCCCTGTTATAGGGGGACGTGATCGATGACGTCACACCTACAGCCACAACCCCCTACAGTTGTTAACAGACGCAGAGAACACACAAATCCTACAGCGCCCCCTTGTGGTTAACTCCCAAACTGCAACTGTCATTTTCACAGTAAACAATGCAATTTAAATGCATTTTTTGCTGTGAAAATGACAATTGTCCCAAAAATGTGTCAAAATTGTCCGAAGTGTCCGCCATAATGTCGCAGTCACGAAAAAAAAACGCTAATCGCCGCTATTAGTAGTAAAAATTTTTTTTTTATAAAAATGCAATAAAACTATCCCTTATTTTGTAAACGCTATAAATTTTGCGAAAACCAACCGATAAACGCTTTTTGCGATTTTTTTTTTACCAAAAATAGGTAGAAGAATACGTATCGGCCTAAACTGAGGAAAAAAAAAATATATATATATTTTGGGGGGATATTTATTATAGCAAAAAGTAAAAAATATTGCATTTTTTTCAAAATTTTCGCTCTATTTTTGTTTATAGCGCATAAAATAAAAACCGCAGAGGTGATCAAATACCACCAAAAGAAAGCTCTATTTGTGGGGAAAAAAGGACGCCAATTTTTTTTGGGAGCCATGTCGCACGACCGCGCAATTGTCAGTTAAAGCGACGCAATGCCGAATCGCAAAAAGGGGCAAGGTCCTTTACCTGCATTTTGATCCGGGTCTTAAGTGGTTAAAAAGTTGTGAATACTTAATAAAGACTACAGTCATTTCAACATATAGAAGACCAATGACACCAATTTGGGGTAATCCGGATTTCCCACCAGGACTACTCAGACAGGGACTACTTAAGTGGATCCCCCTTTCTATCTCCCCAATATCTAATGCTCTCTCAGGGAATAACTTAAAACCCTTAAGGTAATTGATCGCAGGAACCGATCAGGTGCAGGAAAACTGGCTGGTGTACTTCCAGCTTAGGAAGAGATTATAATTTTTATACAAACCTTTTAGAGAAGGGTCCCACACATGGACCCTTTACAGATTTTGAAAAACTATGCTTAGGGACACATGCCCCAATCCGTCTGATTTCAATCATCTATGCTATGTTAACAAAAGAACATCACTCTAGGCAGACATCTCCCAATGCATCCCACCTGCAGGTGCTGGCTCTGCATGTAGGAATAAATTGAAAAAAAGACTGGACGGTCGCACTCTGTTGACACCTTTATTGAAGATGGCATCACGACAACACGACAACACCATAGGCACAGGATCAATGAAAAGCTGACATGTTCCACACCACTATGGGGTGCTTAGTCATAGTCAGCTATGACTAAGCACCCCATAGTGGTATGAAACATGTCAGCTTTTCATTGATCTTGTGCCTATGGTGTTTTTGTACCAGAAGAATTTTTAAAGAGTCTTCAATAAAGGTGGCAACAGAGTGCGGCCGTCCAGTCTTTCCTTTGCTTCATCTATGCTATGTTGTTGTATTCTATAACCCCTAGAGTGTCATATTATATAGCTGAGTGTGAAAAATAATTGGAGAGTTTAATATCACAAGAAGACGTTACCAAAGCATTTATGTGGACTCATAAAATGTCTACAGCCAGTAGATGACATGCACCCGGTCTGGCCAATCTCCGGCTGTTTAATGCGGGCGTCAGTCGCTCCCTCCCCCTGGCCAAGTACACCCCATGTATGTTGGTAGCACAAGTGCCACACTAGAGGCCGCCGCACCAGGGGCAAAATTTATAAGGGAGCCAGAAGGCGGCCGCGGGAGCCGATTAAATAAAAGGACGGATCAGGGGTCTTTTTTTTTCGTGGGGGGGCGGTTTTGGTGCCCGTGCCGCCCCCTGCAAAGTATCTGCAGGATACATGGCAGCGGCTGGGGCGGATGAGACATTTGCACAGGTAGGGGAAAAACAGGCAGCACACTTGTGCACCCAGTAACCAACCTGAATAAAAATAAAAAAACTTTTTTCTGCTGTCAGGTTTATATTGTAATTTACAATATGTACAGAGGGAAACAGAGGTGGGGGGGTACAGATATGTGGGGGGGGGGGGTACAGAAAGAACAGATATTGGGGGAGGGGTCCAGAGGGAGAACACAGATGTGTGTGTGTGTGGGGGGGGGGGGTTTGGGGGAATCAGAAGGGAACAGAGGTGGGGGGGGGGGGGGGGGTACAGACATAAACAGAGGTGTGGGGGGGGGGGTACAGAGATAAACAGAGGTAGAGGGAGGGGACAGACATAAACAGAGGTGCAGGGAGAGTACAGAGGTATGAGGAGGGTACAGAGGTGCGGGGAGGGTACAGAGGTGCGGAGAGGGTACAGAGGTATCAGAAGGGTACAGAGGTGCGGGGAGGGTACAGAGGTGCGGGGAGGGTACAGAGGTGCGGGGAGGGTACAGAGGTATGAGGAGGGTACAGAGGTGCGGGGAGGGTACAGAGGTGCGGGGATGGTACAGAGGTGCGGTTAGGGTACAGAGGTGCGGTTAGGGTACAGAGGTGCGGGGAGGGTACAGAGGTGCGGTTAGGGTACAGAGGTGCGAGGAGGGTACAGAGGTATGAGGAAGGTACAGAGGTGCAGGGAGGGTACAGAGGTATGAGGAGGGTACAGAGGTGCGGGGAGGATACAGAGGTATGAGGAGGGTACAAAGGTGCGGGGAGGGTACAGAGGTATGAGGAGGGTACAGAGGTGCGGGGAGGGTACAGAGGTATGAGGAGGGTACAGAGGTATGAGGAGGGTACAGAGGTGCGGGGAGGGTACAGAGGTATGAGGAGGGTACAGAGGTGCAGGGAGGGTACAGAGGTGCGGGGAGGGTACAAAGGTGCGGGGAGGGTACAGAGGTATGAGGAGGGTACAGAGGTGCGGGGAGGGTACAGAGGTATGAGGAGGGTACAGAGGTGCAGGGAGGGTACAGAGGTATGAGGAGGGTACAGAGGTGCGGGGAGGGTACAGAGGTATGAGGAGGGTACAAAGGTGCGGGGAGGGTTCTGTTATTTATTGTTCTAATAAATCTTCACTGTGAAGCAAAATTTAGGTTACTGTATTTGCACTTAATTGGAAACAGCTCGATTTCAACAGGTATCAAACTAGCTATAATGCAAAACATGACTTTTTACTTTATCAGCTACTGTCAGACTTTAATTTAAGAGGAAAATATTTTTGTCTTTACAACCCCTTTAATAGTTTGCAGGGACCGTCTTAATCCTCATATATTAAGGAGTCTTAAAACACTCACCCAAAAATTATACACCGAAACGAGAAGAAAAAAAAAAAAAAGAGAAAAAGAAAAAAAAATTGAGGGATATAAAGCCCTGGAGTTTCATGCCTTAGACCAGCCCACTTTAGTTCACGACTATAAAATTAACTAAATAATGTAATTACAACCTCAAAATATAAGTTTGCAATGGCGCACTGTTCTCTACAGCCTGTAATTCATAGTATTTTTCAAAATATATTTTATTCACCTCCATCACTCCTGATTCGTTATTCTCACTGACTTTGTGGTTTGCGGTGCACATTCATTCTTGCTACATCACGGCCTAATGGGAACTACAGTTCCCATAAGGCTTAGCCTCCATGCCTGTGAGGGATAAGAGAGCATCTTCACGCAGGGCTGTAGTCATAGGGAGGGGGTGAGCACTTTCTGCTTTCCACCATGCAAAACGGCTCAGATGCTGGTGGAAAGCAAGAAGAGGAGAGACAGGAAATGGCATTTTCAAACCTGGATTACTGTATTTTGGAGGTCAAAAGGAAAAACGAGGTAAGTGATATTTAAATGCTCTAGCTTACAGCAATCAATTGATCTAATAAAAAACGAACCTTTAGTGTTCCTTTAAGGCCTGGTTAAACTATAGACCGTAAAATGAAAGTGAGGGACCTTCTCTTATAGGATTAAGTGAATGATGTGTTCATTTATATGTAAAATTTAATAAAAATTATAATTTAAAGGGGAAAGAGAGAGAAAAAAAACAAGCCAGGAACAATGACGGCCACCGCTCTGAGCACATTGACTCAGCGGCGTGACGTCAGCATGTCAAGGGATACACCTCCAGCTCACACAAGTGATTGATCCATCCAAGAGGATGGATAACGCGCCAGGAGGGCACATATAATGCATTCTATGCATTAAGATAAAAAGAAACTTCTGTGTGCAGCAGCCTACCCAACACCCCTAATACATACCTGAGCCCCATCTCCATCTAGTGATGTACACGAGTGTCCCGGCCATCCTGATTGGCTGAGAAACAGCAGCGGCACCATTTGCTCCCGCTGCTGTCAATCAAAGTCAGTTAGCCAATCAGGAGAGAGAGGGACCAAACATTGGCTCTGTGTCTGAATGGATACACAGAGCAGAAGCTCGGTTCGTGTGCCCCCATAGCAAGCCGCTTGCTGTGAGGGCACTCGACAGGAGGGAGAGGTCAGAAGAACCAAAGAGGGACCCAAGAAGAAGAGGATTGGGGCTGCTCTGTGCAAAATTACTGCACAGAGCAGGTAAGTATAACATGTTTGTTATTTTTAAAGCAAACACAAACAAGACTTTAGTATCACTTAAAAGTTTTCTCTCTTTTTTTCTTGGTTTTCTTTTTTCTCTGTTGGTTGAACTGGATGGACTTTTTTAAACAGATTCACTCATGTTTTTTTTTCTCAGAGTATATGTGCAGGAACATCCTCCTTCTGAGTCCCCTCTTGTCCAACCCTACCCACCTCTGAACACCATTGCTTGGTTCCACCCCCTACCCACCTCTAAGTAATGGATACAGAACAAAGTATCAATTTGTGGTGCCAAGTAATTTGTTAATGATAGGAAGTAAAATAGATCCCCTGTAGCCAGCAACAATGGACTACCCCCAGCAACACTATACCCCTGCCTCCACAGTAGATGTCTCCCAGCAACAATTGTCTCACAGTAGCCCCCCAACAACAATAGATCCCCACCAGCGACAACTGACCTCCCCAGCAACAATAGATCATACCAATGAAAAAATGTATCCCCTCCAGCAACAATGGATCCCACAGCATCCATAATCAAAAGACCCTCCAGTACACCCCAGCACTTCTTGCCAATACACGCATTCGGAGCTGGAGGTACCGGAACTGTGCTTCCCTGCGTTCCTGCTGAAAAAAAGCCCTGGATTCACTATGTAAAGATGTCATTCTCATTGGAAAATGCTTCATAATACTGAGCGCCTTACAGGCAGGAAATTAGCAGGCTCTATCTGACTTGCTGCAGAAAAGCTCAGTGTACAGTGAAATAAGAGCTCCAAGCAATTTCAGTAGAGGAGAGGAACCTGTACAAATGTGCAAGCCTGAGGCTGGGTTCACACCTAATACAGATGCAGCTGACAGCAGGGGTCCGGTTTGTCTTCAGGGACGAATTAGGCCCAAATTTGTGCCTGAATTAGAACTTGAAACCAGTGGCGGCTGCTACTCCATTTTTTTTGGGGGGGTGGCAAACAACAACCCCCCACTCCCCCCTGCCGCTCGGTCGATTGGCAAACCACCCTTCACCCTTCGTCGCTCGCCCATCCGTCTACCAGCCCAACGCTTACCCCATCTAGGTCGCGGACAGCTTTGGACCGCTTCTCTCTGCATCTCCTCCTTGGCAGGCCAATACGGTTTATTTTCCTCGCGACCAATTGGGTCTTAAGACCCACTTCCTGATTGGAGGAGAAGCAGGAAGACAATAGCTATTGCCACACAACTGGATGCTCTGCGCCCCAAGCCCACCTTTTTTTGAAGCCAATTAGAGCCTCAGGCTCCAATCATGTGCTTAAAAAAAAAAACATTGAAATCCATACGTCCGGCAACCTGCATGTAGATTAGGGGCAGAGCGCATGTACTAGGAGGGCGATGCCCCTGCGCTACTAATGTAGTTGCCGCCACTGCCTAAACAGAGCCAAAGATACACCCCTGCAAGATATGCTCCAAAGCCGCTACGTAGCAGTGTGAATCAGTTCCATAGAGAGCAGGTCACAATCTCCTGTCATGCTAATTGGATGCGGGAATACCTGCATCCAATTCACATGAGTGTGAACCCAGACCTAAAGAGAAAGCCAGAGTTCAGCTTTAAAGCATTATAACCATTCATGTTTTATTTTAGATGGGACCGCATTAGCTTATAGAAGGTTTGAATATTCACACCGCAAAACCACAGAACCAGTTAGAAATATGTTATCTTTTTTTATCATTTGAAATATTGAAGCGTGAATCTCTTAAAATATCTTGGCCAGGTGCTCAGTAGGTCTATTTCTAGTGCCGCCATTCATGGAGATGTTAATTTGGTGTATGTTTAACCTAGTTGTGGCATTTGTTAACTCTTAGGCTGCGTACACACGATCGGTCCTTTTGATGAGAATGGGCCGTTTTCATCGGGTCACCGCTGAAGTGGCCTGATGGTCTGATGTGCGTACACATCATCAGTTAAAAAAACGGTCGTGTCAGAATGCGGTGACGTAAAACACAACGACGTGCTGAAAAAAACAAAGTTCAATGCTTCCAAGCATGCATCGACTTGATTCTGAGCATGCGCGGCTTTTGAACCGATGCTTTTGTGTACTAACCATCGGTTTGGACCGATCGGTCAGCGGGACATCGGCGTCGATTTTAAAGCAAGTTTTAAAATTTTGGTTTTTTCATATAATTCTTTCTTCTAACACATTTTTAAATTTGCGGATGCGATGGTTATATATTTCCCTCGGTCCTAAGATGTCATTGATAATCTAAACATTAATTTTCATGTCAACGTATATTCTTTTAATACCATGTGTACTTATAATGCGAGTCAAATTTGTACATTGGTTTGTGAAGATAGGACGTTTAAACTGTCTCTTCTATGAAGACAGTTTGATAGCTCAGCTGTGTAAATATTCTCTTCTCAGGAAATCTCGTTGGCCAACACAAGCCATTGTTTTAGGACGGCTAAAGTCAACGTTCTTGTCCACGAAAGCTACCCTACAATGGGTTTATCTCTTCACTTGAAACCAGTTAAACCATCTTGTTTGGTGAGAAAGCTGCTATCATTGTTCCAGACTTTTGAGAGCTCAAAACACCACTCTCCTATTTTTTAGACCATTGTTCAGATCATTCTGAGTACATATCAGGCCTGGCCTTTGGTTTATATCTTGTACGCTTGGCAAACATGGGCTAAGATGTGTTTTTTTCTTCTTCGTTTCTAAAAAGCAGGAAAGAAGCAATGTTTCACCTCAAATATGAGGCCTAATAGACTTTCATTATTCTGCTAGTAAATATTAAAATATTATCTGCGACATAACGCATGACAGTTTTCATCGGTTTGGACTGATCGTGTGTACGCGGCCTTAAGCTGGCCACACACCCATAGATTCATTTTGTACAGCCTGTGGGATCCCTCCATAAAGAGTACCTGTCGCTGCCTTTTACTATTACAAGGGATGTTTACAATTCCATGTGACAGCAATAAAAGTGATCAAAAAAATAAAAAATAAAGTGACAGTGTAAAAAAAAATACATCCCTCCACGCAGAAGCAAATATATACGTAAATCAAAACAAAAAACGTAACAGTGTTCAAAACAATACATGTGAGGTATCGTCATGATCGTTAGAGCGAGAGCAAGACCTCCTCTGTATCTCTAGAAAGGTAACCTGTAGGAAATTTTTAAGCGTTGCCTATGGAGATTTTTAAGTACCGTAGTTTGACAGTGTGTGCGCAATTTTAAAGCATTGCATGTTAGGCATCTATATACTTTTGCAAAATGTTATTGTTTTGTGTTTTTTTTTTATTTATGAAAGTGTATTTCTTCCAAAAAAAATTGCATTTGAAAGACAGCTGCGCAAATACAGTGTGACATAAAATATTGCAACAATCGCCATTTTATTCTCTAGGGTCTCTGGTAATATATATATATATATATATATATATATATATATATATAATATATATATATAAAATATAAAATAAAATACTGATTTTAACTTGTAAACAACAGGTGTCAGAAAAAGGCTTAGGCATGAAGTGGTTAGAGTGGGAGTAAACTCCCCTGTATGAATTTTATATTTAACCACTAGCCGACCAGCCGCCGCAGTTATACGGCGGCAGGTCGGCTCTCCTGCCGGAGAGCCCGTCATGCTACGTCGGGACTTTCACGGCCACTAGGGGGCGCCGGGCACGCGCGCTCGTTCGTTACAGAGAGGGGAACGAGAGCTGTGCGTGTAAACACACAGCTCTCGTTCCTGTCAGCGGGGGAAACGCTGATCTTCCGTTCATACAATGTATGAACGGAAGATCAGTGATTCCCCCTAGTGAGTCAACCCCCCCATACAGTAAGAACACAAATAGGAACACACTTAACCCCTTCCCTGCCCCCTAGTGTTAACCCCTTCACTGCCAATGGCATTTTTATAGTAATCCAATGCATTTTTATAGCATTGATCGCTATAAAAATGCCAATGGTCCCAAAAATGTGTCAAAAGTGTCCGATGTGTCCGCCATAATATCGCAGTACCGAACAAAAACGCTGATCGCCGCCATTACTAGTAAAAAAAAAATATTAATAAAAATGCCATAAAACGACCCCCTTTTTTGTAAACGCTATAAATTTTGTGCAAACCAATCAAAAAACGCTAATTGCGATTTTTTTTTTTACAAAAAATATGTAGAAGAATACGTATCGGCCTAAACTGAGGAAAAAAAATGTTTTTTTAGATCTTTTTTGGGGATATTTATTATAGCAAAATGTAAAAAATATTGCATTTTTTTCAAAATAGTCGCTCTATTTTTGTTTATAGCGCAAAAAATAAAAACCGCAGAGATGATCAAATACCACCAAAAGAAAGCTCTATTTGTGGGAAAAAAAGGACGCCAATTTTGTTTGGGAGCCACGTCGCACGACCGCGCAATTGTCAGTTAAAGTGACGCAGTGCCGAATCACAAAAAGTGCTCTGGTCTTTGGACAGCAATATGGTCCGGGGCTAAAGTGGTTAAGTAAGCCTATAAGGCTTATTTTTTAAGGACTGCAAATAACTTCTAAATGTGCATGTTTAGGAGATATTTACTTTAGATGCAGCCAGTGACGTCACTGGTGCATGTGCTCTGAAGGATCGGCATACCTATGTCGATCCTTCAGAGCCGTGTCGTAAACAGCGGAATGACGTCAAGCCCACAAACCCAGAAAGAAGACCGGTTGAAGATGAAAGTGTCTTCAGCAGTGACGCGAGACTGGAGGGCTTAATGTTCAGGTAGGTCCGTTATAATGTGCTAGTATGCGTCGCATACTAGCACATTATGACTTAAACTGCCTAATTTTGTGTTAATTTTTTAACTACTTTTTACTACCGCTTTGGAATAGTTTTACCTTCAGACATTAAGTAGTTAGGTAATGTCAGAGTTGCAGCTGAAAGAAAAGGCCAATATCAAAAATGTTCTGATCCATATGGGCTGTACAGGTGTATGAGCTGAAAGGGTTAAGAAGTGATATTTTTTTATCTTTTGCACAATAGGTCCAAATTAGATAAGACTGTTTGAGGTTCTATCTTGAATATAAATCCTCTCTTGTTCACATTTCCCTGTGGCGCTCCGATCTTCTCAATTCCATGCTTTGGCACTTTCATTCCTTTTACCTTTCCTGTAAGAATAAAGAATGCCAGGTGGGGAGTCCCACAGTCTCACTTAGGGGAGCCATTCATTATGCTTTGTTTATTGTGTTGTCCGAGCCGCTCAGGAGTTTCTGGGCCCCAATCAGATTAAATCATCGGAGCAAGTCCTGAATTGCAGAACTTTATTTGTTAGCTTTGGGGAGAAATCAATAAATAGTTGTGCTGTTTCGATCCTGAGGCAAAATAGATTAGATTGCCTATTCTGGTCTTATAATAATAAAAAAAAAAGTCTATTATTTTAAAATGGGAAACTGCTAAATTTCAGCATTCAATTCACTTTTTAACTCCCTGTAATGGTATAGCAGTAGATTTTTTCGGTTTATCACTTTCCCAGTTCAGATGTTCTTACTAGTTATGTCTGGGTCAACCCTCTATACTTCACCGTGATTAGGGATGAGCCCGGGTGTTCGCCGGATCGCCGAATAGCGAACAATTTGCAGTGTTCGCTGCAAATTTCGAAAGCCGCGGAACACTGTTTAAAAGTCTATGGGAGATTAACATGAAAAATCAAAAGTGCTAATTTTAAAGGTTAATATGTAAGTGTTTGGGGACCCTGGGGTTATGTTTCAATGCAAAAAAAGTTTTAAAAACGTCTGTTTTTTGGGAGTAGTGATTTTAATAATGCTTAAATTGAAACAATAAAATATTCCTTATTACATTTCGTACCTGGGGGGTGTTTATAGTATGCTTGTAAAATAGCGCATGTTCCCCATGTTTAGAACAGTCACACAGCAAAATTACATTTCTAAAGGAAAAAAAGTCATTTAAAACTACTCGCGGCTGTAATTAATTGTCGGGTTACGGCGATACAGATAAAAGTCATTTAAAAAAACGGCATGGGTTCCCCCCAGTCCATTACCAGGCCCTTTGGGTCTGGTATAAATATTAAGGGGAACCCTAAACCAAAATGTAAAAACAAATTGCGTGGGGGTCCCCCAAATTCCATATTAGGCCCTACAGGTCTGGTATGAATATTAAGGTGAACCCTTCACCAATTTAAAAAAAATGGCATAGGGGCCCCCCTCAAAATTCATACCAGACCTTCCTGTCCCTTGGGGCAGGACCCAGGTCACCAAACACTATTTATGACAATACCATGCATATTAGCCTTTAAAATTAGCACTTTAGAATTTTCATGTTCGTTTCCCATAGATTTTAACAGTGTTCACGTGTTCGAACAAATTTTGTGCCTGTTCGCAAGTTTTGGTACAAACCAAACCGGGGGGGGGGGGGGGGGGGGGTGTTCGGCACATCCTTAACCGTGATCATTGATGGCACCGTTTGTGCAGGAGCATAGCAGATGAACCCTCCACTGGATCACAGGAGATTTTTTTGGCCTGGTCCAGCAAAAATCTGGTATGGTGGGCTGAGGATAATGGTTGTACAGAGGACCTGAGATTTTTCTTTTGTAGCTTTGAATAGAGTAGGGAAGGATTAAACCCCTCACTATTTCCCATAAGTTGGAGTTATCTTTACTTCTTGTCTTGGAGATGCAGCAGGAAATAAGAAAAAATCCCTACTGAGGGAATTTGCCCTCTTAGACAGTTGTCAATAGACAATCTTGTGTTGTGGTGACCAGTGGCGTAACCAGAGTTATGGGCGCCCGGGGCAGAATTTTTTTTTCGCCCCCCCTTGTATAATCATCCACTCTGGTTATAAGGATCTGTCATGTATCCCTCTCAGGGCTTTCAGCATGTAAGGGGTAAATTATTGCAGGATTAATCATTTAACCCCTTACTGTAAGGGATTAACAGACTGACCCCCCCCCCACAACCACAGATCCCCATCATAGACTGAACACCCCCCCCCCCACAATCACAGATCCCCCATCACAGACTGACCCCCCCACAATCACAGATCCCCCATCACAGACTGACCCCCTAAATAACAGACCTCTCATCACAGATGGATCCCCCCAATCACAGATAGACCCCCCACAATCACAGACCCCCTATTTAACAGACCTCAGACAGTAACCCCCACCATAGTGCAGACCTCAGACAGTAACCCCCAGTAGTGCAGACCTCAGACAATAACCCCCAGTAGTGCAGACCTCAGACAGTAACCCCCAATAGTGCAGACCTCAGACAGTAACCCCCAATAGTGCAGACCTCAGACATTAACCCCCAATAGTGCAGACCTCAGACATTAACCCCCAGTAGTGCAGACCTCAGACATTAACCCCCAATAGTGCAGACCTCAGACATTAACCCCCAGTAGTGCAGACCTCAGACAGTAACCCCCAATAGTGCAGACCTCAGACATTAACCCCCAATAGTGCAGACCTCAGACATTAACCCCCAGTAGTGCAGACCTCAGACATTAACCCCCAATAGTGCAGACCTCAGACATTAACCCCCAGTAGTGCAGACCTCAGACAGTAACCCCCAATAGTGCAGACCTCAGACATTAACCCCCAATAGTGCAGACCTCAGACATTAACCCCCAGTAGTGCAGACCTCAGACATTAACCCCCAATAGTGCAGACCTCAGACATTAACCCCCAGTAGTGCAGACCTCAGACATTAACTCCCAATAGTGCAGACCTCAGACATTAACCCCCAATAGTGCAGACCTCAGACATTAACCCCCAGTAGTGCAGACCTCAGACAATAACCCCCAGTAGTGCAGACCTCAGACATTAACCCCCAGTAGTGCAGACCTCAGACATTAACCCCCAATAGTGCAGACCTCAGACAGTAACCCCCAATAGTGCAGACCTCAGACATTAACCCCCAGTAGTGCAGACCTCAGACAGTAACCCCCAATAGTGCAGACCTCAGACATTAACCCCCAGTAGTGCAGACCTCAGACAATAACCCCCAATAGTGCAGACCTCAGACATTAACCCCCAATAGTGCAGACCTCAGACATTAACCCCCAATAGTGCAGACCTCAGACATTAACCCCCAGTAGTGCAGACCTCAGACATTAACCCCCAATAGTGCAGACCTCAGACATTAACCCCCAGTAGTGCAGACCTCAGACATTAACCCCCAATAGTGCAGACCTCAGACATTAACCCCCAGTAGTGCAGACCTCAGACAGTAACCCCCAATAGTGCAGACCTCAGACATTAACCCCCAGTAGTGCAGACCTCAGACATTAACCCCCAATAGTGCAGACCTCAGACAGTAACCCCCAATAGTGCAGACCTCAGACATTAACCCCCAATAGTGCAGACCTCAGACATTAACCCCCAGTAGTGCAGACCTCAGACAATAACCCCCAATAGTGCAGACCTCAGACATTAACCCCCAATAGTGCAGACCTCAGACATTAACCCCCAGTAGTGCAGACCTCAGACAATAACCCCCAGTAGTGCAGACCTCAGACAATAACCCCCAGTAGTGCAGACCTCAGACAGTAACCCCCAGTAGTGCAGACCTCAGACAGCGGCGTGTGTGGTTTCCCTCAAGCGCGGGCTCCTCCTCCTCTGTGGGTGTGAACAGAGAGGAGGGCCGCCGCCGGGTGTACCAAGATGGCCGCCGCTCCGGAGCTAGGCCGAAGCCGGGGACTTTCCTAGGCCGAGGCTCCGGAGCGCTCCGCGGAGCCGATGGATGGATTCGCCCCCCCCCCATTTTTCGCCCGTGGTGGTGACCACTTTTGGATTTACCAAACACCAGAACAGAATTGTATTCCTTCTCCAACCTATCACAAACTAAAAGTTTTGGCAATTCATAAACTTTAACACTGTCCACCCTCAAGAAGCTGGAGGCATAACATGGGCTTCCAGGTCGGTCATGTGATTGTTGTGACTGGCTTTTACAGCGATCATGTATTCTGAGGTCCACTCCACCAACTTCCAAAGTTATATGATACAGTATCTGTCTTCGAAGATAAATGATCAGATTGAATTTTAAACAGTTTATTTAAGGCTGCGTACACACGATCGGTCCAAACCGATAAAAATGGACTGAAGTCCAGTTTCATCGGTCCAAACTGACCGTGTGTACGGCCCGTCGGTTTGTCGTCCTTCGGACCAAAGTTTTAAGACTTGCTTTAAAGCGGACTGATAGATATGTCTAAAGACTCTGTCGTAAATAAATGTTTAATTTTACCATTATTCTCTATGGGCATTCCACCCATTATTCTCTATGGGCATTCCATCTCCCTGTTAAAGTCTATGGGCATTCCATTTTGTCATTCCTTTTAGTATGTCCCTAAGAATATGACTTTTGATTGACAGCATCAAGTTATACTGATTGGATATGCCCCCTATAGAAAAAGTTATCTGACAGTTAACCGATCACTTACTCTATAAATTTCTCAATGTGTTTGGTACCCTATTTTAGAATGTTTAAAAATACCCCTTATTTTTAAATAAGGGCTGTAAAAAGGAATGACAGAATGGAATGCCCATAGACTTTAACAGGGAGATGGAATGCCCATAGAGAATAATGGAACTAAGTGGAATGCCCATAGAGGATAATGGTAAAGAAAAAAATATATCAATTAGTGACAGTCTTTAGACATATCAATTTTTTTTTTCAAACCTACTTTTATATATGATTGGCCATGTTTAATATTGAGATTAGGTGGGATTATTTTTTTTCTTCCCATTATACTTTATTGACATTCCCTTCTGTCATTCACCTTTTTATGGCATAAAAAAAAATCATCCCAACTAATCTCAATATTAAACACGGCCAATGATATTTAAAGTAGGTTTGCAAAAAATAAATTTGATATGTCTAAAGACTCTGTCGCAAATTAATTTTTAATTTTACCATTGTTCTTTATGGGCATTCCACTTAGTTCCATTATTCTCTATGGGCATTCCATTCAGGGAACTGGCGCATGCTCAGAATCAAGTCAACGCATGCTTGGAAGCATTGAACTGCGTTTTTTCAGCACGTCGTTGTGTTTTACGTCACCGCGTTCTGATACGATCGGTTTTTGAACTGATGCTGTGTACGCACATCAGGCCACTTCAGCGGTGACCCCATGAAAACGGTCCGTCGGACCATTCTCATCGGGTTGGACCGATCAAGTGTACGCGGCCTAAGAGTTGTTAAAGTATATTTTAGATAGGGCATACATACTGTATACCCCTAATACCCCTGAACAAGGACTTTCCGAAATGCATTTGGTCTGTTTTTGCCTAGGGGTTTAACAACTAGCTGAGCTCAATACATATATATTTGTTGTGGTTTGCAAGTGGTTTGCCAGTATTATGACTGAAGATATAATTTGCCTAGGTAGACTTTTAAGTACTGTAATTTGCTACCATTCCACGTGAACACATTTTAAAGAGTGATATGTTGGTATCTATTTACTTGGCATATAATCATAATTTATATTGTATAAAAAAATTGGTGTATACTGTATACCTGTCCATTTTGCATTTGACTAGAGATGTTGGCAATTTGTTGAATTGGGCTACTTTCATCTTTCTTTATATTGTATAAACTCCTGAATAAATGGCCCGCGTCGCACCTCTTCCACACCGCCATCTTACCTTCGTGTTTTTTCACCTTAATGCTTCCTATGCATTAAGGTGAAAAAAGACTTTGCAGTCACCGGCCCCTCCGAGCCTCCGTTTTACTTACCTGAGCCCCGAATTTCATTGGGCGTGATCCCGCATCGTTCTCCCCATGCCTGACCGGCTATTGGACAGATTTATAGCAATGCAGCCATTGGCTCCCGCTGCTGTCAATCAAATCCAATGATGCGGCCGCTTGGGGGCGGGGCCGAGTCATACAATCAGCGACTATGGACACCAATTGTATGGCACGGGAGCGCACCCAGGTAACCCCCTCGGGAGAGAGCTTCCCAGAAGGGGTTAGCTCTTGCAGGGAGGAACCGCGAGAGCCGCCATGGGACCCCAGAAGAGGACGATCGGGGCCACGCTGTGCAAAAGTTTGTTATTTGAAAAAAAAATCGAAGCTTTAGTACCACTTTAAGAACTTTGGCCCTTGCACGTATGTGCTGCCAGAGTTTTCCAGGTATCGAAGACCTGGCAATAAAGGGCAGCACATGTGGCAGGATTATATGGCAACATTAAAGATCACCCCTATGGTGGCATTGCTATGCATGCGAGCAGGCCCGGACTGGCCATAGGGCATACCGGGCAAATGCCCGGTGGCCGCGGCGGCCCGCGGGCCCATTGCGGCCCGCGAACGGCCCCGGCGGCTATTGAGCCTCACTGTGCCCATCAAATGCAGCCACTGGGCCCATCAAATGCTGCTACTGGGCCATTAGTTGTCATCACTGTGCCATGCCATCAAACGCAGCCACTGTGCCATGCCATCAAACGCAGCCACTGTGCCATCAATTGTCACCACTGTGCTATGCCATCAAAAGCAGCCACTGTGCTATCAATTGTCACCACTGTGCCATGCCATCAAAGGCAGCCACTGTGCCATGCCATCAAACACAGCCACTAATTGTCACCACTTTGCCATTCCATCAAACACAGCCACAGTGCCATCACTTGTCACCACTGTGCCATGCCAAAAAACGCAGCCACTGTGCCATCAATTGTCACCACTGTGCCATGTCATCAAACGCAGCCACTGTGCCATCAATTGTCACCACTGTGCCATGCCATCAAATGCAGCCACTGTGCTATGCTATCAAACGCAGCCACTGTGCCATCAATTGTCACCACTGTGCCATGCCATCAAACGCAGTCACTGTGCCATGCCATCAAAAGCAGCCACTGTGCCATGCCATCAAATGCAGCCACTGTGCCCTTTAATTGTCGCCACTGTGCCAATTGATGCCACTGTGCCCTTTAATTGTTGCCACTGTGCCCATTGATGCCACTGTGCCCATTGATGCCACTGTGCCCATTGTCGCCACTGTGCCCATTGTCGCGGCTGAGCCAGAAGGGGCGGCTGAGCCAGAGGGAGCGGCGCTCCGGCGCCCTCTATAGATGCACTGTCTATCTATCTATCTTCTTTCTATCTTTATCTATCTTCCTTCCTTTCTATCTATCTATCTATCTATCTATCTATCTATCTATCTATCTATCTATCTATCTATCTATCTATCTATTTGTATCTATCTATCTAGATCTATCTACCTATCTTCCTTCCTTCTCTTCTGTTTTTCTATCTTTATCTATCTTCCTTTCTTACTATCTTCTATCTATCTCTATCTATCTATCTATCTATCTATCTATCTATCTATCTATCTATCTATCTATCTATCTATCTATCTATCTATCTATCTTCCTTCCCGTCTTTCTTTCTATATTATTCATTCTTTCTTCATCCATCTTCCTTCCTATCTATCTATCTATCTATCTATCTATCTATCTATCTATCTATCTATCTATCTATCTATCTATCTATCTATCTATCTATCTATCTATCTATCTATCTATCTATCTACCTAACCACCTATCTACCTATCTACCTATCTATCTATCTATCTATCTATCTATCTATCTATCTATCTTCCTTCCCTTCTTTCTTTCTATCTGTATCTATCTTTCTTTATCTTCCTTCCCTTCTTTATTTCTATTTTTATCTATCTCTCTTTATCTATCTTCCTTCC
The DNA here is from genome assembly GCA_029574335.1 of Rana kukunoris. Lineage (NCBI taxonomy): Eukaryota > Metazoa > Chordata > Amphibia > Anura > Ranidae > Rana > Rana kukunoris. The sequence continues at coordinate 575,318,970 of CM056050.1, read as the reverse complement.
CTTCTTTCTTTCTATCTTTATCTATCTTTCTTTCTTTATATATATTCCTATCTATCTATCTATCTATCTATCTATCTATCTATCTATCTATCTATCTTCCTTCCTTCCTTCCCTTCTTTCTATATTTATCTATCTTTATTTCTTTATCGATCTTCCTTCCCTTCTTTCTTTCTATCTTTCTTTATCTATCTTCCCGTCTTGCTTTCTATCTTTATCTATCTTTCTTTCTCTATCTATCTATCTTCCTTCCCTTCTTTCTTTCTATATTATTCATTCTTTCTTTATCCATCTTCCTTCCTTTCTATCTATCTATATCTATTTATCTATCTTCCTTCCCTTCTTTCTTTCTATCTTTATCTATCTATCTTTCTTTCTTTATCTTCCTTCCTTCCTTCCTTCCTATCTATCTTCCTTCCTCCCCTTCTTTCTTTCTATCTTTTATCTTTCTTTATCTTCCTTCCTTCCCTTCTTTCTATCTCTATCTATCTATCTATCTATCTATCTATCTATCTATCTATCTATCTATCTATCTATCTATCTATCTATCTATCTATCTATCTATCTATCTATCTGTCTATCTTCCTTTCTTTCTATCGTAATCTTTCAATCTATCTTTCTTTATCTCACCCCACATCCCGTCATTAACCCCCGCTGTGCCCCCCCCCCCCCTGGGCTGCTCAGTCTAAAATGCCCGGGCCTATTTTTTGTCCCAGTCCGGGCCTGCATGCGAGTTAAAGTGGAACTCAGAGCAGAGAGATTTTTGGTATTTATGGTGTGTAAAAATATTATCTTAGGTGTATGTCATGTCTGGATCACTGCTTTGTCCCTTAAAATAAGGACTCTTCTTGATGCTGGATAGTACAACCAATGTGAGCAGCTGCAGATATGAGATTCCCGGCTCTCAGACATGGAAGCACATGTGTTGATTATCCGCCCCCCTGTCCTCTACTTAACCATTCACAGGTGTATTCTGTAACAAAATGCTGCAATAAGGCACTATAAAAAGTTTATTTAAAAAAAGTGTATTGTTTTAAAATAAGTATACAGTATAAAAATTGTTGTTTGAGATCTTTAAAATGATTGGAATGTTGGATGAAGGCCATTAGTGCTTTTTTGAACCCTGACTCACAGCAGTCTGCAATTTAGACCAGACCTAATGGCTTACATTAGGATTTGCCTTGACTTCCAGATGCACGTAGAAAAGTATTTTATTTGACATGCTCCAAGTACAATGAAGGACTCATTTTCAAATTACTTTCAGTTAAATCATTCTGATTCAGGAATTTGTTTTGGATTAGCAGAGACTTATAATTTGTTATTGAAAAATCGGCCGCAGGAAGGTAAACTATTATAAAAGCGCCAACAACTCAAAGTCCAGCCATCCTCACAAATGCTTTTTTATGAGTCTCCCAGCAGTGGGTCCTCACATGGAGTCTCTCCCTGAGCTTAGGCCCAGGAGATCTACTACTCTTCTAGCCTACTGACCTACATGCTGTATGTCAGGGGTGGCCAACCAGGCATGGTCAGTGGAGTAGCACTAGCTGAGGCTGTACAATACACTTTGCACGGGTCGGAGGGGAGAGTGGCGTTCCAGGCGCTTGTTCATTATGGAGCGTCACTGCAAAGCTTTAAGGATCATCAGAGGGGTGGCCTCTCCAAAGGGGGCACTACCATCTACTTACAACTGCCAGAGAGGATTATTGGCATTCTTCATCCTAGTTTGAGAGACATCTATTTGAGTTTTCTTTTAAAGAGGCCCAGAGTGAAAGAACTGAAGAAACATAAATGCAGGGCTGGCATGACAGGGGTTAAGGGGGCTTGTCACAGGGCATCAACAGCAGGTTTATCCAGGGGTGGTGTTAGGCTGTGTGGGGTGGAGCAGAAGGGGGGTATTAGTCAGAAATTTGGAGGGGAGGGCTCAGTCAGAGAAGCAGAGCCGAGGAACTTCCCACCCTCCCGCCCTACATGTGGTGAGCTTTTACTGGTTGGGATGTAGTTTTCTCTGAGTTGGCGGTTTTGCGGCTGGAGGCTAGTAAAGTGACTAGCAGGTACTGTCCCTGGGTGGGGGGGTTTATGCCCATTGAGACCTTGCGGCCCTAAACTGTCTGGTCTGGTTATGTTATTCTATGTTAATTATTGGCTATTTATATATTGTTTAAAAAAAGGCTGCTACAGCCAATCACTCGGTGTGGTTACTACGGAAACGTTTTTTTTTTTTTGGTATAGCGGTTACAAGGCTTTATTTAATCCCATAATCATGATTCTGCATGGGTGACTGTATACATCCTGGGTATCCTCTTTTCATTACTTTCCCTTCAAATAGGCTTTAGTACTATACTGTACTGTAGAATTGGTGAATTTTTAAAAAAAAATTTCACTGTGCGGTAGACATGTGATGTGAAAAATTAGAGGTTCCTCAAGAGGTTGCCGGGGGTTTCTTTAGCAGTGATCAATGTTTCCATTTCCAACTCACAGATAATAAAATAGTGACCCAAATGAATGTACTGTATCCACTATCTGTAAAGCAGGCATTCTTCCCACTGACCGCCCATGTAAGGGGCATTCTTCCCACTGACCGCCAATGTAAGGGGCATTCTTCCCACTGACCGCCAATGTAAGGGGCATTCTTCCCACTGACCGCCAATGTAAGGAGCATTCTTCCAACTGATCGCCTATGTACTAAGGAGCATTTTTCCCACTGACCACCAATGTAAGGAATGTTCTTCTCACTGACCGCCAATGTAAGGGGCATTCTTCCCACTGATCACCAATGTAAGGGGCATTCTTCCCACTGACCGCCAATGTAAGGAACATTCTTCCCACTGATCACCAATGTAAGGAACATTCTTCTCACTGATCACCAATGTAGGGACATTCTTCCCACTGACCACCAATATAAGGAACAGTCTGTATTGTGGTTTGAAAACTGTCACATGACATTAAAAAAAGTATCGGTATCGGCAAGTACTTGAAAAAAGTATCGGTACTTGTACTCGGTCTTACAAAAATGGTATCGGGACAACCCTAATATATATATATCAGTGGTGGCTGGTGCTCAAAATTTTTTGGGGGGGCGCAAACGAAAAAAAAACAAAAAAACAATTGCAGCCTCACTGTACCTATCAAATGCAGCCACTGTGCCATCAAACGCAGCCACTGTGCCATGCCATCAAACACAGCGACTGTGGCATCAATTCTCACCACTGTGCCATGCCATCAAACACAGTCACTGTGCCATGCCATCAAACACAACCACTGTGCCATCAATTGTCACCACTGTGCCATGCCATCAAATGCAGTCACTGTGCCATCAAACGCAACCACTGTGCCATGCCATCAAACGCAGCCACCGTGCCATCAAAATGCGGCCACTGTGCCATGCCATAAAAAGCAGCCACCGTGCCATCAAAATGCAGCCACTGTGCCTTGCCATCAAAACGCAGCCACCATGCCATCAAAACGCAGCCACCGTGCCATCAAAACACAGCCACTGTGCCATGCCATCAAAACGCAGCCACTGTGCCATGCCATCAAAACGCAGCCACTGTGCCATGCCATCAAAACACAGCCACTGTGCCATGCCATCAAAACACAGCCACTGTGCTATGCCATCAAATGCAGTCACTGTGCCATGCCATCAAACACAGCCACTGTGCCATCAATTGTCACCACTGTGCCCCCAATTGTGGCCACTGTGCCATGCCATCAAATGTCTCCACTATGCCATCAAACACAGCCAATGTGCCCCAAATTGTCGCCACTGTGCCCCCAATTGTCGCCACTGTGCCCCCAATTGTCGCCACTGTGCCCCCAATTGTCTCCACTGTGCCCCCAATTGTCTCCACTGTGCCCCCACTTTTAGCCACTGTGCCCCCACCTGTAGCCACCGTGCCCAGTATCCCCCTGGCACTTACCTTTCTGGCTTCTACCGCCCCTCAATGTCCCTCGTCCCGCCCTCGATGACGCTTCAGCCAATCAGGTTACTGATTACCAGAATCAGATTACCTGATTGGCTGAGACGCCTGTCAGTCTTATCCTCAGAACCCATGGCCGGTACGTCCCAAAGATAAGCTTCAGGAAGCTGACTACAGCGGCTCTGATAGGCACTTCCACAGAGCCAGTCAGCTGCCGCTATTCAGCTGAACCGGCGCTCAATGTCCAGTCAGCTGAATAGTGGGCGGCAGCGGCAAAAATATACAGATTCATACCGTGTATGAATCTGTATATTTTACTGGCTGTGAGCGATCCAGAGGGGGCGGCGCTCCGGCGCCCCTATGGACGCACCGCCACTGATATATATATATATATATATATATATATATATATATATATATATATATATATATACTGTATATATAATTTCTATCTGGAGTAGAGGGTTGCCAAACTAATTTCAACTTTTGTCTTGCATTCTTGCATACAAAAACAATAAAGTATCAATAGTAATAGAATGTCTGTCAGTTTTTTTTTGTGTCCCAATTGGAGAAATTTACCCTCACTTCTTTTTGGAACAGGCAGTGTTGGTAAGTGCAGCGAAAATCACAAACAAACAAAAATCAACACATAAGACATAGCTTACAATCAGTAGGATGTGTCCCTTGTGCTGATTACTCTTCTGTTAGCCATAATACAATAAAGTGGCTGTAAACTGTATCTTAAAAATACATTTAATTATTTAATAATTTGTTTTAGAGCTTCATTAATTAGTGAATTTTATATCTGTGTGGAGTTCATCTTTAAAAAAAAAAAAAATAGGAACTTTTATAGGATACATTCAAAAGGTTTTCATCATTAGAATGATCTACTGGATAGACATTATAACCTTGGAGACATAAAAGTGATGCCAGGGAGCCCATATTCCTTACAATATTAGCTTATCTGCCTGACTCTGAGCTCTGATGTTAGCTATAATGTCAAGGTAGAATCAGTGGGCAATAAAAAAACAAAAAAAACATTATTTTGATTTGTTAATTTATGAGATTTGCAATTTGATATGACTTGTATTTCCCTGTACAATGATTATTCTATTTGTAAATGTTAATGGTAAGATTTAAAGGACATGTGAAGAATGAGCTAAGGCCTTCTCTAGACTCAAACTTAATTAAATATTTTTTGTAAGATGATTATGCAGAATCATTGCAGATTTTTTAATGCTTATCAAAATCCAGTTATTTCATTGGATGGATGCCATGGAAAGCCATCTTGTACTTTTGTTACTGACATTCATAGGGTATAGGTAACCACTTAGGCCGCGTACACACGATCGGTCCAACCCGATGAGAATGGTCCGACAGGCCGTTTTCATCGGGTCACCGCTGAAGTGGCCTGATGGTCTGATGTGCATACACACCATCAGTTCAAAAACCGATCGTGTCAGAACGGGGTGACGTAAAACACAATGACGTGCTAAAAAACGAAGTTCAATGCTTCCAAGCATGCGTCGACTTGATTCTGAGCATGCGCCGGTTTTTGAACCAATGCTTTTGCGTACTAACCATCGTTTGGACTGTCCATCAGTCTGATTTTAAAGCAAGTTTTAAAACTTTGGTCCGAAGGACGACGGACTGATGGGCCATACACACGGTCGGTTTGGACCGATGAAACTGGACTTCAGTCCATTTTCATCGGTTTGGACCGATCGTGTGTACGCGGGCTTAAAGCTCATTTACACTTGCTTTGGCTTCAACGCACATTAAAGCTCCTACCAATTCAACAAGCATTTATGATGTGTTTTTGATGCTTCAGTGGTGCTTCGATGAGGCTTCACTGGTGCTCTTTTGAAGCTTTGTTGAAGCTTGGCAGATGTCCTGTGTGTGTGGTTATATTTCACACCTGCAATTTCTCCAAAACAAAGTGAAGCTAAAGCTTAATTGAAGCCTCTCAAAAGTCACAGGTACTATAAGCAAGCTTCAAACAAGCTTTGCCATAGACTTCTATGGAGGTTTTGAAGACGCTTTGAAGCACCATTAAGTGCTAGTTTATACTTGCTTCAAAACATTTTGTTAAAGCTCTCTGAACACCAGTCAAAGCCCCATCACTAAATAAAATGGTTAGCTTACAATCCTGTTTACACCTTGATTTTTCTTGGTACTTTGATGAGGCTTAGGTGGGGCTACAGTGAGCCTTTGGTGGGGCTACAGTGAGCCTTTGGTCGGGCTACAGTGAGCCTTTGGTGGGGCTTCAGTGAGCCTTTGTTGGGGCTACAGTGAGCCTTTGGTGGGGCTACAGTGAGCCTTTGGTGGGGCTTCAGTGAGCCTTTGGTGGGGCTTCAGTGAGCCTTTGGTGGGGCTTCAGTGAGCCTTTGTTGGGGCTACAGTGAGCCTTTGGTGGGGCTACAATGAGCCTTTGGTGGGGCTTCAGTGGGTCTTCAAGCAAGCTTTGCCATAGACTTCTATAGAGGCTTTGAAGATGCTTTGAAGCACCACTAAAGCTACATGGGGTATCATTTTTGAAGCAAAGCCAACGCAAAGCAAACACAAGGTGTAAACAGGAATGCAAGCTAACTATTTTATTTAGTGGCATGAGCTTTGTTCAAAGCCATGTTTTGGAGAAAGTGTAAACTAGCTCTGAAAGTGTTGCTAAACCCACAACAGTAAAACCAGTCTGTATATGCAGTAAAGCATGCTTGTTTTTACTCACTATGGAACCTAAGGGGTTAATCCTCTACATTGTGTAAAAATGCTGTTTGATCCAGTCTTTTCTGATCCTCCTCTTCTTCCACTGTCCCCTAACCATCTCCTGATAAGACAGAGCTTTCATTCGCTAGGAGAAATAATTTTACTTACTCTGCTCCCCCAGCAAATGGCCTTCCCCCACACTTGTGGACTGTCCCTTGGCATCATCACATCCAATACAGGGCTATTGACCCTAATTTGGTCTTGAAGACCTCAGGATCCTAGACCGCTGAAACATGGAACATGGAGTAGAAGAACCTGCAGGGACCAGCCTAGCTGCAGGAGGAGCGGAGGAGTGGTTAAAGCGGAGCTCCACCCTGGAAAACAACATTTTCCCATGTTGTTTAAAAAAATAAAATAAAAAAAACCTGAAAAAAAAAATACTCACCCGAAATACCTGTTGCTATGCGGAAGTCCGTAATCTGCCTCTTCCACTCCGCGGTGCCTTTTTTTCTTGTCCTTCTTCTTGTGAATGGGGCGCGCTGCTTTCTGGGAACTGTGTGTGTTCTCAGAGAGCAGCGCGCCCATTCACAAGCCAGCGTGAGACTCACGCAGGCGCAGTAGGAAATGGGCAGTGAAGCCGTACGGCTTCACTGCCTGTTTCCCATAGTGTGAATGGCGGCGCAGGACCCGGAGCGATCGCGGGACCGGCATCGGGGGGGGGGGGGGGGCGTCAGCGCGGGCGCCTAGGACAGGTAAGTGTCCTTATTTAAAGTCAGCAGCTACACTGTTAGTAGCTGCTGACTTTAAAAAAAAAAAAATCGCGGCTGGAGCTCCGCTTTAAGTAAATCTTCTGTTTTTGTTTCCCAAACCAAAACAAGCAATTAACCCTTGCACTGTAGACACAACCCCACTTGCAAGGAAGGGATCACTTTGTAGTTGTCTGAAGTTGGGCTTTAAAGTATATCTCACCAAAAACACATGTTGTGCTAAAACCAATACATCAACTAGAAATAAAAAATGTGACTTAAAGGGGTTGTAAAGGTACAATTCTTTTTCTCCTAAATAGCTTCATTTACCTTAGTGCAGTCCTCCTTCACTTACCTCATCCTTCCATTTTGCTTTTAAATTTCCTTATTTCTTCTGAGAAATTCTCACTTCTTGTTCTCCTGCCTGTAACTACACACAGTAACTTTATGACTGGTGTGGAGTGTCATGCTCGCCCCCTCGCAGGAGGGGGCGAGCAGGAGAGTCAGGACGCCCACTAACACACAGCTCCTTTCTCTATCTGCAACATAGAGAGAATCCTGACTCTCCTGCTTGCCCCCTCCCCCCTCAAGGAAGGGGGCGAGCATGACACTCCTCACCAGGGAGAAAGCTTTACATTATTATGTGGAGTTACAGACAGAAGAACAGGAAGTGAGGATTTCTCAGAAGAAATAAGGACATTTAAAAGCAAAATGGAAGGATGAGGTAAGTGAAGGAGGACTGCACTAAGGGAAAGGAAGCTATTTAGGGAATTTTTTTAAAATAAAAAAATTCAAACAAAATTGTACAGGATAGCTGGAAAAAGCCTTCACCCGAGAATACGATGCAAGCTTACTAGATAGCTGTGACCTTCTAACTAAAGAAAGGTCAAGGTGCGCATCAATATAAAGGTTTCAAAATTGTCTCCTCTTGTGTAATCCTCCGAATCTTAGTTCACCTTCAAAAATCCGGAACCTGGATCAATTTTATTAACACCTACAGGGAATAGAAGTAAACAGCCCAACATAGTGTAAAACCAATAAGATGTCCTTTATGTTAAAATAGGAATGAACTCACAATAACAATGTTGCAATTGCGCTTTAAAAACCTTCTGGTTTACGCAGTGACATCACAGCAGGCTCCGCCCTACGCAATTCGTAGCACCTGATGACTTTGAGGTGCATGGGAGTGTATCTAAAGGCAAAATTTGTGAATTTACACTTTACAAAGGGAATTTTCCCCTATCATAGTGAATGTGGTTAAAAATCATTTTGCTAAGAATGTCCAATCACATGCAAGAAAAAAAAAACAGACAGCACAGCTTTCCCAAAATTCACTAAACTAAGGAAAATATCCAATGAAAAGTGAAGGCTTATTTTGTCTTTAGCGGGTAAACCCCTTTGCCTTGTTTTTGTTTTTACTTGTTGTTGTGCCAATATCCCTGATGTGTACATGGTACGCTGTGGCTGGGCAGTGTGTTGTCCACTACTGCAATAGTGCATTTGTGTTCTATTCAAGATGAATCGTAATGTGCCGCACCATGGCGTTGGGGTAATAAATCATAAAACTTGCTTTCTACTGCATGTTACTGGAGCAAGAACATTGTTCTAGAATAGTGATTCTCTTGCCTAAAGTTGGCCATACACCCATCGTCTTTAGATCTCCCTTCTCATTGGATTACATTTATATAGGCTATGCCCTCTTCAGTCCATCGTGAATGCTGCTGCCAGACTCATCGACCTTACCAACTGCTCAGTATCTGCTACCTCTCTCTGCCAATTCCTCCACTGGCTTCCGCTCAACAAAGAAATGAGATTTAAAAAAATTAATAATTAATAATAACCTAAAAAGCCATCCACAACTCAGTCCCCAGCTACATCACTTACCTAGTCTCAAAATACCAACCAAATTGTTCTCTTCGTTCCTCCCAAAACCTTCTGCGCTCTAGCTCCCTTGTCACCTCCTCCAATGCTCACCTACAGGACTTCTCCCGAGCCTCTCCTATCCTCTGGGACTCCCCACCCCAAACTGTCCTTCAATCGCCTACTCTGTCCACTTTTACGTGATCCCTGAAAACCCATATTTTTATAGCAGCCTATCCCACCTTCACCTGTACTTTTATTTTCTCCATCACCTCATCCCCAACAGTTATTAACTTTTGTATCACTTGACCCTCCCTTTTAGATTGTAAGCTCTAAGGATCAGGGCTCTTTGGCCGCGTACACACGATCAAATTTGTCCGATGAAACTGGTCAGACGGACCAGTTCAGCGGACAAATCCGATCATGTGTATGGGCTAGCGGACATGTCTGACCGGCGGACAAATTTTAAAGCATGCTTTAAAATTTGACCACCGGCGACATGTCCGTCGGATATGTCCGCTGGTTAGTACACTAACCAGCGGACATATCTGCCCACACAAGCGTCGAATGGATGCGACGCATGCTACGTCACCGCGCTGTCTGCTGGCAGGGATTTTGATCCGATGGTGTGTACACACCGCCGGACGAAAATCCCGAGGAGACATGTCCGATGAAAACGGTCCGCGGACCGTTTCCATCGGACATGTCCCTCCGTGTGTACGCGGCCTTTGATTTCTTCTGTAAAGCTCTGCGTAAACTGTTGTCGCTATATAAATTCTGTATTATAATAATAATAATCTTCCAAAAATTATGTATTATGAAAACCTACCTCACTAGATACTGATAGAGTGGATTGTTTGGGTTGCGCTTCAACTGAAAAAAAAAAAATGTTAGATCTGAAAAAATTGATATTGCACATTCTGATTTCAAGGTCAACTTTAAAGGGGTTGTAGAGGATTTTTTTTCCCTAAATAGCTTCCTTTACTTTAGTGCAGTCCTCCCTTACTTACCTCCTTCCATTTTGCTTTTAAATGTCCTTATTTCTTCTGAGAAATCCTCACTTGCTGTTCTTCTGTCTGTAACTACACACAGTAATGCAAGACTTTCTCCCTTGTGTGGAGAAAGCCTCTTGAGGGGGGAGGGGGCGAGCAGGAGTGTCAGGACGCCCACTAACACACAGGTCCTTTCTCTATCTGCAAAGTAGAGAGTGTCTTGACTTGTCTGCTCACCCCCTCCCCCCTCAAGAGGCTTTCTCCACACCAAGGAGAAAGCCTTGCATTATTGTGTGGAGTTACAGACAGAAGAACAGGAAGTGAGGGTTTCTCAGAAGAAATAAGGACATTTAAAAGCAAAATTGAAGAATGAGGTAAGTGAAGGAGGACTGCACTAAGGTAAAGAAAGCTATTTAGGGGGAAAAAAAAATCCTTTACAACCCCTTTAAAGTTTGCCATGTGTTGGCTACAAAGCTTAATATTGTTTTAATATGCAAAAAAAAAAAATTATTCAAAGGAAAATTTATGAAAATTCGTTTGGCTTGTAGCCTACAAGCCAAAATAATTTTCATAAATTTTCGTTTGAATATTTTTTTTTTTTTTTTTGCATATTAAAACAATATAAAGCTTTTTGTTCTGAATATATATATATATTTATATATATATATATAAAATAAGTGAATATACAGAATATGTACAAATACAATCCGTGAATAAAAGTGAGGTGTGCTATTTAGTAAAGCCGAAAGAACAAGTAAAGAAGCGCAAAGTAACCAATCAGATTTCAGAATCCTTGGAAGCACAAAAATAGTTTTGATTACTTGGCTTGAACTCCTCCACCTTTCATCATTAGATAACCCTATGTGTGGGACATGCACAGTTTTTTTTTTTCCTAGATAAAGAAAAAAACAACAGAACATAATCAGGAAAGATCTTTCTCCCATTGTCTTTTATGAAATGCCGAATACGAGGAACAAACATTTCAGGCAAGATCCTTCAGACTCACAATTACACAGATAAAGTCGGCTGATTTGCATATAACACATATTTCGCCTAATTTGCATAAGACATTATGTAAACACCTGCTGAATAGGTTTTTTCTTTTTTTTTCTTCTTCTTCTTTTTCCTTTCGTTGGCAGATTAGCCCAATCTTCCATTCCATCAAAGCGTGAAAAAGTACTTTTTGACAAAGTGCATCATTTCATGCTCGCTGCAGTAACAGAACCCCAGCTAATGGATTTCATGCAGATTCTCACAGCTTTATGCCAGTGGAAACAGATGCTGGCGACCGGAGAAAAAGCTATTAGGATTTCATGCACATCAATATCCAATAAGTTGATTAGTTGCCTGCCATTCTCTGCTCTTTGGGTTGTGTGGTGTGTAAAAGGGTAACAGGTCCTCTTTCCTCGCAGATTTATTTTTTGTTTTTATTTTATTTATTATTTTATTCAGTTCACATATCTATTGTACATTCATATCAGTGCTATAAGGAGCTTACAATCTAAGGTCCCTAATGCCAAGTACACACGATCGGTTCATCCGATGAAAACGGACCGATGGATTTTTTCAGTCTTGCCTACACACCATCAGTTAAAAAAACGATCGTGTCAGAACGCGGTGATGTAAAACACAACGACGTGCTGAGAAAAATGAAGTTCATGCGTCGACTTGATTCTGAGCATGCGTGGATTTTTAACCAATGGATTTCCCCACAGACAATTGTTTTTTTTCTATCGTTTTTTTAACCATCAGATAATTTTAAAACAGGTTCTAAAGCTGAGTACACACAATCAGTTAAACCGATGAGAATGGTCTGATGGACCGTTTTCATCGGTCAAAACCGATCGTGTGTGGGCGCCATCGGTTATTTAGCCATCGGTTAAAAAAAAAGCCAACTTGTTTTAAATTTAACCAATGGATTCCTAACCGATAGGTCAAAACCGATCGTTAGTAGGCACGACCATCGGTTAAAAATCCACGCATGCTCAGAATCAAGTAGACGCATGCTTGAAAGCATTGAACTTAATTTTTTTCATCACGTCGTTGTGTTTTACATCACCGCGTTCTGATGCGATTGTTTTTTTATCCGATGGTGTGTAGGCGCGACTGACCATTAGTCAGCTTCATCGGATGGACTGATTGTGTGTACGCGGCATGCGTTTTTTCACTGATGGGGAAAAAACGATGGGGCCCACACTCGATCGGTTCATCTGATGAAAACGGTGAGGCCCACACACGATCAGTTCATCTGATGTGGCACTGATTGGCAGCACTGATGAGCACTGATAGGTGGCACTGGTGGTCACTGATAGGTGGCACTGGTGGTCACTTATAGGTGGCACTGGTGGTCACTGATAGGTGGCACTGGTGGGCACTGATTAGCAGTACTGATGGGCATTGATTTGAAGCACTGGATGGCACTGATTTGCATCACTGGTGTTTACTAAGGGGAGCAATGTCCCTCTAAAAGAAGCTGGTTAACGGCCTACTTCTTTTCTTCACACTGACAGCGTGAAGAAAGAAAAAGCTTCTGTTTACTTCCGTGATCAGCTGTAATTGGCTGACAGCTGATCACGTGGTATAGGGCCCGCTGTAATTGGCCCTTTAACCTGCTCTGTGATCAGCCGAATCCCAAGGACTCACCAATCACAGAGCGCACCACCTGGGGCATGTGGGCGAAACGAGAACTGTAACGCGGGTGCAAAGTGGTTAAAAAATACACCTGTAAGGCAATTGCATAATGTGCTAGTATGCATCATATACTAGCACATTATAAAATATTTACCTTGGAGCGAAACCCTCCAGTGATGCCCGGTCACTGCTGACAGGGCTTCCATCTTGCCCCGGTCTTTCTTTCAGGTTCATAGGCTCCGGCTGTATGAGTGGCTGGATCTGTGATGACGTCACTCCAGCGCATGCATGCGGGAGCTCTCAGTCCTGGCATGAAGCTCTGAAGGTCCAGCGTGATATTCCGGACCTTCATAGTGCATGTGCCGGTAACTTCACCAGCTGCATTCAGGGGGAATATCTCCTAAACTATGCACATTTAGGAGAAATTTATTTTACTTACAGGTAAGCCTTATTATACTGTAGGCTTCGCTGTAGGTAAAAATCACAAAGCGGACTTTACTACCACTTTAACCTACCAACATGTTTTCAGTGGCTGGGTCTGCTAGAGCTTCATGTTGTTTATTCGATACAGGTACAGCTTGCAATCTAAGGTCCCTATCTCACATGCATACTACAAGCAATTTAGACAGGAGCCAATTAACCTCCCAGCATGTCTTTGGAGTGTGGGAGGAATCTAGACATGTGCACTGCCGAAAAATCCTACTGGAAACTGGAGAACCCAGAGGAAACCTACGCAAGCACAGGGAAAATATGCAAACACCATGCAGATATTGTCCGGGTTGGGATAGTACTGCTGCTCTAGTTCCCTAAGGATTCTAGAGCTGCACGGCAGACATGCTAACTAACTACTAAGCCACTGAGCTACCCCTATTGAAAGTGCAAAGGGCATATATAAGACCCATTGGCTTCTATCAATTTGCACTTGTTAGAAGTCTGTATTTTATGTATATAGTTTATTAAAGGGCATTATTCCTTGCATAATTCACCAGCTTGGTCCAACCAACTATTTATAGTCACAAGAAACCTGGATTTTTTTTGTGTATTTGTGCGTGTACTCGAGAGAGGAGCCGGACTGCAAGAGTTGGGAGTATGCAGGCTTCCTCCAGAGGCAATCTGCCATCTTTCTCCATGACCCGGGTGGCAATGGCGGGTGTGAGGGGGTCCTCCCACACAGCCCGCCCTACCTGCTCCGCTTTGAAGCCCAACGGGGCAGAGGGACTCCCCTATGAGGGAGTGAGAGGATCTAGCCCGCTCAGCCAGCCCTGTTAGTCCTTTGCCTCTCTTTTTTTAGAGACCGCGTGGCCAAAGTGCGTCCATGTTAACCCAATTTTGAGGAGGAGGAGGAGGATGATTGTATCAGCTGCATGGAGGTGGAGCCTAGCACTCAGCAGCAGCAGTGTTCAAGGGATCATTTACAGTCCCAAGGAGCACGTGGACTTTTACGTGGCTGGGATGAGGTGCCTGTGGATCCTGTCGTCCTCAGTGACCCAGAGGACTGTGCCCCGAATGCCTCTGCAAACTTGCGCTGCATGGCCTCCCTGATCCTGCAAAGCCTGCGTAAGGATCCTTGTGTACGTGCTATTAAGGAGAGGGATCGTTACTGGCTGGCGACTCTCCTTGATCCACGTTACAAGAGTAAGGTTGCGGACCTTATGTTGCCATCGCAGAGGGAGCAGAAGATGAAACTTCTGCGGGAGGCCTTGCAGAAGGGTCTGTGCAATGCGTTCCCAGAACCGGGGGGATTACCAAAACCTGGCTCTGGACAACGTCTTGCTTAGGCTTCGGTGAGTCACAGAAGGGGCGGTGGAGAAGGTGGTCGTCTGACCGATGCGTCCAGGCAGTTTTTTAGTCCGCAGCCCCAAGGTCTGACCGGTTCCAGCAACCATCGCCAGCATCTGGTTTACATGGTCTGGGAATACCTAGGGGCAAGATCCGACTTGGACACCTTTCCCACCGAAAATCCTCTGGCTTACTGGGTCTTGAGGATGGATCACTGGCCAGAGCTTGCCCAGTATGCAATTGAGCTACTGGCTTGCCCTGCATCCAGTGTTCTTTCAGAACGGACATTCAGTGCTGCTGGAGGCTTTGTGACTGATCACAGGGTGCGCCTCTCCACTGGCTTTGTTGATTGACTGACCTTCATCAAAATGAATCAGGCTTGGATCAACACCAGCTATCAAGCACCTGATGCTGATATTAATGAATAATATATTTTTGTTGAAATGTCGGATCCCTTTTAGACTGCGTATGCTAATGCTGAGTGACTATCCTCTTATGCTGCTGATGGAATATCCTTCTCCTCCTCACTTTTCTTGCTGATAGCTAGTAAGAAATGTTGTGTTTCTGGGCTCCACCACCAGTGCCTAAGGCACAATTTTTCAGCCCCTGTTTAACAGGGGCGCCTAATAACAATTTTTGATGCAATACTTTGCACGTGGCTCCTTGTTGCGCACCAATTGGAGTTATTGGGAGGGGTTGCAGTGTTGTGTTGTGCCCAAGGCACAATTTTTCTGCCCTTGTTTAACAAGGGGTGCCTAATACCAATTTTTGATGCAATACTTTGCACGTGGCTCCTTGTTGCGCTCCAATTGGAGTTATTGGGAGGGGTTGCAGTGTTGTGTTGTGCCCAAGGCCCAATTTTTCTGCCCCTGTTTAACAGGGGTGCCTAATAACAATTTTTGATGCAATAATTTGCACATGGCTCCTTGTTGTGCTCCAATTGGAGTTATTGGGAGGGGTTGCAAGTGTTGTGTTGTGCCCAAGGCCCAATTTTTCTGCCCCTGTTTAACAGGGGCGCCTAATAACAATTTTTGATGCAATACTTTGCACGTGGCTCCTTGTTGCACTCCAATTGGAGTTATTGGGAGGGGTTGCAGTGTTGTGCCCAAGGCACAATTTTTCTGCCCTTGTTTAACAGGGGCGCCTAATAACAATTTTTGATGCAATACTTTGCATGTGGCTCCTTGTTGCACTCCAATTGGAGTTATTGGGAGGGGTTGCAGTGTTGTGTTGTGCCCAAGGCACAATTTTTCTGCCCCTGTTTAACAGGGGCGCCTAATAACAATTTTTGATGCAATAATTTGCACGTGGCTCCTTGTTGAGCTCCAATTGGAGTCATTGGGAGGGGTTGCAGTGTTGTGTTGTGCCCAAGGCACAATTTTTCAGCCCCTGTTTAACAGGGGCACCTAATAACAATTTTTGATGCAATACTTTGCACGTGGCTCCTTGTTGCGCTCCAATTGGAGTTATTGGGAGGGGTTGCAAGTGTTGTGTTGTGCCCAAGGCACAATTTTTCAGCCCCTGTTTAACAGGGGCGCCTAATAACAATTTTTGATGCAATACTTTGCACGTGGCTCCTTGTTGCGCTCCAATTACAGTATGTTTGAGGGGTTCCCTTTTTTCTAAAAAATTTCTTTCACAAAACAATAATGGCCCCCCACCACCGCTAAAATATTCGACATAATGTTGCCACACAGAATTTGCGCAAGTAGTATTAATTACTTTTTTTTTATAGTCCTCTCATGTTGTGCAGGGACATTTCTAAACACGTGCCACTACTATAGACACCCAGCAGGTGTGATATTTAAAGGATTTTTTTTTTTCACTTTAAGTATCATTAAAATGGCTGCTCCGGAAAAAACGTCCGTTTTAAAAAAAAAAAACAATTCCATTGATACATGTCCCCTGAGTCAAGACCCAGGTTCTGAACGACGTTTTCCAACATTTAATTGAATTTTGGTCTTTAAAACGATTGTTTTTGAATTCAAACGTTCGGGTCCCATAGACTTCAATGGGGTTTGAAATGTTCGTGCGAACCCGCGGTCTGTTCGAACGTTCTGGTGCGAACCGAACCCGGGGGTGTTCGGCTCATCCCTAATGAACTGAAATTACTTTTCCTTGAAGTGTAAGTTTTTATTAATTCAAACCTGTCCTAGATCAAATTTAAAGATGACCCTATGGTAATCATGTGTTTTTTTTTTGCACTGATAGATTTTTTTTTTCTTGATTTTAAAATAACTTTTCTTTAGCCCTCAGCAATATGGCAGGAGCTGCACTTATTTTTGTTTCAGTACACAGACACGGAGCATAAAACACCCTTATAAAAGAACATAAAGTACTTTGAGATGCAAATGACTTGACTTGTTCTACAAGACCACATTAAAACTTGCATATAAACATCCCAACTTTACTTTTTTAACAAAGACGGCTAATTAGTTTGTATGGAGCTATCTGGAGCATCTTTACTATCTGGTTATAAGAATTTTACCGTCCAACTAATTTCATTTATTATTTTCTCCCTTAGGTTTAATCCGTCTGCAGGAACTCATCAAAGCTCCATCAAGATACAACATCAAAATAAAAATTCGCCAATTACCCTCAGGAAACAAGGACGCTCGTCCTTTGCTCAAAGAGATGAAGAAAGCCAAGGAATTCTATGTGATATTTGATTGCTCGCATGAAACCGCGGCTGAGATTCTCAAACAGGTAAGTGCACAACTTTTTTCCTTTTTGAGCTTTCAAAGTTGTAGCTCTGCTTACACATAGCACATCAAGTGCAAACATAACGAAATGTTTTTCAGACTCTTATCACTTTTGTAGTGAAAAGTTCTTTAAAATTACTTAGTTCTAGATGAGCAGGCCAATTTTTGTAGTTGGATAGGGCATATGCAGTAGAAGTCGACCGATATAACGGCCGATTTTTGGCACTTTTTAATTCATCGGCATAGGCCGATTGTTTTTTATTAAAAAAGCTGATTTACTTCAGCGCGACTTGCATTGACTTCTATTATACAGAAGTCATTTGCAAGTTGCCTGAAGTGGAGCGACTTGTCTCTGGGCAGCCTACCAAGTGTGAGAAAAGATACAATGGGCCAGATTCAGATACATCTGAACTATCTTTCCGGAGACGTAGCGTATGGTGTTTACGCTACGCCTCCGCAAATATTATGGGCAAGTGCCTTATTCAGAAAGCACTTGCTCCATAATATGCGGCGGCGTAGTGTAAAGTGCCCGTCGTAACAGTGTGTAATTCAAATTTCTGAAGTGGGGGCGTGATTCATGTAAATGAATCATGACCCCACGTAATTGACGTTTTTTTTTTGGATGGCGCATGCGCCGTCCAAAAAAAAATGTGCATGCGCGAAATGACGTCGCTTTTTGTTAATGTAAACAACGTAAACGTAACTAACGTCGAGCTCCATTCCCGAACGATTTACGCAAACGACGTAACCGACGTACAATTCGACGCTGTCCCGACGTCCATACTTAACATTGGCTACGCCTCCTATAGCAAGGCTAACCTTACGCCGCTATAACGCTTACGCAAACGACGTAAACTACGCCGGCCGGCCGCAAGTACGTTCGGGAATCGCCGTAAATCCATCATTTACATATTCAAAGCGTAAAACGATGGAAGCGCCACTTTAGCGGCCAGCGTAAAAACTGCAACTAATGTAACAGAATTTCGCCGCTCGTATATTAGCAGAATTCCGCCGTATCTTTTCTGAATAGCAAAAAAAGATACGCCGGCTAATCTTAGTATTTACGCGGTATCTCTTGATATGCTGACGTAAATACTTTCCGAATCTGGCCCAATGTTTCTACTTATCAATGAACTGAACTCCTGTGTAGAAGTTCTCAGTTTAACCATTTAAAGACTAAGGGCCAGATTCAGAAAGAGTTATGCCGGCTTATCAGTGATACGCCGGCATAACTCACACTTTGCGCCGGCTGTTCTGTTTTTCTGTATGCAGAAAACAAGATAAGCCGGTTTGCAGCAAAGATCTGACAGGCGTAATTGTATTACACCATCGAATCTTAACTGCAATTTAAAAATGGCCGCTGGGGGCGGTCTCGCTGATTTACGCCGAGAATATGTAAATCAGCGAGATACGCCAATTCACGAACGTACCGCGGGCCCGACGCAGTCACTTTACGCCGTTTATGTAAGGGTTTTCCTGGCGTAAAGATAAAGCTGCCCAAAGCAGGCGCATCCTATGTTAAGTATGGACGTCGTGACCGCGGGAAATTAGAAAAATTTTACGTCGTTTGCGCAACCCGTCCGTGAATGGGGATTTACGTCGATTACGTTCACGTTGAAAACACCGTCATAATTCAGAGCATGCGCACTGGGATTTTTTTAAGGCCGGCGCATGCGCAGTACGTTCGGCGCGTGGACGCGCCTAATTTAAATAGGAGACGCCCCCTACCCGCCTATTTTGAATTAGGCTGCCCAATTTACGCTACGCCGCAACTTAACACGCAAGTGCTTTGTGAATACAGCACTTGCGTGTTAAGTTGCGGTGGCTTAACGTAAA
Organism: Rana kukunoris; assembly: GCA_029574335.1. Lineage (NCBI taxonomy): Eukaryota > Metazoa > Chordata > Amphibia > Anura > Ranidae > Rana > Rana kukunoris. The sequence goes on along the minus strand of CM056050.1, from coordinate 575,299,807 downwards.
TAAGAAAAGTTACGCCGCCGCGGCTTTATGAATCTGGCCCTAAATCTTTTCTGACATTTGTTGCTTACAATTAAAAATCATGTATTTTCTGCTAGAAAATCACTTAGAACCCCCAAACATTATATTTTTTTTAGCAGAGACCCTAGAGAATAAAATGGCGGTTGTAGCAATATTTTCTGTCACACGATATTTTTGGGGAGAAAATACACTTTAATGAATAATAAAAAAAAAAAAGAAACAGTAAAGTTAGCCCGTTTTTTTTTGTTTGTTTTTTCTTCGTCCAAAAGTTTTCATTACCTGTTTTTGTGCCTGCTTCCTGATTCCCTTACCGAAGATGGTGGGGGCAGCACCCGAAAGCCGAGGGAGAGATCAGCTTCGAGTGCCGACATCGTGGGCGCCCAGGACAGGTAAGTGACCATATATTAAAAGTCAGCAGCTGCAGTATTTGTAGCTGCTGACTTTTAATATATTGGGGTTTTTTTGGCGGAACTCCGCTGCTTTCACACTGGAGCGGGCAGGCGCTATTAGGCTGCTAGCAGGGCGCTTATAACCCAGCTAGCGGCCAATGAGGTTAAATGTGCCTGTGTAGCACCGCTGCAGAAGCGCTTTGCAGGCGCTTCGGCAGAAGTGGCCATTCATTTCAATGGGCAGGAGTGGTGGAGGAGCAGTATACACAGCTCCAAAGATGCTGCTTGCAGGACTTTTTTTAACTTCCTGCCAATGCACCGCCTCAGTGTGAACGCCCTCGGGCATTCACACTGAGACTGCATGGGAGCCGTCAGGGCCGAACCTAGGGTCACAGACGCCTGGGTGCAGAAATATTTCTGGCGCCCCCACATGGGCGTGGTCATCTTACCAACTCCTCCCCTTTAAAATGTTTCTATGGCAATGACTCAAACACAGAGATGCTCCCCTAACACGGACAAGGAGAACACGTCAGACACGGACACACCCCTCCCAGCGAGATTACTGCACGACTGGTCCCTCTCCAGACAGAGACAGACGCTGCTTCGCTCTCCTCCTCTGACAGGAGGAGGGAGGGGGGACGGGCTTGGGCAGGAAACACAGTGGTGGTGGCGGTGACCGGCGGAGAGAGCCACCTTTGGACACAGACAAGGAGAGGAGGAGGAGAATGGAGGGGAGCACTCTGGCACTCCAGTGCCCCACCTCTGGGGCGCCTGGGTGCACTGCACCCAACACACCTGTCTAGGATCAGCCCTGGGAGCCATTTTGCAGGCACTTTACTAAAAGCGCCTGAAAAACACCCCAGTGTGAAATGGGTCTAACTGTAAGATTTTATGAGATGGAGGGGATTTTTTTTTTTTCTAAATCGGCCTAACATATCGGCCCAAACAAAAAATTGGCATCATATATAGGCCATCGGCCACCACAATTTCTAAATATCGGCATTGGCATAGGCCAGAGAAAAACCCATATCAGTCGACCTCTAATATGCAGCATACTTTAAGGTACTTTCTTATATTTTAATCCAGTTTGAGATTCCTATGAGTTTCTTGGCAGGTGCTTCTGACCTCCTTTTAAGATGCTTGGGGCCCATATACACAAGCCCTGGTGGATTCATTATCCACGACTGTCCATAATAGCTAGATATTTGCTAGAATTACCATCAAGAAGTGTGTTACCAGCCCCAAACTGTGGTTGAATGGGTGCTTTAATTGCTTTAAGAAACTCTGTCATGAGGAAAGAGGGGCAAAGTGCTGCAAATTTTAAGTGAAAGTATTTAGAAATGCCTGAAAATCCCTGCACTCAAACTGCCCAACTATAGCCAAATGTTCGGCTGTTTTTACAGACAAAATACCAACACTTTACGGTAATGTTGGAGCTTGTCCTGCGCCCACACATTCCATCTGGCCTATTACCAGCACAAACCTGCACCCAAAAACTCCTACCTCAATCTTCATACACTATTGGGTGTGTCAGGCTGTTTTGAAGAAGAAGGCTCTGATACTTCCAGGTTGGGTTGGAGCCTCCTGCAATCCCCTGCACCTCATAGATTTCCATTGGCCTATCAGTATGATGGACAGCTCTTAGTCATCTAGAATGCCTGAGCATCCCTGCGCTCAAACCACCCTACCACAGTCAAATGTTGAGCTGTTCTGAAGGACAAAGGTTTAACATGTCCAAGTTGTGTTGGAGTTTCCTTCTATGCCCTGCAGCCCACCTATTCTCATTGACCTATTGCCATGATGGTCAGCTTCACTAGACAAAAGCAATGTTCAGGTGGTAAATAGGGGTGGGTACGTTTTGGCAATAACAGAAAGTGGTGATGCTTTGCCTATCAGAACAGACTGAGAGTTGTCCATGACAGGAAGGTTTGGGAGGCTACTTGGTTATGTCTATATACCTGTACTTCATACTGCAGTGTGTCCTCCTGGTGACAAATTATTTTCAAAAGTTTTTAAACCAAGTCATGCCTGGAAAAAAAAAATGTACATACTTACCTGCCCTGCTGCCCGTGCCACTGAACACCTATCCGATCTTGAAAATTCTTTGGCTTAAAGTGGTTCTACACCCTGTAAACCACTTTTACCTACAGGTAAGCCTAGATTAAGGCTTACCTGTAGGTGCTCAAAAATATCTTCCAAACCTACACGGTTTAGGAGATATTTACAATAATAGACAATGGCGCACTTTAGAAACAGTGATTGTGTCGTTTCTAAAGGAGATCATGCCGTGACTAGCGGCTCCCGCGCAATACCCGAAAGTAACTCCGGGACAACATGTCGCTGGCCGGTGCTGTGTCAGGCACCGTAGCGGGGGCTTCAATCCCAGGTGAGTATTACATAAGGAGCTAGTATGCTATATATACATAAACTGAAACTTGCAGAAGTGATGAACTCCAACTCTGGTTGGTTCCTCCTTTTGAAGTCAATGTCACCATTGTATTTGTATTTGTAATGAGTGGCGGTCAGAGGGAGGAATTAGTGAGAACTGCAGTCTCTAGAGATTGACACTTCCAAAAGTGTTGGATCCCCTGCTGACCCTGCGGAATACTTTTCAGGATTGGAGTGGCTTTGGTAGGAGAGAATAAAGTGCACTTTTCTTTTACAGGTATGGTTAAAGTAGAACTTTTTTTTTTCATTTTGGATAGAGTAAGGGAGGGTCATAACTCCTGTCAATTTACTATTTTGCCATCTGTGTCCCATTGAGGAGATTTCCCTTCACTTCATGTGCCATAGCCAAAGAGAGAGTGAGAGTGATGACTAAGGAAATCCCTTGGGAACCCCCAGGTCTCCTTAACTAGTGTAGTGTCCTCTTTGGAATATTTCCCCACTACTACTTTTCTAGGGGAGGGGGGGGGCCCTCCTGAGAGCAGATAAAACAGCAACTGATAGACATGGCCCAGATGCTGTAATGGCAAGGGGGTTGTAGGGAGGTTTCCAACAGTAAAGGGAGCATCCCCCTGGGCCCTGCAATACCCATATAGTGGAATAGTATATACATCCTATACAAGTTCAAAAAAGGAAGGACCAAACAGGAACCAAGGGGTAGTTTATTAGAAGGGTGGCGCAAAAGGGAAAGGGGTCATGCACCCAGCAGGTTGAGAACTAAAGAAAGGCCAGAGTAGACTTGGGGGGAAATGGGGTCAGGAGGTTAGAGGTCAAGAGGGGCAGGGGGGGAAGGAGGGGAGGGAATAAGAGCTCAGGAGCATCGAGGCTGCCCATCATAAGTGACAAAGACTGGCTGGGGGGAGAGTCGGGAAGGCATTTGACAGCCACAGTTCCCAGATTTTGAAGAACTTAGCATGGGAGGCAATTGTTCGTTAAGCATTAAAGCGGTCATGTGATCTCTCACCACTTGGAAAAAAATAGATGGTTTCTTCCAGGCTCTGGAAATATTTTTTTTGGCTGAGAGAAACAAATAGTAAGCGAGCTTCCACTGGTGAGTGAACAAACCAAGGATAGGACAATGTAATAAGGCAAACTTGGCTTCCTTCAGTATGGGCAGATGTTTTAAATTGTTTTTAATATAGCAATCAGGTTTTAATCTGCAGTGGAACTTTAATTATTTTATATAGGGGCAGGGGCACTTTCAGAAAGCTTATTGATGCTAGCTGAAAGCATTGCACATATTTTGTTCAGACTAGCCTTGACATGTGGAACAAGGCTTACAGAAGAGAATGCACAATGCGGAAGGCTTGAGTAGCACAGACCAATCCCAGAAAACAGGAACACTGATGGGTGCTATCTAGCAAAATACTCAGTCATCCCAATCCCCACATGCTTTATTTCACAGCAAACACATTATCCAGTGCCAGGAAGAACTTAGAGACCCCCGAGGCCTCAAGAACACTGATGAGTACTATCCAGCAAAATACTGAGTCATCCTGAGTCCCCCATGCCTTTATTTCACAGCAAACATTATCCAGAGAAAAATGTAAAGGCTCCAAGGCCTCAAAACTTTCTTTCTTCTGCCTATCATCCTGCCACCAGATCACCCAATACAAAAGAATTCTATTTCATCACTCACTTCAAGGGTTACCTGTCTGCACCAGTTGTGTGGGGTTTAAAATCTCTAACATCATTATAAATCCCCATTATCCTGTACCTTTACAGGATCCCATTTATCTCATCCATTAAGTAACTCCCCTACACAGGAGACTAAGCAAGACTGTTAAACGTTTTTGTCTTCAGCTTCCACAATGGAGTCTTGATGGCAGAATTTTTTTTCGAAAAGGAAAGTTAAATGTTGCGGCGCTTCCTTTGATCCCTTGCTGAGTAGTTTTACATTTATAGAAATACTTAGAATAATTGCCCAAATGATGAGGTTTGAAAAGCCTGATTGAGCTTAAGTGTCCATAGTGGAAGCTTCAAGGCAGAATCCTGAATACTTTCCTGGCTCAAATAGAGAGGAGCAAGTATTCTTTGTTCCTTGTCTTACACAAGGAGTATTATGAACGCCTGGCAAAAATGAAAAAAAAAAAAACACTTATTTCAAGTGCCATTTAATCATTCCAGTAATAGGCCTGTGTTTCTGGTTACCTCTATGTATCTATCTATGTATGTATCTATCTATGTATGTATCTACTGTATGTATGTATCTATCTATGTATCTATTAGGGACGAGCCAAACACCCGCGTGTTTGGTTCGCACCAGAACCATCGAACGGACCGAACGTTCGCGCAAACATTTAGAAGTCTATGGGACACGAACGTTTGAATTCAAAAGTGCTAATTTTAAAGCCTAATATGCAAGTCATTGTCATAAAACGTCTTTGAGAACCCGGGTCTTTCCCCAGGGAACATGTATCAATGGAAAAAAGTTTTAAAAACGGTCGTTTTTTCAGGAGCAGGACTCCTGAAAAACTACTGTTTTTAAAACTTTTTTCCATTGATACATGTTCCCTCGGGCAAGACCCGGGTTCTCAAAGACGTTTTCACAGGGAAACTATAGACACCCAGCAGGTACAACATTTAAAATAATTTTTCGTTTTTTTTATTTTTTATTTAAGCATCATTAAAATCACTGCTCCAGGAGCAGTGATTTTAATGATGCTTAAATAAAAAAAAAATATTAAAAATTCATTTAAATATTGTACCTGCTAGGTGTTTATACCTGTGATAACGTCTTTAAATAGAACAATCACCTGCCTGCCAGTAAATTAGGAAGAACTGATCTAGCTAAGCTATACAGTGTATAAATATATGTACAACTCCTGGGATGTATATATATCCTCTACACACTGTAAATTTAAATAAACTGACTAGCCTGCCTGCTCTATCTATCTATCTAGTAATAAAGACACTCTCTCTCTCTCTCTCTCTTTCTCTCTCTCTCTCTCTCTCTCTCTCTATAGGACTGATCTCTTTAACAACGCTGCAACACACTACACGAGGCCGCCTTGCAGGCAGCCTATTGTAGTGTGGAGCGTGTACTAAACCCCCTGAGCCAAAATTGGCCAACGCCACCTTGGCTTTGGCCAATTATGGCTCTTCGTTTTTTGCGCGCTGTGATTGGCCAAGCATGCGGGTCATAGTGCATGCTTGGCCAATCATCAGCGCGCAATGCCCCAGTGAATTATGGGCCGTGACGTGTCACTCTAATTTGGCGCGAACGACCCGTTTTGTTCGAATTTCGACGAGCGTACGAACAGACGTTGTTCGAGTCGAACATACGTTCGAATCGAACGCGGAGCTCATCCCTACTATCTATCTGTCTGTCTGTCTGTCTGTCTGTCTGTCTGTCTGTCTGATAGATAATAAAGATTGACAGTAGATAGATAGATACAGTGGATAGAAAATATGCATATTAACAGATAGATTGACGTCTATTACTCTATACATTATCTGTCTAGCAAAGTGGGAAAAGATTCTAACACTTGTTAATTATATTATTACTATGTGTGTCCCTGTTGGGGAAACTTTCTTCACTTCCTGTTTGGTCACGACACAACAGGATGAAGAGAAAAAACTCTCTAGTGGGGGCAGGAAATGACTGAAAGGGAAAAAAAACTCTAGAAAAGTCATGGGAACTTTATTTACTTACTAAATCCTATCCTTAAAAGATAAACATTTTGGGTGGCTAAATACTTAAAATGTAAATTCTTAAAAATCAGGTAGTTCCCAGTGGCTGGAGTCTTCCAACAGCCAGGTCTTCTTAGCACTGCAGGTGCCCAATGCCGCCATCTTGGGTATGAAAGCCATCTGTGGTTTCCAGTTCCCCACTGCATATGTGTGTGTGTTCCTGCGGTGCTCTGTGAATGATCCTGTAGCCTCCTGGGACATGTGATTTTCCCACCACCTCAGTGCTAACAGGTCATACCCCATGTCTATATTTCTGGGGTGACGAGGAAACGCTTGCACTAGGTTCCCTCACTAGCATTCTTCTATACAATTTTCAACTGACTTGGGGTTGGATTGCTTCCCCAACTGTCAAGTGTCTGTAAATGGTGATGGTGTTAAGCTTTGAAAATTTCAGAGAGGGATCTATGGACTTTAGATCACTGCATTATTTATGCTTTGTACATTGTTATATATGTTGTTATATGGCACAGAGCACTTTATTAAGTATATTAGGTGCTTATGGTTGAAAAGTACCACAATTGTTTGACAGTTGTTTAATTAACTCACTAGCGCCCCCTACCACTATCACTAATCACAAAGCTAGTATTGTCTACACTTTGAGGGGAGCAGCATATAATTATATTATTATTTTTTTTTTTTTTTTTTAACACTACCCAGGGCCGATCCTAGGGTCACAGGCGCCTGGGTGCAGAAATATTTCTGGCGCCACCCACTTGGTCGTGATCATTTTGCTAACTCCTCCCCTTTACAATTGTTTCTATGGCAATGACTCAACCACAGAGATGCTCCCCCACAAAGTCTTCATTACCCTGGGATCCTTACATGATCTCTTAACAATAAACAAAATACAGGAAGACAAGCAGAGTACTTTATTGGGACCTGGAGGGGGGCATTTCTGATGGACACAGAGAGGGCTTCTGTTAGAAAGAGCCCCCAGACATACTACAGACATGATACAGGAGATGGTCAGAGACTGCAGACATAGTAAAGGAGATGATCAGAGACACATGAATTCTGGACGGACACACACCTATGCTCAGAACACTAGTTCTGGATGGACACAAACAAGGAGAAAAGGAGGAAGGGGAGAACTCTGCCACTTCGGCGCCCCCACCTCTGCAGGTGCCTGGGTGCAAAGCACCCTGTGCACCCTGCCTAGGATCGGCCCTGACACTACCACATTCACCTAAATCACCCAAATCCATTGTGCAAGGTCTATACAAAATTGCTTCCCCAAATTGACACAGTGGTGGTACTTGCACCCGAGCAGCAATAAGCACAACCAGAGTGCCCCTATCTCTGGATCTGACAGGAAGCTGCTTCTTGGCACATACCAACCCTCCTGGCTCCCCTGCTTATCACCAGCACCAGCATCCATATCTAGCCATGATTTCCAGTGCAGTCTGCAGGACTTTTATTGTGACAACCCAGTCCTAATCTTCATTCAATAACTCTTTAAACCCCTTCTTTTGAGATTTGATCATTTCACATTTCAGTGTCTCTATTTTTTTAGAGCTGAATTAAAACATTGTACATTTTTAAGGACAAATAAAAAAACTGCACTCTCTATCGGTGTTAAACTTTTTTTTTTCCGATGAACAAACTAATTTTAGTTACTATAGTTATGATTGAAATCTAGCTCAGTCCTAACATGCTGATTATGACTAAATCACAGTGGTTAACCAATGTCACAGCACCTAAACCCATGCTGTTTGGATATCCTTGGGCCAAAAGTTGCCAGATTTTGGACCAGCTGTCTTTTCTGTACCCTGCACTGGACCACCCACTGTAGTTGATGATATTCAAACTCCATCCTTTTCAGTTTGGGTGAAATGGGGTGCACTTTGACATCTTTGCCTTGGTTGCCCTATTCCAACATTGCATTGAAGTAACCCTTTTGCTTTGCCCTAGATGTTTGCTTTCCAGGGGATAGTGTATGACCTTACCTCCTCCTGTTGTAAGTTCATACACTTCCTATACTGTAGTTGGTGAATTCCATTAGGATGGGACACTGGACGCTGCTAGAGGTACCTGCCCACATTCCACTGCTGGAGATCACATGGCTGAGACACTGGCTGTTACAAGGTTTGGGTTTTAATTAAATTATATTAAAAAAAACACCTATGAATTGCTTACTATGGGGGCACTATCTTTTTTTTTTAAGATGGCCATAATTCAGCTTTAACCACTTAAGGACCGGCTCACATGGATATACATTGGCAGAATGGCACTGACAGGCAAATCAACGTATATTTATGTCAGTTTGAATTTGCCGCCGCTGTTTTGCGATCGTGTCATGGAGCTGAAGAATGGGGAGATGCCAGTGTAAACACAGCATCTCTCCGTTCTGCCTAGTGACATGTCACTGATCGTCTGCTCCCTCTCATCGTGAGCAGTGATCAGTGACATGTCACTCGTAGCCCCTAACAGAATCACTCCCTAGGACACACTTATCCCCTTGGTTGCCCCCTAGTGGTTAACCCCTTCGCTGCCAGTCACATTTACACAGTAACCAGTGCATTTTTATAGCACTGATGGCTGTATAAATGTGAATGGTCCCAAAATAGCACCAGAAGTGTCCGCCATTATGTCGCAGTCACAATAAAAATCACAGATCGCCGCCATTACTAGTAAAAAAATAATAATAAAAATGCCATAAAACTATCCCCTATTTTGAAGACGCTAAGAATATGTATCGATGTAAACTGAGGAATTATTTTTTTATATAGATTTTTTGGGGATATTTATCATAGCAAAAAGTTTTTTTTTTTTTTAAATTGGTGCTCTGTTTTGTTTATAGCACAAAAAATAAAAACGGTGATCAAATACCACCAAAAGAAAGCTCTATTTGTTTGGGAGCCATGTCGGATGACCGCGTAATTGTCAGTTAAAGCGACGCAGTGCCGAATCGCAAAAAGTGGCCTGGTCATTTGGCAGCCAAATGGTTCGGGCTGAAGTGGTTAACTAAAAGTCCTGGCTTTTTGGCACATTAACTCTGTTAAGGAGGATAATCCAGTATGACTTCTAATCCTTCGCTAGACAGCATCATACCAAACATTTGATTATGTGAGCTGCACTTGAACAGCATGTTCTTCAAGGAAGGTAAGTATTTGTAGCCCTTTGGTTGTTTATTATTCATCCATCCCAACCAGTCGGTTTACAGTTTTAAGTTATTATTTTAGCAGTTTTAGTTTTCTTTAACATAACATACATAACATGAGGTTTGCAATTATCAAACACAAACACAGCTTCCACAATTGAGTTATGGTCCACACCCTCCCATCCCTGCACCTTCCTATTGACCACTGAAGCCCACCACACTTGGTGGCCAGTAGTAAGCCATAGCTTAGATGTGGACTAGAGCTCAGTAACTATTTACATATTAACCTGGGATCACTTTACAAGGTAAGATGGGCTCAGGGGTTTCCTTTAATAATGGAAGAATGACTGAACCAATACATAGTTGAAGTTAGATATACAGTAGCTAAAAGAATATTTTTTTTTTCATTCCCCTGAATGATTTAGGTTTTGCACTTAGTTGGGTCACTTTCTCACCTACAAGCTTTATGAGTTCTGCAGCGAAAGACAGCAATACTTTTATGATGTAATTGGTGTCTTGGCACCAGAGTAACACTCACTTCTATTGTGGTAATCACTTTGTAAAAGTTATTTTATAGTGGCAGCAGGAGCACAGAGACCTCTGTGTCCTTTTGGCGTGAAAGTCTTTAATCACATTTGAAGTTATCCACACATACAGTTTCTCTCATTTTGCAATCATGTCAGGTCCTGTGGTTGTGCTATTTCTTTCTCTTAATCTTAAAGTTTATCTGAAACCAAAACTTTTTTTTTTTCTTTTTTTTAAATTTGGAAAGAGTGAGACTGGTCACTGGTTGAAACTCCCATGAGATAATTTTTGTTGTTCAATTTTTTTGTATTAAAGAAGATAATAGAACATAAAAAGTCACAAATAGTGCAAAAGTACAAAAAAATAGATTATCTATACATATCCATTATGCTGTAAGCCACAAAAAGTACAGAAACATTAGGATCCATCCATCTACTATAAAAGGTACAAGGTAGGAGAGTGGTAGGCCCCCAAAAATCATTTGTAGTATGAATGTGAAGATAATACAATACAATATTTCAATAACGCTGTGGAGAACCATAATCGTTAACCGCACAGGACAACACGTTAGAGAAATGAGAAAGATTAAAGGAAGGAGAGAAGAGAAGAGAAAAGTGAGGAAAGAAGAGGGAAGTGAGGCCATTGGCCCTTAATGGGCACAAGAGTCTTCTGTCCAGTTATGTTGGAACTGGAACCAAGGAAATTAGGGAGGAGGAGAGAGGAGTCAAAGCCTGGTGGGAGAAACCCGAGATCATTTTTGCTTTCTCTGTCCCCACTGAGTAGATTCATTCCCTCTAATTATCCCGATGACCAATATTGGACTGGGAGTGAGGGAAAATCCAAACTTTGGGGTAGTTGCTGGAAAAAGAAAAGAAGGGATGTCTTCTTAAAGAGGAGACTTATTCCAGTAAAGCCTGTCTAGAAGAGGATTCTCCTCACTTTGGAGAGATAAAATCTTACTCCTTTAACCTCTTACTTCTGGCATAATGCACATATGTATCAGCACAGCAGGTAGACCTTAATTCTGACTGTATGCATATATGTTTTAGCCTGCTCCACTGTGCTGGGACTGTGCTCACTGTGTGCTTTTAACACATTGGCCGAGCTGTCACTGGCAGTTCCCAGTCAAAATTTACGGTACTAGTGGACATGGCACCTGATCATTTGACCGCTACAACAGCCAATCACAGCAATCCACCATGCAAATAATGGGCTGCACGCTCAAGACATTCAACTCCAACAAATGTTTATTGCAATGACAGTACACAGCTTACACCCACCCAAAGCCACGGCCCAACATGTTTCACCCACTGAAGGGTTTATCATAGGGATCATAGCAGTGGAAAAAAAGTGGACTCTAGGTCTTGGTTTCAGGGAATCAAGGAGAATACAGGCTGTCATATGAGCAGTGAAAAAAAGGACCTTAGTTTTCAAGCCAATTACAGCGGTCACATGATCAGGAACTCAACCTCCCACATCCAACACAACCACTTTGCCGTCGTCATTTTACTATATGGCAGGTGGCAAATGGTTAAATATAGTGCCTGGCTGAGCCGGCAACTAGCAGTTAAAGCGGGGGTTCACCCTAAAAGAATTATATACAATTACATCCAGCATACTTCAGATATGTAAAGAATGCTGGACTTTTTTTTTTTTTTTTAGGGCACATACCGTTTAAAAGTTATTTTTCATCCGACTTCCGGGTTCTCTCTGCTGCGGGAGAATAGGCGTTCCTAGGCAGCGGTGTAGATGATTGATGTGCTGTTATGGCACGTCACGCTTTCCGAAAATATCCGAGCTGGACTCGGCTCTGTACGGCGCCTGCGCAGTCAGCTCTACACGGCAGTCGCAGACGCCGTACAGAGCCGAGTCCACCTCGGATATTTTCGGAAAGTGTGACGCACAATAACAGCACATCAATCATCTGCCCCGAAAAAAAAAAAAGTCCAGCATACTTTACATATCCAAAGTATGCTGGATCTAATGGTACATAGATGTTTTTTAGGGTGAACCTCCGCTTTAAGGATTATCCCCCCAGTGAGATACAGACGACAAAAGAAAAAAACATTACAACAGCCTACATGTTTCCTTCATGACCAGATTCCAGCTGAATTTACACTGTTCTTGTGCCTGCAGCGTGTATGGTAACACACAAGTGTAGGTGCTTATGTGCCTATGTTTATGTGTCCTTTTTATGCTAAACTGCAGTACATAGGCATAATCCAGCCACATAGCCATCAATTCATGTAGAAAGTTAGATCCGAGTAAGGGGCCAGTCCTATCCCCTTACCACATGATTAGCTGTCAGCCAATGACAGCTGATCACCTGATGTAAATAAAAGCCGGTAATCATTTTTTTTAAATTGGTGAGTTGAAAAAAAAAAGCCGATCACCAACTTATGTTAAAGGGACATCGGTCCTGAAGAGGAAAGAGGCACATCTGCCTCCTCTGTGCCATTAGTACCCCCTGCCAGTGCCCACAGTGCCACCTATCAATGCCCACAAGTGCCACCTATCAATGCCCACCAGTGGTGCCAATCAGTGCCTCATTAGTGACACCTAACAGTGCCCATTACTGCCACCCATCAGTGCCCATCACTGCCACCCATCAGTGCCCATCACTGCCAGTTATCAGTGCCACCTATCAATGCCACCTTTCAGTGCCACTTCTCAGTCCCCACCAGTGCCACCTATTAATGCCCTTCAGTGCCACCAATCAGTGGCACCTCTCAGTGCCCACCAGTGCCGCCTTATCAGTGCCCACAAGTGCGGCCTTATCAATGCCCATCAGTGCAAGCCCATCGGTGCCCATCAGTGCAGCCTCATCAGCATACATCAATAAAGGAGAAAAATTACCCGTTTGCAAAATTTTATAACAAAATATATATATATATAAAAAAAACAATATTTTTATTCATTTTTTAACAAAAAATAAAAACTGCAGAGTTGATCAAATACCACCAAAAGAAAGCTCTGGGGAAAAAATATAGAAATTTAATTTGGGTACAGTGTTGTATGACCGCACAATTGTCATTCAAAGTGCGTCAGTGCTGAAAGCTGAAAATTGGTCTGGGCAGGAGGGGATTTAAGTGCCCAGTAAGCAAGTGGTTAAAGCCCATCTCAGGGCAAAATAAAGCTTTCCCATGCAGTGGGACTGTGCCTGCACTGTACTGATCCAGATCGGATCGGTCTGGCACCCCTATGTTCCAGTGGTCTTGAGTCCACCACTGGACCATGAAGGAGAGCTGTTTTCTGGAGGAATGAAGGATTGGGTGTATATACGCATTATACTCACCTCTAGACAAAACAAGCAGTTGACCCGTGCAGTGCGGACATGGGAAAACTTTTTTGCCCGAAGATAGATTATACATTTTTAAAGATGTAAGACTTTGAGGATTTGGGATTTCCTAGATTGCTTCACCAGGCTTTGTATAAACCTTCTGCATGTAGGGAAGGGCAAGTTTTCTTGCATCTAAATAGACAAGTGTGAGCAGGCTGTTAAGCTAACATTTGAGTGTAAGTCAACTTTAAAGCTGCTCTCTTGGCAAATGCTGCACCCCCCCCCCCTCCGATGTAATCTATTCCATTCTTACACTATACCAGCCAAATTGGTGCTGACTGGTCATTATGCATGGATTAGATATGTCAAGCTTGTATCCAACTGCAACGTGTTTCTTTATTGCATGATCACACAGAAAAGAAAGCTATTTGCTTATTAAATCTGAAATATGGCATCAGGTGTCCCTTTATAAGTTTAGGCCAATGATCCATTGCTGTAGTCTTGTGGCGACGTAATCCTGCCTCTGCAGTCTTCAGAAAGGGGTCCTGGATATTGGGCAGCCTATGGAAAATCTTCATGTTACTCTGGCAGTGACATGGTCACCTGTAAACGGCACCGTCTGCCGTACTGCGTTCCACGCTGGAATGCATACGACGGCCACGCGCGATGATGTCATAGCCCGGCGCCGCGTGCGTTCCAGCTTGGAACGCGGAAGTGCCCAGCGCAATCAGCGCTGCATTCAGCACACATGCCTCTCAGGTATAAACAGAAAGGTGTGTATTACACACGCTATTCTATTATTGTCAGCCGTACCGGCCACGCTACAATACTGCCACCATCGCTACCACACTGGACATCAAGCCAGGCTGGAACATTATGGCCATCTAAGCTAATATCTTCACTACATCCAGGCTGCCATAGCTGGGAACAACCTAAGAGATCTTCCTTGCTGACACCCTACACTACGGATTCCCTTGCTGTTATACTCAAGCCCTGCAAACGGATAAGTAGCAATTGTTTCACTTGTAGTGCTTTAGAAAGACCTGCTACATATATTGCTTCTAAACATTACTGTACTTAACTCTGGCTTGTTACATACTAACATACTGCTTGGGGACTGACTGTTGTGCCTCTGGCTGTTTGCTGTGGAACATCTTAAAGGAACATATACTCTCAAATTAGCTGAGCTATATTTGCCTCTCTTATGCAACTATTAGTTGCCATCACAAAATCCTATTTACTACGTGCTTGACACAAGTTGTTACTTGTTTATGGGCCCATGCCCTAAGTTACTGAACATGTTCGCCTTAGCATAGAAAATTTAAGGGTAGAAGGTATTTCTTGCCTTCTCTCTTAGCGGCCTAATGCATTTCTTTATGTTAAAGTGATATGATGTAGAGAACCCCCCAAACTCCTGTTCTCTGATTGGAGTGACGCCTGGGGTCCAGTACTGATAATCACTTGAATACAGAAGTGCATTGGAATCTTCACGTGCATTGCAATCTTTTAACACTAGGGGTTGGACGCATGTCGTAATACGTCCACCCTTAAGTAGCTCAACGCATTCCTATATGTGAGAGAGGGATGATGTAGAGAACCCCCAAACTCCTGTTCTCTGACCGGAGTGACGCCTGGGGTCCAATACTGAATTCTCACATAACATAGAGAAGTGCATTAAAATCCTTGCTAACCACAGTTATGGTTCACTCCCATTCACCATAGTTTGTGACATTATCTGATGAGGGATTCTCCTCCTTTGCCTTTCAGAAGAAAGAAGACTTGGGATCGGCACATCCATGGAGGGAAAAATGGTGAATGCCCATATTCACACAGATCAACTTATATAGATGCTCTATATATTCTCTACAATTCAATTTAACTTTTCAAGATACACTTCATGTTTTAAATTCTGATTTTTTTTCTTCATCTTGTGAGAAGTTTCAAGTAAATTAATTGGAGAACAAATTAGCAACACTGGGAACAAAAGCCCAATGTCACCCTTAATGTGTGTTCCTGCAGGCAATCAAAGGTGGTGTTTCCCTTTCTTTCACCATGATCCATTTAAAGCAATAATCACTTCCAACAAATAAACAGAGGCAAAGCATTTCTTATTTTTAGCTTTCATTCATTTTTTTTTAAGCATTGAAGCCAGCTCACAGAACTTCTTTTATCAAATGAGGAGATTTAATTGGATGTGTATTCTTCCCTCTCACTGATTTCAAAGCGAATCCCTTCCCTTTATGGAATTATTGTGACAGGCGGTAACTTACCATCGCCATGGCTTTAATTAACAGAACAAAACCACTGATTGAATTTACAAAGCTGAATAGATTTCCTCTGTAATTCTCTTGTTAAAGAATTATTTCAAGGACTGTCTTTTAGCTTGGCATTAGGTAGTCAGGAGTTCAGCCTACTGCTAGATAGAGGCTGATTATATAATGGGTGTTAGATTGCCCATTTTTTTTAAATATATACATAGTTAAATGTATGTTGTAGCAAAGACCAGAGGATAAATCTAGACACAGTGACAGCTACCTAAGGATTGGGCTAATACGCACCCCCCCCCCCCCCATGATAAAAGGGAGAGGGGTAGTATTAACCACATCTAATTTGATTTCCAAATTCATTGCAAAATACTCATGAAAAAGGTTTAAATCCTACTGTCTTTTCCAAGAGGTATTGACAATTAGGGATGGGCCAAAGACACCCCTGTTTGGTTCGCAGCAGAACTAACCAACATGGGAAAAGTTCTGACCCAAACAGCGAACCCTATTGAAGTCTATGGGAGCCGAACAGGAAAAATCAAAAGTGCCCAATTTGAAGGCTTATATGCAAATAATTGGCCATAAAATGGGTATGTGGGTTTGGGTACTGCCCTGGGGTGCATATATCAATGCATTTTTTTTTAAACATGCTTTTCTCTCAGGATTAGCTATTTTAATGAAGCAATTTTAAGTGAAACAAAAAAAGTAAAGATGTTTTTAAATTTAGTGCTTGGGGGTCTCTTAGTCTGCATGTAAAGTGGCACATCTGTAGCATGCATAGAACATGCTGCTGCAAAAATTACATTTTTACATTTGTAAAAAAATAAATCTCACCTAAATTGACTTGCGGTTGCCAGCTATTGGAAAAAATTTAAGCAAACTGGGTCCTCCCCAATATCCATACCAGTCCCTTATCTAGGCAATCAGCCTGGCAGGTCAGGATGGGAGAGGGGAAAATCAGAGACTGTCCATTCTCTCCTGGACTATACCTGGCCACATGCCCTCAACCACCCCAAAGCACCTTGTCCCTATGTTGATGGGGACAAGGGTCTTTCCCCCTCAACCCTGGGCTGTGGGGGTATGCAGGCAGGGGGCTTATTGGGGGCTTATCGGAATCGGGAAGCCCCCTTTAACAAGGGGCCCCCCAGATCCTGCCCCCCTTTTATGTGAATAAGTATGAGGTACACAGTACCCCTACCCATTCACCAAAAAAGTGTCAAAAAGTAATACAGACAGACAGACAGACAGTTTTCACAATTCCTTTATTAAAAAATAAAACAATAGTGTCCCCCGATATGAATCCATCATCAATCACGCCGCCCGCTGCACCTAAAAAAGAAAAAAACAATCCCGCCATCGATGAAGGCCGACTGAATACTCTGCCAATTAAAAGTTCTTATATTGGTAAGGACCTGTAAGGTTTAGGAGATATTTACCATATGCACTTGCTCCGACGTCATCAGCTCATGTGCACCGAAGAAAGGGCACAATCGTGCCGTTTCTAAAGAGCTTGTGCTATGACTTGGCAGATCACGCGTGCATACGCAGGAGTGATGTCACTCGACTCCGGACAGTCAGAGAACCGGAGTCCGTGGCCCTGGAAGGAAAAGGGGTAAAGATGGACACTTTCACACAGTGGGGACAGCAGTGACATTTCAGTGCTTACTTTGCAGGTAAGTGCAACATAATGGGCTAGTATGCAATGCATTCTAGCCCATTATGCTTTTACTTTGCAGGGGAAAACGAGGAAGTAAAACCCATCAGGGTTTACTTCCTCTTTAACAAAACGCATATTAATGTGTGCGTTAAGGAAAAGCAACAGACAATAAAAATGCACATGACTATTTTTTTAACAACGCAGCATAATGCACAGCAGTGCATTGCGGAACATTGATGTATACTGCACTGTTTTGGGGTGCCATTTACTAAAAATGCACACAATAGAAAAATGTTGTTTAGTTTAGTTAAGTTAATAATTTTGTTTCATCATATTTGTTTAGTTAGAATGATTAATTTTCATAATTTATTTTGTTTATTCGGATTTGTTTTTTATATCCGGATTCCTTTAGTATATTCGTTGTTTCAAATTGATTTGTATTTCGGAAGCTTTTTCAGAAGATTGGCTATATTCGTTTTAAAGTGGTATTTGTTATTTCGAAAGTAGCACTGTTTAGGTTGGATGATGGTGGATCCATCAGAATTTCTAAATCACAACAAATTAAACAAAATACATTTTGCATTAATTTATTATGTTATGATCCAGAGATTCTGATGGATTTACCTCCATCCAACCCAAACTAGGAATCCTCATCTTATTTCACTTTTATACCTTACTGTATTTATATGTTTCTATTTCATATGTAGTGCATTTTTTATAATAATGAAAAATTTTAATGCAACACAAAAGCTAAATGGATCTGAATCAATTTGCATAATATGATATGCCGTTAAGCTTATCGGATTCTTTAAACATTAACATAAAGTAAACATGAAATGATGAATAGAAGTACATTTCGTTGTTTTGTGATAAATCATTTTAGATTTGTTGAAATTTGTTACTATTGTGGCAATAAAGTTTTCATTTTCCATAAAGTGTAATAAAGTTTCCATTTCTTTCAACAAATGTCTAACTTTTTTTATCGTTTTGGTTGTTTTTAGATTCTCTCCATGGGGATGATGACTGAATATTATCACTACTTCTTTACAACAATGGTAAGAGTCAAAGTTGAATAATACTGCCGTAACATTATTATTTAAAAAAAATCCTTTTATTTTGGGATTTAAAGAGAGGCAGTGGAGTCAAGCAGCCTCAAACAGCATGGAGCTGCAGGTTGCATAAGTACACAGGAGTTCACATTTTATGTTCCTGTTAAGTTGAATTATGTTCAGCGTATCTTGTTCAGACTTCAAGCAGAACCTTGTACAATAAGTTCTCTTTAAAAAAAAAAAAGGGTACTTATCATTTTTGTCCTCCAACTTAAACAACCACGCTCATTCTCTGGTGAATACTTAACTTTATTTCTCATCTGAGGCCTTTAACATTGGTTTACATCCCAGCAAAAATGTGCTGAGGACACCCAGTGTAGTCGATTCCCATAGGCTTCAAGGGGACTGTCTCTAAAGTCAAATTCTATAGGAAGATTCTATAGGAAGATACTGCTCTAAAACAGAGAATGCACAGAAGATTTTACTCAAAGAATATATAAAAATTCTGCAAGATATAGATAAGTATGCATTTGGAGAGGGGAGCTTGTTGTACTTTAGGTTGTAGGAGGAGAGAATCACTCTTTGTGTGAAAGTGTATTTATCCTTTAAAGAGATATTTAGAGGATATGAGTGTTCACAATGAATGTTGAGGGGTTTAACATCACCAACATCTTAGACACTGCTTTAGGGAGTATATGGAGCCATCAGCTCTGCTTCTCAAAGGAAGTTATAATCAAATGTCTCCACTATAACCAGGAAATTACAGATGGCAATTGTCTTACTATGCAACGGCTTACAAGGTTTTTCTACTTCCAGCAAAAACACAGTGGTATGTTAGGGCCTGGGGGAGTTGGAGCATTGATGGTGACCAGGAGGTCCTACTGTACCATCCAACACTCCTGGAAGCTGAATTGCAGAGCTAATATCTTTGCATGACACTCACAATTTAGCAGCACTTCTGTATCAACAACTTCTACAGTTTTCCATTGTGTGTTTGCTTGTGTAGGCTTGGTCTCTGTAGAACACAAGTTTGGCATTAAATTCCCCCCAAATTAAAACCTCCCCAACCCAGGCACATCTTCTCTTTAGAAACCTTTTCCATGCTGCCCACACCTGCACAGAAACTTCCCATTAAACAAAATAAGGTCTTATTGTAACGATATGGGTATGGCCCATTCAAGTCGAGGAAACGGCAGCACTGAGAAGAATTCTGAATGGAGGATTTAAACAATGTGAAAGGCTCTATTACAGAAAGGTAGGTGGACTAGGGTTTGAGAGCTGGGGAGTTTTTATCTCAACCTGAACTTTTCCTTTAAGGGCTTTAATGTATATACAGGGATCAGCCTCCCTTGATGTATTTTAACACAAAGGAACCCTTAAAATAATGTTTAGATCTCATGGAACCCCTTATAAAAATATTTTTATCTACAACCAATGAGACACTAGCATGGACAGTGTGTTGTGAATGTAGGCGTAAAAAAAAAAAATGAAAATGTGGTGTTCTTAGGTCTTTTGACACTTTTATTTATAATAATATTTTTAGTAATACAATGACTGTAGTGATTACCCCCAGAGGGGCTGCTGCAAGAAATACAGGTCTCCCTTACCTGTTCATTGGCTGCCAGCCCAGGTTCCAGAGCACACCAACAAAAATAAGGCTCAATCTAATGGTGTATTTATGAAGCTTTATTGCAGTAGTTGAACACAGGCGGGTAGTGGGATAAGGGAAGGAATCACAAAATACCTGCGCACGTTAAAGGACTGATAGATAAATAAATCACTTATAAGCAGTTTCTTGTAAAAAACATAGCATAAATAACAATAAAAATGCAAAGCTTACACTAGTAGAGGCAAATCCACCAGGTGAATTGATTAAATACAAAGTTTTAAATATAAATGTAGTCCATTATGTCATAAGACAATAATTCCATAGAGATCCAGTGATGATAGTCCACAACTAGGGATGAGTCGAACACCCCCGCGTTCGGTTCGCAGCAGAACCTTCGAACAGACCGACCATTTGCCCAAACATTTAGAACCCTATTGACGTCTAACTTGACTCAAACGTTCAAATTCAAAAGTGCTAATTTTAAACCCTAATATGCAAGTTATTGTCATAAACATCTTTGATAACCTGGGTCTTGCCACAGGGAACATGTATCAATGGATTTTTTTTTTTTTTAAACGGTCGTTTTTTTCTGGAGCAGTGATTTTTAATGATGCTTTGATGCTTAAATAAAAAAATTAAGAATTCTTTTAAATATTGTACCTGCTGGGTGTCTATAGTGTGCCTGTGAAGTGGCACGTGTTTAGAACTGTCCCTGCACAAAATTAGATTACTATAAGAAAAAGGTAATTTAAAACTGCTTGCGCCTTTAATGTAATGTCTGGTCCCTGCAATATGGATGAAAATCATTGAGAAAAATAGCACAGACACAGACAGTACACACACCACGTAGCTTTAGGTGCACACTGCAGAGGACAAGGGCAGTACACACTACGTAGCTTTAGGTGCAATCTGCAGAGGACACGGGCAGTACACACCAAGTAACTTTAGGCGCAAACTACAGAGGACAAAGGCAGTACACACACCACATAGCTTTATGGTGCACACTGCAGAGGACACAGGCAATACACCACGTGAGAATACTGCAGCTAGCACAATCACCTGCCTGCCAGTAAATTAGGAAGAGCTGATCTAGCTATACTATACAGTGTATAAATATATGTACAACACATGGGATGCATGTATATCCTCTACACGCTGTAACTTTAATTGACTAGCCTGCCTGCCTGCCTGCCTACTCTATCTACCTGCAAAAAATGACACTCTCTATGTCTCTCTCTCTGTTCTCTCTTAACCACTGCAACACACTACACAAGGTCGACGTGCAGACGGCCTTTTATAGTGTGGGGCATGTACTAAACCCCCTGAGCCATAATTGGCCAAAGCCAGGGTGGCTTTGGCCAATTATGGCTCTCCGTTTTTTGCAAGCTGTGATTGGCCAAGCATGCGGTTCATAGTGCATGCTTCGCCAATAATCAGCCAGCAATGCACTGCGATGCCGCAGTGAATTATGGGCTGTGAAACGTAACTCGAATTTGGCGCGAACGGCCCAAAACGTTCGTAATTCGACGAACGATCGAACATACGATGTTCGAGGCTAACATGATTTCAAGTCGAATACAAAGATCATCCCTATCCACATCAGTAGATGTCACAATAAAGAATCCCCACCAATGAGGACACACACTGACCCTTACGCTAAATGTTGGACTACACAGATAAAGGACTGGATTCACAAAGCACTTACGCTGACATATCTCCAGATACGCCGCGTAAGTACAAATATGCACCGTCCTATCTGTGCGCTGAATCCACAAACTTAGATACGCCTAAAAACAGACTTCATCCCACCAACGTAACTTGCCTATGCCGGCGTAGAGTGGGCGCATATTTACGCTGGACGCATGTGACTTTCCCATTGATTTTCTATTCAAATATGCAAATGAGGGAGATACGCCGATTCACAAACGTACTTGCATGGTTTAAGCAGTTTGTGTAAGTTTTACGTTTGGCTTAAAAAGTTGCCGTATTTTTCACCGTATAAGACGCTCCGGAATATAAGACGCACCCAATTTTAAAGGAGGAAAATCGAAGAAAAAAAGATTCTGAACCAAATACTGTAGTAAAATATTTTATGTCCACCATTGCCCCCACTCATCACTGTAATGTCCACTATTGCCCCCCACATTAGTAATAACCAGTAACATTGCCCCCACATTAGTATTAGCCAGTAACATTGCCCCCACATTAGTATTAGCCAGTAACATTGCCCCCACATTAGTATTAGCCAGTAACATTGCCCCCACATAGTAATAATAGCCAGTAACATTGCCCCCACATTAGTAATAATAGCCAGTAACATTGCCCCCACATTAGTAATAATAGCCAGTAACATTGCCTCTGCCCCCTAATAGCCAGTCCAACAAACCCCCAACTCACTGTTGCAGATGCATTGCAGAATAGATCGCGGCACCCGCTCTGGTAGGAATAGAAGATCCACGAGCAGAGGGGTGATGACGTCAGCACGCACCGCCGCCGGGTGTACCAAGATAGCCGACCGCTCCGGAGCTAGGCCAAAGCCTATGGTGGTATGCTCCGCGGATCGAATTCGGATCAGTCAGGCTAAAAATGTGTATTCCGCCGTATAAGACGCACCAACCCCCCCCCCCCCCCAGTTTTTGGGAAGAAAAAGTGCGTCTTATACGGCGAAAAATGCGGTATTCCCCATAGATGAGGCGCAACCCATGCAAAGGTATGGACCAGGGAACACAAGCCTACGTATTTTATGTCTGTGAATATGGGCCGACGTGGGTCTGGATGAGCGTAGGTAACGTTCACGGCGTACACAGTGATCCGGCGTATCTTAGGCAGTTGTTTTGACGTGGTTGTATGAATGCGCACGGGGATACATCCATGTCCTGACACATTCGCAGTTCATTTTAAGTACTTGTCTGGCGCCCGGCCCATCATTTGCATGGGGTCATGCTTCATTAACATGGATCACGCCCAGTTGGGAGCATTTGCTTTGTGAATTCCATGCTTACCTCTCTGCACTGCGCTGGCGTAGCGTAAAAGAGATACGCTACGGCGGCATAAATATGCGCTGATGTCTGTGAATCCGGGCCAAAGTATTTAAAAAAGCATTATTTAAAATAATGGGTTTTAAGCCGTCAAGCTCCTTTAGATTACACCAGGACTGCAATCTCCTTCCAGAATGGTAATCGGGTCTCACATGAAGGCAAAACATAAACACCTTGTTGCGCAGTATTACTGTAAGGCCTCGTACACACGATCAAATCTGTCTGCTGGAAACGGTCTGCTAGACCGTCCCAGCAGATAGATTCGATCGTGTGTATGGCCGAGCCGACGGATTTGGCCACCCGACAGATTTCAAAGCATGCTTTGAAATCTATCGGGTGGGAATCCGTCCGCCCGACATATCTGCTGGTTAGTACACTTACCAGCAGACATGTCGTCTCGCACCGCCGCCGAATGGATTCGGCGCATGCGCGGAAGTGTTTTACTTCCTGGTGCGGTGACGTGGCGGCGTCAACGTCACCGCCACGTCACCGACACGTCAGCGCGCCGTCTGCTGGCGGGGATTTTGGTTTGCTCGTGTGTACACGCGAGCAAACCAAAATCCGATCAGACAGATTTGTTCAAATCGGTCGGTCCGACCGATTTGAACAAGTAGATTGCCTCGTGTGTACGAGGCCTTAAGGTGCTTTTAATAAAAAAAAGCGCCAAGGTACTCACAAACATAATATTTAAAATCGCATTTGTGTCCATCAGACATCTGTGCTCTTTATTAGCCGGGTAAAAACAATAAAACTTGGTTAAATGTTTAGTAGAAATGAAGATAGCAGATCCAGATGTCAGCAATAGGGAAACAGTCTTGCTCCCACGTGTAATGTCTCTTTCACCACTCCACCCAGAGTGGGTATAGTGCACCTGGACGGGCCTCTCCCACCAGCCTGGCAGCCAGAATGTCACTCAAACCTTAAGCCCCATACACACTATCAGTTTTCCTGATGGTTTTCTCATCAGGTTTACCAAAACCATGTAGTACAAGGGCCTGCCTGATAGCATACAAATTGAAACTCTTAAGGTTTGACCTCATATTAGATGGTTTTGGTAAACCTGAAGAGAAAACCGTCAGGAAAACTGATAGTGTGTATGGGGCTTTAGGAAAAAAATCTCTGCCACAGATCCTTCTGATAATTGAACAGCAGAGAAAATCCTCTTTAATAGACTTGGCACCTGGAACTCAGGTAGTTTTTGAATTGGGGTACCGACTGATAGGCGGCCAACATCCAGCCTCTCAGTGTCCGGTTCCCCTGGTCCCCGATGGATAGTCAGGCCCCTATCGGAAAACCAGCCTCTCTTGGTGGTACTCAGGCAGACTCTCCATCGTACGGCCTCTTCTTACTAGACGGGCGGCCCAGGACCTCCTTAGGTGGGACCTAGTCGATTACTGAGTCCCTAAGCGGCAGATCAATTACTCCGGGCCAACGTGGATCCTTGCGTTGCACACGCCCCCCGGCCCGGAAAGGCCATTTGCCGGGGTGGCGTGAAGTGGCTACTCTAAAGGTGTGCGCCACACGAGGAGAAGCCCAGGAAGATGGCATCTGCCCCATAAATACTCTCCCCCCGCATGCACAGCGAGGCCAAACCCTCCTGATTGGCTGCTGGGCCAGAGCACCCAATCCTTGACTCCACTGCTGACACCTGCCGACCTGGGGTGAGATCAGCACCCCAGAAACAACAGAATAGACCCACAGCACAGTCAAAGCTGAGACAGAGACCTAATTTTGGACAAATCAACACCCCCTCTAAATTTAACATAGCACCGGTTCTGGAAAGTAACATGGCACTACATTAATAAAAGCATTGACATCCCATTCAATGTTTAAACCATGAGGCCTATAAGAGCGTAACTAATAAATCCACTTAGTTTCAAGTTTGGAAATCTCTCTTTTGACATTGCTACCTCTCCAATGACGGCTAAATTGGTCAATAGCCATAAAGGATATTCCCGCTGCATTCATACCATAGCAATGATCAAAATGTTTGGAGAGAATATGTTTGGGAAAACCATTTTTAAAATTGGCAATATGCTCATTCGTTCTGACTTGAAATGTGTGTATAGTTTGCCCAACGTATTGGATCCCACAAGGGCACGTGATGATATTATATACTATAGTACATGTCAGAAAGGGTCTAACATCATATGTCTTAGATGTGGTATTAGAATGGGATAAGTGGATGCAGCATACACAAAAACGTTCACAAAAAAAAGAACACATGCAGGTATTAGCGGGAAAATTCTCAAGCAAAGTTTTTTCTAACAGTACTTAAAGTGACACTAAAGGTTCATTTTTTTTTTTAAATAACAAACATGTCATACTTCCCTCCACTGTGCAGTTCGTTTTGCACAGATTGGCCCCTATCCTCCTGTTCTGGGGTCCCACGGCTGCTCTCGCAGCTCCTCTCCGCAATAGATAACCCCCTCTGGGAACCTCTTTCCCGAGGGGGTTACCTTGCAGGTTACCTTCTGTGTCCTACACTCTGCGTCCATAGCCGCCGAGTGTATGGATTTCATTGACAGCAGTGGGAGCCAATGGCTGCAATGCTATCAATCTATCCAATGAAGAGCCGACGTGCCCACGGCAATTCGGGGCTTGGGTAAGTAAAACGGGGGGGGGGGGGGGGTGTGACTGCAAGGTGTTTCTTCACCTTAATGCATAGGATGCATTAAAGTGAAAAAAACACAAAGGTTTACAACCCCTTTAATCCTTTAGTAGCAGCCTAGAATAATGCTGGAATTAGAGGGGACAGCCAGCTACTCTGTGACTCTATGCAAGCAGTCACAATCTTTGTAGCAACCTCTGGTAATAATCAAGGTACTTGCACACCTGGAGCTCTTAGGTAAAAGGTCTCTCAAGCCGCGTACACACGGCAGAGAACCTCGACGGGCAGAACACATCGTTCCGCCCGTCAGATTCGGCGACCCGCCCGTCGGGAATGGCAACCAGCCATTCATCCCGACGGGCCGTCGAGCAAATAGAGAACATGCTCTCTATTTCTGCTCGACGGCATTCCCGACGGGATGCTCGCCGAGAGCGTACACACGGTCGAGGTTCTCGGCAGAATGCGGCTCCCAGCGAGGTTCTCGCTGGTTTCTGCCGAGAACCTCGGCCGTGTGTACACCGCCTCACAGTGTCCAGAGTAGGTCCCTGCAACACTTGCCAGTGAAAGGTTTTAAACTGTTTTACTACATGTCTTTAGTGCATCCTGGCTTCCGGGCCTAGGCGAATGTCATACATCGCAGGAATGGTTTTCTCAACCAAGCACACCCTCCTGCCTGCATGCCTGAGCTAAGGGAAAATGGATTCCAGGAAGTAAATGCTACATGAATCATCTTCCCTTACTCAAGATGGCAACAGCTAAAATGCTAGGGGGGCATTCACATCAAAATAAGGCTTTAAGACCTTCACGCTTTAAGGCCCAATATCTTCAAGGCTCTCCGCACATGCTGACATTTAAAACATTTATTTTCTCCATAGCCACACCTTCTGGTCTGTCCTCCCAGGGAGGCCAGATAAATATTTATAACCCAGTGGCTAACCCTCTTCCAGAAACAGGCAGAAACAATCACCCCCAGGCTTAAGGAGACATGACCAGACCTGAAAAATGTATTGCTGCTCAGTTGAATACAGCAGAGCCAAAAACTAAATTTACCCAGCACAGGGAAGGGGCACTACATTAAATTAAAGAAATAATAATAATAATATCCAGAGAAGAAAGTCAGACAGTGAAAATTAACTCACATTTAGTGAGGTTAGTGAAAAAGTAACCCTTTATATTTATGGATAGTGTAGAAGTCCACCCCTACACATATTTTAGAGGTAGACGTTCCTCATTGCTCAACTGACCCCTTGCAACCTCTGAATGAACTTTGGTTGCGAAAAGGCTAGTGTCAATCCTTTATTCAGCAACATCTTTGCAATGTTTTTTTACCTGGACTTTGCCCAGAGCTACAAGTGTTACCAAAAACATTTATATTCACTCACCAACCATTGGCTGTACCATTATGTGATTATTTATCATCCAACAATACCCAAATCTATAGAACAATATCTGCATACTTTTGGTGCAACTCTTTAAATCTTAAATAACTCTTGCAATATACCCTTTTCATCTGCTAGATGGGAAATAACTATTCATTATTATTGTGACATTTCATTATATTAGGCGTGAAATTTTCGGTTTGGGTGCACCGAGTTCTTAATCATGATTTAATGACTCCAATTCCTTATGACTCACTCTAATTATTGGACTCCTTATGTCCCCCTTGTAATTCTATTACAGTTTTCACTGCTTAGTTTCCATACAGTAAAGGGTAAGGGAGCCAAAGCATATAACGAGCTCCCTTCTGGGATTAAAGCGCTGAGCCTTAATTCAATTCATTTTCTCATTCTCGGCTTTAGTGGAATAACTTTGAGCTATGACGCTGCGTTAATAGCCTTTGCCTCCTCCGTCTGAAGTGAAATCCTTCTATGTGCTCTTAGAAATTACTAACTTAAAAGTATCTAAACATCATAAAAAATACGGAAATCTGTGAAAGTGGCAAGTCTGCCTCACAGCCAAAATACAGTTAGGTTGGACACAGGCACAATTTTAGGTATTTACCAAAACAAATTCAAGCTATAGTTATATAATGGATATGGGCTGAAGGTGCATACTCCCAGGTTTAGTTTTAAGGGTATGTACATCCAAATCGGAGGAAAGGTTTAGAAATTACAGGTTTTAAGACTAGCCACCCCCCCCCCCCCCCGCCTTTCAAGAGGCCAAAAGTAATTGGACAATTGAATCAAAAGCTGTTTCATGGCCAGGTGTGGACTTCTTCTTTGTTATTCCTTTATCAATTAAGCAGGTAAAAAGTCTGGAGTTGCAAAAGGTGTGGTATTTGCATTTGGAATCTATTGCTCTAAACCTACATCATGAATTCAAAGGAGCTGTCCATGCAGATGAAACAGGCCATTTTAAGGCTTCAAAAACGAAACAAATACATCAGAGCGATAGCAGCAACATTGGGAATGACCAAATCAACAGTTTGGTACATTCTGAGAAAAGAAGAACGCATCGGTGAGCTCAGCAGCATAAAAATGCCTGGACGTCCATGGGAGACAACAGTGGTAGATGATCGCAGGATCCTCTATGGTAAAGAAATACCCATTCACAACATCCAGACAAGTGAAGGACACTCTCCAGGAGCTGAGTGTATCATTGTCAAAGTCTACAATCAAGAGAAGACTTCACAAGAACAAATACAGAGGGTTCACAACAAGGTAAAAACCATTCATAAGCCTGAAAAATAGAAAAGCCACATTAGACTTTGCCCAAAAAAATCTAAAAAATCTAGACCAGTTCTAGAAAAGCATTCTTTGGACAGATGAAACTAAGATTAATATGTACCAGAATGATGGTAAGCAAAAAGTGTGGAGAAGGCTTGGAACAGCTCATGATCCAAAGCACACAACATCATCTGTAAAACATGGTGGAGGCAGTGTGATGGCATGGGCATGCATGGCTTCCAGTGGCACTGGGTCATTGGTGTTTATTGATGATGTGACAGAAGACAGAAGCAGCCGGATGAATTCTGCAGTGTTTAGGGATATACTGTCAGCCCAGATTCAGCCAAATGCAGTAAAGTTGATTGGACGACACTTCACAGTACTGATAGACGATGATTCAAAACACATTGCAAAAGCAACCCTGGAGCTTTTGAAGGAAATTAAGTGGAATATTCTGCAATTGCCGAGTCAATCACCTGGTCTCAACCCAATTGAGCATGCTTTTCACTTGCTGAACGCAAAACTAAAGGCAGAAAGATCCACAAACAAAGAACAACTGAAGACAGCTGCAGTTAGAGGAGGAAAATGGTTGCAGTTCCTAAAATTTGTACTTGATTTTTATGTTTTATGAATTAAAGCTGAAAATCGCCAAATTAAAATTAATTTGGATGGTTTTGTTTTAATTTTATTCTGGTGGCATACAGAGCCTAAAGTATGGAAATTGTGCCTGTGTCCAAATATATATGGACCTAGCTGGACATTAAGCTTCAAACTATTTGTAGGTTTTTGTTTTTCTTTAGGGAAACCCATACTGAGAATATGGAGACCACCCATGGTGAATTTTTGAAAATGCTTTTTCCTGCATGCAGCAGGCTGATGACATTATTGTAGCCTAGTCAAAGTTTGTGACTCAAGGGTTCCTTGCTCACTGATAAAAGCTTCTTTGAGTAATTGTGTTGTTGCTGTATAACAGTGTTTTTCAACTCCAATCCTCAAGGCACACCAACAGGTCAAGTTTTCAGGATTTCCCTCAGATGAAATGGCTGTGGTGATTACTAAGGCAGTGAAATTATCAAATCACCTGTGAAAAATAATGGAGAGCCTGAAAACCTGACCTGTTGGTGTGCCTTGAGGACTGGAGTTGAAAAACACTGCTGTATAATATTGTGACATGTCAGAAATATAATCATGCCAACTAGTAAAGTTACTGAAATGTCAAATTTTTAAAGATTTTTTTTTCTTTAGTTCACATTGCAGAGGGGGCACCAGGAGAGGTTCACTTGCAAAGAGTTCAACTTCACTCTGTCTTTCTATTCTGCCTGTCTGTTTCAGGAGGTGTAAAGCCCAAAACAGCCAGGCAATTTGTGTTCTTACAGGGAGGCTGGGAAAAGGCCATTTTTTAATTCAAACATCTTTACTACATGAAATACTGGAGGGCTAGGGTGACACTTCTGTTCAGCTTATTGCATTACTCTACAGACCCCACATTGGTTGATGGCTGAGCCTTGGTCCATTTGTAAGGTCCTCAATGTGCTGTCTACTACAACCCCCTAAACCCAAACCCTTCTAGGTGGCAAGCCTGAAACATTTTAGAGTTACACAACTATTCTCTATAGCAGAATCTAATTGCTTTTCCCTCTCAGCCCTTATCCTGATTTCTGGAATGCAGAAGATGTATAGGAAAATCAATTAAAAGTAATACTGAAGTCTGCAATACTCTCCTCTTCTGCAGCAATACCACATCCACTAGCTCCCTTACTGGCACCGACATTGGCTTCAGCATCTTCAGCCATCTTGATTGTCCTGGCCAGAAGACGTAATCCCTGTGCATGCATATGGGAGTTAACTCACCCTGGCACACCATGATTGTAGACTGAGTAATAACATTACTGTAAAGGTTTTTTTTTTATATTCTTGGCTGATGTTTGAAGTTGAACATTTTAGTATTGATATTTTACTTTAGACACACGCTATATAAATGGCCAGGTCCATTTATCTTGGGGCTCCACTTCAAGTTCACCTAAAATGTTGTAGTCAATTATAGATAGCTATTTAGAACTTTATTCAGAAATTGTACTGGTTCTATAACACTTGAAGTTGCTCTATTGCTTGTTAGGTTTATTAGGTCCTCACTATCAGCTCAGTTTCAAATTATATTTTCATTATAATGCCAAATACCCGGAAATCAGGGCACATTAATATCTTTGCATGTGCTCACGTATTACTCAAGCTAATTCTTTTTAAATGGGCTCTTAAAGGGGTGGTTCCCCTAAAAAGAAACTTTTAACATTGCCTGTCTCTTCTTAATAACATTTAGAATCGGCTGGTAGTTTAAAAAAAAAACACCCGTATATACCATTTTCGGCATGTAGTCTCACCGCCGCTTCCGGGTCTGGCAGCCGGGGACAGGCATCCGATCGACGCATACAGCGCGTTACGAGATGCCGAAAGAAGCCGAACGTTGGTGCGGCTCTATACGGCGCATGCGCACCAACGTTCGGCTTCTTTCGGCATCTCGTGACGCCCTGTATGCGTCGATCGGATGCCTGTCAATGAAGTAGGCCCTCCCATCCCCGGCCGCCAGACCCGGAAGCGGCGGTGAGACTACATGCCGAAAATGGTATGTACGGGTGTTTTTTTTTTAAACTACCAGCCGATTCTAAATGTTATTAAGAAGAGACAAGCAATGTTAAACCTTTCTTTTTAGGGGAACCTCCCCTTTAATGGTTCTAAATGCACAGAAAAAAATGCACATACACTATCCTATCACAACACAATTCACTACTAAGAATAGACTATTTACATCTGTGGATATATATTTTTTAGTGCATTATTATTTCAAGTCTTGTTAAAGAAGGATGCATTCAGAAGATGCCTACATTTAGTAAGCATTTAGAACATGGAACAAGGCACCCTTCTCATGGAAATGGCCGTGGTTGACAGAGCAGATCTAATTATCAGAGGGATCAGAGAGGATAGTTTGTACACTCTAAGACTGTTTATGCCAAGTTTTTTGAGAGAAAAAAAAGTGGGATCTTTCCTGTTGCCCCCATTAATGTGCAGGCAAGAGGAGGTTACTGTATGCCATAGTGAAAATGTGATGAAATTCATAAGTGTGAAGGTTGAGTAACAGAAATCTGAGTGAATTTGCAATCCAGTGTCAGAAGATGTATAGGGAAGAAGAGTAGAGTATACAATTTTTGAAGGTAGCCAGAGTTTTGTAGGGAAATGTAGAGAAAGAAAAGTTTAGGTACTCGATCTCCCTTGTGTCTCCCTTTATGCCCTTGCTACCTATTACCGACAATCCTTTGTTTCCCCCTGGTCTTGACCCACCCCAAGAAATCGCTTGATGGATTGCCTTTGGCCTTACGTATATTTTTTGACTTCTCGGTCCCCACCAACCTTGACCATCCAGCTTCAACACTGCATACCATCTCTCCGGCCTACCTCTTTCTATCAATTTCATAAAAACACTTTTGAGCATATCTGTCAGCACTCCCCGGGTCCCCCTGGGGCTCATCTCCACTGTCTACGCGTCCTTCAATGGCTATCATCACGTACTTAACTTTCTTATGTGACTTAGTGGGAATGAGATTTGAGTACTGAGATCGATCTTGCAGATTGGAGCAAGGCCTGGTCTTCAGTTGCTAAATGTTCATTTAATACTGCCACCTTAGAGGTGGCATATAAATTGTTGCAGTGGTATTGGGTCCTGGCCCGTATTGCCCTGGCCCAAACTCTAGTCATTGCTGTTTCTGGGGGTGTGGCCATTGTGGGAATGTTTTGCATACCTGGTGGGCCTGCATTCGACTGGTAGTCTTTTGGTCCTGAGTGTTTTGTTTTGTGTCTGCTGTATTCCCTGTTTCACCTAAATATCTGAAAGGAGGCCAAATTTTCTTTGCTACATTTCCCCATCCCGGCTTATTTGCTCATCAGCAAAAACTGGCATCTTATTTGTTCATAACAGCCAAAAGGACGATTGCTTAGGCCTTGAAGAAACCTACAGTCCCCTTTCAGGGAGAGAGACACCTTTTGATGGCCATGATGCTTAATGAACAAATGTCTAGTATTCTTAACGACTTCCACGCTAAGTTCCTAAAAATGTGGAAACCATGGTTGACGTATGCCTTCCCTGATCTCCCCCTGACAAGCCTGGGATGACTTTACAGGCGATCCTGGGCCCCTACCTTCCCTTTACCCCCTTCCCTTCACTCTTATTTTTCTTTCCTGTTTTTGCTCTTGTTCTTGTTGCAATCAAACACCTTACATATAAACGTGCCGCATCCTACATAATCTGAAAATATTGTAATTGGGAAATAATTTACTTTGTAGGCACATATAAAAATAATAACAAAAATTTTTAATAGTTCACATAAAATGCATACATATGCAGCACATGATTTGTAAAACAAAATATGGGACACAATGGCCCAGATTCAGAGAGAATTGGATTCTCGTAGCGTATCAGAAATACACTACGCCGCCGTTTTTTACCTGGCTCTACGTGGAATCCAGGTAGATTTTGTCCAGTAAACGACGGCGGCGTAGTGTATTTCTCCCGTCGCAATCCATCTACACAAGTAGGGGGCGTGAAGGATTTAAAATAGGTGCGTTCCCGCGGCGATCGAACTGCGCATGCTCCGTTCGCAAATTTCCCACCGTGCATAGCGCGAAATCACGTCGTTACGTCATTCGTTGTTTGAGTAGCGTCGTTTACAGACATTTCTATTCCCGAACGAGTTACGTAAAAAAAAAAAAAAAAAAAAATTAAATTCGACGCGGGAACGACGGCCATACTTAACATGGGCTACGCACTGTTAGACCAGCAAAAAGCTGGTCTAACAGTACGTAAAAAAAAACAGATATAAGCGATTGCAAAGACCGCTCGTATCTTCGTGGATCGCCGTAAAAAACACATTTGCATATCCCGACGCATCAAAACGACGCGAACTCCTCCCAGCGGCCGCAAAAATATCGCAGCGTAGATCCGAAGGATTACGAAGACGTAAGCCTCTCGGATCGAAGCCCGAAGCCGCCGTATCATGGTTTGAGGATTCAAACTAGTGATACGGCGCGCGAAATTTGAAATTACTCCTGTCTAACACCAGTTAGACAGGCGTAATTGCTTTATGAATCTGGGCCAATGTTTTTTCCTGGAGGAAATACTAGAAATGATACTTCCTGTGGAGCAATACTAGACGTGTCAAGTTTCCTCTCTTTTGATGGGTTTGTTAACCCTCTTTAGTTGTCTATTGATGTCCAGGAATACCCACAGGGGGTCTTTGACACATACGTCCTGGCAAATTTGGCAAAATGTGGGGGCTTCCCCCAATATACATATACTGTAGGTAATGTTTAAGTTTAATGTGATTATCTGAGAAGGAAGCACTCCCTCCTTTGTTTATACTGTGAGTGTGAATGTATGTTTTCATGTTGCCAGTCATAGCTCTACATTTTTTATAGATTTGCAATAAAAATGATTAAACCAGAAGAGCTGAGAGAGGCATGATATAGGACAGGATCTAGGTCTAGATCTGGAAGAAGGAAAAGATGGGGCAGACATAGGGGGAGGAGGAAAGAAGGGAGAAGAAAAACCTAAAACAAAATGAGGGAACGAGGACTAGGAATCATAGGGAAGGGTAGGGCAGGTGAGTTTTCTACTGTTTATATTCTTGTGGCTTTCAGAATGAATGGCAATGCACCACAACACACATATAGCATACCCATGCATTCCAGTAATGCATGGTAAAATAAATCCAGAATTGTAAAACTGTGCCCTAGTTTCCTGTTTCAATTAGTATGTTTATTTTGTAATAGATAACACACTAAAATATAACTATGTCTCACTTTTGCAGCATTGACATGTGATGTGTGTTCTTTTCTACCAGGACCTGTTTGCCCTGGACCTTGAGCCATACAGATACAGTGGCGTGAATATGACAGGATTTCGCCTTCTGAACATTGACAATCCTCAGGTGTCATCAGTGGTTGATAAATGGTCGATGGAACGTCTGCAAGCACCACCCAAGCCGGAGACTGGCCTTCTAGATGGAATGATGACTGTGAGTAGCGATTAAAGTGGCTATAAAAGCACTTCACTTATTTATTTTTGTGAGCAGTAATAACTGATTTGTGTGTTTTGCTGATTTGGGACCCCTATACCTATAAATGTTTTACCTATTTTTAATTATAACCATACCCTACAGTAGTTTGGGGTGATTTTTATTATTGTGTCTAAAAAAAAAAAAAATGATATCTGTTTCTTTTACTATTTGAAAAAAACTTTCTTTACAAATAAACATTTAATACAGGATGCACCCATGTCCGAGGATTACCTGATAAATAAGCTTTTTTTTTTTTTGAAAGAGAGCACAGTAGAAGATGTTTCCCTTCAGAGTTTCTCTATAAGACCGAAACTTCACATGACCTATGTGAGCAAGGAGTCACAACCTCTGACTCATTCAATTCTGTATATACATTTTGGTTTGAGCCTTCATGCTCTGTAAACATCAGTCTTTTTTGTTAACAGAGCAGATAAGAAAAGACAGGTAAACATGTGAAAATAATGCTACTGCTTTAACTGTTGGCTGAAAATGCAAATGCAAAATAAGTACTGTTTATGCAATATTACATTTTTATTATTATTATACATTTCAGTCATTGACCTATTTATTCAACAATAATTTTGTCAATATCTAAAGCCGCGTACACACGATCAAATCTATCTGCTGGAAACGGTCGGCCCGACCGTCCCAGCAGACAGATTCGATCGTGTGTACGGGCGAGCAGACGGATTTGGCCAGCCGACAGATTTTAAAGCATGCTTTAAAATCTGTCGGCTGGGAATCCGTCCGCCCGATATGTCTGCTGGTTAGTATGCTAACCAGCAGACATATCTTCTCGCACATGCGTCGAATGGATTCGATGTATGCGCGGAAGTAATTTACTTCCTGGTGCGGTGACGTGGTGGCGTCAACGTCACCACCACGTCACCGCGCTGTCTGCTGGCGGGGATTTTGGTTTGATCGTGTGTACAGCGATCAAACCAAAACGGCCAGCAGACAGATTTGTTCAAATCGGTCGGTCCGACCGATTTGAACAAATCTATTTGCTCATGTGTACGGGGCCTTAGACCTCTTTCACATTGAGGCGTGGAGCCGCGGTGACGGTATAGCCGCGCTATTTGTAGCGCCGATATAACGTCGTATTTACCGCGATATTCAGGCGCTAGCGTTGCGGGCGGTATTACCGCGCTATTACCGCGGTTTCCCATTGATTTCAATGGGAAGGCGCGGTATAGGAGCGGTGAACACACCACTCCTATACCGCGGTAAATATGCGCTTAGCGGCTTTTGGATTGCTCCTTTCACATTGAACCCTACAGGGCATGATTTTTCATGCGGTATAGCAGCGCTATTTTTAGCACTGTATCGCATGAAAAACGCCTCAATGTGAAAGGGGCCTAAGATAACAAATATTTTTTTGTTTTATTCAGGGAAAACAAGGTGTTCATTTGATAATATTGTCTTGCAAAACGTTGTTTGTTTTCTCTGCAATGTGAAGACAAAAATATGTAACAAAAATTAAAAAGCACCTATTTCTTCTACTTTGATCTACTTTTAAACTACTGTTTACTATAGTGTTACTGTTGATAAAAAGTATCCGTTTTATTCTACAATTTGTCATGTGACATCAAAAGTATGTTGTGGTACAAAGTGTTGCAAAGTTTTTTACAAATATAATACAGGCATAAAGGCATTTTTGTTTCCAATTTTGCGCTATGTTAAAGCGGAGCTCCACCCAAAAAGGGAAGCTCCATTTGTCTGCCTCCTCCCTCCCTCCATTTCCACGTTGGGCCCCTTTTGGGGGAGCCCAAGTCAAAGCATGCTCGGAAGCATTGAACTTAATTTTTCACGGCTCGTCGTAGTGTTTTACGTCACCGCATTTTTGACTGTCGGAATTTGGTGTGACACGTGTATGCAAGACAAGCTTGAGCGGAATCCCGTCGGGAAAACCGGTTGTGTGTACATGTCAAACTGGCAGCTGTGCTGTGGATGACAACTGTCCAGCAGTAAAATTACTGAAATGCAACTGTTATCTTCTCTAATGCCCTGTACACACGATCGGTTCATCCGATGAAAATGGTCTGATGGATTTTTTCATCAGATATCTGATAAAACGGAAAATTGTATACTCACCTTTCTTCATGGCAGCACACACTGGGTTGTGACTCCGCCCCCACAACCTGACAGGATTGGTTAGCTATATTTGAAGGGGAGACGCCCCGCACCATTCTCTGTATATATCATCATAAAACAGCAGGGTGGGCATCTGTGTGCTGCCATGAAGATGCGTCAGGAAAGAAAAATTACGGAAAGGTGAGTATACAATTTTCCGTTTTCCTGACGCATTCATGGCAGCACACACTGGGAAATAACTCGCCAGTCGGGAGGGTGCAAGAAAACAGTAATATTTATTCTTTATAGTGCTGAGGAATTGGCTCTAAGAACAGATCTGTTGAAGTCGACGGTAGCCAGGAGAGCAGAATTCACTCTGTAGTGAGAAATGAAGATGTGTTGGGAAGACCAAGTTGCTGCTCTACCTATGGTTTCCGGTGAATTCCCGCAATATGCTGCCCAAGAAGTGGCCTCTGCCCCTGTCGAATGAGCCCTAATGCCCTTTAGGAGTCGTAAGTTGCTGGATGGAATAGGTCTCTTTGATAGCTTTAACAACCAAGAGGTAATGGTACGGGAGGTAGCTGGCTGACCTCGTCTGCTCCCGTGTGGGATAATCAAGAGAGAATCCGTCTTCCTGAGATGTAGCTGTGACGTAACTGGAGATGGTAGACTTGACATCCTAGTCATGGGACTTGCCCCTCTCATTAGTAAAAGACGGAAGGACGATGTCCTGGTTATAATGAAAGGAGGAAGTTACCCTTGGATAAAAATGGTCTGAGGGCTTCAGAACCACTCTGTCAGGGAAGAACACTAAATAGGGGTTCCATAGCCATAAGTGCTTGTATCTCCGACGGAGGTGATAGCAATACGGGAAGCCATCTTCAGAGCTAGGTTCCACGGTGAGACTAAGTTGAATGGAGAAAAAGGTGGATTGGACAGGGCCTCGAGTACTATACAGAGATCCCCTGTTGGAAAGGCTGGCCTCCTAGGTGGTCTGATCTTACGTAGGCCCTGAGGAACAGAGTGACCAGATGATGAAGAGCCCATCTAGTACCCGTAATGGCTGAAAGGGCAGATACTTGCACCTTCAGGGTACCCAAGCCCGGGCCCTTGTTAAGCCCTGACTGAAGAAATTCAAGAATTTGAGATGGGATTCCAATCTCTTTGCTGCGATGACACAAACCTTTCCCAGATCCTAGTATAGGTGACATCAGTGGAGCTCCTTAGAGCTTGTACTTAGGTTGATATTATCTCCTGAGAGTATCCTAGTTCCCCTAACCTAGCCCTCTCAGCTTCAAAGCTGGCAAATGCAACTTCTCTGGGCTGGATGGAAGAATTGCCTCTGATGTATGAGATCCCAGGTTACTGGAAGATGTATTGGAGGCGGCGTACCTAGTTGTAGCAGGGTCATAAACCATGGCCTCTCCAGCCGGAACGGTATTAGTACAATAACCGTGGCTGAGGACTTCCGAAGTCGGGACA
Source organism: Rana kukunoris (assembly GCA_029574335.1). Classification (NCBI taxonomy): domain Eukaryota; kingdom Metazoa; phylum Chordata; class Amphibia; order Anura; family Ranidae; genus Rana; species Rana kukunoris. The sequence continues at coordinate 575,261,804 of CM056050.1, read as the reverse complement.
GGAATCTTGTAATCCGAGAAGTTGGAAGAAAAATGTACCCTAGCTCGCAGCTCCATGGAAGAACTAGGCAGTTTGTTCCTTCGGCTGATGGAAAGTGGGCTCTGGACAGGAACCTCTGACACTTGGAGTTCTTTGGCGTGGCCGCTAGGTCGACTTCTGGTACTCCACAAGTTTTCGTAAGAATGGAGAATACCTGTTGGTTCAGGGACCGTTCGTTGTTTGAAAGTGTCTCTCGGCTTAGGTAGCTGGCCAACGAATTCTGTGTTGCTGGGACGCATATTCCCCACAGATCTAACAGGTGCACTTGTGCCCCTTCCATTATGGGCGAACTTCCTCCTGAAGCGTGCGACTCCTAATGCCCCCCTGTCTCTGGATACATGACACCGCTACTTGTTGTCCATCCTGATCAGGACACTCTTCCTCTCTAGAAGAGGCGCAATGGCCAGGAGGGCCTGAAAGGCTGCTCTGAGCTCTAAAATATTTGACACTATGCCCTGAGCCTGAAAATGCCACTGTCCTTGGGCTACTCAGTCTAGATAGTGTGGACCCCATCACCCCTGGCTGGCGTACGATGTTACTACTTCTGGAGCTGGGGGAACTTTTGGAATGGACTCCGAGGTCGGACGGGTGTGTCCACCACCATACTAATTGCTTTACCCAGTTCGGGATGTGAATGGTTTGGAGTATTGATGTTCTATTCCACTGCCTGAGAAAGGAGTTCTGTAAGACTCGCATGTGCCACAGGGCCCACTGTATCAAGGGTATGGATGCTGACATACTGACAGTTAGACGTCTGGATGATAGCAGACTCTGTATCTTCTGGAGCAAGGGCTTCAGCCTCTCTTGAGGGAGTTGCACCCGGTACAACCTGGTATTTTATTCTGCCCCTAGGAACACCCTGACTTGCCGAATGCTCTGGGTGCTGAGGCGATGCCGAATGGGGGGCACCAAAATTGGAAATGGGATTGATCGATTGAGAACTGAAGGGACCTCTGGAAGGTAAGATGAACTGGGATGTGAAGGTAAACGTCCGAAAAATCTAGAGATAGCATCCAGTCTCCCACGTCCACTGACAACAAAATGGACTGAAGGCTTTTCCAATCTGAGGGCCTCTATTTTGATCGTCTGTTGAACTTCTTTAGGTCCAAGACTGGTCCAAGACTGGACGTAGATCCCCATTTTTGATCCCCGTTTTTGTACCAGAAATAAAGGGGAATAAAACCCCCTCCCTTTCTGGTGCGGAAGTACTTGGCAGGCTGGAATGTGTTCCCTGGCAATGTGCCCATGAATTTCCAATTGTGACCGGTCTTGATAGAGGATAGTGTTCATGGATCTGTTATACGAGTTGCCCATAGCGAATCTCTTGAGTCTGGTGCTCACCTGAGCTGGGTGGGCAGACAGACCCTCAAAAAAGGACTTCTGTTCCCCAGCTGTGATTGGCTTACTGTATCTACATGAAGGAGGGTCGAGTCTTCCAGTCCCTCCTAAATTCCCTGCCGGAGCGGTAGGATCTAACATCCCTGTACTTGACAGGAAGATCACGCCTGTAAGCGGGGCCCTTCTGGGGCTCTGGTTTCCTATCGGAGGGAATCAGCCCGGACTTTCCCCCGGTAACCTTGGAGATGGCCGAGTCCATCTTTGTGCCGAATACACTTGAGCCGCCATATGGAATTTTGCACCAGTTAATTTTGACGCTGCCTTCGCTATCCAGGGTCTCAGCCATAAGGCTCTTCCCAGCCATGAAGTCGCCCCCTCAGGAGCCGTAAGCCAACTTAATTTTCCTGCAGGGATGAGAATATCTTCCCCTGGTCTGCTCCTTCTAGAATGGAATTCTCAAAATTAGCCGCCTATGCAGCATTAGTTTTAGCGACTGCCGCTGTGGTGATAGCCGGCCTACAAGCGTCTCCTGTCGTGGAGCAGGCTTTCTTCAGTGCTATATTGATTTTACGATCAAGAGCGTCCCGGAAGGTAACTGCGTCTTCAATCGGTAGAGAAACGTCTCTAGCGAGTCGCATCAAAGATGAATCGACCATAGTTGCATTGATCAAAGAATCGATCTTAGACTCCCACAAGGGGTACAATCTGCAAACTTGTTGCTCATACTGGGCCGCTTATGCGATCCCCCCACTTATCCTTTATGAGGTTTTCCAGCTCTTCGATGAAGGGAAATGATTCAGGACCCCCTTTTCAGCACCGGGAAATATTTCTGAACCTTCAGAAGTTCTGCCATAACCTCCTCCCAGCCGATTGCTTCCTTGACTGAATGGGCAAATGGTTTAACCAAAAAGAGACAGTCCGACGCCTGCTCACACTTCTCATTCTTAGAGAGGGTTACTGCAGCCTGGCGTAACGGCCGGGCGATGTGCTTGGGGAAGGATCGCCCACATATGATCCCTGTGGCGATTCTCTTAGGAGCTCAGTATATACTCTGACCTCTGAATCCTTGGTTACTTCAATGAAGCACGAGCGGCAGGCCAATTCCCCTGGCAAGGCTGGCGCCCTGCATATTTGGCAAACATTTGCCGTGCTGCGGGTAAGATAGCTCTGTCTGGGATGAAGGTAATCGTCTGCGGTGGGACCGACTATGACGGGAGTGCTGTGACGCGAGCGGCTATGCCTTGATTGAAGAAATCAAGAGGGTAACCTTGAGCGACTTCTTGCGCCTTCTGCCGGAAGCATGGCTAGAATCTCCCTCTGTGCCGCAAACTTGCGTCTCTTGACCCGATAGGGCTACCAAAACTGTAGCGTCAGTGGCCAGGCTCTCTTTTTTGTCTCCCCTCTACTTATCACCTTCTGGACGGCCTCTATACCTGGTCAGCTGATGGTGGTCTGCGAGGGCAGTGGCCCCCATGAGGATAGCAGAGAGACAGCCCAAAAAGGTGGGAAAAAAAAGAGAGAAGGAAAAACATTACAATATGTGCCCCCCCAACATTTCTATTTATTAAATTAATATAATAATTTTATATATATATATCTATCCTTTTTTTTTTTTTTGGATTATATTAATTGTTTAATTATGGATACACTTTCTCTTATGGTATGTTATAAATTAATATATAAATGTATTATATCTTCTATCCTATTTGTTCCTTTTTTTTTTTTGAGTGTGTAATCTATTAGCCCAGGCTGATCTGGGACATGCCTGCACACACCTGGTGCAATCTTCACTCTGAGTAGAGCAGAGCAGTAGGGCTGCAGCCAGAACTACAGAGCAATAGGACTGTTTCTTTTTTCCTTCCTTTTTTTTTTTTAATGACGCGTGCATGCGCAGAAGCGTCCCGCTCGCCCGGCGCCATTTTGGAAGAGGGCAGAGGAGACAGGCAGCGTCATCACTGAGCTGCGCGCATGCGCAGAGCGCCAATGGGTACGCAGCGGTGACCCCGAGAATATGGGGTGTCAGAGGAACCACAGGGCTCAGCAGAGCTGAGAAAAAAACAACAGGCAGACAAAGGTACAAAGCGGACTAACCTTAGGTGGTAAATGTAATGATACAAATACCTTTGTGGAAGCACACACTGCACTAGAAGGAAAGACAGAGCGAAAGTGGGGGCCACTGCGAGATTTGAAGCTTCTTTAAAGCTTGCTACAGATGCCAGTATAATTCCAGAGCCCCTGAGACCACCAGAACGGGGTTCCCACCATAAAGCTCATTTAGAGACTGTACAGGAGGGACTTCCAAACAGGAGAGGCTGAACCTACTGGGGCGATTTGCAGTAAGAGGCATGCTTCTTGCTTGTTCGTCCAATCTTGTCAGGTGAGGATAAAAAAAGAGAATGGTGCGGGGCGTCTCCCCTTCAAATTTATAGCTAACCAATCCTGTCAGGTTGTGGGGGCGGAGTCACAACCCAGTGTGTGCTGCCATGAATGCGTCAGGAAAGCTGACTTTCATCGTACCTACACACCATCGTGTCAGAACGCGGTGACGTAAAACACGACGACGTGCTGAGAAAAATTAAGTTCAATGCTTCCAAGCATTCATCGACTTGATTCTGAACATCCGTGGATTTTTAACCAATGGACGTACCCACGGACGATCGTTTTTTTAACCATCAGATAATTTTAAAACAAGTTCTTTCACCAATGGATATAAAACCGATGGGGCCCACACACGATCGGTTCGTCTGATGAAACCGGTCCATCAGAACGCTTTCATCAGACGAACGGATCGTGTGTACGCAGCATAAGAATGTTTCTCCTTTGCTGACCAAACTACTGCAGAATTTTGAGAGAGCACCTAAGGAGTGACATGTTCCAAGTTTAGACATTGAGTAAGAGATGTCATAGGAGAAAGTGAGTTAATTCTTAACTTTATCCTTGATGGAGAAAATCGCTAATATGGCATAGACCTTAAAGTACTTTTCAATATTTTTAGATCTAAACCTTTATTAATATTGTGATCCTGACATAGAAGTATTCAGGTATTCAAGCACTTGCTGTTACGGAGTGACAGCGTCCCATCCTTGTCTCCCAGGTGTGCTCCTGTGATGTCACTCTTCTACGCAGGCTTCCAATGGAAACGGCAACTGGCTATGCTGACATTCGTTGTGCAAGAACGGTCTGCTATTGTCACCAATATATAATGCTCTGGATCAGCGGTCAATTATGATACCTAAAGACACAAGTCATTCAGTGAGGGTTTACTTCTACTCAAACATATGCCTCTAGCCAGTGATTTTACCCCTAATCTGCTGTCTTTTTCTGATTAACCCCTATTTTTTCTACCATTTATAAGTTTAGCAGTCTCTAGCATGCTTCCCAATTGTTGTACTAGAATGTATATCATTCTTTATGGCTTGTTTTTAGCCCTCCGTTTTATAGAGCCATCTGTATTACTAAGTTGATGAAAAAACAGTCCTAACAATGCACAGGCCAGAGCTTAATATAGAAATTGCCATGACATTAAAAAAGTATTGCTGCACCAGCATTATTTCCAGTTTACCAACTGATTAATAGTCTGCAGCATCTGGTGGTGCAGATTTACACCACTGTCCATCGGCCAGCGCTTTTAATAAATATTGCCCTTTTATACAATTACAGATAAGAATTATTATTCACTGCTATAACTCTGCTGCTTGTTTTCATAGTTTATGCAACAGGAAAAATAAAAGAGCATTTTCAATTAGAAAATGAAATATTCTGCACGATTGGGGCCGTATAGAACCCTATAGTCATGGCTGGGACAAGGGGTGGGCAGGAGGAACGGCTGCCCTGGGCGCAATGGTTTATTGTTGGGATGGGGGCATCCTGTCTCAGTTGCTTCTGTTACTAGGCTGACAGGAGTAGTGACAGTGACATCACTGCTATCTCTAACACTAAGTGAAAGGGGGGTGAAGTTTGGCATCTTTGCCCTGGACGCTTAATGACCCTGTCCTGGCATTGCTTATAGCAAGATATTCAGGAGACTGTTCTTGAGAACATTATGGGAAGCTACAGAGGAGAAATACCTATAGAATCCTATGCAAAGTTCTGCACCTAGAAAGATCTTGGCCTTCAGACTTTATTCAGATTTCGCTTGTCGCATACTGGTTCCATAGGTGTGATTGGGAATGTATGACAGCTAGGTAATTAGTGTTGTGTAAAGGAAATCAGCAATGACAATCTATGGGTTTCTTGCAAATGAGGTACTCTACAGTGATATGATGTGATAATGCTCCTCTGAAATGAATGTTTCTTTCCTGTGGCAAAACACATACATTTTACTGAATAATATGTAAATCATGAACAGGCTCTTAATCTCAGTGTGTATAGCCCACTGTAAGGAAAATCATATTCTCATGTTAACCAAATAGCAAACAAAAGATGAATATTTTTAGTCTCCTATCTCAGATAAAATAAATTCCTTGTAAACTTTGGATCTAATGAGGCCACATTTCATATCTTGAGATCTCTTCCGCATAAATGTATCGCCGCAGAGAATTATTGGAATAAATAGCCAACATATTACAGTTATTATGACTGTTATAAATGAAAAAGGGATAAATGTTATTTGCCCTAGAGATCATCGGCATATATTGTATTTAGTATTTGGCCTATGCAGATGCCCTCCGTGCATCAAAAACTTGTGAGATAAGAACCTAATGACGCATTATATGGCAAATTCACCTTTTTTCTGGGAAATTGTATAGCCTTCTATGGCTCTTATTTCCATATAAAGCATTATCTGTGATGTTTTCATTAAAAGCTATTGAATGATAGTGTCACGTTTTCTAGACACAGAGCAGCATGAACAAAGGGAATGGTTAATGAAGGATAGAGTGATATTCTTCATTAAGCTCCTAAAGGAAAGCTCTGGGCAAAACACAGAATTGGGAAATAAACCATAAGATAGCTAATCATACATGCCGCATGCTGTTTTTTGGATGCGCTGTTTGGTGATAAAGATGTATATCCAAAGCTTTTGAAATAAATTAAAATAAGGTGCATTCCATGGTAAACCAATCTCCACCACCAGTTTCACCATATTTGCTGGCTGCCATTCAATCCAAACGGCTTCATTATGACTATGCTAATATAAGAGGAAGAACAAAGAGCTCCATAAATTAAATGTAGGTGTAAAAACTTAAACATTGGTAACTTTCCAAGTGTCGCCCCCCCTTTCAGACCACTTGAGATTGTTGGCTAAGTACTGCGGTGCCACTTGTATTTGATACCCCTAGTTCACAGCTTACACGCTGCAGTGACCCACTGGGACCAAGCCTGACTGGTGGACATAGTCTTGCTGTAGCGCTGCTAAGTAGGAAGCCTAAATATGTAGTTTAATATTAATTGCCTATCTGGCAAATTAAAAAAAAAAATCTAAATAGGTTGTAAACTATGGAAGCTATGCTCACAAGAGCAGGCAGAGGACAAAGGGCTAGTCACCATGAATACTTGTGGTCTCCCTGCATTTGATGTTGTGTCTAATGCCGCGTACACATGATCGGAATTTCCAACAATAAATGTTCAATGAAATTCCGACCGTGTGTAGGCCCCATCGGACATTTTCTGTCTGCTTTTCCTACAACAAAATCCGTTCTTGGAAATTCCGAGCGTGTAGACAATTCTGACACACAAAATTCCACGCGTGCTCTGAATCAATTACGAGACGGGAGCGCTCGGTCTGGTAAAACTAGCGTTCGTAATGGAGACAGCACATTCATCACGCTGTAACGGACTGAAAAGCAGGAGGCTGAAAAGCACAAATTTTCTCTCGCCAAACTTCTACTAACACGACTGGTATTGAACTTCCCTTTAATAGTGCCGTTGTACGTGTTGTACGTGAACGCGTTCTTGGCAATCGGAATTTTTTACAACATTTGTGCGATCGTGTGTATGCAAGACAAGTTTGAGCCAACAGCCTTCAGAAAAAAATCCATGGTTTTGTTGTCGATTGTGTTGTCCACTTGTGTGTACACGGCATATGACTGACTTACCATGTCTTGTTCTACACCAGCCTTTCTCAACCCGTGGAGGGTTCCTCTAGAGCAGTGTTTCCCAACTCCAGTCCTCAAGGCACACCAACAGGTCATGTTTTCAGGATTTCCCTCAATTCAAACAGCTGTGGTAATTACTAAGGCAGTGAAACTGATCGAATCACCTGTGCAAAATAATGGAAATCCTGAAAACATGACCTGTTGGTGTGCCTTGAGTACTGGAGTTGGGAAACACTGCTCTAGAGGTTGCTAGTAAGTTCTTGAGCAATGAGCAATTTCTGCTCGTAGATAAGTAACCACTGACTGCATAGATCTTTTTAGCTATCGGTGGTGGTGGTGGTGTATGTGTGTTGTTGGGGGGGAGGGTAATGACCAGAAATTTTAGGAGCATCCATCACAACGACCATTGCACTAATGTACTATGAACAATTAAGTAATTTCTAACATGGGTTGCCTGAGCCTGGAAAGTTTTCACAAGGGTTCCTCCATTTTAAATAAGTTGAGAAAGGCTGTTCAACACCATCTGTGTGGAGGTGGCCATCTTGATATAGAAATAGAGCTTTGCTTCTTTATGTCAGTGCTGCCCTCCTGATGACTGGTGGTCCAATGGCTGATAGATAAATAATTAAGAAGCAGCAGGTGAGGTTAAAAAAACACAGATCTACAGAATGAATGAAGCAAAAGAAAGGAGTTTCTTGCATTGTGGCTTTCTCTCCAGCAAGGAAAACATTGATCATCATACTGGTCACATTACCAATCGGAGGCCCCATACACACGAGCAAATTAATCTGTTCAAATCGTTCGGACCGACCGATTTGAACAGATTTGTCTGCTGGCCATTTTGGTTTGATCGCTGTACACACGATCAAACCAAAATCCCCGCCAGCAGTCACCGCACCAGGAAGTAAATTACTTCCGCGCATGCGTCAAATCCATTCGATGCATGTGCGAGAACATATGTCTGCTGGTTAGCGTACTAACCAGCAGACATATCGGGCGGACGGATTCCCAGCCGACAGATTTTAAAGTATGCTTTAAAATCTGTCGGCTGGCCAAATCCGTCTGCTCGCCCGTACACACGATCGAATCTGTCTGCTGGGACGGTCGGGCAGACCGTTTCCAGCACATAGATTTGATCGTGTGTAAGCGGCCTCAAATTTGATGAGTCTGGAAATCAAAGGCAGCCATGCCTAAGATCTCACACTGCAGGTTTTTAGCTATAAGGATTTAGGCACAGGAAGTGCACTGTCAATTTTTCAGCAGCAACTAAGGACGACCATTTTTGAGAATACTGCTCAGGCACAAAAATGTTTTAAATGTAAGATTTCACATTTTCACTTTTTGAGCTAGGGCTTGTTTAAACCTGCTTTGCTCTCTAACCACTTGAAGACCAGGCTTTTTCTGGCACTTTTTGTTAACAAGTTTAAATCAGTATTTTTTGCTGGAAAATTACTTATAACTAGGGATGAGCCGAACACCCCCCCCCCCCCCCCTGTTCGGTTTGCACCAGTACCTGTGAAGAGACCAAAGTTTGTCTGAACTTTAAAACCCCCGTTAAAGTCTATGGGACTCAAATGTTTGAAATCTAAAGTGCTAATTTTAAAGGCTAATATGCAAGTTATTGTCCTAAAAAGTGTTTTTTCGAGAGCAGTGATTTTAATAATGTGAAACAATAACAGTGAATTATTCTTTTAAATTTTGTACCTAGGGGGGGTGTATGTCTGTGAAGTAGCGCTTGTTTCCCGTGCTTAGAACTGTCCCTGCACAAAGTGTAATTTCTGAAGGAAAAAAAGTCCTTTAACCACTTAAGGACCGCCGCATGTACATTTACGTCGGCAGAATGGCACCGACAGGCACATCAACGTATAAATACGTTGGTGCCTTGGGGGGGATTGGGGGTCTGATCGGACCCCCCCGTACATGCGGCGGTCCGCACGGCTGCAGAAGCGATCCGACAAGAGGGGGCGGCTATTCGTTTTTGTCCGCCCCCTCCGGATCGCTCCCAGCCAATGTGTGCGCTCCCCCTGCAGTGCACTTCCTCCTCCTGTGTAAACACAGGAAGGAGGAAGCGACGTGATCTCTCCCTCGGCGTTTTTTTCAACCACCGCTGAGGAGAGATCACAACACAAGTAAGTCTGCACAACACTACACTACACCTACACTACACAAAAAACACATTTAACCCCCGCGATCGCCCCCCCTCCCCCCTGTCACAGTGTCACTGAATGCAGTAATCATACATGTATGATTACTGTATTTAGTGTCAGTGTGACAGGCAGTGTAAAAGTCAGTTAGTGTTAGGTTCAGGGTAGCCCTTTACCCCCCCCTAATAAAGTTTTAACCCCTTGATCACTGCCCTAGTTAACCCTTTCACTCCCTATTGCCAGCGTCACTAAGCAATCATTTTTCTGATCGCTGTATTAGTGTCGCTGTTCCCGCTAGGTAGCTAATTTTTTTTTTTATTGCGATTTTTTTTTACTAAAGACATGTGGCTAAATAAATGTTGGCCTAAATGTTTGACTAAAATTTAGTTTATTTGATTTTTCTTATAACAAAAAGTAAAAAATATTGTTTTTTTTTTCAAAAATGTCGCTCTATTTTTGTATATAGCGCAAAAAAATTAAATCGCAGAGGCAATCAAATACCACCAAAAGAACGCTCTATTTGTGGGAAGAAAAGGACGCGAATTTTGTTTGGGAGCCACGTCGCACGACCGCACAATTGTCTGTTAAAGCGACGCAGTGCCGAATCGCAAAAACCCCTTTGGTCATTTGGCAGCTTATTGGTCCGGGTCTTAAGTGGTTAAAACCACTCGCTGATATAATGAATTGTCGGCTCCTGTCAATACAGGGAAAAGTCAATGATAAACAAAAAAAAATGTGTGGGGGTTCCCCCAAAGGTCTGGTATGGATTTAAAGGGGAACTCAACCCCAAATTTAAAAAAAAAATGGCGTGGAATTCCCGCCAAAAATCCATACCAGACCCTTTATCCGAGCATGCAACCTGGCAAGCCGCAGGAAGAGCCCACCTCTTTACCTTCAAAAGCAAAAGATCAGAAAATATTTTTTCCTTGTGCATCCATGATTGTACGCTGCCATGGAAGCACCAGAAAAAGAAAATTACGGTAAGTATGGTACAGTTTTTTGTTTTTTTGATTTTCCATTTTAATTTTCTTCCAGTCTGGAGCGGATAACACCACTCCGCTCCTCCAAGGCCATAGAGTAGATCAAAGAGTGTTAACTCTTTAATTGCCTATGGACGCACTGCCAGGTCTTTGATCGCCTATGGGAACCCCTGGGAGCAGACGCCTATGTTTTTTGCGAACTGTTGGTAATGGTAAGCCTGAGAAGCACCGGTGAATGACGTGAGGTGGGGGCATCCCCTCCCGCCACTTTGCAAACCGGCCCAGCGGCTCCTGAGCCGCTGGACCGGTTTCCTGAGAAAGCCAGCTGTCTGCTGAACAAAAGGCAAAATCCCGGTAGACCACTTGCAAACCGCAACCTATATATAAATATACTGGGCCAGATTCTCAGCCGAGTTACGTCGCCGTATCTCGAGATACGCCGCATAACTTCTAAGCATAAGCGTAAAGTTACCCCTGCTATATGAGGCATAACTTTGCGTAGGTGAGGCGTACACAATGTTAAGTATGGACGTCGGGGCAGCGTCGAATTTTCCATCGTTTACCTTGTTTGCGTAAATCGTTCGCGAATAGGGCTTTGCGTAAATTACGTTCACGTCAAAACCAATGTATTTGCAGAGTAATTTTAAGCATGCACACTGGGATACGTCCACGGACAGGGCATGTGCCGTTCGTTAAAAACGTCAAATACGTGGGGTCACTAGTAAATTACATAAAACACGCCCACCACCGCCACATTTGAATTAGGCGCGCTTACGCCGATACGCCGCCCTAACTTAGGACGCAAGTGCTTTGAGAATACTGCACTTGCGACCAAAGTTGCGGCGGTGTAGCATAAATACGATACGCTACGCCCCGCTGCCAGATATGCCGATCTACAAGAATCTGGCCCACTGTATTTATTGGCGTATAACACTCACTTTTTTACCCTGATAATAGAGGGTAAACTGTGCCTGTGTGTTATACACAGGGGGTTGTGGAAAATGTTTTCTCTAAAACTTCCCTCTTAGGCCGCGTACACACAATCGAATCTATCTGCTGGAAACGTTCTGACAGACCGTTTCAGCAGACAGATTCGATCGTGTGTACGGGCGGACAGACAGATTTTTCCAGCAGACAGATTTTAAAGCATGCTTTAAAATCTGTCTGCTGGGAATCCGTCCGTCCGATATGTCTGCTGGTTAGTACGCTAACCAGCAGACATATCTGCCTGCAAATGCGTCAAATGGATTCGACGCATGCGCGGAAGTGTTTTACTTCCTGGTGCGGTGACGTGGCGGCGTCAACGTCACCGCCACGTCAGCGTGCTGTCTGCCGGCGGGGATTTTGGTTTGATCGCGTGTACAGCGATCAAATCAAAACAGCCCAGCAGGCAAATCTGATCAAATCGGTCTGTCAGATCGATTTGAACAGATTTATTTAATGGTGTGTACGGGGTCTTAAAGTTAGGGTGCGTGTTTTACACCTGTGCGTGTTATACGCCGATAAATACTGTACCTATTGCGTCGGCATAATATAGCAAACCGTGTTCGGGTCGTTTTTCAGAGAGCATTTGACAGGTGGTGAAAAAGACTTGTTTCGCCTCCTCACCATCTGTTTTGAACCCCCTAAATACTAGACAATTGCACAGTTGCAGGGCGGTTGCAGCACAGCCCCATTCACCTACGTGCCACCAGGGTATACAGCCCCAATAGCTGTCTCTGCAGCAAAAGAGGGAGCAGTTGATAAACAGTAAAAACTGCACAGTTTTCCCTTCACTTCCTGATTTGGCTATGAGACAGGAAGTAAATGGAAATCTCTTTGATTGAACACGGATAGCAAAAAATAAGATATAAACTGACAGGGATTATAATTCTCCCCTATTCTGTCCAAAATGAAAAGTTTGACATTATTTCTACTCTAATGAATTACAACAACATACAATGTATCTAAAAAACATGAAAATGATTCCAGGTTTCCTTTCAGTCATAAGATGTAATTCAGCTGTCAGCTAGGGCCTCCTTGATGTGACTAATAGTTTTTGTTTTATTTTCACCTTCTAGTCTCCAGCTGAAGGTGCGATTTGATGGCGCTGTATCTAACCTTGATCACCAAGCCCTGTAGCGACTCTTTTTCATTCACCTGTGTCTTGCTGGTAGAAACTATTTTAATTTAATGTCTGCTTTGTTGACAAGCTGAAGTCCAGTTGTATATTTATCAAACTGCTGTGACTTCCAGTCTAATATTTATAGCCTGCTAATGTAATATACAACCTTGACAACAAGACCAGCGCAATAACATAACCAGCTGACTTTCTGAATTACTGTCACTGCTAGAAGGACAGAATGCCTTATGTGATCTGTATATACTCTTTGTGCTTTGTACAATGTGACTTTTTATCATTGCATTCTTACATCCAGCCTTCTTAAAGGCCAACTCAACCCAACTCTGATATCTCAGTTTTGTTCTGTTGCTGGCAAATTAAATCACCTTGTATCTGTCTGATGCAGCGTACACACGATAATTTTTCGGCATTAAAAAAAACGTTGTTTTTGAAAAACGTCATTTAAAATGATCGTGTGTGGGCTACACATTATTTTTCAGGTTCTGAAAAACGAAAAAAAAATAAAAAATTGATCATGCTGCATTTTTTAACGTCGTTTTAAACAATGTCGTTTTTCAGGTTGTAAAAAATGATCGTGTGTGGGCTAAAACGACCTTTTAAACCCGCGCATGCACAGAAGCAAGTTATGAGACGGGAGCGCTCGTTCTGGTAAAACTACCGTTCATAATGGAGTAAGCACGTTCATCACGCTGTAACAGACAGAAGAGCGCAAATCATCTTTTACTAACACTGAATCAGCTAAAGCAGCCCCAAGGCGAATGGAACTTCCCCTTTATAGTGCCGTCGTACGTGTGGTACGTCACTGCGCTTTGCTAGATCATTTTTTAAAAACAATGGTGTGTCGTTTTTATTGATGAAATTGGGAAAATTTAGTTTTTGGACATGCTGAAAAACAACATTATTTTTCAGGCCGAAAAATGATCGTGTGTGCGCGGCATTTGACTCCAATGTGAAACATTTCCTGCAGAACTCTCCATTCCATCCAAGTGCAAACAACTTGAAAATGTAATGTTTTTAGTTTTTTATTTAAAAGCAGAGGTATAGCCATTCAAAGGCCTTACCATTTTGAGGGACTGTCCCTCATTTTAAATGAATTCCCTCTGTCCCTCTTTTCTCCTCATTTGTCCCTATTTTTTGGTACAGAGGTATAGACCTTGTTAAACAATGTATTATTCAATTACCAAAACTATTCTACAATTCTTAAGTAGGGTACACACTTTAGAAAATTGGAAGAAAAACACTGTACAAGAAACATCTTATTAGAGATGAGCCTAACACCCCCGGTTCAGTTCGCACCAGAACACTGAAAACAGGCAACAAATTTGTGTGAACATCATTAAAGTCTATGGGACATGAACATGAAAAATCAAAAGTGCTAATTTTAAAGGCTTTTATGCAAGTTATTGCCATACAAAGTGTAAAGGAACCTTGGTCTGGTATGGGTTTTAAGGGGAACCCTGTGCCAAAAAAAAAAAAACATACCAGAGACTTATCCGAGCATGCAACCTGGCAGGCCGCAGGAAAAGGGGGGATGGAAGAGCACCCCCCTCCTGAAATGTACCACGCCACATACCCTCAACATGGGGAAGGTGCTTTGGGGTCCCCCCAATGCACCTTGTCCCCATGTTGATAGGGACAAGGGCCTCATCCCCACAACCCTTGCCCAGTGGTTGTGGGGGGTCTGCAGGCAGAGGGTTTATCGAAATCTGGAAGCCCCCTGTAACAAGGGGGCCCCAAGATCCTGCCCCCCATATGAATGAGTATCGGGGACATTATACCCCTACCCATTTACCAAAAAAACGACAGCAGACAGTTTTTGACTATTCCTTTAAAAAGTTTCAAAATAAAAATGAATAAGGAAAAAATAAATAAATTGAAAGCGCCCCGTCTCGCTAAGCTCACGCATACATGAGTAGCACCCGCATATGAAAACGGTGTTCAAACCACACATGTGAGGTATCACATATTTATAACCCTAGACCTCATCTGTAACGCCAACTGGTAACCTGTAGACATTCTTTGAAAATCACCTAAGGAGCTTTTTAGGGGTAAATGTTTATTGCCATTCCACGAGCGTGCGCAATTTTGAAGCGTGTTGGGTATCAATTTACTCGGCGTAACATTATCTTTCACAACATAAAAAAAACGTGCTTGTAAGACCGCTGCACAAATTACGGTGTGAAAAAAAGTATTGCAACGACCGCCATTTTATTCTCTAGGGTGTTAGAAAAAAAAAAATATATATATATATATATATATATATATATACTGTATATATATATATATATATATATATATATATATATATATATAATATTTGGGGCTTCTAAGTAATTTTCTAATAAAAAATAATTATTTTAACTTCTAAATGCTGATTCTGAATAATAGACCTGTTCCTTAAGTGGTTAAGGCAGTTTCCAACTTAGAGACCTGGCAGGCCGCACTGTGTTCAGTAATAAAGTGCAAAGTTTATCTGAAAAGCGACTCGTCCCATGTCAATATTTGACACAATGTAACTTGCATTATGAGGGACATGCTGAGCCTGTGCCCACTGGACCAGTCCAACGTTCCCCACTCCCAGAAACAGAATGGGGTCCCACCGAGCACATAGCACAGACATCATGCACCCTCTCACATAACTCTTTCCTTTCCGTACCTTGTGACCAGGCCATAGATCTTTGTAACATGGGTTTGGATCCAGTTGCTATTGGATATCAACCCCTAGGGTGGGAGCCAGAACATCAACCCCCTCATTACCAGGGGACCTGTAACCTTACCAGGTACGATGCTTAACAACTGGTTGCTTGCAGCTTGTTCTTTAATTTGGTTACCCATTGCAACTTATACTTCTCTTTTTGACTTGCCATATAAAGTGGTGTTACTTCATACCCCACATGTGCTCTACAGATGCTGGTTCTTTGGAATACGCCAGAACCAACATATATTCCTTTGACTAACCTCAGACCAGGCTTACAACAGTTAATATAACCTTACTGTACAAAATGAAAAAGTCTCATCCCTGATCCTAACAAAGACAATGTAGTGGCCCTGGCATACCTCCATGAGGTGAGAGTCTATACTGGCATTGTCCATTAATTGGATGCTGTCCAAGATCCCCATTTTTTTCACCGTCACACTTGCACCCCCAGATGAGTTTACATTCCACCTGTACCCACGTTCCTGTTTTTCCGGAGCCCTCGTATCTCAGCTGTCTCCCTTTTTTAGCCCAGTTGGGCCAACCAGAACCAAAGCCCAGGAACGGAGCTGAAAATGTTTAACCCTTTCTCCAGCCTGGGCTGGCTGCTGGATAACTAACTGCACACACATTTTCAACCTGCCTACATACAGACACACTGTAGGAATTTTTGGAGATTGGGTAATTCTTTGAAAGACATACATGGACCGGAGACAAGTTTTAGGATGCTATCATAGTCCAGAGATATATTAATAAGTTAAGTGTACCATTAACAAAAAACACCTATCATTACATAAAATCACCATATGACATGATGATATGTGAGTAAATCTAGACCATAAATAAATCTCAATAAGAGTAAAATATCACAAAATATTGAATTGAACAATATTGAGAAAAGTGACAAAATTGGGTAAAATGTTGGTGAACCATAAACAGAAAAAAAGTTCATCCAAAAAAAGTTCATAAAATAGAATCCTGTGCTATCTAGTCGAATGAACGATACACACAAAGCCTCTTACACTTTTTTTTTTGCACATTTAGTAATCTAATAAGTGTTTGGTGATAATGTGGCTCTAAGGCCTCATACACACGAGGCAATCCATTTGTTCAAATCGGTCGGACCGACCGATTTGAACAAATCTGTCTGCTTGGATTTTGGTTTGCTCGCGTGTACACACGAGCAAACCAAAATCCCCGCCAGCAGACAGCACGCTGACGTGTCAGTGACGTGGCGGTGACGTTGACGCCGCCACGTCACCGCACCAGGAAGGAAAACACTTCCGCGCATGCGTTAAAACCATTCGGCGCGTGTGCGAGAAGACATGTCTGCTGGTTAGCGTACTAACCAGCAGACATGTCGAGCGGACGGGTTCCCAGCCGACAGATTGGTAAGCATGCTTTCCAATCTGTCGGTGGACAAATCCGTCGGCTCGCCCATACACACGATCGAATCTGTCTTCTGAAACGGTCTAGCACACCGTTTCCAGCAGACAGATTTGATCGTGTGTACGGGTGAGCCGACGGATTTGGCCACCCGACAGATTTCAAAGCATGCTTTGAAATCTATCGGATGGGAACCCGTCCGCCCGACATGTCTGCTGGTTAGTACACTTACCAGCAGACATGTCGTCTCGCACCGGCGCCGAATGATTTCGGCGCATGCGCGGAAGTGTTTTACTTCCTGGTGCGGTGACGTGGCGGCGTCAACGTCACCGCCACGTCAGCGCGCTGTCTGCTGGCAGGGATTTTGGTTTGCTCATGTGTACATGCGAGCAAACCAAAATGACAGCAGACAGATTTGTTCAAATCGGTCGGACAGACCGTTTTGAACAAATCTATTGCCTCGTGTGTACGAGGCCTTACACTTTAGTTTTTTTTTGGACAACAATTAGAAAGTGTTTGGTGATAGCTCTTAGAAGCCTCTTACACTCCTGATTTATTTATTTTTTAGGGGGAATTTAAAGTAATAATTCTTCATGGGATGTAACTTAGGAATTGGTTGGGGAGCACTGAGTAGTTAATACGATTTTAACACCCTAGTGCGCCAGTGTATAGGGGTGTATCGGTGGTAAAACCAAGGGACACTAGGAATTTGAGTAGACAAGAGGCGGGAATCCCCAACTGGGAGGTAACGGAGTCAACTCAATTTTTTGCAACATAGTGTGTGTTAAGTGGGGAGAGAGCTAGGTTTCTTTTTCCCTTTTTTTCCCCTCTCTTTCTCTTTTTCTTTTTTCTATTTATGTTGGTGTGTTTTTTTTTTTTCAATAGTCTTGAACAGAATAACTTGGGATGTTTTATGTTTTATGTAGTTTTCCTTATGATACTATGAAAATATAAGTTTGTATTATATTGGGTTGATATATTGAATCTCAATAAAATAAAATTTGATAATAAAAAATAAATAAAAAAGTTGACTTTAATGCCTGCTGCAGCAATTGCCTTTACTTGTACCTTCGCATTGCACCCTGGCACTCCATTTGTTGCAGTAGCAAAGTGAAGTGTGTTGACCTTGAGCCTGGACAGGGTTGAGGGTACTTTCCCTGCCAGAGTGACCAATAGCCAAGTATTAGTGCTGTCACATGTGAGTAAAGGAAGTAAGTCACATGGTCAACCCATACTTGGAAGTATTGTTTACAATATTTTGCCTTATCCAGGGGAAGCAAAGTGTCGATAATACAATAAACTGTGGGGACTGGCATTAAAAGGATATGTTGCTTGACCCTGCATAGGAATAAGGCCGCGTACACACGATCGAATTTATCTGCTGAAACCGGTCCGACGGACCGTTTCAGCAGACAAATCCGATCATGTGTACGGGCGAGCAGACAGGTTTGTCCATCGGACAAATTTCAAAGCATGCTTTGAAATCTGTCCGCTACAAACCTGTCCGTCGGATCTGTCCGCTGGTTAGTACACTAACCAGCGGACAGAACTGTACGCGCATGCGTCGAATGGATTCGACGCATGTGCGGAAGCATTTTATTTCCGGGTTTGGTGACGTGGCGGCATCAACATCACCGCCACCGTGTGTACGCGGCCTAAGAGGTTCACTTTAATACAAGGAATGCTAGGTGAAGGTAGAATTTCTATGTAGGAACCAAGTAATGCTTATAGTTATATCGAAGATCTCAGTACTACACATTTAAAATGCAAAAAAAAACTTGCGTCTAGATTTTTATATTCTCACCTGTAGGTACGTATTTTTTTACGGAAGAGTTTTTATAAAATAATCATCAGCATGAATGTTTTTTTTTTATTAATTGTGTCGAATAAGACAGACAGAGGCAGCTTTGTTCAGTCATGAGTATTATAGTAAAATGTAGTCTGTCTATGTCTCCAACACAGACAGATGCAGCGTTGATGTATGATGCTGTCTACATGGTCGCAGTTGCCACCCAGCGAGCTTCACAGATGACTGTCAGCTCTCTTCAGTGCCACCGACACAAACCCTGGAGATTCGGACCCCGATTCATGAATCTCATCAAAGAGGTATGTCAGCCATGTTTCCCTTGCTTTAAAGGGCAAGAAAAAAAAAATACAACTTGACTTCAAATAAACTTTATTTTTCAAAACTTTATATTTTCAAAGAAATGTTTGGTATGGCTCCCAGCTTAGCGTCAGGTCCACAACTGATATACAGTAAAACCTTGGATTGTGAGCAATTCTTCCAGAAACATGCTTGTAATCCAAAGCACTTGCATATCAAAGCACATTTCCCCATAAGAAATAATGGAAACTCAAGTGATTCGTTCCACAACCATTTATTCATAGGTCCTTCAGTTTATAGTCCATATAAAAAGATTATAGCAATGTGATAGGTTGTGAAACTATAAAATGTCCATCTACAAATGGAAGCATCCACAAGGGGATTAGAAGCAAAATCCAGCAGGAGCTACAGAGTATAAAAGAGAAGAGAGGCGCCTTTAAGTGTAGCAATATGTTGCTAAATGTTGTACCTTCATTAAATGTAACCATATTGCTACACTAAGAGGCTCCTCTCTTTTCTTTTATACTCAGTTGTGACATGACGCTACTCTTATATCAAAGACATCGATTGTATATCAAGTCAAAATGTATTAAAAATGTTTACTTGACTTGCAGAACGCTCTCAAACCAAGTTACTCTCAAACCAAGGTTTTACTGTGTCTCTTAGATATCTATATTCTGTGCTCTATATACACTATATTACCAAAACTATTGGGATGCCTGCCTTTTTACACACACATGACCTTTAATGGCATCCCAGTCTAAGTCCATTGGGTTCAATATTGAGTTGGCCCACCCTTTGCAGCTATAACAGCTTCAATTCTTCTGGGAAGGCCATCCACAAGGTTTAGGAGTGTGTCTATGGGAATTTTTGACCATTCTTCAAGAAGTGCATTTATGAGGTCAGGCACTGATGTTGGACAAGAAGGCCTGGCTCGCAGTCTTCGTTCTATTTCATCCCAAAGGTGTTCTATCGGGTTGAGGCCAGGACTCTGTGCAGTCAAGTTCCTTAGACCCCAACTCCCTCATCCATGTCTTTATGGACCATGCTTTGTGCACAGGTCTAAATCATTTGGTGTTGGGGGGATTATGGTGTGAGGTTGTATTCAGGGGTTGGGCTTGGACCCTTAGTTCCAGTAAAGGAAACTCTTAAGGGGTCAGCATACCAAGGCATTTTGTACAATTTCATCTTACCATTGCCAACTTTGTGGGAACAGTTTGGGGACAGCCCCTTCCTGTTCCAACATGACAGCGCACCAGTGCACAAAGCAAGGTCCATAAGGACACGGATGAGCGTGTTTGGGATGGAGACACACTCCTAAACCTTGTGGACAGCATTTCCAGAAGAGTCAGAGCTGTTATAGCTGCAAAGAGTGGGCAAACTCAATATCTAACTCTATAAGACCGGGATGCCATTAAAGTTCATGCGTGTGTAAAGGCAGATGTCCCAATATCTTTGTTAATGTAGTGCATGCTGTTATGCTGTCCAAAGGAAATAGAGAAGAATGGAGGATGCTATTATAGGATATTGGGAGAATTAATATGGAAGTGTATGTAAACCCAAAATCCATTTTTCAGTATGTCCAGCATGTCTCACAATATACAGATTTCCTATGAAAAACATTTTTGGGAATCTGTTGCAAGTTTCTTACCTGCAAATCGTTTGTGTTTAAAACTGACAATGCAAAGCCACTGGCATGCAACTAGCAGTAGTGTTGTCATTGTGCCATGTTCACTCTTTTATTTGGCTATTGGGCTGCAGATCAGGTGGATTAGATTTTTTGTTGAGCAAATACAATACCTTCAATTCATAAAGAATTAGCTCTAGCATCGTAGCACCCTCCTAGTGTAGAGTAGGCTGCTAGGTACATTTAGTTTAACTCCCCTGTATTTGGGGCTACCTAGTGTTTCAAAGGCTGCTGCTCTGTTACTTCCCCCTTGTCTTCTAGAGGATTCTAGAATCATAGGTGGAGGAAGGACAGGGCATGTAGCCGAATATTTATGGGACTCTAGCCAATCTTTGTAGAGTTGTGCTCAGTAGGTGGTGAGAGAGCCCATAAATAGTGTGAGGCCTGGGCAGCAGGGTGCAGTGTTCCAGGTTCCAGTCCCATAGGAGGGGGCCCCTGGTGCAAGACCTTATAGCAGTGGTTCTCAACCTTTTAGTGCCGTGACAACTTGATAAAATTCCCCGAGTTGTGGGTTACTTTTTTAACCTTCCTGGCGGTATCCCCGAGCGTGACTCGGGGTGTTTTTTTTCTGCTGAGATCGGTATCCCCGAGTCACGCTCGGGGTAGCCATGCAGAGCCTGCAGCGCGCGCTGTCTTACCTTCTTCCTGGATCCAGCGATGCATCCACGCTGTGTGAGCGAGCGGGTGCTCGCTCAATTCACACAGCGTCCTCGTGTGCCGCCGATCTCCGTTCCCTGCGACGTTACGACGCACGGGGGCGGAGATCGGCGCCAAATTCAAAAAAGTAAACAAACACTTTACATACAGTACAATGTAATCTTATAGATTACAGTACTGTATGTAAAAAATACACACCCCCCTTGTCCCTAGTGGTCTGTCCCGTGCCCTACATGTCCTTTTATATAATAAAAAGTGTTCTTTCTGCCTGGAAACTGTAGATTGCCCATAGCAACCAAAAGTGTCCCTTTATGTCAAAAATGGTTTTAGATCAGCTAGAAAACAGCGATAATAAATTATAATCACTTGCAGAATTTAGCGATAGCGATTTGTGGGGAAATTCGTCATAAAAAAAAAAAAAATGACAGCGACAACTGAGCAGATTTCAGTGTTTTTGAGTTGATTACATTATTGAATATTTTTTATTATAATTACATTATAATTTGTTATAATTATTTTGTAGTTTTTTATTATATAAAAAATTATGATTTTGTTTTTAAAACTTTATCATACCCGGGATGTCTTGTTTGGACAGATTTAAGCAAGTTATTCCTAAGAATTGCAGGCCTACAGTATAAAACGCCAAATTTCCATGCAAATAATTGTACCGCTTTTGGTACGTAATTCCAGACAGAATCATACCGCCAGGGAGGTTAATAAACGTAATATTACTATCTAACACACTGTAAGGTCTGTCCAGCGTCACCGCTCATAAACAACCAATACAGATAGCTAGTGCAAAACTAAAGGGAAAAGTAACCCACAACGAAAATGGCGGTATAAGAACTTCCGGGTATAGAAAAGACATAATTGGTTAATGTAACAATAGAAATACCAACACAAAGATGGCGCCCATAGCTTTCTGATGACGCATTCACGTATGCGAAATGTGTAGAGGCTTCTGGGTAATCCAGCCAGCCAAGCGCAACTACGTCACGCGACACCTCCGAACGTTGAACAGCTCAAACACGAGGCGTGGAACGCACGCCGGTGGGACAACTTAGTCTGCGGTTACGCTCGATAGACTAGTGCCGGTCAGAACAGGCACAAGAACATGTGAGTGTAAATTTTATATGGCTTTTGTATGAATAAATTTGCTATTTTTTGAACATACTACACCATATCAAGCCTTTTACTTTAAGAACCTCATTGGGGAAAGAAAGCAGCAGGAGTGCTGCGGAAAGAGGCTGGCTGATATCGCTATTGGCATTAATTACTGCTTGATCTGGTGAGCGCATACTTTGTAAAGAGGTGGTGGTGACACAACGGGTGGAAAAGTCACGAATATCCAATGGATTGCATTAGCTTTAATTTGAATAGAAATAGACTGTTTTTTGGCACTTTTTACTCATTCATTTATGTACTTTAGGGGTTGGATCACTTGTTATTTTTGGTGCACATTGGTTATTTATTCATTTATTTAACTAACTTATCTGGCGAATCAGATTTACAATATATACACATTTTGGAGTATACACAAATTTACAGGTGTATCATATCCACATTTTGTATAGGATCAGCACAGTAATATATGTACACACACACATATATATATATATATATATATATATATATATATATAAATCTTCTAGTCACAGGTAGTGTTACCCAGTGTGTCTCCGACTTTGTGGTGTCTCGTAGCAGTGACACCTAGGCTGAAATCAGGAGATAGGGTCTCCTCTAGCCCCTCCCACCTCACAATCCTCACCAGTCTGCGGACCTCTAGTCTCTGCCCCCCAGCCATGCCGTGTACTGAATGGGCGGCTGCGAAGAGGCTGGGTGGCCGTGTGCTCCAGGAACAGCCCAGCTGGGTGGCCACCGGCTCCAGAGACAGCCCTGCTGAGCAGCCGCAAGAAGGCTGGCAGAGTGGTGCGGGCTTCAGGAACAGCCCAGGATTTGGTGACCCCTGGCAAATCATCATTTGACCCCCAAGGGTGTCCCGACCCCCAGGTTGAGAACCACTGGCTTAGAGGGAGCTTTCAGAAAGACACAGGGGTCCCAGCTAGGCTTAGCTGTGGGCCTATTTACAACTTCAAGTCCAGGGATCAAGTTGTGTCTAGAGAAGCTCATTGGAGAGAGCCAGGAGGAAGTTGGTGGGCTACATTTCCCTAACTAAGAAGAGCCTTGTGGATATCAGCAGGAGGCAACTGATGATCATGTGAGTAAATGACTCCAGTGCTGAAGAGTAGTCACTGTGTGTAGCTTTTAACTCTGGAAGGAGCACAGGTCACCATCAGCATAGAGAACTGACATATTCCTTGTGTAGCGCTACCCCATTCAGGAGCCGCTGGTTAGATGTGGGATCGGCATAAGTTAAGTTATGTTTGATGTGTCTAGCAACTGTGAGAGCAGTAACGGAATGTCCAAGCCCATGGTTGGCGTTTTCTAAGTGCTTTATTTTCGGTCCAACACGAGGTAGTCAACTTGAGGTAGACAGGATAGGTTGGTGAAAAGAATAACTTTTGCAGATTCAGGCTATGGTTAACGAGCAGAAGCAGTCCTGCTTCTATAGTATATTCTTTTCCCCCGTCGCCACTCCAGCCAGAGTGGGTGCAGTGCACCTGGACAGACCTCTCTCACAGGCCTGGCAGCCACAGTGTCACTGAGAATGCTGAGAAGGAACAAGTCTCTGCCATCGATTTGGCTCTACTATATTAGTAAAGACCTCTTCCACAGGTCCAATACTCGAGAGCAATAGAGTAAATCCTTTCAGTCAATTCCTCTTGAAGTATGGGGACCCAGTAAGTCACTGGGACCCCTCGGCAACTTTAGTTGCTCTGAGCCATGAGGGCCCAGAGTAAGGAACTCCGCGTAGCACGGGCCCCGCCAGATAGGCCATAGGGATGGGGCCCGCAACGTGCGCACACCCTGAAGGTGGGTGCCGTACCTGGAACCAGGAACCCGAGAAGAACCCCGAAAAAATTGCGTCCGCCATAGATATACCCTCCCCCAGCATGCCCCGCAAGGGAAACACTCCTCCAATTGGCTGCTGGGGAAAAGTGGCTCTGCCTGAATCCCTTTGGCGCCACCTGCTGCCCAGAGATAGAAATGCATCCCTGGAGCACAGAATGACCCACAGGATAATTCAGGGCTGACAGCAGCTTAATTTAGCATAAATCACCCTGGGTGAGAGCAAATAAGACTCTCACCCCACTAAATTTGAACAGCGTCCCAGTAAGTAGCGCTACACTTGTTTTGTGCAGTGCAGCCAAAAGTGAGAAGCTCTCAAGTTCTTTTCTACAGCTTACTGGGGTATCCCATGCTCCCTACCACTATCCAAGATCATTTTTCCTAAAAAAAAAAAACAGAAACCCCTAGCCAGTGAAAGAGTGCAGGAAATGCTTTGTGCCTGGCTATGTGTGCTCTAAGGGGAAATTTCCTAAATGTGCAAGTGCAGACTAACAGGCTGAAGCAAAAATTGGACCAAACTAATCTTCTATAGTCTTCAAACATTTAATCATGTACAGTATAAATAAATAAAAAGCAAACAAAAAAAAAACAGGACTTCTTGCAATTCAGTGACAGTGCACAAAGTTTCACTAAAAGTAGAATTATGGCCTACCATTGAAAAAAAAAGTATGTGCTGCAGCATTTAATTATAAGCATGATCACACTTATGAGTTCAGTTTTTTATTAGTCTATCTGCAAAGCTCTACAAATAACCTTTGGTTCAGTGAAGTCCAGCTAATGCAGCTTCCTGTGATGGGGTGACAACGATGCTGCACTGCACCTGAATTCAGAACATAGTTGTCTCCTAATGTGGGCTGTCACAAACAAAAGATTTCCCAGCACACTTATCGATAGACATGTGCAGAACCAAAAGATGTGTTTTGTTTCGTTTCAATCCATTATTTACATAAATTTGTTTAATTCATTTAATTTGTTTTCAGAATTACGGTAGTTTTGTTGATTCAAATCAATTCAAGTTTTCATAATTCTTTCGAATTTAACTAAATTTGATCGATTTCTGAAAATTGTATTCAAAATAGAATGGAATTCCATTCTAAATCAAATTTATTCTGTTTGAAATTAACATTTTGGAAGATAGTTATATTCTTTCTATTCCATTTTATTCTGTTGTTTTTTCTATTATATTTGTTTATTTTCTGTGCAATTCTTTTATTTTCCATTATATTATTTTCTATTCTATTAGTTTATTTACTGTTCTATTATTTTCCTCTCCATTATATTCTTTTCTACTCTATTAGAATACAAATTTATTCTATTCAATATTCGAATTCCAGAAGAATGTTATATTCTTTCTATTCTATTCTTTTTTGCTGTTTTATTATTTTCTATTCTTTCTTTTTTTTATTATTTTCTTTTTCTATTCTATTATTTTGAATTTATTAGTATTTTTCAAATTTGAATTTCAGAAGATAGCTATATTCTTTCTATTTTATTCTTTACACATTTTTATTATATTCTTATCCTTTATTTTCTATTCTATTAAGTTTTCTTTTATTTTTTTCTATTCTATTTGGTTCTGTTTTACTCTATTATTTTCTTTTCCATTATTTTATTTTCTATTACCTCTATAATCAGACCATTCGCCTCTTTTTACTGAACTGCACACACAGTAAATCAGGTCTATGACTTTTTTTTCACAACACCAGATTCATAATTTGTAACCCACATAATTTGAGATTTTCCTAGCCTGTGACGGAAAATATTGATTATATGAAGACAGGAGGCGAGTATCTTATGCATTATTCTTTCTTTTAATAATGCTCATAGCAGAAAAAAATACAGTAACCATTTAGTGTAACTAGAAAAATTCTTAGAACTACAACTCCCAGCAGTCCTTGGGCTACAGTAGCCCCTCCCAGACCCTAGTCTGTATATAAGGGACTGACTGAGGTGTAAGTGTCCTCTTTCTTCACGCGGAATGGCCTTGCTCTGGACCACGAACTTCATCCAGATCTCTTCTCTATTGTCCGAAACCCACCGGCCGGTCTGAAATTCCGATGCTGGAGGGAACAACCAGGAACATGGCCAACATGGCTAACTTCGTCCCAACGGGGACTGCAGATAATCCAAACATTGTAACTGATCGGTCAGCCGCCTACAAGGGCGCACACAGGATGTTCAATAGCCTGAAATAGACAAAAAAAGGCGTAACAGGGAGGGAAAGGGAGGGAAGATACTCGCCTCCTGTCTTCATATAATCAATATTTTCCGTCACAGGCTAGGAAAATCTCAAATTATATATCAGACAGGAGGCTCATATCTTATGCAAGTTCAAAGCTAGCAACAGTATGTTAATAATATACAATAATGCAGAGGAAAAACATCATAAAACTGACATGGACACGTGTTCCTCAGGTCTGAAGTAGAATTGGCAAAAGGTGGTCTCGGAAGACCAGTCAGCCGCCAGAAGTAAGTCAGACAGGGAGCCTCCTGAAGAGACTATCTTAGTAGCCATAGCGCCCCTGGAAGAGTGGGCACCAAACAGGGAAATGTCTATGCCCGCCATCTCCATGGTTGAGCGCACCCATCGCGCTAACGTGGCGGAAGAGACTGGGAGATGAGGTCTAACATAGGAGACGAGAAGTTGTGGAAAGTCAGAGGAGCGGATATCGACCGTCCGTGATTCGTATGCTTGTAGGCAACGTACCACGCAAAGTCAGGGATGTGCGGGAAAGAACGGGTAAAAGACCGTGTGAATGCCCGTCTTGGTTCTACGGACCACCGAGAATTTGACCCCCTGAGGTGAGAATTGTCGTCGAGAAATATCCAACGCTCTCACGTCCGATACGCGTTTCACTGAGACTAAACATAGCAAAACGGTCAATTTATAAGACAGCAGTTTTAAAGACAGGTCGTCGTTGTCTTGCCATGAAGAAAACATGTCGAGCAACCTGGAGACATCCCAGGTTGTCTGGTATCTAGGTCTAGGGGGGCGTTTGAATCTGATGCCTCGCAGAAGTCTACATACCAGTGGGTGTTGTCCCACTGGTAGAGAGTCCACAGGGTGATGGTGTGCTGAGATAGCTGATCGGTACACATTGATGGAACTATAGGCTTTACCAGCGTCAAAAGACTCTGCCAAATAGTTCACTACCAATGCTACAGGTGCGTGTATGGGATCAACCTGTCGTTGATCACACAAACGCACCCAGAGCTGCCAGGCAGATCGATAGGCCGATCTGGTCCCAGGGGCCCAGGCCAGGGTAAGGAGGTCCTTAGCTGATCTTGAAAGGTCGCTGTCCGCGTCCGGGACCCCGAAATCAACCATGCTAGGAGGCGGAGGTTGCCCTCCATGACCAGAGGGTGAAGACCTCCGGTCGGGTTGGTCAGCAGGTGTGGGAATTGGGGGATCAGCCTGGGGTAATCCACGGCCATCCCCAGAAGGAGAGGGAACCACGGTTGCGTCGGCCACCAGGGTGTGATCAACACAACTGTCGCCCGCTGGTTCGCTGTATGGAGGAGAAATCTGGAAATCATCTGGAAGGGGGGAAACGCATAGTGTGTTCCCCTCGGCCAGATGTGGTGGAAGGCGTCTACTGCGGATGCCTCCGGATCTGGTCTCCAGCTGAAGAAGTGAGGCAACTGGTGATTGAGACGAGAAGCGAAGGGGTCCGTGTGTAACGGGCCCCAAAGCTGCCTCAATCGAAGGAAGACCGAACGCTCCAGATGCCAGTCGCTGGAGTCGGAAAGGTGGCGTGAATACCAGTCAGCCACCGTGTTGGAGACCCCCGGGATGTATTCTGCAATGGGGGTGATGTTGTGTGACAGGCAGAAGTGCCAGAACTCCCTTGCCAGGATTGCTAGGGTCCTGGATCTGGTGCCTCCCAAACGGTTGACATACTGAACCGCTGCTACGTTGTCCATGCGGAACAATACGCAACAGTTCGAGGTTTGTGGTACGAAACTCTTGATGGCAAAAAATGCTGCCATAAGTTCTAATGCATTGATATGCAAACTCGCTTCGGAAACGGACCACGTCCCCCCTGTGGAGGTATCCCCGCAACGAGCGCCCCAGCCGAGGCGGCTCGCGTCCGACTCTATGACGACGTCCGGCCTGGAGTTGAAGATGG
Source organism: Rana kukunoris (assembly GCA_029574335.1). Taxonomy (NCBI): domain Eukaryota; kingdom Metazoa; phylum Chordata; class Amphibia; order Anura; family Ranidae; genus Rana; species Rana kukunoris. Next base: position 575,233,517 of record CM056050.1, on the reverse strand, counting down.
CCCTGCCATTCCATTCGACGGCGTGACGAAGCCACCAATGCAGCTCCTCTGCCGCCTCCGGACAGAGAGGGACCTCGTCCGCGTATCTGAGGCCCTGTCGTAAGTGCATGATTTTGAGCCTCTGGAGGGCTCTGTAGTGAAGAGGGGCCGGGAAAATAGCTTGGATGGAGGCCGCTAGAAGCCCCACCAGACGGGACAGAACCCTTAAGGATAAGGAACCGTTGCGCAGGACCGCCCTGATTTCTTTGCGTATCAGGGATAACTTTGTTTTTGGGAGGCGCAGAACGGCTTGGTTGGTGTCTATCAGGAAGCCCAAGAACTCCATGTCTTGGGTTGGGGCTAGGACCGACTTTTCTAAGTTGACTAAGAACCCTAGGGATTGTAATAGAGAGACCGTCCATGACATGTGAAGGAAAGCTAGGTTCTTGGAGTGGGCCATGATGAGAAGGTCGTCCAGATAGATGATCAGACGCACTCCTCTGCTCCTTAAGGATGCCACCACCGGTTTCATTAGTTTGGTGAAACACCATGGGGCGGACGACAGACCGAATGGGAGGCAAGTAAATTGTCACATCTGATCCTTCCAAAGGAAACGGAGCAGGTGTTGTGAATCTGGGTGGATAGGGACGGTGAGGTAAGCGTCCTTCAGGTCCACTTTCACCAACCAGTCTCCCGGTAGTAGGAGATCTCGGAGGAAATGAATACCCTCCATTTTGAAATGTCTGTAGTTGACATGCTGGTTTAGCTCCCGAAGGTTTATCACGGGACGGTATCCGCCCCCTTTCTTCTTTACTAGAAATAGGTTGCTTATGAACCCTGGGGAAGGACTTCCGGTCTCTATAATCGCATGCTTGGACCTGAGTTCCGTTATCTCGTGGTCTATGAGTGTAACGTTGTGTTCCGCAAACCTGATAGGGGGAGGAAGTATGCCTAACACTGGTGGTGAGAGAAGTTCTATTTGGAACCCCGAGACCGTCTGTAAAATCCAGGCATCTGCCGTAATCGCAGACCAGGCGTGGATAAAATACATCAGGCGCCCCCCCACTGGTATGTGTGCTTGTGGTATGCAGTGTACACTCACCTGTAGGAGGTCGGGAGCGGGGAAAACCACGTCCGCCGCGTCCGCACCAGGGTCTTCCTCTGGGTGGGAAGAAGGGCGCTGGTTGTGCCATTGGGACGGTGTATGGAGAAGGAGCCTGCTGATATTGGAATTGGGCGGTAGACCTGCCCTGTGGCCTATAGGAGGAGCTGCGGCCGGCAGATCGGCCTCTGCCAGCCCTGGAAAAAACTCTATTTGCACTCGTCCGTTTTAGTGAAGTTTGGGCCTTATCAAGGCCTGTAAACAGGCCCACAAACCTGTTGATGTCCTTCATGAGGTTGTCCCCAAATAGCATGCCCAGTGCCGCCGGACCGGGTTCGGTTTCGGCCAGGTGGGAGAGCTGGGGGTCTAGCCGCATTAGGATGGAGCGGCGTCTCTCCACTGAGCAGGTGGTGTTGGCGGTGCCTGCTAGGCATATAGCCCTCTGGGCCCACCCGCGAAGTTGAACCAAGTCAACTGGCTGGTCCGATGCGGCCGCCTGTTCGGACAGATTTAGGATTTTAATGAGAGGGCCCATTAAATCCAAAATCCGTTCTTGGATAGATCTAAAAGATCATTCTATCCCTTTCTTGGGGAGTTTACCCGATTTTGCCAATTATTTGGCCAGGATAGGGTCTATTTCTGGTGTGGCCATCACCCTATTGGGGATAAAGGGTCTAGGGCACTCAGCCCGTAGCTTGTTGCGGGCAGACCTGTCCAGGGATTTCCTGGCCCACAGTTCCATGTATTGGGATACCTGAGGGAGTGGGGACCAATCGCCTGATCTTGGGTGGGAGATGGCGTCCGGGTGAAAGAATGGTTCTCCCAGTGCGTCCAGGATCACTTCAACCTGCGTAACAGGGGTGGCGTTGGGGTCGAACGCCGTATCCCCAGCATCCCTTTTGCTAGTATCAGACTCATAGTCGTCAGACTCATCATCCACAGAAATGTCTAGGGAGTCCTCGTCAGAGGAGTCTATGAACGAGTCCGGTTTGGTCCTTCTTAGGGACTTATGCCTCTTCTCTCCTAACTCCCTGAGGCCCAGGGGTCGATCAGGGTCTGATGGATGCTGGGGTTGGCAGACCGGAGGGGGAACTGCCTGAGACATATTATTTACTTCCCCTGTCGGGGAGTCGGTTGCCGCCAAGTGTTTTTTTTTGTGGGAAACTTTACCCTTTTTGTTTGGCGGTTCACCACTCTGAGGTGGTGGGGCTGAAAAATTGGGTATTGAAAACTTGGACCCTGAGGGTTGGATGGCTGAGGCCAGAGCAGCCTGGACCGATTTGTTAATCAGGTCCTGAATCTGATCTGCCGTCATAAACTGGGCAGATTCAATAGCAAAGCTATCTCCTCTGGGAGAAGTGGGTGTGAAATCTTCAGCCATGGTAGTTAATTAGTTAACAGGATAAGACAAACCCTCCAGCCGGAATAAATTCCGTTTACCAGAGGGAGTAATTAGTGAGTAATAAGGTTTGTGTTTTTTTTAAAACTATATATTACTTGTCAGGCTGTGGGCAGAGCACTCTGGGGAACAGGCTCCTCTCCTCTCCACCGTCGATGCTGCACTGGCAGCGGTGGAGGAAAAAACCCCCAAGATTCTGTGCGCTCAGGAGGCGAAGTCTCGCGAGACTACGCGCTCCTGAACTCCATTGGAGGATGTGTGAGCTGACGCGCGTCAGAGGCACCGCCCCCTGAGTCCGCGCGCGAAGAGGAGCTCTGGGAAGAAGGAGAAAAGATGGCGGCGCGAGTGAGCGCCGTCTTACTAGAAGGAGGGGAAGTGAGGGTCATAGGAGCCAGGCGGATCGCGGGAGACCGCCATTCGCTGAGGGGACGGATTCTTTGTATAGAATCCACAGTAATACCCCACGCAAGAGGAATAAAACAAACCTACAAATAACAAGTTTCTTGAAAGAAAATTACAATAGAGGGGAAAAACGATATTGGGGAGGCAAAGAGGAGGGGTGTCACCTCTGCTCCCACCGATAGCTGTACATGAAAAAACAGACATAAAGGTTTAAATTTACTTATCTAAGTATTGTAGTGTCTGCCATGAGCAGAAAGAAAGAGGACACTTACACCTCAGTCAGTCCCTTATATACAGACTAGGGTCTGGGAGGGGCTACTGTAGCCCAAGGACTGCTGGGAGTTGTAGTTCTAAGAATTTACACTAAATGGTTACTGTATTTTTTTCTACTATGAGCATTATTAAAAGAAAGAATAATGCATAAGATATGAGCCTCCTGTCTGATATATAATAGGAGATTATTCCAGCTTTGTGACGGCTCAGAGAAATCCTTGTCCACTTCTTATTGTTATACACGGCCAGACACATTTGCATGTGCTGCAAAGCATAAAAATGTATTCCATAGTTCTGTAATAAAAAGTTACTGCCTGGTCTTTAACTTAATGGCGCAACAAATATATATTTCTGCACATAATTTCATGAGGAGGAAAGTAATGGAACTGAATTTGTAATTCTCTTGATAATTAGCCTTGTTTTAATGTTTGGTACCATCAAACATCATTAAATAGGTTTATGTTGTTCACCTTGACTGGTATATCTGTAACATGGAGCAGAGGCAGGGATAAAATAGTTGTTCATAATTAGCTGTAGATCCACTAAACTAAATAGCATCAGCAAGACAGGACTGGTCACATGGCATTACTGAGGCAAGAGACCACGTTGAATTCTAGAGGCAAGAGGGGTCACATGGCATCCCTGATATAAGAGGGGTAACATGGCATCACTGATATAAGAGGGGTAACATGGCATCAGTGATGTAAGAGGAGTAGGAAAATGATAAATGGTTTTCAATTTTTTGGCAAATATCTAAAAAATGTGTGGCGGAGGTTCAGCCCCAGTCTCAATTTTTTTACAGACTCTAAACCTGCATACACACGATCAGTCAAAACCGATGAAAACGGACTGAAGGACCGATCGTATGTGGGCCCCATCGATCAGTTATCCTTCGGTCAAAAAAAAGAGAACTTGGATGGATGCCTGACCGATGGGTCAAAACCGATCGTTAGTATGCAAAAGCATCGGTTGAAAGGCCACGCATGCTCAGAATCAAGTCGACGCATGCTTGGAAGCATTGAACTTCTTTTTTTTTCAGCACGTCATTGTGTTAAAACATGTAAACGTCACCGCGTTCTAACACGATCAGTTTTTTAGCCAATGGTGTTTAGGCACATTAGACCATCAGTCAGCTGCATCAGTTAACCGATGACCGTTCTCATCGGATGGACTGATCGTGTGTACACGGCCTAACAGGTTTTCTTCTAAGATTGTCCTGTATTTGGCTCCATTCATCTTCCCATCAACTCTGACCAGCTTACCTGTCCCTGCTGAAGAAAAGCATCCCCACAACATCATACTGCCACCGCCATGTTTCACAGTGGGTATGGTGTGTTCAGGGTATTGTGCAGTGTTAGTTTTCCACCACACATAGCGTCTTGCTTTTAGGACAAAAAGTACAATTTTTGTCTCATCTGATCAGAGCACCTTCTTCCATGTTTGCTGTGTCCCTCAAATGGCTTCTCGCAAACTGCAAACAGGACTTCTTATGGCTTTCTTTCAACAATAGCTTTCTTCTTGCCACTCTTCCATAACTAATAGTTGTCCTGTGGACAGATTCTTCCACATGATCACTGCAGAGTTACCATGGGCCTCTTGGCTGCTTCTCTGATTAATGCTCTCCTTGCCCGGACTGTCATTTTAGGTAGACAGCCATGTCTTGGTAGGTTTGCAGTTGTGCCATTTTCGGATTATGGATTGAACAGTGCTCTGGGAGATGTTCAAAGCTTGGGATACTTTTTTAACCTAACCCTGCTTTAAACTTCTCCACAGCTTGTTCACTTGTTCACTAAGGTTCTCTAACAGACCTCTGAAGACTTCACAGAACAACTGTTTCTATTTAAATTACAAACAGGTGGACTCTATTTATGAATTAGGTGACTTCTGAAGGCAATTGGCTCCACTAGATTTTAGTTTAGAGTAAAGGGGGCTGAATACAAACGCACGCTACACTTTTCAGATTTTTATTTGTAAAAAAAATATTGAAAATCATTTATCATTTTCCTTCCACTCCACAATTATGTGCTGCTTTGTGTTGGTAAAAATCCCAATACAATACATTAAAGTTTTTGGTTGTAACATAACAAAATGTGGAAATTTTCAAGAGTTAAAGGGGAGTTCCACCCACAATTTCCCGTTTTAAATATAAATACCCCTGTAATACACAAGCTTAACCACTTTAGCCCCGGACCATATTGCTGTCCAATGACCAGAGCACTTTTTGTGATTCGGCACTGCGTCGCTTTAACCACTTTAGCCCCGGGCCTGTTTTTCAGATTCGGTGTTTACGAGACTAAAACATTTTTTTTTGCTATAAAATTACTTGAAACCCCCAAACATTATATATTTTTTTTTTCTAACACTCTAGAGAATAAAATGGCAGTCATTGCAATACTTTTTGTTACACCGTATTTGCGCAGCGGTCTTACAAGCGCACTTTTTTTGGAAAAAATTCACTTTTTTAAATAAAAAAATAAGACAACAATAAATTTGGCCCAATTTTTTTACATATTGTGAAAGATAATGTTACGCCGAGTAAAATGATACCCAACATGTCACGCTTAAAAATTGCGCCCGCTCGTGGCATGGCGTCAAACTTTTACCCTTAAAAATCTCGATAGGCGATGTTTAAAAAATTCTACAGGTTGCATTTTTTGAGATACAGAGGAGGTCTAGGGCTAGAATTATTGCTCTCGCTCTAACGATCGCGGCGATACCTCACTTGTGTGGTTTGAACACCGTTTTCATATGCGGGCGCTACTCGCGTATGCGTTCGCTTCTGCGTGCGAGCTCGTCGGGACGGGGCGATTTAAAAAAATTTTTTTTTGTTTTCGTATTTATTTGTATTAATTTTACCAATTTTTAACACTAAAATAAAAAAAAATAAAAAAATTATCACTTTTATTCCTATTACAAGAAATGTAAACATCCCTTGTAATAGAAAAAAGCATGACAGGTCCTCTTAAATATGAGATCTGGGGTCAAAAAGACCTCAGATCTCATATTTAGGCTAAAATGCAAAAAAAAAAAAAAAAATTTTTAAATGTCATTTTTCAAATGACATTTAAAAAAAAATGTCTCTTTAAGACGCTGTTTGGAACTGACGTTTGACGTCACTTCCGCCCAGCAGAGCTACGGGGATGGACGAGGGAAATTTTTTCCCTCACTCGCATCCCCGCTGACCAGACGAGCGCACCCGATCGCCTCTGCCGCTACCGACGGCTCCGGTAAGCGGCGGAGAGCGCGGGAGCGCAGCGGGAGGGGGGGGGCACGCTCGTCCGCTACCGATAACGGCGATCTCGCGGCGATTCCGCCGCGGAGACCGCCATTATCGTTTACCCGACCGCCCACAGAAGAGATGGATATCTCGGTTGTGGCAGCAGCTGCTGCCGTTACCGAGATATCCATCCTCAAAGTGCCGACGTATACCTGCGGTGGGCGGTCGGAAAGTGGTTAACTGACAATTGCGCGACGTGGCTCCCAAACAAAATTGGCGTCCTTTTTTCCCACAAATAGAGCTTTCTTTTGGTGGTATTTGATCATCTCTGCGGTTTTTATTTGTTGCGCTATAAAAAGAAATAGAGCGACAATTTTGAAAAAAATGCAATATTTTTAACTTTTTGCTATAATAAATATCCCCCAAAAATATATTAAAAAAACTTTTTTTTCCTCAGTTTAGGCCGATACGTATTCTTCTACATATTTTTTGTTAAAAAAATTGCAATAAGCGTTTATTGATTGGTTTGCGCAAAAGTTCTAGCGTTTACAAAAGAGGGGGTAGTTTTATGGCATTTTTATTAATATTTTTTTTTTAACTAGTAATGGCGGCGATCAGCATTTTTTTTCAGTACTGCAACATTATGGCGGGCACTTCGGACACTTTTGACACATTTTTGGGGCCATTGGCATTTTTATAGCGATCAATGCTATAAAAATGCATTGTATTACTATAAAAATGCCATTGGCAGTGAAGGGGTTAACACTAGGGGGCAGGGAAGGGGTTAAGTGTGTTCCTGGTGTGTTCTAACTGTATGGGGGGGTGGCCTCACTAGGGGAAATCACTGATCTTCTATTCATACATTGTATGAACAGAAAATCAGCGTTTCCCCCGCTGACAGGATCGAGAGCTTTGTGTTTACACACAAAGCTCCCGGTCCCCGCTCTGTAACGGGCACGCGTGCGGGACTCGGGGCGAGCGGGGACGCGCGTGCAGGACTGGGGGGCGAGCGGGGACACGCGTGCACCGCCTCCGGCAGCGCGCACGGGCCCCTTTAGCGTCCGCTAAAGAGCGGACTTATAGCTACGACCTCTCGCCCAGCAGAGCCACCGTCCCGCAGTAAAATGACGGCGGGCGGTCGGCATCTAATGTATTCTAGTAAAGTTAGTCTGTAAACTAAGGTCCGTTTTGTTAGGTTGTTACAGCATTTAGATAGTTTATAATCTAGAAACAGACCGTGGCCATCTTAAGTGTGGGCATCATGAAGCCAGACTGTATGACTTCCTGGATTTCAGCTTTGCATCTCGCTCAGTGCTGCACAAGCAATGTAATAGGTTTCAGTCAGGTCTGCAAGCACTACTGGGAAACATGATGCCTATCCCAGAAACCCTTGCAAATAGCCTTGTGATTTAATAGCCTAGGCTAATACGGAGGAGAAAGTAATGAAGGACTACAAAATAAAGGTATTTACAAGCAACAAAATAAATAAAAATTGTCCATTCTGAACCTTATGGGCCAGATTCACGTACATCGGCGCATTTTTGGACCGGCGTAGTGCAACTCCTTTAAGTTAGACCGGCTTAATTTTGAGGCGCAAGTACCGTATCCTCGTAGTATTTTCGGCCAAATTTGCACCGGTGCAATGTAAATTCCGAGGCGTAAGGCGGTGTAATTCAAAGTGGGAAGGACGTAGGCGTGTTCCATTGAAATGAGCCGTGACCCCATGCAAATGAAGGGCCGGCCAGACTGGGCATGTGCACATGAAGCAGACTATGGTCAGCACCTCTCTGAGCATGCTCAGAACTCGGCGCGGCACAATCAGTTAGATAGGAACTAGGCCCGTCAGACTTAGTGAGCTATGCACAGTGCTTAAATAGACCGAGAGAAATGCCCTTCCAGTGCAAAAGTACATCCAATTTTTTTCCCTTCCTGAAGCAAGGTGCTTTTATTCCGTTGTCTTTTGCTGTTTGGAGGTTTGTGTCGTGTAATCAACCACACTAGTAGGGATTCCTACCTATTAGACTCTAGAGACACATTTTTTTCTTTGTTTTATATGGTTTAGGGTGCATCGGTCACAACTGGCATCCTTATAGCAGCATAGGATCATTTTACTTTAGCAATCTTTGGGCCTGCTGGCCTGCACAGGCCCCTGACCTAATCAATCCACCTTTACTCAATTTCACTGAAATTAGTGGAAGCTGAGGAACCAACATCTACCCTCCTATTAACACAGGGTATCTCTCCAATTGCACCCTAATTCCAGCCAAAAGGGGGGCCCATTACCATTGGGCTCACCCCACGGATATACCTGACAAAGATCCTCTCCCGTGCCCTCCTCCGTGCCCTCCTCCTTCTGCGCTCATCTAAAGTCAGTAGTATAGCTATGAGCAAGGATGCCCCTGGCATGTTGGCATACAGATTAATGTCCTGCAAGTGTGGCTGCTCAGCTCGACCCTAATGGTGTTGCTTTTGCTGACATGTAGACGGAGGCCCAGATTCACAGAGCGATTACGCCTGCGTAAGTCTAAATGTGCGCGTGCGTTTTGATGCACGGCATCCCCAAAACGAGATACGCAAGAAATCTACTTTTTTTTTGTCCGTCGTAATTTCGTTAGACAGGCACATCCGTCCGCGCAAAACTGCGCTAGACAGACCATTGATTTGCTAGTCAAATATGCTAATGAGGGACTTACGGGGATCCACAAAAGAACGTTGGGGCAGCGCAGGCTACGCAGTGTGCGCAACAGCAAAATGTCCTGTCTAAAATTAGACCATAGAAAAGCTGGTCTAAAAAGAGAAAAACAGTCTACTTGTTAGATAAAGCAACACTGTTAGTGAGGAGCTCAGCAGTCAATCTGTATGCCAACATGCCAGGGGCATCGTCGCGCATAGCTATACTACTGACTTTAGATGAACAAAGAAGGATGAGGGCACTGAGGAGGGCACTAAGGAGGGCACAGGAGATTTTTTTTTTTGCTTATATAAACTTTACAATTTAATCTAATCTAATACAATATTCTTATCTGATACAAGCCCCTCACTCTTCACTCTTCACTTGATATATCACACATGCATAGACATCTTTGGCATGAGTGATTCTGAGGTGTCTCGCATCTTCAGATTCACCCCTCATGCCATCATGGAATTAACCACAACCTTGCAGGAGGACATCAGCAGCCCAACACATGGCACTACCCATGACACCCATGACAGCTACATATACAATCAGAGCCCCATCCCCACAGATTTCGAACAGAACATGTATGGGGACAGCTGGCTGGTTGGTGAGTGACATGGGTGGCAGGCATGACTGTCCCCCCCCATGATGCACACATCACAAGGGGCACATGCACTACTAACATCCTCCTGTCTTTTCCCTTCAAGGTGACTCTGCATATGCACTGGAACCCCATCTCATGACCCCATCTCATGCCAGCTCACATATGCATCTTTGCACGTTAAACACACACATTAATCATGGCACAATGAGAATGCATGCATGCACACCACTGTGGTCCCTAGCACACACACCCCACATCCTCATCACATTGGATTGGCAAAAGCCCACCATGCAGAACTTGTGAGCAGCAACGCCATGCCGCGGCTCCAATTATGTCACTGTACATTCATACACCATTCACACAGACCTAGGGATCACTTCTCCACCACAAATGAGGGTGACACCCCTTTTCCCGCAGGAATATCACCCCCACATTCCAAAATCATACACAAACAGAACCAAAAAAATAAAATAAATGACGAGCAAAAATAAAAAATGCCCCAGCAAAAATATAATTTAAACAAAATAACAACAAAGAAAACACATAAAAGACAAAAATCACTCTGCAAAACAGTCCCCAAATATCTCAAAGACACGTCACAAACAAACAAACAAACGCTAATAAACAAAAGCACCTTGCTGTATAGGAAAGGAAACAAAGGGATGTACTTTTGCAAAGGAAGTGCATTTGTGTCTGTCTATTTATGCTGTTTGCGTAGTTCACTAAGTTGCCCTAGTCCACTTCCAATTTCACTGATTGCGCCATTCCCGAGTTGTGAGCATGCGCACAGAGGTGCTGACCATGGTCTGCTTCAAGCGCGCATGCGCGAGCCAGCCGGCCCTTCATTTGCATGGGGTCACGGCTCATTTCAATGTAACACGCCCACGTCCTTCCCAATTTGTATTACTCCGCCTTACGCCTCTGAAATAACGTTACGCATGCGCAATTTTCTGCGCAAAAGCTACGAGAATAGGGTGCTTACGCAGCAACATTGCGCAAGTCTAACGTAAAGGCAGTGCGCTACGCCGGTCCAATAATGCGCAGATGTACATGAATCTGGCCCGGATTGTCTAATTTTAAGCAAGCTTTTAAATGGTCTAATTTTAGACGTGCAGCTGATAAGCACATCGTGTAGACTGCACCGCACAAACGTACTTTTGTGGATCGGCGTATCTCCCTCATTTGCATATTTGCATAGCAAATCAATGGTGTGTCTAGTGCAGTTTTGCACGCACGCTGCGCCGGTTTATCCAAATTACGTTGGTCTAAAAAATGTGGATTTCAGGTGTATATTGTTTTGGGGATACGGTGCATAGATAAGCGTGTGCATTTTTAGACTTACGCGTGCCTAATACTCGGGAGTAAGTGCTTTGTAAATCTGGGCATGCAGCACACACAAACATAAAAAAATGGGTGGAACTCCACTTTAACCCCTTCAATACCGGGCCATAGGGGATTTACGTCTTGAACAACCCCTCGCCGATGAGACTGGCCGTCACAGGACCTGTCTTCACGGTGTTCTAGGGCGTGCGCGATCCCGTGCGCGTGCCTGATGGCCGCGATTGCCGTCGGGCACCCGCGATTGCCGCTGATCACGGCAGGAGTGTGGATCTGTGTGTGTAAACACACAGATCCACCTCCTGTCAGCGGTGAGGAGACTGATGTGTGTTCCCAGTACAGAGGAACACACATCGGTCTCCTCCCCCTGCGATTCCCCCTCCCCCTACAGTTAGAACATACTTTAGGAAACATTTTAACCCCTTCAGCGCCCCCTAGTGTTAACCCCTTCCCTGCCAGTCACATTTACACAGTAATCAGTGCAATTTTATAGCACTAATCACTGTGTAAATGTGAATGGTCCCAAAAACGTGTCAAAAGTGTCCGATATGTCCGCCGCAATGTCACGGTCACAAAAAAAAAACGCAGATCGCCGCCATAAAAAATAAAAAGCCATAAATCTATCACCTATTTTGTAGACGCTATGGCCCAGATTCACATACAAATAGATTCGCGTAGAGTATCAGAAATACTCTACGCCGCCGTATTTCACCTGGCTCTACGTGGAATCCCGGTAGATTTTGTCCAGTAAACTACGGCGGCGTAGTGTATTTCTCCCGGTGCAAGCCATCTACGCGAGTAGGGGGCGTGAAGCATTTAAAATAGGAGCGTTCCTGTGGCGATCGAACTGCGCATGCTCCGTTCAGAAATTTCCCGCCGTGCATTGCCCGAAATCACGTCGTTACGTCCTTCATTGTTTGAGTAGCGTCGTTTACGGACATTCCTATTCCCGAACGAGTTACGTAAAAAAAAAAAAAAAAATTAAATTCGACGCGGGAACGACGGCCATACTTAACATGGGCTACGCACCGTTAGACCAGCAAATAGCTGGTCTAACAGTACGTAGCAAAAAAATTACGTAAGCGATTGCGAAGACCACTCGTATCTTCGTGGATCGCCGTAAAAAGTCATTTGCATATCCCGACGCTGAAAACGACGCGGACTCCTCCCAGCGGCCGCAAAAATATCGCAGCGTAGATCCGAAGGCTTACGAAGACGTAAGCCTCTCGGATCGAAGCCCGATGCCGCCGTATCATGGTTTGAGGATTCAAACTAGTGATACAGCACGCAAAATTTGAAATGACTCCTGTCTAACACCAGTTAGACAGGCGTAATCGCTCTGTGAATCTGGGCCTATAACTTTTGCGCAAACCAATTAATATACGATTATTGCGTGTTTTTTTTTACCAAAAATACGTACAAGAATACGTATCGGTCTAAACTGAGGAAAGAAAAAGTAAAAAAAAAAAAATTGTGATATGTATTAAATAAAAAAGTAAAAAATATTGTGTTTTTTTTTAAAATTGTCGCTCTTCGTTTGTTTATAGCACAAAAAATAAAAACCGCAGAGATGATCAAATACCACTAAAAGAAAGCTCTATTTGTGTGGGGAAAAAAACATAACGATTTAATTTGGGTACAGTGTTGCATGACCGCGCAATTGTCATTCAAAGTGCAACAGCGCTGAAAACTAAAAATTGGTCTGGGCAGGAAGGGGGTGAAAATGCCCAGTATGGAAGGGGTTAAGAATACTTTTTTAAGGCACTGTATATATACTGTATATATCTATCTCAAAGTAGGCTCTGCTCAGCTGTTTGTGTGTTCCAGTAAAGTGATGGATAGTACGCTGGGCTTTAAATATCTCTTCTTGTCTATGTGTCCCTAGGCACGCTGGGATGGTTTGACAGGTCGGATCACCTTCAATAGAACGGACGGCTTGAGAAGAGATTTTGATTTGGATATTATTAGCCTGAAGGAAGATGGCATGGAAAAGGTACCAAGTGCTTTTTTTTTTATATATATAATCTCAATGCTTCTTTCACAGACGGGCCACACATTGGGAGGATTTCACTTAGAGTTTTTTAAAGCCTTAGGGGCAGATTCACAGAGAAATGGATTATCGTAGCGTATCAGAAATACACTACGCCGCCGTTTTTTACCTTGCTCTACGTGGAATTCAGGTAGATTTTCTACGGTAAACGACGGCGGCGTAGTGTATTTCTCCCGTCGCAATCCATCTGCGCGAGTAGGGGGCGTGAAACATTTAAATTAGGCGCGTTCCCGCGGCGATCGATCTGCGCATTCTCCGTTCGCAAATTTCCCGCCGTGCATTGCGCGAAATCACGTCGTGACGTCATTCGTTGTTTATGTAGCGTACTTTACGGGCGATCCACGTCCCGACGAGTTACGTAAACAAAATAAAATTTAAAAAAAAGCTGCTCTAGAGCAAAAAGCTGCTCTAACATTACGTATAAAAAAATAGACGAAAACGATTGCGACGCCCGCTCGTATGTTCGTGAATCCCCGTAAAAACACATTTGCATATCCCGACGCACCAAAACGACGCGAACTCCTCCCAGCGGCCGCAAATAGATGGCAGCGTAGATCCGAAGGCTTACGAAGACGTAAGCCTCTCGGATCGAAGCCCAAAGCCGGCGTATCATGGTTTGAGGATTCAAACTAGTGATACGCCGCGCGAAATTTGAAATTACTCCTGTCTAACCCCAGTTAGACAGGCGTAATTGCTCTGTGAATCTGCCCCTTAGGATTTATATAAATATTCGGGCTGCCTTCCACTAGACAGCAATGCCAGGGTGTCCTATTGTCTGTGTTAAGTATAATATTCAAAGGCTTAAAATTGAATGTGTTTGCCAAAAATATCATTATATTGCAGACGTGGATGAGTGTTAGCTGTGCTGTGTGTCTCTGTTGGTGTCGTTTGTCTGTATATGTGCAAATAAAGGCTTGTGAATCCAATGGAAGTATAAGAGAAATTTTTGTTTTCATATATCACACAAGTGCCAAAATACAGATATTAACCACTTAAAGGGGTGTTCCAGCCCAAAATTGTGTTTATTAAAAGTCAGCAGCTACAAAAAGTGTAGCTGCGGGCTTTTAATAAACACTCACTTACCTGCTCCTGCGTTCCAGCGACGCGCCGACCGGGGCTCCGCTCCTCTCCCCCCCTCCCCAGCCGGGGTCTCCATCCCGACTGTGGGCACCCAGCCGTGACAGCCTTCGGCTTCACGGCCAGGCACCCACTGCGGATGCGCGAGCCGCACTGCGCATGCGCGCGCGGCGCGGCTCGCCGCTGATTGGAGAGGCGATCGCATGGGACCTGTCAGTGTCCCATGTGATCGCCTACAGGGAGGGGCTGGTGTAGGCGATTAAGGCTTAATCGCCTAACCAGCCCCTCGGCGGAAGCAGGAAGTGGGACAGGAAGTCCCACTCCTCCTGAAGCCCCCACTCCCCCCCCAAAAAAATTACATGCCAAATGTGGCATGTAAGGGGGAGGGGAGGGGATTAAGCTAAAGTTGTTTTTTTGGGTGGAACTCCTCTTTAAGGACCGAGCCTCTTTCTGAGATTTCTTGTTTACAAGTTAAAAACTGTTTTATTTTTTTTGCTGGAAAATAACTTAGAACCCCCAAACATTATACTTTTTTTTTTACACCCTAGAGAATAAAATGGCGGTCGCAATACTTTTTGTTACACCGTATTTGCCCAGCGGTCCTTCAAGCGCACTTTTTTTGGGAAAAAAATACACTTTTTTAAATTAAAAACAACAGTAAATGTAGCCCAATTTTTTTTTATATTGTGAAAGATAATGTTACGCCGAGTAAATTAATATCCAACATGTCATGCTTCAAAATTGCACCCGCTTGTGGAATGGCGACAAACTTTTACCCTTAAAAATCTCCATAGGTGACGTTTAAGAAATTTCGACAGGTTGTATGTATTGAGTTATAGAGGAGGTCTAGAGCTAGAATTATTGCTCTCACTCTACAGATCGTGAAGATACCTTACATGTTTGGTTTTGACACCATTTTCATATGAGGGCGCTGCTCATGTATGCGTTCGCTTCTGCCCCCGAGTTTGGTGGGACGGGGCGCGTTTACAATTTTTTCATATTTATTTTACCTTTTATTTTTAAATTTTTACACTGTTCTTTTAAAAAAAAATGGTGTCACTTTTATTCCTCAGATCTCATATTTACACTAAAACACAAGAAAAAAATAATAAAACAAAATTGGGCGGAAGTCACGTTTTGACGTCGCTTCCGCCCTGCAATGGTATGGAGTTGGGTGGGGGCCATATTCCCCTCACTCGTCTCCATACCCAGCACAGAAGAGCCTCCGCCGATGGCTCCATTAAGCGGCAGAGGGCACGGGAGGGGGCGCCCTCTTCCGCCGCCGATAAAAGTGATCTTGCGGCGAATCTGCTGCCCACAGACCCACTTTTATCTTAAACCGAACCGCTCCCTGAAGAAGAGGATATCTAGGTTATGGCAGCTAGCTGCTGCCATAACAAAGAAATCCCTCTTCAAAATGCCGACGTATAGAGGCGTGAGCCGGTCCAGAAGTACTTAAAACCACAATTCCAGGCGCTGCACCTTCTTGTTCATTTGCCCCCTTTTCCCCACCTTGGAGCACCCCAAGTCAGCTGCTGACTTTTAATATTTGGACACTTACCTGTCCTAGGTGCCCGTGATGTCAGCACCGAAGCTGATCTGTGCCTCGGCTCTCGGGTGGAGGCGCCGCCATCTTCCATTAGGAAATTCACCTCCTGGTTCCCTACTGCACATGCGCGAGTCAGGCTGCGCTATCACATTGGTCTCTGCTGTCTTCTGGGACCTGTGTGTCTCCCAGAAGACAGCAAGGGGGGATGGAGCAGGCACCAGACGTGGCGTAGGGTGCCTTGGCGACCTATGCCCGGAGGTGGGAGCAAATACCTGGATTACACAGGTATCTGCTCCCTCCTCCCCCCTGAAAGGTGGCAAATGTGACACTGGAGGGGGGGGGGTTCCGAAAAGAGGAAGTTCAAATTTAGGCAAAATGTGCTAATCCACCATTGGTTCTAGGCACTAGTTATTATGAGCTTTGGTTTAGGCCTGGGTTCAAGCCAAACACGGAAGTTAGTTGTCATTGCTGGGCCATTGCTGGGCCAATGAGCTGTGGGCAGGAGATTTCCTACCCCGCAGTTGATGAACACAAAGGGGCAGGGATGCTCCTCCTGATATCATTGACCTAATATGGGCACCTAACCGATGGTCTGCAGCTAACCTAATCCAGGCTCACAGATTCACAACTCCTGACGTATTTACAACCTTTCCTACTCTGTGTGAAACATACGGAATTCCAGATTCTGAAATATTCCGCTATCTACAACTTAAATACTTCATCCTGCTTACGCTTAGACTCCTCTCTACCCGACATGACCAACTTAGAACATATCTGCAAAATCCCCATGCATGAGGCCTAATCTACTCTTTCTACTCACAATTATTAGACCCACCACCGCACACACCCCTGCACTACATAAAAAAATGGGAATCTGATTTGGTCCTTCAACTGGACACCACCCACTAGTCCAATATCTGGAATTAGAGTTAAAAATTGGATGGGGTGGGATTTTAAATGTGCCTTAGTGTAGTATAAACAATACTGTAAAACACAATTTTATAAAAGTCATAGATGAAAACCTTTTAAAAGCTGTTACAATTTAAGAAAAGAGATACAGTCTACTATTTCTTGATTCCAGGATGTGCAGGTCCTGGTGTGGAATATCAGAAGATGTGGTCTGAGGCCGCGTACACACGTACGAGAAACTTGTCGGGCTAAACCCATCGTTCCGCCCGACAAAATTCCCGATGAGCGGTCGGAAAAGCTTGTCGAGCCAAAGTCCTCATTGCACAACGAGGAAAAAGAGAGCGTGCTCTCTTTTTTGGCTCGACGAGCTTCCCGACGGGACGCTTGTCGGAAGTGTACACACGACCGAGAAGCTCGGCAGAATATGTCTCCCAGCGAGCTTCTCGCTGGATTCTGCCGAGAAGCTCGGTCGTGTGTACGCCGCCTAAGCGTTTTGCGGGAACCCCCGCTTCGTCAGGGCCTAGGCATAGCACAAAAGACATCATATAGCACCATATAGATATTAGAAACATCAAAAAATATACAGAGTTAAAGGGTTTAAATTTGAATTAAATGAACATTGATGTGATATATATATAGCATATAAATGGATTTTTATACAAGCACCACGTCATTCTACAGCATCTATAGTTACTTGTTAGTAAAGTCCAATCAAATCAATGTAAAAAACTTTAACACAGAAATGCAGTTACATATCATATTGTTACATGTGCAGCGGTGTCTCACAAAACGCAGAGTAGGGGAGAGAAGGGAGAAGAGAATGGTACAAAATTTAATGTTTTTAGAAGTTTAACTTTTTCTATTTTTCATAAGTTCATCTATTTAAAAATTACCTTAAGACTGTGCAGATAGTATATCGGTCCAGAAGAAACGTTGAGCCTGGGGAGCCCATGGGGATACCTCACGAGTCTTGCCAGGAAAACCAGGGTGGACCCCTATATGTAAACATATTTGACATTTGAGAAAAGAGAGGAGTTGTGTACTGCAAAAATATTCCAAAAGAGGCAGAGAGAAAGGAGAAAAGGGGGGGAGGGGGTGAAGAAATAGGGGGAACAATATAGAAAAAAGAAAGAGGAAAAAGGGGGGAAAAAAAGGGAAGAGGGGAGAGAAAAGTCGAGGAGAGCTATGGGAGGGGTGGAGAAGGGGGAAGGAGGGGAAGGGAAAAGGGGAATTGGAAGGTCCAATATCTGGGCCGCAACAAAATCGGCCTCACAGAATGTTGTAACGTCTGAAACAAATTACAAAGTAACGATGCGCTGGTACCTGGTCCCCTCCTGGATTACCAAATATCTACCCTCATTTTCCCCTGCTTGTTTCCGAGACCAAAGGCACACACCTACATATCTGGTGGAGTTGTGCACTAGTTCAATCATATTGGACCAACATTGTTCATATCCTTTCCGGCCTTACTGGTAACACCATAACCCCCGACCCAACCATAGCCCTACTTAATAAGAAACCACCCCCGAAATAACCTATCTTCAGTTTAAGAATAGAGTTATCAGAGCCATAATTCATGTCAAAATAGAGACAATTCTACTAGACAGGGTAAAAAATATTTTTTCCAAAAATACAAAAATAAAAGTTTTAAGTGCGAATTTCAGTGTTTAGTCTACAAACAAGTACAATATGCAATCAGCAATGTAATTTATTAGATATTAGACATATTTCTTATTTTATTTTCGATATAGCAAAAATAAATTAGAATGGGCAGGCACTCTTGCTCCCATCCTGGAGACCTGCACACGAGCGTCCTTCTGCTGCGCTCGGGTTCCCTTGGCGTCACACAACACACCCAGACACCGTCTCTGCCAGACCTGCCTCCACCCAATCACACTGTACCAGGCACTCGGATGGTCTTGGCTGGGCGTCTCAGACATATTTTTTACTGGCAGCCTTTTCCCTGTCAAGCCCTGTACACACGTTGGTTTTCCTGACGGGATTCCTGGCAAGCTTGGCTTGCCAAGCCATTAATACAGACGACCATTCAAAATAACCGCAATTCATTTAAATGGCGAGAACGCGATGACGTCATTGACTACGACGAGCCGGCGCTCGTCACATTCGATGCCATCGCCGCCATCTTGCTGTACCCTACACTACCCTTGTATGCTTCCGCACATGCGTCGAAGTCTCATCAAGCATGCGTGGGTTTACAGGTAAGCATACTGACAAACGTTTTTCTCAGCAGGAAACAACGAGAAAATAGAGAGCAGGTTCTCTATTTTTCTCGTCGGGATTCCCGGCAGTTTTCTCGCAGAGAAAGCATACACACGCATGGTTTTCACGTCAAGACGCTCTCCTAACAGCTTTCTTGCCAAAAAAAAACAGTCGTGTGTACGAGGCTTCACTGAAAACTGCACATTTTTTACTGGCTGCCAGTAAAGATACTGGCAGTTGGCAACACTGGTACAGCGTCCCACAACTGCACAATTGTCAGTTAAAGTAACACAGTGCCACATCATATAAAATGGCCTGGTCATGAAGAGGGGTAAATCTTGTGGCGCTGAAGTGGTTAAAGTGGATGTAAAGCCACTCTCATCCTTTCTAAACTACTGCCATAGTGCTGATCTACGAGGATATAGATGCCTCCTGCATGTATCCTTACCTGTCAAATGTCTCCCCTCTGTCTGTTATAAGAACTGAAAAACTGCAGATTCTGTAGGTGGGTCTGTTGTCTGGAGCTTAGTGGGTGGAGTCGTGATGTCAGTAGACTCCCGCCTTCCTCTACACTCCCCTTTGTCAACATGCATTTCCTACCATGTATTACTTACACTAAATTCTGCTATGATCACTAACATCCAGTCAAAATCCAGAAAAGTAATCACATCACTTCAGAAAAGGAGTGGGGGTGGGAATTAAAAGGTAATGCAATGTCTCAAGCTAGTGCGTGAGATATGTAAATAACCTGTCACTCACAGCAAGGGGGAAGAACAGACAAAAGTTTTCTCCTGTTTGTCTGTTTATCTCACTGAAAAAAGAAAAGAGGATTGCTCAGAGCTGGATTAACTCTATGTGGCAGGACTGGGCACAGATTATAGGAAATCTCATACTCTACATTGTGACCGCAAAAAAAAAAAAAAAATCAGGTGTACATCCACTTTAAGAATGAATATTCGTAGACATCCATTAGTCCATTCATCACTGGTCCAGATTAAAATGATAACATTCTCATATACGGTTTATAAAAATCCCATCAAAAGAAAAAAAGGTTGCTAGAAAAAAGTTATTTAACTGTGACATTTTTTCCTTGGGATTTCATAATGTCCTTTGATCCGAGCCGTAAATTTTATTCCGGGTGGTCTGGCGGTCCTTATTTCTGAGCTTAAGAATTCTTTTATTGAATGTCATAAACAATTGAATCTTTCTAGACCAACACAGACCCCATTAATGCAGCGCGCAGTGTTCGCACAGCGAGATGGGAGTGCATTTAAATAGGAAAATCTTTTAGCCGATTCTGGGCTGTGTTAACTTTTCCATTATGAAAATTGCGCAGATGCACTTTTATGAATATATATCCCATGGCTAGGTAAGATGTGAGCAGGCGGTATTATGACATATTTCCAAGGCTGTATTTCTCCCAGCTCTCTCTGTATTTCAAGAATAATAAACACAGCACTTTACCTGTCATTGTTAGATGCAGAAAAATGCTTTGCCTATAACATTATTACACGTTGGTTCTTAACCAGGAATGTTTAGGCGGCGAATTAACAGGCTAAATGCACATTTCTACCGGGATAAAACAAGGCTTAAAACACACATGAATAAATAATAGTACAGCAAATTCCGCACGTGAGTTACGACTTGTAAAGACGACAAGGAATTTATTAAAGAGAAATGGCTTTTCTGAATGTAGAGGACAGGAAATTTAAAGCTGAACTCCTTGGCAGATAGAAAATACTTGAATTAATGCAACTCTATATTTATTAATACATCTTCAAAGTGGTAATAAACCCAAATGAAAATATTTAATATATTGCAGCTTAGCAATTCTAATGCCGCGTTCACACAACCGTTTTTAACCACTACACTACCGGCCGGCGTCAATTGACGGCGGCACGATAGTTCTATTGTTCTGACAGGACGTCATATGACGTCCTTGTCTTTCACGGCCACTAGGGGGCGCGCACGATTGCCCAGGATCTGAACAGGACCGTGAATCTCTGTGTGTAAACACAGAGATCCACGTCCTGTCAGGGAGAGGAGACCGATCTGTGTCCATTGTACATAGGGAAACAGCTCGGTCACCTCCCCCAGTCAGTCCTCTCCCCCACAGTTAGAATCACTCCCAGGGAACACACTTAACCCCTTCCACGCCCCCTAGTGTTAACCCCTTCCCTGCCAGTCACATTTCTACAGTAATCAGTGCATATTTATAGCACTGTTCGCTGTATAAATACGAATGGTCCCAAAAATGTGTCACGACCGCGCAATTGTCAGTTAAAGCGACGCAGTGCCGGAAGCTGAAATTTCGCCTGGGCTGGAAGGGGGTATACAGTATGTGCCCAGTAAGCAAGTGGTTAATGTCATGGAAAAAAAACAACGTTTTTCTCAACGTGATTCTTGTCAAGCCTGCTTTGCCTACACACGATCGTGAAAAAAAAATGCTCGCCTGAAAGTGAGACACGTACGACGGCACTATAAAGGGAAAGTTCCATTAAGATGGCGCCACCCTTGGGGCTAATTTTGCTGATTTCGTGTTAGTAAAGGTTTGGTGAGAGACGATTTGCGCTTTTCAGTCTGTTACAGCGTGACGAATGTGCTATCTCCATTACAAACGCTAGTTTTACCAGAACGAGCGCCCCCGTCTCATAACTTGCTTCTGAGCATGCGCGTCTTTTTCCTGACATTAAACCTACACACAACCGTTTTTCAAGACGTGAAAAACGATGCGAAAAATTAGAGCAGTCTTAATTAGCGCTTAATTAGAGCATTCTTAATTAGCGTTCTTAATTTTTAATGGCCATTTTTCATGTCGAGAAAAATGCTCTGGAGCCCACACACGATTGTTTTTAATGACCAATTTAAAAAATTGCATTTTTCTCGTCATAAAAAAATAACGGTTGTGTGTACGCGGCATTAGATGTGGTGTCTGCATTTGTTTTGTTTTTTGAGGCTGGGTTCACACTATGTGCAGCCGTAGGGGCACAGCAGGGGTTCTGGTGCGTCAATTTTCACTGTTTCAGGTTCGAATTATCTCCGAATTTTTTCCTGAATACGGACCTGAAACGTAGTCAAAGACGCACAGGACTCTTCTGCTGTGCGCTCCATGGTCGCCGCAGAGATGTGTGAACCGGCTCCATTGAGAGGCAAACACACTCTCCTGTCATGCAGATTGAATGCAGGAAGATCCGCATCCAGTTCGCAATAGTGTGAACACAGCCTTTAGCCACGTACACACAATCGGACTCCCAACCAACTTTTCCATGAATTCTGCTCCAAATGGGCATTGGCCATGAACTTGTTCTGCATACACACGGCACAACATTTTCAGCCAACATTCTCCAAACCACACGGTTCTTCAGCTCTTTACCGCCACCCTTTGGGCAACTTCTGCTATTGTTGTCTGATGTCCTGCAGATGCAGCAGTTACAGGGACAAAACATTTACCACTGGCAGTGGTGCTCACAATGATTAGATTTTAGATTTTATTTATTTATGTAACTGTTTTCTGGGAGACACACAGAGGTCCCAGAAGACAGCAAGACCATTCAGAGATAAATGGGAAATAATTCCTCCCACTGACACCAACGATGGGGCATAATTCCTCCTACTGACACTTCTGATGGGGCATAATTTCTCTCACTGTCACGAACAACGGGGCATGGTTCCTCCCACTGACACTAATTATGGGGCATAATTCCTCCCTTTGACACTAACAACAGAGCATAGTTCCTCCCACTGACACCAACAATGGTAAATAATTCCTCCCACTAACACCAACAATGGGGTATAATTCATCCTACTGACACTACTAATGGGGCATGATTTCTCTCACTGGCACCAACAATGGGGCATAGTTCCTCCCACTGACACTAATGATAGGGTGAAATTCCTCCAACTGACACCAACAATGGGATGTCAGTTGGAGGATAATTAATTAGGACAATAATTCCTCCTACTGATACCAATCTGTGGTATCAGTAGGAGGAATTATGCTACATAGTTGATATTAGTTGGAGGAATTATGCCCCATCATTGATGTTAGTGGGAGGAATTTTGCCCCATCATTGATGTCAGTTGGAGGAATTATGTCCCATAATTTGTGTCAGTTGGAGGAATTATGCCCCATAATTAGTGTCAGTTGAAGGAATCATGCCCCATAATTAGTGTCAGCGGAAGGAATTTTTTTTTCAAAGTGTGGCGTGCATTTGTATTCAGCCCCCCTGATTCAATACTATCGACCACCTTTCGCTGCAATTACAGCTGCAAGTCTTTTGGGGATCTCTACCAGCTTTGCACATCTAGAGTGAATTTTTTGCCCATTCTTCTTTGCAAAATATCTCAAGCTCTGTCAGATTGGATGAAGAACATCTGTGAACAGCAATTTTCAAGTCTTGCCACAGATTTTCAATTGGATTTAGGTCAGGAGTTTGACTGGGCCATTCTAACACATGAATATGCTTTGATCTAAACCATTCCATTGTAGCTCTGGCTGTATATACAGTATAGGGTCGTTATCCTGCTGGAAATTGAACCTCCGCTCCCGTTTTCAAGTCTGTTGCAGACTCTAATGCCGCGTACACACGATCCGAGTTTCCGATTTAAAAAGTCAGACAGACTTTTTCCATCAGATATTCCGATCGTGTGTAGCCCCATCTGAGTTTTTTCATCAGAAATTCCAATGAATTCTATTGGAGTTTAGATATAGAACATGTTTTATGTTTCTTCGATGGAATTCCGTCGCAATTACGATGTGATTTGTACGCGGCATAACAGGTTTTCTTCTAAGATTTGGCTCCATCCATCTTCCCATCAACTCTGACCAACTTCCCTGTCCCTTTTAGGCCAAAAACTTACATTTTGGTCTCATTTGATCAGACTAGAGTACCCCCTTCCACATATTTGCTGTGTCCCCAACATGGCTTCTCACAAACTGCACAAGCAAACAAATCTCCTGCACTGTATCGCAAATCTGGGTATGCCAGTGTGGTCTAGTGGCAAAAGTCTGGAGTCTCACAAACTGCAAACAGGACTTCTTATGTCTTTCTTTCAACAATGGCTTTCTTCTTGCCACTCTTCCATAAAGGCCAGATTTGTAGAGAGCACGACTAATGGTTGTCCTGTGGACAGATTCTCCCACCTGAGCTGTGGATCTTTGCCGCTCCACCAGAGTTACCATGGGCCTCTTGGCTGCTTCTCTGATTAATACTCTCTTTGCTCGACCTGTCAATCTCTTGGGCAGTATAATGTAAATGGGAGGGATGGCAGTGAAGGGTAGTATAATAAGAGAGGTGGCAGTGGAGGGCAGTATAATAGGAGAGGTGGCAGTGGAGGGCAGTATAATAGGAGGGGTCACAGTGGAGGGCAGTATAATAGGAGAGGTGGCAGTGGAGGGCAGTATAATAGCAGAGGTGGCAGTGGAGGGCAGTATAATAGGAGAGGTGGCAGTGGAGGGCAGTATAGTAGGAGAGGGTGGCAGTGGAGGGCAGTATAGTAGGAGAGGTGGCAGTGGAGGGCAGTATAATAGGAGGGGTGGAAGTGGAGGGCAGTATAATAGGAGGGGTGGCAGTGGAGGGCAGTATAGTAGGAGAGGTGGCAGTGAAGGGCAGTATAATAGAAGGGGTGGCAGTGGAGGGCAGTAGAGTAGGAGAGGTGGCAGTGGAGGGTAGTATAATAGGAGGGGTGGCAGACTGGCAATAGAGGGCAGTATAATAGGAGGGGTGGAAGACTGGCAGTGGAGGGCAGTATAATAGGAGGGGTGGCACTGTGGAGGGCAGTATGTTGGGATGTGGTGGTAGTGGAGGACAGTATAATGTACAGCATGACTGGAGTGGTGCAGTGTATGGGAAGAAGTAGAGTGACCATGAGTCAGTCAGGGCAGTGCAGTGAGCATTTCGCTTATCTTTCCTCCAGCGCAGGAACAGCCATCAGGGAAGAGTCGGGGGCGGAGCTTAGGCGCAAGGCGGAATCCTCCACCGGCTCGGGAATGCAGTGACATCACTGGTTGTTAGACACCAGTCGGGCTATGCCTAGCAACCACTTGTTTTGGCAGTGAGCCAGGCAGCGTCTGGGGGGGGGGGGGGGGTGAAGCGATCTCAACAGAACTAGCACAGCGGGCAGAGAGGGACAGCGACAATGCGGCAGCAAATTTTTAGGCGGCATCAGATCGGCCAAGGGGGCAATAATTGCGGTAACGCCGCCCAAGTAATGGGAACGGCGTTACCGTGAGGGGAAGAGTAATCTGGTAGATTACTTGTTACCCTCAAAAGGGCTTGCGTTAGGTAACGGTGTTTATTTTAACACTGTTACTTACAACACTGTTTATCCCTGACTTGTCTGGTGTGTTCCTTGGCCTTCATGATTCTGTTTGTTTACTAAGGTTCTCTAACATACCTCTGAGGGCTTCACAGAACAGCTGTATTTATACTGAGATTAAATTACACACAGGTAGACTCTTTTTACTAATTAGGTGACTTCTGAAGACAATTGGTTCCACTAGATTTTAGTTGGAGGTATCAGAATAAAGGGGGCTGAATACAAATGCACGCCACACTTTTCAGATAATTAATAAAAAAAAAAATTGAAAACCATTTATTATTTTTCTTCCACTTCACAATTATGTGCCACTTTGTGTTGGTCTATCAGAAAAAAATCCCAATAAAATACATTTACGTTTTTGGTTGTGACAAAATGTGGAAAATTTCAAGGGGTATGAATATTTTTTTTTAAGGTACTGTAAGTTTGCTTTATATTTTCCACCATTATCTGAAATACCGCATTCCCTATACTCATTCGATCTTACACAATTATTTCCTACTTACAGTAAATTAAATGAATGGGACCCCATAACCAGCCCCACTACTTCACATCTATGTCTCTATGGGCTTACCATTCTCATTTGCCCGGCAAACGTTATACTAGATTAGAAGTGCTTGGAAGGAGAGGAATTCTATAAGAGAGCTACTCCAAGGAAATATAAAACTAATATTCAATTAATCTAAGAGCAACCTCACCTGTATAAATTAGTGTCAGTAGCAAAATGCCAAGTGACAGAAGTTCCAGGGCTGAGCCTCGCCAGCCGCTCCCTTTGAACATGATTAATGACCAAAGCCGGGAAAATGACACAGCCGCACAGTCAGAATTTGTCTTTAAATGTGGGCTAAAATCTCAGTATAATTATTCCCGTGAATTCTAAACCGGAGGCGAGTAAAATCTGGAGACCTCAATTCTCCGGGGATGGTGGAAGCAAATGAATTTATTAACGTTTAGTTTTCTGAAACCTACTGAGCCATTCAGCACGTGTGTTGGTGTAACTGGGACTAATATTGTAGTGGACAGAAGATCAGTCACCAACACTGCAGATATAACAAGTAATTACATTAATGGCTGCTTACAATTAGAGAGTTCTCTATTTGCTCAATGGCCCGTCGGGATGAATGGCTACGGGCGGGTCGCCGATATCGATGGTGTGTTCTGCCCGTCGAAGTTCTCTGTCGTGTGTACGGGGCCTTACAATTAAAGTGTGGATTTATATCTGGTGAGGGTCAACTTCTAGTGTAAAATGTATTTATTACAAAAGGATCGTCCCTACCACATCTTTGGTAATGTAGACCATGAACAATGATCACAATACACATTACAGACACCTAAATGGGTCATTATAAAAAAAAAAGGAAACTGTGAATAATACAAATAATTTAAAGACAGCATTTAGGTTTATCTTTTTTAAAGCGGAGTTCCACCCAAATGTGGAACTTCCGGTCATCTGATTCCTCCCTTCCAAGGACCCCGGCAATGGAACACTCTACTCACAGACATCCGCTCGGAAGAAAACCATCTAGCCTTCAGGAAGAAACTTAAGGCTGCGTACACACGATCGGTTTGGTCCGATGAAACTGGCCTTAAGGCCAGTTTTATCGGGCCAAACCGATCGTGTGTATGGCCCATCGGACCGTCGTCCGTCGGACCAAAGTTTTAAAACCGGATTGCTTTAAAATCGGACCGATGGACGCCTGACCATTGGGCCAAAACCGATGGTTAGTACGCAAAAGCATCGGACTGAAAACCCGTGCATGCTCAGAATCAAGTCGACGCATGCTTTGGAAGCATTGAACTTCGTTTTTTCAGCACGTTGTTGTATTCTACGTCACCGCATTCTGGCCCGATCAGATTTTGAACCGATGGTGTGTGCGCACATTAGACCATCAGGCCATCAGTCTGTGAACCGATGAAAACGGTCCGTCGGACCATTTTCATCAGTTTGGTCCGATTGTGTGTACATGGCTTAAGACCCATCTCTTCTGAAGATGCAGGCGGACAAGTGCCTTGAGGCGATTTAGTTCGCGTTTGTAGCGCTATACAAGTTACAGTGCATATTTTTAACACTGATCACTGTATTAGTTTCACTGGTGCCCAAAAAGTGTCAGTTAAGCCTTGTACACACGATCAGTCCATCTGATGAGAACGGTCTGATGGACCGTTGTCATCGGTTAACCGATGAAGCTGACTGATGGTCTGATGTACCTACACACCATCGGTTTAAAAAACTATCGTGTTAGAACACGGTGAAGGTAAAACACAACGACGTGCTGAAAAAATGAAGTTCAATGCTTCCAAGCATGCGTCGACTTGATTCTGAGCATGCGTGGATTTTTAACCGGTGGTCGTTTTGACCGATGAAAACAGTGCATCAGACCATTGACCTTTGTTTAACCTATCGTGTGTACGAGGCCTTAGTGTCAGATTTGTCCATCACAATATCGCGTTCCCACTATAAGTCGCTAATCGCTGCCATTACTAGCAAAAAATATTTAAACAAAAATTCCATAAATGTAACGTTTGTGCAAACCAATCTATATACGCTTATTGGCATTTTTTTCACCAAAAATATGTAGCAGAATAAATATTGACCTCATTCGCTTTCCGAACACAGCTGAATGAACAGCGAATGCCCAGCATGGCGCCTGCTGTTCACCTTTTTGGACGCCTATTAGAGCCTACGGGGTGGCAGCAGTGAACATAGATAGATTCATGCAATGCATGAATCAATCTATGCTGATAGACAGCAGTGGCAGGAGAGAGAGTGCGGCATCTGTGCGCCCTTTATGGAACGCACCGCCATTGACAGACACACTGCTAAAAATAATGATGTTGTATCATACTCCAATCAACCATAACATTACGACCACTGACAGATAAAGTAAATAACATTGATTATCTTGTGACAATTTCATGTGAAATTGGGTGGAATATATTAGGCAACCAGTCAACATGTTGTACCTGGAGTCGATGTGTTGAAAGCAGAATAAATTGGGCAAATGTAGGAATTTGAGCAACTTTGGCATGGGCCAAACTATAATGACTAGACGGCTGGAACAGAGCATCTCCTAAACTGCAACTCTTATTCCACATTCAAACGACCGTTTTTCATGACGAGAAAACTGCCATTTTTTAGACTGGTCATTAAAACCGCTCATGTGTATGCTTTTCCGAGCATGCCAAAGGGAGGCGCCATTCGAATGGAACTTCCCATTTATAGTGCCATCGTATGTGTTGTATGACACCGCGCTTTGCTCGAGCGTTTTTATTTATTTTTTTTCATGAAGGGATATGCAAGGCTGGCTTGAGAGGAATCACAACGAGAAAAACTTTTTTGCATGACAGAAAAAACGGTCATGTGTACGCTGCATTATGGAATGTTCCCACTCTGCATTGGTCAGAACCTACCAAAAGCAGTCCAAGAAAAGTAAACCGGCGACAGGGTCATGGGTGGCCGAAGTTCATTGATGAACATGGGGAGCCAAGGCTGGCCTGTTTAATCCGATCCAATAGAAGAGCTAATGTAAGGAGCTACTGTAAGGATATGAGCAACTCTGACAGGTTCCAAATTCTAATGACTGGACCACAGGATCAGAGCATTTCCAAAACTGCAGCTTTCGTGGGATGTTCCTTGTCTGCAGTGGTCAGGACCGACCAAAGGAAAACCGGTGTTAGGGACATGGGTGGCCAAGGCTCATTGATGCACATGGGGAACAAAGGCAGGCCTGTTAACCCTCCTCTTTTATGTTAGATTTCTGTTACTATCCATGATGTTAACGGGTCGGTTTTGACCCGTGTATTAAATCAGACATAAAATACCCCCTGAACAATTATTTATCATCCAATTTGTTTCTTACCTCTTGGTTACCTTGTTAGGCTTCTTTATCCTTGTAAAGATTGGTTTTAATATTTTTGGTGTGACCCCTTAGACCTTTCTTTTGATAGCATACCTCTCATTTTCAAATTTAAAAAATGGTAAGTTAAAGTCAGCAACTCTGAAATGTATTGGTCCTATGTTTCTTTACTTTATTTAGAGAAGCAGACAAGCAGGCAAAAAGATAGGCCCCTCCCTAACTACAGTTTACAGGGTTGAGAGGTGATTGGCTGTCAGTGTTACTAAGCAGAGAGAGTGTTTATGATTTCAGTTTTGGCACTTATTAGTGTCCTATAATCCTCCTATATTATAACTGGGTCAGAATTGACCCTAACACCATAAACGTCTTAATTTTCACCACAGTATTTTATAATTTAGTGAAAAGGATTCTTTTTCTATTACATTGTTTAAATAGAGTTTCCTAACAAAGTAACAAAATCTTGATGCAATGAACAAATTTATGTGATACTTATAGACATTCAAAACCTGAAAACGGGTCGGTTCTGACCCTAACACAAGAGGAGGGTTAAGTTTGATCCAATCGAAGAGCTACTGGAGGTAATATTTGCTGAAAAAGTTAATGCTGGTTCTGATAGAAAGGCGCTGACCTGTGTCCAGACAAAAGCACCTACAATGGGCACATCAGAACTGGATCACTGATCAATAGAAGAAGGTGACCTGATCCGATGAATCACGCTTTCTTTTACATCATGTGGATGGCCGGGTGTGTGTCCCTCGCTTACCTGAGGAAGAGATGGCACCAAGATGCAGTATTTGAAGAAGGCAAGCCAGCAGAGGCATTCTGATGACTTGTCTAGTGGTGTCCATGCCTCGATGGGTCAGGGCTGTTTTGGCGGCAGTAGGGGGACCTACTGAGTATTAGGTGGTGGTCATAATGTTATGGTTGATCAGTGTATACTGTATGTAGAATTCAGCTTCCTTCCTGCTGAATCCTCTTCTTCCTCATTTGTATTACTTCCATTTTGCCCGTCCATGCTACATCTGACAAAGCTAGAAATACATTAGCGTAACTGCTGAAAATCTGGCACAGGAAAGGCAAAGAACATCTAACATTTAGTCAAATGTATTTCATCGACTGTCAGAAGCAAAAGGTTCACCAGAGATTCTCTAGTGGAATGTCAATACTATAGCAGCCAATGATCATTCTTCCTGGATAAATGGGAAGAGCATTGTTAGCAAACACGCTGGAAGTGGGATGACAGTTAATCTTTAGGAAGATAATAATATGGACAGTTTGAAACTTTAAGATCTGATATATAACAAGCACTTTCAAACGGAAAATACAAAGCGCAGGGCTGGATTTCCATCACCAGAGGCTTTGTCTGCCAAAGCAACCCTCCCGTCTGCTAGGATGACCTTTATTTTTGTTAGAATTATTTACTGCAGCTAATCCAGGTTAGAATATTGTGACAATGGTACTAATTCTTACAAATTAAAGTGTTCTAACTTTCATATAGTTATCTTTTTAATTACCAATAATTTTACCAATAATTTTAATTCCTTAGCCCCCCTTAACCACTTGCCTACTGGGCACTTACTGCCCAGACCAATTTTTAGCTTTCAGCGCTCTCACTATTAAAATGACAATTGCGCGATCATACAACACTGTACCCAAATAAATTCTTCATAATTTTTTTTTCCACAAATAGGGCTTTATTTGGTGGTATTTGATCACCTCTGTGTTTGTTTGTTTTTTAAAAGACCTATTAGAGCCTTAGAGCCCCCAGCATCATTACTGCTGAGGCCCAATGAGCCCAGGTACAATTAACTGTAAACTAGATGTATAGAAAAACCTTCCCCCTTGCCCCCTCACCCTATTAAATAAACACACTTACAACTATTAGGTTGGAAAGGGCAAGGCCACGGCTTTATTAAAAACCAAACATAACATGTGAACACTTTTCAACCAGTGCCAGTCACAGTTGTACTGTAAACACAAAACCAAAGGGGGGAGGAGTCTGTCCTTACCATAAGTGCTGGACAGGCCGCCTACTGTAATGGCATGGTCCATTACAGCCATTTTATGATGGCAATGTCAAGAAACCTCAGCAAGCTGTGACATACCGTCAAAAAAAGTGGCGGGAAGGTGGGCAGCTCTTTCAAAAACATTTTTGAAAGACCCAGAATTCCCTGCTGGGGCAATACTTTTACCCAAGCTCGGACCCATCCCATACCCCCTTAACAACCAATCCCTGGGTGACCACCACCTTGTCCTGTACCTGGCCATGCCCCCATCAGTCAAGGCTCCCATTCCCTAAGGGGCTCAAGAGGCCTTCAATACACATTCCAAAACATCCCAGCACCCCTTACCGTGATATACATTCAGTGCTGGAGGTGGTGGAACTGCGTTCTCCTACGTTCCCCCTGGAAAAAAAAACCCTGTTTATTGGTAATATTATTCTGATGTACTCATTTATACATGTTGTTAAAATGTCTTTTGATAACATTCCGTGTCCTTATCAGTACAGTCAAAGCTGCCTTGTGGTTATATTCAAATACAATAGTTTATTCCAGCTCAAGACTTCATAACCTCTGCCATACACAGCAGGAAATTCAGTTCTCAAAGTAAAGTAACAATGATTTTTTTTTTTTTTTTTAATATGCTTCAGATATTTCCATTGTTTTAGATTCTTTTGGTGCTTATCTACCGCTCACATAGCAGTCAGCCTTGTAAATGTGAATGCAAATGAAATCCATCAGCCGGCGGAATATGCGAAAGGAGCCGTATCGCTTTTTTTTTGGAAAGTGTCCAAATCCATTTTTACTTTTATTCCCATTTATTCTCACTGCTGTTAGCCAACCGAAATGCATTTGTTTTGTGCCAGCTGCAAAATGATTTTCTTTCCTGTGACAAAATTTACCAAGATTCACTTGACACCAGTCTAGAGCAATGAACACAAGTCATTAGGCTTCATTTATCAAACCGTCTGACAGAAGAAGCTTCCGTGTGACTTCCGTTAACCAATTGAATTGTTCCATATAAAAACCTGCACTACATTAAAAAAAAGAAGGGAAAAACATCAAACGGGAGGAAAGACGGATTCCTTGGTTCTTAGGCCCCTTTCACAGCTGCGGACCGTATGTCCGTTTTTTCATCCATCCGTTTACAGATGAAAAAGGGACATACTTGTATCCCTATGTGATAGCGTGTGTCATCGGATGAATATCTGCTGACACCCGATCTCATCGGTGTCCGCTATGCTCCTATTCTGCAAACGGAGGAAAATTCTAATTTTCCATCCATCTGTAGAGCGGATCGGGTGAACATGGACAGACGGTGGCAAACAATGGTCATTAAATCAATCATTATACTCACAAATTGAGTTTAAAATCAAGCCTTAAAAGTCAGCGCAGCAGAAATACAGCAACACCAGCAGAACACGATAGTCGCTTGAGTCAAAATTTGATGTTAGGGCTGACGCGTTTCGGGGGCGTACCCCTTTCTTCAGAGCCTCGGTGGTCTGCAGTGCTCCCTCACAGTGAAACTTGTGAGTATATATACACACCTACATAGAAATGGGCATGTGCTGAAAGGTCAGGGTCGTAGGCCACCCCTCCTACAAGAGGGGAGGGGCTCCCACTGGACATGCCCCTTAACCCCTTTATGAGCTCCCAACTCTCGTGCAGACACTCCTACCTGCAGCAGTGTAACCAGGGGTCCTCTAGTAAGAGCCAACCCTGATAAAGGCGGGACGCCCATAAAGGGGTTAAGGGGCATGTCCAGTGGGAGCCCCTTTTTTTTTAATAAAAAACCTTATCAAACGGTATCACACTAGGTCGGTGCGCCCTCCATTCTTTTCTCCTTTCTCTCAGCTATATGAATTCCAACGATTCTGAGGAGGGCTGCAAGACTGTGGAAGATACCTTTTAATTGGATTACACCACCCCATAGCCAAAAATACTGGAGCGCAGGAGAATTGTCTTTGTTTGTCTCCTTGGGGCTGTACTTCCAGTGTACTTCCTAACTACTGCCTGTGTATAGATTGAGTTCACATATAAACAAAAAAAAAAAAATCTTCAAAACTGATCTTAACTGATCGGATGTTGATTGGGAAGATATTCCCTCACTATTTCTTAGAGTAACCATTTGTCACCTGGTTAAAAAGTTAGGAGGACTTCCAAAATTGTTGTGGTTGTCAAAAGTTAAGGCCCGGGAGCTGTGGTGGCTCAACGTGATTGGCACTGCGCTGATAAGCCGTTCACCTCTACAGCTAAGGATTCGGATCCCGGTCTCGGCTACATGTGAATTGAGTTTGGTGGTCTCAGCCCAGCTCCCGGTGGGTGTGCTATGCAAGGTACGCCTGTGCTTAGTACGCCAACCCCCCCTCACAAAAACCACCACACTTGTACGCACACGCACTTTGGCCATGCGGTCTCCTAAAAAAAGAGAGGTGAAGGACCTACGGGGCTGGTTGGGTGGGCTAGACCCCCTCACTTCCTAGACTTTTTGACAACAATTATCCGACGGATCTGTTTTTGCAGACAATCCGACCATGTGTATGCTCCCCTGGACAACATTTTTCACTTTTTCATCGGACAAATGTTCACTGTGACAACAGACAAACTTTCCAGCAACAAATGTTCTACATCGGGTAATCCGACTGTGTGCACACAAGTCCAGACTAAAGTCCAAAGTACAAACACGCATGCTCAGAACCAATGCTAAAGATCAGACAACAATAGCAGATGTTGCTCAAGTGGTGGCAGTAAAGAGCAGAAAAAACATGTAGTACGTCTATTAAGTCACTACGTTCGTGTTTGCTGGCTCAAAAAGTCCTGTCGTGTGTATAACCAAGTTCACGGCCAACACCCATTCGGCGCAAAATCCACGGAAAAGTCACATGAAAGTCTGATCGTGTGTATGAGGCTTAAAGGTGATGTCTTGAAGTGGGTAAATTTCTCAGAAGGTCTCAATAATACCTCTGTCAGGTTTTAATGTGGTTTGCTTTTCTAACAGGGACATTTCCCCTTACTTCCTGTTCTAGAAATTTGACGGGAAATTAGGAGAATCTCATCAACACACACTATATTACCAAAAGTATTGGGACTGCCTTTACACGCACATGAATTTAAATGGCATCCCAGTCTTAGTACGTAGGGTTCAATATTGAGTTGGCCCACCCTATGCAGCTATAACAGCTTCAACTCTTCTGGGAAGGCTGTCCACAATGTTTAGGAGTGTGTCTATGGGAATGTTTGATCATTCTGCCAGAAGCACATTTGTGAGGTCAGGCACTGATGTTTTTGACGAGAAGGCCTGTCTCGCAGTCTCCACTCTAAATCATCCCAAAGGTGTTCTATCGGGTTGAGGTCTCATCCATGTCTTTATGGACCTTGCTTTGTGCACTGGTCCAAATCGTTTGGTGGAGGGAGGATTATGATGTGGGGTTGCTTTTCAGAGGTTGAGCTTGGCCCCTTAGTTTCAGTGAAGGGAACTCTTAAGGCATCAGCATACCAAGACATTTTGGACAAAGGCACCGCAACTTTGAGCTAAGCCATTGGATGTTGCAGCTCAGCCCCATTGACATGAATTCCTGACTTTGACAAGCAGTGCTGCCTATCAACTCGATATGCCACATTAAATTTGCTGTGGCACAAAGCTTTGCAACCGTTGGAAATGGACAGACCCTTTTGGCTGTATTGTGAACCGTAGGTGGGTGGTCAGGGGGCTATAAAATGGCAGCTCAACACCCTAATTTTACTGTCCCCTGGTTCCCCATGTGAATGAGGCCCAGGCTTTTACCAGATTTTGCACTCTTCAATTTTAGTAAGTCAACCTCAATGTATAACATAAAGTTCTTCTCCAGCATTGTCGATGGCTGTACTGAAAATGTGCACATAGCTCTCCATTTGAGGCCCTCCTCAAAGATGAACTCCAGTCACCTGTAAAAATTCACAAGTTTGTGACCCCCCACATCTTATATACACACAAACTACAAGGAATAATTTCTTATTTGGTCTACTGGTAGGGAATAAGCAGCAATACTTACCTTATACCTCGCTTCCGCAGGCTTACTCCCAGCTAAATGATCATTCACACAAAGCCGCTCCTCTACGTCGCTCGAGCGGTCATGGTCTTTCTGACTCACATACTGGATGCAATGAAGACTGGAGGAGAGTACCAGGTGCTAGGGGTGCAAAGACTCAAGTAAGTATTGCTGGTTATGCTCCCCCCCCCCCCCCCCCTGCAGTGCTTGTGAACTTTTACAGCTGACCGGAGTTCAGCTTTAAAGAGACCCTGTCCCTAGACCATGCTAATGTGTACTGACTTCTAATGTGGTCATATGTTTGTTTACATCAATTAAGCCTGTAAAATCCTTTCTTGTGTAGACATCCAAAGTTCCAAGACCATTGTTGGGCACAGCCATTTGGATGAAATGTCAACAGCCCCTTCAGACTTTCAAGTGTCACTTTGTCATATTCCCCTTTGCTTCTCTCTGGCATCTGCATAACAGGGTATCTAGGGGGAGGGGCAAAGAAGCTGGGCCAGCACAGAAAGCAATTAAACACCCCTAGAAGAGGAGAGAACTCTGACATGGCAAGAGGGAAGAGTTACTGTTGCTCTGCTAGGAAGTCAACCTTTCCCGAAGTCGTCAAGTTCCCCAGTGGGCTTAAAGGCATATTGCAAGTAGACATTTAGGGGTTGATTTACTTAAACTGGAGAGTGCAAACCAATCAGCTTTCTTAATCTTAAAGTGGACCTTCAGCCCCCAGGACAATTCCACCTCTCCATCCCTCCTCCTTTCCTGCTGGAATAGGGCATCTTTTTTATGTTAAGTGTGCCCCTCTGCCCCATGTATGCCACTTGCCTTAGGCCGGATGTGCCTCCTAGGATATGTACAACACATAGTCCAGGGGCATAGCCTTTCATTCAAGAACAGGAGGAGGGCTGGGCTTATCGGCGCATCTTTGATAGGCTGCCCACTGAACCCAGAAGTGCTGGCGAGTCTTTCAATGACATCAGAAAAAACATGGTGGCACCGGAGAGAGCTGTGGCAAGAGATGATCTGAGTGGTTTAACGCTGGATCTACTTGATGGGTAAGTATCTAAAATACCCAGATACCACCATCAGGTTAGTTGGGCAAAAAAATATAAAATGGGGAGGTTGCTCTTTAATTGAACAAGCTGATGTTAGAGGCTGATTGGCTGCCATGTATAGCTTCACCAGATTTTGCACTCCCCAGTTATAGTAAATCAACCCATGCGATTTTTTTTCTGTGTTTTTACATGCATTTATAAAGCTGTAGGAACTCTTCAAACACAATTTATCATCTTTACCGCAGCCACCAGACCAAAAGCCTGGACATTACTTTCACCTACAATTGTACAAGACCAAATAAAAAACAACATGGTACTTAATAAACAAGATATTTTAGCCTGTATATAGGTTGTAATGCACAAATCCAGAACAATTTGGGCACAATTGATCAACCATTGTATGCCAACCAACTCTGACCAAGCTATCTAAAGAAAGGCTGCACCACTAATAAGCCATAACTAATCCACTCTGTGCTCTCTGTCTATCCTCTCCTCATCATTTACAAATTTCTCTATCTGCCCTACCCATTTTGCCTTGCTTTCTGTTTCTTTTATGTTTGCTCTTATTCTTTCTTTAATGCAAAAAGTTACAGTGCTTTGAAAAAGTATTCATACCCCTTGAAATTTTCCGCATGTTATTATGTTTCTACCAAAAACATAAATGTATTTTATTGGGGTTTTATGTGATAGACAAACCCAAAGTGGCATATAATTGTGAAGTAAAAGGAAAGATATACATTTTTTTTAATGTTTTACAAATAATTATCTGAAAAATTGGCATGCATTTGTATTCCGCCCTCTTTACTCTGATACCACTAACTCAAATCTAGTGGAACCAATTGCCTTCAAAAGTCACCTAATTAGTAAATGGAGTCCACTTGTGTATAATTTAATCTCAGTACAAATACAGCTGTTCTATTAATCCCTCAGAGGTTTGTTAGAAAACCTTTGTGAACAAATAGCATCATGAAGGCCAAGGAACACACCAGACAGGTCAGGGATGAAGTTGTGGAGAAGTTTAAAGCAGGGTTAGGTTATAAAAAAATAACCCAATCGTTATACATCTCACGGAGCACTGTTCAATCCATCATTAGAAAATGGAAAGAGTATGGCACAACTGCAAACCTACCAAGACACAGATGTCCACCTGACAGGCCGGGCAAGGAGAGCATTAACCAGAGAAGCAGGTCCATGGTAACTCTGGAGGAGCTGCAGAGATCCACAGCTCAGGTGGGAGAATCTGTCCACAGGACAACTAAGGCCGCGTACACACGATAGGTTAAACCGATGAGAACGGTCTGATGGACCATTTTCATCAGACCAAACCGATCGTGTGTGGGCGCCATTGGTTAGTTATCCATCAGTTAAAAAAAGCCAACTTGTTTTAAATTTAACCGATGGATTCCTAACCGATAGTTAAAAATCCACGCATGCTCAGAATCAAGTCGACACATGCTTGGAAGCATTGAACTTAATTTTTTTCAGCATGTCGTTGTGTTTTACGTCACCACGTTCTGACATGTGTGTAGGCGCGACGGACCATCAGTCAGCTTCATCGGATAACCGATGGAAACGCTCGATCAGACCATTCTCATTGGATGGACAGATCGTGTGTACGCGACATATTAGTCGTGCTCTCCACAAATTTGGCCTTTATGAAAGAGTTTAAGGGCTCTTTCACACGGGGCGGATCAGTAATGATCCGCCCCGTGAACCTCCGTTTGCTCAGCGGTGATCGCTCCGTTGATCCCCGCTGAGCCGGCGGAAGACAGGGCGCTCCCCGCACACTGTGCAGGGACCGCCCTGTCTTTTCTCTGCTCTCCCCTATGGGGGGATCGGATGAACACGGACCGTCTGTCAGTGTTCATCCGATCCACCAGACGGATCGGCATACTTTGGCGGATCGGGTCGGATGTCAGCAGGCATGTCACCGCTGACATGCGCGGCTCCATAGAGCACGGAGCGCTCCGTTCAGGTCCGCAAAAAAAAATGGCAGGCGGACATGAACGGACACTCCGTGTGAAAGAGCCCCAAGTGTGTGAATCCGCGCAATGGAGAAAGTACCTGCAATGGGGAAAAAGATAATGGAGAAAACAAGAGAACTGCTGCCTCTACTGATTACTGCCACCTGAGTGTAGTAAATGAATGAGAAAGTTAGGGAAGTAGGTGCGGCGCTGTTCTTTGTGATCACATAGGGTTAATTCCCTTAATAAAGTGCAATTAATGTGCGAGCAAATAAAAACTGGTGGTGTGCTGTGAAAATTAATATATAAACATTAAAGGAATAAATAACCATGTGTAGTAATATGCAAAAAC
This sequence comes from Rana kukunoris, assembly GCA_029574335.1. Taxonomy (NCBI): domain Eukaryota; kingdom Metazoa; phylum Chordata; class Amphibia; order Anura; family Ranidae; genus Rana; species Rana kukunoris. The sequence goes on along the minus strand of CM056050.1, from coordinate 575,195,150 downwards.
TGTGATAGATAAAAACATAAAATGATAAAAGATCATCAGAAAAACAGTACTGAAAAAAACAAAGATTAAAAAATTATAATGAAAACCAAAAACGTATGGTGATGGTAATGTGACCTAAGTCATTAATAGTTCATCATAAAGTACTTGATAGAAATTTGTGATGCGTGCCTTGTGGAAAAAAATGTAGCTGTATCTTTGTGAGTGGTCACAGCAAACGTGGCTATCTGTGCTCTTATATCAGCTGCACTCAGCAGATATTCCTTACCCCCAAGGGGGGTAAGGGGTCTGCCACTGTGAGGCACTTTGGCAGTTCGCCTATCCCTGTTGCGCTGATGGCGGAACTCAAGTGGTTACCCGTATGGAGGGAAAAAATAGGACACCCAATAGTGTATTATGGTTTACACAGTTTTATTGATTAAAAAGTGTGATAAGCTACTCACATTTGGAACAAGTAAAAAACGAATATGATGCTGACAACCGGAAGTGATGCAAGCTTTTGCTGACTCTGCCCTACCGGTTTCGTCCTGCTGACGTCATCTGGAGCTGTAGATCCGAGGGGTACATGCAAATAAAAAACATTTTAACCACTTAAGATCCGGACCAAAATGCTGCTAAATGACCTTGCCCCTTTTTGCGATTCAGCACTGCGCCGGTTTAACTGACAATTGCGCGGTCGTGCGACGTGGCTCCCAAACAAAATTTGCGTCCTTTTCTTCCCACAAATAGAGCTTTCTTTTGGTGGTATTTGATCGCCTCTGCGATTTTTTTTGCGCGATATACAAAAATAGAGCGACATTTTTGAAAAAATAATCAATATTTTTTACTTTTTGTTATAAGAAAACTCTAATAAACTAAATTTTAGTCAATCATTTAGGCCAAAATGTATTTAGCCATATGTCTTTAGTAAAAAACTAGGGTGGTGATCAAGGGGTTAAAACTTTATTGGGGGGGGAATGGGGGCTACCCTGAACCTAACACTAACTGCCTGTCACACTAACTGTCAGGCCCCGTACACACGGCCGAGGTTCTCGGCAGAGACCAGCGAGAACCTCGCTGGGAGCAGCATTCTGCCGAGAACCTCGGCCGTGTGTACGCTCTCGGCGAGCCCCGCCCGTCGGGAAACCCGTCGAGCGAATAGAGAACAGGTTCTCTATTTGCTCGACGGCCCGTCGGGATGAATGGCTGGTTGCTTTTCCCGACGGGCGGGTCGCCGAATCTGAGAACCTCGACGGGCAGAATGATGTGTTCTGCCCGTCGAGGTTCTCTGCTGTGTGTACGGGGCCTCACACTGACACTAAATACAGTAATCATACATGTATGATTACTGCATTCAGTGACACTGTGACAGGGTGGAGGGGGGGGGCAATCGGGGGGGTTAATGTGACTATATGTAGTGTGTGTCAGTGTAGTGTTAGTGCAGACTTAGGCCGCGTACACACGGCAGGGAATCTCGACGGGCAGAACACATCGTTCCGCCCGTCGAGGTTCCCTGCCGGCCGTCAAAATCGGCGACCCGCCCGTCGGGAATGGCAACCAGCCATTCTTCCGGGCAGGCCGTCGAGGAAATAGAGAGCGTGCTCTCTATTTCGGCTCGACGGGCTTCCCGACGGGAAGCTCGCCGAGACCGTACACACGGCCGAGGTCCTCGCTGGAATGTGCATTCCAGCGAGGTTCTCGCTGGTTTTCAGCGAGAACCTCGGCCGTGTGTACGGCGGCTGACTGTGCGATGTGATCTCTCCTCAGCGGTGGTTGAAAAAAACGCTGAAGGAGAGATCACATCGCTTCTTCCTTCCTGTGTTTACACAGGAGGAGGAAGTGACAGGGCGGGGGGACAGGAGTGACAGGACGAAAATCCGCCCCCTCATCCCGGATCGCTCGGCCAGCTACGGGGACCGCCGCATGTACGGGGGGGTCCTGATCGGACCCCCGAACCCCCTCAAGGCACCAACATAAATGTACATGCGGCGGTCCTTAACTGGTTAACTTGCACATGATTGAATAATAAAATCAGCAGAGCTTCCCCTTGTTTCAGATCTAACCCTCAGATTTACAGCGACTGCACTTCCAAGTGCACTTTCAGTGCAATTTCAAGTGCCCTTTTCACTTGTAGTGCAAAGTGGATTTGCCTTTCGCAAATGACCCCCCATGTGTTGGTCTATCACATAAAATCCCAATAAAATACATTTATGTTTTTGGCTGTAACATGACAAAATGTGGAAAGTTTCAAGGGTATATAAATACCTCTTCAAGGCACTGTATTCTCAAACTTTTCCATAACTTTTAAAATTGCTTCAATGACCTCACTTGATTTCTACAAACAATACATGTCTACAGTATATAGAAGTTTAGCTGCACTTCTGATTTCTCTCAGGCGGCCTGAGATGCACTTTCTGATTGATTTACCTGTTCACAATAATCTAATGCCACTCTCTGTAATGGAGTCATTATAGGAATATTTTTTATGTATCTTATATTTTCATAAAGAAAGCTGAAACAGAAAAAAAAAAAGTATATTTTATAAAACAGAAAAAATGATCTTAAATTTCAGTTTGTGCTTTTCCATTCAATTTTACATTGAGGTGGAACTTCAGCCAAAATGTATTAAACGATTGAGGTCAGGTTTACAGGTCATCATAAAAGAAAGACAGGAGAAATCTCCCGAATGGGGACACAGAGATTTTGTTCAAAGTCACTCCACATCACTTCCTATAAACGTCAATAGATGTTATTGCACAGGCAGCTTCCAGAGGCACCCCACCCATCTTCTGTTGGGTTTGGATCCCTGCTACGGTGGGTCTTAAAGGGGTTGTAAAGGTACTTTTTTTTCCCTAAATAGCTTCCTTTACCTTAGTGCAGTCCTCCTTCACTTACCTCATCCTTCCATTTTGCTTTTAAATGTCCTTATTTCTTCTGAGAAACCCTCACTTCCTGTTCTTCTGTCTGTAACTACACACAGTAATGTGAGGCTTTCTCCCTGGTGTGGAGTTTCGTGCTCGCCCCCTCCCTCCCTACAGGAGAGTCAGGGCGCTCTCTACATTGCAGATAGAGAAAGGAGCTGTGTGTTAGTGGGCATCCTGACTCTCCTGTAGTCCAAGGGAGGGGGCGAGAATGACACTCCACACCAGGGAGAAAGCCTTGCATTACTGTGTGTAGTTACAGACAGAAGAACAGGAAGTGAGGATTTCTCAGAAGAAATAAGGACATTTAAAAGCAAAATGGAAGGATGAGGTAAGTGAAGGAGGACTGCACTAAGGTAAAAAAAGCTACTTAGGAAAAAAAATTGTACCTTTACAACCCCTCTGTACACACAATGGGATATTCCGACAACAATTGTCCGAAGGATGTGTTTTGTCGGACAATTCGACCGTCTGTATGCTTCATCAGACAATTGTTGTCTGAAATTCCAACAACAGATGTTGGCTGCGCATGATCTCAAATTGTCCGGCAACAAATGTGTTCCGTTGGATTATCTGATTTTGTGTACACAAGTCCGTCGGACTAAACCCAAAGTATAAACACGCATGCTCTGAACCAATGCTAACCATCAGACAACAATAGCAGAAGTTGCCCAAAGGGTGGCGCTAAAGAGAAGAAAAACCACGTAGTTTTGTGAATGTTGGCTGAAAAAGTTCTGCCATCTGTATGCAGAACAAGTTCACGGACAACGTCCTTCGGACAAAAATCCACGGATTTGTCCGATGAAAGTCCGATTGTGTGTATGAGGCTTTAGAGCCAACAGAGGACTAAATTTGTTAGAGAATAGTGAAGTGTCTCTGGAAGCTGATTGTACAATAAGATTTATTACAGTTTATAGAAAGTGGTGGGTTGAATGACCTTCACTGAACTGACCTAAGGAGGGTGGTGATGGTGCTCAGGGCATTGCCTATACCTGTGTCGACTTAAAACTTGGAGTGCCTGGGAACTGTAAGTGTATCAGGGACTCAGAAATGAGTCCTAAACCTTTCCTACTGTATCTAAAGCAAAAATAATTCCTGGGTCGAGCTCCATTTTTCAGGTATAATGTGTATCCCTATTATTCAAAAATTGCTAACCCATTTTTTTAATACTTTTGAGTATGGGATTAAACTCAAGTTAGCAATGTAAAAACCATTATGTATTTCTTATTGTAAAGTCTCTTGACTTATGCAATTTGTTGACTGAAAATATATTTATTTTATTGCCAAAGGAAATCTTTATCTGTCTTGGAATAAAAAAAAAGAAATGCTGCACTGATTCATTTCTTTGCCAAATGTAGATTAAGGTGTTTGTAAAGGATTTTTTTTATCTTAATAGCTTCCTTTACCTTAATGCAGTGCTGTTTTCATGTCTTCATTGTTCGTTTTTGCTCTCAAGTTGCTGTAATTCTTCTCTGATCTCCACACTTCCTGGTTGTCTTTTTTTTTGATGACCACAGTGCTGGGAGCTTTCTCTCTGTGGTCACTAACTTCAAGGAGGTGTGATTAACGTGTGTCTAGTTTCTAGTTTTGTTTTCCAAAACATCACTGCTCTATGGCTCTGTATGCTCTGTATAGCACAGAGGCAGGAAATAACATGCAAAAACTAAATTAGAAACTGCAGGCACATTATATGATTGATTTTTATCTATTTTTAATCATTTTTTAAAAGGAATCAGTTAACTATTATGTCTCTATACACTGTAAACAGTATTTTTTTTCAACCCCTTTAATAGAATAGGATAAGAAGTTGTGTTCCACATGCTTGGTTCAGGTTCCCGCACTTCCAGAACTTGCATTCCCCATTGCCTGTTTACGGTTTCAGACATTTACGGGAATTTTGAATTTGGCAATAAAAACCAAACTAGAATCCGATTCACTTAGTATTGAAAAAACTCAATCATCATTTAAAGATTACCGATTCATCTAAATTTGACAGGATACCTCCCAGGCAAGGGAAACTACTGAAATAAATTAGGAGATGGAGCAAAGAAATGCCCCGAAATTTTTGAATTTGGGTCTCAGAAGAACAACTAAGCACCTGAACGACCACAATATAAAGGGATATACAATGTAATACTGACATATAATCACACACATAGGTTGGACTTGATGGATTGGTGTCTATTTTTCAACCTTATCTACTATGCAACTTACTGTAGGTAATGACAGCTTTAAAGGGTCAGTCTACCCAAGACTAAGGCCTCGTACACGCGATCGGACATATCCGATGAAAACGGTCGGCGGACCATTTCCATCGGATATGTCCGATCTGGAGTTTGATCCGATGGCGTGTACACACCATTGGATCAAATTCCCCGCCGGCGGATGGCGCGGTGACGTGTCGGTGACGCGGCGGTGACGTTGACGCCGCCACGCCACCGCCACGTCACCGCACCAGGAAGTTAAACACTTCCGCGCATGCGCCGAATCCATTCGGCGGCGGCGCGGCGGTGTACTAACCAGCAGACATGTCGGGCGGACAGATTCCCACCGGATAGATTTCAAAGCATGCTTTGAAATCTGTCGGGTGGACAAATCTGTCCGCTAGCCCATACACACGATCGGAGATGTCTGCTGAAACGGTCCATCGGACCGTTTTCAGCGGACATATCCCCTCGTGTGTACGAGGCCTAACATTTTATCTTTGAAAGATACTTCGGGGTTAAACCCACCAAAAATTCCTTTTGTCTGTTGGTGAGGTCTCCACACCATTGGCAGGACAAGGTCACCTAGAGCTCAGGGCGAACATGCCAAATTACCCCCCCAAGACGTATGAGCATTGTGTCAGAAAAATCCCCCCCACAAAAAAAAAATTCCCCCTCCTCCCAGTAAAAATCTGCCCCCTGCTGAAATTCCCTTCACAGCATGAATCTTTGCCACCCCAACCCCCCCCCCCCAGCTCAAATCCTCTCATTCCCCATATGCCGCCCAGCATGAATCCACCACCCAAAAATAAAATTCCCCCCTCCTAGTACAAATACTCTACCCCTCAAATTTCCTCTCTGAGCACAAATCCACTTCCCCCACTCCAGATCCCCTTCCAGCACAAATTATCCCCAACCCCCCATCCTAGCATAACCCCCCCCCCAAAAAAAATACCCTCCTAGTAAAAAATACCCCAATCATCGCTCCTAGTACAAATCCCCTCTCCCCTACCATATTACATTTTCTAGCACAACCCCCCCCCCAAAAAAAATCCCTCACTTAGCACAAATCTTCCCTAATCCCCCTTCCCAATGCAAATCCCCTCCTGTCCACCCCAGTCCTGTTTAGCGATTAAGTTACTTATTCTACACACCTGCTGTGGTCCTTATGAGAGGTTTCCACTCTTCCTGGTGGATTTTTTTTGTTATTTTCTATTATGGAGAATGTAACAGGAGAAGCTGGAATGCACAAAGATGGGAAGGGCCCCCAAAACTCCCAGCAAAACAGAACAGAACTAAGAATTATAACTGGGATGTCTCGCTTTGGGAGTGTACAAGACATAAACAATGCCAGGGACTGACTCAGCCTACTAGGCATCACCTGTAACTAATATATCACTTTCGAGGTGGACTGACGCCTTATAGGGGTCAATTCACAAAGAGAAACGTTATTGGTTTTCTTCAGTTGTTAAATTAGCACTCCTTATTTAACGCTAGCAAACATGGTATTCACGAAAGCTATAATCGTTATTTAACATAGTCGTTATGGTTTTCAACTGACTCTTTATCCAAACGTTATGCTAACTACTCAGACGTTATTATTAACATTTGGGACGTTAAAATAACTCTTAAGATCGTTAAATAATGCTGGAGAGATGCATTCTGGGAGCAGAAGAGGAGGAGAACAGCTGCATGTGGAAAAGAGCAGATACAGAGAGAGAGAGAGACACAGAGAGACAAGCAATACACATGGAGATTGAGCATGTGATGTGCAAAACTTCTAGTGTGTGCTTTTCTAAAGCCATGTGTATTTCCTCATACAGAGAATAAATCATGGGAGATGATAATCGGAATTTAGCTATCACCTGGGTTTCAGAAAAGTCATCCAAAATAGTATGTGAACCGGATTACACGTTTATAAATCTGAACAACATTCTAACATGTTCTTCTTCGCCTCTGGATAATTTTAAGTTCAAATAGAGCACGGTTCTATCTTGCCCAACACTACACTACACTACAAAAATCGCCAAAAGCTTCCTCTAACAACAAAATATCGCCTGGGAAATGTCATAACGCCACCCTGAGGGAGGTGTTAATTTAACGATTGCTTAACGATTGATAACTGTCAATTTTTTTTTTGTGAATTGCACTTCTGTACATATTTAACGATTTGACTCTTTAAAATAACGTTTTGAATCTTTAAAATAACGATTTGACTCTTTAATAAGGATCCACACCTTAAAATATCGGTTCTGTGTAGGGAAACGTTATTTGATGATTTTTCAAAGCGTTAAATCGTTTAGTGAATTGAACTAGCTTCAATAACGTGCAAAATCGTTAAAATAACACTCGCAATCTGAAAATAAAGCTTTGTGAATTGACCCCATAGTACGCTATCTACCATATTTGCTGAACTGAGAAAATGTATAGTATTTGCTTTCATGTTTTATTATTTCTTCTTTTTCATAAGGCTGCTGGAGAAACTTCTAGCCGTTTAAATAAAGTATGGAAGAAGGTTTGTACTGTACATGAATGTGGTGTCATCATCCTATATGAGTGTCTATTAACCTCCCTGGCGGTATCCCCGAGCGTGACTCGGGGTGTTTTTTTTTGCAGAGATCGGTATCCCCGAGTCACGCTCGGGGTAGCCATGCAGAGCCTGCAGCGCGCGCTGTCTTACCTTCTTCCTGGATCCAGCGATGCATCCCCGCTGTGTGAGCGAGCGGGTGCTCGCTCGATTCACACAGCGTCCCCGTGTGCCGCCGATCTCCGTTCCCTGCGACGTTACGACGCACGGGAGCGGAGAACGGCGCCAAATTTAAAAAGGTAAACAAACACTTTACATACAGTACAATGTAATCTTATAGATTACAGTACTGTATGTAAAAAATACACCCCCCCCTTGTCCCTAGTGGTCTGTCCTGTGCCCTACATGTCCTTTTATATAATAAAAACTGTTCTTTCTGCCTGGAAACTGTAGATTGCCCATAACAACCAAAAGTGTCCCTTTATGTCAAAAATGGTTTTAGATCAGCTAGAAAACAGCGATAATAAATTATAATTACTTTCAGAATTGAGCGATAGCGATTTGTGGGGAAATTTGTCATAAAAAAAATAAATAATGACAGCGACAATTCTGCAACTGAGCAAATTTCAGTGTTTTTGAGTTGATTACATTATTGAATATTTTTTATTATAATTTGTTATAATTATTTATAGTTTTTTATTATATAAAAAATTATGATTTTGTTTTTCAAACTTTATCATACCCGGGATGTCTTGTTTGGACAGATTTAAGCAAGTTATTCCTAAGAATTGCAGGCCTACAGTATAAAACGCCAAACTTCCATGCAAATAATTGTACCGCTTTTGGTACGTAATTCCAGACAGAATCATACCGCCAGGGAGGTTAAGCAGTTGGTTCTTGTCTATTTCATCAATAATTGCAGTTTATCGAGAATGTTATTCCTTGATCATTAAACCTAGACCATATATATAGCAACCTAGGTGAGCTAGTTAAAATATAATCACATTGCCCACAATTCCCTATAGCTTTGTGTTTTACAGACATTAATAAGATAATATATTAAATGTGTTTTCAATAACCAGAGGTATTAGTGGTCGACAATTGGTGCTCTCAAATATCGTTGCCAAAGGCACAATGCAATTTTTTTTTTTGTGTTCATTACATCCTCTTATGCTCCACTGGCTCTCTTCATCTAAAGTGCCCCAAGGCTTGTTTAAATCAGCTTTAACTTGTTCATTTTTATTTTATCATCCTTTGTGGAATAGGTTCATTTGTGAGAGGCAAGGCTCTGGCGCGTTTCATGACCAGCTATGGTCTGCCGAGCAATGATCTAGAATCCGGAGATAGCCTGGGGTCATTCTATCACCTGTGTTCTGAGTGTTTGGCTGGGGACACAAAGGTGAAAATGCAGAAATCTTGTTACTGAAGTCATTTTTGAAGCTCTTTTGTTTCACCCTCATGTGACCTTACTAGGTTATTATATGGCACCTGATTTGTAAAAAGTGGCTTTGTTGCTTGTAGTAGCCCTTCATTTTCCACATGTCATTTTTCTAGTGTAGACTTTGGCAGTTTTTCAATCATTCTGGAAGAAAAAGGCTGGCCTATAATGGGATGATTGTATAACAAGGGTCTCCATTCAATGATCCAACAACGGAAAATTATACTAAGAAAATTGAAGCATCACTTATATTATTGAGACAATGACCACCCAGAATGGAATATCTGCTAGGAAAGGAGGCATTAAACTGCAATTATAGATTTGTTATCCTATTCTCTGTTTAGAAGGTGTTATGTTGTCCTAATGTTCCAGTGGCATTAATGTATCCCGTTCGCATTACCGTATTAGACCCCCTGTTTTTGATGTTGATGTTTAATGTTTCTAATTTGGACCTTAGATCTCCTTTGTATAATGTTCTGTTAAGGTGACTAAAGTTATAAACCACTTTGCCTCAAGCAGGCCCTTGCCACCCTCACTATATTGAAATTCATCATAACGGACATCAGATCTGAACTTACCCCATTTCCCGGAGTCCTGTTTTTCTTCAGCCAAATAATAGATACAGTATCTGAGCTAATTTCTGCCTAGACTATAATAGGCTGTCCTTGATCCATCAGTCTACTGATCGACAGTAGACATTTGGGGTGAAGCTGTTTGTAACTAAAGTTCTACTTTAAATATATTCCATATTTTTACAATGTATTATAGTATATGTTGGTATAAAATCTGTACTATAGTGGAACTGTTTTAGCAGTGGGTACATAGTAGAGGGTTGTGGTCAGTTAGTCATCATTCAGTGCAGAAGGTTGGAGTTTAAGTTAAATCCTGTATTGGCTTATTTAAAGTGTAATTCCAACCTAGACCATCCACTTTCTGGTAGGACCCACTCTAATAGGGTGCTGGAGTGGGGCAGATTTATCTGCACTCCCCCCCCCCCCCCAGTCTCTGAGAGTGCATCCACCAATCCGTAAGCCTGATGGGGACATTTGATGTAAGGCGGTACTTTGATGAGGACTGGTAATGTAAGGAGGCACTCTGATGGGCGCTGTAAATGGCTGCTATGATTGGAACTGTTGATGTAAAGGAGCACTCTAATGGGAGCAGTTGATGTAAGGGGGCATTTTTGATGTCGACAGTTGATGTAAGGTGCACGCTAATGAAGACAGTTGATGTAAGTAGCCACTCTGCTAGGGTAATTGACGTAAGGGGACACCCCGATGAGAACATCTAATGGAAGGGGGCACTCTGATGGGGAAAATTGATATAAGGGGCACTCTGATGGGAACATCTGATGGAAGGGGATACTTTACTGGGGACAATTGATGTAAGGGGGCACTCTGATGAAGACATATGATGGAAGGGGGTACTTTGATGGGGACAATTGCTGTGAGGGAGGGATTCTGATGGAGACTGTGGTGCAAAAGGGGACTCTGATGTAAAGGGTACTCTGATATGGACACTTGGCATAAGGGGGACTGGTTCTATCCAATCATCTAATCTAATTACATAATACATAGTGGTATTCCCCGATCACTCCTGCACCACCTTTGCACTACCTGTCAGACGTTACTTCCAGGTTGTGACTCATGGAATAGTAGAGTACCGAGAGCACTGAACAGGGATTACATTTTTTACTGCGCTCCCAGATCAAACATTCTAGATCCAGCCCTGCTTCCTTGATTGAGGCGCTGGTTTAGCAGGAACCAAGAGCTCAGAGCCAAGGACTACACAGCATATTAGTCCAGAAATTAGACGCTGACCTTGGGTGACACCTCAACAAGTCTGGTGCCATCATACTGGAGAGAAAAGCAGCTGATGGCATTGTCAAGGGGAGGGGGGAACCATCTGTGATCTTTGTTTTATGGAAATATTACACTGAAACATTACTTGGCATGCATGCACTTATAATAAAGCAATATATCTGATGCTAGGTAAACTTCACACTAGCTTTCTGCGGTGATGTGTCACAAAGACACAGAAGGGGCCTTATGCACCGAATCTGTACAGAAAAGAGAGCTGATGGCTGTCATATCACAAATCTGATGTTAAGAAAAAAAAAATCTAATTCAACATCAGTCATCAAACAGATGTTTACTAAATGTCAGTAATAAGTGCGGGTCCAGATATCACACAGATGGATTTGGTCAGGTTGACATCTCTGCATATGTTTCATTGGGGTCTTTCTAGACAATTCCCCTAGTGCATGCTTAAAGGGGTTGTAAAGACAAAAATATTTTCCTCTTAAATTAAAGTCTGACAGTAGCTGATAAAGTAAAAAGTAATGTTTTGCATTAAAACTAGTTTGATACCTGTTGAAATTGAGCTGTTTTGTTCAACTCCGTCACTCCTGATTCGTTATTCTCACTGACTTCCTGGTTTGCGGTGCGCATTCATTCTTGGTACATCACAGCCTAATGGGAACTACAGTTCCCATTAGGCTTAGCCTCCATGCCTGTGAGGGATAAGAGAGCATCTTCACGCAGGGCTGTAGTCATAGGGAGGGGGTGAGCACATTCTGCTTTCCACCATGTAAAACGGCTCAAATGCTGGTGGAAAGCAAGAAGAGGAGAGACAGGAAATGGCATTTTTAAACCTGGATTACTGTATTTTGGAGGTCAAAAGTAAAAACGAGGTAAGTGATATTTAAATGCTCTAGCTTACAGCAATTAATTGATCTAATAAAAAACAAACCTTTAGTGTTCCTTTAACAGCCTAATGTTTTTTCTTGCAGATGATTGCCTGTTCAGTAATTTCTCTTTTCGGCCAGTTCCTAAACCATATTTCCAGGTGTTTTTTTCTTAGTTTCATAAGCCATGTTATTACATTTTGCAGGTAGTATCTCATGCCTCATCTGCAAAGGTGGTTATTTGTCGATGTTGATTATTCCTCTTTATATATGTGCTTTTTTCCTTGGTAAAATATATAACACTATACATAATGTAAAAAATATGTCTTTTCATTTTCCTGTTATTTCAGCAAATTATAGGAAATCTTTTATTTTAGGACAATTTTATCATTACTTGTTTTTAACATTTTGAACTGAAGGTTTATGTCTGTTATATTTGTTTCTGCTACTTCTGCAAAATACTGTATCAGTCACACAGATGAATATTTAACACACTGTGAACCCATGACACGATTCCCATAGTATTAGAAGTTATAGGAGAGAGCACAGCAAAAGCTGTTTACTTTTGGACTCTCTGGCCCAGATTCACAGAGCAATTACGCCTGTCTAACTGGTGTTAGACAGGAGTAATTTCAAATTTCGCGCGCCGTATCACTAGTTTGAATCCTCAAACCATGATACGGCGGCTTCGGACTTCGATCCGAGAGGCTTACGTCTTCGTAAGCCTTCGGATCTACGCTGCGATATTTTTGCGGCCGCTGGGAGGAGTTTGCGTCATTTTCATGCGTCGGGATATGCAAATGAGTTTTTACGGCGATCCACGAAGATACGAGCGGTCTTCGCAATCGCTTACGTCTATTTTTTTCTACGTACTGTTAGACCAGCTTTTTGCTGGTCTAACAGTGCGTAACCCATGTTAAGTATGGGCGTCGTTCCCGCGTCAAATTTAAAATAGTTTTTTTTTTTTACGTAACTCGTTCGGGAATAGGAATGTCCGTAAACGACGCTACTCAAGAAAAAATGACGTAACGACGTGATTTCGCGCAATGCACGGCGGGAAATTGGGGAACGGAGCATGCGCAGTTCGATCGCCGCGGGAACGCGCCTATTTTAAATGCTTCGCGCCCCCTAATCGCGTATATGGATTGCGCCGGGAGAAATACACTACGCCGCCATCGTTTACTGGACAAAATCTACCTGGATTCCACGTAGAGCCAGGTAAAATACGGCGGCGTAGTGTATTTGGGAAAAAGCTACGATAATCTAATTGTATCTGAATCTGGCCCTCTGTCTCTGAACAGACCTGCATTAACAGGCTTTAGGGTTATTCCTCAGATTTTTTCATGCCTATGTGTTAAAGCGGAGTTCCACCCAAAAATGGAACTTCCGCTTAATCCCCTCCCCCTTACATGCCACATTTGGCATGTAATTTTTTTGGGGGGGAGTGGGGGCTTCAGTAGGAGTGGGACTTCCTGTCCCACTTCCTGCTTCCGCCGAGGGGCTGGTAAGGCGATTAGGCCTAATGGCCTTACTGCAGCCCCTCCCTTTGGCGATTGTCTAGGACACTGACAGGTCCTAGACGATCCCCTGTCCAATCAGCGGCGGGCCGCGCCGCGTCCATGAGCAGTGCGGCTCGCGCATGCGCAGTGGGTGTCCGGCCGTGAAGCCAAAGGCTGTCACGGCTGGATGCCCACAGTCGCAATGAGGATGCCGGCCGGGGAGGGGGGGAGAGGAGCGGAGCCCCGGTCGGCGCGTCACTGGAACGTGGAGAAGGTAAGTGTCTGTTTATTAAAAGCCAGCAGCTACACTTTTTGTAGCTGCTGACTTATAATAAACATTACATTTGGGTGGAACACCCCTTTAATTTAAAAAAAAGGGAAAAAACTGTGCTAAACCCAAAAGTGAATACAAAGAGCTCCCAGCACTCCAACAAAAAAAGTGTAACAGAAACAAAGGATAAATAGTGCAACGCTAAATGGTAAAAATGGTGAACTAGTGAAGTGATCACAAAGTAATTAAATCAAATATGTGTGGTGGTAAGACCACAAACAAATACAATGATATAAAGTCCATGTAAAGTGAACACACAGTGTAAAAGAATTCCTCCAAATCACAACATTGGATTCTGAATAACTGATTTGCCTGAAGAATTCAAGGTTGCTTCACACAAAAGAAAGATTGGGGTACTCTTACCATGTGAGATGGACTCTGTTTTGTAACAGTGGGTCAGATGTGCTTGTAGTCCTGAAAGACCAAAATCAATGTAGCAGGGTCTCACAGGATGACCAGACGATCTGGATGACTTCTTCTGAAGGCTGAAATGATGAACCAATGGACTTTCTGCTGCAGAGTAGATACGGGCCAGTTCATGTGGGCTCCAAAAAAAAGACAAAAGAGTGCTCCAAATGGTGCAGGTCATAAAACCACCACAGGTTTATTAAAATAAAAAATGGTCATAAAAATTGACACATAAAAAAGAAGATAAAAGTGATCACATATGTAGAAATAAAAGCAGTATGCAAGTTATTGTCCTAAAAAGTGTTTAGGGACCCGGGTCCTGCCCCAGGGGACATGTATCAATGCAAAAAAAGTTTTAAAAAACAGCCGTTTTTTCAGGAGCAGTGATTTTAATAATGCTTAAAGTGGAACAATAAAATTGAAAAATTCCTTTAAATTTCGTACCTGTATAGTATGCCTGTAAAGTAGCGCTTGTTTCCTGTGCTTAGAACTGTCCCTGCACAAAATGTAATTTCTGAAGGAAAAAAGTCATTTAAAATCACTCACCTTAGGGTCTGGTATGGATATTAAGGGAAACCCTGCGTCAAATAAAAAAATGTATGTGGGGTTCCCCCCAAATATCCATTCCAGACCCTTCAGGTCTGGTATGCATTTTAAGGGGAACTCCACCCCAAATTAAAAAAAAAATCCTGTGGACCCCCACACATTTTTTTTTTTATGAATGACTTTTCTCTGTATTGATGGGAGCCGACAATTCATTATAGCCACGAGTGATTTTAAATTACTTTTTTTCCTTCAGAAATTACACTTTGTGCAGGGACGGTTCTAAGCATGGGAAACAAGCGCTAATTTACAGGCATACTATACACCCCCCAGGTATGACATTTAAAGGAATATTTCACTTTTTTTTCACTTAAAGGAATTATTAAATCACTGCTGCCAAAAAAACTGCAGTTTTTAAAACTTTTTTTTGCATTGATACATGTCCCCTGGGGCAGGATCCAGGTCCCCAAACACTTTTTATTACAATAACTTGCATATTAGCCTTTAAAATTAGCACTTTAGATTTCAAACGTTCGAGTCCTATCGACTTTAACAGGGTTCTAAAGTTCACACGAACTTGCCGCGAACACCCCAAATAGTTCGCTGTTCTGCGAACAGGCAATATTCGAGACGAACATGAGTTCTGCTCGAACTCGAAGCTCGTCCCTACTCTGCAGTAATGCTGGGCTGTCACACTGAAATTCTTCTTCTGGGCTTTGTAAATAGCAGCAGTATTCATGTGTTTGCCATGCATACAGTGCTTCAAGCTCCATGTTCTTTCTAACTAAGGCCCTCCCCTTTTCTGCCATGGTGCTGCAGTGGTTGCAGCAGAGAGACCTCTGGGGAATGTGTATGTTTCCATTCCTGTTTACAGAAAGGGGAAACACTTAATGCATGTAAACCAACTTTGCAGAGGCAGCTTGTCTATCTCTGTTTTGACCTGCAACTTTGTCCAGTAGAGAGGCTATCTTCAGCCCTAAAAGTCCTGCAACTTTACACATTAGGCTTTATTCACTATCCTTTGACAGTTAATTTTGATTTTGATTGTTATTGTCAGCATTTAGAGCCAATGGTAACAGAAAACCACAGCAATTATTGAAAATTGCACATGTGTTATAGCTTAGTAAATTCAGCCTAATGTCTTGGGAGGCTTCTGTAAACTAGAATATCACACAAAGAGATTTTTAACTTATGTTTGAGGACTGTGTAATGTGATTTCCTTGTGTAAATGTTATTTTTTTGTCATAGGGGATAATCGACTTTAATTCTTGTGTGCTTCCCACCTTGTGAAGTTTCTCAAAGGTTCAGGCAAACATACAGTATGTGCCTTAGTCTTGACTGTGTAGGTGAGCGATTGCCTGACTTTGTACATAACCTGGCCAACAGACCATGATCTGTATTGGTATTAGATTTGTACTCTTTGGCATTCTATGGAAGAAAGATGTACAGTATCTCACAAAAATAAGTACTCCCCTCACATTTGTAAAATATTTTCTGATATGTTTTCATGTGAAAACACTGACGAAATTAAACTTTGCTACAATGTAAAGTAGTGAGTGTACAGCTTGTATAACAGTATATACTTTCTGTCCGGTCAAATTAACTCAACACGCAGCCATTAACACCCCTAAGTGAAAATGTGCAAATTGGGCCCAAAGTGTCAATATTTTGTGTGGCCACCATTATTTCCCAGCACTGCCTTAACCCTCTTGGGCATGGAGTTCACCAGAGATTCACAGGTTGCCACTGGAGCCCTCTTCCACTACTCTATGACGACATCATGAAGCTGGTGGATGTTAGGCCTCGTACACACGAGGGGATATGTCCGCTGAAAACGGTCCGATGGACCGTTTCAGCAGACATCTCCGCTCGTGTGTATGGGCTAGCGGACAGATTTCTCCACCCGACAGATTTCAAAGCATGCTTTGAAATCCATCCGGTGGAATCTGTCCGCCCGACATGTCTGCTGGTTAGTACACTTACCAGCAGACATGTCGTCCCCCACCGCCGCCGCCCTTCCGCCGAATGGATTCGGCGCATGCGCGGAAGTGTTTAACTTCCTGGTGCAGTGACGTGGCGGTGTCAACATCACCGCCGCGTCACCGCGCCGTCCGGCGGCGGGGAATTTGATCCGATGGTGTGTACACGCCATCGGATCAAACTCCCGATCGGACATATCCGATGGAAATGGTCCGCGGACCGTTTTCATCGGATATGTCCGATCGTGTGTACGAGGCCTTAGAGACTTCCATATGAAAATGCTCCACAGATGCTCAATAGGGTTTAGGTCTGGAGACTAGTGTTGTCCCGATACCACTTTTTTAGGACCGAGTACAAGTACCGATACTTTTTTTCATGTACTCGCCGATACCGAATACCGATACTTTTTAAATGCAGCCACGTGTCCCCGAGTTCAGCCATGGTCCCTCCGAGTTCAGCCATGGTCCCTCCGAGTTCAGCCATGGTCCCTCCGAGTTCAGCCATGGTCCCTCTGAGTGCTCCGCACTCCACCCCGCACTCAAAAAAAAAAAAAAAGTATTCTATTTAGGTATCGGGAGTATTCGCGCGAGTACAAGTACTAGCGCAAATACTCGGTATCGGTCCCGATACCGATACTAGTATCGGTATCGGGACAACCCTACTGGAGACATCCTTGGCCAGTCCATCACCTTTGCCCTCAGCTTCTTTAGCAAGGCAGTGGTCGTCTTGGAGGTGTGTTTGAGGTCGTTATCATGTTTCAATACTGCCTTGCTGCCCAGTCTCCAGAGGAAGTGGATCATGCTCTGTTTCAGTATGTCACAGTCATGTTGGCATTCATGGTTCCCTCAATGTGCTGTAGCTCCCCAGTGCTGGCAGCACTCATGCAGTCCTAGACCAGACTCCCACCACCATGCTTGACTGTAAGCAAGACTTGCTTGTCTTTGTACTACTCACCTGGTTGCCGCCACACACTCTTAACCAAAAAAGTTTATCTTGGTCTCATCAGACCACAGGACATGGTTTTAGATATCCATGTCCTTAGTCTGCTTGTCTTCAGCAAACTGTTTGTGGGCTTTCTTCTGCATCATCTTTAGAAGAGGCTTCCTTCTAGGACGACAGCCATGCAGACCAATTTGATGCAATATGCGGCGTATGGTCTGAGCACTGACAGGCTAAACCCCCCCCACTTTAACCGCTGCAGCAATGCTGGCAGCATTCATACGTCCTCTGGATATGACGCTGAGCATGTGCACTCAACTTCTTTGGTCGACCATAGTAATCAGATTCCTCTTTGTCAGCCAGCCCAGCTGCAGGAAAGTGGAGGAGGCACCATTGAAGCCTATGTGTGATGTCATCATTCCAGGCTTTACCAGGCTCTCTCCTCTCCCCTGCAGGCACCACTGGTCGACACAGGAGAGGTCATGTGACCGGACCAGAGCAGTCTGAACATAGGTAAGTACAGTAAGGGAAAAAATTATTTGATCCCCTGCTGATTTTATACGTTTGCCCAGTGACAAAGAAATAATCAGTCTATCATTTTAATGGTAGGTTTATTTTAACAGTGAGAAACAGAATAACAAAAATATCCAGAAAAATGCATTTCAAAGTTAGAAATTGATTTGCATTTTAATGAGTGGAATACAGTGTCTTGAAAAATAATTCATATCCCTTGAAATGTTCCACATTTTGTCATGTTACAACCAAAAATGTAAATGTATTTTATTGGGATTTTAAGTGATAGACCAACACAAAGTGGCACATAATTGTGAGGTAAATAAAAATAATAAATGGTTTTCAAAATGTTTTACAATAAATATGTGAAATGTGTGGCGTGCATTTGTAATTAGCCCCCCCTGAGTCAATACTTTGTAGAATCACCTTTCACTGCAATTACAGCTGCAAGTCTTTTTGGGGATGTCTCTACCAGCTTTGCACATCTAGAGAGAGACATTTGTGCCCATTCTTCTTTGCAAAATAGCTCAAGCTCTGTCAGATTGGATGGAGAGTTGTTACCTGTATAAACGATACCTGTCCACAGAAGCAATCATCAATCAGATTCCAATCTCTCCACCATGGTCAAGACCAAAGAGCTGTCTAAGCATGTCAAGGACAAGATTGTAGACCTACACAGGGCAGGAATGGGCTACAAGACCAATGTCAATGTCAATGAACTCAAGGCAGCTGGGACCATAGTCATCAAGTCCGTGAAGGACTTAAATCCTGCAGTGCCTGCAAGGTCTCCCTGCTCAAGAAAGCACATGTACAGGCCCATCTGAAGTATGGGTGAAAGTGTTGTGGTCAGATGAGACCAAAATCAAGCTCTTTGGCATCAACTCAACTCGCCGTGTTTGAAGGAGGAGGAATGCTGCCTATGACCCCAAGAACACCATCCCCTCCATTAAACATGGAGGTGGAAACATTATGCTTTGGGGGTGTTATTATGCTTTGGGGACGAGTTTATCGCATCATAGGGATGATGGACGAGGCCATGTATCTTTAAATCTTGGGTAAGAACCTCGTTCCCTCATCCAGGGCAATAAAAATAGGTCATGGATGGGTATTCCAGCATGAAAATTACCCAAAACACAAAGGCCAAGGCAACAAAGAAGTGTCTCAAGAGGAATAAAATTAAGGTCCTGGAGTGGCCTAGCCAGTCTCCAGACCTTTATCCCATAAAAAATATGTGGAGGGAGATGAAGGTTTGAGTTACCAAATGTCAGCCTTCAAAACCTTAACAACCTGGAGAGGATCTGCAAAGAGGAGTGGGACAAAATCCCTCCTGAGATGTGTTCAAACCTGGTGGCCAACTACAAGAAATGTCTGACCTCTGTGATTGCCTGTGATTGCCAGCAAGGGTTTTGCCACCAAGTACTAAGTCATGTTTTGCAAAGGGGTCCAATACCTTTTTTACTCATTAACCACTTAAGATCCGGGCCTTTATGCAGGTAAAGGACCTAACCAGTTTTTGCGATTCGGCACTGCGTCGATTTAACTGACAATTGTGCGGTCGTGCAATGTGGCTCCCAAACAAAATTGGCGTCCTTTTTTACCAAAAATAGAGCTTTCTTTTGGTGGTATTTGATCACCTCTGCGGTTTTTATTTTTTGCGCTATAAACAAAAATAGAGCGACAATTTTGAAAAATTTTTTTTTACTTTTTGCTATAATAAATATATCCCAAAAATATATTTAAAAAAACGTTTTTTTTTTTCTCAGTTTAAGCCGATACGTATTATTCTACATATTTTTGGTAAAAAAAATCGCAATAAGCAAAACGCTTATTGCGATTTTTTTTACCAAAAATATGTAGAATAATACGTATCGGCTTAAACTGAGAAAAAAAAAAACGTTTTTTTAAATATATTTTTGGGATATATTTATTATAGCAAAAAGTAAAAAAAAATTTTTCAAAATTGTTTTGCGCAAAATTTATAGCGTTTACAAAATAGGAGATTTTATTGCATTTTTTTTTTTTTACTACTAATGGCGACGATCAGAGATTTCGTGACTGCTACATCATGGCGGACACATCGGACAGTTTTGACACATTTTTGGGACAATTGTCATTTTCACAGCAAAAAATGCATTAAAAATGCATTGTTTACTGTGAAAATGTCAATTGCAGTTTGGCAGTTAACCACTAGGGGGTGCTGTAGGGGTTATGTGTGACCTCATATGTTTTTCTAACTGTAGGGGAGCGGGGCTGGACGTGTGACGTCATTGATCGTGTTTCCCTATATCAGGGAACACACGATCAATGAAGCTGCCACTGTGAAGAACGGGGAAGCTGTGTTTACACTCACCTCTCCCCGTTCGTCAGCTCCGGGGTCCGGCGGCGATCGGGTTCGCGGGTCCCACGGCCAGGGTTTACGGAGCTTCGGACCGGGTCACGGGCGCGCGCCCGCGACCCAAGGCTGGCCACTTAAAGAGGACGTACAGGTACGTGCTTGTGCCCAGCCGTGCCATTCTGCCGACGTATATCTGCAGGAGGCGGTCCTTAAGTGGTTACAAATAAAATACATTTATAGCTTTTTTGAAATGTGTTTTTCTGGATTTTTTGTTGTTATTCTATCTCTCTGTTAAAATAAACCTACCATTAAAATTATAGATTGATATTTTTTTTGTCAGTGGGAAAACGTACAAAATCAGCAGGGATTAAATACTTTTTTCCCTCACTGTACATTAGGGTTTCTACCTCATCCCTTTAAAAGCGAATACATATTAATTACACAGGTTCTGTGACTAATTAAGGTGGTAATTAAACTCACTTGGTGCCTTATCTCCATTTAATTAGCCTCAGAACCTTTGTAATTCATATGTGTTCAGGTTTAAAGGGATGAGGTGGAAACTCTACTCTAAGTAGATGTATAAGATGTATGTACTTACCTATTTTTAGGTTACTATGGTCTGGTCATGTGATCCAGTTGCCCTTTGTCAGCCAGCCCAGCTGCAGGGGAGAGGAAGGAGTGCTGACAATGAATGGGCCATTGAAGTTCAAGGGGGATGTCACCACTCCAGGTTTTACCAACCATTGTCTGAGCGTTCTCTCCACTGCTGGCACCACTAACTGACACAGGAGAGGTCAGGTGATTAGACTGGAGCAGGCTGAAAATAGGTAAGTATATGCATGTTTCTTACACAGGCTAGTTAGCATAGCATAGCGAACCTTGACACCCCAGATGTTTTGGAACTACATTACCCATGATGCTCATGCACTCATGCAGTGTAGTTGAGCATCATGGAAAATGAAGTTCCAAAACATCTGGAGTGCCAAGGTTCGCCACGGCATAGATATTAGAAGCGGGAGGAGACAGTTTTAAGGCCAGTTAGGGTTTGTCTGGAATTCCACTTTAACCATGTTTTAAAATACATTTAATTTATTTTTATGTTTTTCTTTTTTTTAGTTTCTATCTGCCTGGTGTTCTTGTTAAAGTAGGATTGTTAAACACAATGCAAAGAACTTTCAGGCCAGCCTGAAAAAAATAAAAATAAATGATCTATTGATTGTTATGGGGAACTCGGTACACTTTAGCCAAACACTCAGTGGACCCTGAAAGCAGAGTGTTCTATTTGTGCACTGTCTAGAGCTTTGCTGCAGTACAAGGACTATGACAAAGCATTGTGATCAATAGAGCAACACAGCAGTGCTAATCAAACCTCTCTCCACTGGTTAAATTAGCTTTAATAAAGCTCAGAGCTCTTCCTGTTTAATGATACTTGTACCTTCTTATATATACATTGTTCAGCTAGAAGCAAGAACATTTCAAACATTGAAAAATGAATGAAATATTCATCCTCCAAAGGCCTGGAAATTAGAGCTTACATTATGGCTCAGCACCAGGGGTATGGCTAGTTATGTTAAAGATCTGAGGTAACTCTGGGCACCCCATGAGGATCATATCACACCAGGGCAGACATTGGGTTTAGCCGAATTGACTTAAAGGGCATGATTAACAACTTGAAGACTGGCATGTCAATCCTCCTTCCTGCTCAGGTCATTTTTTACAGTTTTTAGCACTGTGATGCTTTGGCTGACAATTACTCGGTCGTGCAACTCTCTACCCAAATAGATTTTAAGAAAAAAGAAAAACAGAGGACGCCTCCAGGTTAAGCGTTGCAGAGCTTTATTACAATACAGAAAACAGTGTAGACTTACATTAAAAACAAATGGAATCCAAAATCTGAATTCAATCAGGAAGTTCTTGATTGGGAGGAGATGTGGCGTCTAACCGGGCTAGATGTGTTGCTGTTCATGCTACCAGGTAGAACTCTTCAGTCTCACCGTCCATGGGGCACGGAAAAGCCAGCTGGTACGGAGGACTGGATGGAAACGAGGCCCGGAGCGCAGAGTGAGCCTCGGCGACGTCACAGTATTGTGACAACGTTTCGAAGCTAAGCGCCAACCAATCAGCGCACTAATCTTTCTCAAGCATGCTTGACTTTTCCCTGCCCCATGGACGGTGAGACTGAAGAGTTCTACCCGGTAGCATGAACAGCAACACATCTAGCCCGGTTAGACGCCACATCTCCTCCCAGTCAAGAACTTCCTGATTGAATTCAGGTTTTGGATTCCATTTGTTTTTAATGTAAGTCTACACTGTTTTCTTTATTGTAATAAAGTTCTGCAACGCTTAACCTGGAGGCGCCCTCTGTTTTTCTTTTTTCTACATATGTTGGAGTGTTGCTCTGGTCTCCCCTACTAGAAGGCTTGCCCCAGGAACAGTGTCGTTTTGGACGAACAGCCATTTACAGAACAGTGTCCTTCAGTCCTCCTTGTTGTGCTTTTTTCACCACTCATCATCCCAGGTTTTATTTATTATATCTTTTATTTTATTTTATCTTATTGTTATTTTTAACAAATAATTTGGAGTTAGCACAGCAGACTTTTTTTCACTTATTTGCTACTGGTTCACAGCGCCACAACCCCAACCTTTTTCAAATAGATTTTAAGGATACAGCTCAAAAGTATTTTCTTTTGAGGGTATTTAAAGGGGCTGTAAGCCTTCGCTTTAAAAAATAAATAAAATACCAAACATGTTATACTTACCTGTTCTGTGCAGTAGTTTTGCACAAAGCAGCCCCCGATCCTCTTGTTCTGGGGTGCCCTGCCAATGCGCCAGGCCCCTCTTCTTCAGCCTCTATGCACGAGGGGCATCCGTACAAGCTCGCTCCTGAGTCCCACTTCTGTGTCTATTGACACAGACAGCAGGACTCTGCCCAGCCCCCGGCTCCCGTGTCACTGGATTTGATTGACAGCAGCGGGAGTCAATGGCTACTGCTGTTATCAATCTGTCCAATGGGGAGAGAGACAGTGGCTGGGCTTGTACGCATCAATGAAGCGTAATAGGCTTCGGTAAGAAAAAAGGGGGGAGGTCTGGGGGTACTGCAGCACAGAATGTTTTTCACCTTAGTGCATAGACTGCATTAACGTGGATGTAAACCCACTGTCATCCTTTCTAAACTACTACCATAGTGCTGATCTATAAGAATATACATGCCTCCTGCATGTATCCTTACCTGTCAAATGTCTCCCCTCTGTCTGTTACAAGAACTGAAAAACTGAAGATTCTGTGGGTGGGTCTGTTGCTTGGAGCTCAGTGAGTCGGGATTTTTATTAGACTCCCCGCCCAACTCTACACCCCCTTGGCCAGGCATTGATATGTCTTACACTGAACTTCTGCGGGTCTTGTGGATTATGCCCCATGATCACTAACATCCAGTCAAAACCCAGGAATGTCACCACATGACTTCAGCATGCCCAATCATGCTGCTATGGTGTGGACTAGATAGTCCTGGGAGAGCTGGAGAAGAAAGGAGGAGGGGATCTGAAGTACACAGCATGTCTCTCTCAGGCTCGTGCATGAGATATGTAAATCACCTATCACTCACACACATCTATTTCTCTGTCTGAGCTTTTTTAGCTCACTAAAAAAAAAAAAAAAAAAAGAGGACGGCTCAGGGCTGGATTAACCTCCCTGGCGGTATGATTCTTTCAGATTTTAATTGCTTAAAGCGGTACCATTATTTGCAAGGAAATTTGGCGTTTTATACTGTAGGCTTGTAATTCTTAGGAATAACTCACTGAAATCTATCCAAACAAGAGTCTAATAGGCATCCCGGGTATGATTTTTTTTTTTCTTATTAAAAATTATAATATAATAAATAATTATAAAAAATTATAACAAATAATAATATAATTATAGTAAAAATTATTCAATAATGTAATCAAATCAAAATCACTGAAATTTGCTCAGTTGCAGAATTTTTGCTGTCATTATTTTTTTTTTTTTATGACGAATTTCCCCATAAATCGCTATCGCTAAATTCTGCAAGTGATTCTGATTTATTATCGCTGTTTTTTAGCTGCTCTAAAACAATTTTTGCCATAAAGGGACACTTTTGGTTGCTATGGGCAATCTACAGTTTGCAGGGAGAAAGAACCGTTTTTATTATATAAAGGGACATGTAGTGTACAGGGCAGACCACTAGGGACATGGGGGGTGTGTATTTTTTACATACAGTACTGTAATCTATAAGATTACAGTGTACTGTATGTATAGTGTTTGTTTACTTTTTTAAATTTGGCGCCGTTCCCCCCCTACGTCGCGACGCTCGCAGGGAAGGGAATCGGCGGAACACACAGCATCAGGCGGACATCCGCCCGCCGTGTACTGCGGGGATTCATCGCTGGATCGCAGAGAAAAGGTAAGTAAACTTTTTTCTGCATCCAGCGAGGCAAGCCCGTGTGTGGCACGGGGTTACCGATCGTAGCTTTAAAATCTCACCCCGTGCCACACACGGGAAGACCGCCAGGGAGGTTAACTCTTTGTGGCAAGACTGGGTATAGATGACATAAAATCCTATAGTGTACAAGGTGCAAGCCTTGATTAAAAAAATAATAATTTGGGTTTACATCCTTTAAATCAGAATCTGATCTCTACAGCCCCTTCAGAGTTACCATTCATGCTGTCCTTGCACGGCCTGTCAGTTATGACTTAAACCTGATAGAACATCTTTGGGATAATTTATAGCAGAGCCAGGCCTTTTCTTCCAACATAAGTGCCTCACCTCACAGATGAGCTTCTGGAAGAATGGTCAAACATTCTCATAGACACACTCCCAAACCTTGTGGACAGCTTTCCCAGAAGAGTTGAAGCTGTCATAGCTGCAAAGGGTGGGCCAACTCAATGTTGAACTCTATGGACTAAGACTGGGATGGCATTAAAGTTAATGTTTGCGTAAAGGCAGGTGTGCGAATGCTTTTGACAATATAGCGTACAGATTGGTGTGCACAGCCTATAGCATTAGAATGTGTACCCCAGAGCACAAACACATATGGGCGTATATATGAGCACAGCAGTGGACGGTGTTAGTTGTTTTTTTATAATTTTTTACAATTACATTTTTTTTGTTACTTTTCAACAATATTATTTTCTATTTTTCAATTCCAATATAGTTTAATTGATCTTCTTAATTTTTTTTTTTACAGTCATTCCGAGTACACATTCAGCTGAGATGTTCATTAAAGCCATAATTACTAGATCATTTAGCTTTCACAATAATACATTTCTTCAATGCATTCATTTTATTGTAATCAGTGCGGTGCGAGAGCCAGAGGGGGCTGCGCTCCGGCGCCCTCTATAGACGCACAGCCATTGCATTTGGCTGTAATAGGCATCCAAAAAAGTGATAAGCGGGCACAACGCTGTGAGTTCCTTCTCACTCAGCTCAATGTTAGCAAAGCCAAAGGAATTCCATTGACCTGCCTTTCAGCCAATCAGGTTGCCAGGTCTGTTACTGTTCACCTAATTGGCTGAAATGTCAGGCGCTGTGATTGGACGCCTATTAGGCGTTCAATCATAGGAGAGGATGGGAGGAGAGCAGAATAGGGAGAAGACACATGGAGGGGAGAAGATGCATGGAAGGGAGAAAACACATGGAAGACACCGCTCGCTGTCACCCGCTGCCCCACCGAGACAGGGTAAGTGTCGGGCAGATGACATGGGGGCGGGGGGAATCACAGTGGCAGCATTGGATGGCACAGTGGCACCAATAAATGGCACAGTGGGAGCATTCGATGGCACAGCGGCAGCATTGGGAGCATTTGATGGCACAGTGGCAGCCTTTGATGGGCACAGTTAAAGTGGCTGCAATTGATGGGCACAGTGGCTGCGTTTTGATGGCACAGTGGCGGTATCTGATAGGCACAGTGGCTGCGTTTGTTTTTACTTTTTTAATTTTTCAATTTGTTTGCTCCCCCCCAAAAAAAATGTAAGCACCAGCCGCCATTGAGTAGTGGTGTCTACTACAGTGATTTCCAGGTTCCATGGGGATTAGTCAGGTAAAGAACTTATACTTTTAGTACTTAGAGTTTTGGTGTCTTGTGCGGCTTCTATTGTCCGGTGTCCGTCTTCGGCTCCAGTAGTCTCCTCCCGGCTTCTCCAGCGATGTCTCGAGTCGAATCCCTGCTTCCCGCACTCAGTTTGAATGCCTCCGCCAACATATACCGAGTGCAGTACACTCGGGTACATTCGGCCAGGCTCGGCTTCGCTCGTGCTCATGCTCTGTGATGTTTATGCGTGAGCACGAGCGAAGCCGAGCCTAGCCGAATGTACCCGAGTGTACTGCACTCGGTATATGTCGGCGGCTCACTTCAAACTGAGCGCGGGAAGCGGATATCGGCGTATTTCATGCACTCACGATTTTTCCTTTATTTTACGGGGAAAAAAGTGTGCGGTATACGCCGATAAATACGGTACATGTTCTTACCGTATATGTTTCCTATTTTTTTGTAGTAAAATTAGATGCCTCGGCTTGTATTCGGGTTGGCTTATACTCAAGTATATACGGTACATTGGTCCATACTTGACCAATAGTGATTAAAAGGGGGGGTGGGGTTGGGACTTTGAATGAGGCATGTGATACTAACTACCACAGGCCTCCATCCCTGTAAATGTCTAAAAAGGTACGATTGGGACTTTGAATGAGATGCGCTTTATCGCAATATGCGATTAAATATATAATTATGGAATATGAAAAAAGAAAAATTCCATAGTGGCCAGGCTCTAGGTTGCTAAACAAAAAAGCACTAAACCAAATTGATCTGTCTAACTATATGCAATTAAAAACAGAGGTTTAGTTACATGCATTTGCAAATACCTGTTTAAGCTGCAATGCCATCGTCAAGGCACTCCGTGTATTGCAGTCCTAGCTGTGATTTTAAAGCCTCCTAGTAAGGAGCACAGGTGTGCTAATCAATAGGCAGGGGGCAGGTGGTAACCTAAACCCGCCCCTACCTACAGTTTGTCTAGCAAAGAAGAGCACTGGAAAAAACAAAACAAAAAAACAAGAGTGGAACCAAAACATGTCTACCAAACCAAAAATACCACCAGACTAAGTGCGGACCACATCAACCTTGGGTCTGCTAGTCAAAGGATGACAATACATAGATTGACTGTTGGTGGTAGATTTGTGGAGGCAATATATTTCACTCCTGAAAGCGCATCTCCATCCCTAAGTAGTGATTAAAAGGGGGGGTGGGGTTGGGACTTTGAATGAGGCATGTGATACTAACTACCACAGGCCTCCATCCCTGTAAATGTCTAAAAAGGTACGATTGGGACTTTGAATGAGATGCGCTTTATCGCAATATGCGATTAAATATATAATTATGGAATATGAAAAAAGTATTCTGGTGGTATTTTTGGTTTGGTAGACATGTTTTGGTTCCACTCTTGTTTTTTTGTTTTGTTTTTTCCAGTGCTCTTCTTTGCTAGACAAACTGTAGGTAGGGGCGGGTTTAGGTTACCACCTGCCCCCTGCCTATTGATTAGCACACCTGTGCTCCTTACTAGGAGGCTTTAAAATCACAGCTAGGACTGCAATACACGGAGTGCCTTGACGATGGCATTGCAGCTTAAACAGGTATTTGCAAATGCATGTAACTAAACCTCTGTTTTTAATTGCATATAGTTAGACAGATCAATTTGGTTTAGTGCTTTTTTGTTTAGCAACCTAGAGCCTGGCCACTATGGAATTTTTCTTTTTTCATATTCCATAATTATATATTTAATCGCATATTGCGATAAAGCGCATCTCATTCAAAGTCCCAATCGTACTTGACCAATAGTAACTGTGCAAAAATATCCACACCAGGAATTCATCTTCAAGCTATGTAATGAAAGGACAAGCTCATTGCGTTAATAATGTGGGCATCATTGCTTTGCAGCAACTTCCTGTCTCATTACATTGCCGGATCTGAGTATTCCTGACAGCCTAGACCTTGATATTAAACTTTATCCAGTGTGTTATGATGGGCATGAAGCATACACAGGAGAAGAGATGGAATTCATTATGTAGAAATGGCCTCGGTGAATGTGAAGGCAGACATATGTGCTAGCATAAAACAGGCACATTAATTATTATGATGTGGATATTACACCTGAAGCGAGCACTTTCCCTGGTCTGGGATGAGTGCTGTAATAAACTGAGAGCCATTTCAGTACAGGCAGTTGCTGATAAGCAAACCATAGAATGATCATGGATGAATGCCAATTAATGTGAAATGACGAGTGAAGCGAAGAACAATTTTTAGGGTTCAGCTATAAGGATTGGATTTGTGAGCAAATTAAAGTTGGCTCCTTAGGGAGTTTGAATTGGACAAAAGCTTAAAAGATATCTCTAGACAAAATGTTTTAATATTTTTTTTATGTTTTAGATATAGTTGGAACCACTGTTTTTTATTTTACTGACAATGTGACAGTGCTGGGCCCTGCCACTGTGGAAGAATAGGTAAATGGCACGTGAGGTTCTCAAAGATGCAGATTCAAAATCCTAAATTAAAATTAAATTGAAAACTGAAGAAAGTTGTGTTTTGGATTTCCTCTGGTTTTTTAATAATTTTTTAGTTTGGTTTTGGAGTCCAGAGACTTTAAAGAGCCTCTAATCTTGTGTCCAGGTTTTACCAAAGACCAGCAGGCAGTGGCTCCACCCAGTAGACAGGAGGTCCCCTGCCCAGGCTAGGGCATAGGCCAATGCAGCAGAGAGCTACAAGTGTGTGGAGAGGGTGGTACAGAGTGGTTTGTGAGCACAGTGGTGCTGTGAAGCTGTCTGACGGACCATACTAAAGGCCTGAGTCTGAGGCCTAAGCATCAGCACTGCAAGAGGAAGCCAGGAGGCTTAATGCCATTTTTATTTTGTGTTTAAAGTGGTGGTGAAAACCCCTGTGAGGGCAACTGTAGATTTGTGGAACTTTTACTTTCTTTAAAAAAAAAAAGTGGACTAACAAGCCCTAAAACCTGGCTGGACTGAACTCATTGGTAAGCACTACACATTAATGTCCCATTAGTCTTCCTTGACTTCCTGCACTTGAGACAACATAGACACCAGAAAGTGAGAGCAAAGCTTGGTTACACACCACTATTTATTTATTTTTGTTCACCCCAGCAGGTTCTTTTGTATTGGGACAGGGGGGTGCCCCGCCAGAACACTCCGGTCAGTTTGGGATCCGGTCGGCTGTTGGTTTTTCAGCATGCTCGTCTGACTGAGGCCGACCAAATGGAACCACTTACCTTACCTACAGGTTTTTTGTCGCCTGACATTCAGCACCTCCAGCCAATGGCTAAGATCGCTGATCAGGAGCCGGCTGGCTGTTGGCTTTCCAGCATGCTCGTCTGACAGAAGCCGGCCAAAAGGCCGGCTCTTGTTGGACCGGCTGCCTTGCACATGGGCCAATTGTTAGCCGTTTTTTATTGAACCATCCGATGTCACCCGAAATTCAGCCCATGTTCTTTTGAACTTTCAGTGTCACCTTTGGGTGATTACCCCATGAAGGTTCTCCAAGGACCTTCAACCTTGTGAAAACAGTTTGGGTGGTGCGTTCTCTTTTCATTCATTGTACTTGCATGACTGTGCACAACACCTGGTCCATAAAGACGAGGCATGAGGAGTATAGATTGGAGGAACTCAAGTGGCCTGCCCAGAGCCCTGACCTAATCTGTACGCTACTGAACACCTTTGACATGGATTGAAATGTCAATTGCAAGTCAGATCTTCTCATCTAACATCAGTCCCTCACCTCACATACTGTATGTTCTTTTGGCTGAATGACAAAAATTCCTACAAACACACTGCAATTTTTTTTTGGAGAGCTTTCCTAGAAGAGCAGAGTTTCTCTTTAAGTGCCCACGTCGTTCCCTGGTTACACGGATGCTTTCAATTAGTGGTCAGTGTTGCCCATTAAAAGAATTCTCACAGGGTCCTGAAGACTTAAGCCCTGTACACATGATAATTTTGTCCGATGAAAACAAACCAATAGACTGTTTTCATCGGACAAACCGATCATGTGTTGGCCCCATCGGTTTGTTTTGCATCGTTTAAAAAAAATAGAACATGTTTTAAATTTTTCCTATGAATAAAAAAACGATCGTCTCAGAATCAAGTCGACGCATGCTCGGAAGCATTGAACTTCATTTTTCTCAGCGCGTCGTAGTGTTTTACGTCACCGCGTTTTGGCACGGTTGGATTTTTGACTGAAGGTGTGTAGGCAAGACTGATGAAAGTCAGTTTTATTGGATATCCAACTAAAAAATTCATCAGATTAGATTTAATCAGATATCTCATTGTGTGTACAAGGCTTAAAAGCATCAATGGAAAAAACACATAGTGGGCTTGGATGCGGTTTTGGATCACCAGTCTCCAATAGCAGAAGGAGTTCCTTAGAGGATCACAGGACAGCAGATTTGGGTAAGTAAAAAAGTGCCTTGTTGTTATTTTTTTATAAACTTAAAATGGTAGGAACAAGTGGAGAGGGAACAATTGTTTGGGGGGGGGGTGTTTGCCCAGAAATGTGCTTTGATATTTAAATCTAATGAACATTTTCGTATTCATACCCATTTGTACATGATGCCCTAAGGGCATTGCCCTTAGTCTATGACTATAACCGATGTTTGCTTTTCTACCACAGTTGCTTCTGTTCAGGGTTTGAAATCATGCTCTGGTCATGTGACCTGCCCTAGAGTTCTCCACTATAATATATGTTTGGTTACAGATTGTCCATGTGAACGAAAATCTAATTTCCTGTCTAATAGAACCTAGTGATAATTACAAAGAGGAGGAGAGATTCTAACTCAACAGCCAAGGTAAAGAGCTTCGATGTCAAAAGCAATTTACACATCGTTGATAACGTCCCTATCTTGTTCTAGCAGCGAGCAAACAAATTATTCTGATATGGCCGTTAAAGCACACTGGGTGCAATTACTGGTTTTGTACATTGCGTCCTTGTGGACTCGTCGGTACTGGCCGTTCCTAACCGTGAACCAAATATACTGCATCATTTCTGGAACCAAATTCCCATAAAAAAATGCTTTGTCCCAAAAATTCTCTATTCTGTTGAAAACAACTGTACCAAGGACAAAGAAAATATGATAACCGTGCTAAAAAAAATTCAAACCTGTATAAAGTAAAATAAAACAAGGCATTACAATAAAGCAGCTTCAAAAGCAGCTGTGCTCAGAAAACGTGCAATAAAGCATTTACAGATTAATAACCCAGATAACAAAGACAACTTGTTACAAATGTGTGGAATTATTAAATTGTAAGTTTCTTAACTCGCTGCAAATTTTCACTAGCGAGTTGAACACTTGCAGAGCACTTGAAGCACAAGTTCTAGTTGACACTTTTCTAAGTTGTAGCAAATTTGCGTGGCAAGTAGGGATGAGCCGAACACCCCCGCGTTCGGTTCGCACCAGAACGATCGAACAGACCGTCCGTTCGCGCGAACATTTAGAACCCCATTGAAGTCTATGGGACTCGAACGGTCAAATTCAAAAGCGCTCATTTTAAAGCCCAATATTCAAGTTATTGTTGGAAAACGTCTTTGAGAACCCGGGTCTTGCCCCAGGGAACATGTATCAATGGAAAAAAGTCCTGCTCCTAAAAAAAACGTCCGTATTTAAAACTTTTTTCCATCTATACATGTTCCCTGGGGCAAGACCCGGGTTCTCAAAGACGTTTTGACAGGCAAACTATAGACACCCAGCAGGTACAATATTTAAAGGAATTTTTCATTTTTTTTATTTTTTATTTAAACATTATTAAAATCACTGCTCCAGGAGCAGTGATTTTAATGATGCTTAAATAAAAAAAAAAAAAAAAATTCCTTTAAATATTGTACCTGCTGGGTGTCTATAGTTTGCCTGTGGGAACATGTATAGATGGAAAAAATACATCTTCGTTTTTTGCACGCTGTGATTGGCCAAGCATGCAGGGTCATAGTGCATGTTCGGCCAATCATCAGCGCGCAATGCCGCAATGAATTATGGGCCATTGCGCGTCACTCGAATTTGGCGCGAACGACCTGTTTTGTTCGAATTTCATCGAACGTACGAACGGACAATGTTCGAGTCGAACATACGTTTGAATCGAACGCGGAGCTCATCCCTAGTGGCAAGTCTCTAGCAAAGTTGCAGTGGTGAGTCTACAGCAAGAGCTCTGCAAGTCTACAGCATGAACATTTAGCCACAGTGACCCCTGTGGTGGGATGACTATTGTACAACATAAATGAACCAGAAATTTATACCAGACTTACAAAATGCTTTCAAAGAAAGTTGATTTGGAGTCATGCAGTGTGGAATTGCTGCAATTGTGCAACAAATTTGTGAAGCCTGGCAAGTCTAACAATGGCTTAGCAAGTCATTTTCAAACTTTAAGGGGTTGTAAAGCTACAATTTTTTTTCCTAAATAGCTTCCTTTATCTCATCCTTCCATTTTGTGGCATTGTTAAATTGATTTGGAGTCATGCACTGTGGAATTGTTTCAATTGTGAAAAAAAATGTTTCCTAAATATCTTCCTTTACCTTAGTGCAGTCCTCCTTCACTTACCTCACCCTTCAATTTTGCTTTTAAATGTCCTTATTTCTTCTGAGAAATCCTCACTTTCTGTTCTTCTGTCTGTAACTCCACACAGTAATGCAAGGCTTTCTCCCTGGTGTGGAGTGTCATGCTCGCCCCCTCCCTTGGACTACAGGAGAGTCAGGACGCTCTCTATGTTGCAGATAGAGAAAGGAGCTGTGTGTTAGTGGGCGTCCTGACTCTCCTGTAGTCCAAGGGAGGGGGCGAGCACGACACTCCACACCAGTAAAAATCCTTGCATTACTGTGTGGAGTTACCGACAGAGTAACAGGAAGTGAGGATTTCTCAGAAGAAATAAGGACATTTAAAGCGGTTGTATAAAAAGTGTCCCCACCTGCAAGGCAAAAGTTATAATCAGCTAGTATGCACCGCATACTAGCTGATTATGAAATACTTACCTCGGAACGAGGTGAAGAACACTTACCTGGTCCACGCCGAGCGAGATGTCATCTTCCGGGTATCGCCGCTCCAGCGCTGCGATTGGCTGGAGCGGTGATGTCGTCACTCCCAGGCATGCGGGAGACTTCAATTCGGCAAGGTCCTGCGGCTGCCGGTCCTTTCGCAGAGGATCCCCGCTGCGCATGCGCCGCTGCAATCAGCGTACAGGTTTAGGAGATATTCTTTATACTTCCAGGTAAGCCTTATTATAGGCTTACCTGTAAGTGAAAGTGGTAGTATAGAGTATACTACCACTTTAAAAGCAAAATGGAAGGATGAGGTAAGTGAAGGAGGACTGCACTAAGGTAAAGGAAGATATTTAGGAAAACAAATTGTACCTTTACAACCCCTTTAAAGCACAATTGCTTGTTATCTGGGAAATATTTATTCCAGCTTGGACCAATGTAACTATGTACTGTATATACCATACCTAGTCAACGCCCCTGGAAGCTGAAAATCAATATAATAGGCTCCGCTACTCCAGTGATCTCTGCTTGCTTCTGGTTCCCATGCCAAGCAGATTCCCTGCTGCATTCTTAACACAGGAGGTCAGCTACTCGGCACGGGCACCATTCAGAGAATGCTCTCCATTTTCTGAATGAATGCAGAGTTCTTTGATTGGAGGAGATGGAGGGGTGGGCAGAGGCGTCTCATATATAGAGTATTGCATCATCCATATTGCACATAGTGCCCACTGGTGTGAGCAATAGTTCTAGGGCCTTAATTCACTGCTATCTACTGTATATAAAATTGATTTTATCTATATAAACGTGATGAGCTTTTAAAATATTGGAACAGTTTGGTCAACATAGTTTTCGCTGTGTGCAATTTTGAGTCTTGGTATATTTACTTGATGCAACCTCATCTTTTTTATTTTACCAAAAAATTGGGTATTATATTGTGTTTGTGTGCATTAAAAATAATTCATGTATTTTTTACTGAACAGATTTAATAAACAGTGGTGTTATTATTGTGTGGCAAAAAAAAAAAAAAAAAAATCATGCTGCCACCATTTTATTCTACATTCTGCTTTCATAAAATATATAGGCCCGGATTCAAAAAGCACTTACGCCGACATATCTCCAGATACAAAGTACAAATGTGCGCCGTTGTATCTATGCACCGACCCACAAACCAAGATACGTCGAAAAATAGGCTTCATCCGCCCGACGTAATTTTCCTACGCCGGCGTATAGTGGGCGCATACTTACGCTGGACGCATGTGGCGCTCCCATTAATTTTCGATTCATATGCAAATGAGGCAAATATGGCGATTCACGAACGTACTTGCGCCCGGCGCATAATATGCGCGGTTTGCGTAAGTCGTACGTCCGGCGTAAAGTTATTCTTCATATAGGAGGAGCAACTTATGCAAAGGTATGGACCAGGGAACGAATGCCGTCGAATTTTACGTAGTTTACGTAGTACGATAATAGGGCTGGGCGTAGGTTACATTTACATCGTAGGCAGTGATTCGACGTATCTTAGGCAGTTGTTTCGACATGATTGTGAGCATGCGCACTGAGATATGTCCAAGGGACCGCGCATGCGCAGTTCGTTTTAAGTACTTGTCTGGTACTCGGCCCATCATTTGCATGGGGTCACGCCTCATTAGCATGGGGTCACACCTTCCTACGCCGGCTTAATGGAAATATTTTGATATTTAAAAAAAAAGTACATTAATGCTATATTGGTGAACAAAAGTAAACGTATCCTTTATACGCAACATTTGGTCTAGTGCAGTGGTTCTCAACCTTCTAGTGCCGTGACCCCTTGATAAAATTTCTCAAGTTGTGGGGACCCCTAACAGTAAAATTATTTTCATAGAGTGGGTTTAAAGCACCCAAGGCAAGACAAGTAATTTACGCCCCCAACCTGTGGACATTTAGCGCTCCCTGATTGCCTTCCACTCGTACAATATTAAAACCCCTTATAGTACATTTTAGGATGTACCACTCTTTCTCTTTGCTCATTTTTTTCCCCATCCCTCCCTCTGACTGTCTTTCTCGCTCTCTCTTTTTTCCCTTTCTCTCCCCTATTTTTTGTTCCTCCCCTCTTATCTCCCTTATGTCCCTTATCTCCCTTCCGTGGTCCAGTATTGTTGTAGGGAGATCTATTGTTGCTGGAGGTTCTATTGGTGTTGCTGGGTGCAAGGGATCTATTTTACTGCTTTTCTTCTTATTAATTACAAATTACTTGGCTCCAAAAAAATTATACTTGGTTCTGTATTCTCTATGAAGGGCAGTACTGGAAGGTGGACGGGGTGGAGCCAAGGAACAGTCCTCGGAGGTAGGTAGGGGAGGAGAAATGGGGTGACTCAGAAAGGGGGAGTTCCTGCACCTAACCTCCAAAAAAAAGCCCTGCTCTGTAGTATTGAAAGAAATGTGTCTGTAAACACATCTCCCAGGGCCAGCTCCTGCAGCTCTAGTGTGCAGTGTTTGCCATGTATCTGTGGGTGTGAAGCTTACTCATTACTCTGCCGGGTTCCCAGGGTCCGTGTACCAGTCTTATGAGGTGGAACAAATGCAGCTTCGACGCCTCGAGCTAACTAGATGCTATGTCAAGTTTCATGCCCATTATCATGTGGTTTCAATGATCCTATATTCCATTATCATATCAAAACCTTTATTTAATTATCATTGATGTGGATTAGCGAGTTTGGAGGCTCTATAATTACAACTATGTGTAACTGTACTGTGGTATCATTTAACATGTGTATGAATTCTATGGGATATCAGTTATACTATTATGAATTACTGTTTTTTAGACATGTGCATTCGTTTTCGTTAGAATGCATTTTCGTCCGAAAATCTGTTTTTTTTCGTTATCGTTTTACTGTAACAAACGATAACGAAAGCGCAAGAAACGAAAACCGAAAGATCCAACATAAAAAATGCTTTATTTTCGTTTTCGTTGCGGTAAAAATTCGATATAGAGAGATTCGACATTATAGAGAAAAGATTCAACATTATAGGGAAAAGATTTGACATCATAGAGAAAAGATTCAACATTATAGAGAAAAGATTCGACATTCCAGAGAATAGATTTCGATTTATGAGAAAATAGATTTGACATTATAGAGAATAGATTCAACATTATTACTAGTCAAACAACATTAGAATTCTTGTAGGCGGAATATTCGAATGGTAATGTACGATTCGACGAAAAAGATTTGACGTTCCGTCGAATATTCTTTTGACCATTCGAGAGAAAGTATTATTGGATTTTCGGACGAAAGCTATTCTCCAACGAAAAACAAAATAAATCAAAACGATTTTCAGGAGTAACTAAATAAATTTATTTTCCAAACGAAAACGAAAAAACGAAACAAAATATTCCAGTCTGCACATGTTTACTGTTTTTTACCTTGTTACATACAGAGATCTATGAATTATTACATTTTTTATATATTATATATACTTATTTTTGTATTCCCTGCAGCTGCGTGCTTCGTATAAAGTCCCATTCCCCCTCCTCTCCCCTTTTCTTCTTAAAGTGAACCTTTCTAAACTATTGCCATAGTGCTGATCTATAAGGATATAGATGCCTCCTGCATGTATCCTTACCTGTCAAATGTCTCCCCTCTGTCTGTTATAAGAACTGAAAAACTGCAGATTCTGTGGGTGGGTCTGTTGTCTGGAGCTCGGTGGGTGGAGTAGTGATGTCCGTTGACTCCCCGCCCTCCTCTACATTCCACTTGTCAACATGCATTTTTTCCTGTGTATTCCTTACACTAAATTCTGCTATGATCACTAACACCCAGTCAAAATCCAGAAAAGTAACCACATGACTTCAGAAAAGGAGTGGGCATGGACGTCCGCTCTATAGGGCAAGGGAGGGCGTTTGCCCCCCCTCCCCCTAGAAATCAGTGCCATGATTCTCATGGAGGAAAACAGCGGGCAGGAAGCAAGGCAGCGACACAACAAATTCAATTAGAGCCGCTCTCTCTCTCTTCTAGCTTCAGCTGACAGAGAGGGGGAGGGGGGCCATCGGGGGAGATATACAGTACAGACAGCCCACGGTTCTCCTCTCTCTGTCACAGCGCCGCTGCTCCATTTACCAGAGAATTTGGCAGCGGCACTGTGACAGGGAGAGGAGAGCCGCGGACTGTCTGTACTGTATATCTCTCCTGATTGCCCCCCTTCCCCTCTCTGTCAGCTGGAGCTCGAAAAAAGATAGCGGCTTTAATTGGATTTGCTGTGCCGCCGCCTTGCTTCCTGCTTTCCTTGCCATGATTGGCTACAGCAGAGGGCCAATCAGAAGACTCTGGGGACTGGGGGCATCATGGGAAATGTAGTCCCTTAAGAGTGGCGGCCCCTGCGTGTCCACAGACACCATGCTAAAGCCCCCAGCATGCAAGCACTCTGCTGGAGGGGAGGGGGGTTACAAAAGGAAAAAAGAGAATACTGTGCTCATGCTGGGGGAAGCCAGAAAGAGCCACGCTGTACCCACACAACCAGAGAGCCACGCTGTACCTGCACCAACCAGCGAGCCAAGCTGTACCTGCACCAACCAGAGAGCCACGCTGTACCCGCACCAACCAGACAGCTACGCTGTACCCGCACCAACCAGAGAGGGAGTCACGCTGTACCCGCACCACCAGAGAGAGAGCCCCGCTGTAACCGCACTACCAGAGAGAGAGAGAGAGCACCACCAGAGAGGGAGCCCCGCTGTACCCGCACCACCAGAGAGGGATACCCACTGTACCCGCACCACCAGAGAGGGAGCCCCACTGTACCCGCACCCCCAGAAAGGGAGCCCCGCTGTACCCGCACGACCAGAGAGGGAGCCCCACTGTACCCGCACGACCAGAGATGAAGCCCCGCTGTACCCGCATGACGAGAGAGGGAGCCCCGCTGTACCCGCCCCACCAGAGAGAGAGAAAGACCGAGCCGCAGCCAGGGTACAGGCATGCTACACTACTGACTAGAGTCACCCCAGGCAACCCAGAGTGAGCGAATGTCCAGCCAGAGGGATCACTGTTGTGGTTTGACCAGGTCTGGTAAGAGGGCCTGTTGGCCATTATCCATTACTGTTCCTAGGGACTGAGCCATTAGGAAGTGTCTAACCTGATATCCTCCCATCTATGCGGGGGGCAATTATTGAAGAAAATTACACCAAATGCTGGGAGTTTTGAGTGAGGAAACTGATACCAGTGCTGAGGGTCATTATTATGTACACTGGTACAGATGCTGAAGTTTTTATTCTAGAAATCTGCACCGATGTGGGGGGTTATTGTTGTTGCTACTGACACCAATGCTGGCGATTGTTATTGCAGAAACTGGCACTAATCCTAAGTCACAAGTACTGTCGGGTTCTCAGGGTTTGTGTACCAGTCTTATGAGGTGGCACACATGCAGCTCAGGAACTTTCTGTCCTGCATCTCTATGTGATGGGCTTAGAAGGGCTTACAAGTCACCCCTTATTCCCTACCCACCTCTGAACACCATCAATTGGTTCCAGCCCCTACCCATCTCTCCGGCACATACTACCCATCTTCATGTGTTCCGTACTTCTCTCCTACACATACTGCCTGCTAAGATACTTCTGTATCTTTATTTGTGATAACCCAACTTTACCTGTTCTGGAGTGGGCAAAAATTTGCTATTACAGTGGAAGCTCGGATTACGGGCATAATCCGTTCCAGGAGAATGCTCGTAATCCAAAGTACTCACATATTAAATATAGAATCCTCATAGAGGTCAATGGAAACGAAAATAATTCATTCCACATTCACTTCAATGGCATGCAATAACGCATATGGCCAGAGGTGGGGGGGCACTGGAGAGCCTCGGAAACACCCGGAAAGGCCCGTGGACAGGCTCGGAAAGGCTTGGCAACTGAGTATTTCTTGAGGTTTTGTGATCATTTCCGAACGGCTCCAATCAGTTTCCGCTCGACTCTGCTCCGGCGCCCCAGTGTGTCTTCACTCAGGATTACAGTAATCTGAAGTTATCCGGTCCCCATGTTCCACTTTTTTAGGCCACCTGATTTTGGGGACAGTCCTGATAAAGGAATGTGTTTAAATCAGTTTCAAACCTTTCTGCTATTTCAAAAAATAAATTTCAAATCTTTTTACCCTGCTGGACCTCCCTGGCAGACTTCTGCTTTTGCATCTGTGTGTAGTTGGCAAAGCTCAAGCCTTCAAGCTGTTATTTTTGCAACAGTGAACACTGATTGCCTTGTAAACTGCCTTTCTGAGCCATCACCAACTGGTTGGTCTGCGGCATTTGGCCCACACATTCTCTGCTGTGTTTTACTTGCCAAATGACAGTCAGTAAGAAAAAAATCTCATTCTGATTGCAGTGCATATGCTTCTCAAATTTTTCAATGCTTCCACTATATGATCAAAATCTTGTGAACAGCTTACCATGACACATACCTTTAGGCCAGTGGTCTCCAAACTGCACCCCAGGGGCCAGATGTGGCCTTTTTATTGCGTTTTTCTGGCCCTTGGGGCACTATTTCATTCTCTGACACCAACAATGGAGCATGATTCTCCCCACTGACACTAACAGAAGGGCACAATTCCTCCCAATGACACCAATGATGGGTGGGGAACAATTCCTTCCAATGACACCAATGATGGGACATGATTCTTCTCACCCAATGACACCAATCCTGGGGCACAATGCTTCTCACTGACACCAAAGATGGGCAATTGTTTACTCCCAGTGATGCCAGGACATTTTTGTCTTTCAGTGGCCCCACTGGGGGTTGTACAACTCCAAAATAATGCCTATGGTTTTGTAATGGGATATCCAACAAGCTCATATGGGTGTTATAGTCAGGTGTCTGAAAAGTTTTTTCCATTTGCATACTATCCCCTGCAATTGAACGGGTCCTTTGGGTGTGGCAACTATGGTATTATACCTAGCTGGTCTATCAGGTACAAGGAGGAGTACCATTTGCATTCTCTTCAAGCACTTCCTAGGAACTTTGACTTATAGCAGGCTTTTGTAAAAAGGTGACCTGGACTCAGCATGAGTTTAAAGCGGAGGTTCACCCAAAAATCAACTTTCTGACATTAGATCCAGCATACTGCTAACATCTGCAGTATGCTGTTTTTTTTTTTTTTTTTGTACTTATCGTTTTATGAGCCGTTGTTATCCTGGCTCCGAGCGTGCAATCCTGCGGGGAATGGGCGTTCCTAAGCCAAGAGAAGTTAATTGACGGGCTGCTACGGCGAGTCACGCCTTCCGAAAATACCCGAGTGTCACTTTGGATATTTTCGGAAGGCGTGGTACGCCTTAGCAGCTCGTCAATCAACTCCTCTTGGCTTAGGAACGCCCATTCCCCGCAGGATTTCCCGCTCGGAGTCGGATAACAACGGCTCATAAAACGATAAGTACAAAAAAAAAATTAAAAACCCCAGCATACTGCAGATGTTAGCAGTATGCTGGATCTAATGTCAGAAAGTTGATTTTTGGGTGAACCTCCACTTTAAACTCAAATCAAGATTCAGATGGACAACATAGCCTGTTAGCAGGAGGAATTTGATTGCACAGGCTCTTGCTGGATGCTAAGGTTGATAGACCCAGTGTGAGCATTTCTATAGCAGTGGCATGCTGAGACGAGCAGCTGCTTACATGGTGAAGACAGAAGATGACTATTCAAACATTCCCTGTGCTGTGCATGGGCCTGAAGGGCAATAATTCCACAGGGTGCTGCTCATCATAGATACAAATGGCTCTTTCTTCAGTCTGGTAAAGCTTATTATATATTTTTTCTAAATTGTGCACCTTTACATTCAATAAATCAAGTGTGTGTTATGAAATAGCAGTGTTTGATTATTCAGATCAGCACTGCAAGTAATAAAGGGACACGGCACTGCAGAGATGGAAAATGAAATTAAAACTCCCTCTTGTTAGCCGGATGGGCTTATAAATGCACGGCTGGTTGCTATGCATCTAAAACTTATTATTAAATCTCCACAGTCAATTTCTTATGGAACAAATTGTCTTCTTGGCTTTTCTTAGGGCTGACAACCTCTCCGTACATAGTGATTTACTTGGCATACCGAAATAAAGTGGAAGAAAAAAATACACTTTTTTTTTTTTTTGAGGGGGGGGGGGGGGGTTTGAGCTGTACAGAGAGGGCTAAGCTGCTCCTCTTTTTAGCTAGATTGCTTGCTAAATAATAACTGCTTAGTCAAAAAAGGTCAGCTTCATTGTGTTTTAGCTGGACTATGTGATCTAGTGTATCTGCTCAGCTGATCTCAGAACTGAATAAAATAAAAATGTTGTTAGTGGAAAAGTATCAAGGTAAGTTGCAGAAACACACATATATATACAGTGATGCCTCATGCACACGATCGGTTTTCCCGTCGGGAAAACTGCCATGACAGCTTTTGGCCGGGAATCACGGCCATGTGTATGCTCCATCGCAGTTTTTCCAACAGGAAAACCGCTGGGAATACCGGCGGGAAAAATAAGGACATTTCCTCTTTTTTCCGCGGGATTCCCGGCGGTTTTTAAGCTGGGTGGGGAAAACCTGCGGTGGAGCATACACAGGGCCAGGTTTCCCGACCAAAGCTCTAATGGCAGTTTTCCTTCCAGAAAACCCAGCCGTGTGTAGGGGGAATGTTTAACCATTCTTCCAGAAGTGCATTTGTGGACCTTGCTTTGTGTACTGGTGTGTAGCCATGTTGGAACAGGAAGGGACCATCCCCAAACTGTTCCCACTAAGTTGGGAGCATGAAATTGTCCAAAATGTCTTGGAATGCTGACGCCTTATAAGTTCACTTCACTGGAACTAAGGGGCCTAGCCCGACCCCTGAAAAACAACCCCACACCATAATCCCCCATCTACCAAATGATTTGGACCAGCACACAAAGCAAGGTTCATAAAGACATCAGTGCCTGCCCTCACAAATGCACTTCTGGAAGAATGGTCAAACATTCCCATAGACACTCCTAAACCTTGTGGACAGCCTTCCCAAAAGAGTTGAAGCTGTTATAGCTGCAAAGGGTGGGCCAATTCAATATTGAACCCTACGGACT
This sequence comes from Rana kukunoris, assembly GCA_029574335.1. Lineage (NCBI taxonomy): Eukaryota > Metazoa > Chordata > Amphibia > Anura > Ranidae > Rana > Rana kukunoris. The sequence goes on along the minus strand of CM056050.1, from coordinate 575,152,788 downwards.
AAGACTAGGATGCCATTAAATTTAATGTGCGTTCCAATACTTTTGGTAATATATTGTATATATATATTTATTTATGTATGTGTGTGTGTGTGTGTGTGTGTTTTTCCTTGACTACGTTTATGTTTATACCTATATAAATCTGTGGATTACAATATCAAATTAAGTTATATTTGTTTCTCTCCTTAAGGTTGGAGTTTGGAATTCAAATATTGGCCTTAACATGACAGACAATACAAAGGACAAGTCAACTAACATTACAGATTCTTTGGCTAATCGGACACTTATTGTGACCACCATTCTGGTAAGCAGTGAAATTTTACCAAATAAAAAAAGTAAATGGTCAATTGAAGACATATTATATACAACAAACATTCTGTTCTAGGAAAGAATAATATCTGCTAGCTGGCCTCCTTTATTGAGAAAGGCTTAAGGTTTACCTTGTCCAAAAATAGCCTATCCAGTCAAGGGACCCCAGTAAACATTAAAAACTGTGCAGCTTTGTAAAATGTTTATTAATTTTATTGTCATACCCCCCCTCCCCCAGAAGCCTATTAGCTAGCAATCCCCTAGACCTGTGTTGTTGCACATGACAATCAATGGACACTTACTCCCAACACTACAGTAGAGCAAACCAGCCCAAAGTCTGGCCCGCGGGCCATTTGCGGCCTGCGTTCAGGTTTGATGTGGCCCCCACTTGGAATTTCCATTTATGTAAATCTGTGGCCCGCCAGGTATATCCATCTGTGGCCCCCAAAGCTTGAGCATGTTATGTATTTTTGCTGTTAATATATCTTCTTTAGCCTGACAAATAAAGTGTAAGAAAAAAATCCCGAGCACTGCGCTCATTGTTAGTATGAGCCGGGGCGTGTGGATGGGTGTGTTCAGAAGTTGATGTGCCAGAGCCGATATGAAGCTGACAGCTGACAGTGTGAAGAGCCAATCACAGGCACTGTGACTATTCCCGATCACTGAATCTGCGGACTGCAAATGCAGAGATCGGGGAAATGTCACAGTGCCTGTGATTGGCGGTGGCGCTGCGCGCTGTCAGCTTCCTGTACGGGTTCGGGTACATAGAATTGTGAACATGCCCCGGCTCACCCTAAGAATGAGCGAGGCGCGCGGGATTTGTCAGGCTAAAGAAGATAGATATATAAACAGCAAAAAAAAAACATAACACGCTCGAGCTTTGGGGGCCACAGATGGATATACTTGAGGGGGGGTGGAGGCACATCAAACCAGAAAGCGGTTCCTTTCCTTTTTAAAGAGATAGATAGATAGAGAGAGAGAGAGAGAGAGAGAGAGAGAGAGAGAGAGAGAGAGATGAATAGATAAAAATAGAGAGAGAGAAAGAGAGAGAGAGATGGAGAAAGTGATAGAGAGAGAGAGATAAAGAGAGACAGAGAGAGAGAGAGAAAGAAAGAGATATATAGATAAAGATAGATAGAGAGATAGAGATAGTGCTATAGATATATATATATATATATATATATATATATATATATATATATATATATATATATAGAGAGAGAGAGAGAGAGAGAGAGATTTTTTAAACATAACATGCCTGACCTCATCGTATATATATATATACATTGTCATCAATGTTATGAAATGAATAGTATGCAGTTTGCAATAAACTTGCATAAAATATTTAATGGTTCAAAAAAAGTCAGGCAAAATGGTCGGCCCTCACACATGTTCAATTTATGAAATCTGGCCCTCTTTGAAAAAAGTTTGGACACCCCTGCAGTAGAGAGTGTGCAACTGTACTGATGATGACCAACAAGCCTGATTTTTTTTTTATAACCCAGTATTGTGCTTTTGCTTTGAGTTAGAAAAAGGTGTGCAGGCTCTAGATAGACCAATAGATTCCTGCTGTCATCTAGCGGAGGGTCAATGTGTAAAAGTGTTGGTTATAGATTTGCATATTCCTGTCTTGGAAAATCCATTGAAAATACAATTGAGCCCTGGTTCACACTGGGCTGCGGGAGTGAAATCGTGCGAGTTCAGCTGAACTCGTGCGATTTCACTCCCTCTGGCAGTCCCGATTTCGGCGCGATTTAGGAGACATCTGTGCAGGTTTCTGCACAGATGTCAATGTAAATCGCGTCCTGAAATCACAAAGAGTAGTACAGGAACTACTTTTTGAAATCGGTGCAGCGCCGCAGATGCGGCGTCGCACCGATTAGGACGGTGTCATTGCCGGCAATTGGCGCCGATTTGAGATGCGATTTCACATGTGAAATCGCATCTCAAATCGAACTAAATCGTACCCAGTGTGAACCTGGGCTAAAGGCTAATTTAACTAATTATACTGGAAGTATTTCCAATGAGAATGACTAAATAACTGGCTTTACAGAATGCACAGAATAATTATCCTGAATGTAAGAGTGCCCATACATAGCTGAATACAAGCAATGTGATAGACTTGACCATCGATTGGGACAATCAAGCCATCTAGGGCTAATGACGTGTGATATGGATCTTTTTTTTTCCACTTGCAGAGACTTTTCAACTTGATGGAAAATGTTCCATTTCTCTCTTTGCCATAAATAAGGAATAAAAACTTTTTATAAATGTATTCATAGGCCTACACATGCCATGCTTCTCATTTTTTATATCATAAGCTCTCAAAGCGGTGCCCTCTAAACCCCCCTGTCTCCAATAGTATAGTATTGTAGCTCCATAGTCTCCATTTATATTTTAAAGCACTGTGCAAACTGTTGGCACTATATCATTTCTGAAGAATACAAATATAATAGCGTCCCATGGTATACCCTCTATATTAAGAATTCATATTTAGAAGTGACAGCGCTCCTCTCTTAATGGCTAAACACCAAACCCTCACCGCAGTTCCTGGGCACAGCTGGTGTAATGTACAGGAAGGAGGGATGCCAATGGAATTATTAGTCCTGGGCATCCAAGGTTTGCCAGCACCCACAGCATTTCTCCCCACTAGGGATGAGCCGAACACCCCCCCCCCTCCCCCCGTTCGGTTCGCACCAGAACTTTCGAACGGAGCGACCGCCGCGCGAACATTTAGAACCCCATTGACCTCTATGGGACTCGAACGTTCGAATTCAAAAGTGCTAATTTTAAAGCCTAATTTAGTTATTGTCATAAAGCGTCTTTGAGAAACCAGGTCTTGCCCTATTTCCCAAAATTCAAATAGAATCAATTCAAATTTGAATAAAGTATAAAACAATAAATTAGAATAGAAAATATTAGAATAGTATAGACAAAATAGCTGAATAGAATAGAATATAACCATCCAAAACCTTCCAAAATTCAAATTTCAAATAGAACAAATTTGAATAGAATAGAATAGAACATAATACAATAGAATGAAAATAAAATAACAGAGAAGAATAGAATAGAATAAAAAAGAATTGACAAATAGAAAAACAATTGAGTTAAAAAAACAATAGAATAGAATAGAAAGAATATAACCATTTGCAGAAATTCAAATAGTATCAATTTGAATTTGAATATAATAGAAAAGAATAGATTAGAATAGGAAGATTGTTATATTCTTTCTATTTTATTATTTTTTCTATACTATTCTGTTATTTTTTATTCTATTCTAATCTATTATTTTCTATTCTATTCAAATTCATTCTATTTGAAGTTTGGGAAATTGTTATATTCTTTCTATTCTAGTATATTGTTTTTTTAATGCTGTTCTTTTTCTATTTGTCTTATTCTTTTCTTTTCAAATTTCAGAAGATGGTTATATTCTGTCTATTCTTTTGTTATTCTATTCATTCTATTCTATTCGTTTCTATTCTATTTTATACTTTTTGGAAATTGGAAAACTTCAAATTCAAAAACTTTTCTAATTCAAAAATGTTTTGAATTTAAAAACTATTTGAATTTGAATACTAGTAGGGTTAGGTTATAAAAAAAATCCAAGGTTTGAACATCACACAGAGCATTGTTCAATCCATCACCGGAAAAAGCAAAGAGTATGGCACAACTGCAAACCTACCAAGACATGGCCGTCCAATTAAACTGACAGGCCGGGCAAGGAGAGCATTAATCAGAGAAGCAGCCAAGAGGCCCATGGTAATTCTGGGGGAGCTGCAGAGATCCACAACTCAGGTGGGAGAATCTGTCCACAGGACAACCATTGGTCACACTCTCTGCAAATCTGGCCTTTATGGAAGATTGGCAATTAAAAAGCCATAAGAAGTCCCGTTTGCAGTTTGTGAGAATCCATATGGGGGACACAGCAAACATGTGGAAAAGTCAGATGAGACCAACATTTTTCTTTTTGGCCTAAAAGCAAAACGCTACTTGTGGCAGAAAACTAACACTGCACATCACCCTGAACACACCATCCCCACCGTGAAACATGGTGGTGACAGCATCATGTTGTGGGGATGCGTTTCTTCAGTAGGGACCGGGAAGCTGGTCAAAGTTGATGGGAAGATGGATGGAGACAAATACAGGACAATCTTGAGGAACAGGAAAACCTGTTAAGCCCTGTACACATGATCAGTCCATCTGATGAGAATGGTCTGATGGACCGTTTTCATCGGTTAAAAGCTGACTGATAGTCAGTCGTGCCTACACACCATTGGTTAAAAAAAAAAAAAAAAATTATCGTGTCAGAACGCGATGACGTAAAACACAATGGCGTGCAGAAAAAAAAAATGAAGTTCATTGCTTCCAAGCAAGCGTCATCTTGATTCTGAGCATGCATGGATTTTTAACCGATGGTCGTGCCTACAAACGATAATTTTTTTGCTATCAATACATCATTTAAATTTAAAACAAGTTTGCTTTTTTTTAAACCGATGGATAAATAACCGATGGCGCCAACACACGATCGGTTTGGACCGATGAAAATGGTCCATCAGACCATTTTCATCGGTTTAACCGATCGTGTGTATGTGGCCTTAGAGTCTGCAAAAGACTTGAGACTTAGTCGGAGGTTCACCTTCCAGCAGGACAACAACTCAAAACATACAGCCAGAGCTACAATGGATTGATTGGTTTAGATTAAAGCATATTAATGTGTTAGAATGGCCCAGTCAAAGCCCAGACCTAAATCCAATTGAGAATCTGTGGCAAGACTTAAAAATTGCTGTTCACAGACGTTCTTCATCCAATCTGACAGAGCTTGAGATATTTTGCACAGAAGAATAGGCAAAAATTTCACTCTGTAGATGTGCAAAGCTGGTAGAGACATCCCCAAAAAGACTTGCAGCTGTAATTGCAGCGAAAGGAGGTTCTACAAAGTATTGTATTTTCTTCCACTTCACAATTATGTGCTACTTTGTGTTGGTCTATCAAATGAAATCCCAATAAAATACATTTACGTTTCTGGTTGTGACATGACAAAATGTGGAAAATTTCAAGGGGTATGAATACTTTTTCAAGGCACTGAATTATGTTCAGTTTAAATAGTGCTGTTTCTATAACTTTAGAATGATGAGATGTCACCGGCACTCAGTTGCAATCATATACACTTTTTATTTGTAACATCGGTCAAGTAAGCCAAGGTTTCAGGCCACGCAGGGTCCCTTCCTCAAGGCAACACAATGACATTAATATTTAACTACGGCCCCTTGAGAAAGGGACCGTGAGTGGCCTAGAAATGTTGGCTTACTTGACTGATGTGACAGCGCGCTTATAAAAAGTGTATATGACTACAACGGAGTATCATCATTTCACAGTGGTTTATGTGGTCCTTCCACAATTGTCACAGCGAGCACCTATTTGTCACGAAGGTTGAACACTGTCAGGAGTTAAAGGATCACTAAAGGATTTTTTTTTTTAGCTAAACAGCTTCCTTAACCTTACTGCAGTCCTGGTTTCATATCCTCATTGTTCGTTTTTTGCTCTGCTCTGATCTCCACACTTCCTGCTTGTCTGGCTCCTTATGACAAATCTCATGGCAGCTTTTCACTGTGGTCCAAGCTGTGTGTCTAAAACTCCTCAGAACCAATCAGATTCATTTTAAAAACAAAACACTGTCCTGGATTTGTTTGTTTTTGTTCTGTGTGTCTCTACTTCACAGAAACATGAAACCAGTTTAAATGAAAGTGAAACTAGAGGCACATTATATGATTGATTTTTATCTATTTTTAATCATTTTTAAAAGGAATCAGTTAACTTTTATGTCTCTATACCCTGTAAATGTTTCCTTTAAGTCCTCATCGTCTTATCATTTTATCTGTTTCTCTAACTGACTAACCAACAATGAATTTATAGGTAAGGGAAAAAGCCATCATGTGTGATTTGTACACAGAGCCTATCCTTGCAAAGCTATTGAACTTGCAATGTATTAAAGTGAATGTAAACCCTAACAATGATCTTCTTCTATTTGCTCCCTTGTGGTCTTTTCAATATACAATTAAAAATTTGGTTATATCAGTTTGATAAGTGCTGAAAATACCTGTTGATCCTCCTTGTAATTCAGTGCTATGTGCCCTGTAGGTTTACCTATGACAGCCTTATTTTCCTGCCAATGCTACTTCTGTAAACTAATACAGGGTGGTGAAGGGGCACCACCCTGTACAGCCATGGCCAAAAGTTTTGAGAATGACACAAATATTACTTTTCACAAGGTCTGCTGCTTGGTAGATGTTAGGCTGGGTTCACACTACGATTTTCCCATCCGTCAGCCGCATACGATTTATATGAAAAAACGTATGCGGCTGAAACGGATTGAACCGTACGTAAACGTATGCGTTTATAAAACGTATACGGTTTCAAAAAGTGCGTACGGTTCCATCCGGTTTTGATTTAAAAAAACGCATACGTTTTTGGAATTAGTGTCATTTAATAAAAAAAGATTTTCTTGTTTTGAAAATGCACATGCGCAGACGAAAAACGCATACGGTTTATACGTATGGAACCGCACATATGTGCGTTTTCCATTGACTTTAATGTTAAAAAAAAAACGTATGCGTTTGCCATACGGTTTCAAAAACTGACTCAAAACCGTGGTCGAACACGGTTTTGTGTACTGTTAAAAAACTTTTTGCCAGCAAATCGTACGCACCCGGATGCATCTGAGTGCATACGATTTGCAATGCATTGTCTATGTATGCGTTTTCCCGTACGGCCCGTACGTTTTCAAAACTGAAATCGTATGCGGCTGACGGACGGGAAAATCGTAGTGTGAACCCAGCCTTACTATGGTATACTGAAATATAATTGCAAGCATTTCATAAGTATCAAAGGCTTTTATTGACAATTACCATATGTATTGGCGTATAAAAGGCACAGGCGTATAACACGCACCCCAAGTTTAGGAGGGAAGTTTAAGGAAAAATACATTTAGGAGGGAAGTTTAAAGCGGAGCTCCACCCAGGAAAACAACATTTTCCCATGTTGTTTAAAAAAATAAAATTAAAAAAACCTTAAAAAAAAAAAAAATACTCACCCGAAATACCTGTTGCTATGCGGAAGTCCATAATCTGCCTCACCTGCACCGCGGTCCGATTTCTTCTTCTCCTACTCCTTGTGAATGGGGCGCGCTGCTTTCTGGGAACTGTGTGTGTTCTCAGAGAGCAGCGCGCCCATTCACAAGCCAGCGTGAGACTCACGCAGGCGCAGTAGGAAATGGGCAGTGAAGCCGTACGGCTTCACTGCCTGTTTCCCATAGTGTGGATGGCGGCGCGGGACCCGGAGCGATCGTGGGACCGGCATCGGGGGGCCCATCAGCGCGGGCAAGTAGGACAAGGTAAGTGTCCTTATTTAAAGTCAGCAGCTAAACTGTTAGTAGCTGCTGACTTTAAAAAAAAAAAAATTCGCGGCTGGAGCTCCGCTTTAAGGAAAAAAATAAATTTTAAATGCCCATTAATGCAGCCTTATCAGTGTCTATCTGCAGCCTTGCCCATCATTGCAGAATGATCAGTGCCCATCTGCAGCCTTGCCCCCAACAGTGTCCATCTGCAGCCTTGCCCACACATCTGCCTACCGAGGAGGGAACGAGCGCCGCCGAGATAGACAGAGCCAGATGTCCTGTGTACTTGGCTCCTCTCGAGTACACAGGACTCACAGTCCCACCCAGTCCCACCCATTAACCCGGCTCCTATGGACATAACACCGGTTCAATGGTGGGAGGTGGGACTGGGCGTGACTGCGAGACGAGCCGTGAGGAGCCGAGTACAGAGGACATCCGTACAACAAACAAAAGTCACTGCCCCTACCTATGACTGGTCTATACAATAAGGAGCGCTGGAAAGGGCGCATATACATACAAAAATATAGAAGATCCAGGCTCAAACTTACCGATAAATCAGCAACCAACCAAATTCACCTGTCTTAGGCAGCGTACACACGATCAGACATGTCCGAGGAAACATGTCCGACGGACCCTTTTCATCGGACCAGGCTGAAGTGGTCTGTTGGTCTGATGTGGGTACACACCATCGGACCAAAATCCCCTCGGACCAGAAGGCCGTGACGTAGAACACAACGACGTGATGAAAAAATGAACTTCAACGCTTCCAAGCATGCGTCGACTTGATTCTGAGCATGCGCGGGATTTTGGTTCGATGATTTAGTGTACTAACCATCGAACATGTCCGACGGACAGGTTTCCAGTGGACGGGTTTCTAAGCATGTTTGGAAACTTTTGTCCGCTGGAAACCGGTCCGATAGGTCGTACATACGATCGAACATGTCCGCTGAAACTGGTCTGCGGACCAGTTTCAGCAGACATGTTCAATCATGTGTACGCGGCCTAACTGTGTGCGTTAAAAACAGTGGTTTAGTTGCACACATTTGCAAATGCATGTGTAAGCTGCAGGCCCCGTCAAGGCGCTCTGTATACTGCAGTCCTAACTATAACATTGCATTTTAAGTCTCCTCAGTAGGAGCACATGTGTTTTAACGCACACAGTTAGACAGGTGAATTTGGTTGGTTGCTGATTGGTCAGTAAGTTTGAGCCTGGATATTCTATGTTTTCGTATACACAGGACACTCGGCTCTGTCTATCTCGTGGTGCTCGTTTCCTCTTCCCCTCTGAGGCAGCTGTTCGGTGTATAACACGCACACCAAAATTTTCCCCTGATTTTAAGTGTGTGTTATAAGCTGATAAATATGGTACATTACGCTTATGCAAAGAGTCAATATTTGTAGTCTTGCCCCTTCTTTTTCAAGACCTCTGCAATCCGCTCTGGCAATGCTGTCAATAAACTTGTGGGCCACATCCTGGCTGGTGGCAGCCCATTCTTGCATAATCAATGTTTAGAGTTTGTCTGAATTTGTAGGTTTTTTTTTCTGTTTTCCCGCCTCTTGAGTTTTGACAAGTTTTCAATGGGATTAAGGTTTGGGGGGTTTCCTGCCCATGGACCCAAATTGTCCATGTTTTGTTCCCCAAGCCACTTCGTTATCATTTTTGCCTTATGCCGAGGTGCAGGAAAAAGTATTTTTTATCACCAAACTGTTATTGGATGGTTGGGAGAAGTTGCTCTCAGAGGACCATTTTGGACCATTCCTGATTCATGGATGTGTTCTTAGGCAAAATCTGTGAGTGAGCCCCCCACTTCCTTGGCTGAGAAGTAACCCCACACAGGATGCTTTACTGTTGGCATGACACAGGACTGATGGCAGCGCTCACCTTTCCTTCTCCGGACAAGTTTTTTTCCGGTTGCCCCAAACAATTGGAAAGATTCTTCAGAGAAAATGACTTTACCCCAGTCCTCAGCAGTCCAATCCCTGTACCTTTTGCAGAATATCAGTCTGTCCCTGATGTTTTTCCTGGAGAGAAGTGGCTTCTTTGCTGCCCTTCTTGACACCGGGCCATCCTCCAAAAGTCTTCACCTCACTGGGCCTGTAGATGCACTCACACCTGCCTGCTGCTATTCCTGAGCAAGCTCTGCACTGGTGGTGCCCCGATTCCGCAGCTGAATCAACTGTAGGAGACGGTTCTGGTGCTTGCTGAAATTTCTTGGGTGCCCTGAAGCCTTCTTCACAAATGCAGTGGAAATAGTTTCTTTGGCATTAAAGCCATTGGCTTCCGCTGCTGTCAATCAAATCGTGACGTGGCGCTCCAGGGGGTGGGGCCGAGTGATACAGTCAGCGGCTATGGCAAGCGGCTATAGCAAGCTAACCCCCTTGGGAGAGAGCTTCCCAGAAGGGGGTTAGCTCTTGCGGGGAGGAGCCGAGATTGGGGCCACTCTGTGCAAAACGAACTACACAGTGGAGGTAACTGGTAAGTATGATATGTTTGTTATTTAAAAAAAAAAAAAGAACCTTTACAACCAGAGGTGGCTCTAGGCTTTGTGAGGCCTTAGGCAAATCTGAGACATGAGGCCTCATTCATATCCATAATGGTAAAAATAGTTCAAGCAATAAAAATTAACTGTATAAATTGCATATATTAAGAGTTTTATATTCCATGAGATACAAATTCACCGTTTATAGAATTTTCTCTAACCAATTCTTTAGGCAAATTAGGTGGCCATGAGCCCCCTGTGGGGGCGAGGCCTAAGGCCACCGCCTAATTTGCCTAATTAGAGAGCCGCCTCTGTTTACAACCCCTTTAAGTTCAATTTCATGACAAAGAATTGCAATTAATTGCAATTCATCTGATCACTCTGCATATTATTCTGGAGTATATGCAAATTGCCATCATAAATACTGAAGCAGCAGACTATGAAAATGTATATTTGTGTCATTCTCAAAACTTTTAGCCATGGCTGTATGCTATGAAGAAGAGTAGGGGGTGTTCTGTAGTCCTGGCAAACATCCTGGTGTGGCAATGTTTCATCTCCGTAGATACAGCAGATTGAGCTTTGATAACATGATGTTACTGGCAGGATCACCAGGTAAAGGAAAAAAAACCTCTGCAAACGAATGCAGCTACAATATCTAAGGATTGGTAAATTGGAATACAGTATATTACATTTTTGTTATTGGGTTTAGCTGCTCTTTAACCAATTAGCCATGTTTTTCACAGTAGGATTGTACATTGTGATTTAATGTCTTTGCTGCAAATTCTTATAACACTTTATATTTGTTTTAGGAGGACCCATACGTAATGTATAGGAAGTCAGACAAGCCACTTTATGGAAATGACAGATTTGAGGGCTACTGCCTGGATTTGCTGAAAGAACTCTCCACCATTTTGGGCTTTATATATGAAGTCAGGCTGGTAGTAGATGGCAAATATGGGGCACAGAATGACAAAGGAGAGTGGAATGGAATGGTCAGAGAACTCATCGATCACGTAAGCAGCATCAGCAATCATTATGTATTTGTGGCGTGACTGTCACTATTCCTGTACTACTAGTGCTACAATAGCTGATTAAATCTCGATGTGTTCGATTTTGGCTCTGGTAGTTTTTGGCGTGTGATTTTGGGTGCTAAAAAGGGTATAAAAAACAAAACCGCTCTCTACGTGTCCACACCAATATTGTATTTTTGGAAGCTGTGGAGGAAAATTTGGGGAATAGTTCATGATTTTGTTTGCCATGTTTGACCTCTCCTCTCTATGGAATTAAGCAGTTTAATGGCATCTCAATGTCACTTTGGAGATGAGATAACTATGGCGATATTTATGGTCGACTACCCTTAATTTTTACTCAGTTCAGCAGTTGGAACGGTAATGATTTGGCATGTGTGTCAGCAGCTGAGATTCGGACGTGGCATTCACGGCAACGTTATCATCTTTTAACTGGTGAAGGTCAAAAGGGTTTATACTTTTTGTACGGTAACAATTTTGTATTTGGTGGATTTACATGTTTTTCAGATAAAATATATTTCTTTTAGTCATTTAATTTACAAGTTACACTGCTTGAATCTCTACAAAGGTGGTACTGCTGAGCCGGATCACATACCTAGTACGTGAGCCAACACTTTTGGGTAGGGGGCGCTCATGCGCTCCGCCGCTGGCCCACTTCCGCTGTGATTATACACAGTGGGAGCTGATCTGCTGGTACCATGGACACATTGAGGGTTATTTACTAAAGGAAAATCTACTTTGCATTACAAGTGCACTGCAAGTGCAGTCGCTGTAGATCCGAGGGGGACATGCAAGGAAAATAAAAAACAGCATTTTTGCTTGTATATGATTGGATGATAAAATCAGCAGAGCTTCCTCTCATTTCAGATCTTTCCTTCAGATCTAAAGCAACTGCCCTTCCAAGTGTACTTCCAAAGGCACTTGCAGTGCCCTTGTAGTGCAAAGTGGATTTGCCTTTAGTAAATCAAACCCATTGTCTGCAGGCACCCGCAGACTGGCAGTCTGCCTATGTACATTGCTATTATGTCAGTAGGGAAGGCATGGATCCTGTGTTGCAAAGCAGGGACATGGATCCATACCTTCTCCTAGTAAAAGCACCTCCCACACTGTACAAAAACACAGGCTAGGCACACAGTTAACCCTTTGATCACCCCTGATGTAAACCCCTTCCCATCCAGTGTTGTTAGTGCATATTTTTAGCACTGATCACTGTATTAGTGTCACTGGTTCCCAAAAAGTGTCAAAGGGTTTATTTACGAAAGGCAAATCAACTTTGCACTGCATGTGCACTTGGAAGTGCAGTTGCTGTAGATCTGAGGGGAAGACCTAAAATGAAGGAAAGCTCTGCTGATTTTATTATCCAATCATGTGCAAGCTAAAATGCTGTTTTTTATTTTCCTTGCACGTTCCTCACAGATCTACAGCGACTGCACTTCCAAGTGCACTGGAAGTGCAGTTGTACTGCAAAGTGGATTTGCCTTTCGTAAATAACCCCCTCTGTGTTCCGATTTGGCCTAAATTGATAAATAAATTAGATTTTTTTCAAAATGTTTATTGGATGTGTTTTATAGTAAAAAGTTAAAAAAATATTCTTTCTTTTTGTTCAAAATTGTCGGTCTTTTTTTTTGTGCAAAAAAAGAAGCACAGAAGTGATCAAATATCACCAAAAGAAAGCTCTATTTGTAGGAAAAAAAATACATATATTTTTTGGGGGTACAGCGTTGCATGACCGTGTAATTGTCAGTTAAAGTAAAAGCTGTTCAGATAGTTGGATACGGAAATTCCACCATTGAATGCTTGCATTGTGGCATTCAAAATCTCCCTAAGGGCTTTTGTACAGTGGCATTTATTTAACTACTTGTCCACCGCCCACTGTCAAATGACGGCGGGCGGAGGACTCCATTATCCTGACATCACGTCATATGACGTGATGTCTTTTTAAAGCCGCGGGCGGGCGCGCGCACACCCGCCCTAATTTTGCCGCCCCCCCTCTGCTGACACCACCCCCTTTGGATCGATGGAGGGAGCGGAGGTGGAGGTTTTGCGGCCTCTTCACCTATTTCTTCAGCGTGGTCCAGTGCCCGGGGGCAACTATCGCAAATAAATGCACATTTTTTTACCTGCAAAAAAATCGCATTTATTATTTTTTTACAAAGGTACACCTCCACACCTCAGCGATTGCCCAGTAACTGAGCGTCTCCCCCCCACACCTCTGGGACGTGGAGCTCTGTATGTAAACACAGAGCTGCACGTCCCTGTCAGGGAGAGAGGAGACAGATTGTGTTCCTTGTACATAGGGACACAATCGGTCACCTCCCCCAGTCACCCCCCCCCTCCCCCTACCCCCCCCGCAGTTAGAACACTCATAGGACACACATTTAACCCCTTCCCCCCCCCCCTAGTGGTTAACCCCTTCACTGCCAGTCACATTTATACAGTAATCACCTCTGTTCTCCATGCATATTTATAGCATTGTTCACTGTATAAATGTAAATGGTCCCAAAAATGTCAGAAAAGTGTCCGAAGTGTCCACCATAACGTCGCAGTCCCAATAAAAAAATCGCAGATCGCCGCCATTAATAGTAAAAAAAAAAAAAAAAAAAAATGCCATAAACTATCCCCTATTTTGTAAACGGCGCTGGCCGTCCCTGCACTATACATTTTGCGCAAACCAATCGCGCCGGCCCTGCCTGCCGCTCTGCTGGGATGAACGCTTATTGCATTTTTTTGTGTACGGGCTAACAGACGGATTTGGCCACCCGACAGATTTCAAAGCATGCTTTAAAATCTGTCGGCTGGGAACCCGTCCGCCCGACATGTCTGCTGGTTAGTATGCTAACCAGCAGACATGTCTTCTCGCACACGCGCCGAATGGTTTCGACGCATGCGCGGAAGTGTTTTACTTCCTGGTGCGGTGACGTGGCGGCGTCAACGTCACCGACACGTCAGCGCGCTGTCTGCTGGCGGGGATTTTGTCTCTTTGCTGGAGTTTGCTCGTGTGTACACGCGAGCACTGGGCTGTCTCTTTGAACCAAAATCCCAGCAGACAGATTTGTTCAAATCTGTCGTACAGACAGATTTGAACAAATCTGTCTGCTCGTGTGTACGAGGCCTTTGAGTGAGTGAAAAACTTATATAGCGCAACACATGCGAACTGAATCGCCTCTGGGCGCTTAGTATTCATTCCCTGAGTGAAACTTTTTTTGACCTCGGAAGAGATTTTAATTTTTCTTCTGAAGGCCAAGTGGTTCACCTCCAATCGGATGGTGGTTGGTAAAGCGTTCCATAATCTGGGTCCTTGGACTGCAAATCTACATTCTCCTTTGAAAAAAATAAAATAGTGTAATATTATATTGCGCTAACTAAAAATAAGCAGCCAACACAGCAAAATGGATATTTGTGAACAATAATAGAAAAAAAGTGTAGCGCTAATACGGGGATCCTGGGTGGGATCCTTCCCAATGTACTCACAAGGTAGGTGTGTAAGACCTGCTCACACAAGAATAAGAGGAAAAATAAATACATTTCCTTATACGTGACCATATAAAGGTAACATCAAAATTATAAGTGATCAAACTTGTTTGTCAAAATAGTGATAAAAACTATTGTGAATATGTCATAAGATCGTGCAATATGAGAGCATACAACAGCACAAAGTCCACTGTGGAAAGAATAGGGACGCTCGATCCCACAAAAATCCAATCCCAGCACTTAATAGGTGTGGCACGTATGTCCTTCTTGTTAACCAGCTTGGGTACGATATATAATTTTCAAGACGTATTCTTCACACGATGGACATATGAAAATAGATGGATACCCTTACCGGATCAGGTGGACCCTCAACTCACCATACGGCGGGGGTCTTACGAGCCTTTGTAGACCGATTGTCTAATTTGTTTACTCTCAGGATTGTAGTCCCAGACAGGAGTGATTCCCAAAGTGTATCCACGTCCCCAGGATATATCGATTGGATGTTAACACAGTAATGGTGCCCAGTAGCTCTCAAATCCAGGAAGGGAAAAATAAAGAAAAAAGGCTCCTCATAGTGTAAAAATGCTTCATTTAATAAAAATTCCAAAACATCACACACTTGTGATAGGAACCACATAAAAAAAGAAAATTTGAATAAATACAACTACAAAACCAAACGTGAAACCAAACCAAACGTGAAAGGAGGTGATTTGTTGGAAAAACAGCAGCAACTCTCCCCATGGATGGGTGGACAAGAGTGTTTTCCAGAGAAAATGCAGTGGAGACTGTCAGCAAGTCAGCAACCCGTCTAAAATAGACTTAAACTGGGGTATTTTTTGGACTTGTATCTGTCTTTAGGTATCTGGAGTTGATTCTGGTTGGTGGATTGCAGAACGCGATTGGGGTTGTGAGCTTTTAGTTTTTCACATAGATATTGGGGGGCATTTCCTCGAATACACTTATGCGTTAGGCAGAGAGCCTTGAAAGTGATTCTGTCTTTTACTGGAAACCAATGAAGGGATCTCAGAGAAGATGAGATTGATTTCCATGTTTTATTCCCAGTCACAAGTCTGGCGGCCGTATTTTGAATGACTTGCAGAGTGATTTGGTACTTTGGGAGTCCGAGATAGAGGGCATTTGCATAGTCAAGTCTGAAGTTGATAATTGTTCCCACCATGACTGCTATCTCTTCTTTTGGGATAAGGGGGGAAAGTCTGCGTAGTAAGCGCAGCAGATGATGCGATTCGCTGACTACTGACCCTATTTGCGCATCCATTGTCATGTTGGTGTCGAAAATGACTCCGAGACTTTTGACTTTGGTGCTAGGGGTGATGGTTTTACCCAGAATAGGCGGAGGTATCCATCTTGTTGCGGGATGATTTTTTCGGTTGGGGTGAAACAGGAGAAGTTCTGTTTTTGAGCCGTTGAGTTTAAGATAACTCTTGGTCATCCAATTTTCTATCATAGTAAGGCATTTCTCTAGTCCGAGATAATGATCCTTTTTATTACAGATGTGAAAATACAATTGTGTGCCATCTGCATAAGAGTGATAGAGTAACTTCTGGTTGCTGATGATTTCAAAAAGAGGGCATAGATAGATATTGAACAGAACAGGCGACAAAGGGGATCCCTGAGGAACTCTGCATGACACCGTGCTTTTTTCAGAAGTGAAAGGCCCCAATTTCACTATTTGTGATCGGTTTTCCAAAAAGGAGGAGAACCAAGATAAATCACCTTCTGCGACTCTGGCTACTTCAGCTAGCCGAGTCAGTAATAATTCGTGGTCTACCGTGTCAAAAGCAGCACTTAGGTCCAACAGTACTAGAAGACAAGTTTCTCCTTTGTCTGCTGCCTCAAGAGCGTCATCCCATATTTTGAGCAGTGCTGTTTCTGTCCCGTGACCAGGACGGAAACCCGATTGAAACGGATCGAGTAATTTATGTGTGTCTAAATGTTGTTGTAGCTGTTGTACAACTTCTTTCTCCATTACCTTGGAGAAGACATTAAGGGCAGTTATGGGACAACGGTGGTTTGGGTCTTTGGGGTCAAGGGTGTTTTTTTTTAGAATTGGTTTGATTATGCCTTGTTTCAGCAAGGGTGGCACCATGCCCTCCTTGAATGACTGGTTTATGAGCTGTGTGATAGCTGGTGCCAAAATTTCGGCACATTCTTTCAGTCCCGATGATAATTTTAGTGGCATCGATGGAAATGGGTTTTAGAGTGAAGTTGGGTGATTGCGGCGGAATTATGTGGGTATTAGGTTTGTGATTTATGGGGGGGTAGATGAAGGTTGTATTTTGCTGAATACTTTCACGGATTCTTTCAAGTTTGTTGATGAAATAATCCGATAATTCGTTGCAAAATTCTTGTGAATCAGAATTAGGGGCTTCTAGACAGACTGGGTTCATGGTCCTGGTGACTAGATTGAAGAGTTCACGGGGGCGGTTTAGGGCATTGGTGATAATATTGGAAAAATATTTTTTTTTGCCAATAAAGATTTCTCTATGGTATTTTTTTGTTATTATCTTATAAATAGAGAGGTTTTCCTCTGAAGAGCTTCTTTTCCAGGCTGCTTCTGCTCTTCTGCACTCTTGCTTTAGCTGTATATGGGGACGTTTCTTTGCTGGGATATGGGCATGAAACTGCCTCTGAGCTGTGCTGAATATTTCAAATGTTCTGTGCATTTTACTACATTGCTTTTTATTATCAAATTCCATACAAATTAGTTGTATAACTCCTAAACTATATTTGGTTATCCGTTCTCTAAGGGGGCAGTGCTAGGAGGTGTGTGGGGCTGGAGACAATGGGTGGTCCTAGGGGTGTGTAAGGGGCGGAGACAGGCGTGGCCTAGGGGAGGGGGTGAGTCCTGATTACATGTACCTGAAAGCTCTATACGTGTCCATTTACACTTAGGTATTAAACATTATGTTGGTTACAGTGGAACATAACTGTATCTGAGCACCAAAAACTGAAATCGCAATTTCATAATTTTTAACATTGAAAGCAAACTTACCTATCGATCCATGTCTTCATGATTAATTTTTTTGAGAAATCAGTTTAAAGAACACCCCCCCCCCCCCCCCCAGCATTTCTAGATATGTCCATCTTGAGGGGTCATCTTAAAGGGGTTGTAAAGGTAAATGTTTTTTCCCCTTAATGCATCCTATGCATTAAGGGGAAAAAACATCCGATTGTAACCCCCCCCGGAGCCCCCGTTTTACTTACCTGACCGTTAGAAATTCCCGGGCGTGTCCATGTGATGTTCTTGGGTTCCCAGCCTGGCCGTTGATTGGCTAGGCTGAGCAGATTGATTGGCTGGCGCTGCTGTCAATCACAGCGGATGATGCGGTGCGCTGGGGGGCGAAGCCGAGTGATACAGTCAGCGGCTATGCCCGCCGCTGTATCATGGGAACGCGCTCGCAAATGCTTTTCACCATGCTCGCTCTCTCGCATGAAGGTAAAAAGCTTTTGCGAGGAAGAGCTGAGACAGCCGCCGAGGGACCCCAGAAGACAGGGTTCGGGGACACTCTGTGCAAAACCAGCTGCACAGTGGAGGTAAGTATAACATGTTTGTTATTTAAAAAAAAAAAAATGTTGCCTTTAGTGACCCTTTAAGGGCATGTAGAATTTACCTTCTGGAATCTATCTGCCCTTAGCTCAAGCATGGAGGCAGGAGGGTGTGCTTAGCTGAAAAAACTCTCCTCCCCTTCTGAAGACTCCTGGTATGACATAATTTTAACCTAAGCCTGAAACCAGGAAGTAACTGAAGAAAAGTAAAACAATTAATAAAATAAGTGTAAAACAAGTAAATAAAATATACCTTCCTATGTATTTACTAATGCTAGCAGCATAAGGATTAAAAATATTTGATTGAGAGAGTTTATTTTTATTTTAAATACTGCTAACCAAAAGGAAAACCAACTCTCTCTATTTGCAGAAAGCAGATTTGGCTGTCGCCCCCCTGACCATCACCTACGTTAGAGAAAAAGTCATCGATTTCTCCAAACCCTTCATGACTCTGGGGATCAGCATCCTATACCGGAAACCAAACGGTACCAATCCTGGAGTTTTCTCCTTCCTCAACCCCCTCTCCCCTGATATCTGGATGTACGTGCTCCTCGCCTGCCTGGGAGTCAGTTGTGTCTTGTTTGTCATCGCGAGGTAAGGCACTTTCCTATTAACATTCATGGTAATTCGCCGTTCTCTCAGCTCTCGCCACACTTTACAGGCTGTGCTAATGAAACTTTGAATATTCTCATTTATAATAGTTAAAATTCAAGCCGTGATTTGATTTTCTACATCCAAAGTTTCTTTGCTATTGCTTACTGTCCTTACCACATGCTTATTGTATTAATGAAAATATGGAGGCAAAAAATTGATACAGAGTTCCATGTATTCCATATATACAATCTTTAAATTATGGGTTGTGCATAATTACCAGTAATCTTTCTTTTTAATAATTTCCTGCTATCCCCGGTTAACTAGTTGAAATGTTTATTCAGACTGAATGTGGAAGTGTTTGCAGTGGGTTTTTTTTCCATAAAAATAACAAACACATTATACTCACTTCCTCTGTGCAGTGGATTTGCACAGAGCAGCCCATATCCTCGTCTTCGGCACTCCTGGCCCCTCCCTCCTGTCGAGTGCCCCCACAGCAAGCAGCTTTCTAGTGGGGCATTCGAACCAAGTCACAGCTCCCTTTGTCCATTCAGACAGGGAGCCCCGGTTCAGCCACATCCTCTCTATCTCCCGATTGGCTAAATGACTTTGATTGAAAGCAGAGGGAGCCAATAGCACTGCTACTAGGTCTCAGCCAATCAGGAGGGAGAGTCCCAGACAGTGAAGTCACTCGTGGACATTGCTGGACAGAGATGGGGCTCAGGTAAGTATTAGGGAGTGCTGGGGCAGCTGCTACACACAGAAGGCTTTTTATATTATTGTATATATAGAGCCCTGTAGTTTAGGCAGGGAGATCCTCATAAATTTGCTTGCCAGGACTAGGTATCCTGGCTGATTTGTAGAGATCTGTTGATTTCTCCCTAAGTTTGGCCTTGTTGCACTTTTCTCTTCTACCGCTAGGTGCTTAGTGCACCGCCAGCACCCTCGGTATCCTGCACCACCTGTAACCATTTAGTGATCCTACCTGGAGCGGTGACTCCTTTCTCTCTAGGTGGCCAGGTACTTGGTGGTACTAAATATGAGAAGGGCAACCCAAGGTCAAGTTATGGGTATGTGGGGTATCTCAGCCAATGGGCAGGGGTTTTCTTGAATCCTTTGTCCTGCTGGGAGAACCTATATATTCGGGTGGAGTCAAGTGATCTGTATTCTTAGTGAATTTCTTTCCTGCGACCACTTTCAGTGTTGACAGGTGAATCCCTCCCACCAAGCCATTGTGTTCTCCCAGCAGGGGTTTGGGGTAAGCCATCCCCGCCGGGACAACACAATGGCTTGGTGGGGGGATTCACCTGTCAAATAGGTGTGTGCCAGCATCTTGTGTTGCATACTAACGTTACAATATTGTCATTCCACAAATGTGAATGTAATGACGAACTATGAGGAATTTCAGGTCTTGAGCACCACCCTTTGGGCCCCCTCTGCTAATTTTGTGTTTGGTGAGCATTGATTCCGAGCATGCGTGTTTGTACTTTCGACTTTTGTGTGACAGATTTGTGCACTGACCATACGAAAATCTGAAATGGAGCCACTGTCCACTGAAAATTTACTAGCCTGTCACCCAACATTTGTTGGCCGAAAATTGGAAAACAATTGCCAGAAGGAGCAAACGAACGGTAAGAATTTAGGACAACAGTCTGTTAACAGAAAATCCCCTTCCAACAATCGTATCGTGTGTACGAGGCTATAGAGTTTGACCAAGTCTTCCCAGCGCATTTGCCATCCAATTAACCTGGTCAGACACATCCACTCCCTTCCCCATCGCTACAGGTTTATCTAAGGTCAATTGTGATGACGGTTGTGGCCATCACTTCTCTATGCCTTGATAGAGGACTGCGCTTGGTGACCAGGGCACAAATGTTTTTACTAAAACTAATGCTAGTCACATATATTCATATTTTTCCAACAGATTCTTCCACCATGCTAAACAACATGGATAGATGAATCAACCCTTCCAGCTATTGTATTCTAATTATCTTCTCAGAATACCCCAAATGTGACTGCAGTAAGCGTTCGCCCAGGAATTTTCCACCCGGCTGTTTTGATTTTCAGATCAACGTTTGTTGGGTTGTTTCAGCAGGAATACACTGTATTATGTACTTTGCCACGTTTGGCCAGCTTTAAACTGGCCGTCCCCACGCAAAAATCAAGGCAACAAATACAACGATAAAGGAATATATAAAGAAAGAAAAGGAGTACACGACCAGTTTTCTCGGCAAAAACCAGCAAGAAACTGCTGGCAGAGCTTTCTTGCCGAGAAAACCGTTCGTTTGTACGAGGCTTTCAGGTTTCTCATCGGGAAATCTGGCCAGAATCTCGACGAGAAAAATAGAGAGTCTGCGCTCTATTTTCTTGTCGAGATTCTTGTCGGCCTGTTTCCTGACGAGAAACCCTAGAGTACTTACCTGTCGCTGTGGAAACCCGCGCAGCTCAAAATGACTTTAACGCATCCGCGGTAGCTTCCACGGCATAGGTAAGGTGAAGCAAGATGGCGGCGACGGCATCGAATGTGACGAGTGCATGCTCGTCGTACGCGATGACGTCACCGCGGTTCTTTTGAAATGTCAGTGTGTACACTCGGGCGGCAAGATATTCTTGCCAAGAATCTCGTCGGGAAAAACTACCTTTTTATCTGATGAGATTCTTGCCCATGTGTACGAGCCTTGAGACCTTAATTGGCCTTTAATTATTAACCTAACCTGACTCGGAGCAAGCTTGAAAATTACAAATTGCAACTTCATTGTCAGGATGACCGCAAGTCTGCAAACTCTACTCATATACTTGCATTCTGAAAGGTTCCCTTAAAGCCCTTGATCAGAGGACTTTCTAGTTGTTGTGCTTTCCACAACCGCACAGATTGGTTTTGATGGTGGTGGGTAAACGCAGGCAGCAGAAATAATAACTTTTCACACCACACTGAGAATATAAATGATGTATATGATGCACTTGCTGCTCCCTAACCACAAACTGATATGAATAATAATGGAATATATTCTCTTAATTAAAGTGAACCACCATTTGTGGCTATTATCCCCATGCAACATATAAATATTATATGTTATACAGATGTGACATGGGGATATACATGAAATAGGTGGTGGTAGGCTTTAATTGGAAGCATATATTAATATATTATTAATATATGTTTGTAATTGGGAGTAGCAGTACAGTCATTTACATAATTTATATTCTTAGTAGGACCCAAAGTGATTGTAATTGGTTTTAATTGTGTTGTGTTTATTTTATGTAATTAAAACTATCT
The DNA here is from genome assembly GCA_029574335.1 of Rana kukunoris. Classification (NCBI taxonomy): domain Eukaryota; kingdom Metazoa; phylum Chordata; class Amphibia; order Anura; family Ranidae; genus Rana; species Rana kukunoris. Next base: position 575,130,675 of record CM056050.1, on the reverse strand, counting down.
ATAAATTTCAACCTGTTATTATTCGCATTGAGGAAACTTTTCCGATCTCTCAGTGCTGACTTTTCCTTCTACAAATGCTAGTTCCCTGGTTGTCATACTTAAAACCTTAGTTTATTAAAAAAAAAAAAAATACAAAATCAGCACAAGGGCCACTTACCTTCAGTGAGATGTGTCCCTTGTGCTGCTGTGTCTTCCTTTTGCCAAAATATTCCTCCTCTAATGCCCACCCACCTTTCCTAAGGGTGGGTGGGGTGGAGTGAGATTAAAAGAGCTAGGGGGCTATGACAGACACTTATCAAGAATGCCCAACTATGTCCATCCTTTCAACCCCCTCCTGCAATTTTTGAATCTGTTACTACAGCTTCTATGAATGTAACATGGTCTGTTAATGGAGGGGTGAACCTATCAATCATCTGCCCTTCCTTTATTCATAAGTACTGTTTAATTCATGGCAGTTGTAGTGATGGCATCTATGAATGGAGCACAAGGGGGTGGCATAGTTGAGCACTCTTAGTACCCCTTTGTTCTATTAACTTGTGGTGGTGGTCAGGACATCAAAGTTGGAATATTTTGGCAAAAGGAGGACATAACAGCACAAGGGACACATCTTACTGAAGGTAATTGAGGTTCCTTGTGCTGAATTATTTTTATTTTGTTTTAGGTAAAATGGCTTTCAAGATATGAAATCACTAACACAAAACACGTATACCGATAAGAAGGTCTGACTTTTCTTTGATTCCCCTGTGTTTTTAAAACGGAGTTCCAGGCAAAAATAGAAACAAAAGCCTGAAGGCTTCACTGCCAGTTTCCCTTACTTGCAAGCTGATTATGGATCAGCTTGGGGTGCCGACATCACGGGCTCCCTGGACAGGTAAGTGTCCTTATATTAAAAGTCAGCATCTACAGTATTTGTAGCTGCTGACTTTTTTTCCCCCAGGCTGGAACTCCGCGGTAAGTCAGAAAGTTGGTATGCCAGCCAGGCAACTAGCATGTGTTTGTCAGGGATAGCCAATATTTGTATCTCTAAAGAAATTTATTTTAAAATGTATCTAAACCCAAGCTTTTGTTTTTAGTTTTGGATAATTTAGGGAAGGGTTAGAGCCCATATCAAGATTTTTTTGCTGTGTGTCCCCTTACTAAGGAAGATTCACTCTCCCTATTTCTCCTGGTGACCCCTGTCACTGAGATTGAGTTTGATCAAAAATGTAAAATCTTTAGTTGTCATCTCAACAGGAATAGAGGGAAAATCGTTCAATGCGGATACTTGTTCTGTTGACAACTAAGTGGCAGGAGATACACAAGATCCTTAGAAGTCTTTGGGGCTGTAACACGACTGTGGATATAAATATATGTAACAGACTGCGGCAGGCAGGTCTCAGTAAGTATACATTGTACAGGACTCTGGGAATGTATCTTGAACAGCAGGTATATTTCCTTAAAATTCGAGTTATGGTCCCTTTAAGGGGGCCAGTTTGAATTTTGAGTACTCAGGGGATTTCGCCCATGCAGAGTGGGGGATTCTAGGTAGTCTGGTTGGAAATTGGACTGATTGTCAGTAATCTCTGAATTGATAAGTGTTTATTAGGGACCTGGAACATCTGAAGTTCAAAGAGTTTTGGGAGGGAAGAACCTCCAAACCCTGACTTCATGGACTCTGGCTCTGAAGGGGTAAGCCACAGTAATGGGAGTGTTGAAAGGCAGCAGGAAGTGTGTCACTGGAGAGGTTCACAGGCTGTGAGCATGATAAACCCTCTGGCAACTGAGACGCTGGTTGCTGAACCCCATGACCTATCCGACACCCTGATACAAGGAAGAACCCTAACCCCCAGTGTGGGACCAAGAGACTGGCGGTGAGCCTCTGGGGTTATCTCTTTTATACCCTAACTCCAAACTGGTTTTGCTTTACTTTTGGCCAAGGAAAGCTCTTTGAGATTACTTGTTTTGAAGATACCAATAAAGCGACTGCTTTTACCAAACTCGGCTGGCTGACGTTCCTGGGCTACCTAATATCACAGCATATCATAAAGGGTGAGAGTGGGATTGATTAGCTCAGGATTTAGGGGCAAAAAGAACAATTGCACTTTGTTTTAACCACTTGCTTACTGGGCACATAAACCCCCTTCGTGCCCAGGCATAATTTCAGCTTCCGGCACTGCGTCGCTTTAATTGACATTTGCGCGGTCGTGCGACGTGGCTCCCAAACAAATATGACGTCCTTTTTTCCCCACAAATAGAGCTTTATTTTGGTGGTATTTGATCACCTCTGCGGTTTTTATTTTTTGCGCTATAAACAAAAAAAGAGCGACAATTTAAAAAAAATATATATATTTTTTACTTGTTGCTATAATAAATATCCCAATTAAAAAAAAAAAAAATAATTCTCAGTTAAGGCCGATACATATTTTTCTATGTATTTTTGTAAAAAAAAAAAAAAAAAAATCCCAATAAGCGACTGGTTTGCGCAAAAGTTATAGCGCCTACAAAATGGGGAACAGAATTATGATTTTTTTTATTATTATTTTTTTTACTAGTAATGGCGGCGATCTGTGATTTTTATTGGGACTGCGATATTGCGGCGGACATATCGGACACTTTTGACACAAATTTGGGACCATTCACATTTATACAGCGATCAGTGCTATAAAAATGCACTAATTACTGTATAAATGTGACTGGCAGGGAAGGGGTTAACACTAGGGGGTGAGGAAGGGGTTAAATGTGTATCCTGGGTGTGTTCTAACTGTGTGGGGGAGGGGGGTGACTGGGGGAGGTAACAGATGCTGTGTGCCTATGTACAAGGGACACAGATCGGTCTCCTCTCCTCTGACAGCACGTGGAGCTCTGTGTTTACACACAGAGCTCCACGTCCCTGCTGTCATCTGCTCGTGTTCCCGCCGATCGCATGTACCCGACGGACATCGCGGCCACCAGGTACATGCATCGGCTCTTCAGCGATGCGGCGGGACAGTGTTTACCCGCAGCGCGCCACCCAGTGGCGCACGCGGGTAATCCACTTTAAATCACGTCCAAAGACGTCCACTTGGCGCCTCCGGTCCGCGCTGTTGACATATTTTGTCAATAGCGCGGGTCTGAAGTGGTTAAAGTGCACCTATCCTTTAAGTAAATATTTTTTAAGTTTCTTACCTGGAGATTCTGCCAGCAACAGAACTTCCTGCTTCAGACTGGCAGCACTAAGCCACTACCCCATAATAAGCAGCAGCGATGTCAACCTCTTGCAAAAGCTCCCTCCGTTGGTGGTCATTAGGATGCCTATAAAGTCTTCTCGTGCTTTCTGCAGACTTGATATGCGATCAAACTGCCAACCAAAGAGGTGCACATGGCAGCATGACAACATCTCTACTAATCGAGAGGCACTGGCTTAGCGTTGTCAGACAGCAACAGAAAGTGCTGTTATTGGCAAGAGCTCCAGGTTGCAATTTTTTACAAAACAGTTAAACAAAAAAAATTAGCTCAGGAAAGTATTCAATGTGAGACATGATGCCAAACATACTGAAAAATAGATTTTAGGTTAACATACAATAGATAATGACAATAAGTACACACATGGAATTAATGCCTATATATTTACCTGCAACTAACTTTGTTAGTGACTTTTAATTATTTTGCTTGCTTGCTGTTCCATTTTTCGGTTAATGTATTGTATTGTATTTTATATAGAGAGTTTTAACTACTCCTTGTAGTAGTTACATAAATAATATCCCCACCTAAAGGCTAATGATGAGCACTTTTTATCTCTTTGTTTAGTCCTTAGTTTATGACTGAACCATGGCGGAATATGATAAAGGAAACATTAATGCCCTGTACACACAATCAGTTCGTCTTATGAAAACGGACCGATGGATTTTTTCATCAGATATCAGATAAAGCTGATTTTCATCAGTCTTGTCTACACACCATAGGTTAAAAATCTGATCGTGTCCAACTCAGTGACGTAAAGCACAACGACGTGCTGAGAAAAATGAAGTTCAGTGCTTCTGAGCATGCGTTGACTTGATTCTGAGCATGCGTGGATTTTTGACCGATGGATTTTGCCACAGACGATCGTTTTTTTAACCATAAGAAAAATTTAAAACAGGTTCTATTTTTTTTTTCACCGATGGGAAAAAAAAACTGATGGGGCCCAAACATGATCGGTCGTTGCGATGAAAACGGTCCATCGGTCCGTTTTCATCAGACGAGCCGATCGTGTGTACAGGGCAATACAAGTGCATCTAAAAAACTAGAATACCATCAAAAAGTACCTTTATTTCAGTAGTTAAATTTTAAAAAATTAAAATAATATTTGTTACACACAAATTGATATATTTCAAGCATTTCTTTATTACAATTTGGATGATTATGGCTTACAGCTAGTGAAAACCCCAAATTCTGTATCTCAGAAAATTTGAATGTTACATAAGACCAATAAAATAAAAAAAGGATTTTTAATACAGAAATGTTGGCTTACTGAAAAGTATGTCCATGTACAGTATGATATGCATTTAATACTTGGTTGGGGCTCCTTTTGCATGAATTATTGCATCAAAGCAATGCGGCATGGAGATGGTCAGCCTGTGGCATTGCTGAGGTGTTATGGAAGGTTGCTTTGATAGCGGCCTTCATCTTCCTCTTGACAATACCGCACAGATTCTCTATGGGGTTTAGGTCAGGCAAATTTGCAGGCCAATCAAGCACAGTGATACCATGATCATTATACCAGGTATTGATATAAACAAATTGAGATGCACCTGTATATTATTGTTTATATTATTATTATATGAATACAGTATATGTGTGCATACCTGTATTCCACCATTAATATTATTGTTTTATAGCCAGCATTTTGATAGCTTGTCTGGATCATGAAGACACTCATTTAATATGCACATACAACCTGGTTGCAGAACAATCCTGATGCATTATTTTGCATTCAAAATAAAAAAAAAATGCTTAAAATCTGCTTCTTTTTGGCTAAGTACATTCAAAGTCAGCTTTGAATATTTACTTGTTAATTAGTGGGTTTATTACAATCTGGTTTCATTACTCCAGCTCAGCTAAGCCCCCTGAGTTATAAGAGTTAATAAATTCACAGATTAATCATAGTGTTGAAACAGTAATTAAAATGTATTTGGTATGACATTGGCAATTAAAAGAGTTTTGCAATTATAAATGCTGTAGACATTCTCTGAAAGTACAGTGGGGAAGGAAAAGAGTCTTCTACTGGCTGGCTCGCCAATTATCACATAGGCTCAGAGGGTTCATTTTTATTATTTTGGAAGTTTTTTTTTTCCACTAACAGACTGTGGCATTAAATAGATATGTTACCTTTCATTTGTAAAGAGACATTCTCTTTAAGTGTAGCTTGAGGACACATTAGTAAAGTACCCCAGGAGATTTATTACCTAATACCACTTGGTACAACAGCTACCAATCTCTCATTTACTGCACACAGCTGCATCTGGAGTAACTCTGTTAATTGCGGCAATGAGAAGCATAGTGTTCCTTGGGTGGTGTTCATTATTACCCAAACTGTTACATCAAAGTATCCCTGTAGTAGCCGGTCTAATTAAAAAATCAGGATATTGTTTTAAAAGAAAGAACCTTTGAAATCACTATAAACAAGCAAACAAATTTGCCTGCCCTGTTATAGTAATGAAGCACGTCATAGTTCCCAAACTCCCTCACCTTTGTGCCTGCTGATGCTACCTAATTTATGTATTAGCAGAGTAGGAGACGTTTGCATAACGGGCACCATGCTGTTTTATTTTTTGGACTAGTGGAACAGTAACAAAAAGGTTCAGCTACGAGCATCATTCAGATATTGCCTTTTCAGACAGTGATTGTTCTTATGTGCACCATAAGAACAATCATAGTTGCTGTTCCGCCGCTTGATTGTTCTTACACCGCCCTTCGATGCTTCTCCCGACTCACCTGTGTGATCGGTGAGTCAGTGACAGGAACGGCCGGCCCTGGATGTAGATCACAGAGATTTCCGGTGGACCAGATGGTCGCCAGAGTCTCTATGATCGTCGAAGGCGGGGCACAATATTATGATGTTCTTAAAAAAACAGTGCCGCTTCGGCTGTGAAGCAGTAGTTTTTTTTTTTTAGGCTTCCCAGCCTAAATGTGGGTAAGATGTGGGGTCTTATTGACCCCATATGTCACTGTAAAGAGGTCCTGTCATGTCATATTCCTATTAGAAGGGATGTTTACATTCCTTATAATTAGGGTTGTCCCGATACCACTTTTTTAGGACCGAGTACAAGTACCGATACTTTTTTTCATGTACTAGCCGATACCGAATACCGATACTTTTTTTAAATGTCATGTGACAGTTTTCAAACCACAATACAGACTAAGGATATTTTCTTTAGAATTATGAAGAACTCTAACTCAAGACATTATAAAAGAATAAAAATGAGTAAAAATGAATAAAAAATAATGTATTTGCTTGTCACGCAGTAGTAAAAAACTCAAAGAATTTTCACAGAACATGTTGATAAATACAAAAAAAGTATTCTATTTAGGCATCTGGAGCATTTGCACGAGTACAAGTACTCCCGCAAATACTCGGTATCGGTCCCGATACCGATACTAGTATCGGTATCTGGACAACCCTACTTATAATAGAAATAAAAGTGATCAACATTTTTATTTATTTTTAAAGTGTAAAAATAAAAAATACAAAGTAAAATTAACAATAAAACTTTTTTCAGTAAATAAATGGATGTCTTACAACAAATTACAAGGTTACATAGTTACATACATGGTAGGTGAGGTTGAAAAAAGACACAAGTCCATCACGTCAAACCTATGTGTGTGATTATATGTCAGTATTACATTATATCCCTGCAGGGCCGGAGTGGGATCTTTTCAGCCCTATTTCATGTTGACCAGCCCACTTTTGTTCACGACATTGTTTAGGAGTGCGTTTTGTAGGTGCGTGGTTCAAGTGCTTATCAGAGAGCGTGGTTCAATAGTTTTTACAGAGTGCGTGGTTCAAGTGCGTTACAATCGTGGTTCAGGAGTGATCGTACAGAGTGCGTGGTTCAGGAGTGCTTACGAAAGTGCGTGGTTCAGGAGTGCGTTACTACAGAGTGTGGTTCAAGGGAACAGAGTGCGTGGTTCAGGAGTGCTTACGTACAGAGTGCGTGGTTCAATGCGTTACAGAGTTGCAGGAGTGCTGAGAGTGCGTGGTTCAGGAGTGCGTTACACAGAGTCGTGGTTCAATCCAGCAATGTGGTTCAGGAGTGCGTTAGCAGTCTTTCAGGAGTGCGTGATGTACAGAGTCTGTTCAGTTGCCTTACTCAGAGTGAAGGGTTCAGGTTTGCTTATGTACCGTGGAGGTGTGTTTATAACCCCTGTACCAAGCTTGTCCCTAAATTTCTGCCCCCCACAGGGCAGAGGAAACACTCTCTTCTACATTACACAGCACCCTGCACCTGGGAGCTATTGTTAGCATTACACAGCCCTGCATCCCTGGACCCCGTATATGAATGAGAGAAAGAGAGAGGGTGAGAGAGAAAGAGAGAGGGGTGAGGAGAGAGAGAGAGAGGGTGGGAGAGAGAGAGAGAGAGGTGGGGCCAAGCCATGGCTCTGTGTGTGCTGGTTGCTCTGGGGGCAGGAGGGAGCAGTCAAGAGCGCTGGTGGGGGACCTGAGAAGAGGAGGATCCGGGCTGCTCTGTGGAAAACCAGTGCACAGAGCAGGTAAGAGAGAGGGGATTAGAGAGAGAGGGGATGACAGAGAGGGGTGAGAGAGAGGGGTGAGAGAGAGGGGTTGAGAGAGGGGTGAGAGTATGAGAGAGGGGTGAGAGAGGGGTAAAAAAACAAAAACAAGAAGCTGTGAGAGAGAGAGAGAGAGAGAGAGAGAGGTGAGAGAGAGGTTAAAGAGAGCTTTTCAGGGGGAGAGGGGGGGTTATGGAGAGAGGGGGTTAAAAAGCTCAGGGGGACGATAGAAGAAAACAATCGTCCGTGGGGGGGGGTCAAAGAGAGCTCAGGGGGAGATGGGGGGGTCATAGTGAGAGAGGGGGTCAAAAATCAGGGGGAGAGGGGGGGTCACGAGTGAGAGAGGGGGGTCATGCTCAGAATCAAGTTGAGAGAGGGGGGGTCGCATGCTCGGAAGGGGAGGTCATAGAAGAGGGGGGTCTTAATTTTTCTAGTGAGAGAGGGGGGTCAGCACGGGGGAGAGGGGGGGTCGTGAGAGGGGGGGGGGTCAAAGTGATCAGGGGGAGAGGGGGGGTCAAATACGGGGGAGAGGGGGGGTCAAAGAGAGCCACGGGGGAGAGGGGGATCCAGAGTGGAGGGGGGTCAAAGAGAGCAGGGGGAGAGGGGGGTCAGATTGAGAGATGGGGGTTAAACGAGAGCTGGTGGAGAGGGGGGGTGTAGGAGGGGGGTCAAGACTGATGAAAGGGGGGGGGTCAGAGAGCTTCATCGGATATCAGAGTGATGAGGGGGGGTCAAAAATCCAGGGGGAGAGGGGGGGTCGGGGGGGGGGGTCAAAGAGAGCGTTTTCAGGGGGAGAGGGGGGGTCAGACGAACTGAGAGGGGGGGTCGTGTGTACAGGGCATTAATCAGGGGGAGAGGGGGGGTCCTATATATTTACCTGCAGCTAACTTTGTTAGTGACTTTTTATTATTATGCTTGCTTGCTGTTCCATATTTTGGTTATTCTATTTTATATAGAGAGTTTTAAATACTCCTTGTAGTAGTTACATAAATAATATCCCCACTTAAAGGGGTGTTCCAGCCTAGTTATATGTTTATTAAAAGTCAGCAGCTACAAAAAGTGTAGCTGCTGGCTTTTAATAGCCGGAACAGACCGGCCCGCACTTACCTGCTCCAGCGTTCCAGCGACACGCCGACTGGGGCTCCGCTCCTCTCCCGATTAGCCCCTCCCCGGCCGTCGTATGTTGTGGTTGTTCAGGAACTCATCAATAGTTTTTTGAAACAACTGTGGGCACCCAGCCGTGACAGCCTTGTGGAAGGGAATTCCCCCAGCTTCACGGCCGGGCACCCACTGCAATCCAGCATGTGCGAGTGGTACTGTGCATGCGCGAGCGGCGCTATTGGCCCGCCGCTGATTGGAAATAGTGGGTGGGGCCAAATGCTTCTGCACATGGTTGCGGCGAATCCATTCAACGCATGCGCGGTGGGGGACAGTTCTGAGAAGAGGAGGATCCGCTGGTTAGTGTACTAACCAGCGGACAGATCCGACGGAATTATGACAGGTTTGTAGCGGACAAATTTCAAAGCATGCTTTGAAATTTTCTTATGTTAAAAAAACGATGGACAACCCTGTCCGCTGGGGATCCATCGTAAAAATCACACGATCGGATCAAGTTGTCGCATGCTGAAATAGAACTTAATTTTTCTCAGCATGTCGTTGTGATTTACGTCGGACCGGTTTCAGCAGATAAATTTAAACGATCGTGTGTACGCGGCAAGACTAAGAGGCCTTCATCGTCTGATGAAAAAATCCACGGTCCGTTTTCATCAGTGCGAGATCGTGTGTAGGCATTAAACGGACCCCGTAATTACCTGCAACTTGAGGGCTTTTTATAGCCCATATTTTGGTTATTCTATTTTATATAGAGAGTAATACCAATTGCTGGCAGGGTAAAAATATCCGCCAAGGAAGCTTGTGTTCCACGTAAAATTCTGTTGAAAATAGTGGGACGTGCACATGCTACAAAAAGTAGCCTTTTTAATAAACAGACACTTACCTGCTCCAGTTCCGGCACGCCGACTGGGGCCCGCTCCTCTCCCCCAGTCACCCGGCCGTCGTGCCATCGCAACTGTAGCCAATCCCAGCCGTGACGGAGCCTTCACTCCACGGCCGGGCACTCCCTGATTAGTTTGACGCCCGCGGCCCGCCGCTGCTTAGTAAAATGCTTCTGCAAGCATCCAACAGTCAAGGCTCCGGACTTTCCTTAGGGCGAGGGCGGGTCAAGGGGCCTTCATTCATCCAATTTCTAAATTGCTGAATTTGAAATTGTCAAAAGATGGTATAAATGAATAATAGTTGTAAAGAAAAAAAAATGTTGTGGGTTTTACTAACCTTTTTATTTTTTGTATAATTCTGTGTAATTTCTTTTCTTTTTATAATTCTTTTTTAACCCCCCTGGCGGTATTCCCGAGTCTGACTCTGGGTTAGATTGCTGTGCTACGATCGGTAACCCCCGAGTCAGACTCTGGCTCGCCTCGCTGAATCCACAGGCAAGGTTTACTTACCTTGTCCCTGGATTCAGCGATGCATTCGTGATGTGTGAGCGAGCGGGTGCTCACTCGATTCACACAGTGTCCCCGTGTGCCACCGATCTCCGTTCCCTGTGACGTTACGACGCATGGGGGCGGAGAACGGCGCCATATTGAAAAATGTAAACAAACACATTACATACAGTATACTGTAATCTTATAGATTACAGTACTGTATGTAAAAAAATACACACCCCCTATGTCCCTAGTGGTCTGCCCAGTGCCCTGCATGTCCTTTTACATAATAAAAACTGTTCTTTCTGCCTGCAAACTGTAGATTGCCCATAGCAACCAAAAGTGTCCCTTTATGTCAAAAATGGTTTTAGAGCAGCTAGAAAACAGCGATAATAAATCAGAATCACTTGCAGAATTTAGCGATAGCGATTTGTGGGGAAATTCGTCATAAAAAAAAAAATAATGACAGCAACAATTCTGCAACTGAGCAAATTTCAGTGATTTTGATTTGATTACATTATTGAATAATTTTTATTATAATTATATTATTATTTGTTATAATTCTTAATAGTTATTTATTATATTATAATTTATAATTTTGTTTTAAAAAAAATGTCATACCCGGGATGCCTATTAGACTCTTGTTTGGTCAGATTTAAGTGAGTTATTCCTAAGAATTACAAGCCAATATTTTTGGGGAATATTTATTATAGCAAAAAGTAAAAAATATTGCATTTTTTTCAAAATTGTCGCTCTATTTTTGTTTATAGCGCAAAAAAAAAAAAACGCAGAGGTGATCAAATACCACCAAGAGAAAGCTCTATTTGTAGGGAAAAAAGGACACCAAATATAACATTTTTTTTTGTTCCTCAGTTTAGGCCGATACATATTCTGTTACCTATTATTTGGTAGAAAAAAATCGCAATAAGCGTTTATCGGTTGGTTTGCGCAAAATGTATAGCGTTTACAAAATAGGGGATAGTTTTATTGCATTTAAAAATATTTCAACCAGATTAGAAAACAAATAGTCTCTTTTCGAATAGAATTTTTTTCGAATTAAATTTGAAAATAATTTTTTTTTTTCAAATTCCGATCGAATTTAGTCCGCGGGTTTTCGATTCGGAATCAAAAACGTTCGTTCTGATTTGGTAAATTCGCTAATATTGCAATTCGGGAATTCGTATGCATCCGAATGTCCGAATAATGGAAAATTCGTCCGAATTTAGATTCAGAATGAAATGAAATGCACATGCCTATGGGGGCGCATTCCTGTGTCATACACTCGGCATCCATAGACGTCGAGTGTATGACTCGGCCCTGCTCCCCCGGGTCTGCGTCATTGGATTTAATTGACAGCAGTGGAAGCCAATGGCTGTGCTGCTATCAATCTATCCGATCAAAGCCAGGACTCCAAGGAGAGAAGGATGGCAAGGAAGTGCCCACGGAAATTTGGGGCTCAGGTAAGTAAAACGGGGGGAGCTGGGGGACCTGATACCGCAAGTTGTTTTTTCTCCTTAATGCATAGGATGCATTAAGGAGAAAAAAAACGTAGGTTTACAACCTCTTTAAGTCACAGCTTGCCAAGAGAAGTGTAAAAGAAAAAGCATATAAAACAGGAACCTTATCAGAATTCAAGAGAGTCTTTATTCTTTAAAATAAGGCTTATTTTCTTTTTAGCACTCTATTTTTCTGTGTTACGAAAATGATCGGCATTCCCCAATAAGTGCCTATTAGATGTCTTCTTTGTCGCTGTCCCAATTCATAATACAAGTCTTAGGTAATCTGACAGCCGTAGTTTTTCCCAGAAAGCAAATCGCACATACTGATTACCTCTTAAGTAGTTTCACTGTGCAGTTTCCTTCTTCGGTAAGCAGCGGCTTGCGAGCAAGTAAAGTATTTGAAGTCATTATCGGATTGCAGGTTGTGATTATACATCAGCCACATTTCTTATCGCTGTCCTCAAAAAGCTTCTAGAGCTCAGTGGAGAATCATTAGTCCCTGATGAAAAGGAATTGTAGTCATGCTTGAAACAAGAATATTTTTTCTGCCTGGATTTATCATGCAGCGTAAAGTTGTATATCACTTTCTCATCGATACCTAGAAGCCTAGCTCAATATATTCATTACACTGTGAAGTTATGCCTTTTTTTCATTGAGAAGTTAAAAATAAAAAGAATTACATGGCTTAAAGTGCAAATGGTATAAAAAGAAAATTGTATTTCTACTATTATTATTTTATATTACTATTATTATTAACAACTTCAGCCCCAGAAGGTTTTACCACCTTAACCTCCCTGGCGGTATGATTATTTCAGATTTTAGGTGCTGAAAGCGGTACCATTATTTTGCATGGACATTTGTCGTTTTACATTGTAGGCCTGTAATTCTTAGGAATAACTCACTTTATTTTGTCCAAACAAGAGTCTAGTAGACATCCCGGGTATGATAAAGTTTGTAACACAAAATCATAAATTATAATATAATAAATAACTATAAATAATTATAACAAATAATAATGTAATTATAATAAAAATTATTCAATAATGTAATCAAATCAAAAACACTGAAATTTGCTCAGTTGCAGAATTGTCGCTGTCATTACTTTTATTGTTTGATGACGAATTTCCCCACAAATCGCTATCGCTCAATTCTGCAAGTAATTCTAATTTATTATCGCTGTTTTCTAGCTGCTCTAAAACCACTTTTAATGTAAAGGGACACTTTTTGGTTGCTATGGACTATCTCCAGTTTCCAGGCATAAAGAACAGTTTTTATCATATAAAAGTGCATGTAGGACACTGGGCAGACCACTAAGGATAAAGGGGGTGTGTAATCATTTTATACAGTACTGTAATCTATAAGATTACAGTGTACTGTATCTGTATTGTGTATTTAATTTTTTGAATTTGGCGCCGATCTCCGCCCCCGTGCGTCGTAACGTCACAAGGAACCGAGCTCGGCGGCACTCGGCACTGTGTGAATCGAGCAAGGAGACAGCTCGATCACACAGTGGGGAGGCATCGCAGGATCCAGGGACAAGGTAAGTAACCTCTGCCTGTGGATACCGCTATTGGTGTTGAAATCCCACCCCGAGCCAGACTCTGGAATACCGTTTAGGATGTTAAAGCAAAGTTCTACCCACTTTTACAACTTGGAAATACCAGCCTTCGTTTTTTGGATAACTATTTTTTTTCTTGCCCTTTCTGAAGTACATACGGGGTTATTTACAAAAGGCAAATCCACTTTGCACTACAAGTGCAAACTACAGGTGCGAAGTGCACTTGAAATTGCACTGAATGTGCACTTGGAAGTGCAGCCACTGTAGATCCGAGGGGGACATGCAAGAAAAATAAAAAACAGCATTTTAGCTTGCACATGATGGATTATAAAATATGAGCAGATCTACCCCTCAGATCTACAGCAACTGCACTTTCTGCACTGAATTTCCACTTGTAGTGTAAAGTGGATTTGCCTTTCATAAATACCTCATAGTGTACCTCCGTCCTAACTCAGCCACGGCGCAGTGCATAATTTCCTTCTCCCCCCGCTGCCTTCTGGGACCTGTTTGTATCCCTAATAAGGACTTATGCCATGGAGTACTGAAATTATTCCTGTCCTCTCTAGCCAGACAACCCCAGAACTCCTCACCCTGCATGGGTGAGAGCTCCTGATTACTCAACATACCTTCAAATCTCCCCCCTTAAAGGGACCACAACACAAATAATAAGAAAATTGACCTACTGTTCAGGACCCAACCCTGGCATCCTGTACAAATAGCTGGAATGTGTTTAACTGATTTCAAGTGTTTTCAGTTGGACTTCAAAATGCTGCACTACAGATACCAAATCAGTAATTTTCTTGTAAGCTTTTTTAGTAAGGTAAAGACAGATTGCATTTGGAGGTAGCCCAAATCCGCCAATCAGAATTCCTCTTTCATTGTTCTGACTTTGTTAAACTCAAATGAATTGGTTTGCAGGTTATCGATCGATGCTACTTGCAAGTAAATCCCTGATTTTTTTTCTGATTAAATACGGAAAGCCGACTATACCAGTGTTTTTCAACTCCAGTCCTCAAGGCACACCAACAGGTCAAGTTTTCAGGATTTCCCTCAGATGAAATGGCTGTGGTGATTACTAAGGCAGTGAAACTGATCAAATCACCTGTGCAAAATAATGGAAAGCCTGAAAACATGACCTGTTGGTGTGCCTTGAGGACTGGAGTTGAAAAACACTGGACTATACTATATGTGTATTTGTTACTGTCCCTATTAATTATAATATCTACTACAATTAAAAAGGTGCAAAAGTTTACTGTATATATGTAGTGAATTTCATGGAAAATTTTAAGCAAATGCCTGTCACATTGCTGGATAGTTACAGTTTTGAACAGGTTGTAAATTTTATGAAATCATCATGGTTTTATCCAAATGTTCTCCTCAATTGTATTTTGTGGGCACATTTGTGAAAGAGCTTGGGCAGATTCGGATTGGAGTGGAACTTAAACAAAACCATTTTTTTATTATCCCTACAAATGGCCAAAATGGAAAAGGATGTGCTCCATTTTGACTTAACAATGATGATTCTCCTGCGCTCCGGTATTTCTTACTAGTGGGGGTCATACAGTTCAATTAAAAAGTATCTTCCAGAGTCTTGCAGCCCTCCTCAAATCTGGGAATTCAAAAGAACTAAAAGAGAAAAGAGAATGGAGGGCCCGACCTAGTGTGATACTGTAACACGATTTTTATTAAAATACTAAAATCAATGATTATACTCAAAAAATGAGTTAAAAAACAAGCCTTGAAAGACAGTTCAACAGCGCTGTTGAACTGTCTTTCAAGGCTTGTTTTTAGTATTTTAATAAAAATCGTGTTACAGTATCACACTAGGTCGGTGCGCCCTCCATTCTCTTTTCTCTTTTAGCTCCATTTTGACTTCAATGGGTTCACCACAAACTTTGCAAACTTCGAGCCCGATTCATGAATCTGTTGGTGAACCAAGCCCAAGAAGATTTGTTTATCTCTACTCTCCAGTTAGGACACAGAGCAATAAAACTTGACATAGGTTCTACTTTTTCCGTCCTCATCCAGAGATAAAATCTTGTTTCATTTAGGCATCAATGTGTGAGATTAAAGTTGTATAATTTCGGAAGATACTGCCATTGAGACTAAGCACAGGTGGCTTTTACATATACAGAACTGCTATGTTATGCTTGTGATTGATTGAATTGGTTTTCACCATATTTTTGTTTTTAACTGCATACTTACAATGAATAACCATTATATTTTTGTTATGTGCCAACATACATGCCAACAGACCCAGTTTCCTCTAAACTTTCCTGGCTTCAAGAAGCTGGAAGAGGCATTGCTAAAAAAGGACATGTTCTTTGTACATTCAAATACCCAATGGGTATTGTTGGCAAGTATGTACATAAAATAAACTGTTTTCTAATGTATTTTAAGTGTTCTCATGCCTTCTTTTCTCTCCCAGGTTTACTGATGCTCTTTGTATTTATCTGATGTTTACAGACTGTCTCTGTTAAAAATCACAGGTTCACCCCTTACGAGTGGTATAACCCACACCCGTGCAACCCTGACTCAGATGTCGTGGAAAACAATTTTACTTTGCTAAATAGTTTCTGGTTTGGAGTTGGAGCTCTCATGCAACAAGGTACTAAGGTCACAAATTTACTGTTACACACATCCCACAGTCTGCTTGGGGTCTTCAGTGCTGGTAAACTCCACCCTATATGCCTCCTTTGTGTACTGTAAACCCTTATGTTAGCTAGCCGAAGAAGGGCACCATATGTTACAGGTAAAAAGGAATAGACAGCAGTAGATGAAAACAAGAGATATCTGCATGCATAGTAAATCACCAAAATATGATTATAGAGCAGTAGAAACAAGCCTCTTTGTTGACCAGGCCCAAGAGAAATGCCTTACAATTACTCACTTTGGAATTAGGGTCTTTCTATGTTGTATATGGACATGCCTGCCCCCCTGGCTCCACCTTGGTTGTAGGGGTTATTCAGTTCAAGCCTCAACTGGTTTAAATAATCATAGGCATAGCTGTACCCCTTGGATCATTGGTAACTCTGCCAGTCAACTAATTTATAAAAAAAAATGGCAGGCAATATAAATTATAATTTACTAGTACATTAGACAGCCCAACTTACCGCATTAACTTTTTCAGTATTTTACAGTAGTAGTGTCACACTAATTTGAAACATTCATAACGAATAAGTTCTTACGCAGCATTTAACATGTTGCAGAAGAGTTCTCCCATTTAGAGCTCAAGTATGCAAGATGCAAACATCTTCCAAATCTCCTCACCCCATCAAACTTTAATCCACAAAGGAAATAAAATATATGTCTCAAACCCCTTATAAAGCATTCACTGAAATTGCTAGTTTAGGCTAGACTGCTTCATATTGCTCCAGGTTTCCAAACTACCCACCACACATTGCAATGGTCCAGAGGCTATAAATATAACCAGCCAGTAGAATTTAACCCTCCTCTTCCTCCTTGAGCTTATTGGCTAGACCAGTAATCTCCAAACTGAGGCCTTTATCCGGCTCTTGAGGCATTATTCCTTCCACTGACATTAACAATGGGACATAATTGTTGCCACTGACACCAACAATGGAACATAATTCCTGCAACTGACACCAGAAATGCAGCACTCTTTCTCCTAATAACACCAATGATGGGGCACTATGCCTCCCAGGACATTCTCTACTTCTACTGGCCACAGTCTGGTCCCTCTAAAGTCTGAAGGATAGTAAACTAGCCTCGGCAAGAAACACCAGAGATGTGCGTAGTCCAAGAGAATAAGTGTGTAGAGGCAGGAAATTACTAAACACCAATGAAATCAGGGGCCAAAAAAGTGGGCCAACCATGGGCTGGTACGGTAAACAAAAAATAAACTGATTTTTTTCTCTATTTGTATGGCTATCCATGTTTTTCAAAAAAGTAAAAAAACATGAGCCATGTGTTTTCAGCATATGTCAAGTTTGTTTACTGGCCTCATTTTTTGGATCTTTAGCTAATGTTCTTTGGATATGAAAAATCTGTTCACTTTTTTTCTTTCTCTTTTGGAACCTAAATTCTAGCAAGCTTCTTTGTGGGGCACTGAATAGCTGTCTAGACAGGTTCTTAGTCGTGCCACAGTTATATACTGAATAGTTTGCATATTGCATTTTTAGTATGTACCTCAGAATTGTTTCAGTTTGTCACATAAGCCCAAAGTACCACTTACCTGCTTGATTAGTTTTAGAAAAACATAATCATTTTTAAATGTCTAAAACTGTTGTGCACACTTGAAGTTGTCTTCAATTAAATTTTATCCACCAGTTTTTAAAGAAGCCCAAGTAATTCACATTGCGATTTGGTCATCAGTACCCTCATACAGTCATAAAGATAACGCTTCTCTGGAATCCTTGTTATATAAATAGGGGTTCTGAGGTTCATGTTAGGCTGTTGGTGTAGCCTTGACTATATATATATATATATATATATCACAAGTGCTGCGTTTTTATGAATAGACACATCTTTGAGAAGAAGGTGAAGGCAAGGAACTGGGAGAGCTGTCAAACCCCAATGCCCAATGGCCTCTTAACATTTGATTTAGATTTTCTTAGCTTCAGTGGTGGCCCATCCTTAAGGGGAACACGGGTGCCGCACCCCCTATTCATGTGTCCGGCCCCCTAATCTATATGCAGGGCGCCGGACGCATGGATTTCAACTGTTTTTTTTTTTTAAGCGCATTATTGGAGCCTGAGGCTTAAAAAAAGGATGGGATCAGGGGGGGCAGAGCAGTGTGTCCTAAGCTCACCCAGTTCTTCCTGCTTCTCCTCCTGGCCAATCAGGAATTGGGTCAACCCGATTGACCAAGAAGAGAAGAGATCGTAATGGCCGGGCAGGGGGAAGGATGTAAGGAAAGATCCAGGAGCACCAGCCACTAGGTAGTTTGACTATATAGTAAAGATTTTTCAGCCTTCAACAAAAGGGGGATGCTTGCAAAAGCAAGCATTGTTTTTCTTAAATTTAAATGATGGCCAAGTTAGCCAACAGTGTGAAGATTTTAAAGTTGTCCCAATTTTTTAATTTTTTTTTGAAAAAATATTTTATTTGCAATCAGGAATAGCCTCAGTCTTGGTGTATACTTTTAAAATGGCCAGGACCATTATATATGGTTAACTAGGACATCCACCAAATGGCTACAGAAGAAAGTTCTGTACATCCCATAGATGGCTTTTAACTGAAGAATCCAAAATGGCAAATGATGGGGACTTTATCACAAGGACAAAATACTATACAGTACATTCAATTTCTTAAATTCTACATTAAAGAAAAGCTAATTTCCACCAACCCAAAGATGATTGAACGTGATTCTTCTAACAACCTAGCATGGATGACATCCTGTTTTTAATTGTTCTGAAGGTGAAAAGCATCTATGAAATACATTATAAATGATTTAATCCCAGTAAGAGAATTTAATAAAGAATGACCTAATCACTCATCAATCACACATATCTGCTAACACCTGTAAATCAAAGAAACAGTCTATGCAAACCTTTCACTTAGTGGATTCCTCAGTTTCAGCTGCTAAATCTATGTCTGTAAATCTCTATAAACTGCACTTGGATGAAGGCCGTGCAAATTCTTCTATTATTCCATTATGGCTGTCCTGATTTATTAAACTACCGTCAACCTATGAAGAATAAAAACAAGCTTGAAGAACTCATATATGCATTATACCCATTTTTAATTAAATTAAACTCTTACCTCCATCCCTGGAAGGCCCCTCAGTTTAGCAACACACAGATTGCCTCAATTTTACATGATCAGATGCTACAATTTCATATTTTACTGGTAGTTCCACTTCCAGGTGAATCTATTTCATAACTAGTCTCAATGCATGTCCTTTGATCTTCTCACAGTGTCAGCTAGATTAAGCATATAAAACGCATTGAAAAGTTATTTTGATTAAATAAATTTGTTCTCAACAAATATTTTTCTAATCCTTAGTTATTTGACATATTAACTCCTCATTCCCCCTTTACCTTAGCTATTTATTTATTTTTGTAAATTCCTTTCATTTATTCATTTTTTTAGTAGCATCAATTATTCGATGAATAATTTTAAAACACATTTATTTCATTTGTACAACTGTCCTTGCTTCTTTCTAAAAACATACTTTTTAAGGTCCAATAATCCTTGCTTGTTTTTAGAAACATGTGCTCTACCATTGCGTGTGGCAACCCACATTACATGCACTGTGTTGCCATTCATTTAGGCTTCATTTTGAATGGCACCCCAACGATCTAAGGCAGGGGACTCAAAACGTTCTAAACAAAGGGCCTGTTTATTGTCCTTCAGACCTTGGGGGGAGTTAAAATGTGGCAAGTAGGAATAGAAAAAGTCATGGCATCGGTGGGAGTAAACAATACTCATCTTTGGTATTGGGGAGAGAGTTTCCCATTGTTGGTGTCAGTGGGAGGAATTGTGCCCCACTATTGCTATTATGGGAAAAAGTAGTGCCCCATTGTTGGTTTCCATAAGAGGAATTGTGTCCCATCAGTGTCAGTGGGAGGAATAGTCCCCCATTGTTGGTGTCATTGAGATAAATTGTGCCCCGTCAGTGGCATCATTGAGAGGAATAGTGCCCCATTGTTGGTGTTAGTGGGAGGAATATTGCCCCATTGTTAGTGTAATTGAAAGGAAATGTTCCCCACCAGTGTCAACGGGAGAAATGATGCCTGATTGTTGGTGCCAGTTGCAAGAATTATGACTCATTGTTAGAGTCAGTGGATGGAATAGTTCCCCAAGGGCCAGATAAAGCCAAGCAAAGGGCAGAATCTGGCCCCTGGGCAACAGCTTGGAGGCCATTGCTAAAGCAACATATATATGCTATTGTGCGTTAAAATACATATTTTTGGCATGTCCAATTTTTGGGACGTTTTGGTGCATTGCCACCTCATTTATTTTAAAAGGGTTGCCTTAACGCAACACGCATTATGTGTGTGTTAAGGCACTGCAAAAATATAAATTGAGCCCTAATGTTATGAACACATTTTTTTATTCTAAGGCAACATAAATGTGTTATGTTGTGTTGCAATATAAAATGTGTGGAACCTCCAATTTTTGGAATGTTTTGGTGCATTAGCACCCCAATTATTTTAATCAGATATCTTAACACAACACACGTTATGTGTGTGTTAAGGCACCACAAAAATCTAAATCAACCCCTAATGTTGTTATGAACAGACAAGTCAAATTGTTTTACTTTTATCAAAAACAACAAAAGTTGTTTTGAAGCCATCTCTAGGCTAACTGGAAAAAATACTCTTTTTAATATATTTTCTGAAAATAATTTTGGAAGACCACCAAGAAAAAACCCTTGTTTGTCCGTGGACCCCTTTCCCACTGGGGCAGCTTTCAGGCGCTATTGTGCTAAAAATAGCGCCTGCATACCGACCTGAAACAGCGGCTGCTTTTTCTCCAGTGTGAAAGCCTGAGAGCTTTCACACTGGAGCGGTGCACTAGCAGGACGTGAAAAAAAAGTGTGTATACCGCTCCTCCACTGCTCCTGCCCATTGAAAACAATGGGACACCGCGGCTATACCACCGGCAAAGCACCTCTGCAGAGGTGTTTTGCAGTGGTTTTTAACCCGTTTTCGGCCGCTAGCGGGGGATTAAACCACCCCGCTAGCGGCTGAATAGCGCCGCGAAATTAGCGGTAAAGCGCCACTAAAAATAGCGGCGATTTACTGCCCCTCCCGCCCTAGTGTGAAAGGGGCCTTAAACATGTTAATATCATTACTGATGAGATGACCAAATTATTGCAAATACAACAGTCCCATAGCTGAAATGTAAATAATTCACTGGTGTATGGGGTTTACACAGTAGCCTAGATGGGTTAAAACTTGTGATAATGCTTTTTATTTGAGCTAAGCAGAATAAGGTTTTACAGTAGTAGGTCTGTGTACTTGGCTGTGATCCCCTATGTGTTTTAGAACCCTGTTTTTCTATGTACAACTCCCTGCCTCTGGAGTTTACCAGTATCCATAGCACACTGTGGGATGCAGTGTCCGCTAGTCACCATTACCTTGGGTACATGACAGTCATCCCCAACCAGACTCTGCTTGTCCTTCAAGAAAAAAGAAATATGCTTTTCTATTCACAGTCCTCAGAACCTCTGATGGCAAGCGGGTCACTAAGAGCTCCTTCATTATTGGAACGGCATACACAGTTTAGCAATGGCGGTCTGTTCCATGGATGAAGGAGCTCCAGCCAAACAAGCCAAGGATCGCTGTGTACCCTCTGCACTTTGTGACATCCTCTTTTCGTTGTGAACACTTGATGTTGTGCTTGACTGGAAGCCAGTTTGTTTCAAATTCTTAAGTGTGATGTTCAGACTTTCTCTTTTCTACAGAACGTGAGCAAAGTCTGGATCAGGATTGGCTGTCATGTCTGCCATAAAAAAAGGCACAAAAGAGACTTCAGCAAGTATTGTCTCTGACCCAGACTCCTGATAGAAACATGCTGCATGCTTATGTCATTTATGTCCACTGCTACACATGGTTTTATAACACGCTGGGATTCTAGAAGCTTCTAAAACCATGGATCCTATGTACTAAAATATCCAATTTGAGAACTTGCTGTATTGCCTACTTGCAACCAATTAGTACAAACTTTCACTCTTTTTTTTTTCTTTGTTCCATTGATTAATTGCCTTAGTTAACACAGACTGCTCCTCATTCACCGATAACTATGGCACCAGTGCAAAGCGCAGTGATATTGAGTGCAGTAGCCTATGACAGACAATCAGTTTTCACTTTACTGTAGTCACATGAGTTAAAATATGATTTCTGATTGGTTGGTGTGGGTTGGTGCATCTTGCGCAATAACAATGCTCTTTGCCTATTTCAATGACATTTGTAGAGTAGAGAATCTAATGTATAAACCGAAGCTGTGTTCACTTTAAATACCCAATTATCTGGAGGGGATTATAGAATGGGATCTTTGATTACATATGACTGGATGATTGAAGTGAAGGAAGCTAAGTGAACATTGTCCAGTACTTTAGTAAATGAACCTACTGGCTAAGCTAATTCATGTTGTGGCTGGGAAACAAATGTCTGTGTTGCTCATTCAACCTTGTGTTCATGTTCCAACCTAATAATTGGCGAATAAAGAAAATGATTTCCTCTCATATGCTTGTTAAACATAATACATTATATTTCCCTTAATCTAAACTTCTACTCATCAAACAAAAAAAAAAACTTTTTTGCATCACTTAAAGTTTAAGTTTGTAAAGGAATTATTTTTTTATCTTAATAGCTTCCTTTACCCTAATGCAGTGCTATTTTCATGTCCTCATTGTTTGTTTTTGCTCTCAAGTTGCTGTAATTCTTCTCTGATCTCCACACTTCCTGGTTGTCTGTTTCCCGATGACCACAGTGCTGGGAGCTTGCTCTCTGTGGTCACTAACTTCAAGGAGGTGTGATTACTGTGTGTCTAGTTTCTAGTTTTGTTTCCAAAACATCACTGCTCTATGGCTCTGTATGCACTGTAAGAAAGAGAGGCAGGAAATAACATGTAAAAACTAAACTAGAAACTACAGGTACATTATATGATTGATTTTTATCTATTTGTAATCGTTTTTATAAGGAATCAGTTAACTATTATGTCTCTATACCCTGTAAACAGTCATTTCCGCAAAAGCATTTTTTTTTATTTACAACTCCTTTAACCACTTCCTTACTGGGCACGTATACCCCTTCCTGACCAGGTGAAATTTCAGCTTCTGGCACTGAGTCGCTTTAACTGACAATTGCGCGGTCGTGCGACGTGGCTCCCAAACAAAATTGGCGTCCTTTTTTTCCCACAAAATAAAGCTTTCTTTCTTTATTTCTTTTATTTGGTGGTATTTGATCGTCACTGCGGTTTTTATTTTTTGCGCTATAAACAAAAAAAGAGCGACCATTTTGAAAAAAAGTCAATATTTTTTACTTGTTACTGTAATAAATAGCCCATTTAAAAAAAAAAAAAAATGTTTTTCTCAGTTTAGGCCGATACGTATTATTCTACATATTTTAGGTAAAACAAATACAAAATAGGGGACAGAATTATTATTCATTTTTATTATTATTTTTTTTTTACTAGTAAAGGCAGTGATCTGCGATTTTTATTGGGACTGCGACGTTATGGTGGACACATCGGACACTTTTGACACATTTTTGGCGCCATTCACATTTATACTGCGATCAGTGCTATAAAAATGCACCGATTACTGTATAAATGTGACTGACAGTGAAGGGGTTAACACTAGGGGGCATGGAAGGGTATTAAATGTATTCCCTGGGTGTGTTCTAACTGTGGGGGGTGACTGGGGGAGGTGACCGATGCTGTGTCCCTATGTACAAGGGACACAGATCGGTCTCCTCTCTCCCCTGACAGGACATGAATCTCTGTGTTTACACACAGAGATCCATGCCCTTGTCCCTGTAACCGCCGATTGCGAGTGCCTGGCGGACATCGCGGCCACCAGGCACGCGCATCGATATCTCAGGAATGCGGCGGGCACGCGCGCCCTCTAGTGGCCTGGAAGAGCAATGGATGCATATATGCGTCCAGTCAGAGATTTAGAACCACCCCGCGTCCGCACATATTCGTACGGCCGTCGGGAAGTGGTTAAAGAGCAAGAGGTTAAAACCCCTAGATGAGCTGCGTTTAGCTAATTCTTTCATCCACACATCCTTAGTTTTAATATCTCAAAGTATGTAAATATTCATTTAATAAAACAGGGAAAAAATAATAATCAAAGTTTACTATAAGATCAGGTTACCGCTGTACATTACATATCTGATTTAGATGTAGTCAGAATTTAGAAAGCAACATATAATGTAACTATGCTAAATTACCATGTGATTCACCAACTTAATTTTAGTAATTATTTGTCTTGTATTTTGGAGTTAAAATTTTATTTATTTACCCTTTTTCTTTACATTCAAGCAGCATCTCCTGTACATATATTTGTGGTAAAAAAATCTTTAGCAGTTGAGATAATTTTAAATATATTTATATAATTAGATAATTATTATATAT
Organism: Rana kukunoris; assembly: GCA_029574335.1. Lineage (NCBI taxonomy): Eukaryota > Metazoa > Chordata > Amphibia > Anura > Ranidae > Rana > Rana kukunoris. Next base: position 575,106,361 of record CM056050.1, on the reverse strand, counting down.
TTTTATAATAATTTATATAATAATAATACTACGCTTGTAAAAGATTATTCAGTGTGAAGAAAAGTAGCACCACAAATGTGAGATATTACCACAAAAACAAGAAACAAGTGTATGATATAAAAAAATAATGAAATAAGTACAAATGAATAGTCCAAAAAAAGTATCAATCTCTCAGATAGACCATAATGGTCAAATGGAAAAGTCAGTGATTCAATCATGGATAAGATGCATCCAATCCCTTCACCAAGTGAACACGCCACCACCACAACAAGTTGGACTCTTACCGGAGAGCCTGGACCCTTTATTACGAAGGGTCAAACAGGCTTGATGTATATATCCCGGTAGAGGTCATCAGTAGGGGATGTATAAAGGAACCACGTCAGGAACCACGTCAGTATGAGTTCCGGAGTATCCAGAGGACTCCACGCAATCAACGATCATGCAGGCAGATCCAAATAAAAGATAAACGCTAGATAGTGTAAAATCTCTTAGGCCTCGTACACACGATCAAATCTGTCTGCTGGAAACGGTCTGCTAGACCGTTTCAGCAGACAGATTCGATCGTGTGTACGGGCAAACAGACGGATTTGGCCACCCGACAGATTTCAAAGCATGCTTTGAAATCTGTCGGCTGGGAACCCGTCCGCCCGACATGTCTGCTGGTTAGTATGCTAACCAGCAGGCATGTCTTCTCGCACACGCGCCGAATGATTTCGACGCATGCGCGGAAGTGTTTTACTTCCTGGTGCGGTGACGTGGCGGCGTCAACGCCACCGCCACGTCACCGACACGTCAGCGCGCTGTCTGCTGGCGGGGATTTTGGTTTGCTCGCGTGCACACGCGAGCAAACCAAAATGCCAGCAGACAGATCTGTTCAAATCGGTCGGTCCGACCGATTTGAACAGACAGATTTGATAGTGTGTACGAGGACTTAAGGGTTGCATTTATTACAGTATAAAGTATTGCATTTACACGTGACCATAGTAAAATAGCATTGCATGGTAAAAAGGCTGCCACAGAGCATCCAAACATGTAAAAATGCACGATAGCAAGAAAAAATAGCTCTGCCCAAAGGTATTCACTTGGTGAAGGGATTGGATGCATCTTATCCACGATTGCATCACGGAATTTGCCATTTGACCATTATGGTCCATCTGAGAGACTGATACTTTTTTGGACTATTCATTTGTACTTTTTTCAGTATTTTGTAATATCATACACTGTAGCGCAATACACTTTTATTTTGTTTTCTATATAATAATAATATGCTGTATTTTAAAATATAGTTATATATAAAAACATGCTGTATCCTGAAATAAAAAAGTATATATAATATACTACATCGTGTTTCTTGGGCAGCTCTAAATTGATTTGGTATCTTTGGCTTTCACATATTGCTTCTTCCTTTTTATCCCAAAGATGTTTTTTTTATTCACATACAAATACATAAATGCACACACATACCTACACAGCGTACATAATATATTCATACACACGCGCAAGAAGAGTAGACCCAGGGGAAAATATTCCTGCAATCTCTGCCGCCGTGTTCCTTTCCTGTGCTGGAAGTGCCCAAGGCAGTACCCCTCTATATCAGAACCGTAGTAATAGAACAGTGCAGTTCTTATGACTCCAATTTCTATGCCTCTGCTAAATTGGAATTCCACTGTTTATTCTTACAGTTCTAAAACCATGTAAACCATTCTTGTTGCTTTAGTCTACTTTCACATTGCGTTGTTGCGAAAACATGGTAAAAATGCATATTTCTTGTGCGTTTTGCAGCTGCAAAAAAGAACACAGGTGCATTTTGCTGTGTTTTTGATTTATGACAATGTTAAGTTGTGTTTTTGATGTGTTTTTTTACCAAACTAAACATGCACCAAAAATGCCACAAACAGGACTTTTAAAAACGCAACTGACTGACTCTTTATGAGCTCCATTGGATTTAATTTTCATGCATTTTCTTCTGCTTTTGCTAAAGTAAAAACGGGAGAAAAACTGACCAGTCTGAAAGAGCCCTTAGTTGTGAATCACATCTTTTCAGAGTCTCATGAAAATAAATGGTGATAATAGTTAAAAAAAAAAAAAATGTCCCTTGACTGCCTACTCAAGTTGTGCTCCTTGAATCTAGATAATACAGTGCCTTGCGAAAGTATTCGGCCCCCTTGAACTTTGCGACTGTTTGCCACATTTAAGGCTTCAAACATAAAGATATAAAACTGTAATTTTGTTGTGAAGAATCAACAACAAATGGGACACAATCATGAAGTGGAACGAAATTTATTGGATATTTCAAAATTTTTTAACAAATAAAAAAATGAAAAATTGGGCGTGCAAAATTATTCAGCCCCTTTACTTTCAGTGCAACAAACTCTCTCCAGAAGTTCAGTGAGGATCTCTGAATGATCCAATGTTGACCTAAATGACTAATGATGATAAATAGAATCCACCTGTGTGTAATCAAGTCTCTGTATAAATGCACCTGCACTGTGATAGTCTCAGAGGTCCGTTTAAGTGCAGAGAGCATCATGAAGAAGAAGGAACACACCAGGCAGGTCCAAGATACTGTTGTGGAGAAGTTTAAAGCCGGATTTGGATACCAAACGATTTCCCAAGCTTTAAACATCCCAAGGAGCACTGTGCAAGCGATAATATTGAAATGGAAGGGGTATCAGACCACTGCAAATCTTTGAAGACCTGGCCGTCCTCTAAACTTTCAGCTCATACAAGGAGAAGACTGATCAGAGATGCAGCCAAGAGGCCCATGATCACTCTGGATGAACTGCAGAGATCTACAGCTGAGGTGGGAGACTCTGTCCATAGGACAACAATCAGTCGTATACTGCACAAATCTGGCCTTTATGGAAGAATGGCAAGAAGAAAGCCATTTCTTAAAGATATCCATAAAAAGTGTAATTTAAAGTTTGCCACAAGCCACCTGTGAGACACACCAAACATGTGGAAGAAGGTGCTCTGGTCAGATAAAAACCCAAATCAAACTTTTTGGCAATAATGCAAAACGTTATGTTTGGCGTAAAAGCAACACAGCTCATCACCCTGAACACACCATACCCACTGTGAAACATGGTGGTGGCAGCATCATGGTTTGGGCCTGCTTTTCTTCAGCAGGGAAAGGGAAGATGGTTAAAATTGATGGGAAGATGGATGGAGCCAAATACAGGACCATTCTGGAAGAAAACGTGATAGAGTCTGCAAAAGACCTGAGACTGGGACGGAGATTTGTCTTCCAACAAGACAATGATCCAAAACATGAAGCAAAATCTACAATGGAATGGTTCACAAATAAACATATCCAGGTGTTAGAATGGCCAAGTCAAAGTCCAGACTTGAATCCAATCGAGAATCTGTGGAAAGAACTGAAAACTGCAGTTCACAAACGCTCTCCATCCAACCTCACTGAGCTCGAGCTGTTTTTCAAGGAGGAATTGGCAAAAATTTCAGTCTCTCGATGTGCAAAACTGATAGAGACATACCTCAAGCGATTTACAGCTGTAATCGCAGCAAAAGGTGGTGCCACAAAGTATTAACTCAAGGGGGCTGAATAACTTTGCACGCCCACTTTTTCAGTTTTTTATTTGTTAAAAAAGTTTGAAATGTCCAATAAATTTCGTTCCACTTCATGATTGTGTCCCACTTGTTGATTCTTCACAAAAAATTACAGTTTTATATCTTTATGTTTGAAGCCTGAAATGTGTCAAAAGGTCAGAAAGTTCAAGGGGGCCGAATACTTTCGCAAGGCACTGTAAATTGTAGAACATTTTTTTTTTTAATTTAGGACATTGTGGAAAAGAGGTTAAACCTTTGATGGGTTTTCTTGCTGTCCATGTCTCCTTTTGGAGAATTGCTCTCGCTTCCGGTCTTGTTGATGGGTTTAAGGCAGTGGTATTGTATAGCGCCAATAAGGAAAAATGTGTTGAATTCTTTAGATAGTTCATTCCAGTCTCGTTAATGGGACAAGAATAAATAACTGACACAGGAAGTGAAGTGAAATTTCCCCAGTGGGTTGGGAATATGTTGCCAGAACACCGCAATCTTTAAACGTTGTTTTTATTTATGTTTATTCAGCAAAAAATGAAAAGTTTTATAACCATCACCTGCCTCTTCCTTAGAGACAATGAAGTCATCATAGCCATTTAAGACGGGATACAAGAAAATGCTCTATGAAAGGGCTGGGATTTTTTAGGTGCCAAATAACTTGGGTAACAACATTGAATGAAAATTATTTTTTTTAATATGTTTTAAAAGACACATTAAAAGATTCAAAAAATTTTGAAAAAAAAAAAAACATGTTTGATATCTACATTACAAATTGGTTACAATTTCTTGTCATGGTGCAGCAATCCTGACATGTTTAGCCATTTAAGCGGCTTCTTCAGTAGATGCTCTACCACACCAATATTCAAAAACGATTCCTCATACGGAGTGGTTGAAATACAAGCTATCCATATAATCCACAGAGAAAGGAACTAGCTGTAAGGTGATAGGCAGCAGGAGGAGCAAACAGGGCAAACCACAAGCTTTAAATTCGCCCAAATGGGAATACGGCAAGAAAGGCAAAAACCTAAACCCGACCCATAGCCCAGTAAATGCAGCCAAGAAACGGCACCAAAAAAGGTTTTCAAGCTGCAGTATTTCATATATTTTCTCATCGAAGCTTCATCCATCACCTACATGCCTGTCACAGCCCGGTGGGGGGATTTCAACCCCTACGTCTGAAGAATCGTTTTTGGATCAGTGTTTGTATAACTAATTTTAAACATTGGTGTGGTAGTGCGTATCTTCTGAAGAAGCCATTTACATGGCAAAACATGTTGGGATTGCTGCACCATGACAAGCAATTGTAACCAATTTGTGGATATCAATCATGAAATGATTAAAAAAAAAAATCTAATGTAATTTAATACATATTATATAAGTTGACTGGTTTTTAATATATACCGTGACCCAAGTTATTTGGCAAATAGAAAATACCAGCTGTTTCATAGCGCATTTTCTTGTATACTGTCTTATATTGATTGGGATGAGGTGCCCATGAGATCTCATCTGATCAATTTATCCTGTGTAAATAATCATAGCCATTTAACTTTGCCATACAAAGGGAACTGGTAGTTCCAAAACGTTAGTGCACTCTTTGTACGACATGCCAATTAGTCAATTTGATTGTAGATGATTGAGGTGTCCTGGCAACATATTCGTATCTGTTTTTTTGTGGCACCATCCACCATTTGTCTCAGCGCCCTGCATATAAAGGTAAATATTTTTTTGGTTAGTAATGGATAAAGCTCTATATAAGAGTGGTACTCAACTCCTGTACTTATAACCCACTAACAGTCCAGATTTCAAGTATTACCTTGGGGAGATGCAGACTAGAATACTACAATCACATTATATCACCTTTGATGTATTTCAGTTATCTTGCAAACCTGGCCTGTTAGTGGGTCCCGAGGACAGGAGTTGAGAACTACTGCTCTTTGATTTATCCAGTGGAGGCATAGACAGTGCAGTTGAAACCTCACAGAAGTTCTAAAACGAATGCCCCGTACACACGATCGGATTTTTCGTCGGAAAAACCTTAGATGGATTTTCCGACGGAATTTCGCTCAAGCTTGGCTTGCATACACACAGTCACACAAAAGTTCTCCGAACTTTCATCCATCAAGAACACGGTGATGTACAACACTACGATGAGCCGAGAAAATGAAGTTCAATGCTTCCGAGCATGCGTCAAATTGTTTCCGAGCGTGCGTCGGAATTTTGCGTGTCAGAATTGCTACAGACGATCAGATTTTCCAATTTTTTTAATGTCGGAAAATTTGAGAATCTTTCTCAATCTTTAGCTGGCAGGATATCCGCCAGCCAAAGTCCGATGGAGCATACACACGGTCGGAATTTCCATTCAAAAGGACTTTTGCTGGCGGAATTTTCAATCGTGTGTAGGGTGCATCACTCTTTTATTGATCAGCTTTTATTGATTCTTGTGTAGATATTTACAGTGAAAAATGTGGGGAAAAAGGAAAAAATATGTATGATGTCTGATGTAAACACAAATTCAATAAACATGAATTCAGTTTATTATAAATATATAAAGTGTAAATTATATCAAATGGATGAATTAGCTCAGCTGCTACCTCTTAGCTTATGTCAACATTCATTAGTTCTAATGGACTTTGCTTAGCATTTTAATTGCTGCAGGGATAATCTTTAGTGTGGCTAATTTTTAAAGTGGGCTAATCCTGAAACAATAAATAAAATATGTTTTTATGGCACTAAAAAAAATTAACATCTTTCCCAGATTGATGTTATTGAAGATGATAGGACATCTCATGTGTTGATATATTCATCCTTCCTTCATGCTCCTGTCTTACCATCTATAAAGGTCTATGTGAAGTTTTACACATTGCACTTAGAAATAACTTTGCCATGCTGCCAAATTACGTGTATAAAGAATTTCATTAGCACATACAAGTGTACTAAAGCCCTCTAGATGTGGAATTATTAGTGAATAAACCAAATCGCTATACAATGTCTACAACTCATCACTAATGGTCTAGCAGGGCTCTTAAAAATGAAAATATAGCTATCAACCACTTAAGCCCCGGACCAATATGCTGCTAAATGCCCAGAGGCATGTTTACAATTCGGCACTGCGTCGATTTAACAGACAATTGCACGGTCGTGCGACGTGGCTCCCAAACAAAATTTGCGTCCTTTTCTTCCCATAAATAGAGCTTTCTTTTGATGGTATTTGATCGCCTGTGCGATTTTTCTTTTTTGCGCTATAAACAAAAATAGAGTGACATTTTTGAAAAAAAAAAACATAATTTTTTAATTTTTGTTATAAGAAAAATTGAATAAACTAAATTTTAGTCAAACATTTAGGCCAAAATTTATTCAGCCACATGTGTTTAGTAAAAAAAAAATCGCAATAAATTTTTTTTTGCTACCTAGCAGCAACAGTGACACTTATACAGCGATCACAAAAATGATCGCTTAGTGACACTGGAAATAGGGAGTGAAAGGGTTAACTAGGGCGGTGATCAAGGGGTTAAAACTTTATTAGGGGGGGTACGGGGGCTACCCTGAACCTAACACTAACTGCCTGTCACACTGACACTACATGCAGTGATCATACATATATGATCACTGCATTCAGTGACAATGTGACAGGGGGTGGGGTGTGTACTGGTGTCAGTGTAGTGTTGGTGCAGACTTACTGTGCAGACTTACTGTGCCTCTTCTCTCATCTCGGCGGTTTGAAAATACCGCCGAGATGAGCGCTGCATCACTTCCTCTGCCTGTGTTTACATTTTACAGGCAGAGGAAGTGACACGGCGGCGGCACACAGGATTGGCTGGGAGCAATCACGAGGGGGCGGACAGAAACGAACCGCCACCCCCTCGAGTCGGATCACTCCCACAGGTAAGCCGCCCGCCGCACACAGCGGAGGGGGTCCCGATCGGACCCCACGAACCGCTAGTAGGCAGGGACGTAAATTTACGTCCATCTGCCTGTCCGAGCCCTTTTGTGGACGTAAATAGGCGTGCGGCGGGGGTTAAGCGGTTAATATTTTTTTTTTAAATATTACTAAAGGCAAAACATTTTTGGGTTTGGATAGTTTGGAGATGGTTTAGAACACCCGGTTTTATTGCTGTCTGTGCCCCTGTTAGTGAGATTCGCCCTCTCTATTTTTCCTGTTTACCTTTATTTTTGAATGTGAAAGTAAAACAAAATCAAAATTTTTGGAGTTGTCCCCAAAAAAGCGATAATAGGAAAGGCTTCCAATGGAGAAACTAGTTGTGGTGAGTTCTGGGGGCCCAAGGAATTTCCTTAATTTGCTTCTTCTTTTGGCTACGGGAACAGAATCTGAAGGTAAATCTCAGCAATAGGACCAAGATGGCAGAAAAAAACATGACAGAGGTTATAACCCTCACTTATTCTATCCAAAAATGAAAAAATAAACTTACGGGGGAATCGCCTAGGAGATTCCAACAGAAGTGGGATGCTGGTACCTGCTAGAAAAAGGGACCTGCCCCCCCTCCCCCAAAACAAAATAAAACTGCCAATAATGTTAGAGTAGGGGGAGGATTATTTAAATGCTTGCCGAACGCCGCACGAACATTTACATCAGCAGAATGACACGGTTGCACAAAGGGACGTACCTTGAATTTGACGCCCACGCGGCCCCTGCCGCGAGCTCCATGATGTGCCCGTGGGACCCGTGGACTCGATGTCCGCCGGTGTCCCGCGATCGTGTCACGGAGCTGCAGAACAGGGAGATGCCTGTGTAAACAAGGCATTTCTCTGTTCTGCCTTGTGACAGGACACTGATCTACTGCTCCTGGGAGCAGTGGTCAATGTCGTGTCACTGGTAGCCCAGCCCCCACACAGTTATAATCACTCCCTTGGACACATTTCACCCCTTCCTAGTGGTTAACCTCTTCCCTGCCAGTGTCATTTACACAGTAATCAGTGCATTTTTATAGCATTGATCGCTGTATAAATGACACTGGACCCAAAATAGCGACAAAAGTTTTGGATGTATCTGCCATCATTTTGCAGTCACGATAAAAATCGCAGATCGCCACCATTACTAATAAAAAACAAATCTTTTGACCACCATCTCGTCTATTGAGTGCTTTAGATGACACAATAAAAATGCCTCAACGTTTTTATTCTAGTATCTTAATTTATATATAATTTTATAATACAGTATATATTATGTTGAAGATAAATTTTATGGGGCAGATTCACAAAACAATTACGCCTGTCTAACTGGGGTTAGACAGGAGTAATTTCAAATTTCGCGCGGCGTATCACTAGTTTGAATCCTCAAACCATGATACGCCGGCTTCGGGCTTCGATCCGAGAGGCTTACGTCTTCGTAAGCCTTCGGATCTACGCTGCCATCTATTTGCGGCCGCTGGGAGGAGTTCGCGTCGTTTTGGTGCGTCGGGATATGCAAATGTGTTTTTACGGGGATTCACGAACATACGAGCGGGCGTCGCAATCGTTTTCGTCTATTTTTTTATACGTAATGTTAGAGCAGCTTTTTGCTGCTCTAACTTTACGTAGCCCATGTTAAGTATGGCCGTCGTTCCCGCTTCGAATTTATTTAAAATTTTATTTTGTTTACGTAACTCGTCGGGACGTGGATCGGCCGTAAAGTACGCTACATAAACAACGAATGACGTCACGACGTGATTTCGCGCAATGCACGGCGGGAAATTTGCGAACGGAGCATGCGCAGATCGATCGCCGCGGGAACGCGCCTAATTTAAATGTTTCACGCCCCCTACTCGCGCAGATGGATTGCGACGGGAGAAATACACTACGCCGCCGTCGTTTACCGTAGAAAATCTACCTGAATTCCACGTAGAGCAAGGTAAAAAACGGCGGCGTAGTGTATTTCTGATACGCTACGTTAATCCATTTCTCTGTGAATCTGCCCCTATGTTTTTATACTTACTAAATATCTTTCAACAATTGTCTGTCCCTGGAGTGCTTATCCATTTAAATCCCTTTGTTGCACTCTTAAAAAAAAAACGAATTTACTCACAAAACTTCAGGCTGACCTAACATCAGGAAGGGGTCAATTTACGATTTGGAGAAAAATAAGAAGAACCCAATGGGCCCTGTAAGATGTAGTCTAAGTACCTCTTATGTACTTGTCTGTTCCCGATAAGGAGGGACCAACAAATCAAATTTGTTGGCAGTTAATGAGGCAATGAGACAATCTGGGCATACATCACATCAGGGAACGTGGCAGATAATTGAAAAGTGCAGCTGGATTTGAGTGTAAACATGTTCAGTGTCGTAGCTGGGATACCAGCGAGAGCTCGATTATGCCTAAGAGGGTAGAACAAATCATTCTAACAAAGTGCTTTACCAGGAAATCAGGATAAAATGCCAACAATGTGCGCAAAAAATGCTTATTTTCAGTTTAATCCTATTTAAACAAGACTTGTGCTCTAATGGATAACTAACTTTTGAAAAATAGTTTAGAAGTCCTCCCTACAGTGTAGTATTGGCATGAGGCCTGTTTATGAAAGATTAAGGTTTTCAGGGGGCCTTTGTGTTTTGTATGAATGTAGACAAACATCCGTATGTCCTATATGTTTGAAGGAAGAAAGACTTTCCACAGTTCCTTGAAAAAGTATTCATACCCCTTGAAATTTTCCACATTTTGTCATGTTACAACCAGAAACTTAAATGTATTTTATTGGGATTTTATGTCATAAACCAACACAAAGTGGCACATAAATGTGACTTGGGATGAAAATGATAAATGGTTTTCAAAATGTTTTACAAACAAATGTGTGAAAAGTATGGCATGCATTTGTATTCAGCCCCCTCAGTCAATACTTTGTAAAACCACCTTTCTCTACAATTACAGCTGCAAGTCTTTTTTGGGGGGATGTCTCCACCAGCTTTGCACATCTAGAGAGTGACAATTTCACCCAATTCTTCTTTGTAAAATAGCTCAAACTCTGTCAGATTGGATGGAGAGTGTCTGTGAACAACAATTTTCAAGTCTTGCCACAGATTCTCAATAGGAATCTAGGTCTAGACTTTGACTGGGCCATTCTTATGCCGCGTACACACGATCACTTTATGTGATGAAAAAAAATGACGTTTTTAAAAACGTCAATTTCATTGACCGTGTGTAGGTGAAAACGTTGTTTTATGTCTTGTAAAAAACGACAAAAAAAAAATTGAAGCATGCTTCAATTTTATGTGTCGTTTTTCAAAACGTCGTTTTTTGTTTCACAAAAAGTCACCGTGTGGAGCAAAAAACGTTGTTTAAAACAACGTTTTTCAACCTTGAAACCTTGAAGTGAGCTTCAATGGAAAAGAGTGGTGAACGTAACCTCGCTTTTTGTGAAAAAACGATGGTGTGTATGCAACAATCGTCTTTGAAAAGTGAAGTTTCAAAAACAAAGTTTTTTACTTCACAGAAAACGTCGTTTTTTTTCATCACATAAAGTGATCATGTGTACGCGGCATAACACACGAATATGCTTTTGATTTATTCTAAACCTTTCCATCGTAGCTCTGGCTGTATGTTTAAGGTTGTTGTCCTTCTGGAAGGTGAACCTTCTCCCCAGTCTCAAGTCTTTTGCACACCATTCCAACAGGTTTTCTTCTAAGATTGCCCTGTATTTGACTCCATCCATCTTCCCATCAACTCTGACCAGCTTCTCTGTCCCTGCTAAAGAAAAGCATCTCAACAACATGATGCTGACACCACGTTTCACAGTAGAGATGGTGTGTTCAGGGTGATGTGCAGTGTAGGTTTTCCTGCCACACATAGCATTTTGGTTTTAGGCCAAGAAGTTTAATTTTGGTCTCATCTGACCAGAGCAGAGCACCTTCTTCCACATCCTTCTCTTCATGTGGGGACAAGTGAAAACAAGACTTCATATGGCTTTCTTTCAACAATGGCTTTCTTCTTGCCACTCTTCCATAAAGGGCAGATTTGTGGAGTGAATGACTAATAGTTGTCCTGTGGACAGATTCTCCCACCTGAGTTGTGGATCTCTGCATCTCCTCCAGGGTTACCATGGGCCTCTTGGCTGCTTTTATGATTAATGCTCTCCTTGCCCGGAGAGGTTTGCAGTTGTGCCATACTTACTTTTTATAACCTAACCCTGCTTTCAATTTCTCCACAACTTGATTCCTGACCTGTCTGGTGTGTTCCTTTACCTTCATAATGCTGATTGTTCATGAAGATTAACTAACAAACCTCAGAGGGCTTCACAGGGCAGCTGTATTTATACTGAGATTTAATTACACACAGATGAACTCTATTTTCTAATTAGGGGACCTCTGAAGGCAATTGTTTTTTTATCAGGGGTATCAGAGTAAAGGGGGCTGATAAAAACAGTTATCATTTTCCTTCCACTTCATAATTATGTGCCACTTTGTGTTGGTCCATCACATAAAATCACAATAAAATACATTTAAAATACATACATACGTTTTTGGTTATAACATGACAATGTGGACAATTTCAAGGGGTATGAATAGTTTTTCAAGGCACTGTATATCAATTAAGGCCTACAACACAGTCTAAATAGGCCAATGAAGCTTTGAGAATGCTGGTATCTCAGCACAAACCCGGTAGTTATTACTGCTACACTTTGGCTAATAATACCATAAATTCAAAATCCTGTCACTTTTAATAGAGTTAAAAGGCATAAAACATTTAATAATTTGTTTGATTATTCATTTTTTGAACATGTTTGAAGGATTTCCCTTTAAAGGTAAACTCCAGGCACCATTATTTTACCTGACTTATTTTACATGATTTTTGCTTGTACGATTAAGTCTCGAAATGGGAAAAACACATCTGAAGAGTTCCCTACCAGTGAAGAACAGGGCTTGAAGCCATCTTTTACTAATTTTATTCACTTTCATGCAATAGGAAGTCGATGTCTGTGTGCAGACGGCTGCTATTTTCCTGAAACCATGATTTTACAGATGTAGATGTGTTTTAAGTTTGTTACCTCTACAATGTAGGATTTGTTTTTTCTTTCCTCTTCTTTTCATCAGCATAAAAAATGTGCTTTCAGCTATGTTTTTTGGTACAGCTTCTGCACTCCGCCAACACCAGCACTGAAGATGTGATTGACACCAGTGCTGGTTCCGTGTCTTTGCTGGCTGTATACGTTTTAACACAGCTTGTGCTGGGGCCGCAGGGTCATAACAGGCTGTGTTTTGTGAAAGGGCAAACTGTACACAAAGGCAAAGACACGATACGCTGGTGCCAATCATAGCTTCAGCGCTGGTGTTAGAAAAGAGCACAAGTTAAACAGAAAGCAGGACCAAAGGACACAACTAAAAGCACATTTTTATACTGATGGAAAAAGGAATAAAAGTTATACAATGCAGACTTAAAGAACACATCTGCACATCGTAAAATCATGGTCTTAAATCTCTCAAAGGTGTAACAATACAAACCTAAGAACCTAATGTTCTTAATTTATCAAAAAAGGCAGAATTTGGGATTTTAACTATTGTTAGCCAAAATGTAATGGCTATCCTTCTACAGTAATTGCAAGAGGTATAAACAAACAGTAAGTTACCTTGTTCTGGGGTATCAGATTTCCCAGCTTTTATTAAATAAGTACTTGTGTGCTTTAGATTAGTGGTGTTCTGCTTTTACCCATTAATGGAGCCTTGGCACATGTTCTTTATGGCGATACATTAGTTCATATGCCTTGAGGCTTGACAAGTTTGGCTCCTGGCACTGGGGGTGTAAAGAATGATTCCCTGCTTTGATGACGCAGTTTTAGAAACCTCTGCATAAATTCTCAACACAAATCTATTTCTACCCTCAAATAAACCCCTTCCAAAAAACTAAATTATCGCTTAGCTGCGTATAGTTACCTCCAGGATCCTGTTTGTGGCTTTGCACAGCTCCTAAAAAGAAATCGTATAGGGGGAGATTTACCAAAACTGGTGCACCCCGAATATGATGCACCTGTGGATAGTAGCCAATCAGCTTTTAATTTCAGCTTGTTCAATTAAGCTTTGGCAATAAAACCTTGAAGCTGATTAATTTCTATGCAGAGCTGCACCAGAATATGCACCCTACAGTTTTAGAAAATCAACCCCATAGTGTTGAGATCTCGGAACTAGAACAAACTGACCTGTATTTTAGGAGACAACACTAATTATGTCACTGTTAGATCCATGAAAAGAAATGGTCTGTTAGGCTCACTTCTCTAGATTCTAAGAGCACAACATGAATTGTTCCACTATTATTTTTTGAGGTACCGAGATTAGTATGCCGTCCACAGACTGATTAATTTTGCTTCTTTTTTTTCCCACATTAGATTGGAATTTTCCATCACATTTTCCAGTATTTTCTTTCAGTTTTATCACATGCTGTTTTTGTTCATTTCATCCAAAATTAAGTTCACAATTTAATTCACAGTATTTTTCAATTTTATTTATTTTCTTCTAAACACCTAAAAATAAAAAAATGAATTATACCACACAAGCTGCAACTATATTCAGAACAAACTACATCTTACTGGCCTGACGTTTGCCCTTCAATTTGAAAAAAACTATTGGAATATTGCCCAGACATGCCAAGATTTTTCATAGATAATGAAACACATGGATCATTCACATGATCAAACTATTGGGTTGAAACTTGTGTACGTTGGTATGGTTCTATTGAAAATAACTTGAAGCTCTAAAACAATGGCAGACAGACATTTGCTATCCCGGAAAACAACAAAGTTTCAGTTCGTGCCACAACATGAAAAATGTACCTCTGCGATAGATGACTTTAGGACAAAACTATATGAGATGTTTTTAGTTCTTTGAGCCAGACGACTTAAAAAATCACCCATGACTTGCTACCGATTGCCCCAATTAATTCCATGTTCATTTAGTGGTTGATGGACAACTGCGTGTGGGCTCAAGTGATTCCATCAGTCTACAGTATAATAATTTCTATGTTAATTTTTAGTCACACGGATTTGAAAAACCTAAAAACCTATCCATGTAGTTTAGGCTTAAAGGGGTTGTAAAGGAAACATCTTTTTTTTTCATAATAAGCATCCTTTACCTGCAGACATTCCTCTTTTCACTTCCTCATTGTTCATTTTTGCTCAGAAGTTGCTCTATTTCTTCTCTGTTCTGTTCACTTCCTGCTTGTCTGATTGTTACTCACCACCGTGAAGGGAGGCTTTACTGCGGTGGTCAGTAACGTGCTCGCCCCCTCCTACATCTGTGCGGCAGGACGCTCTCTATGTGTTAGAGACTTCAAGGAGGTGTGAATTACTGGGCGTGCTGCAATGCATACTGGGAAATGTAGTTCTTACATGAACGAGCGCCGCAAACCAGGAAGTGAATGAGAGAACAGAAACTAGAATGCCAGAGGTGATATAGATGAAGGAATTTAATAGGTATTTACTCGTTTTTTAACAGAATCATTACACTTTTCTGTCGGTCTACCTTGCAGACATTAATTTTAGGCAAAAAAAAAATGTTTCCTTTACAACTCCTTTAAGGTGTATTCAAAACATATACAAGGCAAGAGAGCATCCCCATAGCTGCAGAAGGCCAAAATTACCTGAAATTAATATATTGTTTTATTTTATGGTTGCCAGTTATAGGTAAATGGCATGTTAGTTTCTTTTAGCTCACAGGGGGTAGATTTAAAGAAATAAAGAAGTCTGAAGCAAAAGTGGAGCAGCTGCAAGCAACCATTGGCATGATACCGAATCTCAAGCTTATTAACCCATAATATGCCATTGTAAAAACCAAGTGATGGTAGCATTCTCCCACCTTAGACTCTATGAAAGAAAGGGACACCCTGAAAGAAAGGGTAGAGGGGGCATATAAGGAACTGGGAAGGAAATCTGTGAGGACAGGAAAGTGCAGGTGACCAAGCCCTTTAGTGTCCAGCTATAACTAAAACATCCATTGTAGGAGGTACTGGCCTTCGTTGAAACGTAAACTTTCCTTTGCTTAAATAATATAGCATAAAAGCACAGCTCAGTCAAATCGCCACCTATATTTTATGGTGATCTTAAAGAAATTAGAAATTACTTAATGCTACGTCCTAATAAACAGCCATAGTACTTTGTCTGTCAATTTGAATTATAACACTGCTGTGTCTTGCAACAGGATCAGAGCTAATGCCCAAAGCCCTTTCTACCAGGATAGTGGGAGGTATATGGTGGTTTTTCACCCTGATCATCATCTCTTCTTACACGGCAAACCTGGCTGCCTTCCTGACAGTGGAAAGGATGGAATCTCCGATCGATTCAGCAGATGACTTGGCAAAACAAACAAAAATTGAATATGGGGCTGTCCGAGATGGCTCAACCATGACCTTCTTTAAGGTAAGGTTGTCATTGAACTTCTTTAATTGTCGTTTAAAAATTGCGATCTACAAAAATGGAATACATCTATTATTCTGTGTTTAAAGCTGAACTCCAGGCAAATTAGGAAAAATTAAGTTAAGCCGTCATGTATTCATTGCAAAAAAAACATCCACAGCATGAAAACAAACTCAAGGAAATTTTTTATTGCAAGGCAGAAAGCTTGAAAAAATGTTTTTAATGGCCATTGTTATTTGTCTTTATATGGCTTTTCTGCCAATTTGGTAAACAAATTGCAGTATGGCAAGTGTTTACTTATTTGGGTCAGAGAAAATTGAGTACTGTCATAATTTTTTTATTTGCATTAACATATCATTTTTCATGGACGAGCTTTCGGGGTGTGTCCTCTTCAAGGTAGCAGAAGGTGCTATTTGGGTCCTCAGATTAAAGAGATTAAGAACCTCCAGGCTAGAGGGGCTCCCCAGTTAAAACCTTCTAATTCTAAATCTAATTTTATTCCTCCTACTTCTTTGTAGTAACATGATGGTGTACCCATCTTTCCTGGCTTCCTTTGACTTTGATTTTTTTTTTGCATTTAACTCAAGGCAATGGAGCTCTTCAGTGATTTATTCCCTTTGCCCATTACTTTTTTTTTCTTTTTTTCCTCGGTTTGCTAAACAAGAGCCTTTATTTAACATTGGCTGCAAACTAGTAGACATGTGCACACTGTAATATTTTGTTTCGTAATTTCGTTTTCGTCCGAAAAATTAATTTATTTTGTTTTTATTTATTTCATTTTTTGTTAAAAAAAAAATGCATTCGTCATAAAATCCAAATTAAGGTTGAATCTGTCATTGAAGGCTTATGGTGTCTCTCTATGTCGAATCTTCATGTCTCTCTATGTCGAATCTTCATGTCTCTCTATGTCGAATCTTCATGTCTCTCTATGTCGAATCTTCATGTCTCTCTATGTCGAATCTTCATGACTCTCTATGTCGAACCTTCATGTCTCTCTATGTCAAATCTGTCATTGAAGGCTTATGGTGTCTGTCGAATGTTCTAAGAAAAATAAATTTGACTCTTCATGTCTCTCTATGTCAAATCTTCATGTCTCTCTTTGTCAAATCTTCATGTCTCTCTTTGTCGAATCGTCATGTCTCTCTATGTCGAAACTTCATGTCTCTCTATGTCGAACCCTTATGTCTCTCTATGTCGAATCTGTCATTGAAGGTTTATGGTGTTTGTCGAATGTTCATAGAAAAAAAAAAGAAGAAGATTCGACAGAATCTTAAAAAAAAAAATTGTCTCTCTATGTCGAATCTTTTCTCTCTATGTCAAATCTTCTTCATGTCTCTATAGTGTCAAATCTTCTCGACCAGATTCAGAAAGATCCGCGGATCTTTCTGCTGGCGTAACGTATCCCCGATACGTTACGCCGCTGTAAATATTTGCGCAAGTTCTTTATTCAGAAAGAACTTGCGCCATTATTTACGGCGGCGTAACATATGTGTTGCGGCTTAAGGCCGCGCAATTCAAATGAATGAAGTGGGGGCGTGATTCATGTAAATGAATCATGACCTCACGTAATTCAAGTTTTTTTTGGATGTCGCATGCGCCGTCCGTGAAATCACGTCGCTTTTCCTCAATGTAAATAATGTGAAAGTAACTAAGGTCGAGCCCCATTCCCGAACGATTTACGCAAACGACGTAACCGACGTACAATTCGACGCTGTACCGACGTCCATACTTATCATTGGCTACTCCTCCTATAGCAGGGGTAACCTTACGTCGCTCTAACGCTTACGCAAACGACGTAAACTACGACGCGCCGCTGCAAGTACGTTCGGGAATCGGCGTAAATAGCTCATTTGCATATATTACGCGAAAACCGCCATAAGCGCCACCTAGCGCAACTAAGATACGACGGTGTAATCGATTTACGCCGCTTGTATCTTAGAAGAAAGCCGGCGTATCTTCTTCTCTGAATAGCAAAAAAAGATATGTATTATATATGTAGATATGTAGTATAATATTAGACTAATAGTTAAGGTTAGGCACATTCGACCTCAACGAAAACGAAAAAAAAAGCATTTGTTTATGTCGGATCTTTCGTTTTTCGTTTTCTGTGCTTTTGTTATAGTTTGTTAAAACGATAACGAAAATACCTGAAATTCAGACGAAAATGCATTTGGACGAAAACGAATGCACATGTCTACAAACTAGTCAAACTTGAGGTCCTGCAGTAGGTTAACAAATGACTGCATATAGCCTACTACCTCTATGTACAATATATAACTGCCTCTCTCTAAGACCATACCTCATTTCCAATTGAATCACATCCTTTGCTCAACCGCAACCTTTGTGGAGTAATAATTAAAAAACAATTAAAAAACAATGTAATGTATTTTTAAATGCCTTTGAGTAAGTTTCTGAATTTTACTTGGTTTAAGCCTCCTCTTATCCTATGTAGAGCAAGGCTCAGACTGGGGGAGACACTAGAAACCAATCAGATGAACTGAAGTGTACTTGTGATAACTAGGAGCATGCTAGCAAAAGAGCAGAGCAGAGTGAACAGAGGGAGTTCATGCTTTCACTGTTCAGTCACAGGCTGGGAGCAAGGAGGTGTTGCTTTACTGCAGAGAAAAATCAGGTCACCAAACTGGCTTTTTCATGAGGCAGAGGCTTCTAAAAGTCAATAGAATTAGAAATCCTTTGACAAGTAAAATACCTCCTGTATATGTATTTAACGAGGAAATGCAATATGCTCACATCATTTGTTATAAAAACATCTTTGCCATTCTGAAGCCTCCCTCCAATGAATTTGAATTTTATTTTATATATGCTGTGATTCTGTACTTGCCAAATAGGCTGCAGAAATCTACCTCCACTGAGTCTGGCTGCAACCATTTTAACACGTGGGCAGCTGAAACACACAGAGGCACACCTCCTGCTCTGCAGCTCTCATTGGCCCTCTTATGACCCACCTCCCCTTCCTGGCAAGTGAGAGAGAGAGCTTTGGATGATGTCATAAGCCTAGGCTTTTTACCAGACAAGAAAAAGGAAGTGTGCTGAATAAGGTATTTACTGGCAGAAAAAAAAATTGTTATTATCCAAAGTTAAAATAAGGGCAGAAGATTTATTAGATGGAAAGATGAAAAAAATGACCGAAGTTCTGCTTTAATCTGTGTATTTATCTGTTTGTCTGGAGTTCAACTCTAATGCCGCGTGCACACGATCACTTTTTGTGATGTAAAAAACGTTGTTTTATCTCATGAAACAAAACAACGTTTTTCAAACTTCATTTTAAAAAACGATGTTGCCTACACACCATCGTTTTCTGAAAATGCTCTTGCAAAGCGCGGTTACGTAAGACACTTTCGACGTAAGACACTTCTGATCACGCGCGGGTTTAAAAACGTCATTTTAAACGTCGTTTTGCCCACACACGATCATTTTTTGTGAAACAAAAGACGACATTTTGAAAAACGACATAACAAATTCAAGCATGTTCGAATTTTTTTTTGGTCGTTTTTTTGAAGACATAAAACAACGTTTTGCCCACACACAATCATTTTAAATGACGTTTTTTAAAACGTCGTTTTGTTTCATCACAAAAAACGACGTGTGTACGCGGCATAAGGCTCCATTCACATCTAGGCGACAAAACGCCTGTCGTCCGACGCTCGTGCCGCTGGAGGGAAAAATTCACATGGATGTCTATAGAGATGGTTCACATCTCTGAAACGCCGTACGCCTGTCGCCTGAAAAAAAGTCCCGGACCCTTTTTTTCAGGCGACATTGGCGTTCGGCCATAGACATCAATGGAGAGACTTTGTTAAAAAAAAAAAAAATAATTAATCGAATGGCGGCGTTACTTGTCGCCTAGATGTGAATGCAGCCTTAAAGAGACTAATAAAGTTTATGGTATCTACCCTTTTCTAATGTGAAGTGAAGGTGCCTGTACTTTCTTTTGAGGAAGGTATGACTTGGTCCTCCTGCTCTGTAATTCTGGTTATAGTTCGGTTCTGGTATCTGCCCTAAATTTGCTACTCCTGGCTTGAATTTGGCTTGTCTGCCAAGGTGTCCTTCTAATTGGTTACTAGTGATGAGAGGAATACGCCATATTCGATTTCGCGATATTTCACGAATATATAGAAGAATATTCGCGAAATATTCGTTAATATCGAATATTCGTGATATTTTTTTAAAAAAAAAAATTTGCGAAATTTCGCTAATGCGAATGCGAAATTTCGCTAATGCAAATGCGAAATTTCGCTAATGCGAATGCAAAATTGATTGCGAAATTCTCGTCAACACGCGAAAACGGAGATCATTTCCTGGATTACTAAACTGATATGCACTAAACACTAACTCTACTTACACAAACTTATATGACTAAACTAAAGCTAATTTTTTTTTTTTTTTTTTAATACACAAAACACAGAAGGGCAGAGAAAGTATTCGCGAATATTTGTAATACGAATATTCGCATTGCGAATATTCGGCAACATAAAAGGATCGCCTCAGCTACTCGGCCCAGGGTCTCTAATCATACCAGCAATGCTTTTAGACGTCGATGGAGATCACTAGGATGTGATCTGTTCTAAAAATAAATTTGAAAAAATACGAATATTCGCAATAGCGAATATTCACCGAGATATTCGATTTATTCGCGAATACTCGAATATGCAATATTCGTAACGAATATTCGCAATGCGAATATTCGTGAGCAACACTATACCTGTGAATAACTTTGGTTTTTGGTTCTTAGGTGTCACCTGTCCTGACCTTTATAATAATTCCCTGACTATGCTCATCTGCTTGTTTGTTGCCACCATCCATAATTTCTTTACTATGCGTTCCTGCTGACTGTCCTCATCCCTGATTACTCGACTTTGCTTGTCTACTAACAGCTGACTGTCCTCATTTCCAATTTCTTGACTGTACTTGACTGTCATCTGCCCTCATTCTGATTACTTGACTATGCTTTTCCACTAACTGCTGACTGTCACATCCCTGATTTCTTAACTATGCTTGTGTGTTGACATCCCCATTGCTGATGCCTTGAAAATACGTTTCTGAAAACTCTGTTGACCTCAGTCCTGACCTGCCCGCATTTCAGCGGCACCACTTGGTACTTTGCTTTCCAAATATTAGCTGTTGCCAGCTTGCCAATCTCACTGACTGTATCCCAGGAGTTGTTATATAGTAAAAATCCACCTGACCTTCAAAGACTCTGGTGGGGGCCTGGCATTTCCAGAGCCTGTACACTAAGCCAGCAGGGATATTAGATTGTTGCCTCCTTCAGGAACAGGGATTGATGTGAATGGATCTATGTATGCTATGAAGTGCTGCCTGCATAATGTTACTGCTATTATAAATAATAATACGTCTTACAGAAGAAATGCCCTGAAAATGTCCTTTTATTCATAAAGGCTACCATAGACCTTAGAGGTTGGCGGTGGTGGGTAAACAACATGCAGCAAGGTTTTCCAATCTGCTCCGCTCCCTGACAAGCTTTAAGTGGGGATGTCTGCTTTTTCCTCTTGCTTTGGAAGTTGTGAATGTTGATCCTTCTAAAATAACCTCAGGTTTTCTGATCCTCTTTTCTTATACAGTGCAGTAAGTCCTGAATTCATCATTAAAGTAGCAGCTGTCAGCTGTGCATTGTGCATCTGCAAACCAAATAAAAAAAAGTAGATGCATAATGAGAAATTTATGAGACATAGATGAAAATGCTCAAAATAATATAGCTGAGATGTTCATTGTATTTATACAGTGCTGATATAAAACATTGCTCTAGGAATTTATACATTGCTTTGATGAATAATCGCCAGTACCATTTTCTCCCACTTTTCAAGGACATTTTACGCTTATTCGTAATTGTCACTGTAAGCAAAAAAGACACCTTTTCATAATTTCTGCTTAAATCACACATACACCTGTATTAAACTACATCAGCAGATATTCAGGTTAGAAAAATGTCATTGTTCTGCAAATCTGGCTTCCAGGAAACCACTGAACTCGAATGACTATTCCAGTTTTCTTTGAATTATGCTTAACTAAAGCATCCTTAGACGCGAGTATCACAACTTGCATTTGGCGCTCTATAAGTATTTAATCCAATCCAATCCAATCCTCAGCCAGATAATTAGGGGATGTCAGGATGGAAATGTAGGTGCACATGCACACAGCAAGCTCCAAGTCCCCTTCGCGCCTGGAAGGTTAAACAATGGTATGCCTGATTTGTCTAATATTAGAAATTGACTTCTTTACTTTGCTAGCTACCATTATAAGGAGCAGAGTACCCAGTAAAAGAATCCTTAGCATTTAGGAAAGACATGGATGTTGATCTGAAAAATAACCTTTCAAAGACAACTAAGCCTTATCCTAGCAGCATAAAATTCAAGATTATATTTAGGGTTACTATACCGATCGTTTGAACAATCAAAACATTCAAAGAGAAAAATATGGTTTACCCACCTCCAGTGCTAAGACATGGATCATGGAGGCCGAGGGCCTATGTTGGCTGTACATGTACTGTATTGGTGCTGTTTTTTTTACCATATTTCAACCTATTGGTTGGAACAAATTGAAGATAAAAGAGCGGCCCCTGATTCTCTTTCTCTTCTAATCTACGATTTTACCAGCTACATGTTCCCCTTTGTCCCTTTATTTGTCTCTCTCTCATTTTTTCACTACTTGCCATCCCATCTCTTCTCCTTATTTCCTCACACTGTCTCATCTCTGATAATCCCTCTTTCCCACTATCTCGTTTACCTCTCATTCTCGCCCATTCTTTCTTCCTCTTTCTCCCCTCTCATTTTTCTTCCCCTCCTATATGTTCTCCCCTCCTTGCCTCTGCTCTCCTCTTTCCTCCCCTCCTTGCCGCTGCTCTCCTCTTTTTTCCCCCTCTTCTTTCCTCCCCTTTTAGCCTTGCTCTTTTGTTTTTTCCTCCACTACTCTCCTTTTCCCTCCCCTTCCCTCCTCTCTTCTTTCCCCTGCCTCCCCCTTCTTTTCTTCTCACTACTCAGTTCTTAATTCCTTTCTCACCCTCTTTTCTTTCTTCTCCCCTTCTTTCTTCCTCTTAACCCTTCTTTTTTTATCTCCCCTTTTGTTTTTCTTCTTTATTTCCCTTAACCTACAATCCTCTCCTTTTCTTTCTGCCTCCTGTTTTCTCCACTCTCCTCCCTTCCTCCCACTCTCTTCCTTTCTCCCCCTGTGAGCAGAGAGCAGTCATATGTGTCGGTGAACAGAGATAACACAGGGGCAAACGTAGATGACAACAGTGTATTTACAGGAAGTCCCAACAAGGTACAACCAAGCCACAGCCATCCGGAGCCACTTACAGAATCTGCAGAGAATAGCTTTCAGTATGGAGGATGCCGACAGCTTCTGCAACAAGGAGCGGGAATTCTGCCTGGCCTGGAGTTCCGTTACTTCAAGCACAGGATAGGCATAGTACCTAAGCTGGCCCTACTCCTCCAGATCCACTCCCTAGCTCTAAGCACTTTCCTGAACAACAGGAGACCTGTTCCTACACTCAACACTCACAAAAATGCGCACTTAACCCAGGAGCCAGTGTCTTAAAAAGGCACTGTCCTGAAGGAAGATGGCCACGAGGTCAGTCAGGGCACCAGCTTTCAAACGAAGACTGCTCCCCTGATGACAGCAGGAAGTTGTGGAGGAATAAAGTTCCTCACCCATTCCTTCCCCTTCTGCACCACCACTAGAGCCTGGTGCCACCTCCAGAAGAGAGTACAGTCTGCACCTGCCTATACCCTTCTCTCCTCCTTGTCCTTTCTTCTCCCGTATTGTCCTATTTTTTCCCCTTGTCCACCCTCTTCTCCTTTACCTATCCTTTCTTTTACACCCCCCCCCTCCAGCTTACATTTCTCCAACCCTCTTCTCCTCTAATTAATCCTCTTTACTTTGTTTCCCTCCCTCTACTTTCCTCATCTTTGCCCATCCTACTTTCCTATCACAAAACTGATAGCAGAGCCTGATATAATGAGGAAGGCCTCTCTTGCACCTCTGAGACTGGGCACCTAAAAGTGTAGACAGGAGGTGCAGGAGTACAAAGTGGCAGGAGTGCCTGTATGTCTTGCTAGCAGCAGGGCAGGTGTCTATGCTGGGCAGGAGTAGTCGTCAGATGGCTCCAGCAAGTATCCGGACTGCTGGTACTGTCGACAGCAGGCAGAGTAGCAGAGTCAGGCAAGCCAGGTCATACACAAGTGGCATGGGTCAGCTAAAGGACACAGGCAGGAGCGTGGTCAGGAAACAAGCCAAGTCTAGAACCGATCAGTAAAGCAGGAGACAAAGCAGCAGATAGAAGTGGAGGTCAGGGGACAAGCCAAGGTGGATGTAAAATGAGGACAAAGAAAAATGGATAGCCGCACTCCAAAACCTGATGGGTGGTCTTTTATTCAATAGACAGCATGTACAAAAATAGGGTCACAGCAGTGAAAACAAGGAACAGCCGATGCGTTTCGCACTGGATCAGTGCTTATTCATGGCCCAAGGTGGATGTAGGTGGAGTTCAGAGAATGGTCAAGACAAACCGGGTCAACAAGGGTCACATGTTACACAGGAGGCTGAAGACAAAGCAGCACTGATCCTGATCACTGGCTGAGTTTAAATAGCCCATTTTTGCACAGGCATCTGTCACAGGTTTACGCAAGCGCTGGCCAGCATGAGAATGTGCGACGGCTTGTATGTGCATGCGAGTATGTGCATGTGTATATTCATTAGCCAGTGCTGAATTCTTGCACGCACAAAAGGAAACATGTTTTAGTGCACAGAAGGCCATTCATTACATCCCCTTTGCTTTCATCTTGCATATTTTCCTCTCCTCTTCCCTCACCTCTGCCGATCCCCATACTCTTATTCTTTCCCCTACAATTTGTTCTTCTACTCCGCATTATTCCTCTCTTCTTTTCCTATCAGATACTGTCCTCTTCCCTCCACTTTCCCATCTGTTCTTCATTTCCCTTCATAACCTAAACCTCAATATCCCATTACCTAATATCGTCCTTTCTCACCCACTACATGCTTCCCTTCTTGCCCTACCATTGATTTTAGTCGTTTTACCTTACTCCGAGTCCATGCCATCTTCTGTATCCCCCCGCCCAAACACACCCTAAAACTCTAATATGTTTATTTTATCCTCTCTCTGTCTTTTTTTTTTACCTCTCTCTCTTAGACACCCCTCCCTTTCTCCATTTCTTTCTTTCTCACCGTACTCCACTACTTCTTATTTTTTCTTTTTACTCCGTGTGTAGCTTTGACTTCTTTTAATAAAACATTGACATTTTCTGGTGAGAGCTCAGCTATAGATATGCAACAATGACGATCCAGTTTGTTTTTATTGGTGAGTTCACATGGAGCAGTCATGATAAAAGGTTTAATACTGAGATTTTATAGTATAGTGAGTCAGATGGACTGGCTGTCCTCAAACACCTCTAAATCAAAAGTAAGACTGAATATTCCTAAACTATTTATTAGTTGTCTTTTGAAAAACCTTCCTCACAGCAAAGCGATTTCTCCATGTAATAGATGTTTTGCACCAGACAGATCTCTGATAGCTGGTTGTACTCTTTTCAGAAATCCAAAATTTCTACCTATGAAAAGATGTGGGCATTTATGAGCAGCCGGCAGCAGACAGCGCTGGTGAAGAACAATGATGAAGGCATACAGCGGGTACTCACCACAGATTACGCATTGCTCATGGAGTCCACCAGCATTGAATATGTCACACAAAGAAACTGTAACTTGACCCAAATTGGGGGCCTCATTGACTCAAAAGGATATGGCGTTGGCACGCCCATTGGTAAGTCTTCTTCAAATGTCTTGATTTACAGGAATACCACAGTGCCCAAACCTTAGGAAATATATTTTTAGGGAAGCTAAACAATTTTTTACTGCTTTAAATTTTAAAGGGGTGAAAAAAGGCAAGAGACTTGTGATTTTCTGTTTAATAAAAATACTTGACACAGGATAAGATATCAACCTGATGCTGAGTTTTGTTTGAACGTTTAATTAAATATGATAGACAAATAGGAATGCAATCCTGTATAATGGGACAATTTTTCTGACACTTCGCTTTGAAAGATCTTTCTTCCAGCAATCTCTCCTAAATGAACAAACAGACAGAAATGGCTTGATACTTTAGACTTTATTCTATTTGTATGGGTAAATTTATGTTGAAAAATAACAGTACAAAAAAGGTTACTCCAATAAATACAGTGAATATGGAGACCCCCATGGTCATTTCAAAAATGGCTGCACACTTTGGGCATTAATCAAGACAGGCAAAAGGTAAATCTGACTATCAAGGTATTTACAGTACATTTTATTGCGCATTTTAGAACATCCCTGCACCTGAAAACGCAACTGCAATAAAGGAACATTTTAAAGGAAATTTTTATAAGAATAACTAGGTGTTTTTATTACACTTGATTTAGGCAGTTTAAGGGTATAGGACCATGTGAGCGGACTTGAATGTTACAAGAAAAGGAACATTACATAATCTTATGAAATGCAATTTATTACAAACATATTACAAGAAAAAAATATATTTACAAAATAAAAGCAAGAAATTTTGAGTCTGTAACTCAACACTGTAATGTGAGGCTTTCTCCCTGGTATGGAGAAAGCCTTTTGAGGGGGGAGGGGGCAAGCAGGCAAGTCTCTACTTTGCAGATAGAGAAAGGAGCTGTGAGCAGGGCTTCACTATTAAAAGCTGTTAGTGACCAATGGTAAAAACAAAATCCCCTCATAACAGAGTCTTTACATTGGCTGCCACTGGGAGGAAGAATGTCCTCTTTTATTGGTGGTCAGTGGTGAAATGCCAATTACATTGTTTATCAGTGGAAAAATGGCCTGTTACATTGGTGGTCAGCGAGAGAAAGAATGCCCCCTTACATTGGTTGTCAGTAAATTGGAAAATTCACATTTATTTTGGTGGTCAGTAGGAGGAAAATTGGCTTCTTACATCGGTGGTCAGTGGAAGGAGGAATGTTCCCCTGCTTTGGTGTTCAGTACGAGGAAGAATGACACTTTACATTTGTGCTCAATCTGGAATTTCCCCCTTACAATGACGGTCAGTGTAGTGTCCCTTAACATTGGTCGCCAGTGAGAGGACAAATGCTCGCTTATGCCGCTTACACACGAACAGATTTTCCGTTGGAAAAAAATTGGATGTTTTTTCTGACGGAATTCTGCTCAAGCTTGGCTTGCATACACATAGTCACAGCAAATTCCGACCGTCAACAATTCGGTGACATACAACACTGCGCCAAGCCGAGGAAACTTAAGTTCAATGCTTCCGAGCATGCTCAGACTAAATTAGAGGACAGGAGCGCTCGTTCTTGTAAAACGAGCGTTCGTAATCGAGATAGCACATTCATCACGCTGTAACAGACTGAAAAGCGTGAAACGGCTCTAACCAAACTTTCACCAACACGTGGTAACACGGAATCAGCAAAAGCAGCCCCAAGAGTGGCGCCAAAGGCTTTAGTCTTCCCCTTTATAGTGCCGTCGTACGTGGTTTACGTGTCCGCGTTCTGACAGGATCGGTTAATTAACAGATGGTGTGTGGGCGCGACGGACCATCAGTCAGTTTCATCGGTAACTGATGACGACGGTCCTTCGGACTGTTCTCATCGGATGGACTGATCGTGTGTACGAGGCTTTACTTTGGTGGTCGCTGGAAAGAACAATGCCCTTTTACTGGTGGTCAGTGGGGGAAAAATTCAACTAATACAAGCAAACTGGTATCTGTGGATAGTTACCTGAGAGAGGAGACACTCTTCTGGTCCCTTACCACTGATTTTGCCCAATAACGTCATCACCAGAACTTTGCAGGCACTGTCAGGTGGGAGATTAGTCTACGTAGGAACTGTCTGCAGTATGTATGCCAGCCTGACATCAGAGATGGATGGGCTCTCTGATTCTGACAGAAATGTTCTTGCATGTGCCTTCTCTGTCATTGTATCAAATGTAAATGTAATTCCGTTCCAACTGGTGTGCTGCCACTTGTGACAAAAATGTTATGTTTCCAGCCATATGCTTTGCTTTGGGAATAAATAATGCCCAGCCCTCACTAGAAATGTAATTTTCCAAATGTATAAATTACGTTCATCTTTTTAATACACTGTTTCTGGGAACTGTTGTTGAAAAATGCTAATACAAGTGACAAGAGTACAAAGACAAATATATTTGTCCCAGAGAAATAGGATTAATGATCGAATACAGTTAACCCTGCTATTCCCAAAGCCTTCGATTTGTATATTTATCTTAACGATTAATGTTTGTTACATTTTCATGGCACATCAATACTGCAAGTCCAAAAAAAGGTGGGGGACTAAATTAAAGCAACATTAAAATCAAAGTGTGGATAAAGCTGACCTTGTTTAAAAAAAAAAAAAAAGAAATCAACCTGCAAAGCAATGTCATAATGTGCTATCCGTGCTTCTCCGAAATTAAGACCAGGTCTTATTCCAATACAGTCATGTCATCACAACGATCCAGCCATTGTAGAAGGACGGCCAGAAGGTGGCTCTACAATGCTGGGGGGCGTGCCCGCCATGTCACTCAAGTGCCGATGTGCGTGCCTGGCGGCCGCAAAGTCCTCCAGGTGCCAGCGATCGGCAGTCACAGATCCACGTCCTGTCAGGGCAAGGAGACCGATGGTGTGTCCTTTGTACATAGGGACACCCATCGGTCACCTGCCCCAGTCAGTCCACTCCCCCCACAGTAAGAATCACCTAGCAGGGCACACATTTAACCCCTTGATCGCCCCTAGTGTTAACCCCTTCCCTGCCAGTTTTATAGCACTGCTCGCTGTATAAATGTGAATGGTCCCAAAAATGTGTTAAAAGTGTCCGATGTGTCCGTTGTAATATCCCAGTCCTGACAAATATCGCATATAACCGCCATTACTAGTAAAAAAAAAAAAAAAAACATAATTCTATCCCCTATTTTGTAGGCACTATAACTTTTTTTTCTCCAAAAATATGTAGAAGAATACATATCAGCCTAAGAATACATATCAGCCTAAACGGTGCACTTTTAGGAGATATTAATTTTACCTACAGGTAAGCTTTATTATAAGCTTACCTGTAAGTAAAAATGGCAGACACAAGTTTTGCTCCCACTTTAAAATAATACTGACGGTTGTTTACATGTAAATGCAGGGTCTGCAGGTGAGTCATCTGTACACAACAAAAGGGCAGCATTAGTAGCAGCACTTCACACTGAGATATGAGGACACAACACTGGACTAAAGCTTCAAGGGACAAGGGAATTTAAACTGGGATAGTTGGCAAGTATGAGGCAGCTGTTTTGGGCCCCACAACAATGACAGGGCCCCTTTTTTCCTGCCTTAAAGATGGCCCTGACTGCCATGATGCTGCACATGTGATCAGTTATGACACCAACCATTGGATGGTTTGACAGTTTGGTTGAGAGCACAACCAATGGGGGTGTTACATTTCCGCCACAAGCCGGAAATGAAACTGTTTTATGGATGGGTTTACTTCCGCTTTAACTAAGCAAACATTAAATGATGGTACTGCAGTTTTATGTTATAATGAATACTATAACTATTACACACTCCTTTTTTTCCATTGATCTTCCCACAGGCTCACCATACAGAGATAAAATTACAATTGCCATCTTACAGCTTCAGGAAGAGGGGAAATTACACATGATGAAAGAAAAATGGTGGAGGGGGAATGGTTGTCCGGAGGAGGACAGTAAAGAAGCCAGCGCTTTAGGAGTGGAGAACATTGGAGGGATTTTCATTGTACTGGCTGCAGGACTGGTCTTATCAGTCTTTGTAGCAATAGGAGAGTTCATCTACAAATCCCGGAAGAACAGTGATATAGAACAGGTGAGTGTTCTTTGCCTCTGTAAAATACAGATGTGGATGGGGCTGTTCCTACAAAAAGACACGGTAAGACTTCTGCCTTGGTTGGTGTCCTGAGTGCTTGGAAAGAAAGGTGCTCACATTACCACCTGACTGTGAAATTGCCTCTTTTCTCCTTCACAAATAGAAATTGTACGGTTAGAAAGGGGACATATACTGGAACATTACCTAGGACACAGGACTTGTGATGGGTGTACACATATTGGCCCGGATTCACGTACCTGGGCGCATCTTTATTCTGGCGTAGCGTATCTTGTTTACGCTACGCCGCCGCAACATTGAGAGGCAAGCCTGGTATTCACCAAGAAAATACGCGCAACGTTGCGGCGGCGTAGCGTATAGTTGTCGGCGTAAGCCGACGTAAGTCAAATTAGGTGGAAGTGGGCGTGATTTATTATAATGAAGCGTGACTCCATGTAAATGAAGAGCCGAACGAACAGCGAATGCGCCGTCCCGTGGATGCTTCCCAGTATGCATGTGCAGAATCACGTTGGGACAAACGCCTAAGATACGTCGAATCACTGAACGTAACCTACGCACAGCACTATTCACATAGTACTACGTAAACGACGTACAATACGACGGCTGTTCCCTCGTCCATACCTTTGCATGACTTACCCCTGCTTTATGTGGGGTAAGTTTACGGCAGACATACGACTTACGTAAACCACGTATATTAATGCGCCGACCGCAAGTACGTTCGTGAATCGGCGTATCTTACTAATTTGCATATTTAACATGGGTACGCCGAATGCATCCAGCGTAACTATGCGCCCACGATACGCCGGCGTAGGCAAGTTACGTCGGGCGGCTGAAGCCTTGTTTTACGACGTATCTAGCTTCGCGAATCGGCGTAACAATACGACGGCGCACATTTATACTTACGACGGCGTATCTCTAGATACGCTGGCGTAAAACTTTCGTGAATCCAGGCCATTAAATGTACACCATGAGACAATTATGTGGGCTACCATTGCTGACCTCTTCTTCTAATAATGCTATTTAAACATTTTACCGGTGTAGAGATAAGGATTTCTTTATTCTTCTCTCTGCCTTTCATTTGTTGTGTAGTTGTTCATGGTTCATCCCTCAAAAGCACTGAAGCGAGACATTGCCAGGCAATTAAAGTTTTCTAAAAGTTTATAGTAATGGCAGCACCCATGTTTCTCCCAAAGATGCGGACAGGCCCACCAAATTGTGTGTAACAATACAATAGGTGCCATTTTTCAACATGGCTAATAATGTACAGTAATTCCTGGAAGAGAATTATTGGTACCAAATGTTTCTTCATGTGAAGTTTTGACATCAATTGTTTAAATTTTGTTTGCCTTTTCTTATTTGGCACTGATTTAAGCACCCAATATTTTTTTGGCATAGATTTTTCAACCCCAATAAAATAATACAAATGAAGTAATTTACCTAAAGTATACAGGCGGTCCCTGGGTTACAAACAAGACAGGGACTGTAGGTTTGTCTATGGGACTTACATTATTAGCCATGTTGAAAAATGGCACCTATTGTTACACACAATTTGGTGGGCCTGTCCGCATCCTTGGGAGAAACATGGGTGCTGCCATTACTATAAACTTTTAGAAAACTATAATTGCCTGGCAATGTCTCGCTTCAGTGCTTTTGAGGGATGAACAACTACACAACAAATGAAAGGCAGAGAGAAGAATAAAGAAATCCTTATCTCTACACCGGTAAAATGTTTAAATAGCATTATTAGAAGAAGAGGTCAGCAATGGTAGCCCACAAAATTGTCTCATGGTGTACATTTAATGGCCTGGATTCACAAAAGTTTTACGCCAGCGTATCTAGAGATACGCCATCGTAAGTATAAATGTGCACGGTCGTATTGTTACGCCGATTCGCGAAGCTAGATACGTCGTAAAACACGGCTTCAGCCGCCCGACGTAACTTGCCTACGCCGGCGTATCGTGGGCGCAAAGTTACGCTGGACGCATTCGGCGTACCCATGTTAAATATGCAAATTAGTAAGATACGCCGATTGACGAACGTACTTGCGTAAGTCGTATGTCTGCCGTAAACTTACCCCACATAAAGCAGGGGTAAGTCATGCAAAGGTATGGACAAGGGAACAGCCATCGTATTGTACGTCGTTTACGTAGTACTATGTGAATAGGGCTGTGCGTAGGTTACGTTCAGTGATTCGACATGTCTTAGGCGTTTGTCCCGACGTGATTCAAATGTTTCGACAGAGGTGCAGTTTCAGTGCTTGCCATAGGCACTATTTTGACTCGATACGCCTCTGCTGAGAGGCAGTGCCCATGGAGCATACACACGGCCGGGACTCCCACTCAAAGCTCCATGGCAGTTTTCCTGCTGGGTTCTCAGCTTTCCCCTCGGTTTTCACAGCGGACTTTTTACCACCGAGAAAACCAAGCTTGTGTACAGGGCTTCAGCCTCCGACCCCTAAGCCTAACCTTGAATCTTGTTTTGAATATTTAGTGTAGTCTTTAACAAACTCAATTTAACTTCGAAAATATATTCTGCTGAGACCAATGCTAATAATATTCTTAATACAAAAACAAAGAAGCATGCAGAGACAGCAAAGATGGATGCTTTTAGTGCAAGCGCTTTTGGGTCTCCTTTACAGATTCTACATTTCCCTTCCTTGGTTTAGCCTCAAAATGTAGTCAAGGGTAGCCAGAATATGCCAGAACAAGCAGGGTTTAGGCAAATTCCTTCATACTCAGCCCTAAAGTTCTGGTTACTAAATTCAGCATTAGCATATTTTTTTTGCTGCACATTTTTACACTTTATTTGCATGTATTGTTTTGTTTTGTATTGCTTTCCCATTGTTTCAGTTGAATTTGTTTTACTGTTATTTTCATTGTGCTGATATTGACTGTTATTTGTATTGTGCTTATGTTGTCATTGCCATATTATTATTCATTTATGCATGTTTTTTTTTTTAATCCCTTTCTGCATGCCAAGGCCTTTTGTTACTTTTATGGTCTGCAATCTAAACCGACCCACCCGTCCAACTCCACTTCGGGGACCACCCTGTCTACGGAATTAGACTGTGGCAAATTACTCCGGGAGGAGCGAGGAATAAGAACACAACCCTCTATTCACACCGTATAATATACGTAAAAGGTGTGTCCATGTCACAGAACAGCATGCAGGGATAGTTGTTCAAACTTAGGTTCTGTTTTCTAGAAAGTGACAGAGGAAAAAAAAAGGAGGCTAGGAATGCAACACTTTGGTGCTCCAGACTGATTTAGGTTGTATGCAGAGCTTTTTTTTCAGGGGGAACTTGGTGGAACTCGGTTCCACCACCTCTGGCTCAGACCCTTTGGTGCCTGCTCACCACAATCACTTGTAAACACAGAAGTCTGGTTTCTGTGTTTACAAGTGACAGCTCTGCGCTCTGTAGGTAATGCAATCCTGGTATTTCATGCCCCTTTAAGACCCTCCTACTATTTTCGTGAAATTTGACTGACCACACCCACTATTTGATGTGATTTGGAGGGTGTGTGTAGGGGAGGGTTTTTTTGGGGCCGTGGTTAAGTTCCAGCACCTATTGTTTGAGGGAAAAAAAGCCCTGGTTGTATGTATGGCTTGGGTTGCTTCACATGAGCTGAAAAGTACAAGACATACACTGGGGAAACAGGGGAGGACTCACAAATATCAAGTTATCAGGAAAGATGGAGCTTCTCCCTTATCTAGGATCACTTGTATAAAAAAAAATTTACCCTGATAAGATGTATACAATCAAAAATAATCTCAAGATCTCAGTTGTATGCCCCACATACTGTATATGTCCTACCTTACTCTTATGGCTGCAAGTATGCTGCATGTAGCCAGCTCAACACCCTTTTGCTCGTTATTCTATTCTACAACAATAATACCCATCCATCTGATAGGTGACCAGAGGAAAAATAGCTGTTGAGGGTCTGCATACTCGGTTACCTCTCCTTTTTCCAGCCTGGTGATAGGAGAATCGAGGAGCAGCATCTCATTGATGACTTCACCCATGTGCTCTCTCCTCATCGAAGCACATTCACAACATCAGACTGACAACACTGTGTAAAGCAGTGGAGCTTAGATTAGGGCTGCTCGTGGTACTACTCAAGGGTACTACAAGAAGCTGATATAAAGACAGGTTTGGTTGTAGTTACAGTATACTGTCTGTAATCAAAAGTACATTCCATTTCCATTAACCTAATACATAGCTGGATGCAGTTGTGTTTTGGAAAATATTTGCTTAGATTGCTGCTTAACCTGGTTAGAGGTTTATTCTTTTCTAAACCGATATGTCAGGTTAATATGTTTTCTGGCAAGTTGAATGATATGATGGCTTCTTTTATCTCACTGGCTCTCCAGTGCCAGGGGTTATTATTAACCACTTAATGCCCGGACCATTATGCAGGTTAAGGACTTTGCCCCTTTTTGCGATTCGGCACTGTCGATTTAACTAACAATTGCGCGGTCGTGGGACGTAGCTCCCAAACAAAATTGGCGTCCTTTTTTTCCCACAAATAGAGCTTTTGGTGGTATTTTATCACCTCTGCGGGTTGTTTTTATTTTTTGCGGTATAAAAATAACAATAATTTTGAAAAAAAATTCAATTTTTTTTCCTTTTTGCTATAATAAATATCCCCCAACAATATATAAAAAAAACTTTTTTTTTCCTCAGTTTAGGCCGATACGTATTCTTCTACCTATTTTTGGTAAAAAAAAAAATAGCAATAAGCGTTTATCGATTGGTTTGCGCAAAATTTATAGCGTTTACAAAATAAGGGATAGTTTTATTGCATTTTTATTAAAAAAAAAAATTTGTACTACTAATGGCGGCGATCAGCATTTTTTTCGTGACTGCGACATTATGGCGGACACATCGGACAATTTTGACACATTTTTTGGACCATTGTCATTTTCACAGCAAAAAGTGCTATAAAAATGCATTGTTTACTGTGAAAATGACAATTGCAGTTTAGGAGTTAACCACTAGGGGGCGCTGTAGGGATAAAGTGTGACCTCATATGTGTTTCTAACTGTAGGGGACAGGGCTGGACGTGTGACGTCATTGATCGTCTTTCCCTATATCAGGGAACAGACGATCAATGACACTGCCACAACGAAGAACAGGGAAGGTGTGTTTACACACACACATCCCCGTTCTTCAGCTCCGGTGACCGATCGGGTCCGCAGGTCCTGCGGGCGTGGTCACGGAGCTTTCAGACCTGGTCACGAGCGCGCCGTCGGCAGCACGCTCATGACCCCAAGGCTGGGCTTAAAGAGACATGTACAGGTACGTAATTGTGCTCAGCCGCGCCATTCTGCCAACGTATATTGGCGTGAAGGGGTCCTTAAGTGATTAAGCTATGCTAAGGTGTCATGGCTTAATTAAGTATCCATAATCCAGTCTAAAAATATAATGGTGGAATCCAGCTGCAAGATAATTAAGTTTTAATTATTGCT
Source organism: Rana kukunoris (assembly GCA_029574335.1). Taxonomy (NCBI): domain Eukaryota; kingdom Metazoa; phylum Chordata; class Amphibia; order Anura; family Ranidae; genus Rana; species Rana kukunoris. Next base: position 575,071,117 of record CM056050.1, on the reverse strand, counting down.
TTGGGGATGGGGGCACAGACTACTGAAGGGAAATATTGCCAGTTAGGACTCTAAGAAACCCACAGGGCAACTCAAGCCTCCCAAACCAACATTTTGGGGCTATGGTAGGATAATTGTATACCCTGATGGTGGTAATGAAATTGTTGGTACTAGTGTAAAAGTGAGGGTACTGCTTGTGTAAGTTCAGTAGTGAACAGCAAGGTAAACAGTCATAGAAAATGGGCAAAACATATAGGCCACAACAGGTCAGGTGCAGGCTGAATGAGTTTAATATTAACCACTTACCTACTGTGCACCTAGACCCCCTTCCTGCCCAGACAAAATATAAGCTTCCGCGCACTGCGTCGGATCCATTAACTGACAGGATTGCGACGGTCATGTGCGGGACGGATATGGCTCCGCAAACAAAATTGGCGTCCTTTTTTCCCGTACAAATAACCAGCTTTCTTTTGACATATTTGATGGACACCTCTGTGGTTTGTATTTTTTGCGCTATAAACAAAAATAGAGCGTAAATTTTTAAAAAAATGCAATATTTTTTCCTTTTTGCTATAATAAATAACCCCAAAAAATATATAAAAACATTTTTTTTTCCCTCAGTTTAGGCCGATACCCGTATTCTTCTACATATTTTTGGTAAAAAAAAAATGCAATAAGCGTTTATCGATTGGTTTGCGGACAAAATTCGATAGCGTTTACGCGGCCTAAAAACCCACAGGGGATAGTTTATGGCATTTTTTTTTTTTTTTTACTATTAATGGCGGCGATCTGCGATTTTTTTTATTGGGACTGCGACGTTATGGCGGACATTTCGGACACTTTTCTGACATTTTTGGGACCATTTACATTTATACCCTGAGTGGTAAAAATGCTATAAATATGCATTGATTACTGTATTGTAAATGTGACTGGCAGTGAAGGGGTTAACCACTAGGGGGCGGGGAAGGGGTTAAATGTGTGTCCTATGAGTGTTCTAACTGTAGTGACTGGGGGAGGTGACCGATTGTGTCCCTATGTACAAGGAACACAATCTGTCACCTCTCTCCTTGACAGGGACGTGCAGCTCTGTGTTTACATACAGAACTGCACGTCCCAGCTCACTTACAGAGCAATCGCGTGTGCCCGGCGGCGATCGTTGCCGCCGGGCACTCGCACGGGATCCCCGCGGATGACGTGATGTCAGAACAATGGAGTCGTCTGCCCGCCGTCAATTGACGGCGGGCAGATGACAAGTGGTTAAAGAATGGTGGTAGATATTTCTGACCATTTTCTGACAATGCAAACTGGCTGGCTATCATGTTGACCTACTTAGCCTTAGCTTCCACGTAATCTAAATAACATACAGGGAACAATTATATAAATCAGGAAAGTCAGAGAAGTCAGAAGTCCTTATATGAATGCCAACATAATAACTAAATCAACAGTAATGTACTCCTAATAAAAATGACCAGCTGTTAGTAAACAAGAGGTGGTCCATTTAAACAATGACGTCAGGACCTGGGTCTGTACCTGCAGCCTCTGCTGTCACTGGTGGTATCTCTTCTTGCTAAACCACCTGGATGCTGGACAGCAGCCTGGACAATTCCTGGAACAACTTTGCATTGAACTTCTTTATCTTGTACCTTGAACACTTTGCTCCTCCCATGAACTTCCTATTTTAGCCATGCCTTTGCACTTCCTGCTCCTGACAGATTATTGTGCTCTCTCCAGCCAATATCTCACTCTTGTCACTCTGCTGCCATTCGTATTTTCGCTACCACTCATTACCAACCTTAAGGCTTTCTCAACTATGCTTTTAATTAGACATGTGCACACTGAATAATTTGTTTCGGAATTTCGTTTTCGTCTGAAAAATTCATTTATTTAGTTACTCCCGAAATTCGTTTTTATTTATTTTGTTTTGTTAAAAAATGCATTCGTCGAATCTGTCAATTCAAGGCTTATGGTGTCTGTTGGATGTTCTAAGAAGATTCGATGAAGCAGCTAAACTGTACGACACCGCAATCGTACATTTCCAGTTGAATGCTCTGCCCACAAGCTATAGTAGAATTCTAACGTTGTATGACTAGTAATAATTATATTTATTAATTATTTTTACTAGTCAACCAACATTAGAATTCTTCTATATTCTATTCTTCTATAGCCTATGGGCGGAGCATTTGACCATAAATGTCCGCTCACGGCGATTGTATGTTTTTAGCTGCTATGTTGAATCTTCATGTCAAATTTTTTCTCTGTATATCGAATAATCTTGGACTCATAGAGTTAGGTTAGGCACATTCAACCGCAGGTTCGATAGACACAGATTGGGCTTGTCACCGTCATGTCAAATCTTCTATCTATATCGAACTGTTGTCGTAACAGAATAAAAAAAAAGCATTTTTTATGTCGGATGAATGAATGAATGAATGAAAAACGTATATAGCGCGGCACATGCGAACTGAATCGCCTCTGGGCGCTTGTTGTTCCTGTCTCCTTTGATATCAAAAGAGATGAGTCTTGATCTTTCTCCTGAAGGCTAAGTGATTCGCCTCCAACCGAATGCTGGTTGGTAAAGCGTTCCATAGTCTGGGACCTTGGACGGCGAATCTTTTTTCTCCTTTGGACTTGTAGTTGGCTTTTGGGATCTGCAGTAGGTTCTGGTTGGTGGATCGCAAGATGCGATTGGGATTGTGAGCTTTTATTTTATCGCATAGATATTGGGGGGCATTCCCATGGATCTTTCGGATTTCGGATTCTGCTCGTTCGTTATAGTTTGTTAAAATGAATGCGAAAATCCCAGAAATATGGACGAAAATGCATTCGGATGAAAACGAATGCACATGTCTTTTTTTATTAACATTGTTTTTTTATTGATTTCTTTGGGTTCAACATTAGACAGATACACATCCATAAATACAAAATTTACATACTCCCAACTAACATGATTAGGAAACAGCCCCGTCGATATGCTATTATAGAAAGACACTGGGGAGTATCTACTTCCTCTTGTACCCCCTTATGTCTTGCCCCAGGGAACATGTATCAATGGAAAAAAGTTTAAAAAACTGTCATTTTTTCAGGAGCAGGGCTCCTGAAAAAGTGACCATTTTTAAAACTTTTTTCCATTGATACATGTTCCACCGGGCAAGACCCGGGTTCTCAAAGACGTTTTCACAGGCAAGCTATAGACACCCAGCAGGTACAATATTTAAAGGAATTTTTTTTTTTTAATTTAAGCATCATTAAAATCACTGCTCCAGGAGCAGTGATTTTTAATAATGTTTAAATAAAATAAAAAAATGAAAAATTCCTTTAACCACTTCAGCCCCGGACCATATTGCTGTCCAAAGACCAGAGCACTTTTTGCGATTCGGCACTGCGTCGCTTTAACTGACAATTGCGCGGTCATACGACGTGGCTCCCAAACAAAATTGGCGTCCTTTTTTTCCCACAAATAGAGCTTTCTTTTGGTGGTATTTGATCATCTCTGCGGTTTTTATTTTTTGCGCTATAAACAAAAACAGAGCGACTATTTTGAAAAAAATTCAATATTTTTTACTTTTTTCTGTAATAAATATCCCCCAAAAATATATATAAAAAAAATTTTTTTCCTCAGTTTAGGCCGATACGTATTCTTCTACATATTTTTCGTAAAAAAAATCGCAATTAGCGTTTATTGATTGGTTTGCGCAAAAGTTATAGCGTTTACAAAATAGGGGGTAGTTTTATGGCATTTTTATTATTAATATTTTTTTTACTAGTAATGGCGGCGATCAGCGTTTTTTTTCAGTACTGCGACCTTATGGCGGACACTTCGGACACTTTTGACACATTTTTGGGACCATTGGCATTTTTTTAGCGATCAATGCTATAAAAATGCATTGGATTACTATAAAAATGCCATTGGCAGTGAAGGGGTTAACACTAGGGGGCGGGGAAGGGGTTAAGTGTGTTCCTATTCGTGTTCTAACTGTATGGGGGGGGTGAACTTACTAGGGGGAATCACTGATCTTCCGTTCATACATTGTATGAACAGAAAATCAGCGTTTCCCCCGCTGACAGGAACGAGCGCTGTGTGTTTACACACACAGCTCCCGTTCCCCGCTCTGTAACGAGCGATCGCGTGTGCCCGGTGGCGATCGTGCCCGCCGGGCACACGCACGGGACTCGGGGGCGAGCGGGGGGCGCGCGCGCGGGCCGCCGGCGGCGCGCACGCGCCCCCTAGTGGCCGTCGAAGGTGGCGACGTAGAGCTACGGGCTCTCGCGCACCCGTGCCGACCTGCCGCGGCTGGTCGGCAAGCGGTTAAATATTGTACCTGCGGTGCTGGGTGTCTATAGTTTGCCTGTGAAAACGTCTTTAAGAACCCGGGTCTTGCCCGAGGGAACATGTATCAATGGAAAAAAGTTTTAAAAACGGTCGTTTTTTCAGGACTCCTGAAAAAATTACCGTTTTAAAACTTTTTTTCCATTGATATATGTTCCCTCGGGCAAGACCCGTGTTCTCAAAGACGTTTTTACAGGCAAACTATAGACACCCAGCAGGTACAATATTTAAAGGAATCTTTCTTTTTTTATTATTTAAACATTATTAAAATCACTGCTCCAGGAGCAGTGATTTTAATGATGCTTAAATTAAAACAATTAAAATAAAATTCCTTTAAATATTGTACCTGCTGTGTGTCTATACCTGTGATAACGTCTTTAAATAGCACAATCACCTGCCTGCCAGTAAATTAGGAAGAACTGATCTATCTAAGCCAAACAGTGTATAAATATATGTACAACTCCTAGGGATGTATATATATCCTCTACACACTGTAAATTAAGCTAAACTGACTAGCCTGCCTGCCTGCTCTATCTAGCTATATAAAAAGACAATGGCCCAGATTCACAGAGCAATTACGCCTGTCTAACTGGTGTTAGACAGGAGTAATTTCAAATTTCGCGCGCCGTATCACTAGTTTGAATCCTCAAACCATGATACGGCGGCTTCGGGCTTCGATCCGAGAGGCTTACGTCCTCGTAAGCCTTCGGATCTACACTGCGATATTTTTGCGGCCGCTGGGAGGAGTTTGCGTGGTTTTCATGCGTCGGGATATGCAAATGAGTTTTTACGGCGATCCACGAAGGTACGAGTGTCCCTCGCAATCGCCTACATCATTTTTTGGCTACGTAATGTTAGAGGAGCTTTTTGCTGGTCTAACAGTGCGTAACCCATGTAAAGTATGGCCGTCGTTCCCGCGTCGATTTGAAAATATATATTTTTTTTTTAACGTAACTCGTTCGGGAATAGGAATGTACGTAAACGATGCTACTACGACGTGACGACGTGTTTTCGCGCAATGCACGGTGGGAAATTTGCGAACGGAGCATGTGCAGTTCGATCGCCGCGGGAACGCGCCTATTTTAAATGCTTCACGCCCCCTACTCGCGCAGATGGATTGCGACGGGAGAAATACACTACGCCGCCATCGTTTACTGGACAAAATCTACCTGGATTCCACGTAGAGCCAGGTAAAAAACGGCGGTGTAGTGTATTTCTGATATTCTACGAGAATCTAATTCTCTGTGAATCTGCCCCAATCTCTCTGCCTCTCTGACTGCTCTCATTAACAAGCCGAAACACACTACACGAGGCCGCCCAACAGGCAGCCTTTTATAGTGTGGGGCGTGTGCTAAAGCCCTGAGCCATAATTGGCCAAAGCCACCAAGGCTTTGGCCAATTATGGCTCTTCGTTTTTTGCGCGCTGTGATTGGCCAAGCATGCGGGACATACAGCATGCTTGGCCAATCATCAGAGCGCAATGCCGCAGTGAATTATGGGCTATTTTGCGTCACTCGAATTTGGCGCGAACGACCGCTTTTGTTCGAATTTCGTCGAACGTACAAACAGACAATGTTCGAGTCGAACATACGTTCGTATCGAACGTGAAGCTCATCCCTAATCTCTGCCATCAGGAGCTCTGGTGAATGCTACTTAATACTTTGCATCTCAGATGAGCCCCTGTCATTCAGGGGGACCTGCTTCTATACTTACCCAGCTGATCAGTGGGAGCATTGCTACTGCTATAGCACCTGGTCTTCGAGCCTGACCAGGAAAAATGGCAACTGTACTAGCAGCCTCTCTAGTGCACCTGAACAGGCTTCCTTTTTTAGCAATCAGCCAGTTAGTAGCTCTCCTCCAAAGGCCTCCTAAGCACCATGCTGGAGTATAGCAATGGGGTTGATTTACTAGACTTTACTACAACTGGAGTGTGCAATTTTTGGTGCAGCTGTGTATGGTAGTCAATCAGCTTCTATCTTCAGATTGTTCAGTTAAGCTTTGACAATAAAAACTGCAAGCTAATTGTTTTTTGTGTAGATCTGCACCAGATTTTGCACTCTCCAGTTTTAGAAAATCAACCCGAATGTCTTTTTTAGGCTAAAATAAGGAGGCCATTTGGAAGTATAGAAAAGGAAGTGTACAATTAAAAAGGAAATAGGAGTAGAATAACCTTTTAACCACCATTTGTTCTTACAAATTCTTCCATTCTCCCAAGAAACAGGAAAGAAGCTTAGTTCTTCTAGGTCTCCATTCAGAATAGATTTCCTTCACTTATTAAGCACTCTGAGGCTTGCTCAGACCGACCCTTTCGATTCCCACCACCACCTCCGTCTACATATTGCAACATTTCTAGTGTGCCTGAACAGGCTCCCTTTATTAGCAATCAGCCAGTTAGTAACTCTCCTCCAAAAGCCTCCTAAGCATCATGCTGGAGTATAGCAATGGGGTTGATTTACTACAACTGGAGTGTGAAACATTTGGTGCAGCTGTGCATGGTAGCCAATTAGCTTCTAACGTCATCTTGTTCAGTTAAGCTTTGACAATAAAAACTGCAAGCTTATTGGTTTTTGTGTAGCGCTGCACCAGATTTTGCACTCTCCAGTTTTAGCAAATCAACCCCAATGTCTTTTTTAGGCTAAAATAAGGAGGCCATTTGGAAGTATAGAAAAGAAAGTGTACAATTAAACAGAAAATAGGAGTAGAATAACCTTTTAACCACGATTTGTTCTTACAAATTCTTCCATTCTCCCATAAAAAAAAAACAGGAAAGAAGCTTAGTTCTTCTAGAAGGTCTTCACTCAGAATAGATTTCCTTCACTTATTAAGCACTCTGAGGCTTTCCTGGTCTAAGTGACTACTGAAAGGGCAGGGGTCACCTATTCTCATATCAGTGTTCTTCTCAGAATAAACAGCCTTAATGTAGATCAATTTAAAAAAAAAAAACATATGGAAAGGTTGTGTTGACCTGTGAAAGGTCATATGTAATTGTTGGATTTGGTGTAATGGTCTATTCAATTCTATAAGCTAGGGGCCTATATCGACAATACAATGCATCCATCATAAATCTGTGTTTATAACCTTACTGGATATATAAAAAAAAACTACAGAGTAAATCACCAAATAGTTTTTCACACGAGACCATGAGATCGTTTCCATTCCATTCTAGATGGCACATTTAGCCAGGGCTAAGCTATACAGAGGGAAAAGAGGCCACAAGGCTACCCATAATCCTACCCCATAATACCTCTTGACAAAAGACGTGCAGAACAAAAAAAAATTGTTTTGATTCCTTATTTAAATTATTTTATTTTGTTAAATATGTTTAATTGTTTTTGGAATGTATTTTGTTTTGTTTATTCGTTTTCGAATTTCGGACAAATTTTGTTTTGTTATTTCAGATTCATTTAAATTCATTACTATGGAAATTCGGATATGTTTAAATTCATTTGTATTGAAATTCAGAAGTTTGGATACATCTAAATTTCCAAATAACAAGAAATTTGTACGAATTTTGATTTGGAACTAAACAAACTACACATGTCTACTCAGAAAAAGAACCAGGCATGTTGCATACCTGAAGCCTCATGCCCTGAGTACACTAGCACAGTCTGGCCAGGAATGTGATGTACCAACCTCATTTCAAGGGTTGTGAAGCTGAATGCTCTACTGCAGCCATTGTGACTATCCTTGGAACTACATGAGATCATATCTCAATGAATTCAATGAATATCTCAATGAATTCCTGTAAATGAGCACAGTCTAATACCACTCTGTGCCATCTTCTGTACTAGAGCATGGCTGTATAGTGCTGTTCCCATGTACCATGCTCTAGTACATAAGGTGGCACAGAGTGGTATTAGACTGTTGCTCATTTACATACCACATTTGAGCGCTCTGTATCCTTGAGTCCTAAAACCTGACTAGCCCACTTTAAGGGCCCATTCATACTATTGCAGCGCATTATTGCAATCACATTAAGATGCCTTGCGTTAAAGCAGCCCATTTAATTGAATGGACTACCTAATGCACCCAAATCTAACATCTCTGGCAGTGCACTGCAAGGTACATTGTACATTGGGGTGCATTACGTATAATAGTGCACTGCAGCACCATTTATTTGAAATGGCACCCATTAAAAACTAAAGTTGGCCAAAGGTGGGTCAAATATTGGCCAGTTCAGTAGGAATCGGCCAAGATTCGATTCATGTACTGTATGGGCAAGCTGATTCATCAGTTGACTTGGGTAAAACCAGCATGTTAGATTTTCAGCATGTGATTATTGTCAACAGCTATAACCGCTAGCATTAATCACTGAGTTCTCCCAGCAGGGACGGCTCCCCGCACATATCACCCCACCGGGAGAACACAATAGTTCCATGTGAGGGATTTGAGTGATTTTCTTTCCTGCAACCAGCTGTTGCAGGAAATAAAAACTCATAATCTATGGCTTGCTTTACGCAATGCAGGTCCAACGCACGTTCTTTGCTGTACTGCCGTGTGCTGTGTCGGAAATAATTGCTCAGTGTCCATTTTCACTTTCAGTTCCTGAGGACAAATAGGTCCTGAGGAAGCAAAAGCGAAACGTTGAACAGCTTTGTCCAAGCACTAACAGGGATTCGTACATACCATGTGTGCCTTTCTTTACTGAGAGTCTAATATCTTGTTTTTAAATGTTACATTGTCTAATTGTATAATTGTATACATTTAAATGTTTATATTTTTTTTTCTATTATATTTGTATTCCTTTTCTGGTATCTATAAAGTCCGCTCCTAAGTCTTAAAATTTTTGTTAATAATCTATATGAATGTGGTAACCCCTTGGCCCTTTATTCTTATATACACTCCTAAACCTTGTGGACAGACTTCCCAGAAGAGTTTAAGTTGTTATAGCTGCAAAGGATGGGCCAACTCAATATTGAACCCTACAGGCTAAGACTCAGGTGCCATTAAAGTTCATGTGCGTGTAAAGGCACTTTTGACAATATACGTGTATTTTCAAGAATTTGGTGTGGAGGAACTTGAATAGCTTGCATAAGAGCTCTGACCTCCATCCAACTGAAAACCTTTGGGATAAATCAGGATGCCGATTTTGAGCTTTGTTTTCCCAACCAACAGAATATTGTAGGCTGTTATAGCTACAAGAAAAGAGGGGGCACTCCATGTGAATGGCCATGGCTTTGGAATGGGATGTATAATAACCCGATGTAGGTATGATGGTCAAGTGTCTACAAACCTTTGGCCATATAATTTAGATGAAATATGCTGAGGCTGAGAGTACAAAGGGACTGAAATTTATGAATCGTCGTCTGACATTTCATATATTTTCAGGTGGTAAAAGTGCAGGGAAAATGATAATATTAGATGCATGACTTTCATATATCTGCCCCGTTATGCTAAGAAAACCGTCCCCTGTATGAAATGAGCTTCACACATCCCGCTTACTCAGTTTAATATATCAAACATGTTATGTGATTGCAATTTTTACTGGCAGGGAAGACTGCGCACCCTTCACTGATCTTTCCCCTCACTTTCAGCTCCATTCCAGTAACCTTTCACTTTTTATTTCTCCCTTTCCCGTCTCTTTAATAAGTATTGTTACTTTCCAATCTCACCTCGTGTCATACTGGCTGACCCAAGCTACATTTACAGTGGAATTAAAGGATGAAATGTTCCTTACCCATAAGCCTCTGGATAGAGAAGAGGGCCTCCATCTGCACTGAACCAAAAGCTCTTCTTTCTGCAGTAATCTCCAAGAATTTTCAGAGCATTTAAAAGCAGACTTTCTTTTCGGGGTGGTATAAGACTTAGATCCATGTTCCAATAAAAGGATCCACATAGGTGGGAAATGGATTGACTGTGTTCTGTGTCAACAACTAGGGAGATCAAAAGTGTCCCAATACTTTCTATTTTGTCATTTATGGACAAAGTGTGATTAAATCATCATTAAATCATCCCAAAAAACTGCCTATGCAGGTTTGGGGCGTTTGTAGACACTTCCTGACCAGGCCTTTTTCTGGAATTTGTTTGCCGAGATCAGCCGAGCTGTTTTTGGGCCCTTCCGGCTGTTTCGGAGGCTCCCCTCCCCCCCCTGCCTCTGGCCACATACAGTATTGCATGCCATTGAAGTCAATGGGAAACAAATTATTTTCATTTCCGTTGACTTCAATGGGGAAACTCGCTTTGATATGCGAGTACTTTGGATTACGAGAATGCTTATAATCCGAGGTTGCAGTGTATATATATATTTTAGCAGAGACCCTCTGGAATGGAGCCAATCTACAGTACTTAAAAATCTCCATAGGCGATACTTTAAAAATGTTTACAGAGGCGATTCAGTTTGCATGTGTTGCGCTTTATACGTTTTTCACTCACCTGTTTGAAGTTACAGAGAAGGTCTATAATTATTGCTCTTGTTCTAACGATCTCGGCGATACCTCACATGTGTAGTTTGAACACGCGCCACTTATGTATGCGTTCGCTTCTGCGAGTATGCACGGCGGGATGGGGAGCTTTAAATTTTCTTTTGCTTATTTTTACACTGTCCCTTTATTTCTTTATTTTTTAAATCACTTTTATTTCTATTACAAGGCATGTCTTGTAATATAAATAAGCATGATAGGTCCTCTTTATTAAGGGATCTGGGGTCACAAAGACTCTCATTTACCTTTAAAAGCAAAAGAAAAAATAATGACACTTCGAATTAAAAAAAAGAAAAATATCTTTAAGCCCGAGAACTGGAAGTGACGTCGGAGGTCGCTCTGGTCCTCCAAGGGCATAGAGTCAAGTGAGGGCCATCTTGCCCTCACTCAACTTCCTGCCTACCCATCCAACAAATAAAATTACTTCCGGGTTTACTGACAGCTCCGGTAAACGCGGAAACGACTGGAAAGTGGGTGGGACGCGGGCACCTCTCCAAGTGGGTGGATAAAAACAAACTGTGCAGCGTAGACTGAAGTTCAATAATGTTCATGCTATAGGTGGAGACCATTTATGTACCTCCCAAAGCCAGGTCGAAAAATTCACAAAGATGGCATCATCACTTGTTGCCAGGACATTGCTAAGACACTACTAGCTGCTACTGCTCATCTCCACAACCACTGGAGCAAGCCCTCAACCCCCTGCACATGCATGGTCCACTATGTCCTCCATCACAGCATTGCTAATCTCAGGGCTACTGCAACTGGGGAGAGAGGACACGTGTATTTGAATCAGCTGGGAGTGTCTTAGCAATATCCCAGCAACAATTCAGGATGGGATAATGCTATTTCTGTAAGTTTGCAGCTAGGATTCGGGAGGTACATAAATGTCCTACACCTAACACTTTAAAGGTTGGCCTGTTATGCATGGATCAGGGCTGATCCTAGGGTCACAGGCGCCTGGGTGCAGAAATATTTCTGGCAGCCCCACATGTGCGTGGTCATTTTACTAACCCCTCTCCTTTACAAATGTTTATATGGCAACGACTCAAAAACAGAAATGCTCCCCCACAAAGTCTTCAGTACCCTGGGATCCGTACATGATCTCTTAAAATATACAAGATACGAGAAGTGAAGCAGAGTACTTTATTGGGACCTGGAGGGGGGCCTCTCTGATGGACAGAGAGAGGGCTTCTGTTAGAAAGACCCCCAGACATACTACAGACATGATACAGGAGATTGTCTGAGACTGCAGACAATAGTACAGGACATGGTCCATTAGACCTCTTCACACTGGAGGCGTTTCCAGTTGCTTTAGCGTTAAAAATAGCGCCTGAAAAAAGACTAATCTGCAATTCCAGTGTAAGAGCCCGAGTGCTTTCACACTGGGGCGGTGTGCTGGCAGGACGTCAAAAAATTTCCTGCAAGTAGCTTCTTTGAGGCGCTTTAGTGTGTGTATACACCGCTCCTAAAACGCCCCTGCCCATTAAAATCAATGGTCAGTGCCTGCAAAGCGCCTCGGCAGTGGTGCTTTGAACCCTTTAGTTGGCCCCTAGTGGAGGTTAAAAGTACCTCTAAAACTAGCGGCACTTTGCCCCCGACGCCCCCGTACTGTCAGTGTGAAAGGGCTTTTAGTACATCTCATTATACATCACATTTGTAGATGGACTACTGAGGTGCAGGAAGGGACAGGGGCTGTGTATTCTATGCAATCTATCATGCCATAAAACATCTAGAGCAGGGGCAGCCCAGAGCACATGTAAAGGATGCCATCCTCCAGTGCACTGAACACTGTGACTCAGCTCAGTTCTCTCTGCAGCCCGAGATAGGGACGGGGGAGGCATTCCAACTGGAGTTGGTAGATACAGTGCAGGGATCCAAGACTCCCAGTGTGAGCCACTGAAAACTAGAACCTTCATGTCAGGAAGAGGAGCGACCCCTCCCCCGAGCACGGCCAGGAGGGGAGAACTCTGGCACTTTGGCGCCCCCACCTCTGCAGGCGCCTGGGTGCAAAGCATCCTGCACACCCTGCCTAGGATCGGCCCTGGCATGGATGGACATAACTGTCGGTGTCTCCAGTAGTGAATTCACCTCTCTATTTGTCCTGGTGAACACCATCACATCACCAGAACTAGAGTTGAGGGTGGATATTCTAATGAAGACACCTCTTCCTGTGTCAGCTGTATAAGAAGGAAGTTCCTCCCACTAGTGGTAGATTTCCTTTCATTTGCTGTTGCATCTCTTAGGCATGAAGTAAAGGGAAATTTCCCCAATGGGACACAGATAGCAAAGAATAAAATAACCTAATGGGGTTTTTAACCGCTTGCCGACTGCCGCACAATTTTTATTCCCGCGATTGCGGACGGCAAGGGCAGAACAGGGGAATGTAAACAAGGCATTCCCCTATTTTGCCTAGTGACACTGTCACTGATGACCGTACCCCGTGATCGGGAACGGTCATCAGTGATGTGTCACGTGTAGCCACGCCCCCTAACAGTAAGAATCACTTCCTAGGGAACACTTAACCCCTGCAGCGCCACCTAGTGGTTAACCCCTTCACTGCCAGTGTCATTTTTACAGTAACAGTGCATTTTTATAGCATTAATCGCTGTAAAAATGACAATGGTCACAAAATGGTGTCAAAAGTGTCCCATGCGTCCGCCATAATGTTGCATTCACGATAAAAATCGATGTATGCCGCCATAACTAGTAAAAACAATTATTAATAAAAATCCCGTAAAACTATCCCCTATTTGGAAGACGCTATAACTTGCGCAAACAAATCAATAAACGCTTATTGTGATTTTTTTTTTACCAAAAATATGTAGAAGAATACATATCGGCCTAAACTGAGGGAAAAAATTATATATATTTTTTGGGGATATTTATTATAGCGAAAAGTAAAAAATATATATATATATATTTTAAATTTACACTCTTTTTTTTTGTTTATAACGCTAAAAATAAAAATTGCAGAGGTGATCAAATACCACCAAAAGAAAGCTCTATTTCTGGGGGAAAAAAGGACGTAAATTTTGTTTAGGAGCCACGTCGCACGAGTGCGCAATTGTCAGTTAAAGAGACACAGTGCCGAATCGCAAAAAGTGGCCTGGTCTTTAACCACCAAAAGGGTCCGGGGCTTAAGCGCTTAAAGTGTTATTAAAGGCAAAACCTTTTCCGTTTTTAGGCTTCAGATAGAGGGGAATTAGAAATGTTGGGGACACTAGTTCTGGTGACACACTGGGGTTGGTTTACCAAAGCCAACTAGACTGTGCACTTTACAGTTGTTCCATAGCTTAGTAAATACGGCAAAGCTTCACTTTACAAAACATACCAAATCACATGCAGAGAAAAATAAAATGCATTTTTGCTTACACATGATTGGAGGATGGGAATCTACAGAACTTCTGCTCATTTACTAATCTCTGGAGCAACTGCCCTTGCCAAGTGCAGCAGCACTTTGCAAAGTCCACAGTTTATTTGCCTATGGTAAATAAACCGCACAGGGATTCCCTCACTTTAGGTGGTTTTCCTCTCACTTCCTGTTTTGGCTATGGACAGGAAGTGAAGGGAAATCTCCCCTATGGGGCATAGATGGCAAAAAAAAACAAGCAAATAAAGACTGACCCTCTATCCAAAATGAAAAAAAATAAAAATCTTTAGTTCTTCTTTAACCACTTAAGACCCGGACCAAAATGCAGGTAAAGGACCAGTCCCCTTTTTGCAAAACGGCACTGCATCGCTTTAACTGACAATTGCACGGTCGTGCGACGTGGCTCCCAAACATAATCTGCGTCCTTTTCCTCCAACAATTAGAGCTTTCTTTTGGTGGTAGCGGCCATTTACCACGTGATCGCACCATCCAATGACGAAGCGATCGCATGTAAACAAACCGGCGTCATTTGATGATGCCGGTTCCTCCCTCTCCTCTCTGTATCGAGCGGTACAGTGTGAGAGGATCGCGGTAAATTGCCACTGATAGCGGCCGTTTACCACGTGATCGCTCCATCCAATTGGACGGAGCGATCACATGTAAACGGTGTGAGAGGGGGGAGCGCAGGTGTATAGCAGTCACAGATCCAGCCATCCCTGCTCAGCCATCCCTGCCTTAACCCCTGCAATACTCTTCCTTCCCTGCGCAATACTCTGCAATATCCCCTGCGCAATACTCTGCAATACCCCCTGCGCAATACTCTGCAATACCCCCTGCGCAATACTCTGCAGTACCCCCTGTGCAATACTCTGCAGTACCCCCCGCACAATACTATGCAGTACCCCCTGTGCAATACTCTGCAGTACCCCCGTACAATACTCTGCAATACTCCCTGCACAATACTCTTCAATACTCCCGGCGCAGGACTCTGCAATACCCCCCAGGCAGTACTCTGCAATACCCCCCGGGGCAGTACTCTGCAATACTCCCTGCGCAATACTCTGCAATACTTTGCGATCATTTTTTTTTCAGGCTTCCCAGCCTAGAGGTGGGATGTGGGGTCTTATTGACCCCATATCTCACTGTAAAGAGGACCTGTCATGCTATATTCCTATTACAAGGGATGTTTACATTCCTCGTAATAGGAATAAAAGTAATCAAAACATTTATTTTTTGGGGAAAAACGTGTCAAACTAAAATAAATAAAGTAAACTGAACAATAAAAAATAAAATAAAAAAATTCACAGCGCCCCTGTACCCGTGTGCTCGTATACAGAAACAACCGCACACGTAAGTCCCGCCCACATATGAAAGCGAGAGAAATAATTTTGGCCCTAGACCTCCTTTCCAACTAAAAAGATGTAACCAGTAAAAACATTTAAAGCGTCACCTATGGGGATTTTTAAGTAGCAAAGTTTGGCGCCATTCCACAAGTGTGCGCAATTTTGAAGGCTGACATGTTGGGTATCTATTTACTCGGCATAACTTCATGTATATTATGCAAAAACATTGGGCTAACTTTACTGTTTTTTTTTTTAAGCACAAAACTGTTTTATTTCCAAAAAAAACGTGTTCGAAAAATTGCTGTGCAAATACCATGCGAGATAAAAAGTTGCAACATGTAGGAGAGGAATGTCAGAATTGGTCTGGGTGCTCCAGAACGCCTGATGGCGCTCCCTGTATGTTGGGCCTCTGTATTTGGCCACGCTGTGCAAAAGTCTCACACATGTGGTATTGCCATACTCGGGAGGAATAGCAGAATGTGTTTTGGGGTGTAATTTGTGGTATGCATATGCTGTGTGTGAGAAATAACCTAATAATATGAAAATTTTGTGGGGAAAAAAATAAAAATAAAAAAATCTTGATTTTGCAAAGAATTGTGGGAAAAATTTCAACTTAAAAAACTCACAATGCCTCTTTCTAAATACCTTGGAATGTCTTCTTTCCAAAAAGGGGTCATTTGGGGGGTATTTGTACTTTTCTGACTTGTTAGAGTCTCAAGAAATGAGAGAGGCTGTCAGTACATCAGGTGTGATCAAATTGATCAATTTTCAGTAATTGGTACCATAGCTTGTAGACCCTATAACTTTCACCCAGACTAAATAATATCCCATTTTTTTTTTTTTTGTTTTGTTACCAAAGATATGTAGCAGTATACATTTTAGGTTACATTTTTGAAGAAAAATTACTTTTTTGCAAAATTTTATAATAGAAATGAAGAAAAATTCATTTTTTTACAAAATTTTCGTTCTTTTTTCATTTACAGCGAAAAAAATAAAAACCGCAGAGGTGATCAAATACCACCAAAAGAAAGCTCTATTTGTGGGAAGAAAAGGACAAAAATGTCATTAGGTTACAGTGTTGTATGACTGAGTTATTGTCATTCAAACTGTGAGAGCACCGAAAGCTGAAAATTGGTCTGGTTATTAAGGGTGTTTAGGTGCCCAGTGGTCAAGTGGTTAACTCATTTAAAACGTTTTGGATGTGGCCTACTCTACTGATGCTGGGACTGAACATTAGATGAGACGCCCAGACATTAGACATTTGTTTAGTTGCACACTCCCTGTAGCAGCTGCTGATGTCCATATCCAGGTATTATTTCTATCATGAAAACCAATTACCATTAACTGTTCCATTAATCCATTAAAACGCGGACTATACTACGCAGTGCTATATATCATTAATCCCCCACTGAATTTACATTCCCCGCAATGACTCAATTTTCTCTCTAATTACACTGCAAGAACCAGCCTATTCATTCATAAATTATCTCTGCGTTTGATGAATAGCGCACTATAGAAGCAATTAATGGTCATCTTACTGGTGCATGTATACCATGCTTTGTTAAACATTCTTCTCTAAAGCCAAGCAATCAGGAATTAGATGTAACATTTTCATAGTAAAAAAACAACTGAAATCCAAATTTTGCTGACACAAGACCTTTCATCACTTTGAACAAAGTTGTAGTATAAACACATTTTAACCACTTGTTTACTGGGCACATATACCCCCGTCCTGCCCAGGCGAAATTTTAGCTTTCAGCAATGCGTCGCTTTAAATTAAAATTGCGCGGTCGTGCGACGTGCCTCCCAAACAGAATTGACGTTCTTTTTTTTCTCTCTCATCAGCAACTTGCCATCTTCTCTCCTCTCCTCTCTGCTCTTGTGTCCTCCTCCTCCCCCCTCCCCTCTCTGTCTGTATGTAAGCTGCCTCTCCCCCCTCCTGCTGCTCTCATAACACTAACCTGTATACACCATCAGCACTGCCTACTATTGCAGTGTCCCCCTCTGTGAATGATTTATAAATATAAATGCTGTAAATACCCCATTTAAGAGTCGAGATTGCGATCACATGACCAGCCAGGTCTCTCCTCCTTTCCTCCTCCCCTCCAGACTGACATCAGCATGCAAAGGGGGGGATCCTCGGCTGAAGGGCCCGCCCTGGCCGGAATGAAATCTCCCGCGCGCATGCACGGGAGTGACGGAATCGACAATCACAGCACTGGAGCGGCATACTAGCACATTATGGCTTTTGCCTTGCAGGTGTAAAAAAAAAAAATTGTATATGCAGGTTTACAACCACTTTAACATACACTTTAATCAAGATTTGAATATGCCAAAGAATGATGAAAAACACTTACAAGAGGTGAAAGGTTAAACGAGCTTGTCAGTATGCAAAGAGGACATCCAGCAAGAAGGTCTCCTATAGTAATCCCAGCGTTGTGTCTCACCACTGACCAGCAGTGTAGAGTGGCATGTCAGGAATGCTGTAAGAGACGGAGCCAGCATGGAACGCAAGGACCCCTAGACATCACTTCTGGGTGCTTGCGTTCCACGCCGGCGGTATTCTGCCAAAAAATCTAACTTGCCAAAATCTTCAACCATGTCAATTCCGGTGCAGCAGTGGCGTATACAGTACGGTACACGACGAGTTACCTGTCTTGTGGATATGAATAATAATTGCGCTTATCCTAAAACAAACAAGAAAGAGGGAAGCTGCTACACAAAAATGTGACAAAAAATTCAGAAAATAGTGAGAGTGAGTATGTAGCGCTATGATGTTAAAACAGTGAAATATATATAAATCACTAAATATGTGCCCAACTGGGTGTAAATTGGAAAAAAATATTAAAATAATAAGTCCACAAGTGAAACAAATAAAGTGGAAATGTCCATCAAAAATGGATGAAGAATGTCACGGTGAAGATGTTATAAAGCCGTATGAACCATCCCATGGAAATTTCCTTTCAAACAAATGGTATGACTTAAACACCCTTACCTAAACTGTTGGACCCGACTGTCAGCAGTCAGCGGAATCCCGTGGAATTCGGGGTACGCCTCACTGGTATCCGAATGGTTAACCACAAATAAATGGACCCGGAAGTTCACAGCTGAGATCAATCTGGTGTTGATGTCCCAATCGTGTAGATGGATCAAACAGCCAAGGGGAGCAACGAGAAATCCAAAAGTGATGAATGGGTTCTGGTAAACAATACCCCATGAGGGGTGGCAAAGTCCCAAATAGAGGAAACTAAAAAAACTCTCATCCACAGAACATGGAAAGAAAAGAAAAAATGGGGGCTTGACAGAACACAGTAATTAGGAAAAAAGTTGTCGTCGCCTTAAAAGTAGCTGAGTTGTTGTTTGGTATCAGGGGGACTAATGCTGGCCATACACTCCACGAAAATTCGGCCGAAAATCGGTCGTAAAGAAAGATCTTTTGTTTTTCGGCCAGTT
Organism: Rana kukunoris; assembly: GCA_029574335.1. Taxonomy (NCBI): domain Eukaryota; kingdom Metazoa; phylum Chordata; class Amphibia; order Anura; family Ranidae; genus Rana; species Rana kukunoris. The sequence continues at coordinate 575,052,226 of CM056050.1, read as the reverse complement.
AATGGGCACAAAATCGAAAATCTGTTGGATGTTTTTGAGCCAAAAAAACGAAGGACAAGTTTGGAAATGTTCTGCCGAACTAACGATAAATCGGAAGGTTAATGTGTTTCCCGTCCGAACCTTCTGCACTAGGTATATGTAAAAAAAATTTTTTTTTTTATGTCCACTGAACGATTTATCGGCCAGTACATGATGGCACTATCGTTTGCACTCACGAAAGAACTTTCGTTTTTCGAAAGTTCGTTCGGACGAATTTTCGTGGAGTGTATGGCCAGCATAACAATGTCCACCCATTTTATGGTGTACCGTACTGTATACCCTGCCGGTGTCCTGTGAAAAACGGCAACTTGTCGAAAACCTCCAATTATTGCTGCTGGAGAGTCACCGGAAGTGACGTCGTTGAAGATTTTGGCAAGTTGGGGTTTTCGGCTGAACACCGGCAGGGTGGAGCACAAGCACCCGGAAGTGATGTCAAGGGGTTTGGCATTGCACGTTCCAGCATTCCTGGCACGCCGCTCTACACGCTGGTCAGTGGTGAGACACAACGCTAGGATTGCTATAGGAGACCTTTTTGCTAGACGTTCTCTTTGCATACTGATCAGCTTGTTTAAAGTGGTTGTATACCCTATATATATATATATATATATATATATATATATATATATATATATTTTTTTTTTGTTTTACACCCGAAAAGGAAAAGCCATAATGAGCTGGTATGCACCGCATACCAGCTCATTGTGAAATACTTACCTTAAAACGAGGTGTAGGGAACTTACCTGGTCCAAGCCGAGCGAGATATCATCTTGCCTGGCGTGTCTTCCGGGTATCGCTGCTCCAGCGCTGTGATTGGCTGGAGCGACGATGTCGTCACTCCTGCGCATTTGCGCAGGAGTTTTCAATTCGGCAAGGTACGGTGGCTGCCGGCCCTTCAGCCGAGGGACCCCCCTGCGCATGCGCCGCTGCAATCGGCGGCACATTGCGAGGGGAATATCTCCTACACCGTACAGGTTTAGGAGATATTCTTTCTACCTACCGGTAAGCCTTATTATATGCTTACCTGTAGGTAAAAGTGCTAGTATAGAGTATACTACCACTTTAACTTCTCACCTCTTGTAAGTGTTTTTAACCATTCCTTGGCATGACAAAATCTTGATTTACTGCACTTAGTAGTGCCTTCGAGGGTCGTAACTCGGTGACCTGGGGTCACAGAGAAGTTTCATATCTCTATCAGTGTCTGCTTCTCTCCCATGGAGTGCTGCTGAACTGCATCTCAAGATACTTGCCAATTTGACTCCTTGTGCCCTTTTGCTAATATTTTGAACTTCATAATTATTAGAGGGTTCACCTACCAAGAGCGCCCTATACATAACTATTTAAAATGTCCGGATATACCATTTTGGCCCTACATATGTATGCATACACAATAAAAAAAAAAGTGGTTTAATAATTACATTTTTTCATTTGATTAGTCTGACAGATGAATACATAAAAAAAGGAAGGATCATGTATAAAGTAATCGATAAATCACTCTAGAGCTATTAAATAGACACTTTATAATCATATACGGGTAATCTTTGAATCACTTGAAACTATTACTGAGATACTGTATTTCAAAGATGATTTAAAGTCCCAAAGTGATTCCGAATTTACCTTTACATAATCATGAAGTGTTTTTTTAATAGCTCAGAAGGGATTTGATATATAATCATGTATATAACATACAGAGAAATGTAATTGATGTAGCACTTTTATAGAGTGTGTATGTATATATATATATATATATATATATATATATATATATATATATATATATATATATATACAGTATTATGTCATATATATAATTTTTGTGGATAAATCATGTTTTTAGATTAATTATTTTTGTCCATTTTTATTTTCTTTTACCCCGATGAAGGGTGATTGTTTTCGCCCGAAACGCATTGTGTGTGTGAACTATTTAAGCAATTTGGACTTTTATTTTGCCTCTCCTTCTGTGGTTTTTCCATGCCATGCCGCCCATAGCAGCATGGAATATTTTTGGATGGTGACAACATTGCACTATACCTGCACAATGTGTGCTGAAATGACCACTTGTATTCTTCATCAGAAGCCCATGTGCCAGGGTGAGAATGCAGAAGAACGATTGAGAGACAAGGACAGAGTGTTGTCATCATTTAAAAGGAAGTGCCTGAACTGGGACATCCATGGCAGGACCACCACATGTTTTTTTAAAGCGGAACTTAAGTAGTATGTAAACCTAACATTTCAAATTTCTGATATGTGCCTGCTTTACTGTATTTGTATGAAAAAGTATCTTGTTCTCTTTGTATTGCTTCCTTTGTGTGAAATCTCTGGTGTTCCTGCCAGTCCCTCTGCTCCCCTATTAAAAACTCATCACACTAAGCAGAAGATCACAGCATGGTCAGTTTTCTAGCTGTTCTGGGAATTCAGGTTGCTCTCCTCCAATGATCAGACTTGTGCTAAATGATCAGACTTGTCTTGACATCTCCATGTCCCCCCACTAGGGTTGCCACCTGTCCGGGATTCACCCAGTCAGTTTGGGTTTTGAATCAGGCAGACTGAAACCGGACACATTATTCGGACCGGGTTGTTGCTCCCCAGGTAACCAAGATAGTCACACAAATCTGTTGCCAGATTTGGGGGCAGGTTCGGCATCACTGGTGGGGGCAGGGCGATGATGTCACACTTTTTGCTGCGGCACGCTATGCACCTCACAATACTACTCTAATTGGGACACCCAAAGGTGTCCCAGGCTGCTAAAGTATTCAGGTTTGACCTGAAGAAAAGGTGGCAACCCTACCCCCCACACAGGCACTCCATTGGAAGACCAGTGTGCTGCTGTTTCTCCTTGCCCTGCTCTTATGCAGCTGTGAGCAGAGGGAATTCGATCCAGTAAAAAAAAGGAATTTATAATTTTTGTTTATATCTATAAATATAAATATAATATACCTCCCTACCTATTAGCTAATGCTAGCAGAATAAGGGTTAAATATAGATAATGTTGATTGAGAGATTGAGAGAGTTGAGTTCCTCTTTAACCACCCATCGCGCCTAATGTCAAATGACGTCCACAAGGTGGCTCTGCCATCCTGGGTGGACGTCATATGACGTCCTCCAACCTCCCGGCCGCTAGGGGGCACACGCGTCATGCCAGTGATGATGCACGTGGCTGATGGCCATGATGTTCGCCAGGTGCCCGCGATCAACAGTTACAGAGCCAGGAACGCGGATCTCTGTGTGTAAACACAGAGATCCACGTCCTGTCAGGTAGAGGAGACCGATGGTGTGTCCCTTGTACATAGGGACACCGATCGGTCACCTCCCCCAGTCAGTCCCCTCCCCCACAGTTAAAATCACTTCCTAGGGAACACATTTAACCCCTTGATCGCCTCCTAGGGTTAACCCCTTCCCTGACAGTCACATTTATACAGTAATCAGTGCATATTTATAGCACTGTTCGCTGTATAAATGTGAATGGTCCCTAAACATTTTGAAAATGACATTAACATGTTAAAACTTTTATATGAGATTTTAGTGATTTTATTTATTGGGTTTAGATCTACTTTAATTACAAGTCTCTATTTGTGTATTTTTTATTCTTCCTAATATTGCACATTTCCCTAAATCATAATTGCAGCAGTTATAAAAGCGCTGACACTCTCTAGTGAAATCAGGGCATTCTGAATCATTTTCTTGGAATTTAAACTTCTTGTGAACGGTTCTGAACTGAAAAGAGACAGAATTACTGTAATTCAGCATGTGAGTTTCCCAGGCATAAGTGATTTGTGCGAAATCAGCATCTGGAAACAAATTTTCATTTGCCGAGAGTGTTTCAGCTGCCAGTAACTTTATGTATGACGGATCCTGGGAGTCCTGGCATGGCGGGGAGCAACTATGTGAATAAGGGCAGATCGAAGGCTGATTCATGGAGCCATGGCCAAAGGGGAGCTGTTGCCCATAGCAACCAATCAGATGTGTATTTATTTTTTCCTGGGAACAAAGATCGTGCCTGATTGGCTGTTGTGGACATCAGCACCACTTATACCAGTTGTTCTCTGTGCTCACTGAGATTTGCTTTGTACTTGACCTAAAACAGGCAACATAGTCAGAGCTTAAAGTGTGTTTCCACTTTTGCAATCAAGTTGGGATAACACCTACAATGCATTATAATTGTTACAAGTTTTCATTCACATAACATCACTTTAACCACTTGCCTACTGGGCACATTTACCCCCTTCCTGCCCAGGCCAATTTTCAGTTTTCAGTGCTGATGCACTATGAATGACAATGCAACACTGTACACAAACACAATTGTTATTTTTTTTCACACAAATACAGGTTTCTTTTGGTGGTATTTAATCCCAACTGGATTTTTTTCCCTCTAAATAAACAAAAAAAAGACTGAAAATGTTGAGAATTTTTTTTCCCCATTGTTTGTTATACAATTAGCAAAAAGGTAATTTTTCTCCTTCACTGATTGTGTTGATGAGGCTGCACTGATGTGCACTGATAGGCTACACTGATGGGCATTGATAGGCACTGATGAGGTGGCACTAATAAGGTGGCAGTGATGGGCACTGATAGTTGGCACTGGTGAGGCAGCACTGGTGGGCACTGATGAGGCTGCACTGATAGGTGGCACTGATGTTCATTGATAGGTGGCATTGATGGGCTCGGATAGGCGGCACGTTAAGGCACTGATAGGTGGCACTGATGGACACTGATAGGTGGCACTGATGATGAGGCACTAATGAGCACTGATGGGCACAGATAGGTGGTTCTAGAGGGCACTGTTGAGGAGACCGATAGCAGTGTGAGGAGAGAAAAGTCGATAACCGGCTTGTGTTTACATCCTGTGATTAGCTGCCATTGGCTGACAGCTAATCACGTGGTAATTGGCTGCTGTGATTGGCCCTTTACCACGATCTGTGATCAGCTGAGTCTGAAGGTCCATGTACACCCTCCCGGCATTGTAAACCCACGCTGTAGCGGCCCTTTGGCTACTGAAGTGGGCGGGAATTGGTTAAATAAGATATTTAAAAAAAATCACTGCTTACCTTTTCACTTGCTTTCTTATGAAAACTCCAAACCCCATCTAGCTTTCCCTTCTACAGTATGTAATGTTGAAGTGAACTTTCACTCATCTTTTACAGATATTCTTATTTCATTTTCTTAGCCCTCTTTCACACAATTGGTTATTTTTGGTAGCAAGTAACTTTTTCAGCAGGTGCTTGCTACCACTTCCTTATTCTTCGCTTAGGGTCCATCACTTAAAGTAGAACTACCTGCAAAACTTTTTTTCATTTTGGATAGAATAAGGGAGGGTTATAACCCCTGTCATTTTTTTTTGCCATCTGTGTCCCATTGGGTTGCTATACCTTCACTTCCTGACCCATAGCCCCTCCAAAAAATGGTGTTTTCTTTACTTTCACTTTCGATAAATCTCCATAACTTGGGAACAGACAGCAGTAAAAACCTAATAGGTGTTCTAAGCCATCTCCATTCTGTGAAAACTAAAAAAGTTTTGCTTTTAGTTATACTTTAACCCCTCCTTCTGCTTGCACCCCCTGGGTAAACATTAGAGAAAGAATGAGAAAATGGCAATTGGATGGTGCCAACATCTTACATTAAATCATAGGGAGAACATACAACATGCGGGGACGCCCCCTTGGACTTTAACTTTATTGGTATACAAAAATAGAAAATATATTGTATATAAACACAGTGCACCAATGAATCATCAACAGAACTTTTTTTTTCTTTTTCTTTTTTCTTTTTAAAGTGTATTTTGTGCGTGTACTCGAGAGAGGAGCCAAACTGCAGGAGTTGGGAGTAGGCAGACCTCCCCCAGAGGCAATCTGCTATCTTTCTTCATGCCCCCGGGTGGCAATGGCAGGTGTGAGGGGGTCCTCCCACACAGCCCGCCCTACCTGCTCTGCTTTGAAGCCCAACGGGGCAGAAGGACTCCCCTATGAGGGAGTGAGAGGATCTAGCCCGCTCAGCCAGCCCTGTTAGTCCTTCGCCTCTTATTTTTAGAGACCGCGTGGCCAAAGTGCGTGCATGTTAACCCAATTTCGAGTGTGTGTAAGTGTGGTAGTTTTGTGGGAGGGCATGAGCGTACTAAGCGCAGGCTTACCTCTCATAGCACAACCACCGGGAGCCGGGCTGAGACCACCAAACTCAATTCACATGCAACAGAACATTTTTGTATGTAGGGGGGCGTGGCTTGCCGTGACACGTCACTGATCGCTGTTCCCTGTGACAGGGAACAGATGATCAGTGACCTGTCACTAGGAAGAACGGGGAGATGTGTTTTAACGGACATCTCCCCGTTCTTCAGCTCTGTGACTCGATCGTGAGTCCACGGGTCCCGCGGGCATGGTCATGGAACTCGCGACCACATGGCGACAAATTAAAGGGGACGTACCTGTATGCCCATTTGCCCAGACGTGCCATTCTGTCTACGTAAATAGGCGCGCGGCGGTCCTTTAGCGGTACCGTATATACTCAAGTATAAGCCGACCCGAATAGAAGCCGTGGCACCTAATTTTACCACAAAAAAATGGGAAAACTTATTGGCTGGAGTATAAGTCTAGGGTGTCCATCTGCATGCCTCACTGTGCCTCATTGTGTCCATGTGCATGTCTCACTGTGCCTCATTGTGTCCATGTGCATGCCTCACTGTGTCCATGCCTCACTGTGCCCATGCCTCACTGTGCCCATGACTAGACTGACGTTTAACATGGGAGTCTATGGAAGGGGTGCCCGGATTTGAAAAATAGGTGTTCCACGGCCTTAGGTCCCCCAGACAACAAACTTTGCAAACTTGTAGACGAGAAATGGGGCTACATGTGGGGACCTACGACCGGCCGGACCGGGTCTCTAAAGTCACCGGAGAAATGACCGTTTAAAATGGGAGTCTACGGAAGGAAAAATCGGTGGTCCCCCAGACAACAAACTTTGCACACTTGTAGAGGAGAAGTGGGTCTACATGTGTGCCAAGATCTGGGTCCAGGGGACCTACGACCGGCCGGTACCGTGTCCCCAAAGTCACCGGAGAAATGACCGTTTAACATGGAGTCTATGGAAGGGGTGCCCGGCTTTGAAAAATTGGTGCTCCCCGGCCGTAGGTCCCCTGGACAACAAACTTTGCACACTTGTAGAGGAAGAGTGGGGCTACAGTGGGGTCCAGAGGACCTACGGCCGGCCGGTACCGGCTCCCCAAAGTCTGGGAGATCAGGCGCAAAAAGGTGACTCGAGTATAAGCCGAGGGGGGGGCATTTTCAGCACAAAAAAATGTGCTGAAAAACTTGGCTTATACTCTTTTCATCCATGTTTTCAGTTCTTGTGTATAGAAAAAGGCTTTCAGGCGTATGAAATATGTTGCCTGTAGATATATACGTACAGCATGGTCCCTACAGAGCCATATAAAATAGAGGCAGCTCAGCATTCCGATAGATGTGTTTTGTAATTGCAATTCTAGTAGTTTGGACAAAGCTGGCTAACAGGGGTCATGGCAATGCGCACAGCATGGGTGACTCAGTAGAAGCCTTGTCTGACATCTCCTCTGCTCGGCTTTTACCTACGTCTTTCATCAAAGCACAAGATATTTCTGTATAGCTAGCACTAAAGACATGGAATGAACCAGGTATTGGAAGCAGAATAATATGTGATTTTTATTTTTTATCAGAGAGGTACACTCATCCTTTAATAAGGACGTAGAAGCATGACTCTGACGTAACGGAGAGCATTAAAATCAACACCTCCTAAAGACCAGTTAATTGGAGTTAACACTAACAAAGTCCTTCTTCTCACCCCCGCTGTGATCACAGGAACAAACGATTGTGTTAAAAGAAGAGCTTGCTTAACATTTTTTAGATATATATTTTTAGAACAAGAAAATGATTCTCTTTATATAAAGCAATTAACTGGGACCTTTGGAGACCATTTGCTTGGAACTTTAATTTATAATCATATAACTAAAGGCATTTTTTTTTTTTTGGATAGAGTGAATGGAAATTAGAACACCTGTCAAGTTTTTATTACTGTTTGCGCTCCGTCCCGCGTTAAGGAGGTTGACCCTCTCTATTTGCCCTGAGGGTCGTTATATCCAAGTGAAAGAAAATCACAGGTCTTGGCTTGTCACCACAACAGAAATATAGAGGAAAACTTCCAATGGGGATGCTGGTGGTAACCAGGGATTTCCTCTCACTTCCTGTTTTGGCTTTCAGACAGGAAGTCAAGTGAAATCTCCCCAATGGGACATAGATGGCCAAAAGAAAACTAGTAGGGTTTATAACCCTTCCTTACTCTATCCAAATGAAACAAAACATTTGCTTGTATGCCCTGTACACATGAGCAGAATTCCCGTCTGAAAAAAGTTGGATGTTTTTTCCGACGGAATTCCGCTCAAGCCTGCCTTGCATACACACGGTCACCCAAGCGTTTGGTGAACTTTTGACTGCCAAGAATGCAGGCTATGCTTCTGAGCATGCGTCGATTTGTTTTCCGAGCATGCATCGAAATTTTGCGTGTTGGGATTTGTACACACGATAGGATATACTGATCGCATTTTGTCCTGACAGGAAAATAGAGAACCTGCTCTCTGTCTTTTTTCAGCTGTTTTTCCTGTTGGAAAAAGTCTGATGGAGTATACACAGAGTCGGGATTCCCGACCAAAAGCTCTCATCTGACTTTTTCCAACGGGAAATCTGATCGTGTGTACAGGGCATTACTTCTACTTTTAAGAAGAAACTTGGCATGCATTGTTTTAACGCCAAACTCTGGGCACAATAATAATAAATCAGGGTTAAAACAGGAAAAAAAGTCCTTAAAAGCAACCAAGTCACGCTGGCTTTCTTATAGGTAGCACTACCCCCGTAGGAGCTGCTGGTTTAGATTTGGGTTTTGCACGTTACCTCTAAGTTCGCTGTCAGGGGAAGAAAGTCTATAGGAATTGCAATGTCCACACAAGATGTAAAACCCTCAACTGTTAGGTTTTATTTTTGCTGCATAAAACTTGTGAAGAAAGTGCAGAGTATAGAAAGAAGAGGGAAGGTTTAGGTACGCAGTACAAAATGCACAAAAATATCTAAAGTTACGATGAGTCAGTCACCACTCTTTCTTGAGTGGGTATTGCTCACCCAGATAGGCCCCTCTCACATGGCCTAGCAGCCGGGATGATGCACGAACCAGTATGAGAACAGTCTCTGCCACAGACCGTCGAGGAACGAAAGATGGGTAGCCAGGAATCCTCGGCCACAGGATTTAAGTCCCGAACTTCCAGCCTTACAGTAAAAAGAGCCTTTAAGTCAATCCGGCGGACTGTAAGGCCACGTACACACGATCGGACCAAACCGATGAGACTGGTCCGACGGACCGTTTTCATCGGACCACCGCTGAAGTGGTCTGATGTGCGTACACACCATCGGACCAAAATCCTCTCAGACCAGAACGCGGTGACGCAGAACACAACGACGTGCTGAAAAAGCGAAGTTTAATGCTTCCAAGCATGCGTCGACTTGATTCTGAGCATGCGCAAGTTTTTTGGCCGATGCTTTTGTGTACTAACCTTTGTTTTGGTCCGACGGACAGGTGTCCATCGGAAAGATTTTAAAGCAAGCTTTAAAACTTTGGTCCGATGGACAACGGTCCGATGGGCCGTACACATGATCAATTTGGTCCAATGAAACTGGCCTTAAGACCAGTTTCATCGGACCAGTCTGATCGTGTGTACGCGGCCTAAGAAAAATAGAATAGTGAATGAATGAATGAATGAATGAATGAATGAAAACGTATATAGCGCAGCACATGCGAAGTAAATCGCCTCTGGGCGCTTGTTGTTCCTGTCTCCTTTGAGATCAAAAGAGATGAGTCTTAATCTTTCTCCTGAAGACCAAGTAGTTCTCCTCCAGCCGAATGCTGGCTGGTAAGGCGTTCCATAGTCTGGGACCTTGGACAGCGAATCTTCTGTCCCCTTTGGACTTGTATCTGGCTTTCGGTATCTGAAGCCGATTTTGATTGGTGGATCGTAGAATACGATTGGGATTCTGAATTTTAAATTTTTCGCATAGATAATGGGGAGCATTCCCATGGATACATCTATGCGTTAGACAGAGAGCTTTAAAGGTGATTCTGTCTTTAACTGGTAGCCAATGAAGGGATCTCAATGAAGGCGAGATTGATTCCCAGGGTTTTTTCCCAGTCACAAGTCTGGCGGCCGTATTTTGAACGACTTGAAGACGAGCGATTTGGTACTTGGGGAGTCCGAGGTAAAGGGCATTTGCATAGTCCAGTCTGGAGTTTACAATTGCTCCCACCACGACCGCTACGTCTTTCTTGGGAATGAAAGGAATGAGTCTGCGTAGTAGGCGCAGCAGATGGTGAGATCCGCTGACTACTGACCCTATTTGTGCGTTCATTGTCATGTCGGAGTCAAAGATGACCCCAAGACTTTTGACTTTGGCGCTAGGGGAGATGATTTTGCCCAGAATGGGCGGGGGGAACCACGTTGTTGCTGGTTGGTTCCTGCGCTTGGCGTGAAACAGGAGAAGTTCTGTTTTCGCTCCGTTGAGTTTTAGATAACTCTTTGTCATCCAGTCCTCTATCAAAGAGAGGCATGTCTCTAGGTTGAGGTGGTGATCCTTTTTATTGCAAATGCGGAAGTACAGTAGCGTGTCGTCTGCATATGAGTGATATAGCAGTTTTTGGCTGCTGATGATTTCGAAAAGAGGACGCACATAGATGTTAAATAACATCGGCGACAGGGGAGATCCTTGAGGGACCCCGCATGATAATGTGCGTTGTTCAGAAGTGAAGGGTCCTAGCTTCACTATTTGTGATCGGTTATCCAAAAAAGAGGAGAACCAGGATAGATCGCTTTCTGCGACTTTGGCTATTTTAGCCAGCCGAGTCAATAACAGCTTATGATCTACTGTATCAAAGGCTGCGCTTAGGTCCAGCAGAACCAGAAGAGAAGATTCTCCTTCGTCTGCGGCCTCGAGAACATCGTCCCATATCTTAAGCAATGCTGTTTCCGTCCCGTGTCCGGGACGGAATCCTGATTGAAATGGGTCGAGTAGGTTGTGGGTATCTAGATGCTGTTGCAGCTGCTGTACCACTGCTTTCTCCATTACCTTGGAGAGAACATTTAGGCCTGTTATGGGGCGCCAGTTGAGTGGATCCTTCGGATCCAGGGTGGCTTTCTTCAAAATGGGTTGAATAAAGCCCTCCTTCAGCTGGGAGGGCATTATGCCCTCCCTGAAGGATTGGTTGATAAGCTGCGTGACAGAAGGTGCCAGGATGTCGGCGCATTCCTTCAGCAGTTTGGTGGGGATAATATCATTTGGCGCAGTGCTGTTGCGCAGAGTGCCGATGATATTTTTTGTGGTCTGAATGGAGATGGGTTCCAGCGTGAACTCACCTAACTGTGGTGAATTGCTGCCGGTGCTGTGTAAATGACTACGGGGGGGGGCTGGGAAAGAAGTTGTTTTGCTGAATGCTTTGCTGGATTGCCACAATTTTGTTAATGAAGCAATCCGATAACTCATCGCAAAATTCTTGTGTGTCCAAGTTGGGGGCTTCAAGACATCCTGGATTCATGGTCTGAGTGACCATCTTGAAGAGTTCGCGGGGGCGATTTAGGGCACCGTTGATAGCCTCAGAAAAATAGTTTTTCTTGGCTTCGAAGATTTGCTTGTAGTATTTTCTTGTTATTGCTTTGTAGATGAAGAGGTTCTCATCTGAAGAGTTTCTTTTCCAGGCTGCTTCTGCCCTTCTGCGCTCTTGCTTCAGTAACGCCAGCTGGTTGTTGAACCAGCTGGAGTTATTTTTCCTGATCTGGGTCTTTCGTTTCGGCGCTATCAAGTCAGCTGACTGCAATAGTGCTGTGTTAATGGCCTCCAGTGTTTCTTCCGCTGTTAGGTGCGGCTGAATTGTGTTTATTTTATCCCCTAACGTGGCTTTGAAGAGTTCCGAGTGGAGCTTCTTCTGACATCTGGTCCAGTGTGTTGTCACTGGATTTGATGTTTTTGTTAAGGGGGGGAATTCGGAAATAATGAATTTAATTGCATGGTAATCAGTCCATGGCAATGGTTCATTTTCCAAGATTTTTATTTCCAGATCTTGTCTGAAAATAAGATCGAGCGTATGACCTGAAGCATGTGTGGGCCCACATACTAGTTGTTGAAGGCCTAATCCTTCCAGGTGGTCGATACAGGCGTCGGCAACGGGGTCTTGTGCGGAGTTGGCCCAGAGATTGAAGTCCCCGAGCAGCAAAACATGTTTGCTGTTGAGGGTGTAAGTGGAGACAAACTCCGTTAATGATGATAGCAGCTGCGATTTTGGGCCAGGAGGCCTATAGCAGAGAAGAATGTGGACGGTCTCCTTGGAATTTGCAATTGCAGAGTAAGTGTTTCCATGAATGGAAGAGGGTTTTGAAGGGCTGGTTTAGTGACCGCAAGGTGCGTCTTATGGATCACCGCCAGTCCTCCTCCTCTTTGCCCTATTCTGTTTTCCGTTATAATACGGTAGTTTTCTGGCACCAGTTCTCCTAGAATGGTGTTACAGTCGGCTGTAAGCCAGCTCTCTGTAATAAAGAGGCAATCTAGATCGTGTTGTAGAATGAGGTCCCGGATTTCCAGTCGGTGTTTTACTGCCGATCTTGTATTAATCAAAGCACAAGATATGTGCTTAGGTTGGGGTGAATGGCTGAAATGCCTGACGGTCGGTCGTTGATCGACTCTCCATATTCGCTCAATTTTTAGGGCTTTTTTGGTGATGGCTGGTAGTATTGCGGCAGATTGCCTCAAACTCCAAATGGATTCTGCAGAATATTGCTGATATGCCATGGTCGCCAAGCACCGGGAGGGGGGGGGGAGGGGGGGAGTTTCCGGGGCGATGGGGAGAGGAATTGGCTGATTCCTCTCTCCTGGCTTGGTCCAGAGGAAGGCAAAAAAAACCCTAGCGGTGCTGGGCCAATGTGCTCCGGTGGGGTAAAAAAATTCCTTCCTGACCCCTGTGAAAGGCGATCGGATGAGCCCTGGATCAAGCTTCTGTTGTGTTGATATGAGCAGTGGCTGGGGGTGAGGGGTGTGCTTATTGCTTAGTATAGCAGGAGAGCTGCCTGATCAGGCAGCAGGATGCAGCCTGGAGCAGACAGCTCGAACGGATGGAGGTACAGTGGGGCACAAAAGGTAAGCCAGGGAAAGAGTGGCTGGCCTATTAGGGAAGGGGGGATTCCTGGAGGATTTGGAGGGATTACAGGGAGTGGGGGGCGCCGCGCCGGTAGGCCCCGGGTGAAGCCGCGGTCTTTCCTAGATCGCGGCCCCGCAAATCAGTGCAGGCCGGCGCGGGTGTCCAAAAAGAATGCCCTAGGAAGGCGGAATTGCGGCTGGAGGGTATTAGGAGGGTGTCTCAGCTGGCGGTATGGGGGCATGGGGGGTGGAGGATAGGAGCGAAGGTGTGGGAAGCGCTGCAGCGGTAGGCCGCGGGTGAAGCCGCGGTCTTTCCTAGATTGCGGCCCCGCGATTCAATGCAGGCTGGCGCGGGTTTTGCTAAAAAAAAATCGCGATTGGCGATAGTGGTATGGGGGCACAGGGGAAGGAGGATAGGGGCCGGGGAAAGCCGAGGGGGCATGAGATGTTTGCCACGGCTGTCCTGACAAGGACGGCCATCTGCAATTTCCTACCTGGAACAAGGCAAGGGATTGAGGAAGGCCAGAGGGCCAGGGAGCTGATCCGCTGTGGTTCACAGTGATGGAGGAGAAAGGCCAGGTTGGTGGACGAGTAGTGCTGGGGCTGAAGCTAGCAGGGAGAGGCTGGGAGAACCTAGCCTGCCTGACTACCTCCTACACCTGCCTGGAGCTATAGCACACACGTTCCTACTCCTAGGAGACGTGCGCCGTGTGGAGCTCCTGCTGCTAATCCGAGGCCTCACTGACTTCCTGACTCAAACTGGTACTTTGCTAGGGGGAGGTCTGTATTGTAGGGGAGGGTCCCTTCATAACGAGGTCACCAGGCCTATCCCAAGACATCAGCTTGCTCTGCTTCGTCTCCTCCAGGGCAGATCCAGTTTCCTTCGTTAGCAGCTTCCCCCACTTGGATGGACAGCTTGGGATCCCCTTTTGAATCGTAGGCCCCAGCCAGCATAACTAGGCCTACTCCATGGAGATGCGACCTCGGACCATCATGGTCCCAAAGTCGAGATCACACACACGTGCCTCGCGCCAGAAGGGCTACGAGGCCAAGGACCCCAAAAAACGGCATCTGCCCCTTAAGTATTCTTTCCGGGCATGCACAGCGTAGCACCACTCCCACTGGGCTGCTGCCGAGAAGGGTCACTTAACACACTATATTTCGCTTCTGTTCCAACATGGGCCTGAGGTGGTAACGCCACCTGCAGGCAACAGGGGAAAATCCTTTCGAGCACAACCATAGCCAGAACAGGGGCTAATTTCAATAGAATTCAACAAAGTCTGAGCCCGCTATTGGCTCAGACACCCTCTAAATTTAATATAGCGCCCCAATCATTGGGAGCAGGGCGCTACATCTACATCCTGCAACCCTGCGTGTTTTCATGTAAAAAATAGTGTGGCTCTGGTTGTACTTTCATCATGCTCAGCTGTAAACACTGCAGCTCCGAGGTTGTGTCTCCATTTCCTTCTGCTCTTGGCCATTCACAAAATGAAGGGAGGTCCTTTGTGTTCTGTGACTGGCCTGGAAATGACGGGTGGCAACCTAGAGAGTGATCACATGGCTATTTTTCTCAGCAAATCAACTGATTACCTTATTATGCATTGACATGGTAATGAAATGGTTTGGTTTATGAAGTAATATGATTGCCATTAGACCATTGATGTTATACCCTTCCCACCCTGCCACGGTGTTCTTTTGTCTGTACACCCGGGGAGGGTGGGAAGGATCGGCCAATGTGGTGACCACCACTGTGACTGGCTGTCACATTGGTCATATGATCAGGAGCTGGTCTGGCAAACTCCTGATCATCAGTAAAGGCTAAAGGCCTATACACACGATCTGACTTTTTGACAACAATGGACATGTTTTATCGGACAATTCAACCGTCTGTATCGGACACTTGTTGTCGGTTTTTCAACAGACAAATGCTCGCTGTGAATGCTCTCAAACTTTCCGACAACAAATCTCCGATGGAAGATAATCTGATCGCGCGTACACAAGTCCATCAGACTAAAGTCCAAAGTACAAACATGCATGCTCAGAACCAATGCTAAACATCCTTGCCAAAATCATCATGTTGTAAACTGCTGTCTGTATTAAGGCTCACCTGCCCCTGGGTTTGGTTTCAAAGGGGAAGAGGATCCTGGGCATCATGTTGCCAGCTGAAGACATCTGGAAAAAAGTAAGTATTAAAAAAAAGCATAAAATACAGTCTGGGGGCACAGTGTAGATCCTGTAGATGGGCTTTATAGCTGGCCATAGATGGTTCAAATCTTGGCCGGTTTAGCAGGGATCAGCCAAGATTTGATCCATCTATAAGCAGGCTGATTGTACCCAAGCCGATCCAGTAATCGACTTGGGTACAATCAGCATGTTGGATTTCTAGCATGCAGTGTTTGCCAGCAGCTATAGCCTGCTAGCAGCTATGGCCTACTAGCAATACCTTGCCGCAAGCTGCGTGATCGTGCCCGCGGGACCCGCAGACTCGATATCCGCCGTTGTCCCACGATCGTGTCACAGAGCTGAAGAACGGGAAGATGTCAGTGTAAACACAACATCTCCCCTTCTTCCTAGTGACAGGTCACTCGTAGCCACGCCCCCTAACAGTTAGAATCACTTCCTTAGGACACACTTAACCCCTTCCTTGGCCCCCCTAGTGGTTAACCCCTTCACTGCCAGTCACATTTACACAGTAATCAATGCATTTTTATAGCACTGTATGATGTTATTCATGCCATGGAAAAAAACAAAGTTTTTCTCAATGCGATTCCTCTCAAGCCTGCCTTGCATACACACGATCGTGAAAAAAAAAATGCTTGAGAAAAGCGCGGTGACATACAACAAGTACGATGGCTCTATAAAGGGGAAGTTCCATTCGAATGGCGCCACCCTTTGGGTCGCTTATGCTAATTTGCCTGTCTCATAACTTGCTTCTGAGCATGCGTGTTTTTCCCCTCTCGTTAAATTGTGCACGCGACCGCTTTTCACAACGAGAAAAAATAGAGCAGGTTCTAAATTTTTAACAGCCATTTTTCTAATCGAGAAAAATGCTCTGGAGCCTACACACGACCGTTTTTCACAACCAATTTCAAAAATTGCATTTTTCTCGTCGTGTGTGCGCGGCATTACAGTATCACAAATATATGTCTGCCCTAAAAAAAAGCCTTTGAGTGGGTGACCAGCAGACAAATTTCGCCCCAGGGTCCCCTTACTTCTAGTCATTCCTAGAAATAGTCACGCTATAATCTTAAGAAGCAAATAAGCTGCAGGGTCACATTTCTGTTTCCCTTCCAACATCATATTCGGGCTCTTCGCTTTGTTGTTGTGAAATTGATTCATTTGGCGTGGTAACTTCTCCTGTGTCTATTTCCATTCAAGCACCTGAATAAAAAAAAGGATTTCGCCAGCTCAGCTACCAAGTGACCCATTTACCAGGAGCTGCGAGTGGTCAGAGATGGTGCTCTGCGGATGGCACAAATTAATTATTCCACGCTTCATCTGGCCCCATTAACTTGCATCCTCTGTGACATCTAGACTGACACGGCTCTATATTGATGTGATTAACCCCCCGCTTCTTCCCACTCCGTGCAAAGCTACAGCTCATCATCGTTGTTCTACAAGACGCAGTTCACATCTTCTCTCCCTACGCTGGTGTAAGGAAAGGGTTAATGCAAACTAAGGCAAAACCAGTGATGTGTGATTTATACAGACGCAGTTTAAAGTGAAACAAAAATGAAAAAAAAAAGTGAATTTTTTTTTTAAAGCCTGGTACACACGATCGGATTTTCCGCAGACAAAGCGTAGGACTTTTGTCCGAAGGGCGCTGGCCAGGAACTTGTCTTGCAAACAAACAGCAAAGAATTGTCAGCCAACAAACACTGAACTATGTGTTTTTTCAGCTTTTTAGCGCCACCCTTTGGGCAACTTCTGCTAATGTTGTGTTATGGTGAGCATTGTCTCTGAGCATGCGTGTTTGTACTACGATCAGATAATCCAAAAACAAACATTTGTTGGCAGAAACTTTTAAAGCATGGTATCCAACATTTGTTGGTGGAAAATCCGACAACAATTGACCAAATGGAGCGTACAAACGGATGGATTTTCCGACAACATCCTGCCATCACACAATTCCCGTCGGAAAATCCAATCATGTGTATGGGCCTTAAGACCCCATATACACGATTCGATTTTCTGCAGATTTTTGTCTTCAGATTTACCAAAACTCTATAACACAAGTTTAAATCTTAGGAGTTTCCATTTGTATGCACTCAGGCAGGCCCTTGCACTACATGGTTTTGGTAAATCTGAAGACAAAAATCTGCAGAAAATCTAATAGTGTGTATGGGGTCTTAAGATGTGAGCATACCAAGACATTTTGGACAATTTCATGCCCCCAACTTTACGGGAACAGTTTGGGGATGACCCCTTCGTGTTCCAACATGACTGCCCACCAGTGCACAAAGCAAGGTCCATAAAGACATGAATTAGCAAGTTTAGGGTGGAGGACTTGACTGGCCTGACCTCAACCTGATATAGCACCTTTGGGATGAATTAGTGCGGAGACTGCGAGCCAGGCCTTCTCGTCCACATCAGTGCCTGACCTCACAAATGCTCTTCTGGAAGAATGGTCAAACATTCCCATAGACACAATTCTAAACCTTGTGGACAGCCTTCCCAGAAGAGTTGAAGCTGTTATGCAAATAATGCATTAAGGCAGTGATGGCAAACCTTGACACCCCAGATGTTTTAGAACTACATTTCCCATGATGCTCATGCACTCTGCAGTGTAGATGAGCATCATGGGAAATGTAGTTCCAAAACATCTGGGGTGCCAAGGTTCGCTATCACTGCATTAAGGTGATTAAGGTGAAAAACCACAAGGTTTTAAAACCACTTTAAAAGTCTTCCTAATTGTATTTTTATAAGAGGACCTGTACTGTAGAAACTCTGCTAAAAAAAAGGCAAAAAGACTGACCACCGGTCTTTCCTGAAGACCCCCTAAAACTCATCTTTGTCCTTTATTGACTTTCCTTCCACCACTTCTCTGGGTGGAGGTGGCCACCTTCATAGAGTCATGGCTGCTTTTCCTAATACACTGCTCAAAAAAAAATTCATGGAACACTTGCCCCTAAGTTTTTTCCTATCATGTATAACTATCTATGGTCCCCACAAGTTGTCTTAGGCCTTGTACACAGACTGACTCTGTATATGTATTACATTCCTTTATATATATGCTTTAATTTCCTGGATATGTACCACCACTTACCTTTCACAATAAAAGTTTGTAAACAAAAAAAAAAAAAAGAAAACATTTTGGACAAAAATCTCATGTTGGATATCTCTACTGATATGGACTGGGTTATGTGTTAGGATAGAAAGGATGGCACATCTTTTGATGGAAATTAAAATTATCCACCTACAGAGGGCTGAATTCAGACACCCCGAAAAGTGAAGACTTATGCAGCAAGCTAGTCCATTTTGCTGAAATTTCATTGCAACAACTCAAATGGTCCTCAGTGGTTTGTATGCCCCCCCCCCCCCCAAGTGCTTGTATGCATGCCTGACAACATCAGGGCTCCTAATGAGACGTCGAATGGTGTCCTGGAGTATTTCCTCCCAGATCTGGACCAAAGCATCACTGAGCTCCTGAACAGACTGAGATGCAAGCTGGCGGCACCGGATGGACTGAAACATAATGTCCCAGAGGTGTTCTTTTGGATTTAGGTCAGGTGAGCGTGGGGGCCATTCAATGGTATCGATTTCTTCATCCTCCAGGAACTGGCTGCATGCTCTCGCCACATGAGGGCGGGCATTGTCGTGCACCAGGAGGAACCCAGGACCCACTGCACCAGCGTAGGGTCTGACAATGGGTCCAAGGATTTCATCCCGATACCTAATGGCAGTCAGGGTGCCATTGTGTAGCCTGTAGGGTCTGTGCGTCCCTCCATGGATATGCCTCCCCAGACCATCACTGACCCACCACCAAACCGGTCATGCGGAATGAGGTTACAGGCTGTAACGGCACCGGTGAAGGGAATGAACCACAACTGCGGTTAGCAAGGATTTCAATGCGCTTGCTTATGTGACAACTCAGTATTGGCCCCAGGCGTCACTCCTCGCAACAGGAGTTTGGGCAATCTCTACATCGTCTCTCTGCCACATAAAGAAAGGCGTTGAGCTACTAAGAATAGACGCATTACAACATGCAACCAGAGCTTAGCGTTTAAAATTATATTATGTACTAAAAGATTGCACAATTGTACGCTAGTGATTAAGAGTATTACCTAGCGTTGTGCATTAGTCGACTAAGGGACAAGGTATAGAATACGTCAACCCCTAGCATAGAAAGTTTAGACAGACCTGTTCCGCAACTTTAGGCCATAGGCCCATATACAAGTAGCACTTATGTCAGCAAGTAGTAAATAAGCGTTGTTGAGACAACTAGTAGTTACATATCAGTAGCAATGTATAGCTTAGGTACTTTGAGAGTACACGTAGTAATAGGAGTTGTAGCGACAACTAATAATTGAATCTGGGAGGCAATTATAGCACAGGTACTTTGAGAGTACTCGTAGTAAATAGGAGTTGTAGCGACAACTAATATATGCATAAGAGTGACAATTATAACTTAGGTAATAATAGTTGCATTTGACGGGCAAATATAGCTGAGGTAACAATAGTGTGTATGTCCCTTTAAGTTCTTCCTTAGCAAACAGTCCTTAGCAAAGGGGTATATCCCACATAGTATGTTGATAGCCACCAAACATTACAAACAAAAGCAATTGTGTTAGATGAAAGATAAGCAACAATTCTTGCTATAGCACTACAAGTGACACCAGTGGCGGCTGGTGCTCAAAGTTTTTTGGGGGGCGCAAACGGAAAAAAAAAAAGAAAACAAATTGCAGCCTCACTGTGGCCATCAAATGCAGCCACTGTGCCATCAATTGTCACCACTGTGCCATGCCATCAAATGCAGTCACTGTGCCATGCCATCAAACGCAGCCACTGTGCCATCAATTCGCATCACTGTGCCATGCCATCAAACGCAACCACTGTGCCATGCCATCAATTGTCACCACTGTTCCATGCTATCAAATGCAGTCACTATGCCATGCCATCAAACGCAAACACTGTGCCATCAATTCGCACCACTGTGCCATGCCATCAAACACAGCCACTGTGCATTAATTCGCACCACTGTGCCATGCCATCAAACGCAGCCACTGTGCCATCAGATGTCATCAATGTGCCATGCCATCAAATGCAGCCACTGTGCCCATCAATTGTCGCCACTGTGCCAATTGTCACCACTGTGCCCTTTAATTGTCGACACTGTGCCCATTGTTGCCACTGTGCCCATTGATGTCACTGTGCCCTTAAATTGACGCCACTGTGCCCATTGTACCCACTGTGCCAATTGTCCCCACTGTGCCCATTGTCTCCACTGTGCCAATTGTCCCCACTGTGCCCATTGTCACCACTGTGCCCATTGTCACCACTGTGCCTTTTGTCGCCGCTGTGCCCTGTAAAATCCAATGCATGAATCTATGTTATTGTAATCAGTTGTGGTGCAAGAGCCAGAGGGGGCGGTGCTCCAGCTCCCTCTATAGATGCACCGCCACTGAGTGACACAAGCTACTTATCCGTTTGCAGGCTTCTGGGCAGGCAATTGGGATTCCGTGGTAAGGATGTTCAGCAGGGAAGGCCCAAGGTTGTCCCCAGCAAGGCTCTCTGTTAAAGCAGGTGCAACAGCACTAAAGGAGAAGTTGATGGCAGGAACGGTGCAGTCCAGGGACTGCTGTGACCTGTAGTACCTCTGTAGGCTTGATAGTAGATGCCTCCAAGGCCTAGAAAGACTGGTAGCCTAGCCGGCTACGGCCGACAATAATAGAACAATGGTTGTTCATAAAGTGAATGCCTTTATAGGCAGCTATCAGTGCTCATCCTGTTCCTCCTTGCACAAAGGAGCATATACCGGTCCTACTGATGGGTTAAGGACCTTCTACGGCTCTGTCCAGCTCTCCTAGTGTAACTGCCTGTCTCCTGAAATCTCCTCCATGCTCTTGAGACTGTGCTGGGAGACACGGCAAACCTTCTGGCAATGACACGTATTGATGTGCCATCCTGGATCAGTTGAACTGCCTGTGCAACTTTTATAGGGTCCAAGTATTGCCTTGTGCTACCAGTAGTAACACTGACCCTAGCCTAATGCAAAACTAGTGAAAAACAGTCAGAAAAGATGAGTAGGGAAAAAAAGACAACCCCACCTGAAAAACCATTCCTGTTTTGGAGGTCGTCCCATTGTTGCCCATCTAGTGCACCTTTTGCTAATTTCAATTAACAGCAAACCAGCTGAAACTGATTAACAACCCCCTCTGTATACACCCCTACCCCTCTGCTACTTAACTGACCAGATCAGTATCCCAGAAGTTCTTATTCAAAAGTGTTCTTTAGATTTTTTTGAGCAGTGTATATATTGTATGTTTTATCTGGTTCGGTGTGTGATTTTCTCTTGGGGACAAAAATTCACAAGATATGTCAACCACAGCAGTTAGATTGACAGTCATCAAACCTTTTTACGGTTACGGTTATTTTCCATTATGGCTTGGAGTGCGCTGCATGACAGTCCATTTATCCAATTAATAACTGTATATACCATTTGGAACACACATCAGTTATCTGTCCAGCACTGGGGAAGTGCAAAGCATTAGGTAATTACATAGCCAGCTTTCATGTGATTACTCCTCATTTTACAAGATATGTATTTTTCAATCACTTTCGCAAATAACATAAAGACGAAAAAAAAAAAGTGTATTTGTCACAGATGATGTATGCTTCTTGACTGCTGTTGTGAACTTTCCTTACATTTAATGAAACCGATAGTTTAATGTGTTAGTCCAAAAAAATATATATATTTTAAGTAGCTGCAGACGGGTTGAATCATCCATAGTTTAGTGATGCAGATGTTTCCATGTGCACCTTCCTTGTCCATTAGCAGGATGCTAAATCTCACTGCTAGAGTTTAACCACTTAAGACCCGGACCATTATGCAGCTAAAGGACCTTGCCCCTTTTTGTGATTCGGCACTGCGTCGCTTTAGCAAATTGAAGGACGAAAACTGGACAGCCGCACTCCGAAATCACTTAAAATAAGTTGTCTTTTATTTTTCAACTGTACACACAGTCACTGCAACCAACAAAATACAGTAATGCCGACGCGTTTCACACTTACAATCAGTGCTTAGTCATGGCTTGACTAAGCACTGATTGTAAGTGCGAAACGCGTCGGCCATACTGTATTTTGTTGGTTGCAGTGACTGTGTGTACAGTTGAAAAATAAAAGACAACTTATTTTAAGTGATTTCGGAGTGCGGCTGTCCAGTTTTCGTCCTTCAATTTGCTATCATTAGCATTGCCAGCACCTTGGTGGTTCAACAACCCTTGATTGCACACGGGGCTCACCTGGAGCGGTGAGAAATCTGTCTGTTTGTCTAATCTGGATACTGCGTCGCTTTAACTGACGGTCCTGCAATGTTGCTCCGAAAAAAAAATTGGCATCCTTTTTTTCCCACAAATAGAGCTTTCTTTTGGTGGTATTTGATCACCTCTGCGGTTTTTATTTTTGCGCTATAAACAAAAATAGAGCGACAATTTGGAAAAAAAAAATATTTTTTACTTTTTGCTATAATAAATATCCCCAAAAAATATATAAAAAAATAAATTTATTTTTCAGTTTAGGCCGATACGTATTCTTCTACATAGTTTTGGTTAAAATAAAAAAAATTGCGTATATTGATTGGATTGCGCAAAAGTTATAGCATCTACAAAATAGGGGATAGATTTATGGCAGTTTTTTTAATATATATGTTTTACTAGTAATGGTGGCAATCTGCGTTTTTTTATCGTGACTACGACATTATGGACACATTGGACACTTTTGATGCTATTTTGGGATCATTTATACAGCGATCAGTGCTATAAAAATGCACTGATTACTGTGTAAATGACACTGGCAGGGAAGGGGTTAACCACTAGGGGTTAAGTGTGTCCTATGGAGTGATTCTAACTGTGTGGGGGCTGGGCTAACAGTAACACAACAGTGATCACTGCTCCCGATGACAGGGAGCAGTAGATCATTGTCCTGTCACAAGGCAGAACAGGGAAATGCCTTGTTCACACAGGCATCGCCCGACACTTTTGACGCTATTTTGGGTCCAGTGTCATTTATACAGCGATCAGTGCTATAAAAATGCACTGATTACTGTGTAAATGACATTGGCAGGGAAGAGGTTAACGACTAGGAAGGGGATAAGTGTGTCCTAGAGAGTGATTCTAACGGTGTGGGGGCTGGGCTACCAGTGACACGACATTGACCATTGCTCCTGGGAGCAGTAGATCAGTGTCCTGTCACAAGGCAGAACAGGGAAATGCCTTGTATACACAGGCATCTCCCCTGTTCTGCAGCTTAGTGACACGATCGCAGGAAACCGGCGGACATCGAGTCCGTGGGTCCCGCAGGCAAGGTCACGAGCTCGCGGCAGGGGTGCGTGCCTGCACAGCGGCTGATTCAAGGCAACGTTGTAAGTTGCTTTGTGCAGCCATGCCATTCTGCCGAAAAAAAAATATGTACAGGAGGCGGTCGGAAAGTGGTTAAAGGCCAAGTTCACCTTTTGTAAAAAAAATAAAAAATAAGTGCACATCTTTTTGCAGGTAAAAAAATGTGCTTTATTATTTTTTTTACCCTGCAGTTTGTAAAGCATTGCACCTGTGATCAGTAGATACGGGCAGATAGTTACTGCACTGCAGGAAGAATCAATGAACTATGGGAGTGCACATCAATCCCTTCACAGTTCATTGAGAACTAAAAGCCTTGTGCCGCAATGGAAGATTGTACTTGTAGTTCATTCATTTACAGGAAACTATGAATAAATGATGGTGCGTTTTTTAATTGTGACAGCGGTTGAGGGGGAGAATCCCTCACTCACTGTCACAATAAGGGATCGGTGGGTTGCAGGTGCTAGTTGGTAACATATTACATCCTAAATACAGGTGTTACTAAAGGTGAACCTACCTATATACTTTTAATGCCATCTAAACTCATATTTTTCCCTCTTCGTTCACCTGAATAGAAAATTCACATGTATGTGTATGTGCAGAGGAGCATTTTATTGTAGAATTAGGCAGGGGCATTGTCATGTATCAATGTGCATTGTGTGTTCAGGTGATTTTTACACCCGTTTTTAGTGTGTTTTTAAGATTAGAATTTGGAGCGATTGAGTTAACAGCCATTGACCAAGTGATACAAGAGATAATGTTCCACTGCGGGCACTCCTCACCACAAATCATCCGACTCAGAGCTGGCTCATGGCGGTCACTGGCCGTTACAAAGAATCCATCCAAAAAAAAAATCACGAAGAAGGGAAGCTGCTCACTGGTATAAAAACCCTGTTCAAGTTTATTCAACTCTCCGACATACAGACTTTTTCGCCTCCAACGCGGTCATCCCAACGCGTTTCACTGTAATTAGTGCATACACATAGGGTGTATCCTGCGCTGATAGTAAAAAACTTTGTTAATAATGATAGCTGCTGCCTCCACTGTGACACCTACCTAAGTAGGGTCTAGATATGATTTTTTTTAATGGGTGTTGTGGTAATGGCGCAGCTCTGCGGTAGTGCAAAAAACTTTAAAAAACCAAAGTGTAAAGTGACACGTGCTAATAAACTTCAGTGAATGATAGTCTTCAGTAAACAATTAAAGTGCTTGGTGCTAGTTGAAAGTGTATGAATTTACAAAATATAATTGTTGTAACACCAATGAACCAATATATGAGGTGACCTTATATATAAACCTTCAGTAGACCAAGTGTGGAATATAAAATTCATTGAGTGATACCATTGACATTGCTGCGCTATAAGGCCTCATGCACACTGAACGTTTTTTTGACGTTTTTATAGCAGTTGTTTTTGGCTGTAGACGTTAACCACTTCAGCCCCGGAAGCATTGGCTGCTCAATGACTGGGCCATTTTTTGCGTTTCGGCACTGCGTCGCTTTAACTGAAAATTGCGTGGTTGTGTGACGTAGCTCCCAAACAAAATTTGATGTCCTTTTTTCCCACATATAGAGCTTTCTTTTGGTGGTATTTGATCACCTCTGAGGTTTTTATTTTTAGCGCTATAAACAAAAAAAGAGCTACAATTTTGAAAAAAATATATTTTTTAGTTTTTGCTATAATAAATTAGGCCGATATGTATTCTTCTACATATTTTTGGTATAAAAAAAAAAATCACAATAAACGTATATTGATTGGTTTGCGCAAAAGTTATAGTCTACAAAATAGGTAATAGATTTGTAGCATTTTTTTCATTAGTAATGGTGGCGATCTGCGATTTTTATCGTGTCTGCGACAAATATGGCTGAAACATCGGACACTTTTGACACAATTATGGGACCATTGTCATTTATTCAGCGATCAGTGCTATAAAAATGCACTGGTTACTGTATAAATTACACTGGCAGGGAAGGGGTTAAACACTAGGGGGCGGGGAAGAGGTTAAATGTGTTACCTAGGGAGTGATTCTAACTGTGGGGGGGGGCTGACATGACAGAGATCACTGCTCCTGATGACAGGAAGCAGTAGATCCCTGACATGTCACTAGGCAGAACAGGGAAATGCCTTGTTTACATAACCATCTCCCTGTTCTGTCCCTGTTCGTGGGACACCGCGGATCCTTTGGTCACTGAGCACATGGCGGGCATACACTTTAAAGGGGACATACCTGTACGCCCATTTGTGCAGCCGTGCCGTTGTGCCGACGTATATCTTTGTGCACTGGTTGGCAAGCGGTTAAGTGACATGTGCAATTTAAAATTCATTGAGTGGTACCATTGACAAAGCTGAGCTATTAACTGCTTGCCGACCAGCTGCCGCAGTTATACGGCGGCAGGTCGGCTCTGCTGGGCGAGATCACGTAGATCTACGTCATCTCGCCGAGCAGCCAATAGGGGCGCGCACGCCGCCGGAGGCGCGCATGCTCGCCCCTGACTCCCGCTCCCAGAGGGCGCGAATGCCGCTGGGCACCTGCGATCGCTCGTTACAGAGTGAGAACCGGGAGCTGTGTGTGTAAACACACAGCTCCATGTCCTGTCAGAGGGAGAAATGCCAGACTGTCATACAATGTATGAACAGCGATCAGTCATTTCCCCTAGTCAGTCCACCGCCCCCTTCAGTTAGAACACACACAGGGAACATACTTAAAGAGGTGGTTCACCCTAAATATAAGCCCTCCCATGTGATCCAGCATACTGGCGTCAGCGCCAGTATGCTGTTTTTTTTTTTTTTAATCCCCCACTTACTGTATTATGCTGAATTTTATTTTTTTTCCCCCGTGGTGGACGGCGCCAGTATAGCGCGTCACATCTTACGAAAATACCCGATAAGGACTCGGGTAATCTCGGTGAAAATGCGGCGCCTGCGCACAGACCTAGGAGCTGACTGCGCAGGCGCCGTATTTCTCCGAGTCCTACGGCTATAGCGCGTCACGCCCTCCGAAAAATGCCGAAATAGGACTCTGAGAAATACGGCGCCTGCGCAGTCAGCTCCTAGGTCTGTGCGCAGGCGCCGCATTTTCGCAGAGATTACCCGAGTCCTTATTGGGTATTTTCGTAAGATGTGACGCGCTATCCTAGAGCCGTCCACCGTGGGGGAAAAAAAAAAAAAAATTCAGCATAATACAGTAAGTGGGGGATTAAAAAAAAAAAAAAAAAACAGCATACTGGCGCTGACGCCAGTATGCTGGATCACATGGGAGAGCTTATATTTAGGGTGAACCTCCGCTTTAACCCCTTCCTCGTCCCCTAGTGTTAACCCCTTCCCTGCCAGTGGCATTTTTATAGTAATCAATACATTTTTATAGCACTGATCGCTATAAAAATGCCAATGGTCCCAAAAATGTGTCCGAAGTGTCCGCCATAATGTTGCAGTACTGATAAAAATCGCTGATCGCCACCATTACTAGTAAAAAAAAAAATATTAATAAAAATGCCATAAAACTATCCCCTATTTTGTAGACGCTATAACTTTGTGCAATCCAATCAATAAATGCTTATTGCGATTTTTTAACGAAAAATATGTAGAAGAATACGTATCGGTCTAAACTAAGGAAAAAATATGTTTTTTTTTATATATTTTTGGGGATATTTATTATAGCAAAAAGTAAAAAATATATATATATTTTTTTAAATTGTCGCTTTATTTTTTGTTTATAGCGCAAAAACGAAAAACCGCAGAGGTGATCAAATACCACCAAAAGAAAGCTCTATTTGTGGGAAATAAAGGACGCCAATTTTGTTTGGTAGTCAGTTAAAGCGACGCAGTGCTGAATCGCAAAAAGTGGCCCGGACATTGCCAGCAAAATGGTCCAGGGTTAAGTGGTTAATGTTCAAAATACTAATCCATGTAAACAACCAAAAAATCTATCAAAACCAAACCAAAAAAACAACAAACAGAAGTAAACTAAAAATAAAAAAGCCAACTGGAACAAAATGAGTCCTTCAAAAACAAATCAGGTGACTTGTGACTTTATTCCTCTCTGTGCCTTGTGAATTAATGGACTTATAAGTGCAAGTTCTTGAATCCGTGCTCTTCTTATATATTTACCAGAGAGCTCTCCCCACTAGGGGGTGTTTCACTTTCACAACTTCACTGCTGTATACTGGAATAGACCTCCAATGCAGATAACTCTTTACAGCCCCTTTCTCCTCATTGTTCCTTAGTATATGTGGAAAGAATAGGAAACTCCATAGTGTAAAAACGTTTAAGCCGTTTTATTTCCTATGCAAAATAAGGGTATGCACTTACAATTTGTTAAAACCAATAGCGCAGTATAAAAATGGGAAGTGATGCTTCCTCTGCATTCCACAATCCAAAAAACAGGAAGTGATGCAATGACGCCGTGGCTCCTTCCTACGCGTTTCATCAACAAGACGTCATCTGGACATCAACAAGCCACTTCTGAGCTCTCTACTGTCTCCACTGCAGTTACAGCTCTTCCCCTTCACAGTCCTATCTTCGCATGTAGGAGGGCACTTAGCAGCCTGAACTCTTTTTCTACCGTCGCCACTGCTGCTGTTAAAATGCACAGCAGAAGGCAAGAGACACAACAGGGTGGATTCCTCTTTTGTATATGTATTTGCCTGCCTCCAGCCACTGCTATTAAACTCAGAGCAGGGAAGAGCGCGGGAGGTACAGAAGGTCTGCAGGGTGGGAGCTGACCAACACTTCTTAACAAGTGAAAGGTTGGGAAGCTCCCACTCCCCATGTAGACCAACCATATCTCCCATCTTCTCCCCTGCTGCAAGTTTAACAACTGTGGTGGCGGCAGGCAGGCAAGCAGGCAAATACATATACACAAGAGGAATCCACCCTGCTGTGTCTCCAGCTGTCCGCTGTGAGTTTTAACAGCGGTGGCGGCAGGAGAAGAGATCAGGCTGCCAAGTGCTGTGGCCAAGTGAAGCCTGTTATAGAGGAACCCTGTTCCTCATGACTTCCTCTCTGCCCCTACGGTTAAGTGCCACCAGCAATGGAGACCTTCCTACAGGCTCCCGTTTTTTACCTTTTTTAATACCTTCCCCCCCAACATTTTCTTCTTCTTATGCCCTGTACACACAATCGGTTTGTCTGATGAAAACAGACCGATGGACTGTTTTCATCGGACGAACCGATCGTGTGTGGGCCCCATCTTTTTTTTCCCATCAGTGAAAAAAAATAGAACCTGTTTTAAATGTTTCTTATGGTTAAAAAACACAATAGAAAAAAACGATCGTCTGTGGGGAAATCCATCGGTCAAAAATCCACGGATGCTCAGAATCAAGTCGACGCATGCTCGGAAGCATTGAACTTCATTTTTCTCAGCACGTCGTAGTGTTTTACGTCACCGCGTTGGACACCATCGGATTTTTAACCGATTTTGTGTAGGCAAGACTGATGAAAGTCAGCTTCATTGAATATCTGATGAAAAAATCTATCGGTCCGTTTTCATCAGATATCCGATCGTGTGTACAGGGCTTAGAGCTGAAAAATTCCTTGAGCTGTGGCGGGCCATGAAATACGCAAAAGATTAACAGAGGGACATAGGTGTGCAAAACGGGGTCCTGGAAGCCATATTTTTATGAACTGCTCTAGTTTCTACTCCTAGTCTCTGCCAATAATGTCACCGCAGAGGGGGTGGGAAGGAGACCGTTCATCTTGCTCATAGACAGCAGTGTTGACTGGAGCATACCACCAGATATTGGAATTATAAGAGAGTGCATCTTTTTATCAGTGCAATGTAGCACAGGAGCAGCTATTGATGAAATAAAGTGTATTTTTGTGGCAGGTATTTAAATAATCACGGTTATTTTTACTGTTTCTGGATGTCAGATTTAAGGAGAAAGCCGAGGAACGCATTATGGTTTTGTGTTGAGGACGGGGAACACCAGTGGGGAGATATATACAAAGTTATTAGACCAGTTCTAGGGACCATAAGTCACATCCACATCCTTAGAGCAGGGGTCTCCAAACTGCAGCCGAGGGCCAGATGCGGCCCTTTGCTAGCCTTTGTCCGGCCCTCAAGGCTTTATTCCTCCCACTGATATGAGGCACTATTCTTCCCACTGACTCCAACAACGGGGCACTTTTTCTTCCACTGATACCAATGATAAGATACAATTACTCCTTCTAATAGGGCCACTACTCCTCATCCTACTGATTGCAAACTATGAGGCCATATTTATTCTCACCAATGCTGGGCCCGGGGTTTTTTTCTGACCCCCACTGGCCACAATCCAGCCCTCCTAAAGGCTTAAAAACAATCAACTGGCCCTTTGTTTGAAAAGTTTGGAGACCCCTGTCTTAGAGTATAGAAGCATAACAATCGGAGAGAAATATCCTCCTATAGGTGCAGGAGGACTTTGATAGATGTGACACACCATTATTGGTTATAAGTATCATCAATGGCAATATGACATATGTTGTTCACAGACTTATCTTTTAAACTGTTAGGCCTCGTACACACGAGGGGATATGTCCGCTGAAAACGGTCCGATGGACCGTTTCAGCAGACATCTCCGCTCGTGTGTATGGGCTAGCGGACAGATTTCTCCACCCGACAGATTTCAAAGCATGCTTTGAAATCCATCCGGTGGAATGTGTCCGCCCGACATGTCTGCTGGTTAGTACACTTACCAGCAGACATGTCGTCCCCCACCGCCGCCGCGCCGCCGCCGAATGGATTCGGCGCATGCGCGGAAGTGTTTAACTTCCTGGTGCGGTGACGTGGCGGTGACGTGGCGGCGTCAACGTCACCGCCGCGTCACCGCGCCGTCCGGCGGCGGGGAATTTGATCCGATGATGTGTACACGCCATCGGATCAAACTCCCGATCGGACATATCCGATGGAAATGGTCCGCGGACCGTTTTCATCGGATATGTCCGATCGTGTGTACGAGGCCTTACAATGTTTTTTATGAATTTTGTATAAATAAAACAACATTTTAAAGAATTCTGAATTGTTGTGCTTACCTCAGTGACAACAGTACATCCATTAAAGTCCTCTTGCACCTATGGGAGAATATTTCTCTCCCATTTTTATGTATCTATACCAGTGGGGAGATATCATCACCAAGGTTCCCAAAGCCCATTGTTGATTCAACTCACAAGAGCTTGTAGTGTACAGTATAACCTACTGTTTCTGGCTTACACCCAAGAGTCCACAGAGAACTCAACTTAGGTTATAGCCAGACCATTGTTCCTGTTCTTTGTGGACAGCATGGTGACATGATTTGTACCAGCTGATTGGAGAAAAGCCAATGTGGTACCAATATTCAAAAAAGGACAGAGAAAAATCCCTGGAAACTACAGGCCAGTCAGCCTAACATTAATTGTTGGTAAATTATTGGAGTGGATGATAAGGGACTATATCCAAACATTTACTGAGGAAAAAAATATTATAAGTATTTATGGGTTTACGAAAGGTGCCATCCGGGGGAAGGTCTGTGGATTTAGTGTACCTGGATTTTGCAAAGGCATTTGATACAGTCCCCCATAAGCGCTTAAAGGAGAACCTTCGTTCTTGCAGACCTTGCAGTCACCGCCCCCCCCCCCCGAGCCCCTGTTTTACTTACCTGAGCCCCGAATTTCAGTGGGCGTGATCCCGCCTCCTTTAATCCATGCCATGCTCTTCATTGGATAGATTAATAGCAGTAAAGCCATTGGCTTTCGCTGCTGTCAATCAAATCTGGGGGTGGGCCCGAGTCATACAATTGGCGGCTATGGATGCCGATTGTATTGCACGGGAGCGTGCCCGTAGGGTAACCCCCTCGAGAGAGCGCTTCCCAGAGGAGGTTAGCTCTTGCAGGGAGGAGCCGCAAGAGCTGTCGTGGGACCCAAGAAGAGGATGGGCTACTCTGTGCAAAACAAACTGCACAGTGGAGGTAAGTATGACATGTTTGTTCTTTTTTTTTTTAAATATCGAAGCTTTAGTACCACTTTAATCTATAACCTGAGGTCTGCAGCCATGGACCATAAGGTTTATTCTTGGGTAAAAAAAAATGGTTACGGTGGCGTGTCTAAAGGGTGGTGATAAATAATGTGTACTCAGACTGGTCTGGAGTGGTACGTGGGGTGCCCCAGGGTTCTGTCTAGGGACCAATTCTATTCAATGTATTCATAAAAGATATAGAGAACAGTATAAATAGCTCAGTCTCAGTTTTTGCTAAATTAAGCAGGGCAATAAATTCACATCAGGATATAGTAATTTTACAGAAAGACCTGAACAATATAATGGAGTGTTCAATTACATGGCAAATTAGGTTTTATGTGGAAAAATGTCAAGTAATACACTTGGGGGAAAAAACATGAAGGCAAACTACTTTACCAGGGGAGAACAGATGGGGGGATCAAGGATGGAGAAAGATCTGGGGGTCCTAGTAGATACTGTAGCAGATTGAGCAATAGCACGCAATATCAAGCTGCAGCTACCAAAGCCGGCAGAAAATAAGCATGCATAAAACTATGGTTAGATCACATCTGGAGTATTCTGTCCAGTTCTGGTCACCAATCCTCAGAAGGGATGTGCTGGAACTGGAGAGACTCCAAAGAAGGGCAACAAAACTAATAAGGGGTTTGGAGGACCTTGATTACGAGGAACGTATTCTCACTGGAGAAACAACGCTTGAGAGGAGATATGATAGCGATTTACTAATGCACCAATAGCGAAGCACTGCAAAAATATTCAGTCCCAAGGAGAAGCCGTTTAACCTTAGGCCTTATTCACATGGACGGACCGTTCAGGTCCGCCTGTCAGTTTTGACAGCGGACCTGAATGGCCGCTCCATGCATCCCTATGGAGCGTCGGATGTCAGCGGAGACATGTCCGCTGACATCCGACCCTATCCGATCTGCTAAAAACAGACGTATGGGGGATACGTCCCCATCCATCCATGCTGTCCGTTTTCATCAGATCGCTCCATAGAAGACAGCGACGCTGCACAAGCCCCTTCCCGCTCAGTGAGCATAGAGGAGCTTGTCATCTGTCGGCTCTGCGGACTGATCTCCCGCTGAGCTGGGGGACGCAGGCGGACTCCGTCGCAACGGCCTGCGACGGAGTCCGCCTAGTGTGAATGAGGCCTTAAACTGCGCAGGAGGGTTTTCACTGTCAGGGCAATATGGATGTGGAACTCTCTTCCACAATTGGCGGTGACGGCGGGGAATATGGATATTTTTAAGAGACTCTTGGATGTGCATCTTAAAGAACACAACATATAGGGATATGGGAGATAATTATAGACACTGACACATGTACACCTACACAGGTTGAACTGGAGGGACAATTGTCTTTATTCAACCTTGCCTACAATGTAACTATGTAACTATGTAAGCAAACACTGTTGAACATGTTTTCTTCTATCCACAGTGTCTTTCTTTCAATGCCATAATGGAGGAGCTTGGAATATCACTAAAACATCCGAAAAGACTAAAAAAGAAGTCAAAGGTCAAGGCGCGATCGACTTTCACGAGTATGCTGACCTGTCACCAGAGGCGAATAATCAGGAAAGAGACAATGGCATAGAAACAATGTCACTTAATATTGGCCGGACTGTATAGAGGGTTTTTTTTTTAAAGGATTGTGTCTCCTTTTTTTAAATTCTTCTACATGATTTTTATAACAACACGTGAGATCTACATCACATGGAGAATGTGTAAGCCACAGAAAGGCTGCTGATTGGCGCACTGGATCCATTGAAAGTAATGTGTGAATCTTTTCACTACATCACCTGCAGCATTCCAACACCACCATGTACAAATGATCTGTGTGCTTTGGGAATAGAACACACTTTGTTTTTCAGTATAATGCTAAATAAAACACATTCTGTTTTTCAGTATGATGTGTGCTTTGTGTTCTGTTCTTCAGTTACATTGGTTCAGTGGTGGCTGGTGCTCAAAATGTTTGGGGGGGGGGGGCATAAATAAACAAAAAAAATCAGAGAAATACTGAAAACAATTGCAGCCACTGTGCCCATCAAATGCCGCCACTGTGCCCCATCAAATGCAGCCACTGTGCCCATCAAATGCAGCCACTGTTCCCTATCAAATGCAGCCAGTGTGCCCATCAAATGCAGCCACTGTGCCCATCAAATGCAGCCACTGTGTCAAATGCAGCCACTGTTACCCATCAAATGCAGCCAGTATGCCCATCAAATGCAGCCACTGTGCCGTCAAATGCAGCCACTGTGCCCATCAAATGCAGCCACTGTGTCAAATGCAGCCACTGTTTCCCATCAAATGCAGCCAGTGTGCCCATCAAATGCAGCCACTGTGCCGTCAAATGCAGCCACTGTGCCGTCAAATGCAGCCACTGTTCCCCATCAAATGCAGCCACTGTGACCCATCAAATGCAGCCACTGTGCCCCATCAAATGCAGTCACTCTGCCCCATAAAATACAGCCACTGTGCCCCATCAAATGCAGCCACTGAGCCCATCAAATGCAGCCACTGAGCCCATCAAATGCAGCCACTGTGCCCCATCAAATGCAGCCACTGTGCCCCATCAAATGCAGCCACTGTGCCCCATCAAATGCAGCTACTGAGCCCATCAAATGCAGCCAATGTGCCCCATCAAACGCAGCCACTGCGCCCCATCAAATGCAGCCACTGTGCCCCATAAAATACAGCCACTGTGCCCCATCAAATGCAGCCACTGAGCCCATCAAATGCAGCTACTGAGCCCATCAAATGCAGCCAATGTGCCCCATCAAATGCAGCCACTGTGTCCCATCAAATGCCACCACTGTGCCCCATCAAATGCAGCCACTGGGCCAATCAAATGCAGACACTGTGCCCATCAAATTCAGAGAAAAATCAGAGAAATACTGAAAACAATTGCAGCCACTGTGCCCATCAAATGCCGCCACTGTGCCCCATCAAATGCAGCCACTGTGCCCATCAAATGCAGCCACTGTTCCCTATCAAATGCAGCCAGTGTGCCCATCAAATGCAGCCACTGTGCCCATCAAATGCAGCCACTGTGTCAAATGCAGCCACTGTTACCCATCAAATGCAGCCAGTATGCCCATCAAATGCAGCCACTGTGCCGTCAAATGCAGCCACTGTGCCCATCAAATGCAGCCACTGTGTCAAATGCAGCCACTGTTTCCCATCAAATGCAGCCAGTGTGCCCATCAAATGCAGCCACTGTGCCGTCAAATGCAGCCACTGTGCCGTCAAATGCAGCCACTGTTCCCCATCAAATGCAGCCACTGTGACCCATCAAATGCAGCCACTGTGCCCCATCAAATGCAGCCACTCTGCCCCATAAAATACAGCCACTGTGCCCCATCAAATGCAGCCACTGAGCCCATCAAATGCAGCCACTGAGCCCATCAAATGCAGCCACTGTGCCCCATCAAATGCAGCCACTGTGCCCCATCAAATGCAGCCACTGTGCCCCATCAAATGCAGCTACTGAGCCCATCAAATGCAGCCAATGTGCCCCATCAAATGCAGCCACTGCGCCCCATCAAATGCAGCCACTGTGCCCCATAAAATACAGCCACTGTGCCCCATCAAATGCAGCCACTGAGCCCATCAAATGCAGCTACTGAGCCCATCAAATGCAGCCAATGTGCCCCATCAAATGCAGCCACTGTGTCCCATCAAATGCCACCACTGTGCCCCATCAAATGCAGCCACTGGGCCAATCAAATGCAGACACTGTGCCCATCAAATTCAGCCACTGTGCTACATTAAATGCAGCCACTGTGCCCATCAAATGCAGCCACTGTGCCCCATCAAATGCAGCCACTGAGCCCATTAAATGCAGCCACTGTGCCCCATCAAATGCAGCCACTGTGCCCCATCAAATTCAGCCACTGTGCCCCATCAAATGCAGCCACTGAGCCCATCAAATGCAGCCACTGTGCCCTATTCAAATTAAAAGACTTGTATCCTCAAAACTCCAAATGCACAGTTTATCCAAAAGAAAGCAAGAAACCTTTATGAGGTGTGATTCAATTTAATCTAGCAGGGAACAAATTATTTCCCGATCCTGAAAGGCATTCAGATACTCCTTGGATCAACAATCAACAATATCATTTATTTTATTTATAGCCTGCTATATGTCTTATTTTGAAACACTTTTAGCATTTTTAGCCCATCTACAGGCTTAGCTAGCACTATTGGAAGACTATTCCACAGTTTAACAACTTTTACTGTAGAGACCCCTTTCACTATTTATAGTATTTAAAAAATATTTATAGTTAATACTATTCTGTCTTTATGCGGAAAGATATGGACTTGCTGAATATGTGTACAGTCCTCTGCCTAAAGAAGACCTTCTGACCCCCCACCACCTTCCCCTTTAGAGAATGGCAATATTCTGTATGGCAATACACAAGATGCAGTTCCGATGCGCTTTTTTCCTGCACTAAAAATGCATGCACAGTGTTTTCCATGTATTCTGACCCCAGAAATTGACCTGAAACTGATTGGAACTGACTGCATGGTGTGAACTAGAGCCATTGGAATACATGGAAAACACTGTGCATGCATTTTTAGGGCCAGTTCACACCACAAAAATGCACTCCGGCTACGTTACAGATCATTTTTTTCTAAAGCCTCATACACACGATTGGATTTTCTGCAGAAAAAGCGTAGGACTTTTGTCCGAAGGGCGTTGGCCAATTTGTCTTCCATACAAACGCAACAAACACAAAACTAAGTGTTTTTTCAGGTCTTTAACACCACCCTTTGGGCAACTTCTGCTAATGTTGTGTTATGGTGAGCATTGCTTCTGAGCATGCGTGTTTGCACTGGATTTTTGTCCGATGGACTTGTGTACACACAAGACAATTTTAAAGCATGCTATCCTACATTTGTTGGCGGAAAATCCGACAATAATTGTCCAATGGAGCGTACAAGCGGTCGGATTATCCGACAACAGCCTGTCATCATACAATTCCCGTCGGATAATCCGATCGTGTGTATGGGCCTTTACAGTTCACACCACACACAGTTCCAATGCAGTTGCGTTTTTGATACAATTTGCTATGTTGCAGTACGGTTCTGTGCAGAAAAAATGCAGCATGCTCTACTTTTTATTCTGCAATGGAAACTGACCGGAACTGACTGCACTGGTGTGAACTAAAGCCATTGGAATTCATGGGATTAGTGCAGAAAAAAGCACACGGAACTGTACCTGGTGTGAACTAGCATTGAAAGTGTGGGGCTGATTTACTAAAACTAGGGAGTGCAAAATCTGGTGCAGATGTGCATAGAAACCAATCAGCTTTCAGGTTTTCTTGTCAAAGCTTAATTGAACAAACACAAGTAAGGCCCCTTTCACACAAGTAAGGCCCCCGCTGAGCCGGCGGATGACAGGACGGTCCCCACACACTGTACCAGATTTTCCACTCTCCAGTTTCAGAAAATCAACACCAATGCAACTAAACAAGTACACCTACATATGTCTATGGTGCCTCTTCTTCCCCTTCAGTCCTCTTTAGGTTGCCTTGGTGCTACTGGTGCCCCTGCTACCATGCTGCCATTCAGGGCCGTCTTTAATGTTGATTGGACCCTGGGCAATAAAAATCTTGCAATTTTGCTCTCCACCTGCTCTGAGACATACAATAAATATCAGCTAGACTTAAAATCAGTTTACTGTATCAGATCAGGCAGTGGTTGTGATTGGTTTCCAGAAGTTACAGCTTATCATTACCACTTACTGACTGGTTGCTAGAGGTTACAGCACAAATTATGGCCCACTGATTAGTTGCTAGAGGTTACAGCACATGATTTCTTCTTGTTGATTGGTTGCTAGAGTTTGCTGTACAGTAATACTACTCACTGATTGGTTGCTAGAGATTACAGCACATCATCTCTTCACTGCAGAGGAGCATGATATACATATGAATGCTACCTTTATTTTAGGGCTGTTACTGATCAAAATTTTTGTGTTCGATTAATAATTTTTTATTTTAATCGATTAATCGACTAATTTCGATTAATTATAATGCACATGCAGATCCAACTACTTTTAGCTGATCTCCTTGCAGGCTGATTTCCAGTGCAGCTACCAACAGCAGGATACAAAAAAACACACAAAGGCAGCGCTCGATGGGAATAGCATTAAAACTTTTATAATCTTCAAGTAGGTAACAAAATAAATATTGCACTGGAGATAAAATCGATGTAGCTACATAAACTGTAAAAATGGTGCGAGTAATACCAAACGGTACCAAAAGCAGTCATAAAAATATGTAGCCAAGTATGATACTGGTATAAAAATGTATACAACAATACCACTGCTAAATCCAGATGAGGAGAGGTTACCATCAGTCCGTCGGCATGTAGCTGTCCCATGAAGGGAACTATCACAACTCCCAGTGGATGGTTGTAAAATCCCAGGTTAATAAAAGGAAGCGATAGAGGGAAGTGTAAGGCCGCGTACACACGACCAAATACATCTGTTCAAATCGGTCTGACAGACCGATTTGAACAGATTTGTCTGCTGGGCTGTTTTGGTTTGATCGCTGTACACACGATCAAACCAAAACCCCGCCGGCAGACAGCGCGGTGACGTGGCGATGACGTTGACGCCGCCACGTCACCACACCAGGAAGTAAAACACTTCCGCGCATGGGTCGAATCCATTCGACGCATGTGCGAGCAGATATGTCTGCTGGTTAGACAAGCATGCTGGCCAAATCTGTCTGTCCGCCCGTACACACGATCGAATCTGTCTCCTGAAACGGTCTGTCAGACCGTTTCCAGCAGATAGATTTGATCGTGTGTACGTGGCCTAACAGCTACTATGTGGCAGATAGTAAGGTCCGCCACCATGCAGATATGAAGGCACAGCAAAGGAGCCCTTCAGATGGATACTGCAAGCCCCGCCGGTATCCGTGACGTTACTGGATCTCCGACGGAACTCCCTGAAGGCCCAGAAATCGGCGGAGAGGCGAGTACCAATCAAAATAATTTTAATCGATCAAAAATATTTTGATCGATCAAAAAAATTAAAGATTAATCGATTAATTAAAAGTTAATTTGCACAGCCCTACTTTATTTACATATGAATTCTGCCTGCCTCAGCTATTTACATATGAATGCCAATTGCCCCAGATATTTACATATGAATGTTCTTATTATTTACATATGAATGCTCTTGTTATTTACATATGAATGGTGGTTATTTACATGTAAACACAGGGTCTGCTGGTGAGTCATCTGTACACAACAATAGGGCAGAGATGGACAGCATTAGTAGCAGCACTTCACACTGAGATATCAGGACACAGCACATGACTAAATCTTTAAAGGACAAGGGAATTTAAACTGGAATAGTTGGCAGGTATTAGGCAGCTGCTTTGGGACCTACAACAATGACAGGGCACAGGGAAGCTTCCCCTTTTGCCCTGCCTTAAAGACAGCCCTGCTGCCGTTTTTGAAAAAAATACATCATAACCACAATGACAATATGCACCTAACCCAGGGTCTGCAGGGGCCCCGTTACTGGTCCGGCTGCACCTAGAGTATGCTGTCCAGTTCTGGGCACCAGTCCTCGGGAAGGATGTACTGGAAATGGAGCGCAAAGAAGGGCAACAAAGCTAATAAAGGGTCTGGAGGATATTAGTTATGAGGAAAGGTTGTGAGCACTGAACTTATTCTCTCTGGAGAAGAGACGAATGAGAGGGGATAGGTTTCAATTTACAAATACCGTATTGGTGACCCCACAATAGGGATTAAACTTTTTCGCAGAAGGGAGTTTAACAAGACACGTGTCCACTCATTAAAATTTGAAGAAAATAGATTTAACCTTAAGCTACGTAGAGGGTTCTTTACTGTAAAAGCGGCAAGGATGTGGAATTCCCTTCCACAGGCAGTGGTCTCAGCGGGGGGCATCGATAGTTTCAAGAAACTATTAGATAAGCACCTGAATGATCACAACATACGGGGATATACAATGTAATACTGACATATAATCACACATAGGTTGGACTTGATGTACTTTCAACCTCACCTACTATGTAACGGCTTGCTGCCTTATGTATTATACTGATCACTCAATAGTTTAAAATCCCAATATCCTAATCATTTACCTAGCAAGGTGTACATTATCCCACAGGCTGCATCTCTGCTGTCACGTATTTTAGTTTTGGTGGAGCTGCGTTCGATCCTCTTGGGACAAGAGAGTGCACAGTTAAGTCTGCACAGCAAAGTACACCCAGCATGAACCTGTCACCGCTCCAGCCTGGAGACATTATTAACCTTCTTGTAAGCTGTGGGAGTCTGATTTCCACCACTAACATTCTGGCATTTTTATTACCGAAATGTGCTGCTTCTCCCTCCATCCTTAATTCCACAAAGGCAGACAGACACTACCTGACTTCAATATCTGCTACCCTCTTCATTATACAAGGAAGTGTTACTACACCTAAAAGGTTTGTTTCCACTTTTGCAGCCAAATTTAGATAACACCTACTGTGTATTTATTACATGTTCCTATTTACATAGCACAACTTACATTATTTTTTTATTTTTCTAAATGCTGCTTACCTTTGTATATGTTAAACCACTTAAGGACCGGAAGGATTTGACCCCTTAACAACCAGGCCATGTTTTGCTATACGGCACTGCGTTGCTTTTTGTGGTTGTGCCAGGGCCATCTTAATAGCATCATGGGCCCCTGGGCAAAGTAATGCTGTGGGGCCCCTACAAGCTTGCCCCAATTTATGCACCTACTCTCAAGAATGAAAGTACAATATTTCTACTTTACAGCGTGCCACTTGCCACCCGTAACCCGCCTCCAGATTCAGCATATCACTTGCCACCCGTAACCTGACTCCAGATTCAGCGTGTCACTTGCCACTGTCACCTGCCTCCAAATTCAGCGTGTCACTTGCCACCGGTTCCTTGTCACCAGATTCAGCATGTCACTTGCCACCATTTCCTTGTAATTCGCCACCGGTCCCCTGCCACCAGATTCAGCGTGTCACTTGCCAACTGTTATACCTGAAGGGTTCCCCTGTCACCAGATTCAGCATGTCACTTGCCACCGTTTCCTTGTCACTCAGGCCATGCTGGCAGTTGTAGTCCCCTGTCACTCAGGCCATGCTGGCAGTTTTAGCCACTCACCTCTGCAGCTCTCTGTCGTTCTCCCAAATCTTGGTAACAATGGACTTCCTCACGGCGTTCTCCACTGCCCCCACCTGGAGTTCATGGCCTGCAGGGTAAGGATCCGGCTCGGCACCGCGGGGGCCACCACACTACTCTTGGCCCTCCTTGGGGCCCCGGCATCCACCCTCCTCTGTCCGCCGCGGAGCACCAATCTCACTCGATCCCTCATGTCACTAGAATACTGCCGCTCTCTCGTGGGCCGATTCAGAAGGAGGGGTCGGGTGCTGCTCTGCGGTGGGCGGAGTCAGGAGGAGGGGCACATTGCCGGTCTCTAGTGGCTGGAGTCAGGTGGAGAAGCTGGTGTGGTAGGCGGTGTCAGGGAGGGGCAGGGCGGCGCTCTGTTTGTGAGGCGGAGTCAGGAGGCTGAAAGCGAATATCGGCCCGCCTATCCCCGCCCATCCCTGACATCAGAGACTGAATCTGACAGCTGCACTTATTTGTCCGCCTCTGATGGGGCCTCACGGGCCGTGCCCAGGGGAGCCCGCTCAGTAAGAAGGCCCTGCTTTGCTGGGGTCACTGGACAGATGGGGCCCCCCAGGCAAGTGGGGCTCCCGGGCAACTTCCCAGCGTGCCCATGCAAAATGAAAGCCCTGGGTTGTGTGACACTGTACCCAAACAACATTTATGTTATGCTTGATCACCTCTGCGTTTTAAAATTTTTGGACTATAAACAAAAATAGAGTGACAATTTTGAAAAAAAAAAACAATCTTTTTTACTTTTTGATAATAAATATCCCCCAAAAAATTAAATAAAACATTTTTTTTTTCAGCTTAGGCCAATATGTATTCTTCATATTTTTGGTTAAAACAAACCGCAATAAACGTAAATTGATTGGTTTTCACAAAGGTTATCGCATCTACAAAAGAGGGAAAAGATTTATTATTATTTTTTTTTTACTAGTAATGGCGGTGATCAGTGATTTTTAGCGGGACTGCGACATTGCAGCAGACAGATTGGACACTTTTGACACTTTTCCAGTGACATTTATACAGCGATAAAAGATAAAAAATTCACTGATAACTGTATAAATTACACTGGCAGGGAATGGGGTTAACATCAAGGGGTTAAATGTTCCCTAGGGATGTGTTTCTAATTGTGGGGGGAGGGGACTGACTGGGAGTACAGGAAGATCGCTGTTCCTGTTCACTAGGAACAGACAATCACTCTCTACTCCTCTGATAGAACGGGGATCTGTCTGCCGTGGGCACTTCCACTGTATCTATTGCACAAAGCAACATACACCTATGCCGATTCGAGCAATAGAGCTGACCTGCTGCAGTATAATGACGGCGGCTGGTCAGCAAGTGGTTAAAAATCCTGCCTATCTTTTACCTTCTAAACACTCCTCATTTTTTTAATGTTAAAGTATAATTAACAGCTTGCCCTATAGCATTTTTACTGCTACAGGGTGCCAGCTGTGCACTGGATCACGTACATATATATGTGATCCCGCACTTCCAGGTAGGGGCTGCACTTGCATGCCGCCGGTGGCTCGCCTTCACTGTGATTATATACATTGCAAGCCAATCGGCAGGTGCCGGATACTCGATGTGCGCAAGGAAACACCGATCATCAGGCAGAGACACAGAACTGCGATCTGCCCTTGTAAACAAGGCAGATCTCAGTTCTGATAGGGGGAAAGGGATAGAGTTTGTGTCCATGCAAAGCAGGGAATAAATTAAATTTCTTCCCCTAGTAAAAGCACCTCACACCGTTCACATAAACACTGGCTAGGCACACAGTTTACTCATTGATCGCCCCTGATGTTTACCCTTTCCCAGCCAGTGTCATTAGTACAGTGACAGTGCATATTTTTAGCACTGACCAGTGTATTATTGTCTCTGGTTCCCCAAAAATTTCAGAAGAGTCAGTTAGTGTTAGAATGTCCGCCACAATATCGCAATCCCGCTATAAATCACTGGTCGCCGCCATTACTAGTAAAAAAATAAATATCACATCCCATTTGTAGATGCTATAACTTTTGTGCAAACAAATCAATATACGCTTATTGGGATTTTTTTACCAAAAATATGTGGCATAATACATATCATCTAGGGATGTCCCGATACCACTTTTTTAAGACCGAGTACAAGTACTGATACTTTTTTCAAGTACTCGCCGATACCGATTACCAATACTTTTTTAATGTCATGTGACAATTTGAATAATGGGCACTGACAGGAGGCACTGACGGATGGATGGCACTGGCCAATGGCACTGATAAGCAGCACTTA
This sequence comes from Rana kukunoris, assembly GCA_029574335.1. NCBI lineage: Eukaryota > Metazoa > Chordata > Amphibia > Anura > Ranidae > Rana > Rana kukunoris. The sequence goes on along the minus strand of CM056050.1, from coordinate 575,009,062 downwards.
TGGGCACTAAAAGGCGGCACTGATAGATGGAACTGATGTCACTTATAGGCACTTATGGGCAGGCACTGATGGGCACTTGCATAATAAATAACATGAATGAGGAGAGAAAGGCTTTTGCAATGCTATTTGGCATATAGCATTGCAAAATCCTTCCTTTCCTCTCATCATTTATGTCATTTAACTTCTAATAAGTACTGTGACGCCCATATTGGTACACCTTGCACTTGGCTGCAGTAAGCCAGCAGCGGACATCTTCTTACACCCAGCCCAAACTATATAAGCTGGGTGTAACAAGATGTCCGCTGCCGGGTGTGCTAAGATGGCCGTCGTGATGTTTACCCGTCCGACAATGACACGGAACATCACTTCCTGTACTAAATGTGATGGCTCCAGTCACCGTAATATGCGGTGGTGTCCTGCACCCCTGCCCTGACCAGCTTACCCACTGAACTCTGATACATTGCCGCCTGAGCGATCTCCGCTCCGCCCTCTCCGTCCGCTGACTTCGGGTTCCAGGTATCGGATGAGGCATCGGGATCATTTGTGCGAGTACAAGTACTCACAGAAATGCTTGGTATCAGTCCCGATACTGATATAGTATCGGTATCCGGACAACCCTAATATCAACCTAAATTTATAAAGAAATTTGATTTTTTTCATTGGATATGTTTCATAGCAGGAAGTAAAAAATGTTGATTATTTTTTTTTTTTTTCAAAATTGTTGGCCCTTTTTTGTTTATAGCAAAAAAAAGAGGCGATCAAATACCACCAAAAAAAAAACTTTTTTGTGGGTAAAAAAATATTTACATTTTATTTGGGTACAGACTCCAGAGAGCAAAGATGGCAGCATGGGATGTGCAGCAGGAGAGTGGCGGGGCTTAAGACAAACAAGCATCAATAGAAAGTGGTGTAGCGATACCCCCGTAGAGGCTGCTAAGTGTAGTGGTTTGTTTGCCACAATGCCCAGCCCGACACAAAATTTTAAGCATCCAGAGACATGAAACAGTCCTTGCACTTGTTTTTTTGTATTTTATTGAGGGAAATTTTACTTGGATAGGGATAGGGAAATGATGAGATGCCCAGATAATTGACAATCAATGTTGGGACCAATTATATACATCCACTGTATATACAGGCTCCTCTCTCTTTCTCCGGCACTTCACTTGCTTGCAGACTATCTTTCCTCAGTTGATTTTAAAAAGCAAACATTTATTATATTGCCTGCCCCCCCCCCCCCCCCGAGGCCTGCTCATCTGCTATTCTAGGAACCACAGCAGATACAGCCCTGCATAGTGATCTTGTCCCCCTGCTACCCTGGTCTGCTTCAGGGATTGCTTCTGCTCAAGTGGGACCAATCTTCACTTGACCACTGAAGGAAGTTGCCTTGAATCCTCATCACACTAAAGGGGGGCCCTCCATCAGCAAAGCATGCAGCAGCAGATCCGGGCAGCTGGTGAGTGGGTCATTCAATCATTATTGCCCTGTTTACTGACCCCTTGCCTTTCTAAATATTACACTGGCCCACTAGTAAGCAACGTGAGTCCTATTTGGCCTGAGCTCAGGGCCGGCCTTAGGTGTTCAAGCTCCCTGTGCGAGCTAATCCTGCGGCGCCCCCCCCCCCCCATCTTCACCCCTCGTCCCCTGGTCACCTAAACATACACAAAGAGAGGAAAAAAATATTTGTAACAAATAATTTGTTTTAATTTAACTTTATATTACACCGCACCCTGCATCTCTGGACCCCTTTACATTACACAGCACCCTGCACCTCTGGACCCCTTTACATTATACAGCACCCTGCACCTCTGGATCCCTTTATATTACACAGCACCCTGCAACTCTGGGCCCCTTTACATTACACAGCACCCTGCACCTCTGGACCCCTTTATATTACACAGCACCCTGCACCTCTGGACCCCTTTACATTACACAGCACCCTGCACCTCTGGACCCCTTTACATTACACAGCACCCTGCACCTCTGGACCCCTTTACATTACACAGCACCCTGCACCTCTGGACCCCTTTACATTACACAGCACCCTGCACCTCTGGATCCCTTTACATTACACAGCACCGCACCTCTGGACCACTTTACATTATACAGCACCCTGCACATCTGGATCCCTTTATATTACACAGCACCCTGCACCTCTGGACCCCTTTATATTACACAGCACCCTGCACCTCTGGACCCCTTTACATTACACAGCACCCTGCACCTCTGGACCCCTTTACATTACACAGCACCCTGCACCTCTGGATCCCTTTACATTACACAGCACCCTGCACCTCTGGACCCCTTTACATTACACAGCACCCTGCACCTCTGGACCCCTTTACATTACACAGAACCCTGCAGCTCTGGACCCCTTGCATACACAGACCCCCTTGAGTACAGACCCTCTGGATGGCCGCACCGAGCCCCTGTTGCCCATGGCGCCCTGTGCGGCTGCACAGCTCGCACACCCCAAAGGCCGGCCCTGCCTGAGCTCATATCACAGAACCTGAGCTCATTACCTGGCCCCTCCTACTTTAGTGTCCTAAGGAGCCCATTGTTTCCTTAAGACTATATCACTGAGAACTGGATTATTCAACATCAATAAGACACCAACATCTTCAAGGGCCCCAAGATAGTCGGCATAAGATTAATTTTGAGAACTGTGCATAGTTCACCTACTGTTGAGGGTAGTTACCATTATGTTGTAATTTTTTCTTTTACAAGAGGCCTAGGCTTAGCTCCCTAATAACAGGAGCCCATTGGCAACTTATGCTTCATACACACAATCTAGCCTGACCAAACTCACATCGGAATTCCAAAAGAATTCCAAAAGAATTCCAAAAGAATTCCAACATGTTCTCTATGTAAACTCAGACGGAATTCCTCGGATTATCCAATGGAAAAACGCAGATGGGCATACACACGGTTGGAATTTCAGTCAGACTTTTTCCATCGGAAATTTCGATTGTGTGTACGAGGCATTAGCCTATAGCTGTGTTAATACCTTGGTTGCCTTTTTGCTGCTCATGTAGTAAGGAGGACTACCGTTTATGATGGTCAAATTATAGTTCACTTTAGTACAGTGGTCTCCAAACTGCGGCCCGAGGGCCGGATGTGGCCCTTTGCTTGCCTTTATCCGGCCCTTTGGGCACTTTCCCTCCCACTGATACAAGACACTATTCTGCCATCTGACACCGACAATGGAGCACCATTTCTCCCACTGACACAACTAATAGAGCACTATTACTCCCTATGATACCAGCAATGGGGCACTATTCCTCCACCTAATACCAGATGTTTACTAATAATGAAGCCAGGAAAAATTCCATTCCCGCTGGCCAAAGTCCGGCCCTCCAAGTGTCTGAAGGACAATAACCCGGCCCTTTGTTTAGAATGTTTGGAGACCCCTGCTTTAGTACCTCGAAAATCTGAAGAAACCCTCAGGGTATTGTGTATGCTGTTATATTGTCTTTTACTGTTATGATCTGTCTTATCTGACAATTACTTGACAATATACTTTGTTATTTGCTACAAAGTCTGAAGTGGCTCCTGCGGAGGTAGAGCTGCAATAACTTAGTATGATCTTGAGCTCTTAGAGCAGGGGTGCCCAACCAGTGGCCCGGGGGCCACTTGTGGCCCACGGAGCCCTCTGATGTGGCCTGCGACCTCCTGCTCTGGGATGGAATAGAAAAGAATACTGTTATTATAGGTATGTTTATTACTAAAATCACAGTGTATATATGGGCATATCTGTTTTGCAGTGGTTACTGGGCTGCTTTCAAACTGATCCAAAGGTGCAGAGCAGGTTACCTGTGGGTTACCTGCACTGAGTCATAGACTTCTGTTAACCACTTCCATACAGGGCATTTTCACCCCCTTCCTGCCCAGACCAATTTTTAGTTTTCAGCGCTGTCGCACTTTGAATGACAATTTCGCGGTCGTGTGACGTGGCTCCCAAACAAAATTTACACCCTTTTTTTCTCACAAATAGAGCTTTCTTTTGGTGGTATTTGATCACCTCAGCGCTCAGAAAGCGTCAATTTTGAAAAAAAAAAAACACAATATTTTTTACTTTTTGATTTAACAAATATCATAATTTATTTATTTATTTTACTTTTTTTTGTTCCCCTCAGTTTAGACCGATACATATTCTTCTACATATTTTTGGTCAAAAATCGCAATAAGCGTATTTGATCAGTTTGCGCAAAAGTTCTAGCATCTACAAAGTAGGAAATAGAATTATGGCATTTTTTTATTTTATTTTTTTACTAGTAATGGCGGCGATCTGCAATTTTTTTTATTGTGACCGCACACATCGGACACTTTTGACACATTTTTGGGGCCATTCACATTTACACAGCGATTTGTGCTGCCGTGATTGCGGGCAATCGCGGGTGCCCGGCGGTCGTCGCGACTGCCAGGCACACGCACCGGCGGTCGTCGCGACCGCCGGGCACGCGCACCGGGTCTCAAGGAATGCGGCAGGGGCGCACGCGCCGTCGGCGCGCACCTCCTAGCAGCCGGATAAAGCAAGGACGTCATATGACGTCCAGTCTGAAGGACGAAGGGTCCCCACCGAAGTCATTTTACTATGGCTCGGTGGGGAAGTGGTTAATAACTGCGAGTTTGGTGAGCTTTCTGAAAGTGCACCAATCCTGCAGAATAAAATAGAAGTCTATTGCAAAGTGGAGAAAAGCTAATGGTACACTGTGTTGCACCCGTGGTGCGAGTAAACCACAGCACATCAGTGTGAAAGGGGGTCTGACCAATTGGACCCCCCATTCACCTAATTAGTGGCAGACATAAACCGACTTGTGTCCTACCTCCAATCCGATCCGCTAAAAGAAAAAAAAGTATAGCAGAGCAGACGCGGACATGCCATCCACTCGCTACACTCATTGTGGCCCGATACCGGTTACCAAGTCGCTTAAGTGGCCCTCGCTTATCTAAAGGTTGGACACCCCTGTCTTAGAGGGTACAGTATGAAATACCAAGAACCTACACAGACGGAGATATTTTTCTTTAAAATTCATTTTCAGTCATTGGGCCATTTCTGCTGCTGATGTGGTAGATAGTGGATAATGTTATAAAAGGCCCTTTTAATACAACCTTTAAGAGGTGATTTTTATAATGACATTTTAACTCTGAGATGTCTACAGTTCCATTAGCATCTAGCAGGTAATGTTTTTTTTACTGATGTCTTCTGCCGTAAGTTATTTCATTTGTTTTGTTTCATTTTGTTAAATAGGTAAATTGTATATGAAGACACGCTAAATGTGGAGTGATACATATTCAGGGGCTGCACATTGAACAGCTATGATTTGCTTATTTTGCATAAACTTTATGGAAAGTAGAGCAATGAATTGGGAACACAGAGGTGTTCATCAGCTGGATAATATGCTATGCAAAACATTGCTAATTGGTATTTTTCCAGTTCTCTTTAAAAGAATGTTAAAGTAATACCAACAGGGAAAACAACTATTTAACCACTTGCTTACTGGGCACATATGCCCCCCTCCTGCCCAGGTGAAATTTCAGCTTCCGGCACTGCGTAGATTGAACTGACAATTGCACAGTCGTGCGACGTGGCTCCCAAACAAAATTGACGTCCTTTTTTCCCCACAAGTAGAGCTTTCTTTTGGTGGTATTTGATCACCTCTGCGGTTTTTATTTTTTGTGCTATAAACAAAAAAAGAGCGACAATTTTGAAAATAAATTCAATATTTTTTACTTGTTGCTGTAATAAATAGCCCAATTTAAAAAAAAAATTCTCAGTCTAGGCTGATACGTATTTTTCTACAAATTTTTGGTAAAAAAAACGCAATAAGCGACTAGTTTGCGCAAAAGTTATAGCGCCTACAAAATAGGGATCAGAATTTTTTTTTTTATTGTTTTTTTTTACTAGTAATGGCGGCGAGCTGCGATTTTTATTGGGACTGCGACATTGCGGTGGACACATCGGACACTTTTGACACTGTAGCGCTCACCCCCGAAGGAGCCGCTGATTAGTTTGGGACCGGCATGTTAGGTTACCAGTGATTGTTGTCTAGGGATAATATTCGTGAATGTGGTTAAAGAGCAAGTGTCCAGATGTGAGTGAGTGAGTGAAAAACGTATAAAGCGCAACACTTGCGAACTGAATCGCCTCTGGGCGCTGTTTCCATTCCTTTGAAACGCTTTGCCTCAGAAGAGATGAGTTTTAATCATTCTCCTGAAGGCCAAGTGGTCCGACTCCAGTCGGATGTCAACTTGAGTTTTCAATGCTTTATTCCAAGGCCAAAAAAGGCCAACATCAACATGACACACAATAGAGGAAAGTTTGATGAAGAAGAGAACTGTAGTATCAGGCCTTGGATATCAAAGAGAGAGCAAGCCTGCTCTCAGCACAGTCAAGTTCAAATGTCGCCACTCTCAACAGAGCGGGTAAAGTGCCCGGGACAGGCGATTTACTTGAGTCTGGCAGCCGAAGGGCCACTCCTAAACAAAGTCACTGGGAGGAAAACAGGGGCCTCTGCCACAGGCCTGGTGAATTTTTCTTTGATTTGTCAAAGGCTAGAACCAATGAATCCTCCCAATAAGTCCAATCTCAAGGTCACCGATTGACAGCTAAAGTGTACCTGTCATGTGGCGTGGTGACCGGATCCCCGGTGGTTCGTCCAGGCCTCGCAGACAACCTCTACCTCTGGGTTCTCCTGAGCCGATTACCCACCGTTCAGCTCCTGGTTTAGGATCTGGGACCCAGCATGCCACTGGGGCCCATCTTTGCAGCAGAATGGAGTTCCGCCTCGAACGCAACCTCGGCCAGGCAGGCCTTGATGGCGGGGCCCATGGATGTGCGCACCCTGACGCATAGCACAACTCTCACAGGCGACTGCCCCAGATATACCCTCCCGCCAGCATGTCCAGAGAAAGAACCGCTCCTCTGATTGGCTGCTGGGAGAAGGTGGGTCTTTTCAGAACCCCTTCTAGCGCCAACTGTCACCCAGGGGTAATAACACCCCCCTGGCATGCAGACCGACCCACGAGGCAGTTCCAAAAACTGGCAGCAACCCAAATTTAGGCAATTTGCGAATGGGAGCAACCTAACTCTCCCATTCCCCACTAACTTTAGCATAACACCCCGCAAATAGGGGGGGCGCTACATACTCCTCCCACTTGAACGCAAAGTCTCCCCCTTCCTCCCAAGGAATACCACATTATATAAAAAAAAAAAATGAGAAAGAGTTTACTTATTGCAAAAAAACTGTAACCACATGGAGACCGCTGAGGAAGCTTCGGTCGTCTCCGAGGGGGTATCACTCTGATTGCTCGTCACATCCGACGAACTTGTCACATTAGACAAAACGCTTTCCAAGTCCGGGTCTTCTCCAAGGCTTACCTCCAGTGAAGTAGGTGGGGAGGTGGCCGAGGGTAAGGTCAGGGTGGATGATACCGAAATTATGTCAAGGTCCCGCATTTTCGGCTCCACGATAATCACCGATGGTGGGATGCTGCCCAGATCGGCTCTTCCTCCGTGGTAAGGGCGGCGGTGATGAAATCCACCCAGTACCCTTTGGGGGCCTGCGTGGGTGAGGTGGCCACAAATAAGTAGGCCCGACATCACTGGCACTGGGCAAAGGGTTGAACCTTAATGGACAGATCCCCACAGCGGGGGCAGATCAGGCCCAGCATCTCCGTCCCTCTGCTGGATAGGGGGGCAAACTGTCCTTGTGTAGACAACCGAACACCCGTGTCAGTCACCAGCACCCCGGATAGTGTGAACATACTGAATGTCCCAGTTGATGGAGTTGGAGATCTGTGTTGCGGGACAGCACCACCCGGTCGCAGGAAAGTGGACATTTTCATTCGGCTTCCTTCTCTTTAGTAGATGGGCTGTGTCCTACTGCTTTCGGCGCGAAATCACTCTGCACATGGCGCTCAGGGGTGGGTGGCTCCTCCCACTTGGAAGAACTTGTCCAGGCACGTTGTAGGCGCGTGCCACACTGTACGTAGGCCCAAGTTAAATGATGGAAGGTTAACTCCCTTACCGCCGGACAGTCCACACATAACACCGAACACTTTTCGCTCCTTAGTAAATCACATCCACCAACTTCTCTCGTTGTCAATGGTAACAGCCAGATCCCAGACGAGCCCCCACGTGGCACGCTCACCCCCCAAGGAGCCACTGATTAGTTTGGGACCGGCATGTTAGGTTACCAGTGATTCTTGTCTAGGGATAATATTAGTGAAGGTGGTTAAAGAGTAAGTGTCCAGACGTCAACTTGAGTTTTCAATGCTTTATTCCAAGGCCCAACATGGCCAACATAAACATGACACACGATAGAGAAAAGGTTGATGAGCAAGGAGAGAACTGTAGTATCAGGCCTTGGATATCAAAGAGAGAGCAAGCCTGCTCTCAGCACAGTCAAGTTCAAACGTCGCCACTCTCACCAGAGTGGGTAAAGTGCCCCGGACAGGCGATTTACTTGAGCCTGGCAGCCGAAGGGCCACTCCTAAACAAAGTCACTGGGAGGAAAACAGGGGCCTCTGTCACAGGCCTGGTGAATTTTTCTTTGATTTGTCAAAGGCTAGAACCAATGAATCCTCCCAGTAAGTCCAATCTCAAGGTCATCGACTGACAGCTGAAGTTTATCTGTCATGTGGCGTGGTGACCGGATCCCTGGTGGTTCGCCCAGGCCTCGTAGACAACCTCTACCTCTGGATTCTCCCGAGCCGATTCCCCACCGTTCAGCTCCCGGCTTAAAGCCGCTGGGGCCCCTCTTTGCATCAGAATGGAGTTCCGCCGGGTACGCAACCTCCGCCAGGCAGGCCTCGATGGCGGGGCCCATGGATGCGCGCACCCTGAAGGTGGATGCCGCACCTGGAACGCGGGCCCCGCATAGCACAACTCTCACAGGCGACTGCCCCAGATATACCCTCCCGCCAGCATGTCCAGAGAAAGAACCGCTCCTCTGATTGCATTCTGGGAGAAAGTGGGTATGTCAGAACCCCTTCTAGCGCCGACTGTCACCCAGGGGTAATAACATCCCCCTGGCATGCAGACCGACCCACAAGGCAGTTCCAAAAACTGGCAGCAACCCAAATTTAGGCAATTCGTGAATGGGAGCAACTTAACTCTCCCATTCCCCACTAACTTTAGCGTAACGCCCTGCAAATAGGGGGGGGCGCTACAACACATTTTTGGCACCATTCACATTTATACTGCGATCAGTGCTATAAATATGCACTAATTACTGTATAAATGTGACTGGCATTGAAGGGGTTAACACTAGGGGGTGAGGAAGGGGTTAAATGTGTACCCTGCATAGTGTTTCTAACTGTGGGGGAAGGGGACTGACTGGGGGAGGTGACCGATCTGTGTCCCTATGTACAAGGGACACAAATCGGTCTCCCTTCTCCCTGACAGGATGTGGATCTGTGTGTTTACAGACACAGATCCACGTCCTTGTCTCTGTAACCGCTGATCGCGGGTGCCTGGTGGACATCGGCATCTCAGTGATGCGCGCCCCCCAGTAGCTGGAGGCCTCCCAGCAATTAAGATCCAGACTGCGGCCATACAAAGTCGTACGGCCGTCAGGAAGTGGTTAAAGGCAACCATTAAAGTATAACTAAAGGCAAAACTTTTTTTTTACTTTGGGATAGAGGGAGGATGAATTAGAACACCTGCCAGATTCTATTGCTGCTTGTGGCCGGGTTCACACTGGTGCGACACGACACTAGTACTACTTTGGATCTGACTTTGACCTGCGACTTGAAGCCGACATATGTCTGACTTTCAATGAACGGGGATCCGACTTGGATCCCTTCCAGTAACAGGCACTGTGTTTAATATGAATCTTAAGAGGGAACTCCACCCAAAATCTTATTTAAAAAAACGGCATGGGTTCCCCCTTCAAGAGCATACCAGGCCCATGGGTCTGGTGCGGATTTAAAGGGGAACCCCCTACGCCAGAAAAAACGGTGTGGGGGTACCCCCAAAATCCATACCAGACCCATATCCAAACAGCAGCCCAGCCGGTCAGAAAAGGGGGTGGGGACGGGCGAGCGCCTCCCCCCTCCTTAACCGTGCCAGGCCACATGCCCTTAACATTGTTTACAAAGGCATCCCCGCGTTCTGCTGTTCCCCGACCCGATCTTGGGACACCGGCGGACACCGCGGCAGGCACGCACACGCCCACTAGGGGGCAGGTTTAAAGCAACGTACATATGCGTTGCTTTGCCTGCCGTGCCATTCTGCTGACGTTTATCTACGTGAGGCTGTCGGCAAGCAGTTAAGACAAGCAGACTAAGGACATGGATTACTGGAACCATGTCCTGTCCCACAGATGCATGTGTGTTTGAGCTTAATGGTGCACACCCTAATTCAATAGGCTGCGCACACCTACTGTATGACTGTACTGCTGTCAGGGCCGGGACAAGGGGTGGGCAAGAGATACGGCTGCCCTGGGCACTGTAGTGTCATGTGAGATAGGGGGCATCACAAGGAAAGATTAGGGGGGGTTGTGTTAGGATGAGGAAATTGGGGGGTGGCAGGGGGTAAGAATGATTCTAGGAGGGAAAATGTTGGGATGTGTGCTATGGGTGTTGATTTGGGGGGAGATTTGTGTTGGGAGGAGGAAATTGAGGGGTGGCAGGGGGTAAGAATGGTTCTAGAAAGGGAAATTTTGGGATGTGTGCTATGGGTGGCGATTGGGGGGAGATTTGTCTTGGGATTGGGGGGAGATTTGTGTTGGGAGGGGAGAACAGGATTTGTGCTAGGAGGAGGGTTTGGGGGGAGATTTGTGCTATTATGGATGATTGGGGGTATTTGTACTAGGAGGGGGATTTGGGGGGGAATGAATTGTGCTTGGAGAGGACATTTGAGGGCTTTGTGCTAGGAGGGGGAAATCATCTTGTAGGGGGGCAGGGATTTGTGCTGGGGGCATGTGGGGAGAGAGGATTTTAGCTGGGGAGATGGGGGGCAAAGATGTGTGCCAGGAAGGAGGGAATTTCAGTAGGAGGGCCTATTTGTACTGGGAGGATGGTGAATTTATGCTTTGGGGGTAAGCATATTTTTATAGAGCTGGGGATCTTTGCTGACACATATTGCTCATACATCTGGGGGGGGGGGGGGGGGCACTGTAACGCAAGTCACTTTTGGACACAGATTGAGCCAGAAAATAATGGCCATGCAAAATATGTCTTGGACTGCAGCCCACCTGTCTGTCTGTTGTGATGTAAATGAATCTAGGATGGCTTCTAAGGATCTTTCATTGTGGCTTGTGCTAATTGAACCTGTATTGTGTGAAGGTCTATTGATGATAATGTGTATTGTGAGTTAGCAGACAGCCTTGAGGTCAGTTGTCTGAATCATCAGCTGTAGATAATTAGCTCATGTAAATTGGGTCAGAGTCGGAAACAGGGATGTCTACTAAAAGATGTGTATTGGGGCTCATTGGGCAAGCATTGTGTGATGTTGTGGATGGAGTTGGGTCATTGTTCATTTGGTTACTGCAGTATCCTAATTGTATATAAGAGCTGTATTTCTCAATAAAGCCTCTCATTCCTGTTGAACCTCAAACAGAGCTGTGTGTCTCGTTAATGGGGAAATTCGTATGGGTCGTGTTCGCCAGATTGTGGAGTCTCGATAGCTGCCTTGAGTTCGGGAATGGAATATCCTAAACGGCTTTAACCCTTGTCCCATTTGGGGTGCCGTTACAGGCACAATTTGGCATTTTCGCTCTGGGTGACCTTGTCCTGGCACTGAATGCTGCTATTTATTATCCAATCAGCTGGGGGCGTGCTCTTGACCAAACCATGCTGCTACAGTAGGGGAGGTTAATGATCTCTCTGTGCTATCTGTCAGGGGTGCCTGTATCACAAGACTGCCTACACATATCCCCTATTTTTTTTAAACATTTTTTTTATATCGCCACTTGCCTTGAACCTGAGAATGATTCTAAAAAAAAAAAAAAAAAAAGAAACATTTGGTGGAGTAGATGCTAAAAATATTATTTTTTCTTGGAAACCTTGAGCACAATACACCTCATGCCAGCATATTCCTCATTGTGCTGGAAAACATGGCTCAGCATTGATTCTGCTCTGTGGGAGACATGTTAACTGGGGCTGGCTGACCTGCTTTTCTCTTATACCTCAGCTTAGCTTTCTTCTCCGTACAAAAGTAAAGAAAATGGAGAAAGGGATCTTCTAGAACAAAGCTGCACAGGGAAGGATGCGGGAGCACTGAGGGTCTTCCAGGCATCAATGCACACAGTTCTTTTCTTTCTATTATTACACAACTGTAAAATTGTTAAAACAAATGTCTGCTTTATACCAACCAAAAAATAAAACAAATTGCTGAAATACATTTAAAATCTAAAATCCACGCAAATGGCTAATTATACAGATGAATACATACGCTATTTTACCAAAAGTATTGGGACGCCTGCCTTTAATAGTTCAATATTAAGTTGGCCCACTCTTTGCCGCCCAGATCCTCCTCTTCTCGGGTCCCTCTTTGCTGCTCCTGGCACCTCCCTCTTGTGGAGTGCCACCTCAGCCAACAGCTTTCAATGGGGGCACCCGAGCCAAGTAAAAAACCTGTGTGTCCATTCCGACATCCGTCACCGCCCCCTCTTTCCCCTGATTGGTTGACTGATTTTGATTGACAGCAACGGGAGCCAATGAAGCCACTGCTGTGTCTCAGTCAATCAGGAGGAATGTCCTGGATGGCTAACACACTCGTGGACATCGCTGGAGAGAGACAGGGCTCAGGTAAGTATTAGGAGGGGTGAGGGGGAGCTGCATACAGAAGTTTTTTTTTTATCCTAATGCATAGATAGTATTAAAGGGGTTGTAAAGGTAAAAATGTTTTCCCTAAATAGCTTCCTTTACCTTAGTGCAGTCCTCCTTCACTTACCTCATCCTTCCATTTTGCTTTTAAATGTCCTTATTTCTTCTGAGAAATCCTCACTTCCTGTTCTTCTGTCTGTAACTCCACACATTAATGCACGGCTTTCTACCTGGTGTGGAGTGTCGTGCTCGCCCCCTCCCTTGGACTACAGGAGAGTCAGGACATGCTCTACGTTGCAGATAGAGAAATGAGCTGTGTGTTAGTGGGCATCCTGACTCTCCGGTAGTCCAAGCGAGGGGGGGAGCACAACACTCCACACCAGGGAGAAAGCCTTGCATTACTGTGTGTAGTTACAGACAGAAGAACAGGAAGTGAGGATTTCTCAGAAGAAATAAGGACATTTAAAAGCAAAATGGAGGGGTGAGGTAAATGAAGGAGGACTGCACTAAGGTAAAGGGAGCTATTTAGGAATTTTTTTTTACCTTTACAACCCCTTTAAAATAAAAAACGTTCTGCCTTTACAACTCCTTTAATAAATAAAATGCCATTCTCTATTCCTTGTAGCAATGGCAGTCACGAGCAGGATTTACTAACCCTGATAATCAATGACCAACTCTCAATTCAGCATTTACCACCTTTTTCTGGCAACAAAGAGCCTTTTTATAAAGAGGTGACATTGAAATTCCTCGGCTTATTCCGTGTTTCCCATATCGGCTTTATCAACCTGTTTATGAACAAAGGAGGGTTCCTAGCAAATAGATGTTCACGCCACCATATCAGTGCATTTGTAATGTTTTTTGTTTGTTTTTTTCCCCTATTTATAAATACGAATCTCCAGTTTTATTCAGTAGAAAACTTGATCAGTTTGACCTTTTTTTCCCAAAGTCTATAAATCTGCAAAATTGCAATTGTATACAGTGTATAGGGTGTATAGGGAGTATATAGGGTGTGTAGGGAGTGTATATGGTGTGTATAGGGTGTATAGGGAGTGTATAGGGAGTGTATAGGGTGTAAAAGGAGTTTATAGGGTGTGTATGGAGTGTATACGGTGTATAGGGTGTAAAGGGAGTATATAGGGTGTGTAGGGAGTGTATACGGCGTATAGGGTGTAAAGGGAGTGTATAGGGTGTATAGGGAGTGTATACGGTGTATAGGGAGTATATACTGTGTATAGGGTGTATAGGGAGTATATAGGGTGTATAGGGTATATATGGTGTATAGGGAGTGTATAGGGTGTATACAGTATAGGGAGTGTATAGGCAGTGTATAGGGTGTATAGGGAGTGTATACGGTGTATAGGGTGTAAAGGGAGTGTATAGGGAGTGTATAGGGTGTATAGGGAGTGTATATGGTGTATAGGGAGTGTATACTGTGTATAGGGTGTATAGGGAGTGTATAGGGTGTATAGGGAGTGTATAGGGTGTATATGGTGTTTAGGGAGTGTATAGGGTGTATACTGTATAGGGAGTGTATAGGGTGTATAGGGAGTGTATAGGGTGTATAGGGAGTTTGCACGTATGGTAAGAGCTATAACATAAAATCTGAAATATTGCTTACGTGTTCCCATTTAATTTCATCAGGTGGAGCTCTGTGCTCCTTTGCACACATTGACCTGTCTATGTGTATCTGCTTTGATTCAAAAAGCCTGTTGTTTGCAAAGCTCAATAGCTCAAGCTAACACCCAAGTAAATAAATCAAAGAAGGCTCCTCCACTCCCTGTCCATCTATTCGGAAGTTGTAGTCAGAGAGAGAGAGTGAAGGCAAGCAGCATCTGCTGTGCTTTGTTTTTAAAGCGAAATTCCAGCCTTTTACTGTTTATTAAAAGTCAGCAGCTACAAAAAGTGTAGCTGCTGACTACAGACACTCACCTGCTCCATGGTTCAGCAACGCAGCCGCCCGGGGATCCGCTCATCTCCCGCCCTTCTCCGCTGGCGCCTCCATTCAGACTGTGGGCACCCCGCCGTGACAGCTTTCGGCTTCACGGCCGGGAACTCACTGCGCTGCGCTCTATAAGTGGACAGGCGATCTCCTGGGAAATCGCCTAAAGGGAGGGGCCGACTAAGGTGAGAGGAGGAGTCGCCTAGGCGGTCCCTGGGTGAAAGTAGGAAGTGGGATAGGAAGTCCCACTCCTACCGAAGCGCCCACTCCCCCCCCCAAAAAAAAATAAGGGGGCGAGGAGTGCTTAAAGCGGAAGTTCCACTTTTGGGTGGAACTCCGCTTTAAAGACCCCTAATCTATGATACATCAGGTGTGCATGAATCAATAAACATTTGTATCCTATTTTATTCAAATGTTAAAAATTAGCTACACTATATTACCAAAAGTGTTGGGACGCCTGCCTTTACACGCACATGAACTTTAATGGCATCCCAGTCTTAGTTCATAGGGTTCAATATTGAGTTGGCCCACCCTCTAAGGACTGGTAATATGCAATATTACATTATTTTTCCTGGGTTTAGATACACTTTTAAGCGGTAGTAAACTCTTACATGATCACAATTTATACCCATGAGAAAGCATATAGTAAGTATTGCCTATACAGTATCTCACAAAAGTGAGTACACCCCTCACAGTTTTGTAAATATTTTATTATATCTTTTCATGTGACAACACTGAAGAAATGACACTTTGCTACAATGTAAAGTAGTGAGTGTGCAGCTTGTATAACAGTGTAAATTTGCTGTCCCCTCAAAATAACTCAACACACAGCCATTAATGTCTAAACCGCTGGCAACAAAAGTGAATACACCCCTAAGTGAAAATGTCCAAATCGTGCCCAATTAGCCATTTTCCCCCAAACACACCTCCAAGACAAACACTGCCTTGCTAAAGAAGCTGAGGGTAAAGGTGATGGACTGGCCAAGCATGTCTCCAGACCTAAACCTTAATGAGCATCTGTGGGACATCCTCAATTGGAAGGTGAACTAGTGTAAGGTCTCTAACATTCACCAGCTCTGTGATGTCATCATGGAGGAGTGGAAGAGGACTCCAGTGGCAACCTGTGAAGCTCTGGTGAACTCCATGCCCAAGAGGGTTAAGGTAGTGCTGGAAAATAATGGTGGGCACACAAAATATTGACACTTTGGGGAAAATGTGAAAATTTTCACTTAGGGGTGTACTTACTTTTGTTGCCAGCGGTTTTAGACATTATTGACATTGTAGTGTAGTGCCTGATTACTTCCAAGTACCGGTGCTATTGAAATTTAGAGGGTGATCAGAGTATTAGTAAACTCTGATCCGAATTGTTATGTTCAAAACAAGATCTCTGTCTCAGCTTGGCTGTGCTGTGGGCTCATTCTGTTGTTGCTGGGGTGATGTTCCACCCCAGGACGATAGGTGGCAGCAGTGGAGTCGAGACTTGGGTGCTTTTTCCCAGCAGCCAATCAGGAGGGAGTTTCCTCGCTGTGCATGCTGGGAGAGGGTGTTTTCGGGATAGACGCTATTAAGTCTGGGTCATCTTCGTCCCGTGTGGCACCCACCTTTAGGGTGGCCACATCACGGCGCCCTGGTGTTATGGCCTACCTGGCCGGGGCATGCGTGCCGCTCGGTGCTCCTGGTTCCGGGATCATGTTGGTCCGGAGCGTTTGAGCAGCGGCGGGGGCCCAGTGATCGACTGGGTTCCCATTTCTTTAAGATCACAAGCAATATAGCTGTACGGTGGGGAGTCCATTTGTGGAGAGCCAATGAGAGGCTGGCGATCCAAGAGGATTTTGACAAACCATCGGGGATCAAGGTATCCGGACACTGAAGGATTGATCACCTGTCAGTTGGTACCTGGGCGACATTAAGAAGGAGATCTAGGCGTAATTCTTCAAGGAGGATAGTCCATTCCAGGAGGGTCTGTGGCAGAGACTTTTTCCTCAAGTTAAAGGTTCGAGTCATACTTCGGCTGCCAGGTCAGTGAGAGAGGCCTGTCCGGGTGAACTAAATCCACTCAGGCAGGAGTGGTATGAAAAGTGTCACATACGGGAGCAGGACTGTTTCCAAATACTACGCCTGAATCTATTGTTCTCCGTCTTCCTGCAAACTATTCCTTTCATCACCAGTTTATTGTTTTTACCCAGGTGGGTAATAAAGAGCACAGCAAAAGACTCCTTTACTATTGCTATACGCACCATACACCCCTAGGAATTTTGGAGAGCCACAAGGTAAATGTGCCACCCAAAACAACCATCAGCTCCTTCGGGGGTAGTGCTCAGGGCCGTCTCTACCATAGGGCAAACAGGGGCGGCTGCCCAGGGCCCTGTCACTGTTGGGGGCCCAAAGCAACCCCCTTTGAAAACATTTTATTTATTTTTTTAGGGATCCGGAGGTCCCCAGGGGCCCGGAGGCCCCCAGGGCCCAAGATGGCAACCCCCCTTTTTTTTATTTATTTTTAAATACAAAAATATATTTATTTTATATATTTTTATTTTTATTAAAGGGACAATTTTTTTAATATATGTTTATTTATTATTAAAGGGCCAATTTTTTTTAGGGGTCCCCAGGGACCCGGAGGCCCCCAGGGCCCCAGATGACAACCCCCTTTTTTTATTTATTTTTAAATAAAAAAAATATATTTATTTTATATATTTTTATTTTATTTTTTATTAAAGGGACAATTTTTTTTAGAGGTCTGGAGGTCCCCAGGGGCCTGTAGTTCCCCAGGGCCCCAGATGACAACCCCCCTTTTTTTTATAAAAAACTTGTTTTATAAAAAAAAAAAGAATAATGTTATTATTATTAAAGGACACAGAGTTCCCCAGGGCCCTGGATGGCAACCCCCCTTTTTTTTATATTTTTTTTAAATATTTTATTTCTTTTTTTTCTTTTTATTTAATATATATATATATATATATATATATATATATATATATATATATATAAAGGGCTCAGAGGTCCCCTGGATGGCAACCGCACTTTTTTATAAATGTTTATTTTTAATATATATTTTTTATTTTATTTTTTATCAAAGGGTCCAGAGGTCCCGGATGGCAACCCCCCTTTTTTTGTAATTTATTTTTATTAAAAAAAAAATATTAAAGGGCCCAGAGGTCCCCAGATGGCAACCCCCTTTTAAAAAAAAAAATAATATATTTTTTATTTATTTTTTTCTTTTTATTAAAGGGCCCAGAGGTCCCCAGGGCCCCGGATGGCTACACCCCTTTTTTTATATATATTTTTCTTTATTAAATCTTTTTTTTGTAAAGGGCCTCCCGCTTCTAAATTTGCGGCAGCCCCGCCCCCCCCCCCCCCCCCCCCCGCTTCTCAATTTAAGGGGGCAGCACCCCCCCCCGTTCTCTGCTCCAGGGGGCCCATGCCTGAAGCTGTGTAAGGGGCCCCATGATTCCTGATGGTGGCCCTGCCGCCCGTTAAGCCCCTGTGCTGCCCACAAATCAGGCTGAAAATCATCAGCGGCACACAGCCAGGTGACAGTACTGCTTCCCTTCCCAGTGTTTTAAAATGTACAGCACCCCTGGCTTCCCTTTAGACGTGCACTTCTCCCTTCCTGCCACTGGGTGCTGCTTGTATATAAAAGTGAATTAGAATGTGATTTTATAACATCCCCAGTTTTCTCTTCCCGAGGCTGACTTCTTCATGTCCTGCTCCTCAAGGTATGTCACTGTTTGCTATATTGTAAATACAAGTTTTCTGTAGAGTGTGCCCAAAGTCTTTATAATATTTGATGATTCACTGCAGGTCTGGTCGGTGTTTTAAAAAGTTCCTGTATTTTACACATGGCATGGCATGGGGTCACAGCACCGTCTGTCCATTCTGCTTTAGCACCATGGGACCCCATGCCATGCCATGTGTAAAATAGAGGAACCCTTTAAATCACAGACCAGACCTGCAGTCCAGGCTGAGTAAGGCCTCAGAGCACATGGCATTACTGTCTGTATTTAACTGCTTGATGGGCTTATTTTGGGCCTGACTGGTTCACATGTATGTGTTTTGGCGGCCCACAAATGAATGGGCCGTCATGCCTGCATTTCCTGCAAAGAAAAGCGCATTCCTCATGTAATAGGCTGCGCACACGGCACACCTATGCCCATCAAGCACTGAAATACAGCACTGTCTGTCCATTCTGCTGTCTGCTGTGACTTATCTGCAGTTCCTGCACTGTCAAACTTGCTGCATTTTTAGACGTTTAGGTCACGCTTTTAAAAACACAGTGCGTTTGTGTGTGCAAGAACTGCAGGTAAGTAGCATGGTGCAAAAGTAGAATGGATTTCAAGGCAACTGATTTTTAAAATGCTGAATTAACCTTTTTTCTGCAGGAAACAAAGGCATGGCAGCCCATTCAAATCAATGGGCTGCTGTGCCTGCACAAATGAGGGCCGCCAAAACACATACATGTGAACCAGCCAGGCCCAAAATAAGCTGGAGGGGGGGCCCAAAAAAAATGTTTGCCCAGGGCCCAAACCATATTAAAGACGGCCCTGGTAGTGCTACAGTAGCAAAGTGTAATTTCTTCAGTGTTGTCACATAAAAAGATATAATAAAATATTTACAAAAATCAGGGGTGTACTCACTTTTGTGAGATACTGTAGGTATGGTGAATGTTTCCTATACTTGTACTATTTAGGAGACAGTCACATTAGCTGTAACCAATAACGTCACTGTGTTTGTGTGCGGTGCAGTATGGTCCGGAGGTTCATGGTGCAATATATAACTTGTATTGAAAAAATACAGCAACAGTTTGCAGCAAATCCGGTGGGACAGCTACCCAGCCAGGTACACTCACAATTTTCGAGTTTCCAATAACGTGAAGAAGTAGGTTCCAGTCAAACCGACATCATCTGTTGAGAGAGGACAGAATGCGGCCTGGCCATCTTGTACCCAATCAGGAAGGTATCTATAGAGATGCAACACTTTGCTTTTTCTCCTTATCATGAGCTTTTCCTTCTGCTAGTAGTAGAAAAAAGAAATTCCGATCATCACAGAGTGGAACTGTGGATCAGACAGCTTATACACATGCCACGTCATGGGATTGTTAGAGAGAAAATAAATGTACACAAGTGTAAACATACAGTGTGTATGATGGAAGATGGACTTTCTAGGCGTAATACAGTTAAAATTAAATTGTTTATTACATAGAGATAAAATACACATTAAATAAAACAAAAAGATTAAGGCCTCTTTCACACGGAGCGGTCCGTTTTTCGGTCCGCTCCGTGTGTGTCCGTCGGCTCAGCGGGGGGTCCCGCTGAGCTGTCGGCGGACAGGGCGGTCCCCGCACACTGTGCAGGGACCGCCCTGTCTCTCCTCCGCTATCCCCTATGGCAGCCCTCAAAATTTCCACTCGCCTACTAGCATTTGGCGAGTGGATTTAAGCTGGGGGCGAGTGATGACAGGGCTGCATGACCAATCTCCCTCCAATCTGTGCCTACACTTAGAGTCCCGATGAGATTGGCAGCCGAAAAGGAAAGGTGCATGCTCGGGAAAAGTAGTCTGGTGAGCCGAGCACAGGCAGAGCAGTACACAGGTACTCTCCTTACAATTCTCATTAAGCCATGGGACCTAACAGTATGACCTCTCTGAGCCTGCCCCCCTCCCCCCGACCAATATAGCTGGAGAGCAGAAAGTAATGAGTGAGGTGGAGGATTGCGAAAATTACCACTCCGGTGCAGCGCTCACTGAAAGTTGCCCTGACATGAGAGCGGCAGCCTTCCAGTTTGTGCAGTTTTCTTCTCCTTGTGCTCTATGTAAGTGTCCAACAGTTCAGCCTGAGCACTGTGAACAGACTGGTCTCAATGTGTGCTGTGCGGTGTCAGTGTGCGCTGTGCTATGGTGTCAATGGCTGTTCAGTTGTGTGGATCTCAGCGCTGGATTGTACTCCCTCCTGCTGTGCTGCAGCTCCTCTCCTCACTGCCAGCCTGAATAAAAGTGGGAAGTGGGGACATGCAAGCGTGGAGCCGCACACAGGCTCCTGATGATGAGATGAATAGGAGAGGGAGAGAAAGAGAGAGAGAGAGAGAGAGAGAGAGAGAGAGAGAGAGAGAGAGAGGATGGATGGATGGATGGATGGATGGGAGTTGCAGAGGAGACAGCAAGAGAATAGGAAAGAGACCCAGTTCTAGTGCCCTGTCCCTCTGGTCTGCCCCCAGTGCCCTGTCCCTCTGGTCTGCCCCCAGTGCCCTGTCCCATTTTGTTAAAGTTGTTGTTGGTAATATTTAATTTTGTAACTTGATTCTGCATAAAACATTTAACAGTGTCATTCCATGAGATAATCTACGAGGGCGTGTTTACGAGTGCAATTAGGCGCAGGGCAGTGTATGAATTAGGTGGGGCACCTGGTGGCGAGTAACTCTTGAGGCCTGGCTAGTAGCTCAGGACTTGAAATTTTGAGCCCTGCCCTATGGGGAATCGGATGAAAACGGACCGTCTGTCCGTCTTCATCCGATCCGATCCTTCAGACGGAAGAAAAATAGGGTTTTCTTCCGTCCGAAAAACCGGACCTTAACGGATGCGGATCGTTGCGGACGTTAGCGGATGCATCATCCGCTAACGGACGCGATCCCATAGGGGCCCATTACAAGTCCGTAAACGGAAAGGGGCCTAATACATAATTTCTCACACTAGGTGACAATGATCTAGCACACACAAAAGTGCAACAAACCACCGACTGATAATTTATACACAAAAGGCAACCAGACAGTAGAGAACTTGCGTCTACTTAATTTAAATAATTTTGGAACCGATGAAACTTTCATAGGGTGGAATGTCACACAGAGGTCAGCCTGAGCTCTGTGTGACATTCCACCCTATGAAAGTTACATTGGTTTCAAAATTATATACATTAAGTAGACGCAAGTTCTCTACTGTCTGGTTGCCTTTTGTGTATAAATTACACACTTTTATTGCTAGTACTGTCACTAACAGACGGGGGACCTTTCCCTAACCCTACATAGTTGCAGAGAACGCTCCAAACCCAGGGGACGGGTCTTAAATAGACTCTGCCACACCTAAGATGGCCACCAGAGTTGCATGCATCCAATTGGATCGGTGCCCCAGTGACTCAAGAAACCATGGAGGAACCCTGCTTCCCATGACTTCCTCTCCCTCTGCATTGCTGCTGTGGTTGAGAACCACCTGCAGTAGAGACAGCAGACAGTGCCTGTATACAGGAGTGACGTCATCATGTCCCAGCTGGAGAGCGTGAACCTGGAAGGGAGACTGAGCAAAGACAGAAGTGCTGGTAGTGGTGGCAGCATAGCACTGGAGGGCTCTGTTTTTTAAGGTAAGTCTGACAAAATGTACTAACAGGGGGGCCATATTAAAAATAAAGTGTATAGATTTACTACCACTTTAAGGGAAAAAAAAACACATGATTAATTCCAAGCAAAACATGAATATTTTCCATTCCAGGCACTCTGTTACAATAATTTGTTTTTTTTATATCTGCCTAGATTCAGCTTAATTTGTTTTCAGCAGAATTCTCACCTCTATAGGATTAATGTAACAAATAACTCTGCTAAGCAAGGTTTAATGTAAAATGGTCATATAAGGACATTCCAAACCCCCCAAAAAAATTATTCTCTCCACGTTCGTATGAATTTCAAAAATTAGGACCAGTGTATAAGTCACTTCTCCTACTCACCATATCAATGCTAAACTATTCTGTAATAGAGAAAAAAAAATCTCCCATGATGCTCCAACTCTGTTGGCATAATGAAAAGTGGGAATACGAGGGGTTCTAGCACCTTCAGCACTGAATGTATGTAATGGCAAGGGGTACTGGGGTGTGCTGGAGGGTCTATTGATGCTGGCAGGAATCTATTTCTGTCTTGGGGTCTATTGTTGCTGGGGGGCTAGATATTGAGGGAGAGGTCCGTTGTTGCTGGCTGCTGGAGGGTCTTTTGATGCTGGCAGGAATCTATTATTGTTTGGGGGTCTATTGTTGATTGGCAGGAGAGGGGTCAATATTGAGAGAGAGGCTTATTGTTGCTGGCTGCTGGGAGATCTGTTGTTGTTGTTGAGGGTCTACTATTGGATTGGTGATTCTATTGTTGCTGGGGTGGTATTCTGTAATGGGCAGTCCATTGTTGCTGGGGGGTGTAATATTGTATGGGGGATCTATTGTTGCTGGGGTGGGTCTATTACTGGGGGGGGGGGGGTCCATTGTTACTGGGGGATCTATTGTTGCTAGCTGCAAAGGATCTATGTTACTACTTTTCTTGTTATCAATAAAGGGGTTGTAAAGGTTTGTGTTTTTTCACCTGGCAATCACAGGCCTCCCAGTCCACCCCCCGCTAGTTTTACTTATCTGAGCCAGTTCACCTGCTCGGCTCGTCCACGGTGTCCTCTTCTCCACAGAGTCTTGGCATTGATTGGGTAGATTGATAACAGTGCAGCGATTGGCTCCTGCTGCTGTCAATCAAATCCAATGACGTGGCGGCCGGGGGGTGGGACTGAGTCATACACTCGGCGTCTATGGACGCCGAGTGTATGACACGGGAGCGTACCCGCGTGGTAACCCCCTAGGGAGAGAGCTTCCCAGAGGGGGTTGGTTAGCTATTGCGGGGAGGAGCCGAGACAAAATGAACTGCACAGTGGAGGTAAGTATGACATGTTTGTTATTTAAAAAAAAAACCTTTACAACCCCTTTAACAAATCCCATGCGAATTATTTAGCGCCACAAAATGATACTTGATTCTGTATTACCTCTAAAAGGGCCGGTACTGGGAGATGAGTAGGGGGTGGAACCAAGGGACGGTGCGGAGACAACGAGTGACTCTGCTGAGGGTAGTTCCTTCACTTATTCTATGAGAAAAAAAGCCCTGCGCATTACCATAATAGGTGACATTGCATGATAAATGAGTTCAGGCATTGTACAGCCATTCATTTTATAGCATTCCAAAAAACTAAGGCAGCATGCTGCAACACATGGCAGCACAGCATACAGTGCCTCGAAAAAGTATTCATACCCCTTGAAATTTTCCAAGTTTTCTCATATTCCAACCAATAATGTAAATATATTGTATTGGTATTTTATGTGATAGACCAACACAAAGTGGCACATAATTGTGAAGTGAAAGAAAAATGATAAATGGTTGTCAATTTTTTTACAAATAAATATGTGAAAATTGTGGGGTACATTTGTATTTAGCCCCCCTGAGTCAATACTTTGGAGAAACACCTTTCACTGCAATTACAGCTGCATGTTTTTCTGGGTAAGTCTCTACCAGCTTTGCACATCTAGAGAGGACATTTTTGCCCATTCTTCTTTGCAAAATATCTCAAGCTCTGTCAGATTGGATAGAGAGTGTCTGTGAACAGCAATTTTCAAGTCTTGCCACAGATTCTCAATTGGATTTAGGTCTGGACTTAGACTGGGCCATTCTAACACATGAATATGCTTTGATCTAAACCATTCCATTGTAGCTCTAGCTGTATGTTTAGGGTCCTTGTCCTGCTGGAAGGTGAACCTCTGCCCCGTCTCAAGTCTTTTGCAGGCTATAACAGGTTTTCTTCTAAGATTGCCCTGTTATTGGCTCCATTTATCTTCCCATCAACTCTGACCAGCTTTCATGTCCCTGCTGAAGAAAAGCATCCCCACAACATGATTCTGCCACCACCATGTTTCACGGTGGGGATGGTGTGTTCAGGGTGATGTGCAGTGTTAGTTTTGCACCACACATAGTGTTTTGCTTTTAGGCCAAAAAGCTCAATTTTGACCTCATCTGAAAAGAGCACCTTCTTCCACATGTTTGCTGTGTCCCCCAACATGGCTTCTCACAAACTGCAAACGGGACTTCTTATGGATTTCTTTCAACAATGGCTCTCTCCTTGCCACTCTTCCATAAAGTGCAGATTTGTGGAGAGCACAACCAATAGTTGGCCTGTGGACAGATTCCCCCTTCTGAGCTGTGGATCTCTGCAGCTCCTCCAGAGTTACCATGGGTCTCTTGGCTGCTTCTCTGATGAATGCTCCCCTTGCCCAGCCTGTCAGTTTAGGTGGACGGTCATGTCTTGGTAGGTTTGCAGTTGTGCCATACTTTCCATTTTTGGATGATGGATTGAACATCACTGCATGAGATTTCCAAATTCTGGGATATTTTTTTATAACCTAACCCTGCTTTAAACTTCTCCACAACTTTATCCCTGACCTGCCTGGTGTGTTCCTTGGCCCTTATGATGTTGTTTGTTCACTAAGGTTCTCTTACAAACCTCTGAGGGCTTCACAGAACAGCTGTATTTATACTGAGATTAAATTAGTCATGGGTGGACGCTATTTACTAATGAGGTGACTTCTGAAGGCAATTGGTTCCACTAGATTTTAGTTAGGGGTATCAGAGTAAAGGGGGGCTGAATACAAATACACACCACACTTTTTAGATATTTATTTGTAAAAAAGTTTGGAAAACATTTATAATTTTCCTTCCACTTCATAATAATGTGCCAATTTTTGTTGGTCTATCTCATAAAATCCCAATAAAATACATTAACTTTTTTGGTTGTAAGATGACAAAATGTGGAAAATTTGAAGGGGTATGAATACTTTTTCAAGGCACTGTAGTAAATATTGCAGCAAAAAAAATATAATTATTTCTTTATGGGATTTATATAACATAAAATGAGACAGTACAGTTACAATACAATACAAGAGGGTCAGGAGGGCCCTGTTCATAAGAGCTTACAATCTAAAAAATGTAAGGGGCAGATTCTCAAAAGAGATAAGACAGTGTATCGCAGGAAACACCGTTGTATCTCTGCTTTTTTTACTGGGTATCTATGCGTTTGATTCCTAGAATCACTTACGCATAGATACAGTGAAGATCCGACAGGTGTAAAACACTTACACCGTCGGATCGTAGATGTAATGACTTCCCTGGCCACTAGGTGGCCTTTATGATGATTTCTCATTTGCCTATGCAAATGAGCCTAATACGCCGATTCCCGAACGTTTTTACGCCGCCCCGCCGTCGTTTACGTCATTTCCGTAAGCGTAAGGTTACCCCTGCTGTATGAGGAGTAACCTTACGAAGTTCTGTCGTATGCCATGTTAAGTTTGGCGTCGGGACATCGTCGTCTTTTTCGGTCGTTTACGTCGTTTTACTTAGTCGTTCGCGAATAGGGATTTACGTAAACGACGCTCACGTCGGTTTCATTCACGTTCTCCGACGTGAGCTGGAGCATGCGCACTGGGCTATTTTTTCGGCCAGCGCATTCGCAGTTCGATCGACGCGGGGGCGCGCTTAATTTAAATACAAGCCGCCCCCTTTGAATTACGCAGCCTTACGCCGGGCCATTTACACTACGCAGCCGCAACTTACGGAGCAAGTGCTTTGGGAATACGGCACTTGCTCTGTTAAGTTGCGGCGGCGTAGTGTAAATGGCTTACGCTACGCCGTCGGCCAATCTATGTGAATCTGGCCCTAAATGTCCAAATTTTGGGACGTTTGGTGTATCAGACGCCCATTAATTTCAATAGGATGCCTCAATGCAACTCATGTTAATACACAGGCATGAATACACTGCACATATGAAAATGAGCCCTTGGGTAGTCAGGTCCCAGACCGCACATTACCTTCTTTGCCACTTTACAGATTTGAGGCTTTTAGTGAATTGGTTGTATTTAGTGATTTTAGCAGCTCCTATTTTTTAAAATATTAGCCTGATTTTTATTAGACACAATTTTTTCTTTTATACAATAGGGTTATTTTATAATATCTGATGTAATTTTATAAAAGGAAATGATAGCAATAAGAACACAACAGCTACATCTGCAGCTCCCCCTACTGACCATTACTGACGTTGCATTATTATCTCCGGTCCGTCCGTGCATGTACCATATTTTGTCATCCAAGACAGAATCTGATTGTCTCACAGCCAAACAATACATTTACAATTTCCTGCTAATGCAAAATGTAACAATGAAATAGCAATTCACAAACTCTAATGACTTTGGCGTGGGAAAAAAAAAAGAAAGCAATTTTATTACACGGGCAATTCACCGGTGAAAAGTAGAAGGGAAAGGATTCAAATCTAGTCTTCTTATTTTAATCACAAAATAGGATCAAACTAATCGGAGGCGTTATGTGTCAGAATAAATATAAGCTGGGTTTCATTGATGATTCCGTTTCCGACCTACATTTCTCTGAAATGTCGTTATGTTGAGCGTTCAGCGGCGTGTTTTCAGCGGTAGCTGCTGGCAAACTGGGTCATGATTCATGAATGGAATGTTTAATGGGCAAGTCAAATCAAACGGTAAATAGACAGTTGTTATTCAAACCACTGGAAGATTTGTAAAGTCTCGCACACACTCTGAGCCTATTGACCCCTGTTATGCTATGGCTGCATTGAAAAAATCGGATGACCACACTTCCCAGAGTGTGCCACTCTGCAGGTTTGGTGCCACCATAGGTGTTCACAGCCTTTGGCATTAGGGTGTGCACCCCAAAGCTCAACACACATATGCCTGTGGACAATGTCAGTAGGGCAGAGTTTGGTGTCAGTGGGGCAGTGGATGGCATGAATATTTGTATTTATTTTTACTATTTTATTTTTTATTATTTTTTTTACAATAATTTTTTGTTACTATTTTTTTTAATTATTTATAAAAAAAATACTTTATTTTTATCATTATTTATATATATTTTTTTTCTATTTTTTTTTTTTTAGAAGCCCCATTAGGGGGCTTTGGAGAAATATCACGGGTCTAAACAGGGGGGCATCTGCAGCATACAAGGTGATTAGGGTATGCCCAGGCACACCTGGCACACCCTGTGCACACGCCTATGGGTGCCACTGTCCCACCTTCTCCCTGTTTATTGGATTACCGGTTAGAGCTCAACTCCAATTCGACTTTTTGTTTAAAAAAAAATCTACTGCACAGCAAAGTGCAAACCCTAAAAAGTATTTTTTCCTGTAATACCACTTTACCATTTTTCTACTTTGCATGTGTAGTGATAACACCAGGGGAGGGCTGGCAGCCTTAGGCCTGGGGGGGCAAGTCCAGTCAAGTGGCCCATAGAGCGTGGAAAAGTGACGGATCAAGGAAAACAGTCTAAGATTTTTCATGATCACAAGAGTCTGCACAGAACCCCCTTACAGAGACCGCACAGAGGCCCCCCTTACATCAGAGGCCCCCCTTACATCAGAGTCCGCACAGAGGCCCCCCTTACATCAGAGTCCTTGTGTCTATGCAGAGAGAGAATGGGATGTCAGTGGTGGTGTGCACTGAGGCTGAGCTATGTGTGAGACGAGACATAGCTCAGCTCTACAGCCATCTACCTTGGAGCTGACAAAGGCACGGCTGCACAGTGGGAGGTGAGCAGCGGTCGTGACTTGTGTTAACAGAGCTCCAGCAGGCATATTCCTGCTCTGCAAAAACAGCATTTGGTAGTGGCGGCCGGTGGCTGTGCATAGTGTCACCAGCTCAGGGGGAGATTTCACTTTAATGAATTCTATGCATTAAGGTGAAAAACTTGCGACTATACCGCCCCCCCTCCCCCGGCCCCCGGTTATACTTACCTGACCAGATGGATTGAAAGCAGTGCAGCCATTGGCTGGTGCTGCTGTCAATCACATCCACTGACGCAGGGCCGAGTGATACAGTGAGCGGCTGTATCACGGGAGCGCGCCCGCATGGACTCCACACAATGCAAGCTCTCTCGCATGAATGTGTGGAGTGGGGAGGACGAGAGACAACCGCCGAGGGACCCCAGAAGACGTGGATCGGGGCCACTCTGTGCAAAACTAGCTGCACAGTGGAGGTAAGTATAACAAGTTTGTTATTTTAAAAAAAAAATCATGAGGACTGGCTGATGTCCCTGGCTGCTAGGTATTAACATCAACAATGCTGTCCACCCATAGGGTTCATAGCACAACTAAACTGATAGCAAAAAGTTCCAACAAATGCATGTAGCTACTCCTTAGTTGATGCACCTGGCTGCTCTCAACCCGAGCTAGAGGTGTAGGATGTCTTTGCTGGCTATGAACCAGCCTTAAGCAGTCCCTTGGTTATGGACATTTGCACCTTGCTGTCCCCCTCTATCCAGGCTTTAGGTATGATAAAGTTAGTAACTCAACTCCTCTTTAGTGAATCCTGAGGTCCAATAGACTGCTGCTTCCCTGCTATACAGGCCCAGATCTTGATTGTCAGGATGGCTTCACCTAAGCTCAGCGGACAGATCGGACACTTTTGACACATTTTTGGGACCATTGACATCTAGACAGTGATCAGTGCTATGAAAATGCATTTATTACTGTGTAAATGTCACTGGCAGGGAAGGGGTTAACACTAGGGGGCAATCAAAGGGTTAACTGTGTTCCCTAGTTAGTGTTTCTAACTGTATGGGGATAGGACTGAATGGGGGAGGAGACATATCGCTGTTCCCACTTAGTAGGAACACATGATACAGTACCTGCTGCCGAGAATGTGTTTTTAGCACGACAGCATCGCACTAATTCTCGGCGACAGGGTGCCGACATCTCGCACTCGCTGGAATAGTAAAAGCACATTCCAGCGAGCGTGTCATAGAAGTGACGGGGATCCGACGTGGATTCCCGCCAATTCTACACGTGGGAGGCGTTTGATATGAATCCTGAGGGGGAACTCAGCAAGCAAGCTGAGCCGTACCGGCCCCCCCACCCCAGAGCACCCTGTCCCCATGTTGATGAGGACAGGGCCCCTTCCCGACAACCCTGGCCGTTGGTTGTCGGGGTATGCGGGCGGGAGGCTTATCGGAATCTGGGAGCCATGTGGTACCTACCCACGTGGTACCTACCAGAGCATGATGGGACTGCGACGTCACAAGATAGGCCTATATAAGTCGCTGGGAGCCGCGTGCCCGGCATAACAGCGGGAGGAAACGTCGAGTCAACATCTGGAGAAGAGAAGAGAAGAAGAAGAAGTGACAGAAGCGGGGGCCAGTCCTGAAGAAGAAGAAGGTACCGGAGAGCGCCAAATCAAGAACGGAGAGCGGGAGAAGACCCCGGAGAGCAGAGAAGACCCCCGGAGAGCGGGAGAAGACCCCGGAGAGCGGAGAAGACCTCCGGAGAGCGGGAGAAGACCCTGGAGAGCGGAGAAGACCCCCCGGAGAGCGGAGAAGACCCCCGAAGAGCGGAGAAGACCCAACCCCCCCGCCGAAGATGTCGGAAGAAGCCCGCCGGGGGGGCACTTTTAGAAAAGCGACCACACCCCCCCCCCCGGCCAACTAATAAAATATTTTAATACCTTGTGTGGTTTATTTGTGTTTACACTTTTCTTGCAGGTGAATGGGTATCTGGGGGCCCCCTTATTAAAGGGGGCTTCCAGATTCTGATAAGCCTCCCGCCTGCATACCCCGACAACCAACGGCCAGGGAAGGGGCCCTGTCCTCATCAACATGGGGACAGGGTGCTCTGGGGTGGGGGGGCCGCAGTGCGCCCCCCTGCCCCAGAGCACCTGACCCCCCCCCATGTTGAGGGCATGCTGCCCAGTACGGCTCAGGAGGGGGGGCGCTCGCTCGCCCCCACTCCCTTCCTGACCGGCCGGGCGGCATGCTTTGGATACGGGTCTGGTATGGATTGTGGGGGGACCCCCACGCCGTTTTTTTGGCATAGGGGGGTCTCCTTACAACCCATAACAGACCTAAAGGCCCGGTATGCTCCTGAGGGGGGAACCCATGCCGGATTTTTATTTAAAATCCGGTGGGGAGTTCCCCCTCAGGATTCATATCAAACGCCGCCCACGTGTAGAATTGGCGGGAATCCAACTCTGATCTCCGTCGCTTCTATGACGGCTTTGTCTCCATCGCGGCAAGCCAGCTCGGCGCTGGCTCCCGCGATGGGGCTCGCAGGTGGTCAATCTCGCCGAGAAAGGGAGCGAGATTGACACAATATTGTGGTCACCCACTGTATGTCTCCTTTACCCTGACAGAACAGGGATTTGTGTGGTTACACACACAAAATCCTGCACTGGCTCTCGTGCCCGTGATCGCAGGTAGCTGGTCACGTATCATGTCCCCTGCCAAGCAGCACACACGTGCGCCCCCTGGCAGCTCTTAAAGGGAACAACGTACACATACAGGGTTTCGCCCAGCAGAGCCATTCTGTTGACGTATGTCCGTGTAATGCCGCGTCATTTAAAATGATCGTGTGTGGGCAAAACGTCTTTTTTTGTCTTCTGAAAAACGACCAAAAAAAATTCGAACATGCTTGAATTTTTTATGTCGTTTTTCAAAATGTCGTTTTTCGTGTCATAAAAAATGATTGTGTGTCGGCTAAAACAACGTTTAAAACAATGTTTTTAAACCCGCGCATGCTCAGAAGCAAGTTATGACGCGAGCTTGAATGGAACAGAGTGCCGTCGTACGTGTTGTACGTAAACGCGCTTTGCAAGAGCATTTTCAGAAAACGATGGTGTGTAATCAACGTCTTTTTTTAAAATGAAGTTTGAAATACGTTGTTTTTTTTTCATGAGAAAAAACAACGTTTTTTTACAAGACAAAAAACGTCCGTGTGTACGCAGCAAAGCCATTTGGCAAGTGGTTAAAGTGCTGCCTGTGGAACATATAGGGTATTGAAGATTGTCAACGTTTAATGGGTGCACACAATTTTAAGGTTTGACATGTTGGGTATCTATTCACTTGTCGCGACCTCATCTTTTACATTTTACCAAAAAATTGGGTAATTTATTGAGTTTTTCTGCCCTAAAATAAACATAACTGTATTTTTTACTGAAATGTTGTGTTTTCTAAACCACTGTGCTAATATCATGTGACATAAAAAAAAAAAAATATTTTTTAGCTCGTCTGCTTACAGAAAAATAAATGTTTTTTTTTTTGTTTTTTTCAAATTATTTTATTTTCAGAAATAAAATAAAAATTACAATAAATCACAATGCATATCAATATGGACACAACCTAGTAAATATCAGCAGGAATTAAAAAAGACCTACAGAGAGAGGGAGATAGAAAATCTCCCCCTTCAGATTTGAGAAGGAGAAAAAATTTAAAATAAAATAAAGATCAAACATTGTAATAAAATATGTGAGAATTAAAAAAAGGGTTTTTATGTCATCTTCATGCCTAAAATACATTTTTAAATGTGTGCAAGAAAAACAAAAAAAATTATCTGGGTCGAGCTGTGTTGTGTGTGTCTATAGATTCATATTGCCCGACTCAGGAGCGAAGCCCACAGGTTTCCTATGGTGGTGCACCAAGAAGGAAAGAAGCCTAGAGCTCCAATGGGGGACCTAAAAGCAGAGGTTTGGGACACTGTGCAACCATTGCACATAACACTTAAGTATGATATGTTTATTATTTTATTTTGAAAAAAAAAAAGTAAGCTTTAGGCTAGGTTCACACACAGGGCTGGTGCTACCACTAGGCAAACTAGGCAGTCGTATAGGGTCCCCTGATGCCTAGGGCGCCCAGCCACTGGTGTTTCTACTCTCTTCTCTGCAGCAAGCAATTAAGTCTCAGCATCAGCAGGCAATGGGCACTCTTTTCGCACATAGTGTCAGGCCCCATACACACGATCGGACATATCCGATGAAAACGGTCCGCGGACCATTTCCATCGGATATGTCCGATCGGGAGTTTGATCCGATGGCGTGTACACACCATCGGATCAAATTCCCCGCCGCCGGATGGCGCGGTGACGCGGCGGTGACGTTGACGCCGCCGCGTCACCGCCACGTCACCGCACCAGGAAGTAAAACACTTCCGCGCATGTGCCGAATCCATTCGGCGGCGGCGCGGCGGCGGTGGGGGACGACATGTCTGCTGGTAAGTGTACTAACCAGCAGACATGTCGGGCGGACAGATTCCACCGGATGGATTTCAAAGCATGCTTTGAAATCTGTCGGGTGGAGAAATCTGTCCGCTAGCCCATACACACGAGCGGAGATGTCTGCTGAAACGGTCCATCGGACCGTTTTCAGCGGACATATCCCCTCGTGTGTACGAGGCCTCAGAGGTGCAACGGAGAACTGTGTCTGTGTCCCGACTCCTAAATGAATGAATGCAAGCAAACATTCATTGATGGGCACTGGGGAGGCTACATTTGATGGGTGCTGGTGAGGCTACATTTGATGGGTGCTGGTGAGGCTGCATTGATGGGCACTGGCGAGACTGCATTGATGAGCATTGGTGAGGCTGCATTGATGGGTGCTGGTGAGGCAACATTGATGGGCGCTGGCGAGACTGCATTGATGGGCGCTGGTGAGGCAACATTGATGGGCGCTAGCGAGACTGCATTGATGGGTGCTGGTGAGACTGCATTGATGGGTGCTGGTAAGACTGCACTGAGGGGTGCTGGCGTGACTGCATTGATGGGTGCTGGTGAGACTGCATTGAGGGGCGCTGGCAAGACTGCATTGATGGGTGCTGGTGAGACTGCATTGATGGGTGCTGTGAGACTGCATTGATGGGCACTGGTGAGACTGCATTGAGGGGCACTGGTGAGACTGCATTGATGGGCGCTGGTGAGACTGCATTGATGGGCACTGGTGAGACTGCATTGATGGGTTCTGGTGAGACTGCATTGATGGGTGCTGGTGAGACTGCAGCATTGAAAGCAGGTCACATATTATGCAAATTTGATGCGGTTCAAAACACCTCCAGTTCGCAAATAAGTGAATTGAGCATTACAAAGACTCCACTCCATCTGTACATTGGCACAGTGCCACCTAATGGATGGAGGAAAACCTGCATATGATTTTTTCGCTTTTTACTTTTCTGTTACCTTTCTATTTGCTGTGAGCAGCTTCATGGCCAATGGGAAGGCAAGGATAGTAGGAAGGAGAACACAGCATAAATTAATGAGAAGAAGAAAGTATTGTCTGAAAATTCATTTTATTCAGGCGTTGCATGTAGTTCAAACAACAAGAAAAAACCAGAAGGTTCACAAGGGTTGGGTAGTAGGACTGAATGTGGTCCACAATTTCTCTACTTTTGTAGACAAGGGAATTCCCATACCCCACCACTGTGTGGTCACATGACTACAGCTAAATTCTCATATCACCAAAACTATACACATCATTTAATTGTGCAAAAGAAAACAAAGGAAGCCAATATCTCCTAAGTACTCCATTAGGGAAAGCAATTTAAAGATCCATCTATTATGCAAATTCAACAATTTACTCGTAAATTGAAACATAATGAAATCTTTGTTTCATTCTTGAAATGAGCCTCCATTTCTGGGAAAAGCCTCGTAGAAGGGAGAGCGCTCTAGGAAAGTGTGTTTCATCTACAGACCAGTGCATACCTCCATTCATGTGCCATGGATAATATACCATCCAAGAAAATACAACAATGAATAGGAAATTAGACCCGTGTTGTGTATGATGAGAAAATAATCCATGTATTTTTCTCCTTATTACAATCAGAAACAAAACAGATATAAATATAGGTAGAATATTATCGCATAGATTTGGGTGCAGGCTTCAGCCTTTAGCATCAGCAATATTATGTCGACATATATACCGTATTTATCGGCATTATACCGCACACTTTTTCCCCTAAAATCAGTGGGAAATCGTGGGTGCGCGATATACGCCGATCCCCGCTTCTCGCGCTGTGTTTGAATCCGCCGCCGACATATACCGAGTGCAGTACACTCAGGTACATTTAGCCAGGCTCGGCTCCCCTCGCGGTCACGTCCTGTGCATCCTGTACGTCCTTTACGCGAGAGGAGCCGAGCGTGCCCGAGTGTACTGCGCTCGGTATATGTCGGCGGAGTGGTTCAAACACAGCGCGGGAAGCGGGGATGGGATCAGAGACAGCGCGGGAGGACACCACTGAGGCTGCAGACGGACGCCAAACCAGACAAGGCCACTGATGGACGCCGGGCAAGACACCGAAGGAACCGTAAGTATTGTTTTTTTGGGTGTGCGCGTTATACGCGGGTGAGCACAATACCCAGATAAATACAGTATTTTTTTTCTAGATAAAGTACGACATTCGATTATTTTGATATGGAAATGTCTGGCTTTATTTATCAGTACCTTGACTGCCATGATTGTAATCATCATTTTGTATATGTTTCACCTTAGGTTTAGGCTGCGTTTGGGCATGCGACATAACATGCATTAACAGTAATATAATATTCCCATCGCACATGTTCCTTAAAGGGGTGTTCCAGCCAAAAAATGTGTTTATTAAAAGTCAGCAGCTAAAAAAAAAGTGTAGCTGCTGGCTTTTAATAAACACTCACTTACCTGCTCCTGCGTTCCAGCGATGCGCCGACCGGGGCTCCGCTCCTCTCCCCCCCTCCCCAGTCGGCGTCTCCATCCCGACTGTGGGCACCCAGCCGTGACAGCCTTCGGCTTCACGGCCGGGCACCCACTGCGCATGCGCGAGCCGCACTGCGCATGCGCACGCGGCGCGGCTTGTTGCTGATTGAACAGGCGATTGCCTAGGACCTGTCAGTGTCCTAGGCCATCGCCTACAGGGAGGGGTTGAAATAAGGCGATTACGCCTCTCGCCTTATCAGCCCCTCGGCGGAAGCAGGAAGTGGGACAGGAAGTCCCACTCCTACTGAAGCCCCCACTCCCCCCCCAAAAAAATTACATGCCAAATGTGGCATGTATGGGGGTGAGGAGTGGATTAAGAGGAAGTTCCATTTTTGGGTGGAACTCCTCTTTAAGCTGGTGCTGTAGCAACTACCAGCTAGAGACCAATAACTTCATAATTTAAAGCATAGATCACCAGCACATCATGGATCTTCAAAATAGAGTCCCAACGTTTATTAAAGTGATCACATCACATCGGTAAAGGTGCAACATTTTTAGGGTCACGCAAGACCCCGGTCATGAGTCTGCAGTAATGTTCATGTCTGTCTGCTTACCTCTCTGTTGTGTTCAGCTTAGAGATAGACTAATTTTCTTTTTTTAAATCAGATTTTATTGAAAACAAACATAAAAAACATACACAGACATTTTTTAAAATGCGCTACAAAATACAATACAAAACAGAAGTCACATATTGTCGGGGACACAGAAAAATCAATACAACACACTTATACTCTCCAGTATCGAGTTTGTTCCATACGCTATGTCTAAAAGCAGTTATACAGTGTTACACAAAAGTAATGTTGTACTAATCAACCTGGACCTTATGCGGATTTAGCTGTGCCATCCGTATGTCATTCCATCCTCCCCTGCCCCCGACCCAAAAAAGGGGTCAGTGAACAGGGTAGGGTGCCAATCTCCCCTAAACATCGGGGAGCGGCCTGCAGTGGCTATAAACATTTAACAGTCAACTGTTGGGTAAAACAAGCAAAAAGAGGACTGACTCTGCAGGGACCTGTCAACATATATCGGACCTTTCCCGGGAGACTGCACAAAGACAGTGGTGGCTCTCTCCCTCCTCACCAACCCATTAAATCCCTATTCAATACAACCATCTAAGACGATGTAGTAGCTGATGTGCCTCTGACCCCAAGAATTCTGTTTTGCACAAGCCGCAATGGTGCCAAACCTGGGATATCCAGCCAGGGATCCCAAATATTCTCAAACTTCCCCGGACAACCCCGATGCTTATACGTGAGCTGTTCCCTAATAAGAGAATCTTTTACGGACGTAATCCACTCTGTGTGCGTGGGGGCCGTTGCAGACAACCATTTCCTGGCAATAAGTTTCCTGGCCAGAAACAAGACCCTGAGAATAGCGAGGAAAGTGTGTGGCGTGTATAGTTCTTAATCTAACCACCCCAGCAAACAGAGTTTAGTATCAATAGGTAATTGAAGGTTCCATATGCTATTGATAGTGGCCACCACCGCAGCCCAATAGCGCTGCAGCTTCAGGCACCTCCACAGCATATGTACAAGTGTCCCATTGTCCACCAGACAACGGGGGCAGAGCGGGTCATCCCTTGTGTGCCAATTGTGTAACTTTTCAGGTGTGCGGTATGTACGGTGAATAATTAAAAGCTGGGTGAGCTTCTGAGCCGAGGAGAGCGATACCTTGAGAACATTGCCCAATATTGTGTCCCACTTCTCATCAGAAATATGCCCTATGTCGTCTCCCCAGGCAGCTCTACACCTCAAAGCCTTAGAGACGTGACCAAGAAGGGAGCTATATAAGGATGAAATTTGTCCTTTCCTGGAGGACGCCATAGTTAACTGCGTAAGCACTCCCGGTCTGGTGAGCTCCCATGTGGAAGTTGTGGCCTGCGCCGAAATAGCATGTGGCAGCTGTAAGTATTGAAAAAAAGACGTGTTGGGCAAGTCAAATTCCGCACGCAGGGACTGGAAATACACCTCCACAATATAGTTGTGAGATATACTTTACTCCCCGTCTCACCCAATTGGAAACTTTTTGTAGTTAGTTGAGCTCTGGGTAATTACTATTCTTCCATATACGTGACCAGTTAGTGTATCCCGTGTATTGCAAATGCTGTTTAGTTTTGTTCCATATCTTATCTATAAGTACGAGCGTGGGGTATTGGGCTACAGCACCCAGTTCACCCGCCTCTATACATTCCACCAGGTTATCCCCAGTCACCTGGGTACACACTATGGGCCAGATTCACGTAGAATGGCCGACGGCGTAGCGTAAGCCATTTACACTACGCCGCCGCAACTTAACAGAGCAAGTGCCGTATTCCCAAAGCACTTGCTCCGTAAGTTGTGGCTGCATTGTGTAAATGGCCCGGCGTAAGGCCGCATAATTCAAAGGGGGCGGCTTGTATTTAAATTAAGCGCGCCCACGCGTCGATCGAACTGCGCATGCGCCAGCTCACGTCGGAAAACGTCATTGAAACCGACGTGAAAATGACGTGATCGTCACTTACGCAATGCCCTATTCGTGAACGACTTAGTAAAACGACGTAACCGACGGAAAAAGACGACGCTGACCCGACGCCATACTTAACATGGCATACGACGGAACTTCGTAAGCCTACCCCTCATATAGCAGGAGTAGGTTTACGCTTACGGAAACGACGTAAACGACGACGGGGCAGCGTAAAAACATTCGGGAATCGGTGTATTAGGCTCATTTGCATAGGCAAATGAGAAAACAACGTAGAGGCCACCTATCGGCCAGGAAAGTAATTACATCTACGATCCGACGGTGTAAATGTTTTACAGGGGGATTACGCCCATGGAAATTCGGGGCTCAAGTAAGTAAAACAGGGGGGGGGGCTGGGGGCCAGATACTGCAAGGTGTTTTTTCACCCTAATGCATAGATTGCAAGTGTATACAACCCCTTTAATTGTTATTTTTAATTGTATTAATTCATTTATAAAACTGCTTTCAGCCCACGGATATTTAGAAAATATACAAATGTAGTGAAAAGTTTGGAAATCGCTGCTTTAAGCTAACGGTACTGCTGTGCTCCAGGCTCTCTTCCTGTCTTTCCTTCTCTCTTTATTTCTTCTGTTCTTTCTTTTATACCTAATTTTTATTCAAAAAAAATCAACAAGCTCCTCTGAAATGCTTATATTTGAAGCTTCTTGGACTTTCTTAACCCAAAAAGATTTTTTTTTAATTTTCTGCTTCACACATTTTTTTTTTAACAAAGTAAATCTTTTAATTCCTGATCCAAGTGGAATGAAATCCCCATCTGGGTGGTTGATAGGAGATTAATGACATCATACCCCAGTGCACAAATGATAAACAAACCTTAGGGACACAGCTAATGAGCACATTATGAGCTTCTTAAAACTAGACTAATGTCTTCTAATTGTCAATGAGTTCTGCTGGATTAAGCCTTTTCCTCTACACAAGTGCTTATGCAAAATGAATCACTGGCTGACCCACTTCTGAGCCCCGAAAAACATGGGTATCTCAAATAATTTATTAGGTCTTCTTTACTCAGTCTTTACTAAAAAGAACTCTGTGCTGAAGTATAGAGGTGTCAGTCAGTACCCGTTCAGTAGTTGCCAGGCCAGAATACTACTGTATTTTGAACCACCTGCTATGAAAGCATTCTCTTCTCAATGTCCACCATGATTACTTTTTCAAGTGTATGAACCTTGGGTGGAATTAATTTCTGTATACATGTTGTGTGTTTGTGCTTGTTTTGTTAGAGAAATTCCAAAAAATCAAATGGCATTTGTAGGAAATTAAAAGAAGTAGTCACCTATACACTGAGCAGCCATAGCCACCTAATATTGAATAGGTCCTCCTTTTGCTGCCAAAACACTCCTGACCCATCATGGCATGGACTACACTAAACAAAGTATCACACTGTCTCCACCGGCTTGCCTTCTTCCCATACTGCATCCTGGTGCTACCTCTTCCCCAGGTAAGTGACACAAACACACCTAGCCATCTACATGTTATACAAAAAAGTGTGATTTATAAGACCAGGGCACCTTCTTCCATTGCTCCGTGGTCCAGTTGTGATGCTTATAAACCAAAAGTGACAGCGCTCGATGCGCTCACTGGTCACTCTATAAAAGTTTGATGCAGGGATTGTTGAAACCTGAAAGAATCTGTGCCAATTCAAAGTTAAAAAACACACATCAGTTTATTGGAATGTCCACAGTATTAAATAGGATAAACAATAAAAAATCCAATGATACCACTCCAAGGGTCCTGGACATTGATGGAATGAGGTCATCCGGTACCACAATTAGGGCTAATAGGGGGAAGGGGGCCGCAAATCCAAAATCCCTTGGAAGATGTGATACAGGCCGCTTGAGAAGGCAGGCAGAGCACGCTGGCGTGCCCGATTGATGACACAATGAGCTGACAGGCAGAAGCGGAACCCTTTAGGATACCAGAGTGGAGCGCAAGCTTGATTGTTGCCATGACAATTCGTTTTACACGCATGCGCTCTGTCATTTATTGTTTATCCCTGTGGACATTCCAAAAAACTGATGTGTGTTATTTTAACCTTGAATTGGCACAGTTTCCTTCAGGCTTCAGCAATTCCTGCAGCAAACGTTCATGTGACCATGACTAAGCTCCGGGGGGGGGGGGGTGGAGTGAAACGTGTTGGGGCATGGCCTGGTTAGAGTCCAGGCTGAGGTTACCACTTTACTTACCACTGCAGGACACCTTAATGTGCGACTTTTTTGGCTGCCACTCCATTATTCTCTGGAGTCTACAAGGTGCCAGATAAATTAGAAAACAGATCTACCGGGGCCCATTGAAACTACAAGTCTGTCTGCCACAGTGAAGATGGTGCTTGTTTTGTGCCTCCTCCTCTTCTGCCACACTCTACTGCCTTGCACAGACTCATCATTAGATCTCACCTACTTATCCAGCCATGTGCTCGAGCTTCGTGTTCCCTCCCACAGTCTGTGATGATTGCTGCCATTGGAAGTTCCCTCCTACTTCACCTACCCTTCTCTGCACTACTCCTAGCGCCCTAGCCCTCTGAGTTCACAGGAGCTGTAACTACAAAGGAGGAATTCGGTATCAGTGCGCACCGACAGCATTATTAATGCTATCAGTGTGCATTGAAAACAACACTGGAATCAACATTTGGTGGTATACGTCCACCATAATGTTGATATGCGGCAGAACCCTTAGGGACCACCAAGATTTTCTTGTGGACTATCAGTGATCCACGGACCACTGGATGGTGACCACTGTTCTGGAGGAGAGAGACTTTACTGTAATCAAGAGCTTTTGAACTGCATTTCACAGAGAGAGATTGCCAGGGCGAGGGGAAAGAGCTTAATTTTCTCAAGCTGTACAAGACACAGCTTCCTCTTGTCATAAGGGAGACTGGAGAGTGAACATCGCTGTTCATTGAGCATCACCACTGCTGCATATTGGTAGCACGAGTAAGATCCAGTGCACTGAGTTTGGGGGTACCAACAGCCAGCGTCACCTGGGTGCAGAAAAAGGAGTGGACTAATCACTGTTTGTGACTGGATTGTGAGCTGCAATATCACTAAGACTGGTGAGCTATGGCTGTGGGGATTTATTTTCAGCTGCCAGAGAGACTGAGCCATTTAGGAACTTATCATACAACCATCTAGTAACCCTATTGCTGTTTGCAAGCTTGATTGGTACTATTCTCACATTCACCAATGGTACAACTAAGCCATAACACCAGCCGGCTAAAGAATTAAGATAAAAGACTGTCCCTCTACAGCTGCTACACAAAGATGTATACCTATTGCTCATGCAATGGCGCCATAGCCTAACAATTCTCCTAGAGTGCACTGTAGACTAGTAATAGTATTATTGGTCACATGGTAGTTAATGTTTATTTGTAAGGTTTATTACTGGCTTTGTTGATTTATGAGTTAATCCCAGTCCAATAGTACAGAACTCTATTCTATGTTACTGTGGCATTGTGGTGATACCGTTGAGCAGACTGTGTCTGAATCTACCTTCCTTGTGTTTATGCTCAAATCACCATTTATTTAAACCCGTACCAATACATTGAGTTAATTTACCACTAAACGGTCTTGTGTCTTTAATAGCTGAGTTAAAGGTATCTATACTTGTGTTTGTATAAGAGCTTGTAGTAACTTGTATTCAACCATGTGTGTCCTAGGGGCCAAGGTTGGTCTTGGAGTCAAGGTGCAGAACAAGGAACCCAAATTACCAATCTGCTCCTGCTGGGGTAATGCTACACAAATTACAAAGATACGTTTTTGCAGATCTATACAGAAATATCCCCAGTTTCCAAAGGTTCAGACTGCAGAAAGAAAGAAGAGGTGCAAATGTATTTCAGACAGAACTAAACCAAACAGCTGTCGGATTTGTCCTGTACCTATC
Organism: Rana kukunoris; assembly: GCA_029574335.1. NCBI lineage: Eukaryota > Metazoa > Chordata > Amphibia > Anura > Ranidae > Rana > Rana kukunoris. Next base: position 574,967,630 of record CM056050.1, on the reverse strand, counting down.
TTTGCAAATCCACCCTCCACAAGCTAATGACTATGTATGTTTTTAACCAAATAGATACACGTGTGGTGTAATTTTTATAGCATACATTGAGAAATAAAAGCCAACAACTGATTTGATACTATAAAGAACAAACACACTTCCTCTTTGCTTTTAATAGCTGTAGCTCCATTTAGATAAATTGGAATTTCTAAGATGCTATATTGAGATTATATATTTATATTCCAACTCAGATGTATTTTCTAGAAGCTATGCAATTGGTATGTTACAGATATTTATAGTTCCCTCTAAGACACAACTTCTGCTTGAGAATTCTAATATTATTTTATGGTATAAATGAATACAAGCTGTGTCCTTGAGATATTTTATTAAAGTCAGGGAAATGATGAATGAGGTCAAATAGCCCATCTAACGGTCTCTCTGACTGATAATCACTGAAAGTTTCTGAAATTGGTGGCTGTTTGAACAGAGGAGAAACAAAATCATAAAAAAACTGGATCCTTACCTGTATTTACGTATTTCCATAATCTGGACAAAACCACAAGTTATACAAAACCACAAGAAATATGTATACAGATAGAACAAAAACAAAAAAATTTTTTATGATACAACACTTTGCAAAAGTTTCTTAAAGAGCTTCCCTTCGATAAAGTCCTTGGTGACGAAACACGTAGGAGAGAAGCCTGGCTCTGCTAGTTAGATTATTTTGTGCCCATGCCTGTGCTTGTGCTAGGGGAGCATTGAGGAGCTGTGCAACTGGCACCCACAGTTATGCAACAGTTTGTGAGTATGTTTTCATTGTAATTAATAGGGATGTTTGAATGGTATTACATTATGTGAGTCATTTTCATATGGTATCTACACATCGATCCTGGGATTTGTGAAACCATTGAGGATATGGGTAGCAGAAGAGTACTTAGATGCAGAGCAAGTGGGACTCTCATTTCTACTGAGGCTATACAAGCTGTGTGTGCCTAATCTGTAACAGGATTGGCATGCACTTTTACTGAGCGTATTTCCTAAGTGTGGTAAAGGGAAACGCTGCAGGAGACAAGTTTTTGGAAGATTCATGTGGTGTTGTTTGGACAAAATTTCTGATAATTCACTGCATTTTATTGGACTCGCTGGACTATTTTAGCATTATATATGGACCCATGATTTTCACCCCTTATGGTCTGTACACACGATCGTTTTTTCCGTCGGAATAAACTCCAGAGGCTTTATCCGACGGAATTCCGCTTAACCTGTCTTGCATACACGCTGTGACGTACAACACGTACAGCGAGCCGAGAAAATGAAGTTCAATGCTTCTTAGCATGCGTCGACTTTATTCTGAGCATGCATGTTTTTTTCTCTTACTGAGTTCCATACAGACGAACTGAACTTCCGCCGGAAAAAAAGAGAACATGTTCTCTTTCTAAGTCTGTTGGAATTTCCGACGGAAAAACTCCGATGGGGTATACACACGTTCGGAATATCTGATGAAAAATTTAGTGGATCTGTTTCACATTTTAGTGCATTTTCTATTTCTTTATATTATATGTGAATGCATGTTAATTTTTTTAGCTGAACACTAACACTATACAGTACTGTGCAAAAGTTTTCGGAAGGTGTGAAAAAATGCTGTAAATTAAGAATGCTTTCAGAATAATGTTCATAGTTTATTTTTATTAATTACCAAAATGGAAAGTAATTTACCAGAAGAGATATCAAAATCAAATCAATATTTGGTATGACCACCCTTTGCCTTCAAAACAGTGTTAGAGGGATACTAAAGTCTTGTTTTTTGTTTGTTTTTTTCAAAATAACAAACATGTTACACTTACCTGCTCTGTGCAGTGATTTTGCACACAGCAGCCTGGATCCCCCTCTTTTTGGGTCCCCCTTCGATGTTCCTAGCCCCTCCCTTCTGTTAAGTGCCCCCACATGAAGCAGCTTGCTATGGGGGCACCAGAGCCGAGCCACAGCTCCGTGTGTCCATTCAGACATTGGAAGGCACCCGCTAACTATGCATCACATTAAAGATGGTGCTGCTATAAGACCATACAAACAGAACAGAAGATAAAAGGACACACATACAAAAATGTCAATAAAATCCTACAAGGCTATTTAAAGCACCTGAACATAATAATCAAATAAGCAAATATGGGGATTTGGTCCCACCATATGGCCATACAGTACCTAAAGTGTAAGTTAACCTTTACAGAAAAATCTGTAAGGAGAACTTGTATGCGTGCGCTATAATCTTTTGTTCCATTCAGACAGAGCTGTGGCATGACTCTTCTTTCTCCTCATTGGCTCACCGACTTTCATTGACAGCAGCAGGAGCCAATGATGCTTCACTGCTGTCTCAGCCAATGAGGTGAGGGAGAGTCCCGGACAGCCGAGTCTCTCATGCAACATCACTGGATCGAGATGGGGCTTAGGCAAGTATTGGGGGGGCTGAGGGGGTCTGCTGCACACTGAAGGCTTTTTATCTTAACCTCCCTGGCGGTATGATTATTTTAGATTTTAGGTGCTGAAAACGGTACCATTATTTTGCATGGAAATTTGGCGTTTTACATTGTAGGCCTGTAATTCTTAGGAATAACTCACTTAAATCTGTCCAAACAAGAGTCTAGTAGACATCTCGGGTATGATAACGTTTGAAAAACCAAATCATAAATTATAATATAATAAATAACTATAAATAATTATAACAAATAATAATATAATTATAATAAAAATTATTCAATAATGTAATCAAATCAAAAACACTGAAATTTGCTCAGTTGCAGAATTGTCGCTGTCATTACTTTTATTTTTTTTATTCTGCAAGTGATTATTATTTATTATCGCTGTTTTCTAGCTGCTACCCTTTTTGACATAAAGGGACAATTTTTGGTTGCTATGGACAATCTGCAGTTTGCAGGCAGAAAGAACATTTTTTATTATATAAAAGTACATGTAGGGCACTGGGCAGACCACTAGGGACAAGGGGGTGTGTATTTTTTACATACAGTACTGTAATCTATAAGATTACAGTATACTGTATGTAATGTGTTTATTTACTTTTTTGAATTTGGCGCCATTCTCCGCCCCCATGCTTCGTAACGTCGCAGGGAACGGAGCTCGGCGGCACAGGGACACTGTGAATCGAGCGAGGAAGACACCGCTCGCTCACACAGCGTGGCAGCATCGCAGGATCCAGGGACAAGGTAAGTAAACCCTGCCTTTGGCTGCTGCGAGGCGAGCCTGAGTCTGGCTCGGGGTTACCGATCGCAGCACAAAAATGTAACCCTGAGTCAGACTCGGGAATACCGCCAGACAGGTTAATGCATACAATGCTTACAACCCCTTTAACCACTTCAATACAGTGCACTTAAACCGCCTTCTTACCCTGACCAATTTTCAGCTTTCGGTGCTCTCACACTTTGAATGACAATTACTCAGTCATGCAACACTGTACCCAAATAAGAATTGCAACCTTTTTTTCACACAAATAGAGCTTTCTTTTGGTGGTATTTAATCACTCGTGGGTTTTTTTTTGCGCTATAAATAAAAAAAGATGGTAGATTTTGTGAAAAAATTGCATTTTTCTTTGTTTCTGTCATAAACTTTAGCAAATTTGTATTTTTTCTTCATAAACGGATGACAGGGCAGGTCACTGGTGGGTGACGGGTGACAGGGCAGGTCACTGGTGGGTGACGGTGACAGGGTACGGTCACTGGTGGGTGACGGTTGCACCGCTGATGGCAGTCTATTTATGTGACAGGTGCACTTTATGGGTGACTGTTAACAATTGGGGGGGGGGGGGGCAAAGGGACAGATGTGTTGTTTGTGCAGACACTACAGTAACACAGAACTGTAACTCACTGCTTCTAGCTCTTCTCTCCTCACAATGGAAACGATGTGTGAGGGGAGAAGAGCTGGTAACAGTTAGTTACAGCTCTTTGTTAACACTAGTGATCAGAGCTGATCACGTGGTACACAGCCCTGACCAATGGTGACGAGCAGTGTTCCCGGGAACACGCTGTCACCGACGGGCACGTGCGGCGCGATCGCGAACGCGCGCCGTGCACTTTGGGGGTGTTGCCATGCGTGATCAGCCGTGACTTCATCACGGCCGATCATGTGGTAAACAGCGCATCCGCGCCACTGTTCACCCCCTGTCGGTAACGAGCGGTGTCTCCGTGACACGCCGCTACCGACCGTATAGGGATGCGTGCACACGATCGCGCGCATTCCCTATTCAAATGACTGCACGTCATATGACGTGCAGTCAGAAGATTGGAGTCCTCCGCCCGCCGTCATTTGACGGTGGGCGGTGGACAAGTGGTTAAAGGGGTAATTCCCCCAAAAACCTTTTTTTAACATTGCATGAGGCTCGTTATGTCAAGGGGAATCGGGTAGTTTTTTATTAGAAACGAAGCAATACTTACCGTTTTACAGATGCATCGTCTCCGTCGCTTCCGGGTATGATCGTCTGGTCTGGGCGTGCCTATTTGATTGACAGGCTTCCGACGGTCGCATACATCGCGTCACGAGTAGCCGAAAGAAGCCGAGCGACGGTGCGGCTCTATACTGCGCCTGCGCACCGTCGTTCGGCTACTTTCGGAAAATCGTGACGCGATGTATGCGACCTCGGAAGCCTGTCAATCAAATAGGCACGCCTATAGTCGGAGCCCATACCCGGAAGCGTCGGAGACGATGCATCTGTAAAACGGTAAGTACGGCTTCATTTCTAAAAAAAAAAAAAATGATTCCCCTTGACATAACGAGCCTGAATAAATGCTAAAAAAAAGGTTTTTGGGGGAACTACCCCTTTAATGTTCAGAAATACAGACAGATACTTATCTATCATCCCATATTATCAGGGAGGTATGTGGTTGGGCCCAAATTTATTCTGCAGCAGGACAACGACCCCAAACATACAGCCAATGTCATCAATAACTATCTTCAGTGTTACAAGAAGTCCTGGAAGTGATGGAGTGATGGTTTGGCCCCCAGCAGAGCCCTGATCTCATCTCAACATCATCAAGTCTGTCTGGGATTATATAAACACTATTGTAGCTGGCTAAAATATGACTAAAACTAAAAAACTATCGGAGTCCGCGGCTCGGAAGGAAGAGGGGCCAGAAGATGGGCGCAGCCTGCACAGTGCACAGCGCTGGATACAATTTTGTTATTCAATTTCCTTTAGAATTACCTTCAACTACAAGGGCATGTCTGATTGCATACAAATTGAAAGGGCTTAGGTGTGACCTCATATTATATGGTTTTGATAAATTTAAAGGAAAGTTGAACAAGAAAATTGTATAGTGTATGGCCAGCCTTAGTATCACATAATGGGCTAATATGCGATGCATACTAGCCCGTTATGGTTTTAATTTGCAGGCTTTGCAGGGAGCAAAAGACCCATCAGGGTTTACTTTCTCGTTAATATAATTATATATAATAATTTATTACAGGTGGTCACACTTCTTTATGACCCCCACCTTGAATAAATAAAGCAAGATACAGTATGCTCTGAGCACAGAGATTTTATCTTTAAAGGCAGTAAAGTCTAATAGCACCTCCATTCAGCACACTGAAGAAAAGGAATCCTGCAAGGCTTTAACTCACGTCACACTTGGTATAGACACATAAAGCCAAATTATTGGGTCTCAAAGGGAAAACTGTCAAACCTTTTATTTTTTTTTATTTTTTTTTACAGCCGCATAAAAGGAAATTCTAAAAGAAAAATGTAAGCAGCTTTTGTAATAAAAGTAGACCACAAAGATGTACATAGCCCCTGAGAAACTGCATACTGCTTCTTACCTGATGTGATATAATGAGCTGTTTATTTCCATTTTAGCCCCGCAGTGATGGTTTTTAGTGTTGTTATTCTGTGCTTCTACTTACGGGTCTGTTTTTTTTTTTTTTTTAAATGGATGATTTTCAACACAAAAATTGTTAATGTGTTTTGCATTCATGTTAAAGAGGATGTAAACCCTGGTGGGTTTTTCTTCCTTTCTTCTTCCCTGCAAAAGTAAAGGCATAATGTGCTAATATGCATCCCATTAGCTCCCAACTGTCCCTGATTTTGAGGGACTGTCCCTGATTTGGAGAAATGTCCCTCTGTCCCTCTTTCCTCTTCATCTGTCCCTCATTTTGGTCTGATCTATATAGTTGTATATAAAATGCACTATGTATCTATCAAAAAGTGTTTCCCAGTGCTAAACCTTTCATCCAATTTCTAAATTGCTGCATTTGTGCATTCCAAGTGCCAATATAAAGGAAAAGCAGTGGTAAAACACAAACAAAAAAAAGTGGGTTTAACTAATCATTTATTTTGTATAATTCTCCTTTAAGGGTGTGTTTGTATCCTATGCCTACATAGTTTTGCTAATAGGTGTCCCTCATTCCCATCTCTTATTGGGAGGTATGGAAACTGGGTACCCCAGCCCTAGGCCCCGCCTACAGACAGATCACACAGAGTGCACATAGCCTCTGCCCCTCCTCTGATGAAGATTGGAACATAATTGTGAAGCCTGTGTCTCCACAAAGCTAGTGAGCACAGACCTGCCCACTTCCCAGCAGCAGTAGCAGCCTGGTATATCAAGAGAGAGAGAGAGAGGGTACAAATGTAGCTGTTGGCTTGTGTTGTAAATTACACAAAAACACATGCTGCCAACTACTACACTAGTCTCTCTTGGCCAAATAAAATAGCTGCCTGTGTGTGTCTGAGTTTTGGTTTTTGTAGTTACCAGTGTGGTCAACACAAGCCAACAGTTACAATTCTATATCTCCTCAGATCCAAAATAGCAGGTTGCTGCTAGCAGCTGCTCATGGCAAGCAGGTTTGGGCTCACTAGCTTTCTTTGCTTTAATGAAGAGTTCAGGGGCTGTACAGAGCTTTAAGATTACAAGGCAGAGCTGAAGAATGAAGAAGAGGTTGGCTTCTGTGCTGGTTGTACCTTACCTATTGGGACATCCATAAATTGGGCTTCAGCCTGGGGTGGAGCTACAACCAGAACTAACAGAGTTGTGTAAATTAATGTACATTTTATTTAAAACACTGCACACATTTTAACAGGAATAAACTTGAGTTGGGCTAAGTGCAGCTCAGCCATTCACATTAAGCCTGAATGAATACAAGGCTTCCTCTGATTGGTAAAGGTAGAAAATGTGTCATTATCTGCTCGCCTCTCCACCTCAGCCAATCAGAGGAAGCTTTGTATTCATTGATAAAAATACAAGGCTTCCTGTGAATGGATTTTGTTCTGGCAGCAAATGTGAAGTCCCTGTAGCACTGCCAGGACACATACAGTGCATTGCTTACTGTATGTGGCTGATAATACATACAGTTTATATACACTGACAGTGGCTGTATCGGTTAGTAAGGGAAGTAGTTAATTTGGAAGCACAAACAAACAGAGGAGGGCACACCAGCCAAGTGCATTATCCCACAATATTCAATAAAAAATAATCATCATAAACTATACTCACAAACCTATAGAATTAAATTACTCATCGAGCTACTCAACCGTAGCTCTCTAGTCTTAGGTACAACAAACTCCACAGTACAAAGGGTCTTTATTGGCTAATGCGTTTTAAAGGCTACACCTTCTTCCTCTACAAAGAGCTACAAAGAAGGTGAAGCCTGCAAAATGAGTTAGCCTAAAAGGACTCCAGTGAGGTCCCCTTGTACTGTGGAGTCTCTTGTACCTAAGACTATAGAGCTACAGATAAGTAGCTCAATTAGAGATTTAATTCCAAAAGTTTGTGAGAATATTTTTCATTAAATATCGTGGGATAATGCACCAGGCTTGTGCACCCTCTTTTGTTTAATTCTTTTTAGTGGATGTCCCAAGTCTGAGAAGGCAGCAAGACTTGAAGCTACAGTATATCCCCTAGTTGTGGAGTCATTTTCAATACCTTACATCGGGACATGGCCATTGATAAGGCAGTACAACCAGTTCTGTTTTACTGGGCCCAAGCCCCATCAGTTTAACAGGGGCACCCAGGGCAACTTTATTGTACATTTCTGCCTAAATGAATAAAAAGTTTTTTACTAGATCACACCCCCGCTCCTACTTGCTTACCAGGGCTTAAAGTTTATGTAAACCCTCCATACACCCAATGAAGTTAACAGCCTCAGATAATACACAGAGATGAACCAAATCTTCCTACATAAGTTTTACATGTATATCTGCTGTCTTCACATTTATATACTGTTTAGAATGTTCAGATTGTGTTAGGAGATTTTCTCTTCCTTTTTAACACAGAGTGTGATGTCTGGGCATACAGCCAAGATAGCTAAAATTGCTGATTGGAGGAAAGGCACACACCCCCTCTCGGCATAGGCATAGAGTCTGAGGCCGCATACACACGATCGGTTCAAACCAATGAGAATGGTCCGACGGACCGTTTTCATCGGTTCACAGCTGAAGTGGCCTGATGGTCTGATGTGCGTACACACCATCAGTCCAAAATCCGATCGGGTCAGAACGCGGTGACGTAGAACACAACGACGCGCTGAAAAAGTTCAATGCTTTCAACCATGCGTCGATTTGATTCTGAGCATGCGCGGGTTTTTAGACTGATGCTTTTGCATACTAACTATCGGTTTGGACCGATGGTCAGGCATCCATCGGTCAGATTTTAAAGCAAGTTTTAAAACTTTGGTCCGACAGACCGATGGGCCGTACACACGGTCGGTTTGGACCGATGAAACTGGACTTAAGTCCATTCTCATCGGTTTGAACCGATCATGTGTACACGGCCTCAGAGGTGTTTTATAACAGGACCAGCTCCCCAATGATCTATTTATAGCAACCTTCCCTGACAGAAATGTCAAGCTGCAATTTTTTGATGTGTCTGAATTTGTCAGGAGTTATCAGGCTGATAACAAGGGAACGGGTTTAGGAGAGAACTTACGGGACTTAGCTCTTTGAAGAGAGATAACAAAACACTGCAGATATATGTGCCCAGCTCAAATTTCAAATTTTCAAATTTACATTCACTTTAAATTACATTTACCTGGACCCCATCAGGTCAACAGAGGGGCCCAGAAGGTGGGAGCAGAGGAGGGACTGTTTTATTAATTTTTGGGGTATAAGTGGATTAACCACTTGCTTACTGTGCACATATACTCCCTTCCTGCCCAGGCGAAATTTCAGCTGTCGACACTGCGTCGCTTTAACTGACAATTGCATGGTCGTGCGACGTGGCTTCCAAACAAAATTGACGTCCTTTTTTCCCCCACAAATAGAGCTTTCTTTTGGTGGTATTTGATCACCTCTGCAGTTTTTAATTCTTGTGCTATAAACAAAAAGAGAGCGTCAATAAAAAATAAAAAAACACAATGGGCCAGATTCTCAGCTGCGATACGACGGTGTATCTCAGATTCACCGTCGTATCTCAGTTTTTTTCAATGGGTATCTATGCGTGTAAATCCTAGAATCACTTACGCATAGATACACTAAAGTTCCGACAGGTGTAATACAATTACACCGTCGGATCGTAGATGTAATGACAACGCCGGCCGCTAGGTGGCCTTTACGTTGTTTTCTCATTTGCCTATGCAAATGAGCCTAATATGCCGATTCCTGAACGTTTTTACGCCGCCTGTCGTCGTTTACGTCGTTTCCGTAAGGTTTTTCCGGCATAAAGATAAAGCAGGTCAAAGATGGCGCATCCTATGTTAAGTATAGACGCCGTGACCGCGGCAAATTCGAAAGTTTTTACATCGTTTGCGTAACTCATCCGTGAATGGGGATTTACGTTGATTACGTTCACGTCGAAAACACCGTCATAATTTGGAGCATGCGCACTGTGATTTTACTATGGCCGGCGCATGCGCAGTACGTTCGGCGCGGGGGCGCTCTTAATTTAAATACAAGCTGCCCCCTTCGATTTATGCGGGGAAACGCCGGGCCATTTACACTACGCCGCCGCAAACTACGGAGCAAGTGCTTTCAGAATACAGCACTTGCTCTAGTAAGTTGCGGTGGCGTAGTGTAAATGCCTTACTCTACGCGGCCGCAGATTCTTAGAGACCCAATATTTTTTACTTTTTGCTATAATAAATATCCAATTTTTCTCAGTTTAGGCCGATACGTATTCTTCTACATATTTTTGGTAAAAAAAAAAATTGCAATGAGCGTATAGTGACTGGTTTGCACAAAAGTTATAGCGCCTACAAAATAGGGGATATAATTATGATTTTTTATGATTATGATTTTTTTTTTTTTACTAGTAATGGCAGCGATCTGCGATTTGTATTGGCACTGCGACATTATGGTGGACACATTGGACACTTTTGACACGTTTTTGGGACCATTCACATTTATACAGTGAACAGTGCTATAAATATGCACTGTTACTGTATAAATGTAACTGTCAGGGAGGGGGTTAACAGGGGGCGAGGAAGGAGTTAAATGTGTAGCCTAGTGAGTGATTCTAACTGTAGGGGGAGGGGACTGACTGGGGGAGGTGACCGATCTGTGTCCCTATGTACAAGGGACACAGCATTGGTCGCCTCTCCCTGACAGGACGTGGATCTCTGTGTTTACGCACAGAGATCCACGCTCCTGCTCAGTTGCTGGGCAATCGCGGGTGCCCGACGGCCATTGCGGCCGCCAGGCACGCACATCGTGTTCCCAGTAATGCGACGTGCGCCTTCTAGCGGCTTTAAAAGATGAGGACGTCATATGACGTCCTGTCAGAACAATTGAGCTACTGTGCCGCCGTGTAGCTAAGTGGTTATGTCAGTGCCACTGTTCCTCTGCACCCCTTTGTAGGTAGGGTTGGGGGGGCCGCATCAGGAAGACTATACGGGGCCCCATGATTTCTTGCACCGGGGTATAACACTTTTACTCAGGGGGCTGTTTTGTTGTTTCTACAGTAGTTAATTTGGGTCAGCTTGGCCCAAATGAACTATTTAAAGTGAAAACAAACTTGGAGTCAGGCTTTCAGATATTGGTTCAATGGACGTACCCTTTAAACAAGTCCCATTATTTGAAGACACATACACAATAAAAATCTAAGTTACTGTACAAAACATAATTGAAGAAGTGCAATGGCATAAAGTGAACTGTAGAAGCAGCCATATAAATAATTTATTGAAAAGAATAATGATGTTCAGTCAGTTCCAGACTTCGGTCCAGATGTAATCAGCGTTTTTCTCAGTCAATCCAATTAATGAACTGTTAGCCCTAATGTCGGATAATCAGTAATGGTCTATAATAAAGTGAGAAAAAAGTACATTTTTATGTTAAATTACATCATTAGCTATTTCTTTATCAAGTTATTGATTGCTGCGTTAAATTTCACACGTGTTGACCTTGTATACACTCGGCTTGCAAAACAATGTCCAAATGGGATTGTTCGGGGATAAAAGATGACATCCCTTCAAGACATATTATTCATTTTACTTTAAGAGTTAGAGAGCAAAGCCAACCCAAGGAACTCATATCTGTTAGGTTTCTATAAATTAATAGATTATGAGTTCTCTGACCTCTGTAGACCATGGTAGAATATTAGAGATGATGTATAAAGTGAAAAAAGAATGCATAAAATTTTGGCCTTTAACACTGTTTTCCATGCCATCCCCAAAATCACTTTACGGCGATTCCAGAAGCGAAAATCTATCTTAAAGTGATACTTAATTAATTCTATTCTAGCTTTAACTTAAAGAAACTCCTTTTTATTACTGTCAGCTTCCTCCAAATCTCCATATTCCTTTTTTTTCACTGCTGTAATCAGACTTCCTGTTAGAAGGTGGCTACATTCGTCCTCCATGGTCCCTCTGTATGTAGGAGCATAGCCACCCTGTTTTGTTTGCTACCCCGATGAACTATGGACTATTGGATTTGTAGTGTGCATAGATTATTGTACATCACCACAACTAAGGTGCACTGCTCATATCAAACAAAGGAACGTGAGGGGTAAAGGAGAAGTGAATTATCTAAGTACACTATATTACCAAAAGTATTGGGACACCTGCATTTACACCCACTTTAATGGCATGCCAGTCTTAGTCCATGGGGTTCAATATTCAGTTGCCCCCCCTTTGCAGCTATAACAGCTTCAACTCTTCTGGGAAGGCTGTCCACAAGGTTTAGGAGTGCGTCTATGGGAATGTTTGACCATTTTTCCAGAAGCGCATTTGTGAGGTCAGGCACTGATGTTAAAAAGAGGGCCTGACTCGCAGTCTCTGTTCTAATTCATCCCAGAGCTGTTTTATCAAGTTAAGGTCAGGACTCTGTACAGGCCAGTCAATTTCATCCACCCCAAACTCGCTCATCCATTTCTTTATGGACCTTGCTTTTTGCACTGGTCCAAATCATTTGGTGGAAGAGGGGGGGATTTATGGTGTGGGGTTGTTTTTCAGGGGTTGGGCTTGGCCCCTTAGATCCAGTGAAGGGAACACTTAAGGCTTCAGCATAACAAGACTTTTTGGACGATTTCATGCTCCCAACAGTTTGAGGATGGCCCCTACCTGTTCCAACATGACTGCACACCAGTGCAAAAAGCAAGACCCATAAAGACATGAATGAGCAAGTTTGGGGTTAAAAAAATTTTGGCCCATTCCTTTTCTAAATAGACACAGTCAGCAATCTGTACCGATTCCTCGTCTCCATTTATAACCAAAGTATAGTTTTGTGTTTTGGTTTGTGAATGAATGAACAGGAAGCTCTGTACATCCACTCCAAACTCGCTCACCAATTTCTTTATCTACCAGCTCTGTGATATCATCATGGAGGAGTGGAAGAGGATTCCAGTGGCAACCTGTGAAGCTCTTGTGAAGGCAGTGCTGGAAAATAATGGTGGCCACACAAAATATTGACACTTTGGGCCCAATTTGGACATTTAGGGGTGTACTCACTTTTGTTGCCAGTGGTTTAGTCATAAATGGCTGTGTGTTGAGTTATTTTGTGAGCAGGCCTGTCACTACAGGACAGGCAAAACAAACAATTGCTTGGGGCCCCGAGCTGGCCTGGGGCCCCCAACCTCTCCTTCTCAGGCTGTAGCGTAGCCAAGCTCCTCTTCCTTCCTCCTGGAGTCCTGTCAGTGCGGCCGGGGTACCGGGTATGGTACAGGAGATTCAGTTTCCTTTTCCCGGTCGGACTGACAGGAAGTGCACACTGAGCGGTAACCGGCCCGGCCCGGCACTATCTGATAGGGGACCCATAATGATAGAACACCGGACTGACAGGAGGAAGAGGAGTTTGGCCACGCTACAGGGAAGAAGGGGAGGTGAGAATAGAAAAACATAGGGACTAGGAAGGGGGGGGGGAGTAAGAACATGGGAGTAAAAAATTAGTGTAGCATGAATGTAGGCTTTGCGTGCGGGGGTTGCTTGGGGGCCCCCATTTTGCTTGGGGCCCCCAAATTCCTTCAAACGGCCCTGTTTGTGAGGACAGCAAAGTTATACAAGCTGTACACTCACTACTTTACATTGTAGCAAAGTGTAATTTCTTTAGTGTTGTCACATAAAAAGATATAATAAAATATTTACAAAAATGTGAGGGGTGTACTCACTTTTGTAAGATACTGTACATAGAATAAAGAACCCCCAGAATGGGGGAGTGTGTGGGACATTTGGGTGCTAGTGAATATTATTTAAACCAAGTCAAAGATATTAATTAAATTAATTGTCTATGTAGATACTGTACGTCGTAAAATTGGTCCAAGCCGGTCCAATGTAAAAAAAATGGCATACCTTGAATTCTACTTTTTTCAAACCGTGTTTTTTTTTTTTACATCTTTATAACTACAGAATAAAAACAGTGAGCTGTGGCCAATCTTTTTAACAAGGCAGAGAACAATATCTGATGATGTAGGTGTGACTTAGGTGAGATATATGTACAGAGCGTACTCATGGGGATTGCAGAGGCAGAATCTATTCATGCCGCACCGGCAGCAAAGCACTGCCGTAATCCAGTGTTGTAATGACAGTTTAGACATTTACTACACTGATGAATTCTGAGATTGGATTTAAACCTCTTTAATTTCCCTGCAATGTATTTATCTTTTAACGTTACATTCTTAATCATGACTCCCTACCAGATCTTTAATCTTGCGGGCATAAGACAGAAGATTAGATACTGCTGAGTTGTTTCTAGAACACAGCTGCTTCTTAAGTCCCTTTCCTTTTAATTCTGTTCAATGGGGGGTTTTATAAATTTCAAAATTAATATTATAAGTTGCCCAAAGTTGCTGGAGGCAAACAAGCAGGAGCAGATGTACAGCACCCTACTGTTTAGTGGACATGCAGAAATAAAAAAATAAAAATAAAACAAAGGTTTATATGGGATGTAACAGGCTGAATACATTTTTCTATTATATGAAAATTAGACTTGGCATTAATTCCCGACCACAAGTACACTCACCGACCACAAGTATAGTCACCGACCACAAGTACACTCACCGACCACAAGTATAGTCACCGACCACAAGTACACTCACCGACCACAAGTATAGTCACCGACCACAAGTATAGTCACCGACCACAAGTATACTCACCGACCACAAGTATACTCACCGGCCACAAGTATATTCACCGGCCACAAGTACACTTACCGACCACAAGTATACTCACCGACCACAAGTATACTCACCGGCCACAAGTATATTCACCGGCCACAAGTACACTTACCGACCACAAGTATATTCACCGACCAGAAGTATACTCACCGGCCACAAGTACTGACCCAAAATAGAACAAATACAGTAGAACAAAATCACCTGGTGCCAGACTGCACGGTGGAAGGAACCCCTTAAAGTCTTTAATAGACAGGCCAAAGATCAAAAGTATAAAGGTAAAAAAAAAAAGTTTATTGTTGAACATCGATAAAAGTATGCATATAAAACATATGTATATTATGGACATAAGAAAAATATTTGTAGCACTACCCCCGAAGGAGCTGCTGGTTTGTTTTGGGTGGCATGTTACCTCGTGGCTCCTCCGCTGTCCTAGGGGTGTACGGTGCATATACCAGTAACGGAATGTCCATGACAGGTGTCTTTTTCTGTGCTCTTTATTACCCAGCCGGGTAAAAACATTAAAACATTAAAACATGTGATGAAGAGTAGAGGTGAAGCAGAAGGAGAAATAGCAGACTCAGGCGTAACAACAAGGAAACAGTCCTGCTTCCAACAATACTTTGTATTCTTCGCAGCCTGTACAACTGTTTTGTGTTGGGTATTAGATATTTTTCTTATGTCCATAATATACATATGTTTTATATGCATACTTTTATTGATGTTTAACTTTTTTTTTTTAATCAGATCCTTTTTTTATTTTTATATGCAAACAACATTAAGACAATATGGACAAATTATACAAACAAAATCACATTAAACAAAACACAACCCCCCAAAAAAAGGGGGGACCCCAAATCACCCCACCCCACCCTGCTCTTGGACTATATATGGAAGGAGAAAAAGGACAAAAAAAGGACAAAAAATAAACGGCATCCAATATTACAAAGTATATAGTACCTATTGGTTTACATAATACCTAGGTCATGAACTGAAGCCACCCTGACCAGGTAGCATCAAACTCACTCATGGAATTCCTTAGAGAATATGTATGTTTTTCAAAAAGAATGATCCTATTGAGATCTAAAATCCACTCAGATATGGTCGGCGGGTAAGGAGAGGTCCACTTAAGAGCAATCTGTCTACAGGCAACAAAAAGTGTGGGTCTTATAGTGTTACCAATAGAGGAGGTATAGATAGACGTATCGCAGTATCCCAATAGACATATGAGTGGTTCAACCTGAATATTAGTATCCAATAGCCCATTTAGGGAACCAATCACCTCTGCCCAGTATCTGAAGTTTCGGACACCGCCACAAAAGGTGTATTATCGTACCTGTATTACCATCTAGCACAGGCTGGCTCAGATTTCAATCCAATTGCATACAGAAATTGGGGAGTTCTATAGACTCTATGAAGGATAAAGATCTGTGTCATTTTGTGTAATGGAGAAAGACACACCCGGGGTGAGAACCAAAGAATATCATCCCAGACCTCCTCGGGGATAGAACCGATATCTTTTTCCCAGCCAGCCCTAGAGTGAATGGGAAAGTGCAGTAAAAACCTATCTAACAATATCCTATATGTAGTAGAGGTGAGACCTTTTGTTGACCTCTGCCTGTATTATCTTATCAAGAACAAGGATAGGGGGGGAAATATCCTAGCAGAAGAGAATTGAGCATACAAAGCATGTCTTAGTTGGAGGAATTGATAGAACCATTTATTATTTATTATTTATATATTAAATTATATTGTAAAGAAAACTCTCCCCTTATGCCCTGTACACACGATCAGAATTTCCGATGGGATAAAATCCGATGGACCAAGTTCTGAGCTTCCAAAATGCGGTGACGTAAAACACTACGACGAGCCGAGAAAAATGAAGTTCAATGCTTCCGAGCACGTGTCGACTTGATTCTGAGCATGCGTGTTTTTTTGGCCATCTGAGTTCCACACAGACGTTTGAAATTTCCGATTTGGAAAAAAATAAAACGTTCTATTTTTAAACTCCAATGGGAAAAAGCCTGATGGGACCCACACACGGTCCGAATATCCGATGAAAAAATTTCCGTCTGACTTTTTTCATTGGAAATTCCGATAGTGTGCACAAGGCATTAGATCTTCAAAGGATTTAAGTATACATTTTTCGTATAACTGAGCTAGAGTTGTTATTCCTAATTTCCCCCCATCTCTGAAAGCATTTTAAGGGCTAAAATTTGAGGAAGTCTATCATTTTCCATATGTGAGTGTATCTAGTAGGATAAGAGATTTATTGATGTTTAACAATAAACTATTTTTACTTTTATACTCTTTGACCTGTCTATTAAAGACCCTAAGGCACAGGTGTCAAACACAAGGCCCGCGGGCCGAATCCAGCCCTCCAGGCCATTTCATGTGGCCCTCGCACTCCTCCAGCCCTCCTCTGGTCCTACTCCAGTCCAGACCCTTACTTTCTGCTTTCAAGCAATGCATCCAGCTTCTTCTCAGCAGAAGCATAAGGAAAGGGGGTGCACTGTGATGTAAGGGAGGGTGGGTGACTCAACTTCTGATTGGTTGGCTCTTGACATCTAATGTAAGAGGAGGGGATGCGCTTGACATCTAATCTTACAGATACAACTGGCCCTTTTGAGCGCAATCATAATGCCAATGCAGCCCACGATGAAATTGAGTTTGACACCCCTGCCCTAATGAGTTTCTTCCACCGAGCATCGTCTGGCACCAGGTTATATTTTTGCTATTTATTCTTATGTAGGTGAGTCACCAAATCCATTTATTCTCCAGGCAGCTAAAACAAGTACAAACAAGAGAGTTTGTTTTGTAAGAAAATATTGTATTGTCATTTTGCAAAGTATTCCGTTGGCAATTTGCATATTTATAATTTTACATATCCATTTATTTATTTAGAGTTTATTTGCTGATGGCAAGCCCACAATCGCAGGATTTTTCTGCCTACAGGACCTTTTGCTGGCATCCATATGAAGGTAGCATGCCTATAACTCATTACAAATGTCTTATGTTTCATCCAAGTTAGCATCGGATGATACTGTATTGTTACTCCAATTTGGCTAATTTGCCTGCATGAATAATGCACTTCCTTTGTTTTAATTGCTCATTAGCAAATGTTAGCATATTCATGTACGGCAATGGCAATTCATCAAACATATTTCTATTGCAGCCCGGGCTCTGAACTGTCTCCAGCTTTAATCTGGAGCAAAATCAAATGTTTTGATTAGAAGGCAATAGGAGCTGGGAGCAGGCTAGGGCTCTTAATTAGTGCTAGGTTGGCTATTAGCAATCCTGAACAGGCAGCATGAGCTGAAGACGGAGGAAGAGAATTGCAGAGAAGGGGCCAAAGCTCAGCTGTGAATGTACAGTAATCCCATCTGACTGGCTGAGAACTGCGCCTTAGAGAGACTCCGCTAGTATGGATTCAGCCAACACAACGTGAGCCAGCATACAAAGTGACACTAACTTAACTTTTCGAGCACAGAGTATAAAAAAAAGAGAGACAGATACGATTTACCGCCAAATAATAAACATATAACCAAATAAATGTAGATGCAATAAGAAAGTATGGAAACTGTTGGAACATACAGTATTTCACAAAAGTGTTTTTCAATTTATTTTTATTATTCTTTTTCTTAAATAAAAAAAATCACATTTAAGGCCGCGTACACACGATTAAATCTATCTGCTGAAAACGGTCCGACGGACCGTTTCAGCAGACAAATTCGATCGTGTGTACGGGCGGACAGACAGATTTTTCCAGCAGACAGATTTTAACCACTTGCATACTGGGCACTTACACCCCCCTCCTGCCCAGGTAAAATTTCAGCTTCCGGCACTGCGTCGCTTTAACTGACAATTGCGCGGTCGTGCGACGTGGCTCCCAAACAAAATTTACGTCCTTTTTTCCCCACAAGTAGAGCTTTCTTTTGGTGGTATTTGATCGCCTGTGCGATTTTTATTTTTTGCGCTATAAACAAAAAAGAGCGACAATTTTGAAGAAAAATACAATATTTTTTACTTGTTGCTATAATAAATATCCCAATTAAAAATAAAAACACATTTTTTTTTCTCAGTTTAGGGCGATACGTATTCTTCTATATATTTTTGGTAAAAAAAAAAAAAAAAAAAATCGCAATAAGCGACTGGTTTGCGCAAAAGTTATAGCGCTTACAAAATAGGGGAGAGAATTATTATTTTTTATTATTTTTTTTTTACTAGAAATGGCGGCGATCTGCGATTTTTATTGGTACTGCGACGTTATGGCGGACACATCGGACACTTTTGACACATTTTTGGCGCCATTCACATTTATACTGCGATCAGTGCTATAAATATGCACTAATTACAGTATAAATGTGACTGGCATTGAAGGGGTTAACACTAGGGGGTGAGGAAGGGGTTAAATGTGTATGCTAGGTGTGTTATAACTGTGGGGGGAGGGGGGGTGACTGGGGGGGTGACAGATCTGTGTCCCTATGTAAGAAGGAACACAGATCGGGCTCCTCCCTTCCAGAGACAGGACATTGTCTCTGTGTGAGCCGGCAATGAGAGATCATCTATGAGAGATCATCTCTCATTGGCCCACAGATCGCATCGCAAACGGCCGCTCTGATTGGCCGTTTGCCGCGATCTGTGATTGGCCGTGTCCAAGGGACGCGGACAACACAGGGCTTCCCCGCAGCGCGCACTACAGCGCGCGCTGGGAATGCCAGAAAGACATGCCGTCAAATGACGGCATGTTGGCTATTCAGGCCCGCGCTGTTGCCGTCATCCGACGGTAGCGCGGGCCTCAAGTGGTTAAAGCATGCTTTAAAATCTGTCTGCTGGGAACCTGTCCGTCTGACATGTCTGCTGGTTAGTACGCTAACCAGCAGACATATCTGCCCGCACATGCGTCGAATGGATTCGACGCATGCGTGGAAGTGTTTTACTTCCTGGTGCGGTGACGTGGCGGCGTCAACGTCACCACCATGTCACCGCGCTGTCCGCCGGCGGGGATTTTGGTTTGATCGTGTGTACACGATCAAACCAATTTCTCCCAGCAGACAAATCCGATCAAATCGGTCTGACAGACCGATATGATCAGATTTATTTGGTCGTGTGTACACGGCCTTAAACAGGACTCCATCACATTATATATCTATTCTTATTCAATTTTCAATATACCAAATCTTGTTTAATATCCATAAGTTGCATTACCTTTTTTAAAACAAAATTCCATACAACATATACTCCCTATCTTCCATTCTCATTCATTCTCCTATCCATAAAAGAAAAAAAAGACCCCATAACCGTACTTTTCTCTCCCTTTTCATATATTCATTTATACTCATTATATTTCCCCTTCATATTGTTTTATTTGTTGTTTATAAATATTCTTCCATTTCTTTTGAGAACCGAAATTCATCGAATTTATTGCCATATTTCTGGCATTTGACAATTTATATATTCTTCTTCTCTTATCTGCTTTTCCCTTAATTGTATACAAAATTGAGTACACCCCTCACATTTCTGTAAATATTTTATTATATCTTTTCATGTGACAACACTGAAGAAATGACACTTTGCTACAATGTAAAGTAGTGAGTGTACAGCTTGTATAACAGTGTAAATTTGCTGTCCCCTCAAAATAACTCAAAATTCAACACACAGCCATTAATGTCTAAACCGCTGGCAACAAAAGAGAGTACACCCCTAAGAGAAAATGTCCAAATTTGGCCCAAAGTGTCAATATTTTGTGTGGCCACCATTATTTTCCAACACTGCCTTCACCAGAGCTTCACAGGTTGCCACTGGAATCCTCTTCCACTCCTCCATGATGACATCACAGAGCTGGTAGATAAAGAAATTGGTGAGCGAGTTTGGGGTGGATGTACAGAGCTTCCTGTTTATTCATTCACAAACCAAAACACAAAACTATACTTTGGTTATAAATGGAGATGAGGGATCGGTAGAGATTGCTGACTGTGTCTATTCAGAAAGGAATGGGCCAAAAAATTACAAGTTCCTCAACCCCAAACTTGCTCATTCATGTCTTTATGGACCTTGCTTTGTGCACTGGTGTGCAGTCATGTTGGAACAGAAATGAGCCATCCCCAAACTGTTACCATACATTTGGGAGCATGAAATTGTCCAAAAAGTCTTGTTATGCTGAAGCCTTAAGTGTTTCCTTCACTGGATCTAAGGAGCCAAGCCCAACCCCTGAAAAACAACCCCACACCATAAATCCCCCCCCCCTCTTCCACCAAATGATTTGGACCAGTGCACAAAGCAAGGTCCATAAACACATGGATGAGCGAGTTTGGGGTGGATGAACTTGACTGGCCTGTACAGAGTCCTGACCTAAACTTGATAAAACAGCTCTGGGATGAATTAGAGCAGAGACTGCGAGTCAGGTCCTCTTTTTCAGGCCCTCTTTTTCAACATCAGTGCCTGACCTCACAAATTATATATTTTCATGTGACAACAGTGAAGAAATGACACTTTGCTACAATGTAAAGTAGTGAGTGTACAGCTTGTATAACAGTGTAAATTTGCTGTCCCCTCAAAATAACTCAAAACTCAACACACAGCCATTAATGTCTAAACCGCTGGCAACAAAAGAGAGTACACCCCTAAGTGAAAATGTCCAAATTGGGCCCAAAGTGTCAATATTTTGTGTGGCCACCATTCTTTTCCAGCACTGCCTTAACCATCTTGGTCATGGAGTTCATCAGGGCTTCACAGGTTGCCACTGGAGTCCTCTTCTACTGGTGAATGTTAGAGACTTGGCACGCCTTCATCTTCTGTTTGTTGATGCCTCAAAGATGCTTAATAGGGTTTAGGTCTAGAGCAGTGGTTCCCAACCTTTCTAGGGTCGGGATCCCTTAACCACTTGACCACTGGGCACTTAAACCCCCTTCCTAACCCAACCAATTTTCAGCTTTCGGTGCTCTCACAATTTGAATGACAATTACTCAGTCATACAACATTGTACTCATTTGAAATTTGTGTCCCTTTTTTCACACAAATAGAGCTTTCTTTTGGTGGTATTTGATCACTTCTGGGTTTTTTATTTTTTGCGCCATAAAAGAAAAACGACTGAAAATTCTGTAAAAAAAATACTTGTTTCTGTCATATTAGCAGGTTATTTATCACACACAGCATATGCATACCACAAATTACACCCCAAAACGCATTCTGCTATTCCTCCCGAGTATGGCAATACCACATGTGTGAGACTTTTACACAGCGTGGCCACATACAGAGGCCCAACATGCAGGCAGCGCCATCAGGCGTTCTGGAGCACTTAGGCCAATTCTGACATTTCTCTCCTACATGTAAAAATCATCATTTATTTGCTAGAAAATTACATAGAACCCCAAAACATTATATATGCTTTTTTAGCAAAGACCCTAGAGAATACAATGGCGGCCGTTACAACTTTTTATCTCGCATGGTATTTTCGCAGAAAGTTTTGTGCTTAAAAAAAAAAAACAGTAAAGTTAGCCCAATTTTTTTTCATAATGTGAAAGATGAAGTTACGCCAAGTAAATAGATACCCAACATGTCACACTTCAAAATTGGGCACACTCGTGGAATGACGCCAAACTTCGCTACTTAAAAATCCCCATAGTCGACGCTTTAATTACTTTTATTGGTTACATGTTTTTAGTTACGGAGGAGGTCTAGGGCCAAAATGATTGCTCTCGCTCTAACGTTCGCAGAGATACCTCACATGTGTAGCTTGAACACTGTTTTCATATGTGGGCGGGACTTACGTATGCGTTCACTTCTGCATGCGAGCACACGGGGACAGGGGTGCTTTAAAAAAATTGTTCATTTTACTTTATTTACTTTATTTTGGCACTTTTTTCACCAAAAATACATTTTTTTATCACTTTTATTCCTATTATAAGGAATGTAAACATCCCTTGTAATAGGAATATAGCATAACAGGTCCTCTTTACAGTGAGATATGGGGTCAATAAGACCCCACATCTCACCTCTAGGCTGGGAAGACTGAAAAAAAAATATCTTGGCTTCGATCGTAGCGGCGAGTCTGTAAAAGCACCGGAGGGTGGCAGGAGGGGGGCGTATTGCGGAGTATTGGGGTATTGCGGAGTATTGGTGTATTGCAGAGTATTGGTGTATTGCAGAGTATTGGGGTATTGCAGAGTATTGGGGTATTGCAGAGTATCGCGCAGGGTATTGGGGTATTGCAGAGTATCGCGCAGGGTATTGGGGTATTGCAGAGTATCGCGTGGGGTATTGTAGAGTATTGGGGTACTGCAGAGTATTGAGCGGGGTATTAAAGAGTATTGGGGTATTGCAGAGTATTGGGGTATTGCAGAGTATCGCGCAGGGTATTGGGGTATTGCAGAGTATCGCGCAGGGTATTGGGCTATTGCAGAGTATCGCGCAGGGTATTGGGCTATTGCAGAGTATCGAGCAGGGTATTGCAGAGTATTGGGGTATTGCAGAGTATTGCGCAGGGTATTGCAGAGTATGGGGGGTATTGCAGAGTATTGGGGTATTTGAGAGTATTGCGCAGGGTATTGCAGAGTATGGGGGGTATTGCAGAGTATTGGGGTATTGCAGAGTATTGGGGTATTGGAGAGTATTGTGCAGGGTATTGCAGAGTATGGGGGGTATTGCAGAGTATGGGGGGTATTGCAGAGTATTGCGCAGGGATAGCTGAGCTGGGATGGATGGATGGCTGGATCTGTGACTGCATTTGTCACAGATCCAGCCCACAGCGCTGCTGCTGACAAGGGCCCCCCCCCCTCTCCTCTCACGCTGTACCGAACGGTACAAAGAGGAGAGGGAGGAACCGGCGTCATCAAGTATCGCCGGTTTGTTTACAAGTGATCGCTCCGTCATTTGACGGAGCAATCACGTGGTAAACGGCCGCTATCAGCGGCAATTTACGGCGATCCGTGATGCATTTTTTTCCCCCACAGTTTTCCTATGGGGAAACACTGCTGTGGAGCATACACACGGACGGTTTTCCAGACCAAAGCTCTCAGGCGGCGTACACACGACCGAGGTTCTCGCTGGAAACCAGCGAGAACCTCGCTGGAAGCTGCATTCCAGCGAGGACCTCGGCCGTGTGTACACAGAGCGCTCGCCCCGCCCGCCGGGAATCCCGTCGAGCGAAAAGAGAGCACGCTCTCTTTTTGCTCGACTGCCCGCCTGGATGAATGGCTGGTTGCCATTCCCGACGGGCGGGTCGCCGATTTCGACGGCCGGCAGAGAACCTCGACGGGCGGAACGATGTGTTTTGCCCGTCGAGGTTCTCTGCCGTGTGTACGCGGCTTCAGGCAGCTTTCCTGTCAGGAAAACCGTCCGCGTGTACACGGGAAAAAGTGACCGAGATGGCTCTCGGTTTTCCCCTCGGGTTTCCCGGCGGTCTTTTGACCGCCAAGAAACCCAATCGTGTGTACAACATGGAGGGCCCTCTGATTCCTCCTGTATTGAATTATATCGGAACTGTGCTGTCTGCCCTAACATTGTAAAGTGGTGTGCAAACTGTTGGTGCTATATAAATCCTGTATAATAATAATAACACAAAAAGGGGGAGAGACTACTATGACCATTCCAACTAATAAGAAATGTAAGGATTATTACTTCACTAACTTTCAAAAAAATACTGCAGTGAATAAAAATAAAAAACAGCTGAAGACGTGAATACTGCAAAGGTATTAAATGGACGCATGCAACTTTCATCAATAATGTACACTTAACAATGTTTTCAATGCTGCCACTATATAGATATCAAAGCACTTCACACAATGGGCCAGATTCAGCAACACTTGCGCTGGAGTATTTCGATATGCGCCGCTTAACTGTGAAGATGCGCCGTCGTTTCTATGTGCCCGTACCCACCAAACTAGATGCGCCCAATAACGGGCCATTTGCGACCGGCGGAACGTTCCGACGCCAGAGTATCGTCAGCGCTTAATTTCGCTTGGCGCATCAGTCGCGCCTATTGATTTCCCCTGCAAATATGCAAATGAGGGATTTTTCCCAATTCACGAACGGATTAGCACCATACGCTGGCTACATGCGCCGCGCGTATCTCGTCCGTCCGGCGCAAAGTTATTTCTACAAAAGGCTGCTTCATCTTTACTCCAGATGGCCACAGGTCAGCAGGAGAGCAGCTACAGCAGCGTTACCGACGATAAGAGCTAGCTGAGCACCCCCACTTGCAGGACAACACCTCTGTCCATGCTTGTCTGTCAAATTTTACAGCCATGGAGGAAGACATCATAGGTCTCCATAGCCGAGATGACGGCTGACAGCTCCTGGCCATTAAAGTTCAGCTTTCTCCTGTGTGTTTGCGGGGAATGGGAGCAGCCATCTCAGAACAAAAGTAACATCACTGCGGGGAGGGGGAGCAGGATATACTTTAGTGCCGGAATGGCGCTTCTACGGGCGCATTTAAACGCCCAACGGAAGGCATTGCGCTGACGTTTCCCGTGAAGTGGTGCCGACGGAAGTTGTGAGCATGCGCACAAAGGGGGCGAGTGGAGCCTCACTCACTGCGCATGCTCCGTGGTTGATGCGCTGAACGTAAGCCTCTGCGCTGGGCTCCGCCCATCATTTACATATGATCACACCCACTTCCCCTTGCGTCGGGTTACGCCAGCGCATTATCGTTACTCTGGCGCAAGTTTACGCGCAACTGCTATGTGAATAACAGTACTTGCGCTGAAAGGGTCGTCAGAGTAACGTAAATGAGAAGCGTTACTCTGGAGCAAAGATGCTCCCATCTACCTGAATCTGGCCCAATATGTTTATCTCTGATAGTGCTCACAAATGCTGATTGTGCCCACAGGGGCCTCTAAATGAGTGTTAAACAATACGTTTGCATGTTTGCAGTAGGGAGCCAGGCTATGAAGCCGCAAGGCTTCACTTCCTGATTCCCTTAGGCTGCTTTTACATTGAGGCGTGAGCCGTGGTGGCGGTATAGCAGAGCGATTTTCAGCGCTGCTATACTGTCGTATTTACCGCGGTATCCGGCCGCTAGCGGCGCGGTTTTAACCCCCGCTAGCGGCCGAAAAAGGGTTAATAGGCACATTGCAGGCGGTATTACCGCGGTTTCCCATTGATTTCAATGGAAAGGTGCGGTATAGGAGCGGTGAACACTGCGCTCCTATACCGCTGTAAAGATGCGGCTAGCAGGACTTTTGGAGCGGTCCTGCTAGTGCACCGCTTCAGTGTGAAAGCAGGCGGGCTTTCACATTGAAGCCTGCAGGGCAGTTTTTTTCACGCGGTATAGCTGTACCACGTGACAACGCCCCAGTGTGAAAGGGACCTTACAGAAGATGATGGCGCTTCCACCCAGAGGGACAGGTTGTCTTATGGTGAGGACACTGCAGGTGCCCGTGAACATGGAAATTGTGTTCTTATTTTAAAAGTCAGCAGCTGCAGTATTTGTAACTGCTGACTTTGATTTTTTTTATTTCAGGCGGATCTCTGCTTTAAATTTGAGCTGATTCATATTTAATAAGTTGGGATATCCCATTGACCGTTTTAAACGTATTTTTTTTCTGTAACATTTGCAAACTATTCTGTCACTATTTATCCTCTGCAGAAACCTACTCTGTATTTACTTCTGAAACGCGTCGGGTTTCTGGGTGCAATTTATTACAATCATGCATTTCATACTTGGATGGCACATTTTAATAAATTTATTTACACCATTAAATAATTTACCGCGATCTATGTAGATATTGTAAATGTATTACTTAACAGCTCTATAGCATTACATTTTTAACTATATTTCACTGTTATCAGATTTGTATATACTTGCATTCATAAATTTGTAATCGTATGCATTGATCATTTTACTACTCTGATGTCATGTGCTTCATTTAACTACTTAAAGCGGGGGTTCATCCAAAAAATGTTATTTAACATTACATACATTGTCGTACATACCGTATTTTCACCGCCGCCTTCGGGTATGTAATCTGCGGGTCTGAGTGCTCCTAATTAATTGACATCCTTCCGACCGGCGCATACAGCGCATCACGAAATGCAGAAAGAAGCCGAATGTCGAATCGGCTCTATACGGTGCCTGCGCACCGTCGTTCGGCTTCTTTCGGCAACTCGTGACGCGCTGTATGTGCCGGTCGGAAGGATGTCAATCAATTAGGAATGCCCAGACCCGCAGATTACATACCCGGAAGCGGCGGTGAAAATACAGTATGTACAGCAATGAAATTAAAAAAAAAACAGCCTAATTTCATTATGACAACTCGGCTGAATGTAATGAAAAAAAAAAAATTTGGGGTGAACCCCCGCTTTAAGACCCGGACCAAAATGCAGGTAAAGGACCTGGCCAGTTTTTGCGATTCGGCACTGCTTGGCTCCCAAACAAAATTGGCGTCCTTGTTTCCCAACAAATAGAGCTTTCTTTTGGTGGTATATTATCACTTTTGATCATTTTTTGCGCTATAAACAAAAATAGAGCGTCAATTTTGAGAAAAATGCAATATTTTTTACTTTTTGCTATAATAAATATCCCCAAAAATATATATAAAAAAATGTTTTTTTTTTCTCAGTTTAGGCCGATACGTATTCTTCTACCTATTTTTGGTAAAAAAAAACGCAAAACGCGTTTATCGATTGGTTTGCGCAAAATTTATAGCATTTACAAAATAGGGGATAGTTTTATTGCATTTTTATTTTATTTATGTTTTTTTACTACTAATCAGCGATTTTTTTCGTGACTGCGACATTATGGTGGACACATCGGACAATTTTGACACATTTTTGGGACCATTGTCATTTTCACAGCAAACAATGCTATAAAAATGCATTGTTTACTGTGAAAATGACAATTGCAGTTTGGGAATTAACCACTATGGGGGCGCTGAAGGGGTAAAGTGTGACCTCATATGTGTTTCTAACTGTAGGGGCGGGGCTGGACGTGTGACATCATTGATCGCCTTTCCCTATATTAGGGAACAGACGATCAATGACAGTGCCACAGTGAAGAACGGGGAATCTGTGTTTACACACAGCTCTCCCCGTTCTTCAGCTCCGGGGACTGATCGCGGGACTCCGGCGGCGATCGGGTCCGTGGGTCCTGCGGCTGCGGCCGCGGTCACGGAGCTTTGGATCACGACCCAAGGCTGGGCACTTAAAGAGGACGTACAGGTATGTGCTTGTGCCCAGCCGTGCCATTCTGCCGACGTATATATGTGCAGGAGGCGGTCCTTAAGTGGTTAAAGTGGGAGTAAACTCCATGCATAATTTTTACCTATGGGTAAGGTATAATAAGGGTTACCTATAGGTACAGTAAACTTCTCCTAAACTTGCACCGTTTAGGTGTTATTTACTTTTGATGCAGCTGGTGATGTCACTGACACATGCACTCTAAAGGAACGGCATACTATGCCATTCCTTCAGAGTCCTGCACCATGAACGGCAGCTCCCATGTGCATGCATGGGAGTGACGTCATCGCAGCTTCGACCAGTCACAGAGTCGGAGTCTGCGAACCTGGAAGGAAGAATGGGTGAAGATGGAAGCACCTTCAGTGGTGACAGCTCATTGCCAAAGGGCTTCGTTTTAAGGTAAGTTTCACATAATGTGCTTGTATTCGATGCATACTAGCACCTTATGGCATTGCCTTGAAGGATTAAAAAGAAAAAAAAAAAGAAAACAGCAGTTTACTACCACTTTAAAGTTCCAGAGTAATGTCAATTTGTATGTAGAGGATTTAGGGATGGAGACACATGACCACAGATGGTGCTCAATTTTGTAATATGTTGTATAATCCAGTATAATAAATACATTTTATCCTGTTTAACCACTTGCCAACCTGCCGCTGTCATACAGCGGCAGGTCGGCTCATTCCCGCGGAACGTCATAGCTGTATTCCGGTTAGGGTGGTCACGTGTCCCGGATTGCCTGGGACAGTCCCGCATTTTGCAGGTCTGTCCCGGGCACCTTCATTCCGGGACAACAGTGTCCCGGAATGAAATTGACACAGCCACCCCCCAAGCCAAAATAATGCCCCCAAAAAAGGCTACCACACCACTGCTTTGCTTACTGACAGTACTTCTCCTGGCCTCGAATGCCCTAAAGGAGCACAGTCCCCGCCCCCCGCTTGTGATTGGAGAAATCATAAAACCCGCCTTTTGTGTCCAATCACTATGCTGTGATTCGTTACAGCACAAGCTGATTTTTGGGAAGGGGGGTTGTCCCTGAATAGTAGTTTGGAAATGTGCTCACCCTAACGCCGGTCCCTTTAAGCAGGATAGCAGGCGCACGTGCACCCGCTGCACAGTAGCGATGACCGCAGGCCCAAGAGCGGTTGCAGGCATGGGTAGAAAGAACAGAGACATATGTGTCACACACATCCCTGTTCTGAGAGGAGAGGAGATGCAGATCATGAGTTCCTACAAGCTGGGAACCACCATCTGTCATATCCTATAGTGAGTCCCATTCCCCTTTAGTTAGAACACACACTAGGGAACACAGTTAACCCTTTGATTGCCCCCTAGTGTTAACCCCTTCCCTGCCAGTGACATTTACACAGCAATCAGTGCATTTTTATAGCACTAATTGCTGTATAAATGACAATGGTCCCAAAAATGTGTCAAAAGTGTCCAATATGTCCTCCATAATGTCGCAGTCCCGATAAAAACGATATAACTTTTGCGAAACCGATCAATATACACTTTTTGCGATAAAATATGTAGAAGAATATATATCGGCCTAAATTGAGGAAAAAATTTGCCAACAAACATCCCTGGAAACCGTCTCAGAATGTGGATAACGATGGCAATCTCTTATATTACTGAACATCACGGGACATATTGCTGAAAATGTGTGCGGAAATCTTGCCATTTTGCTAACACACACTTTAAGTCTCTGCGGCTCCTCCATCCCCGAATCAATAAGATGACAGCGAGACTCTTCTTCCATGTCACACTGCATCAGCAACATCACAGCTCACTGAACAAGCCTGCAATGTCAATGCTGCCAATGTGACCCCGGCGTGAACCCAACGCATTAATTGATCTAAACTTGACTTTTCTTTGCCATCTTTTTCAAAATCATGTTGAACCTGAACTAAAAGAATATTGATGATAATGGAGATAAGCTTTCTTGGGAAGTCTGGGAGTGTGCAGATACTGCTTGTTGTCAGCCAGGCAGGCAGCGGCTCTAATACAAATCATAATGTCAGGAACTGACTGTTTAACCAGTTGTGTAATTTGCACTCACTAGGTATGTCCATGAAAAGTTCATCAAAGTACATCAAAGTACACAGGACATACGTAGCACTGCTGCTCCTCATAGATGCTCTTAACGCCTATTTCTGGCTGTCAAAGTGACAGCCAGGACCAGTGTTGCCAAACTACCAGATTAGAGGTAGATATTGACCGCTAAGGACCAGCGCACGATGATATACATTGGCACAATGGCACGGCTGGGCAGATGGATGTACCTGTGCGTCCACATTAAGATGCGGCAATGTGGGTACGCGCGCCCGCCACAAGCTCCGTGATTCCGGCTGCAGTTCCCGCGGACTCGATGTCCACGAGGATACCCGCGATCGTGTCACGGAGAGAAAGAATGGGGAAATACTTATGTAATCAAGCATTTCCCCATACTTCCTAGTGACAGGACACTAGTCACCGCACCCTGTAATCGGGAGCAGTGATCAGTGTCGAGTCACACATAGCCCATCCCACTTACAGTTAGAAGCACTCCCTAGTACACACATAACCTCCTCAGCTTCACTGCCGGGGTCATTCTAACTAGGAATCATTCCTTTCACTGACTGTCTGATATAAGACCCCTTTCACACTGGGGCGGTTTGTAGGCGCTATTGCGCTAAAAATAGTGCCTGAAAACCGACCTGAAACAGTGCCTGCTGTTTCTCCAGTGTGAAAGCCCTGAGGACTTTCACACTGGAGCAGTGCGCTAGCAGGACCGCTTTAAAAGTCCTGCTAGCCGCATCTTTGGAGCGGTGTGTTTACTGCTCCTCCACCGCTACTTCCCATTAAAAGCAATTAGAAACCATGGCTATGCCGCCGGCAAAGTGCCTCTGCGTTGCATGACCGGTACATCGTTGCATGACCGCGCAATTGTCATTCAAAGTGTGATAGCGCTGAAAGCTGAAAAATGGCATGGGCAGGAAGGGGGTGAAAGTGCCCTGTAGGCAAGTGGAATTAGGTGGAAGTGGGCTGGAAGTGGGCGTGATCCATGTTAATGAAGCGTGACCCCATGCAAATGATGGGCCGGGCGCCAGACAAGTACTTAAAATGAACTGCGCATGTGTCGGGACATGGACGTATCCCTGTGCGCATGCGTACAACCATGTCGGAACAACTGCCTAAGATACGCCGGATCACTGTGTATGCCATGAACGTAACCTACGCCCAGCCAGACCCATGTCGGCCCATATTTACAGACGTCCAACGTAAAATACATAGGGCCAGATTCAGGTAGAGTTACTCTGGAGTATCAGTGATACTCCAGCCTAACTCTCACTTTGAGCCGGCGTTTCTGTTTTCAGTAGTCAGAAAACAAGAAACGCCGGGTTGGAGTTCCTATACGAGCGGCGTAATTGTATTTCGCCGTCGTATCGGAACTGCAATTTTAAAAATGGCGCTCGGGGCGTTCCGACTGATTAACGCCGAGAATATGTTAATCAGCGAGAATCGGCAATTCACGATCGTATTCGGGCCCGACGCAGTGACTTTCCGACGTTTCCGTAAGAGATACGCGTCGTAAAGAAAAACCAGCCCCCTAGTGGAGTATCCTATGTTAAGTATGGCCGTCGTCATCGCGTCGAATTTAAAAAATTTCGAGTCGTTTGCGTAAAATGTCCGTGAATGGGGATTGACGTCATTGACGTTCACTGACAGAATTTGGAGCATGCGCACTGACAGTCGACGCATGCGCAGTACGTTCGCCGCGGGATCACGCCTAGTTATAATAATACACACCCCCTACCCGCCCAATTTGAATTCCGCCGGCTCATTTTCGCTACGCCGCCGCAACTTTAGGAGCAAGTGCTTTGTGAATACAGTACTTGCTCATAAAGTTTCGGCGGAGTAACGTAAATGAGAAAAGTTACTCCAAAATAAAGATTCGCCCATCTACCTGAATCTGGCCCATAGGCTTGTGTTCCCTGGTCCATACCTTTGCATGGGTTGCCCCTCATCTATGGGGAATAACTTTACGCCGAACGTAAAACTTACACATAGAAAAAGAAAAACTGTGCCAATATAATAAATAAACACAAACAACAAAAGTCTTTTTGAGTGAAAAAATTGTTAAAGTCCAAATAGTGCTTGACGATAAACAACACCCAAGTGCTTTGTAAGATCCGGTGAACCACCACCACATGGACAGGAAGGGCTCCTCTTGTTC
This sequence comes from Rana kukunoris, assembly GCA_029574335.1. Taxonomy (NCBI): domain Eukaryota; kingdom Metazoa; phylum Chordata; class Amphibia; order Anura; family Ranidae; genus Rana; species Rana kukunoris. The sequence goes on along the minus strand of CM056050.1, from coordinate 574,935,734 downwards.
CCGGCCGGCATCTGTTTTTATGATCGAATGATATCTTCGTTTGTAAGTAGGTTTTTTTATATTCGTTATTAAATCTCCCTGATGGTTTTACACTATGTGCGGTCCCTTAATTTTTTCATTATATGGCTGGTGTTACCTGCACTCGTGCTGAGGACCTCCCATGAAACTATCCCTTGGATTGTATCTATTGTCATCTGCCTGTGTCCCATGAACGGCTGTGGAGTTGATATATGCTGATATCCTATTACCTGCTGGTAAGCCTCTGTCCATGTGGTGGTGGTTCACCGGGTCTTACAAAGCACTTGGGTGTTGTTTATCGTCAAGCACTATTTGGACTTTAACAATTTTTTCACTCACAGGGACTTTTGTTGTTTGTGTTTATTATATTGGCGCAGTTTTTTTTTTTTCTATATGCTATTGTGTTATACACGCTTACTGCTGCCTCTTTTTTAAATCAATCTTTATATTTTCATTTGGTTAGCGCAATTTGCGCCGGGCGCAAGTACGTTCGTGAATCGGCGTATCTCCCTCATTTGCATATTTCAATCGAAAATCAATGGGAGCGCCACATGCGTCCAGCGTAAATATGCGCCCACACTACGCCGGCATAGGCAAGTTACGTCGGTGGGATGCAGTCTGTTTTTAGGCGTATCTTGGTTTGTGGGTCCGGCGCACAGATACGACGGCGCATATTTGTATTTACGCGGCGTATCTGGAGATACGCAGGCGCACGTGCTTTGTGAATCCGGGCCGAGGTTTCTACATGAGGTTCATAACATGGAATTCTGGCTTCCGTGGGCTCTCATGACTATTTGCTATATCCCACTTCCTGCTGTTAAATTCTCAACTCCACTTCCTGTCAATGGTTTTGGAAACTATCAAGTGAGGAAGTGGGTAACCCCCATTGCCTCGTCCTCTTTCCTGTCCCTCTACCCAAGCTCTTCTCCCTCCCTTGTCCCCTTCTACCTCTTGATGTTTAGATGCTGTTCAAGTTACTGTCATATTTTTCATTTGGAACTACATCATTGAAATAACATTATGCTTTCATTCCTCACTTCATACCAGACAGCTTTAGTTATTCAATGTTCTCCAATTCTACATAAACATAAAGGGAATAATAGAATGTCCTTCATATAATGAAAATTGCACCTGATGTAATGTTCTATGTTATTTTTCATTTGTGGAATACCTTTTTCTCTCTCTACCACATTGCTATGGCTATGTTGCAATATGCAAAACCTTAATAAACAGAAAGTTAAAAAATGAACAGTGTTTGTAAACCCTTTGCAGGAGCATAATTCTAAGATAAATAATAACATTACTGGCCCATTTAAATGAAGATCAAAGTAGTGACCTTACAAGTAAAAGCCTTTTATTTTGCTGTTCATTAGTTTAACCACTTCCCGCCCAATGTACTTTATAGGACGTCCTTGACTTTGAGCGGGGATATCTGAATGATGGGTGCAGCTACAGGCATGATTCAGATAACGTATTTTTCAGCCGGTAATTCTGTGCGCCATAAAAATGATCATAGCGGCTTTTCCACTGCTTGATCATTCTTACGGGTGACAAGAGGGGACGTCCCCGGTCCCCTACTCCCACCGTTCTCCGGTGCTTCTACCGACTCACTGCTGCAATCGATGAGATAGAGAACGGATCCGCCGGCCAGGGCCGTCTTTCTGAGCGGGCACGCCCGGGCACAGCCCAGGGGCCCCACATTAACCTAGGGCCCTATCCAGGGCCGGCGCGCCGCTACCTGCGGGAGTGTGTGTACGGTGTAGATAGAGGTGGAGAGAGAATGTATGCTGCCGACCTGAGATCGCGCAGGGGCGCGGTGAGGGAACTATCGCACGATGCAGTACACTGACTGACAGATGGCTCCCCCGGCTCCCCCAGCTGCAGAGCTGTTCCGACGGCTCAGGGCTCTGATAGGTGCTGAGGAGCTGGCCCGCCTCCTTCATTGTGAATGGTCAGGACTCGTGAGGAGGTGTGGCCAGGCAAGGAGTGACCCTGTCACTGGGGGGCGGAGCGGACGGCCTCAGGGATGATCACACGGTCCTGGGCAGAGCAGAGCGAATTGGAGGTAAATAAAAAAAAAACTTTACAAGTATTAAGGCTTGCTGTAGGTTAGCCTGTATTTGTGGGAGGAGTCTGGTGAGTACTTAAGGCTCCTCCCCACAGCAGGTTCAGGTTGGCGCCATTTCTGGTTTCCCACCCACCCGTTCCCCCAGTTTCACACACCATTTCTCTTTGTACTTTTTCTCATTCTCATTCTCATATTCAGGGTATGCCCTCTTCTAGGCATACCGACCAGCTAGGCCAAGGCACACCTCAGGCCTTGGTTGCTAGGGTGATCACATTCCATACTCGAAGACTCTGACCACAAATGCTGTTTTTTTTTTCTATGCAGCCACTGGACTGAGAGTGCTACAGGAGAACCCAGATACAATTTTAAGGCTTTGTCAACTTTATTACTTCTTACTTTATTACTTCTTTAGACTTTTACATAGAAGTAAAAAAGTTCTGTTAGCTAACAAAGATCAAGATGGTATCTGTTTCTTCCTGAAGCAGTGTCCTGAGTATATTTTCAACCCAATTTCTCCCAGTCCTCTGCCTGCTGCCACCCAGCCCTCTGCTGCCACCCAGCCAGCCCTCAGTCGCCAAATCCTCCGCCGTCACCCAGTCCCCATGCCATCACCCAGTCCCCCTGCCGTCACCCAGCCCTCTGTCGCCAAGTTCTCTGCTGTCACTTAAGTTCTCTGCTGTCACCCAGTCCTCTGCTGTCACCCAGCCCTCTGTCGCCAAGTCCTCTGCCGTCACCCAGTCCCCATGCCGTCACCCAGTCCCCCTGCCGTCACCCAGTCCCCCTGTCGCCAAGTTCTCTGCTGTCACTTAAGTCCTCTGCTGTCACCCAGCCCTCTGTCGCCAAGTCCTCTGCCCTCACCCAGTCCCCCTGCTGTCATCCAGTCCCCCTGCTGTCACCCAGTCCCCCTGCTGTCACCCAGCCCTCTGTCGCCAAGTTCTCTGCTGTCACCCAGTCCTCTGCTGTCACCCAGTCCGCCTGTTGTAACCCAGCTCTCTGTCGCCAAGTTCTCTGCTGTCACCCAGTCCCCTGCTGTCACCCAGCCCTCTGTCGCCAAGTTCTCTGCTGTCACCCAGTCCCCTGCTGCCACCCAGCCCTCTGCTCCCACCCAGCCCTCTGCTGCCACCCAGCCAGCCCTCTGTCGCCAAGTCCTCTGCCGTCACCCAGTCCCCCTGCCGTCACCCAGCCCTCTGTCGCCACGTTCTCTGCTGTCACTTAAGTCCTCTGCTGTCACCCAGCCCTCTGTCGCCAAGTCCTCTGCCGTCACCCAGTCCCCCTGCTGTCACCCAGTCCCCCTGCTGTCACCCAGTCCCCCTGCTGTCACCCAGCCCTATGTCGCCAAGTCCTCTGCCGTCACTCAGTCCCCCTGCTGTCACCCAGTCCCCCTGCTGTCACCCAGTCCCCCTGCTGTCACCCAGTCCCCCTGCTGTCACCCAGCCCTCTGTCGCCAAGTTCTCTGCTGTCACCCAGTCCTCTGCTGTCACCCAGTCCGCCTGCTGTAACCCAGCTCTCTGTCGCCAAGTTCTCTGCTGTCACCCAGTCCCCTTCTGTCACCCAGCCCTCTGTCGCCAAGTTCTCTGCTGTCACCCAGTCCCCTGCTGCCACCCAGCCCTCTGCTGCCACCCAGCCCTCTGCTGCCACCCAGCCAGCCCTCTGTCACCAAGTCCTCTGCCGTCACCCAGTCCCCCTGCCGTCACCCAGTCCCCTTGCCGTCACCCAGCCCTCTGTCGCCAAGTTTTCTGCTGTCACTTAAGTCCTCTGCTGTCACCCAGCCCTCTGTTGCCAAGTCCTCTGCTGTCACCCAGTCCCCCTGCTGTCACCCAGTCCCCCTGCTGTCACCCAGCCCTCTGTCGCCAAGTTCTCTGCTGTCACCCAGTCCTCTGCTGTCACCCAGTCCGCCTGTTGTAACCCAGCTCTCTGTCGCCAAGTTCTCTGCTGTTACCCAGTCCCCTGCTGTCACCCAGCCCTCTGTCGCCAAGTTCTCTGCTGTCACCCAGTCCCCTGCTGCCACCCAGCCCTCTGCTCCCACCCAGCCCTCTGCTGCCACCCAGCCAGCCCTCTGTCGCCAAGTCCTCTGCCGTCACCCAGTCCCCCTGCCGTCACCCAGCCCTCTGTCGCCACGTTCTCTGCTGTCACTTAAGTCCTCTGCTGTCACCCAGCCCTCTGTCGCCAAGTCCTCTGCCGTCACCCAGTCCCCCTGCTGTCACCCAGTCCCCCTGCTGTCACCCAGTCCCCCTGCTGTCACCCAGCCCTATGTCGCCAAGTCCTCTGCCGTCACTCAGTCCCCCTGCTGTCACCCAGTCCCCCTGCTGTCACCCAGTCCCCCTGCTGTCACCCAGCCCTCTGTCGCCAAGTTCTCTGCTGTCACCCAGTCCTCTGCTGTCACCCAGTCCGCCTGCTGTAACCCAGCTCTCTGTTGCCAAGTTCTCTGCTGTCACCCAGTCCCCTTCTGTCACCCAGCCCTCTGTCGCCAAGTTCTCTGCTGTCACCCAGTCCCCTGCTGCCACCCAGCCCTCTGCTGCCACCCAGCCCTCTGCTGCCACCCAGCCAGCCCTCTGTCACCAAGTCCTCTGCCGTCACCCAGTCCCCCTGCCGTCACCCAGCCCTCTGTCGCCAAGTTTTCTGCTGTCACTTAAGTCCTCTGCTGTCACCCAGCCCTCTGTCGCCAAGTCCTCTGCTGTCACCCAGTCCCCCTGCTGTCACCCAGTCCCCCTGCTGTCACCCAGCCCTCTGTCGCCAAGTTCTCTGCTGTCACCCAGTCCTCTGCTGTCACCCAGTCCGCCTGTTGTAACCCAGCTCTCTGTCGCCAAGTTCTCTGCTGTCACCCAGTCCCCTGCTGTCACCCAGCCCTCTGTCGTCAAGTTCTCTGCTGTCACCCAGTCCCCTGCTGTCACCCAGCCCTCTGTCGCCAAGTCCTCTGCTGTCACCCAGTCCCCCTGCTGTCACCCAGTCCCCCTGCTGTCACCCAGCCCTCTGTCGCCAAGTTCTCTGCTGTCACCCAGTCCTCTGCTGTCACCCAGTCCGCCTGTTGTAACCCAGCTCTCTGTCGCCAAGTTCTCTGCTGTTACCCAGTCCCCTGCTGTCACCCAGCCCTCTGTCGCCAAGTTCTCTGCTGTCACCCAGTCCCCTGCTGCCACCCAGCCCTCTGCTCCCACCCAGCCCTCTGCTGCCACCCAGCCAGCCCTCTGTCGCCAAGTCCTCTGCCGTCACCCAGTCCCCCTGCCGTCACCCAGCCCTCTGTCGCCACGTTCTCTGCTGTCACTTAAGTCCTCTGCTGTCACCCAGCCCTCTGTCGCCAAGTCCTCTGCCGTCACCCAGTCCCCCTGCTGTCACCCAGTCCCCCTGCTGTCACCCAGTCCCCCTGCTGTCACCCAGCCCTATGTCGCCAAGTCCTCTGCCGTCACTCAGTCCCCCTGCTGTCACCCAGTCCCCCTGCTGTCACCCAGTCCCCCTGCTGTCACCCAGCCCTCTGTCGCCAAGTTCTCTGCTGTCACCCAGTCCTCTGCTGTCACCCAGTCCGCCTGCTGTAACCCAGCTCTCTGTCGCCAAGTTCTCTGCTGTCACCCAGTCCCCTTCTGTCACCCAGCCCTCCGTCGCCAAGTTCTCTGCTGTCACCCAGTCCCCTGCTGCCACCCAGCCCTCTGCTGCCACCCAGCCCTCTGCTGCCACCCAGCCAGCCCTCTGTCACCAAGTCCTCTGCCGTCACCCAGTCCCCCTGCCGTCACCCAGTCCCCTTGCCGTCACCCAGCCCTCTGTCGCCAAGTTTTCTGCTGTCACTTAAGTCCTCTGCTGTCACCCAGCCCTCTGTCGCCAAGTCCTCTGCTGTCACCCAGTCCCCCTGCTGTCACCCAGTCCCCCTGCTGTCACCCAGCCCTCTGTCGCCAAGTTCTCTGCTGTCACCCAGTCCTCTGCTGTCACCCAGTCCGCCTGTTGTAACCCAGCTCTCTGTCGCCAAGTTCTCTGCTGTCACCCAGTCCCCTGCTGTCACCCAGCCTTCTGTCGTCAAGTTCTCTGCTGTCACCCAGTCCCCTGCTGTCACCCAGCCCTCTGTCGCCAAGTTCTGTGCTGTCACCCAGTCCTCTGCTGCACCCAGTCCCCTGCTGTCACCCAGTCCCCCTGCTGTAACCCAGCCCTCCGTCGCCAAGTTCTTTGCTGTCACCCAGTCCCCTGCTGTCACCCAGCCCTCTGGCGCCAATTTCTCTGCTGTCACCCAGTCCCCTGCTGTCACCCAGTCCTCTGTCGCCAAGTTCTCTGCTGTCACCCAGTTCCCTGCTGTCATCCAGCCCTCTGTCGCCAAGTATTCTGCTTTCACCCAGTCCTCTGCTGTCACCCAGTCCCCTGCTGTCACCCAGTCCCCTGCTGTCACCCAGTCCCCCTGCTGTAACTCAGCCCTCTGTCGCCAAGTTCTCTGCTGTCACCCAGTCCCCTGCTGTTACCCAGTCCCCCTGCTGTCACCCAGCCCTCTGTCGCCCAGTCCTCTGCTGTCGCCCAGTCCCCCTGCTGTCGCACAGTCCCCCTGCTGTCGCCCAGTCCCCTGCTGTCACCTAGTCCCCTGCTGTCGCCCAGTCCCCTGCTATCACCCAGCCCTTTTTCGCCCAGTCCCCCTGCTTTCGCCCAGTCCCCCTGCTTTCGCCCAGTCCCCCTGCTTTCGCCCAGTCCCCCTGCTGTCGCCCAGTTCCTCCGCAGTCGCCCAGTTCCTCTGCTGTTGCCCAGTCCCCCTGCTGTCGCCCAGGCCTCTGTCGCTAAATGTCCCCTCCTGAGCCCCAGTCCCCCTGCTGTCACCCAGTCCTTCAAATGTTGGCAACTATGCTCACTGTGTATGGCAGTTCAATGAGGGGGCAACAAACATCACAGGGGGTATAGACATGGCCTGTGCTAGACTATTTTGTGTCCTTTCTATACCGTACAGATATTATATTTTAAAGGTACATAAGTTTTGTTTTTGGGGGGGGCGCAAGAAGCTGGTCTTGCCTATGGCGCAAAATAGTCTTGCACAGGCCCTGGCCCCATCAGAGCCAGACAAACAGCACTAGCAGTGGGACAAGGGAGTCAGGCTGAATGGGCACAGGCAGTCCAGCGTGCGGCGGCATCTTTGGTTGGGCTGGGCTGTCACCACTTCTCCTGAGCCTCCCTGAGTGAGGGAGCGAGCTAAGGCAGAGGGGGCGCCAAAGATCCAGTGCCAAAGACGAGTGGGTCTAAAGAGAAGAAACTGTGCTGCCCCTCCCCCTTGAGCCGCCTCTGTCACAAGAGGGCTTTATTTCTTGCCTATCCCCTCCTCCTGTCAGCAGTGGGAAAAGTGGCTGTGTCTCTGGAGAAGAATGGGTGGCAAGTGACTCTCTGAATCTTGTGACAAAGGGACTGGTGGCAAGTGACAAGCTGAATCTGGTGACAGGGGACAGTATAAAGTGACACGCTGTAAAGTAGAAATATTGTACTTTCATTCTTGAGAGTAGGTGCGTAAATTGGGGCAAGCTTGTAGGGGCCCCATAGCATTACTTTGCCCAGGGGCCCATGATGCTATTAAGATGGCCCTGCCGCCGGCCTCGGATGTTCACCATAGAGATTTCCGGAAGAATAGATGGTCGCTGGAGTCTTTATGATCGTTCAGAGGTCGGACGTGATGTTATGACGTCATGCCCCGGCTCTGCATTCAAACAATTGGTGCCAACTCGGCTGGGAAGCCGAGATCATTTTTTATTTTTATATTTTTTCAGGCTTCCCAGCCTAGAGGTGAGATGTGATGTCTTATTCAATCTCCACTATTATTAACAGTGTAGTCTTACCTCTCAGGAATAGCTGGGTGTAAAATTATTCACTTGTATTCTCTTCCTATTAGAGCAGAAATGTCAGCTTAGTGTCAGATCCCCACGGATCCTGACTTGTTATTGACAGACTATGTGAGTTCACTTTGTCCGACTAACGCATGTCCAGACCAGGTGGAGGTCTGTGATCTTGTTAGTCAACTTTTGATGGGGGAGAAATGTGACAGACTCACCCAGGACAGAGGCTTTTGGAGGGGACTGAATGCTAGCCTCTTGCCTTGCGATCATGGGCCCTGGCATTTGGGGGATTGTTCAGCAGACAAACAATTCTCATCTCGTTGTGTGCTTGTGAGCAGCTGGAATATCTGATATCTATATCCAGACTGATAGGAAGCGGTATATGACGGAAGCACTCAATCGGAGTGTGGGACGTTCCGTTACAGATGGTTTAAATACGTGACATAAAGAAAAACATGTGAAAACATATAAGAAAAATGAAAAACACACTAAGCGATTGCAAGAAAAAATACACATGGAAATTAAACAAAAATAGTCCTTAGTAAATGAAAGCCAAATCAATAGTCCATGTATGATGTATCGATAGATTCATCAATGGTGACAAATGATCAAGACACCCAAGAGGAAGTGAGAAGGTATGATAGAAAAGAGCCTCCACCTCTGCACTCACTGCCGCTTACCAGCTTGCAATGATCCCTTGTTATAGGAGATCAAATGTGCCTGTGGCTTGTTACCCAGCCTTGGGTCTCTGTGCTGTGTGCCAAATCTCTTAGCCTATTCACCAATGGATGTCCTCAAATATGTGTACGATCAATGGGTCCCCATGTAACAACAGAAGGCTTGCATAGTGTAAATCCTTATATTTTATTAAACTTAACCACTTCAGCCCCGGATGAATTCACCCCCTTCCTGACCAGAGCACTTTTTGCAATTCGGCACTGCGTCGCTTTAACTGACAATTGCGCGGTCGTGCGACGTGGCTCCCAAACAAAATTGGTGTCTTTTTTTTCCCACAAATAGAGCTTTTTTTGGTGGTATTTGATCATCTCTGCGGTTTTTATTTTTTGCGCTATAAACAAAAATAGAGCGACAATTTTGAAAAAAAATGCAATATTTTTGACTTTTTGCTATAATAAATATCCCCCAAAAAGATATAAAAAAACATTTTTTTTCCTCAGTTTAGGCCGATACGTATTCTTCTACATATTTTTCGTAAAAAAAAAAATCATAATAAGCGTTTATTGATTGGTTTGCGCAAAAGTTATAGCGTTTACAAAATAGGGGGTAGTTTTATGGCATTTTTATTAATATTTTTTTTTACTAGTAATGGCGGCGATCCGCATTTTTTTTTTCAGTACTGCAATATTATGGCGGGCACTTCGGACACTTTTGACACATTTTTGGGACCATTTTAGCAATCAATGCAGTGGCGGCCCGTCCATAGGGACGCACAGGCGCCGCCCCCCCTCCCGCAGTCACAAAAAAACAAAAAAAAACGGGCCCTTTAAGAATTTTTATTCGGCTAAAATGTAATTTTGACATTTTAGCCGAAGTTCTGGCGGCCGTCTATAGAGGGCACTGCAGCGCCACCCCCTCAATGCATTGAACGTGTGTTATTGTTGCCAGCTGCCTGGTCTATTCATATAACCGGACATGGGTCGCCGGTTACCTGAATAGCGGCAGCTGGTTGGCTGAGGGGAACTGCCTATCAAAGCCAGCGGCTCTGATAGGCTTTTCCAGTACCGCCCTCCGGCTCTCGGAAGTCTATACTCGGAGCGCAGGCTACCTGCGGTCCTTGCATAAGACTGACGGCCGTTTCAGCCAATCAGGTTCCCGGAATCTGGTTATCAGGAACCTGATTGGCTGAAGCTTCTCCACGGCAGCAGAAGACATCGAGGGAGGACAAGGAAGTGTCAGGTAAGTGTTTTTTTTTACAGGGAAAGGGGCATCATGGGGCACAGAGGCGACAATGAGCACAGTGGCATGGGGCACAGTGGTAACAAAGGGCACAGAGGCGACAATGAGCACAGTGGCATGGGGCACAGTGGTGACAATTAAAGGGCACAGTGGTGACAATTGATGGCACAGTGACTGCATATGATGGCATGGCACAGTGGTGACAATTGATGGCACAGTGACTGCATTTGATGGCATGGCACAGTGGTGACAATTGATGGGTACAGTAGCTGCGTTTGATGGCATGGCACAGTGGTGACAATTGATGGCACAGTGGTGGCATTTGATGGCATGGCACAGTGGTGACAATTGATGGCACAGTGACTGCATATGATGGCATGGCACAGTGGTGACAATTGATGGCACAGTGACTGCATTTGATGGCATGGCACAGTGGTGACAATTGATGGCACAGTGACTGCATTTGATGGCATGGCACAGTGGTGACAATTGATGGGCACAGTAGCTGTGTTTGATGGCATGGCACAGTGGTGACAATTGATGGCACAGTGGCTGCATGTGATGGGCACAGTGAGGCTGCAATATTTTTTTTTTTCGTTTGCGCCCCCCCAAAAATTTTGAGCACCAGCCGCCACTGGATCAATGCTATAAAAATGCATTGGATTACTATAAAAATGCCATTGGCAGTGAAGGGATTAACACTAGGGGGCGGGGAAGGGGTTAAGTATGTTCCTGGGTGTGTTCTAACTGTATGGGGGGGTGGCCTCACTAGGGGAAATCACTGATCTTCTGTTCATACATTGTATGAACAGAAGATCAGCGTTTCCCCCGCTGACAGGACCGGGAGCTTTGTGTTTACACACATAGCTCCCGGTCCCCACTCTGTAACAAGCGATCGCGTGTGCCCGGCAGCGATCGTACCTGCCGGGCATGCGCGCTGGACTCGGCGAGAGCGGGGGCACGCGCGCACTGCCGCCGGCGGTGCGCACTCGCCCCCTAGTGCCCGCTTTAATGCAGACGAATAGCTACGGGCTCTCGCCCAGGAGAGCCACCGTCCCGCAGTAAAATGACGGCGGGCGGTCGGCAACAGGTTAAAACACGAGATTGCCGTAGAGTAAAGATGACATTTAAAATAGTCAAGCTGGCCAGCTCTCGATAGCAGCCCGTTGCTTACGTTGCTTCCGTCGTCCAGGACGATGTCAGGTGTGACGAAACGCATAGGGAGGAACGACGTGCTGACGTCACCGCTTTTACGCAGGTCCCGAAAGCAACGCAATTGATCTCCTATAACAAGGGATCATTGCAAGCTGTTAAGCGGCAGTGCATGCAGACGTGAAGGCACTTTTCTATTCTACCTTCTCCCTTCCTCTTGGGTCTCTTGATCATTTGTCACCGTGGATGAATCTATCAATACATCGTACATGGACTATTGATTTGGCTTTCATTTGCTAAGGACTATTTTTTTTTTCCACATGTATTTTTTCTTGCAATCACTTAGTATGTTTTTCATTTTTCTTATATGTTTTCACATGTTTTTTTATGCCACTTACAGTATTTAAACCATCAGTATCATATATCAGCACAACTTATTTTTATTTTGTTTGGTTTATTGTGTGTGTCTCACATGTAGTTGCAGCAGTTTCTTGTTTGATTTATTTTCTCAAGACTATATCACCTATCACTCATTGTTGCGCATTGTTGCGCAGTCATTTATTTTTTGATATGACATTTTGTGTTCTGAAAATAACTTTAGATACAAACATCCAGCATATTACCTTAAACAGATCTTGAAAGATACATACATGGTAAAAAATACCCCCCAATAACATGGTATTTATAATTATTACAAATGATTTGGTAACAGTCCAGACTTATAGCAAAGAACATTCTTAAATGAGTTGTAAAGGATTCTTATTTTTTTTGCTGAAATGACTGTTTACAGTGTATAGAGACATAATAGTTAACTGATTCCTTTTAAAAACAATTGAAAATATATAAAAATCAAATCATATAATGTACCTACAGTTTCTAGTTTCGTTTTTTGCATGCTGTTTCCTGCTTCTGTGATGTACAGAGCTACAGAGCCAATACAGGGCAGTGATGGTTTGGAAAACAAAACTGATTGGTGCTGAGGGTTTTAGACACACAGTAATCACACCTCCTTGATTAGTGACCACAGAGAGAAAGCTCCCAGCACTGTGGTTATCAGGAAACAGACAACCAGGAAGTGTGGAGATCAGAGAAGAATCACAGCAACTTTAGAGCAAAAACGAACAATGAGGACATGAAAACAGCACTGCGTTAAAGTAAAGGAAATGTTTCCTTTACAAACCCTTTAACTGTCCCACTTTTGGGTGCTAAGTAGGGCTGGGAAACAAAATCGATTTGATTTAAAAATCGAATTGGTAGGTCAAATAGATTCATATTTTCAAAAAATCGATTTGTTAGATTTTTTTTCACCGGGACCGGTGCTGAAACCGCACCGGGCCTGAGGAGCTGCGGGCAGGAGTTTTTAGACGAGGCCATGGCTTCGGCCTAGTCCATGAGGCCGGACACCGTGGACTAGGCTGAAGCCGCGGCCTCGCCTAAAAACTCCTGCCCGCAGCTCCTCAGGACCGGCTCTGTGTCCATCAAAAAAAATTAAAAATTTCGAAACATAAATTGATTTATTTTAAGGGAAAAAAATTGCCCAGCTCTAGTGTTAAGTAGGAGAAAAAAAGGAGAATTTCCCTTAGCTTAGTGAATGAGGTAAAGCACTGCTGACTTCCATCATCCAGTCACGTTTCTTTTTTTTCTTTGCACATGATTGAGCATTTGCAGCAAAGTGAATTTGACCACATTTATTAAACTAAGTGAAAATTCCCTTGCAAACTGAACAACCTGTTTATGTTCAGTAAATCAACCCCATATACTGATCAGACAGAGACCACTACTTTAAGAACAGCCTTAGAATTGGCATTGCTGAGCCCAAATTTCTCCCCAGCTTCTGCTGCATTTCATATATTTCCCCAAGTAGAATTTAGGAGTGTCATAGAATTTACAAAGTGCACATAAATGTCATAGCAAAAGCTTGGTGACTCAGAGCGGCAATAAAGCAGGAGAATAAAATGTTGTTTCCTCTGAGGTTTGTTGACTAATCCACAAATCAGTCTGCCTCTGGGTGAGTGAAGACAAACTGCAGCTCCATCATTACCGGAGGCAAGGAGCTTAATTCTAAGAGAGTTATGGGGAGAAGCTGGATAGTCACATACACGTTCAGTCTTCTCCCCCAGGTTCAAGAGAAGATGCTCAGACCCAAAGGATAATTATCTAAATTATCTAAAAAAATACTGTATTCTGATAATACAGAATGGGGTTTATGTGGTTAATAAATATAGTTAGGACCTGTGTTGGCAGGCTTTCGGCTTATGCGGCTGGAATTTATTTTTTCTTTACATCGGTTTGGGATTCTAAAGAGACCGTCTAGATTAGAATTTATTGGAAGATGCATTTGACCTGCAGTTGACCACCTTCTGATCTGCATGTGATCTGCTTCAAGTGGGTTTTTTCACTACTTCGGCTCTTTCACAAGGGGCTGTACGTGTGCAAGCTCCGGTTTGCTCAGCGGGGATCGTTCCGCCGGATGTCAGCGTGCATGTCACCGTTGACATCTATGGTTCCATAGAGGAGCATGGAGCGCCCGTTAAGGTCCGCCTAAATAACTGGCAGGCGGACCTTAAAGCCCTGTATACACGATCGGTTCCTGCATACAGTTGTGGGCAAGAAGCCCTATTTAAAGTAACGACTGGAATTGTCGTATCCTTCAAAAGGAAACAAAATAGATACACCAGTTGGCAGCAACCCACCCCCCAGGGTTAAATGATGACTTGAGTTTTAATTAACTGCTGCCCTTGTGAGAGGGGTATTTGTGCAACTCTTATGCCCTGTATACACGATCGGTTCGTCTGATGAAAACAGACCGATGGACCGTTTTCATCGGATGAACCGATTGTGTGTGGGCCCCATCGTTTTTTTTTCCCATCTGTGAAAAAAAATAGAACATGTTTTAAATTTTTCTTATGATTAAAAAACCGATAGAAAAAAAACCGATTGTCTGTGTGGAAGTCCATCGGTCAAAAATCTACGTATGCTCAGAATCAAGTCGACGCATGCTCGGAAGCATTGAACTTTATTTTTCTCAGCACGTCGTAGTGTTTTACGTCAACACGTTGGACACGGTCAGATTTTTAACCGATGGTGTGTAGGCAATACTTATAAAAGTCAGCTTCATCGGATATCCGATGAAAAAATCCATCGGATTAAATTTCATCAGATATCCGATCGTGTGTACAGGGCTTAACAGTTAGCCCGTGTGAAAGGCCTTTTCAGACTTGTAAAATCTGATGTGGAAGTCCTGCTTCTAACTTATTTATAGAGGGAGAGAAGCCAGCTTAGGTAGTCCTAGGATGGAGAAAACAAGATGGAGTAGCGGGCGCTACAAAGACAGCATCCCTCATCTGGGAGGGAGGGGCCTATTTTCCCATGAAGCTAGGGAATACAAAGAGAGAGCAAGTAATGCATTGCACTGTGATAACTACAGCACCCCGTGCTTAGCACCCAAAAGTGGGACAGTTAAAGAGGAAGTAAACCCTGATGGGCTACTATGCATGTGTCACTTACCTGAAACCGAAGCTTGCAAGATCACAGCTGTCCCCTGTTCCACAAAGCTTCCATCTTTTACCCTCTTCCTTCCGAGTATTGTGGCTCTGGCGCTGTGATTGACAGGGAGTCGCCAGTCAAGGCACGATTTCCTTTAGAAACGGCACGATCGTCGTTTCTAAAATGCGACTGTGCCGTTGTCTACGGCGCCCGTTTCTTTTGTAAATATCTCCTAAACTGTGTTGCTTGGGTGAGACATAGAGCACTGCCAATACTTTGGAAATCCCCTGATAGCAGCTGCTTTGGGATAGGAGTGGAGGTGGTTTGTTGATGGTGAATCAATCAATAGTGGTGAGTGACTGGTAACGTTTCTCTGGTGCACTGGCTGTGCTGCCTAGTCACCAGCGTAGCATGGGCTCCAGGGAAGGAATGTGACTTAAAGCGGAGTTCCACCCTGTTGTGCTTTCTTAAGGTAATATTAACCCACACAGAAAATTATATTGAATTCTTTGATAACGAAGACATTTTTACATACAAGTCAATCTATATGACATTATGAAACTTATTCACTGAGACGTATAATCATACAAAATAGCTAATTTATTGGCTGACAAAAATATGGATATTTACATGAAATTAGAATACCAGTTGTGTTACATGAACGACTTGCAATTCAATAAAATACCCCCAAAATGGGCATGCAATATCTTTTGATCTGTGTGCCATGGCAAGTTCTCAAGATAACTTTATACAAAAGACAATGAAACAAGAGCGTCTATTTCACATACATAACCTGTTACTTTACTGCAAGTAAGTAAGAGGCTAACAATGTAAAATATATTGGACGATTGTTTTGTCATTAAAATTGAAATATGTAAAAATATAAAAATAATAAATCTTGTACTCTTTACAGAAAAATCTACCAGTTATTGGTTATGAGAACACACCATGGTTACACGATATTCAATACTTTCTACATTTCTTGGGAACAACAGATAAAAATCAAAATGGCATAATTACCAATTCCAAAATGGCTATTTGCAGATGACCAAGGTTAAAATGCAGTGGCTTTCTATGGTCCTTCATGGGATGACAAGATGCCTTAATGCATCGTCCTAACGTGCCCCTCCCCCTATGGATGGGGTATTCTTCCTCCTTCAGTTCATTGATCCATCTCCCTTCCTAGACCTTTCTCCTCCATTGCCTCGGATCTTCCTCTCTCTCCCCCTACCCTTATGGGCTCGTTCTCTTTATATCGATCAGAACAATAGGGCTATTACATTATCCTAAGTCCTGCCCATCTTACAACTGTCCGTTATTCATAGGCCCCTGGTCTCTATGGTAGTTCCTGTCAAGACATGTCTGGTTCCTGTTGGCTGACGATTTAATTTGTGACTTGTTCTCTGAGCTTTGAGAATCTCAAGTAATATCACTTTCAACCACTAGGTGTCTCACCTTTATTGTGAGATTATCTGTACGATAATTTTTATATTATTGGGGAAGGCTACCTACATATATATATATATATATGTATATGTATATATATATATATATATATATATATATATATATATATATATATATATATATATATATATATATATATATATATATATATATATATATATATATATATATATATATATATATCCTATACGCATACAATTCTGGTATCTGTATATTATATAAAATACAACTAGCATATCTTTGATCCCTACATAACATGCTTCTATATAATTCCTTTATAAATGTATATTCCCCAAAACATTCTTCTAAGCATGCATAAGTTTATATCTCTTAAACAATGCAAAATAATTATCAATGTGGATACATGAATCATTTTGATATGTGTTTGATGGATACGTGTCACAGGTTCATTCACATTTTTATAATCACGATTTGACATCTTTCATAATGTGGGTTAGCTTCCGTAACACTTCTATTAAAACTAATTTCTCATATATCTTATTTCTTCTACAAAGTTCTACATTAGCATTTGCGATGATCATCTTTTATCCTTCATTACTTTTAATTTCAACTTTAAAATATATCCTTTGAATAGCAAGCGTCTTTTAAGATAATTCTGATCAGTTTCAGTTCAACCTTTGGACGAGGCAGCCTTCAAGGATATTTTAACAGCTGGTTGAAACAGTTCTTTACTTGACAATGTTTCCAGGTGATATCTGCTTAGTTAGCCATCTGTGGAAACCCTTCAGATGGCAGTATAACTAAGCAACAATGATGGTAAGAGTCTTCTTGTTTATTCACCAAAGTTAGGACAACATTTCTTTGTTCTGTGATGAGAACCGTCATTGTTCTAACTTTCACCCGAGCTTGTAAAAGTTATAGATAACCAATTCAATTGTTGGTGTCTGGGATGCTTGGCAAACATGGGCTAAGATGTGTTTTTTTTCTTCTTCGTTTCTTTTTGAATGGTTCCTAAAGTTTATCTAAGCGAGTCTCACAAATATGTTCTAGTAAATATTAAATTCATTTTTTTCCGTTTCAGAATTATAACAACCCAAAAATTGAATTTCCACTTTTCCGGTCCCCCCCCCCCTCTCCAGTGTCACATTTGGCTCCTTTCAGGGGGGGCAGATACCTGTCTAGCAGTCGCCAATTTCTCAGAACTGCTAATATAAAATCTCAAATGCCCAACATCCTTACTAATTATGAGTCTTTGACCTTCCTCCAGAAGGACATCAAACCCTATGTAGCTGAGTATGGAGAACAGTCTATACCAGTGATGGCAAACCTTGGCACCCCAGATGTTTTGGAACTACATTTCCCATGATGCTCATGCACTGTGCAGTGTAGTTAAGCATCATGGGAAATGTTGTTCCAAAACATCTGGGGTGCCAAGGTTCGCCATCACTTGTCTATACTCTTGTAGTTGAGTTTTCAGCATATTTTAAGGAGGTTTGGCCACAAACAGGAGCCAAAGATCAAATCTTTGCACATGTACCTGGCTGGTACAGACATACAAAGGCTACGAATAGCATTTCCCAGGAATTGTTGAAGTGTTTCTATAATTATAATAAGGTTATGTTATGTGGCCATTTTAATTATTCATGGTTCTTACAAGAATTCATCAATGTTTGAGATTTCCAGACGACTGTCAGCTCCAATTATAGATACGAAAGAATGCAGTCACTTGAATCATTCAGCCACCCAGAGGACTGCCATGGCTGCGTTGTCTGTCAATGCTCAGACTGGTCCTCTTTTCACAGATCTAATGTTGTGCAAAAAGCTTTTCTAATTTCATAGTCGCCGGCCTGCTTCAACACACATTGATAAATGACCTGCAGGTTCCATGTCCCCCGGGGACCCTGTCACATCCTTAAATAACTCTTTGTTATTCCATTTAGGGCAATTAACATGTATCACTCTACGAGAAGAGGACCTGTCAGTTTGACACACATTGCCAGTGACCTCGGGGCACAAAGGCAGAAGCACAATTTTGCAGCAATAACACTATATGTGACTTTCTACGGCTGTAAATGAGATTCCGCATTAACATAAATAAGACATTATTCCAAGTCGGACGTCAGCTGTATAACGGCAACTAAATACTGTATGTCTGTGTCTGGCTACGCAGTCGATCAGTAGAAATGTATTCTAGTGTTTTATGCTTAACTAGATTAACGCACATTATAGAAATATATAATTACGTTAACCACTTGCTTACTGGGCACATATACCCCCCTCCTGCCCAGGTGAAGTTTCAGCTTTCAGCACTGCGTCGATTTAAATGAAGATTGTGCGGTCGTGCGACGTGCCTCCCAAACAAAATTTACGTCCTTTTTTTCCCACAAATAGAGCTTTCTTTTGGTGGTATTTGATCACCTCTGCGGTTTTTATTTTTTGCGCTATAAACAAAAAAAAGCAACAATTTTGAAAAAAAACACAATATTTTTTACTTTAACCACTAGGGTACCGCACGCCGTCAAATGACCTGTTGTTCTGACAGGACGTCATATGACGTCCTGTCATTTAAAGATGCTAGGGCGCGCGTGCGCCGGCGGCGTCACGCGCGTGCACCCGACGCTTTACTGGGAACTTAATGCGCGTAAACACAGAGCTCCACGTCCTTTAGGGAGAGAGGAGACCGATCTGTGTCCCTTGTACATAGGGACACAATCAGTCACCTCCCCCAGTCACACCCCTACAGTTAGAACACTCACTAGGACAGTGATGGCTAACCTTGGCACCCCAGATGTTTTGGAACTAAATTTCCCATGATGCTCAACTACACTGCAGAGTGCATAAGCATCATGGGAAATGTAGTTCCAAAACATCTGGGATGCCAAGGTTAGCCATCACTGCACTAGGACAAACATTTAACCCCTTCCCCGCCCCCTAGTGGTTAACCCCTTCACTGCCAGTCACATTTATACAGTATTCAATGCATATTTATAGCACTGTTCACTGTATAAATGTGAATGGTCCCAAAAATGTGTCAAAAGTGTCCGATGTGTCCGCTATAATGTCGCAATCCAGATCGCTGCCATTCCTAGTAAAAAAACAAAAAAAAACATAATTATGTCTCATATTTTGTAGGCAATATAACTTTTGCACAAACCAGTCACTATACGGTTATTGCAATTTTTTTATTTTTTTTTACCAAAAATATGTAGAAGAATACGTATCGGCCTAAACTGAGATAAAATTATATATATTTTTTTTTAAATGGGATATTTATTATAGCAAAAAGCAAAAAATATTGTGTGTTTTTTCAAAATGTACGCTCTTTTTTTGTTTATAGCCCAAAAGATAAAAACTGCACGGGCGATCAAATACCACCAAAAGAAAGCTCTATTTGTGGGAAAAAAAGGACGTCAATTTTGTTTGGGAGCCACGTCGCACGACCGTGCAATTGTCAGTTAAAGCGACGCAGTGCCGGAAGCTAAAATTTCATCTGGGCAGGAAGGGGGTGTAGGTGCACAGAAGGCAAGTGGTTAATAAATATCCCATTTTTAAAAAAAATAACTTTTTTTTTCTCAGTTTAGGCCGATATGTATTCTACATATTTTTGGTAAAAAAAATCACAATAAGCGTATAGTGATTGGTTTGCGCAAAAGTTATAGTGGCTGCAAAATAGGGGATAGAATTCTGTTTTTTTTTTTAAATGTATTGTTTTACTAGTAATACGGCGATCTGCAATTTTTTACAGGACTGCGATATTATGGCGGACACATCTGACACATTTTTGGGACCATTCACATTAATACAGCGATCAGTGCTATAAAAAGGCACTGATTACTGAATAAATGTGACTGGCAGGGAAAAGGTTAACATTACGGGGCGATGAAGGGGTTAAATGTGTATCCTGGGAGTGGTTCTTACTGTGGGGGAAGGGGACTGACTGGGGGAGGTGACCGATGCTGTGTCCCTATGTACAAGGGACACAGCATCAGTTTCCTCTCCCTGACAGGACGTGGAGCTCTGTGTTTACACACACACAGATCCACGGTCCTGCTCTAAAACTGCAGATCGCGGGTACCTGTCGGACATCGCGACCACCAGGCACGTACATCGGCATTGCAGTGACGCGCACGCCCCTCAGTGGCCGGAGGACCCGAGGTTGTAAAAAGGCGGCCTCCCAGATTTATAGAGCCACCTGGAGGCCATCTTTTTACTATGACCCAGAACTGAAGTAGTTAAAAGAGCTCCAAGCACAAACCTATTTAGACCATTCACCATGTCATATCACAATTTTTTTTTTACTCAGTTTTGGCCGATATGTATTCTTCTACATATATTTGGTAATATTGGACACTTTTGACACATTTTTGGGACCATTCACATTTATAAAGCAATCAGTCCTATAAAAATGCATTGATTAAAAATGTAAATGTGACTGGCAGGGAAGGGGTTAACACTAGGGAGCAATCAAGGGGTTAAATGTGTGTCCGAGGGAGTGATTCTAAGGCCCCTTTCACACTGGGCGTTATTCAAGCGTTATTCCAGTTATTCCAACGTTATTTCCCAATGTGAAAGCCCGAGTGCTTTCAGAGCCCTTTCACACTGCCAGTGCCCGAAACGTTTTTGCAGTGCCTCAGTGTGAAAGGGCAAGGCTTTTTTTACAGCGCTTTTCAATTCATTTCAATGGAGAGGGGCGTTTTTGGCCGTTTTTTTAAGCGCCCAAAAGCTGCTCTAAAAATGCTGCTTGCAGGACTCAGTGTGGAAGGGTTCATTGAGATGCATGGAGAGCGTTTTATGAGCGTTTTAATAGCGCTATTTTTAATGCTAAAATGCTGTAAAAACGCTTCAGTGTGAAAGGGCTCTAACTGTGGGGGGAGGGGACTGACTGGGGGAGGCGACCAATCGGTGTCTTTATGTACAAGGGACACACCATCGGTCTCCTCTCCCTGTTTACACACACAAATCCACGTCTTTGGCTGTGTAACTGCCGACCGCGGGTGCCTGGTGGACATCTTGGCCGCCAGGCACGCGCATCGGCACCTGAGTGACGGAGCGGCGTGCATTGTGATAAAAGCACATCAAAGATGCAGCATGCAGGATATTTTTTAACACACCACAGTGCCTACTGTTTAGGCTCAATAGCCTAAATGAAAAGTACAGCCAAAGTTAATTTTGCACTCCTGTGACCCATTTTTAGCCAACAGCAGGCTGAAATTTTCTGTCAGGTGACATCACAGAGCCGGTCCAGGCTGGGGAAACATTGAGACCATTTGGTTGGGATTCTCTCAGGAGCCTGGACCGGTACCTGGCTAAGAAAGCTGCTGAGAGCCTGAGCCAGCCCGCCCCGCCCTCCACAGCCCAGTGCTCCAGCGAGTAAGGTGATGTGGCAACCTGTGCTTACTGGTGGATCTCCTAGCATATAACAGGAACAAGAAAACCCTGGTTCATCTTGGACAGGCGTTTCTTAACCTGGGGTTGGGACCCCCTTGTGGGTCGAATGACAATTTGCCAGGGGTCACCGAATCCTGGGCTGTTCCTGAATCCTGCACCGCTATCCCAGCCTTTTCATGGCTACCCAGCAGGGCTGTCCCTGGAGCTTGCGGTGGCCCACTCTTCGCAGCCACCCATTCAGTTCACGGCATGGTTGGGGGGGCAGAGACTACATGTCAGCTGGCTGGTGAGAAATGTGAAGTAGGAGGGGCTGGAGGTGACCCTGTCTCCTGATTTTGGCATAGGTGTCACTGTTGCGGAGACACAGTGAGTACCATAAGGGGTTTTAATAATGTACGTGTGGAAGGGACTAAGGGAGCGCTAAGTATCCGTGGGTTAGGGCTGCAAATTACTTGTCTTGCCTCGGGTGCTGACAACCCACACTAAAAAAATAATTTTACTGTTAGGGGTCCCCACAACTTGGAAATGTTTTATCAACGGGTCACGGCACTAGAAGGTTGAGAACCACTGATCTAGGAGATAAGTCTGAATACAGACAGTAACGTTAACAGAAAAAGGCATTTCTCCACTCCATTCAATAAGTATATCATTCACTGCTGGTAAAGCAATCTGGGAATGTAATGCAGCTGAGCCAAAGCCAGAAAATAAACTCAATTCACCTTCAAGAGAACCTGTCACCCAACTAAACAAAAGGGATCAATGAATCAATCTGCTAAAGTAATCTGTATTTTTCTAATTCACACCTGTGACAGACTCACCTGGGCTTTTGGAGGGGACTGAATGCTATCCTCTTGCCTACCGATTATGGGCCCTGGCATTTGGGGGAACGATGCTTTTTGTGAGCTGTATGCCTGGGGACCCTTGAGGTGGTGTTACTTTGGATTTAGTTCCATGTCCCCCCAAGACACACAGACTCTGGGACATATTAGAAATAGTGACTGATTCATAATGTTGGGACACTAATATGCTGATGTCAACTACAGCGACCTGTCTGTCTGTTGTCTGTCTGTATAATGTAAATGAGTCTAGTATGGCTTCTAAGGGTCTTTCACTCTTGTGCTAATTAACCCTGCAATTGTATGAAGGAGTTCTGTGTTGATATGTATGATAATGTGTATTGTAGTTAGGGAGTCACATCGGCTGCTTTAACGTATTAGTTAATTAGCTCATGTTATTTTATGTTTTTGTGTTTTGTTAGAGTAATATGAGCAGGATATAACTGTATATAAAACTTGTATTCTGGTTCTAATAAACTGTCTGATGTTTTACCCTACACTGAGCTACGATTAGTGAATGGGAAAGCTAAGGGGTCTTGTGTGATACTAGACAGAGGAGCGATACAGCGGACAGACTCATCTTGAGTATGGGGGTCCGTCACAGCACCCAACATCGAGATCTATATATTTGCATCTATTATTATTAGTAGTAATAGTATTATTATTTGACCTTTTATATTGAAGTAAAGTGCACATAAATGCTTGCATTTCCATAATGCACATTAATGTGTTTTACATGCGTGAGTGCAATGCAGTGGTATTCATTTTGAAGTTTACTGATCTTTAGGGGGACCAGACTGTGGCTAGTGGGAGTAGAAAATGCCCCAGCATCAGTGGGACAATGTATCAAGATTGGTGGTTATGTTGGAGTAAAAAGGTTACATAGCACCTGTGCTCAGTAGGAGGAATAGTGCCCCATCATTGGTATTAGTTGGAGGAATAGTTCCCTATTGTTGGTGTCAGTGGAAGGAGAAGTGCCCCATCACTGGTATCAATGGAATGAATCATTTCCCATTGTTGGTGTCAGTGGATGGAATAGTGCCCCACTGTTGGTGTTGGAGAAAATAATAGTCCCTCATCGTTGGTGTTAGTAAAAGGAATGGTGTCCCGTCATTGGTGTCAGTGAATGAATAGTTCCCCATCATTGGCATCAGTACAAAAAATGGTGCCCATCTATGGAGTCAGTGGAAGGAATGGTGCCCCATTGATGGTGTCAGTGAAAGGAATGGAGTATCATTGCTGGTGTTAGTAGAAGGAATTGTGCCTCATTGTTTGTGTCAGTGGAAAGAATGTGTGCCTTATTGTTGGTCTCTGTGAAAGAAATGGTGCCTTATCGATGATGCCAATGGAATGAATGGTGCCAACGTTGGTGCCAGTGGAAGGAATGGTTCCTCATCATTGGTGTCAATGGAATGAATGGTGCCTTATTGTTGGTGTCAGTGGAAGGAATGGTTCCTCATCATTGGTGTCAATGGAAGGAATGGAGCCTTATTGTTGGTGCCAGTGGAAGAAATGGTTCCTAATCATTGGTATCAATGGAAGGAATGGTGCCTTATTGTTGGTGTCAGTGGAAGGAATGGGGTCTCATTATTGGTATCAATGGAAGGAATGGTGCGTTATTGTTGGTGTCAGTGGAAGAAATGGGGCCTCATCATTGGTATCATTGGAAGGAATGGTGCCTTATTGTTGGTGTCAGTGGAAGGAATGGCGCCTTATCATTGGTATCATTGGAAGGAATGGAGCCTTATTGTTGGTGTCAGTGGAAGGAATGGGGCCTCATCATTGGTATCATTGGAAGGAATGGTGCCTTATTGTTGGTGTCAGTGGAAGGAATGGCGCCTTATCATTGGTATCATTGGAAGGAATGGAGCCTTATTGTTGGTGTCAGTGGAAGGAATGGGGCCTCATTATTGGTATCAATGGAAGGAATGGTGCGTTATTGTTGGTGTCAGTGGAAGGAATGGGGCCTCATCATTGGTATCAATTGAAGGGATGGAGCCTTATTGTTGGTGTCAGTGGAAGATATGGGGCCTCATCATTGGTGTCAGTGGGAGGAATAGTGTCTTTTATTAGTAAAAGGAGCAGAACCCAAGGGCTGAACAAAAGCAAGCAAAGGACTGCAGTTTGGAGATCACTGCACTAAGGCAATGCAGCTCTGACACATCGTAACTCCCTACTGTAAATTGTGGTGCACTGCATTGGAAAAAGTGCTACAAATACAACTCCAATTCCAAAACAAATACGCTGTGTAAAATCGACATAAAACAGAATGAATTGCAAATATCATAAATCCATATTTTATTCACAAAAGAAAATATCAAATGTTTATTTAAACTTAATGTACAATGTACAATTTTAACCACTTCACCCCCGCAAGATTTGACTGACCAATGACCGGGCCTTTTTTTGCGATACGGCACTGTGACACTTTAACTGACAATTGTGCGGTCGTGCGACGCTCTACCCAAACAAAATTGACGTCCTTTTTTTCTCACAAATAGAGCTTTCTTTTGGTGATATTTGATCACCTCTGCGGTTTTTATTTTTTGCGCTATAAACAAAAAATAAGAGCGACATTTAAAAAAAAAATAGCACAATGGGGGTTATTTACGAAAGGCAAATCCACTTTGCACTACAAGTGCAAACTACAAGTGCAAAGTGCACTTGAAATTGCATTTGGAAATGGAGTTGCTGTAACTCTTAGGCCGCATACACACGATCAGACCGGTCCGATAAAACTTGTTCGACGGACCGTTTTCATCGGACCAGGCTGAAGTGGTCTGATGGTCTGATGTGTGTACCACCATCGGACCAAAAATCCAATCAGACCAGAAGGCGGTGATGTAGAACACATCGACGTGCTGAAAAAAGGAAGTTTAATGCTTCCAAGCATGCGTCGACTTGATTCTGAGCATGCGCAGGTTTTTGGTCCGATGCTTTTGTGTACTAACCATTGTTTTGGTCCAACGGACAGGTGTCCGTCGGACAGATTTTAAAGCAGGTTTCAAAACTTTGGTCCGACGGACAACGGTCCGATGGGCCGTACACACCATCGAATTTGTCTGATGAAACTGGTCTTCAGACAAGTTTCATCGAACCGGTCTGATCGTGTGTACACGGCCTTAGGGGAAGATCTGAAATAAGGTGAAGCTCTACTGATATTATCATCCAATCATGTGCAAGCTAAAATGCTACTTTTTTTTTTTCTTTGCATGTCCCCCTCGGATCTACAGCGACTGCACTTCCAAGCGCACTTTCAGTGGAATTTCAAGTGCACTTTGCACTTGTAGTTCAATGTGGTTCTGCCTTTTGAAAATAACCCCCAATATCTTTTACTTTTCGATATAATAAATATCCCACATTTTTTTTCCAAAACAATTTTTTTTTTCCTCAGTTTGGGCCGATATGTATTCTTCTACATATATTCGGTAAAAAAAATGCAATAAGCGTAAATTGATTGGTTTGCACAAAAGTTGTAGCATCTACAAAATAGGGGATAGTTTTATGGCATTTTTATTATTATTATTTTTTTTTTACTAGTAATGGCGGAAATCTGCCATTTTTTATCAGGACCGCGACATTATGGCGGACACATCGGACACTTTTGACATATTTTTGGGACCAGTGACAATTATACAACAAATAGTGCTATAAAAATGCACTGATTACTATATAAATGTCACTGGCAGGGAAGGGGTTAAATGTGTCGCGGCTGGTCGGCAAGTGGTTAAAATGGTACATTTTCTCATTTTAAACATATCATGTGGTTTATACTTTTTATTGTAAATAAAATATGGGTTTATAAGATTTGCAAATTTGCATTATGTTTTTATGCAGATTTTAGACAGAGTTCCAACTTTTTTGGAAATGTTTTTTATATTTTTTGGTCTGTTTTTGTGATTTCAATATTAATAATATTGAAAATTAATGAGCTGCTCTAACACAAATTGTTGATGCATGTTAACCACTTCAGTCCGGAAGAATTTACCCCCTTCCTGACCAGAGCACTTTTTGCGATTTGGCACTGCGTCGCTTTAACTGACATCATACCCAAACAAAATTTACATCCTTTTTGTCCCCACAAATAGAGCTTTCTTTTGGTGGTATTTGATCACCTCTGCAGTTTTAAATTTTTGCGCTATAAACAAAAAAAGAGAGACAATTTTGAAAAAAAAGCAAAAATATCCCCAACAAACATATACAAAAAAACATTTTTTTTTCTCAGTTTAGGCCGATACGTATTCTTCTACATATTTTTGGTAAAAAAAAAAAACGCAATAAGCGTTTATTGATTGGTTTGTGCAAAACTTTTAGCGTCTACGACAGGGCTCAAAATTTCAAGCCCTGAGCTACTAGCCAGGCCTCAAGAGTTACTTGCCACCAGTTGCCCCACCTAATTCATACACTGCCCTGCGCCTAATTGCACCCGTAAACACGCCCTCGTAGAATATCTCATGGAATGACACTGTTAAATGTTTTATGCAGAATCAAGTTACACAATTAAATATTAACAACAACATGGTACAGGGCACTGGGGGCAGACCAGAGAGACAGGGCACTGGGGGCAGACCAGAGAGACAGGGCTCTGGGGGCAGACCAGAGAGACAGGGCACTAGGGGCAGACCAGAGAGACAGGGCACTGGGGGCAGACCAGAGAGACAGGGCTCTGGGGGCAGACCAGAGAGACAGGGCTCTGGGGGCAGACCAGAGAGACAGGGCACTAGGGGCAGACCAGAGAGACAGGGCACTAGAACTGGATCTCTTCCCCATTCTCTTGCTGTCTCCTCTGCAACTCCCATCCATCCTCTCTCTCCCATTCATCTCATCATCAGGAGCCTGTGTGTGCGGCTCCACGCTTGCATGTCCTCACTTCCCCCTTTCATTCAGGCTGGCAGTGAGGAGAGAAGCTGCAGCACAGCGGGAGGGAGTACAATCCAGTGCTGAGATCCACACAACTGCACAGCCATTGACACCACCGCACAGCGCACACTGACACCGCACAGCACACATTGAGACCAGTCTGTTTGCAGTGCTCAGGCTGAACTGTTGGAGCACAAGGAGAAGAAAACTGCACAAACTGGAAGGCTGCCGCTCTCATGTCAGGGCAACTTTCAGTGAGCGCTGCACCAGAGTGGTAATTTTCGCAATCCTCCACCTCACTTATTACCTTACTTATTACCTTCTGCTCCCTACTCTCTAGCTACAGGGGGCAGGCTCAGAGAGGTCATACTGTTAGGTCCCACTACTTTTCCCGAGCATGCACCTTTCCTCTTTGGCCACCAATCGCATCGGGACTCTAAGTGTAGGCACAGATTGGAGGGAGATTGGTCATGCAGCCCTGTCATCACTCGCCCCCAGCTTAAATCCACTCGACAAATGCTAGTAGGCGAGTGGAGATTTTGAGGGCTGGTCTACGAAATAGGGGAAAGTTTTGTGGCATTTTGATTAATCATTTTTTTTACTAGTAATGGCGGCGATCAGCAATTTTTATAATGACTGCGACATTCTGGTGGACACATCGGACACTTTTGGTGCTATTTTGGGACCATTCACATTTATACAGCGATCAGTGCTATAAAAATGCAGTGATTACTGTGTAAATGTGACTGGCAGGGAAGGGGTTAACCACTAGGAGGTGAGGAAGGGGTTAAGTGTGTCCTAGGGAGTGATTCTAATTGTGTGGGGCGTGGCTTACTGTGACACAACACTGATCGCTGCTCCTGATAACAGGGAGCAGACAATCGGTGTCCTGTCACTAGGCAGAACAGGGAAATGCCTTGTTTACACAGGACACCTGCGGACAAGTCCGCGGGTTCCGCGGGCACAGTCACGGGAGTGCACCTGCCGCACGCATTCTTAAAGGGGACGTACATGTACGCCCATTCGCCTACCGTTGCCATTCTGCCAACGTATATCGACCTGCAGTGCTAGGCAAGTGGTTAATGCACAAGAATAGCAAAGTATGAATGAGCCCTTAAAATGTTTTCATTTTTTTTATTTTCGTCAGGGGGGGAGGCTAGGTGTTAAGTAGCCCTTATACAGTGTTTTCATGCAAGGTTCACTTTAAGTTTTGGTTGAGAAGAATCCCACCATTGTTCATCCAGATGATACGTTTGAATAGTGCAGATAAAATAGTGCAATAAAAAGTCAACAGCAAGAATATTTCTCCTCCAGCCAGTGGGCAGCGGATGGCTACAGATGTACAATGTGCTATTAAGCAAGCAAGAGGTAGATAAAGAGAAAAAGCAGAAAATCATTGCAATCTAATAATGAAAACCGGTCCCTGAGCCGACGCGGGGGAGATCCGGGTGCAAGAACTGGAAAAAAAAGCAATTAAATATAAACACCTCAAAGCTACACAAACCAGTTAAGTATTCCTGTGAAATACGAAAGAGATGAGGAATAACCAATAATAAAACACAGGAGAAAAATGCAGTGATCCTCAAAAGTTTTATTAAATTATTAAACAAAATACAATTTCAATTTTAGAACAAGGAACAGTTATAATTTACGTATTGGTTAAAGCGGGGGTCAGGCAAAAAGAAATTAAAAATTAAAAGACAGCAGCTACAAATACTGCAGCTCATAGGCGTGCGCACAGGGAGTGCCAGGTGTGCCTGGGCACACCCTAATCACCCTGTGTGGTGCAGATTGCTTCGAAATATACTGCGTTAAACGTGAACTAAGGCACAGAAAAATACAGCATTAAACGGCACATAACACACCAAAATATACAATGTTAAACGTGCACTAATGCACAGAAATGTGCTGCATTAACGTGCAGTAACACACTGGAATATACTGCATTAAACATGCAGTAATGCACAGAAATAGACCCCTGATATTTCACCAAAGCTCCCTAATGGGGCTCCTAAAATAAAATAAATATATAATAAAAATAAAAAACTACTAACACTGTCCTCTGCCCTACCGACACCGTCCACCGTTCTGCTGACACAATCAGTATATAATATACACATGCAAATATGTTTGAGCTTTTGGGTGCACACCCTAATGCAATAGGCTGCACACACTGCTGACTGCAGCTGCTGACTTTTAACCACTTCAATACTGCTTCACGTCCAAAGACGTGAACAGCGCGGACCTGAGGCGCCGGGGTCACGTCTTTGGACGTCATTTGCTTGTAATTCCCCGCGCGCGCCACTGGCGCGCGGCGGGGAAAAACAGTCCCGACGCATCACCGAGGATCCGATGCGTGTACCCGGCGGCCGCGATGTCCGTCAGGTGAGACAGCAGGGACATGGAGCTCTGTGTGTAAACACAGAGCTTCACATCCTGTCAGTGAGGTGACAGATGCTGTTTCTCTTGTACATAGGGAGACAGCATCGGTCACCTCCCCCAGTCACCCCCCTCCCCCCATACAGTTAGAACACACCCAGGCAATACATTTAACCCCTTCCTCACCCCCTAGTGTTAACCCCTTCAATGCCAGTCACATTTATACAGTAATTAGTGCATTTTTATAGCACTGGTCGCTGTATAAATGTGAATGGCGCCAAAAATGTGTCAAAAGTGTCCGATGTGTCCGTCGCAATATCGCAGTCCCAATAAAAATCGCAGATCGCCGCCATTACTAGTAAAAAAAAATATAAAAAAAAAAATCATAATTATGTCCCCTATTTTGTAGGTGCTATAACTTTTGCGCAAAGCAGTCACTTATTGTGATTTTTTTTTTTTTTTTTTACAAAAATACGTAGAAGAATACGTATCGGCCTTAACTGAGAAAAAAAAATATAAAAAAAAAAAAAAAATGGGATATTTATTATAGCAACAAGTAAAAAATATATATATATTTTTAAATTGTCGCTCTTTTTTTCATTATAACGCAAAAAATAAAAACCGCACGGGCGATCACATACCACCAAAAGAAAGCTCTATTTGTGGGGAAAAAAGGGACGCCAATTTTGTTTGGGTGCCACGTCGCACTACCGCGCAATTGTCAGTTAAAGCGACGCAGTGCCGGAAGCTGAAATTTCGCCTGGTCAGGAAGGGGGTTTATGTGCCCAGTAAGCAAGTGGTTAATAAATGGACACTTACCTGTCCAGGGTGCCCGCAATGTCGGCAGACGAAAACGATCAATTGCTCCTCTCTCGGCTGCCCCCGCTGTGAGTGAGTGAGTGAGAAACTTATATAGCGCAGCACATGCGAACTAAATCGCCTCTGGGCGCTTGGTGTCCATTTCTCTTTTGTCCTCAGAAGAGATGGGTTTTGACCTTTCTTCTGAAGGCCAAGTGGTTCTCCTCCAACCGAATGCTGGTTGGTAAAGCGTTCCACAGTCTGGGGCCCTGGACCGCAAATCTTCTTTCTCCTTTGGACTTGTATCTGGCTTTAGGTATCTGGAGTCGATTTTGTCATGAAGCGCTGCGGCTTCACTACCTTGTTCCCTATTGCACATGCGCAAATCGGGCTGCGTGTCCTAACTGGTCCTACTGTCTTCTGGGACCGGTGTGTCTCCCAGAAGACAGCGGGGAGGACGGGAAGGGGCGTGACTCCCACGGGAGTCTATGCCCGGAAGTGGGTGCAAATACCTGTATTTTACAGGTATCTGCACCCCTCTCCCCCTGAAAGGTGCCAAATGGGACACCGGAGGGGGAGGGGGGTTTCCGAAAAGCGCAGGTTCCATTTTTGTGTGGACCTCTGCTTTAAGTAGGTCTAAACATCTCCCCCTGTATTCACTTGCGATTTCTCATGTTACTGGTATACAATGCAGTGTAATGATCAACATAAATGGTATTTGTATGCCTGTTTGGTCCCATGAGAGTTCAGCTACACTTTGGGGGTTATTTACAAAAGCCAAATTCACTTTGCACTACAAGTGCACTCGTTGTAGATCCGAGGGGGACATGCTAGGAAAATAAAAAACAGCATTTTACCTTCCACATGATTGGATGATAAAATCAGCAGAGCTTCCTCTCATTTCAGAGCTACCCCTCAGATTTACAGCAACTGCACTTTCAGTGCACTTTGCACTTGTAGTGCAAAGTGGATTTGCCTTTCGTAAATAACCCCCTCTGTGTCTGTTGGTTGCCATCCATGGGACTGTTAGCTCTGCAAGCATCAGATCTGTTGACAAATGCTTTTCACTGTCAACTTTGCTGCCATCTAGTGTTCAATGGATGTATAATATGTTTCTTTATATTTATTTTAGATTATAATTGTACTAAATTGCATAACGGACTACCCTGAAGAAGGAGACCAAGTGAATCCGAAACGCGTAGAATTGTCCATGCAACCAGTATCATATTCAGAAAACATCTTTATTCCATGTCAATTCATATACATAATATGATGTTATTTCTCCTATGTCTAGCATCTTTAATTCTAACGGCGTGTATATGTATTTTGTGATATTTTTTGTACAATACCTATTTTGATACTATTAAAATAGAATTTTAGAATATTGTTGTCACAATCTGTGTCTTTAAATGGGAAACCTGTATTTTCATACGATAAAGGGATGCTCGCCACTTTTTAGCAGATAATCATTATCTCCAAATTTTGATATAATGATAGGAAGTTAACCCCTTGCTGGATTATTTAAAACGAATGGACTGGACAAGAGACAGAGATCATCGTTGTCCATTGATGTCTGGCGTGCTCTGACATGTTGCGCTGACCTTGCCCTTGGACCAGACCATCTTCTCCAGCTTCTTCTGCTCAAACTTGGAACTTTCTTTGGAACGCCAGTGCTCAGATTAGAGCTGCACGATTCTGGCTAAAATGAAAATCACGATTTTTTTGCTTAGAAGATAGATCACGATTCTCTCACAATCCTTGCGACATAACATCTTCTTTCACATTAAAACAAAAAAATTGGGCTAACTTTACGGTTTCGTTTTTTATTTTTTATTTTATTCATTGAAGTTTATTTTTTCCCAAAACATTGCATTTGAAAGACCGCTGGGCAAGTGTGACATAAAATATTGCAGAAATTGCCATTTTATTCCCTAGGGTCTCTGCTAAAATATGTATAATGTTGAAGGCACAACTATCAGCCCATCCCCACATGTCAAGGTCCTAGGTGTAGTCCTGGACTCTCCTTCAAGCCTCACGTTCAATCACTGTCCAAATCTTGGCGCCTCAACCTCTACATCTCTACGCCCCTTTCTAACCAATGACACCACAAAACTCTTAAAGGGTCACTAAAGGAAACATTTTTTTTTTAGCTAAATAGCTTCCTTTGTCTTACTGCAGTCCTGGTTTCATGTCCTCATTGTTCGTTTTTTCTATGATGTTGCTGTAATTCTTCTCTGTTCTGGACACTTCCTGGTTGTCTGTTTCCTGATGAAAAAAGTCATGGGAACTTCTCTCTGTGGTCACTAATCAAGGAGGTGTTATTACTGTGTGTCTAAAACCCCTCAGAACCAATCACTTTAATTTTACAAACCATTACTGCCCTCTATTGGCTCTGTGTCTGTCTCTGTACATCACAGAAGCATGAAAAAGCATGCAAAAACTAAACTGAAACTGCAGGTACATTATATGATTGATTTTTATCTATTTTAATAATTTTAACTATTATATCTCTATACCCTGTAAACAGTCATTTCAGCAAAAAAAAAAAAAAAAAAATGTTCCTTTACAACTCCTTTAATTCACTCCTTGGTCATCTCTCGCATCGATTACTGCAACTCCCTTCTCATTGGCTTACCTCTGCATACTCTACCCCCCTTCAGTCCATCATGAATGCTGCTGCCAGACTCACCCACCTTACCAACCTCTCTATCTCTGCTAGTCCACTCTGTCAATCCCTCCACTGGCTTCCACTCACCCAACAAATTAAATTCAAACTACTAACACTTACCTACAAAGCCATCCACAACTCTGCCCCCAGCTACATCACCGACCTAGTTTTTAAATACCAACCTAATCGTTCTCTTTGTTCTTCTCATTACCTCCTACTCTCTAGCTTCTCTCATCACCTGCTCCCATGCTCGTCTCCAGGACTTATCCAGAGCCTCTCCAAGCCTATGGAACTCCTTACCCCAATCTATCCGTCTATCTCCTTCTCTATTAGCTTTTCGAGGATCCCTGAAAACCCTCCTCTTCAGAGAAGCCTACTGTATTTTCATTTGAGTCCATCTGATCATCCCCACAGCTAACTACCCTTTGTTCCACTTGACCCTCCCCTCTAGATTAGAAGCTCTAATGAGCAGGGCCCTCTGATCCCTCCTGTATTGGATTTGTATTGTGACTGTACTGTCTTCCCTGATGTAAAGCGATGCACAAACTGTTGGCGCCATATAAATCCTGTATAATAATAATAATGTTTGGGGGTTCCAAGTAATTTTCTAGCAAAAAATGTAGATTTTAACTTAAAGCATTTTTTTTTTTTAGACCTGCAAGGGAAAAGCCATAATGAGCTAATATTAGCTCATTATGAAATACTTACCTCGGAACGAGGTGTAGGGAACTTACCTGGTGCACGCCGAGCGAGATCTCATCTTGACTTGGCGTGTCTTCCGGGTATCGCCGCTCCAGCGCTGTGATTGGCTGAAGCGGCGATGACGTGCGCGCGGGAGATTTAAATCCGGCCAGGGTCTGGTGGATGCCGGTCCTTTCGCCGTGGATTCCCCCTGCGCATGCGCCGCTGCAATCAGCGGCGCATTGCGGTGGTAATATCTCCTAAACCGTACAGGTTTAGGAGATATTCTTTATACCTACAGTTGAGTTGAGTTGAGGTGCACTTTCTATAGCGTGGTCAATTACCCCGGAGGATTATAGGCTTACCTGTAGGTAAAAGTAAAAAAGTGGGTTTACAACCACTTTAACCACTTAAGACCCGGACCAAAATGCAGGTAAAGGACCTTGCCCCTTTTTGCGATTCGGCACTGCGTCGCTTTAACTGACAATTGCGCGGTCGTGCGACGTGGCTCCCAAACAAAATTGGCGTCCTTTTTTCCCCACAAATAGAGCTTTCTTTTGGTGGTATTTGATCACCTCTGCGGTTTTTATTTTTTGCGCTATAAACAAAAATAGAGCGACAATTTTAAAAAAAATGCAATATTTTTTACTTTTTGCTATAATAAATATCCCCCAAAAATATATAAAAAAAACATTTTTTTTCCTCAGTTTAGGCCGATACGTATTCTTCTACCTATTTTTGGTAAAAAAAATTGCAATAAGCGTTTATCGGTTGGTTTTCGCAAAATTTATAGCGTTTACAAAATAAGGGATAGTTTTATTGCATTTTTATTAATTATTATTTTTTTACTACTAATAGCGGCGATCAGCGATTTTTTTCGTGACTGCGACAATATGGCGGACACTTCGGACAATTTTGACACATTTTTGGGACAATTGTCATTTTCACAGCAAAAAATGCATTTAAATTTGCATTGTTTACTGTGGAAATGACAGTTGCAGTTTGGGAGTTAACCACAGGTGGCGCTGTAGGGGATGTGTGCCTATGTGTTGTGTTTACAACTGTAGGGGGGTGTGGCTGTAGGTGTGACGTCATCGATCGCGTCCCCCTATTACAGGGATGACGCGATCGATGCTACGGCCACAGAGAAGCACGGGGAAGCCGTGTGTACACACGGCTCTCCCCGTTCTTCCGCTCCAGGGACGGATCGCCGCACTGCAGCGGCGATCGGGACCGCGAATCCCGCGGTCCCGGTCCTGGAGCTTCGGACCGGGTCGCGGCGCGCTCCCGCGGGCGCGTGCCCGCGACCAACGGCTGGGTACTAAAATCAACGTATATATACGTTGATGTGCCCAGCCGTGCTATTCTGCCGACGTAAATGTGCAGTAGGCGGTCCTTAAGTGGTTAAACAAGTGTCAGAAAAAGATTTAGACTTTAAGTGGTTAAACTTTCTGCATTTACACACAAAAAATTCTCTTTGATCTAAGAAGGAGGCGTTAGTTACAATGTTTCATGTTGTTACAAACTTGGCAGACTGCCCATTTTTACTTTACACACAGAAGTGTATCCCTTTGATCTAAGAAGGAGGCGTTAGTTTCAATATTTCATGTTAAGAACTTGGCAGACTACCTGGATATTTTTTATTTTTTGACAGCTGAGTGAGCCGATAAGTCTCTCCACTTGTTATATGAAAGAATCAGCAAACTCTGCAATACAGATCGTCAGAAAGGTTGAATCGAGATCAGGATTTTTTAACGATTAATTGCGCAGCTCTAGCTGAGATCTCTCTGCAGTAGTTCCATCCCACATTCAAGTCCCATTCCTTCTTTTTTTTTTTTAATACAAACTAAGTAACAAGTGCAACTGATATAGAGGATATAGAACGATCATCACCCATTATGGACATAATCACCGTTTACCAACAGCCCCTATTATCAAAATGGTCATCACCATCCTCACTGCAGCCATCATCATCAAATTAGAAGAATATTAAAATAATAAGGAAAAATAATTCTGTACATATAAGGATACAATTATTATCCATCATGTTTGCCTGTAATGTGTGCTGGTAATTTGTACGGTTGGAGGTTTCCTGGGCCAATTTGGAAAATTACATCTATTGAAATCAGTGGCGGTGCGTCCATAATGGGCACATGGGCGCCGCCCCCTCTCTCCTGACACCTCTCTTTCACAATAGATATAGATTCATGCATTGCATGAATCTATCTATGGTCGGCGCTGCCACCCCCTATCCATGTGCCCGACACTTTTCAGGCGCTGGGCACCTGAATTACAGCAGCGGGGTATTTTTTGGAAGCACCTGATCAAATGCCACCAAAAGAAAGCTCTATTTGTGGGGAAAAAAAATTATATACATTTTATTTGGGTACAGCGTTGCAGTGTCGTGTTACTGTTGTGGGGCGTTGTGGGGCGAGCAGGAGAGTCAGGACGCTCTCTACGTTGCAGATAGAGAAAGAAGCTGTGTGTTAGTGGGCGTCCTGACTCTCCTGTTCGCCCCCTTCCCCTGTCGAGGGAGGGGGCGAGCATGACACTCCACACCAGGGAGAAAGCCTTGCATTATGGTGTGGAGTTACAGACAGAAGAACAGGAAGTGAGGATTTCTCAGAAGAAATAAGGACATTTAAAAGTAAAATCGGAAGGATGAGGTAAGTGAAGGAGGACTGCACTAAGGTAAAGGAAGCTTTTTAGGGAAAAACATTTTTAACTTTACAACCCCTTTAACATTGAAGCCGATGGCCCCCAAGTTGCAGGAAAGTCAGACTAAAGTAGTGCATGAACTTTTTTAAGTTTAACATATATGAATGCGTATCATTGGAAACATGGGGAATGACTTGTCATGCAACTTTGGTGTCCAAAGTTGCATGACAAGTTGCTTAAGTGTGAATGGAGCCTAAAAGGAGCAGAAAAACACATTAAAAAACAATTCATGAAAAACAGATTACAGGGTCATTGCGTAGTATCAGGGCTGGCGCTAGCGCAAGGCAACATGGCGTGCCTTACGGCGCCAGGGAACAGGGCAGAAAATTGACAGTGTCACTGTCTTTCTCGTCTCTGTGAGTCTCAGGATTACACACAGCAGACATCTCCCACTGTATTGGAGCTTAGTGTGTTAACTTTGGCCATGCTGTGAGAAAAACCCTGTCCTCCTCCTAGATCAGCTTGTGTGATAGGCAGAACAATGCGTCTATCACACAAGCTGATCTAGGAGAAGGGGGCGGGACTTTTCTCACAGCACGGCCAAAGTTTTCACACTAAGCTCCGATACACACAGTGGGAGATGCCTGCTGTGTGTGAAGTGTAGAGGAGGAGGGAGAGAGGGGAGCGCTGCAGCCACACTGGCAGTGTGTGTGATAAGTTCTCTCTCATGTCACGCTGCCCCGGCGGCCCCTCCTCTCTTCTCGTCCATCCCATTTGCTTGTGACATCATCTGGGATGGACGAGAAGAGAGGAGAGGCTGCCAGGGCAGCGTGACATGAGAGAGAACTTATCAAAGATGCTTCCTGCATACTGGCTGCCAGGTAAACGCTGTGCCCCAATGTGCTCCAATATGCCCTGATGTGCACCAAGTGCCCCGTGGCCTAATGTGCCATGTGTCCTGATGTTCCGTGCCCTGATTTCCTGTGCCCCAGTCAGCTGTGCCTCAATGTTGTGTGCCCTGATGTACTGTGACCTGTGCCCTCATTTGCTGTGCTCTTTACCCTAATGTGGCCTGGTGTGCTGTACCCTGATGTTCACTGTGCCCTCATGTGCCCTGATGTGCTGTGCCCTGTGTTGTGCCCTGTGCGTGCGTCGCCGGGGGGGGGGGGGTCAAAATGCACCTTTGCCTGAGTTGGCAAAAATCCTTGCACTGGCCCTGCGTAGTATATGTATGGATTATTTTTGAAGAACAAAGATAGTAGGGCTGTGCAAATTAACTTTTAATTAGTCGATTAATCTTTAATTTTTTTGATCGATCAAAATCTTTTTGATCGATTAAAATTCTTTTGATTTGTACTCACCTCTCTGCCGGCTTCTGGGCCTTCAGGGAGTTCCGTCGAAGATCCGGTAACATCACGGACACCGGCGTGTCCATCTGAAGGGCTCCTTTGCTGTGCCTTCATATTTGCATGCCGGCGGGACCTTCGGCCGCGTACACACTTACGAGAACCTCGTCGGGCTAAACCCATCGTTCCGCCCGACGAGGTTCTCGGCCGGCCGTCGAGTTCGTCGACCAGGCTGTCGAAAAGGGCGTCGAGCCATTAGTCCCGACGGCCCTTTGAGGAAATAGAGAACCTGTTCTCTATTTTGGCTCGACGCCTCGCTCGACAGTTTGCTCGGCGAAAATGTACACACGATCGAGCTTCTCGGCAGAATATGGATCCCAGCGAGCTTCTCGCTGGATTCTGCCGAGAAGCTCGGTCGTGTGTACGGGGGGCCATACTATCTGCCACACACAATGGCTGTTACACTTCCCTCTATCACTTCCCTCTATCAACCTGGGATTTTACAACCATCCACTGGGAGTTGTGATCGTTCCCTTCACAGGACATCTACATGCCGACGGACTGATGTTAACCTCTCCTCATCTGGATTCAGCAGTGGTATCGTCGTACACATTTTTGTACCAGTATCATACTTAGCTACATGTTTTTATGACTGCTTTTTGTACCGTTTGGTATTACTCGCACCATTTTTACAGTTTATGTAGCTTCATCGATTTTATCTCCAGTGCAATATTTATTTGGTTACCTACTTGAAGACTATAAAAGTTTTAATGTTATTCCCATCGAGTGCTGCCTTTGTGTGTTTTTTGCATCCTGCTATCCATTTTTCCAGTGGTTCGGAGCTGCATTGGGAATCGGCCTGCAAGAAGGTCAGCTAAAAGTAGTTGGATCTGTATGTCCATTATAATTATTCGAAATTAGTAGATTAATCGATTAAAAAAAAAAAAAAAACGATTAATCGAACACAAAAATTTTGATCAGTAACAGCCCTAAAAGATAGATATTGTT
This sequence comes from Rana kukunoris, assembly GCA_029574335.1. Taxonomy (NCBI): domain Eukaryota; kingdom Metazoa; phylum Chordata; class Amphibia; order Anura; family Ranidae; genus Rana; species Rana kukunoris. The sequence goes on along the minus strand of CM056050.1, from coordinate 574,897,266 downwards.
GGTTTTCAGAATGGAACCCTAGTGAAGGTAGCAGCAAATACGGTGACATGATCGGGAAAAGTGGTGCAAGACTTCTGCAGACTTAACTTTGTTTTACTGCGTGCCGCCTAACCACCAGATGAAAAATCCTTTGTAAAGACATTGCTGACAGCGGTAACGTGCTGCCCTCTATAGCATGTCACAATCACAACAGATGTTCTACGAAACGAGAACCAATTACACGGCCAAACAAATGTCCTGCCGGCTCCAAAAACAGCTGCATTATGCGCTGGCGATTCGAACGTAATTAGATTGCTGGGTGGCCGCCAAATGCAGCATTATGAGGATATTGCGGCTGAATGAAGCCAGTGCGCGTTAATTATTACTGTGGAATGATCATTGTGTTTCAGCAGTTGGACCGCGCGTCCGCAGAAAAGATGAGGAAATGGCTTTGGGAGTTTACTTTCCGTGTAGCTGGTTTTATCTGTGTGCTTGTTTGTCTGAAGGTCTCTTTAATCGGTATGTTGATGCTCAACTAGGGGAAATGTTTGTGCAAAAAATTTGCTGCTTATGGAGATTTGGACGCGGATAAATGGTATGCAGGTTTTCATTACCCATATGTATTAAGTATTAAAGCATGGTTCCCAATCCCTTCACTTTCACTCTTCAACAAATACTAAGACAGTGATGGGTGCATTTATAAAAAAAATACATAAAAAGTCGTTGATCCTTACGTAGCTATAAGCACTTTTGCATGTCTGAATGAGTGCAAAAAAAAGTATTAGACCATTTTCTCTCCAGGTTGAAAGTGTAAATAAGGAAAATAATGCATTAGGGCCACTAGATGGAGCTGATGGCCACAGCAAAAAATAAATACTTCTATACTATGATCATCAGCGTTATCTAGTAGTGGACATAATGCAATATCTTTCGGATTTACGCATTAGTCCTGGAATGAAAATAGCCTGGAATTTTTTTTCCCACATGAGCACAGAACAGATGTACATGTAAGTCTTACAGGAAGAATAGACCTGAATAGTTCTTGTAAGTACACCCCTCAGAGTACACTATAATGCTGAAAGTATTGGGACACCTGCCTTTACACGCACTTTAACTTTAATGGCATCCCAGTCTTAGTCCGTAGGGTTCAACATTGAATTGGCCCACCTATTGCAGCTATAACAGCTTCAACTCTTCTAGGAACGCCGTCCACAAGGTTAAGGAGTGTGTCTATAGGAGTGTTTGACCATTCTTCCAGAAGTGCATTTATGAGGTCAGGCACTGATGTGGATGAGAAGACCTGGCTCGCAGTCTCGGCTCTAATTTATCCCAAAGGTGTACTAATCGGGTTGATGTCAGGACCCTGTGCAGGTCAGTCAAGTTCCTCCACCCAAACTCGCTCATCCATGTTTTTATGGAACTTGCTTTGTGCACTGGTCCAAATTATTTGGTGGGGGGATTATGGTGTGGGGTTGATTTCCAGGGGTTGGGCTTGGCCCCTTAGTTCCAGTGAAGGGAACTCCTAAGGCGTCAGCATACCAAGAACTTTTGGGCAATTTCATGCTCCCAACTTTGTGGAAGTTTAGGGATGGTCCCTTCCTGTTCCAACATGACTGTGAACAAAACAAAATCCATAAAGACATGGATGCGCGAGTTGGTTTTGTGACAATATTGACGGTTTATAATTTGCCCTACCTTGACTAAGGCCTCTGTTCTTGCTGAATATGGATGAATCAAACACCCCCCAGTTCAGTTTACAGCAGAACATGCGAACAGGCAAAAAATTTGACCGTTCAGGTCTATGGGACCTGAACATGAAAAATCAAAAGTGCTAATTTTAAAGGTTAATATTTAAGTTCTTTGTCATAAAAAAGTGTTTTGGGACCTGCCCCAGTGAAGTGAAATATTATTTTAAATTTCATACCTGGGGGGTGTCTATAGTAGGCCTGTAAAGTGGCGTATGTTTCCCGTGTTTATAACAAAACTACATTTCTAAAGGAAAAAAGTAATTTAAAACTACTCGCAGCTATAATGAATTGTCAGGTCCCGGCAATGCAGATAAGTCATTGGAAAAAAAAAAACGTCAGGGGTCCCCCCCCAGTCCATTACTAGGCAATTTGGGTCTGGCATGAAATGAAATTAAAAAAAATGCATGGGGGTCCCCCCAAATTCCATATCAGGCCCTTCAGGTCTGGTATGGATATCAAGGGGAACCCTTTAGCAATTTTTTTTTTTTAAATGGCATAGGAGTCCCCCTGAAAATCCATACCAGACCCTTTGGCATTTTTGATTTCTCCCATAGACTTTTAAAGGGTGTTCCGCGGCTTTCGAATTTGCCGCAAACACCCAAAATTGTTCGCTGTTCAACCCGAACATAAAGCTCATCCCTACTGGTGAAGAAAAACAGCCCACAAGCATGATGCTGCCCCCACCATGTTTCACTGTGGGTATAGTGATCTTTTGGTGATGTGCAGTGTTTTTGCGCCAAACATATCTTTTGGAATTATGGTCAAAAAGTTCAACCTTGGTTTCAGATCATAACACATTTTCTCACATGCTTTTGGTAGACTTCAGGTGTGTTTTTGCAAAATTTAGCCAGCTTGGATGTTTTTCTTTGTAAGAAAAGGCTTCCGTCTTGCCACTCTACCCCATAGCCCAGACATATGAAGAATACGGGAGATTGTTGTCACATGTACCACAGCCAATACTTGCCAGATATTCCTGCAGCTCTTCAATGCTGCTGTAGGCCTCTCGGCAGTCTCCCTGCCCAGTTTTCTTCTCGTCTTTTCATAAAATTTAGAGGGACATCCAGAGCTACGTAATGTCACTGTTGTGCCACATTTTCTCCACCTGATGACTGTCTTCACTGTGTACCACGGTATATCTAATGACCTGGAAATTCTTATGTGCCCTTCTCCTGATCGATAACTTCCAACATTGAGATCCCTCTGATGCTTTGGAAGCTCTCTGCAGACCATGGCTTTTGCTGTAGGATGCGACTAAGAAAATGTCAGGAAAGACCTACTAGAACAGCTGAACTTTATTTGAGCTAATCAGAGGCACTTTAAAATGATGGCATGTGGGTACTGACTCCTATTTAACATGAGTTTGAATGTGATTGCTAAATTCTGAACACAGCTACATACCCATTTATAAGAGGGTTTTCACACTTAGGCCCCTTTCACATTGAGGAGATTTTTAGGCGGTACAGCGCTAAAAATAGCGCTGCTATACCACCTGAAAAACTCCTTCACTGCATCCTCAATGTGAAAGCCCGAAAGCCCATGTATACCGCTCCTTCCCATTGAAAACAATGGAAAACCGCGGCTGCTAGCGGGGGTTAATACCGCACCACTAGGGGCGGCAACTCGCGACAAATCTGACGGCATAGGGCCGCTATTTTTAGCGGCGCTATACCGCCAGCGCGTCACCCGCTGCAATGTGAAAGGGGCCTTAGGCAACCACATTATTCTAATTTTTTTTTTATCCCCCCCCACCTCTAAAAGATTTCAGTTTGTTTTTCAATTGAGTTTCACAGTTTATAGGTCACATTAACCACTTGCCGCCCGCCAATGACAGATTGATGGCGGCAACGTGGTTGCTAAATCCTGACTGGAAGTCATATGACGTCCTCAGGATATTGAGCCGCTGCACGCCCCCGGGGGAGAGCATTGCGGCGATCGTTGTTGCAGGGTGTCAGTCTGACACCCCGCAACATCGATGGAGGTAAAGTGTCTCTCACGTAAAGACATTTTACCACGTGATCAGCCATGTCCAATCACGGCTGATCGCAATGTAAACAGGAAGAGCCGCTGACCGGCTCTTCCTCACTCGCGTCTGGTAGAGGAGAGCAGATCGGCGACTCTCCTGACAGGGGGGTTCGCGCTGATTGTTTATTAGAGCAGCCCCCCCTCGGACCCACACACTGGACCACCAGGGAGTGCTCAATAGAGCACAAATAATAAAAAAAAAAAAAATCTTTTTTAATGCAATTGATGCCAATCAGTGCCCACAAATGGGCACTGACTGGCAATATGGGCACTGACAGTAGCAATGCCATCAGTATCACCCCTCAGTGCCACCAAGTATCTATCAGTGCCACCAGTGCCACCCAGTGTCCATCAGCGCCACCTCTTAGTGCCCATCTATGCCCAGTGCCCACCTATCAGTGCCCATCAGTGCCGCCCATGAGTGCCCATCAGTGCCGCCTATCAGTGCTGCATATCAGTGCCCACCAGTGCTGCCTATCAGTGCCCACCAGTGCCACCATATCAGTGCCCATAAATGAAGAAGAAAACCGATTTACAAAAAAATTAACAGAAAAAAAATCAAAGCGTAATTTTTTTCAAAATGGTCGCTCTTTTTTTAGTTGTTGCGCAAAAAATAAAAAAAACGCAGAGGTGATCAAATACCACCAAAAGAAAGCTCTATTTGTGGGTAAAAAAGGACGGATGGAAAGAGTTCTGAAAATATTTAGCTTGGTCCCATTTTTTTTTTAAATCACAGAAACCTGATATTTTAACAGGGGTGTGTAGACTTTTTATATCCACTGTAAGTAGACAATCCACTAGCAAATCTATATAATGCGATGACCACCTATGTCCAATCAATTTATGAGAATTCAGGCAGAGCCTGTCACTACACAGTTGTTGGTAGATCTAATAGAAATCGGATAACCCTGTCTGGAGAAACAAAAAACAACCAGTCCATTGCTGGGTGTGGGACCGGCACTTTCCTTTCTCTGCCTACTTACAGTAAAGTAAAAAAAAAAAAAGAAGACAAAAGAAGATTTGCCATTATTCATTACAATACTGAAACTTTATTGTCTTCACATAAGTATTAAAATGACATAGCATTGCTTTATCTTGCAGTGTCGTTTGATTATCAAAAGACAGAATTATTGAAACCACAAACACATGACATTACAAATGGTTATTAAACATCAGCTTAGATATGTACTATGGAGCAGGACACAAGGCTTTGCTAGAATGAAAACAAGTTACAACACTGAGGATTAATTCAATGGAATTGCTGTTGGAATCCATGGTTTGCATAATGGAAAGTCCTTGAAGCTTTCTTTACTGGCTTACCACCCCACTCCCTTATAGGATAAAACAGGGATCCTCAAACTATGGCCCTCCAGCTGTTGCGGAACTACACATCCCATGAGGCATTGTAAAACTCTGACATTCACAGACATGACTAGGCATGATGGGAATTGTAGTTCCTGAACAGCTGGAGGGCCGTAGTTTGAAGAGACCCCTGGGATAAAAAGTGGCAGAAGCTTAAAAATATTGCTGTAGAATTTCCCCAGAGTCCCGTGGTGGCAGGTGCCTCTGGCTTGTTCCCTCTCTTGTTCCACTGGTAGTGAGGCTGTCCATCACAGTATTGGGCCAAGAGTGGGATAAAAGGGGGGTTTGGCTAGCTAGAGGCAAGTCCCCTGGTATCTCAGGAGCACAGCAGGATGAGCCTACAACATGTGTCTGCAGGGCTCTATGTGCAGTTCAGTACCAATGGCACCTCAACACAGTAGCTTTCAATGCGCCACAATGCTTCGCTGTATTAACAAAATGCCAATTGAGGTGCCGGTAGCCCATTCATAATGCATGAACACACTATAGTGGGTCATACAGGAGTACCTGGGCCCTATGACAGACAAGTAGGCAGGATAGTTGAGGGAATCTATTTCGACCAGAGTTCTACAAAAAAAATAAAAAATTCCAAGACTCACGTGCAAAACTTATTGGAACCACATACAATTTATATATCAAAATTACGTCACACCATGTGACCCGTTTTCAAAAATCATATCTATATTCCATCACCATCTGCAATTCCACCAAACTGATCCATCAAGGTGCAACCCTGAGCCATGTGTCATTGTCAGGATACTATAAGATACATTTATGTTAGTAATATATATATATATATATATAAAAAAAAAGTAATTCATTGGTTATTAAATACATCACACCATAAGCCTATTGTGTACCATTATCCCTGAAAATAGCCATAATTTACTGCTATGGCAGGCGTATAATATTCAGTATGATCAACAATAAACATGGATTACTCGCTAGATAAGACTGTAGCTCAGAGTGGCTTTGTGCCCAAAGAAATACAATGGATTGTCATGGATGTCATAATAAAGGAGCATAGAGGCTAAAGAAACTGGATGAATTGCTAAAGGCAAAACTTCTGACTGCTCTTTCATTTTAAGGATACATACATACATACATACATACATCATAGTGTGGTTGTAAACCCTTTTTTTTTTACAACCTTATGCTACAGATAAGCCTATATTAAGGCTTACCTGTAGCTAATGAGGATATCTCCTAAACCTGCACGGTTTAGGAGATATCCCCAATCCCCTGCATGTGCCGATGTCATCTGGGGCAAACCGACGCAATGGCACCTATGTGCCGTTGCTACAGTCTGCGTGCCGTTACCAGTGGCCCCCGTGCACACGTGAGTGACGTCATCACGGCTCCAGCTAATCACAGCGCCAGAGCCGCGATACCCGAAAGTAACTCCGGGACGACATGTCGGCGGCCAGAGGGGAAGGCGAGGACCGCTGCAGGGGCTTCGATCGGAGGCAAGTAATACATAATGAGCTAGTATCTTTAATAACCAGATCAGATGATGCAGCTAATAAGATTCCCAAATATACAGGTCATTTCATTGTACAGAACTTGTATTTAAAAATGTGCTTACACCCGCTTTCAAGTAAAGTGCAACCCAGTGTTTTAGGCTAAAGAAACACCCGCAAATAAAAGATGAAAGCTGAATGATCTGACCAATTCTTGATTTAACTGGAAGACTGATATATAGCCTCTGGGCAACTGATCTCCAGAGGAGAATCTACTGGCCCGTCTGAAATTAGGTCTGCATGGTGCATTCGTTTTATTATTTCACCAGAAGTCAGATCGTTGGGTGTTTTTTTTTTTTATCTTTAAGCCCCTTTATCCTTTAGCAAAGACTTCCTGCTGGGCCTTTACCATTCTCAGGAAGAGGTTTGTGGGAAATCTTCTCAAAAAGGAAACTTGATTTATATTGCAATTTAGAACTCTGCTCTACTGGCAATTTTGGGGTTTAACTACTTAAAAACATTACTGCTCCTGAATGGGATGTGTGTTGCAAAGAACTTGCAACAATTGACGCACTGCACATTAAAAGGAAAGGCAAAAATTGTTTTGTATTCATAAACAAAAGCCAATACATTTAGCTTAATACAGCTAGTATAATTATTTAAAATTGGAATTTAAATTAGCCCCCCACAATCCTTTGTAAAGTGGGAAGGCCAGCACAGTGAGCCAACTGGGGCTCAACTTCTTTTCACAGCGCTATCCATCTTAAAGCGGAGGTTCACCCAAAAATCAACTTTAGATCCAGTATGCTGTTTTTTTTTGTTGGACTTATCGTTTTGTTATCCGGCTCCGAGCGGGGAATCCTGCGGGGAATAGGCGTTCCTAAGCCAAGAGGAGTTGATTGACGGGCTGCTAAGGCATGTCACGACTTCCGAAAATACCCGAAGTGACACTCGGGTATTTTCGGAAAAGGCGTGACACGCCTTAGCAGCCCGTCAATCAACTCCTCTTGGCTTAGGAACACCCATTTCCCGCAGGATTCCCCACTCGGAGCCGGATAACAACGGCTCATAAAACGATAAGTACAAAAAAAAAACGCCCAGCATACTGCAGATGTTAGCAGTATGCTGGATCTAATGTCAGAAAGTTGATTTTTGGGTGAACCTCCACTTTAAGCTGGACATACACAGAGTGAATTTTATCCAGTTATTGATGAACTGGTCACAGTTTGCTTCAAGGGTGGCCCTTCAAAAGAAAAAATGGAAGGAGCCAGGTGGAAATTTGTTAGCTGAGCACCAGCTTCATCAAATCAGATACAACTGTTGTTGGGGTTTTCTGCCAGCCATGGGTGCCAGCAATCTGTATAAAAAAGCATAAGTGGGAGATTAGTCCATTTGCCCAATAAAGCATGGATGGAGGAATCCATTTGTTTCTATGCCCAGCCTTACATTGACTGGGAACTTGGACTAGGAAGAAAGAGAACATGGCCAACCACAAGTAGCAGAAAAAGATGGGTATAGATGGAAGGAGCGCCAGACCATGTCTGGTACTCCTTCCATCTACGGTATGCACCTTGTCTTCTGGTAATTTGCTGGAGTACCCACGGGAGCGTAGACTTTTCTGTTATGAGAAGCCAGTGGGCTCTTCAAATGTTTTTTGCCCTCTCACTACCTTGTTTAAACTCATATCAAAGTCCTAGCACTTATTGGTTGCCTTTTTTTCCTTTGGACTCTCAAAGTAAGCAGACTGGGGTTGGGGAAGTATCTAAAGCTATAGCGTAGTCATATTAGGAAAAAGTAAGGTCAAACACCCAGCTATGCAACGTCTGAAGAGAAATGCATATGCATATTCAAATTAGCAAGCAGTTATTTTTCAGCAGAGCAGCACCATCAAGAACTGACCGTATAGCAAAGTCCTTATATTTACTGGCCCTTTACCCGAATTCTGAAAACAAGGTGTGCATTAGTATATTGATCTGACATTGTAAGAGACTGATGTGGATTTATGAGGAATGAACTTCATCCCAGGGTCTCGCATATCATCTGAAGGCTTTTCCAGTGTTTTGGTTACATCACCAGGGTTTTCTGTTAGTCTGGGTGAACCCAGCCAGTTCATTTGCCTCTACTACTGTCTACACCATGACAACCAGTTAAAAATAAAAGCATTTAAAATGTATACAAACATAAATGAATAAGAACAAAAATAATTCTCCCAAATGTTGCACTTATTATGACTCCGCATACATATTAAAATGACAAAAGTTGCATAATATCGGCTGCTGAAGAAGCACCTACCTTAAACTATACAAATAAATTTAATAAAATCAGATACTGTTTTTATCAGAAGAACAAATGTTGCACCCTGAAATCATCTGGAAAAGAGGTAGTGTATGCATATGAGTTTTTTTTCCCCCATTCTTTTTTTTTTTTACATTGAAAATGTCTGAATCCAAGTTTTTCATACCAAAGACTCAAAAATCAAAATACACCAAATAGTGACATTAAACAACCAAGCATAAGTGAAAAGGCAAAGCGCAACATGCAAAGTGACGTTACTCAGAGCAACAAATCAGAATGTATATTAAACTGATCTAGCAGCAGAAAAGTGATATCCGATTGGCTGCTCTCGGCGATGGCACTTTAGTACATATGGACGCGCTTTGCTCTTTATTAATAAAGAAAGTCAGAAAACGGTAATCTCCATATACTGTACTTGGTAGTGTGGATGTTTAAAGGGTTCCCGTTACTTGGGCAAGACAGAAGCAGCCATTTAGTGGGTTAGACTGTATGTGTCTGAGTACTAGAGGTGTGTTAAAATCCCTTTGTTCTTAAATGGTACTGAAAGCCAAACACAGACTATCCACAGGGGCATACTGGCTTCCATGATTGGGCACAGTAAAAGCTATATTAAAGGGGTGTTCCAGCCCTAAGTTGTGTTTATTAAAAGTCAGCAGCTACAAAAAGTGTAGCTGCTGGCTTTTAATAAACACTCACTTACCTGCTCCTACGTTCCAGCGACGCGCCGACCGGGGCTCCGCTCCTCTGCCCCCCTCCATCCTGCCCACAGTCTCCTCCTGCCCACAGTCTCCATCCTGACTGTGGGCACCCAGCCGTGACAGCCTTCGGCTTCACGGCCGGGCACCCACTGCGCATGCGCGAGCCGTACTGCGCATGCGTGCGCGGCGCGGCTCGCCGCTGATTGGAGAGGCAATCGCATGGGACCTGTCAGTGTCCCATGTGATCGCCTACAGGGAGGGGGCTGGTGTAGGCGATTAAGCTTAATCGCCTAACCAGCCCCTCGGCGGAAGCAGGAAGTGGGACAGGAAGTCCCACTCCTACTGAAGCCCCCACTCCCCCCCCAAAAAAATTACATGCCAAATGTGGCATGTATGGGGGTGAGGAGTGGGATGAGAAAAGGTCATTTTTTTGGGTGGAACACCCCTTTAAAGTTGAAAAGGTCCTCTCACTAGAATGAAAGTCATATAGTCTGCACAGCGCAACCTAGTCTAGAGTTGCACACAAACTACTTGTAGTTAGACGCAACGTTATTGTACCAGCACAAGAGTAGACACCGTCCACCTCGTTTCCATTCTCTGATGCTTTTTGCCGCCCGCTGGGACTTAGTCGTAGAATCGTAGTTGGCTTAGTCATAGTTGGCTCCACGACTAAGCCCCACGAGGTGCGAAACACGCCAGGGGGGCATAAGCCCCACGAGGTGCGAAACACGCCAGGGGGGCAGCTAGGTGGATGTCTGTATACGTGCTGGAACAATAAAATTGCGTTAAACTACAAGGCTCCAGATTACGCAATTGCAATGCAGGCAGTCCCCAAGTTACGAACATCCAACTTGTGAACGACTCCTACTTACGAACAGGAGGCGGCATGACGTTTCTGTACTGTGATTGAGAAGCTGCATTACCCACTATCATGGAACTACAAAATGAAAGGCTCCGCCCAACCAATAGTCATCCATTAGCCTGCATAAAGCAACAACAATCCAAGAGGGAGAGTGTTTAGACCACAGCAGTGTTTAGACCCCTTGTTTAGACCACAGCATGCATGCAATCCTTGGAACCCAAACACAGACATCCTACCACGGAATCCCTAAGGCCTTGTAAAAATGGCTTTAGCTCTTGCAGCTTTGTTGAAGCCTCTAGTATGAGGATGTTAAACTTCAGGCCTTAGCTTGCTATCAACAAGCGTCAAGTAGTGCTGAAATCTACTGAAACATGTTAAGTAGTACAGCCACACATTCCTATTAAGATCTATGTTTAACCTCCCTGAACTGGAGCTGAAGGGTGCATCAAAGATTTTAAAACAAAGGTGTGTAAAACAGGTTGAATGCTTTGCAAACAATTTTTAAAGCAAGCTGTAGACACTGGCCTTATACAAGCTTTAGTCCATACGTACAAAGCATTGGAGACATAGGAAACTGGTCAGAAGGTTAACTTAACCCAAGAACAAAAAATGTATATATTGCCAGTTACTACTCCTTAAATGTGGAAATAACATTTTTAGCAAGTACAGAAAATAATAATAACTCAAATTTGCCAGAAATGCTGCACCTGTCACTTCCTGTAAGTGGAACAGAAAGCCTTGGCTTATGTAAACTACCAATCTCATCAGCACCCAATGTAATAGAGACACACAAAAGGCAGACATGTTTGAAGTTGAGCCCGTGGGGTTTGATTACTAAAGCTGAAGTGCAAAAAACAGGTTTGCTTCTGCATAGAATCCAATCAGCTTTTAACCTCAGCTTGTCAATTAAGCGTTGGCAAAAATAAATAAAAGTTAATTAGTTTCAATGCAGAAGTGAGACTGGTTTTGCACTCTACAGCTTTAGTAAATAAAGGGTGACAACCATATTTCCCTCCCTAGATACAGTGGAAGAATGAGCATAGCAAACCAAGGGGCAGAAACAAAGTTATTTAAAGAATTACCAGTCCGCACCGGGCTAAAACTGCTTAAAGGTAGAGAGTACACTACCACATATACAGTCCTCAAATAGAGGCGCTCACACGGCTTGCCAATGAGATGTAAGATGTATGAAAATGGGCTGACCGCACACTCCACTAGAAATGTCAGTTCTTTAATAAAATATCAAAAGTTCAAAATAAAAGACATCGGAAGAGCACTCACAGGTAGGAGGGTTGACACGTTTCATGCACAGCAGTGCTTGTGATTAAGTGCTGCTGTGCGTGAAACACGTCAAACCTCCTACCTGTGTGTGCTCTTGTGCCAATGTTTTTTATTTTGAACTTTCGATACTCTAAGAATTCCACTCTTCATATATCTTTGAAGGACTACCACGTGAGAACAAAGGTAATGTAGCCACCATAAGCTGCAAATTATATATATATAAAAATGTTTTGCGGGGTAGATGTGCTTTAATTTTCTAGCATGAACAAAACACTGAAATAACTGGACTGACCCTTTAATTTACATTGGGGATTACTAAAAATGAAAACCATGGAGTGACACATGGATCACAATTTGTCACAGTAACATATATATAATACCTCCTCATCCCAGTTATTTATTTAGGCATATGATAGCAAGATCGTCAAAATGCAACAAACAGAATTGACATAAGCGTGCATTCAGTGGAGTCGTCAATTTTACATTTATTATTTTTAATCAAGCTATAACCCCATAAAGATTGTTCCCCGATATCCAAGGCAAGTGAAAAATGTATTATATACAGTGTCAAGGAGAGGGTAACATTTTCTGAAGAGACATACGTCCAGTTTTGAGGTAGGAAGTTTTTAAAATTTCCCTAAATTAAATGTTTAATCACATTTTAAAATGTATATACATACACATGCTGTTATTTTTTTTATGGGTTGTTTTTTTTTCAGGGTTTTCGCTTTTATTATAAAAAAAAAAAAAAAACTTACATTTAACATGTTCAACTTAAATCATTACATATATATTATATATTTTCCACTATAAATTTTTGTTTGTGTATAAGCTGAACACGAGGTATATAAAAACAAGCACATTAGATCATGCCCACATTGAATATGCAATAAAGTTCATTTTTGATTTTAGCCAATATCTAAATAAAAATCCCCATTAGAAAAGCTTAATGCTTATCTCCAGCTAAAGTGATATTTACACAATAAAATAGGCAGGACTATGCAAATTTTTAATAATTAGAATTAGTATTTCTCCATTTATGACATGCAAGAAAAAAAAAAAACTATTGTGCTTTGCGTAAAAAAAAGTATATGATTTTCTGTACACTTTAGAGTCAAAGGACATATACAGGGTGAAGAGGATATGCTGTAGAAATATATTACTTGGGTATAATACCACCCATTCACCCAGGGTTTAAACAAAATCATGGGCGTTACTAAGTGCTTATAAAGTTGCCTTTAAATATACACCCCACCCCTCACGATTGGCCAGTTAGCCAATCAAAGGGATAGGCCAAGGGATAGGTTGTAAAAGGGTGAAGATTATTTACCTTAATGAATTCCATGCATGAAAATAAAAAACCTTCAGTGTGCAGCTCCCCCCAATATCTTCCCTAGCTTGTTCACAATCCAGTGATGTGCACAAGAGCAGCTGCTCTCCAGGGTCTCTCCCTCCTTATTGGCCGAGTCAATGGCTCCCGCTGCTGTCAATCACACTCAATAAAGTGGGTGAGGGGGGCGGGACTCAGCTGCCCTCTGTGTCTCCTATAGACATACAGAGGCGGCTCAGGAGCCTACAGGACATCAGAAACCCAAGGGGTAAAGCAGCTGAAAGTGCAAGTTGAACTTTTTAGGCCGCGTACACACGATCAAATTTATCTGCTGAAAACGGTCCGACGGACCGTTTCAGCAGACAAATTCGATCGTGTGTACGGGCGAGCAGACAGGTTTTTCCAGCAGACAAATTTTAAAGCATGCTTTAAAATCTGTCTGTTGGGAACCCGTCCGTCCGACATGTCCGCTGGTTAGTAAATAACCTGCGGACATATCTGTCCGCACATGCGTCGAATGGATTCGACACATGCATGGAAGTATTTTACTTCCTGGTTCGGTGACGTGGCGGCGTCAACGTCACCGCGCTGTCTGCCGGCGGGGATTTTGGTTTGATCGTGTGTACACGATCAAACCAATATATCCCAGGAGACAAATCCGATCCAAACGGTCTGTCAGACCGATTTGATTGGATTTATTTAGTCGTGTGTACGCGGCCTTAGGGTTGCAAGAACAAAAAGGAAGAGTGAAGGTCAGCAATAATTGCACACGTCATTCACCCCACTTATATTTGTTTAAAGAACATCTCCTTTACGAAATGTAAATATATACACTATAAGTATTTTTTAATGGCTGTAGTGTGGATAAAAAAAAAAAAAAATAGACAATTGAGGTCGACGCTAGCTTATGCCTAGATATTGCATTTTTTTCTTCTTCTAATTATGTGTTTTAATTGGAAGCACCAAAATATCCCCAAATGACAGCGGATACAAGAAGCACCACCATTGGGTATGGTTTAAGACACACAGTGCAACAAACATTCAAGGTACCTTGATGATCAACGTGTCCGATATTCAGCATGAAAAAATAATATTCAGTATGAGGGAAAAAAAAAAAGGGGGGAACAATCCCTGTTTTCTACAAGCCGTTGTGAAACTTTTTCCAGCACTTTTATACTTGCTAGGATAGTCCTGTTTATGTAGGGCATAAAGTGGGGGTTCTGAAAATATATATATATAAAAAAAGTGGACATGGAGCACTTTATGTTGGATCTCAGGGCGAGGAAATCACAAACTGTATTCACAATTAAAAGATATGAAAGCAAACCCAAATAAAAGGGTAAAAACACCCAAGTACATTCCCCCCATCAACACTGTGTCGATAAGGGAATCAAGCGATTTTCTTTCCTTCCACCCTTGATGGAAGGAAAGAAAAAAAATAGGGTTGTCCCGATATCACTTTTTTAGGACCGAGTACAAGTACCGATACTTTTTTTCATGTACTCGCCGATACCGAATACTGATACTTTTTTTAAATGTCATGTGACAGTTTTCAAACCACAATACAGACTAAGGATATTTTCTTTAGAATTATGAAGAACTCTAACTCAAGACATTATAAAAGAATAAAAATGAGTAAAAATTAATAAAAATGTTTTATTTTCTTGTCACGCAGTAGTAAAAAAACTCAAAGAATTTTCACAGAACATGTTGATAAATACAAAAAAAGTATTCTATTTAGGTATCGGGAGCATTTGCGCGAGTACAAGTACTCCCGCAAATACTCAGTATCGGTCCCGATACCGATACTAGTATCGGTATCTGGACAACCCTAAAAAAAAATATCATCTATGGCCTCCTTTAGAACAGAATCTCTGAACGTAATAAGAAATCAAAATGTGATTCAAGTTATCAGGCAGTGTGGAAAAAAAGACCCACTTTGGGTGGAATCAGCCTTGTAATTAACCACTTAAGACCCGGACATTTATGCAGGTAAATGACCTGGCCAGTTTTTGCGATTCGGCACTGCGACGTTTTAACTGACAATTGCGCGCGCGTCGTGCGATGTGGCTCCCAAACAAAATTGGCATCTTTTTTTCCCCCCACAAATAGAGCTTTCTTTTGGTGGTATTTGATCACCTCTGCGGTTTTTATTTTTTGCGCTATAAACAAAAATAAAGCGTCAATTTTGAGGCTGCATTAATGCTATTAGCGATTTATATCAGTGGGTTTCAGAAAATACATAAAAGTACTCATGGGAAATGCAACAATACTGCCCATCAAGCGTTTGTAGTGAATCGCATTGGTTTTTAAAAAAAAAAAAAAGAAGGATAGTAAGAAACCAATCAGAAGGCAGCCCACATGGGTTACTGCTCACCACTGCTCTTTGTGTACTGTAATTAAAGGATACCTGTCAGAACACAGTCATGGAAGCATTCCTAAAAAAATAATTAAAAGTGCATGCTCTGGGATTGTCATCTTTGCTTTCCAACTTAATGAGTCACAGACCAATAACAAGTATACAGGCTGGGAGTATCTACTACAGAGAGTGCATACGTATTACCGGATCGCTGATTCACCAAGTAGTAAATCAATAATGAGGATGACAGGCTTAGTCAATGTCAGTTCCCACGTTTCTATCCCGAAGAGAAGCAAAGTTTAATGCCCCAGTAATACCTAGAACTGAACAGATTGTACAAGTTGCTTAGATAGGTCAGCCTGGCAAAGCAAAATTAGCCAGCGTAGAATTGTTAAACTTCCACATTGATAATTACTGGTGAAAGATTGCAGCTTAAACCTTTTGCTGGTTAGGGCAGCAAGAACGCCATCTATAGGGTAATGCAAGTTTTCACCGGCAACAAAAGCACCCCCCCCCCCCATCTAGCATGACCCTTAAATGGTTAGTCCACACAAAAATGATATTTTGGTTTTAAGTGGGGTATGGTAGTCCCTCTTATCGCGTGTACACACGATCAGTTTTTTTCCAATGGAAAAAAGTCAGATGTACTTTTTTCATCAGAAAAAACGATCGCGTGGGCCCCATCTGACTTTTCTTTTTTTTTTTTACACCGATGGAAAAAACAATATAGAATTCCACACAGACGATCGGAAATTCCTCTGAGAAAAATCCATGCATGCTCAGAAGTTGACGCATGCCCGGAAGCATTGAACTTCATTTTTCTCGGCTCGCCGTAGTGTTTTACGTCACTGCGTTTTGGACAGTCGGAATTTAGTCTGTGAGTGTGTAGGCAAGACTGATGAAAGTTAGCTTCATCGGAATTCCGACGGAAATTCCATCAGATTCATCGGAAATCCGATCGTGTGTACACGGCTGTAGTGTTTCTTGTCTCTTGAGAACTCCAATATGAAAGGTTACCTTCTGTCATTCCGTCCTGCTGCTGAGACCTGAGAACTAATGCACACAGAGTCCCCTAGAGACACAATTGTCCATAAAGTGTCTGCAACAAAAAAACATCAAAATATCAGCGGTGAGTGGACTGCGCCTTTTATGAATCACCCTAGTTCAAATGTAAGCCCAGTACATGAGTCATCGTGTAATACTAAATATTTCCAGGAAATATAAGTTGCAATCTATGGCCTGATATTGTAGACAGAAAAAAAAAAGACGGCCTTCACCCTAAGTTATTCATTTAGTTACAGAGGAAGAATAATGCGCATATCTTGTGTGTAAAAAACAGCGTACTGTAGAACCGCTACAAAGGTGTGAAGATCCAACATACCAGGTGTGTTTCCTGAAAGCTCCCATTTGCTGCACACACTTTCCTCCCATCAGAAACCTTATTATAGAAGTATACAAAATCCCTTTGGTACTTTATATGAGCAAAAGTTTGAAGACAATCAGAGTTCAGGTGTGTGCAGTGAAGCAAACAGCTAAGCAACGCTTGTCCGGATTACCAGAGGAGGTAAGATCTCGGTGCGCAAGCTGTGAGTGTCTTCCATACACTCCAAACAATAGAAACAGCAAAGGTAGGCAGCTGGCAACCGGAGACATCCATATACGAAAATTCCTTTATTTGCTACATAGAGGAACCTAACGCGTTTCAACCCAAAGCCTTAGGCCCTGTACACATGGCCGGGAATCCCATCAGGAAAAAAATGTTGGTTTTCCTGGCAAGCTTGCCGTGCATACAGACGGCCATTCAAAAGAACCGCCGTTCTTTTGAATTGCAAGAACGCGGTGACGTCATCGTCTACGACAAGCCGGCGCTCGTTACATTTAATGCCGTTATCACCATCTTGCTACACCCCACAATAAACTTGTATTCTACCGCGCATGCGTCAAACTCTTATCGAGCATGCGCAGGTTTACCTGGGACAGGTAAGCATACAGACGACCGGTTTTCTCAGCAGGAAACACTCTGCCGGGAAACCCGACGAGAAAAGAGAGAGCAGGTTCTCTATTTTCCAGTTGGAATTCTCTGCTTTTTCCTGATGGGAAAACTGCTAGGGAGCATACACACGGCCGGGATTCCCGGCCAAATGCTCTCCTGGCAGTTTTTCTGCCGGGAAAACAGGTCGTGTGTACGAGGCTTTAGTTATAGCTATAACTAAGGCTTTGGGTCAAAATATGCAAGCTTTTCTGTATCTAATCAGCCTGTAGAAAATAAAGGAATTTTCCTATATGGATGCCTCAAGTTCCCGGCTGCCTCCCTTTGCGGTTTGCAGTGAAGGGTATGGTTAATGCTGCAGGATACAAAGTATTAGAAGAGCTTCTGTCCTTGTGGCAACAATTTGGGGGCTGCCCTTATCTGTTCCAGCATAACTATCCCATTGAGCACAAAGCCAGCTCCATTAAGACATGCTTTAATGAGTTTGGTGTAGAGGAACTCAAGTGGCCTACACAGAGCTCTGACCTCAACTCTTGTAAACATTGGAGTTATTCTGGAACAACTGCGAGCCATATCTTTTCATCCAGTAGAGATGCACTCTGAAATCTTTTGATTAGGCCTTTTCAGAGAGGAGAGACTGCTGCTAAAGCTAAAAAGGGATTGGGGGGGAGACCCCATATTAATGCCCATGAATCTGGAAAAGGGGATCCAACATGCTCATATAGGGTGTGATGCTCAGGTGCCCACAAACTTTGTGCCATATAATGCGTTAAGGTCAAAACCTCAGTTTTTAGCTCTTTCCTATTACTATCTCAAGTGAGAGTACATCTACCAAACAAGAAGTAGTAAATATCCGCCAGAGGTTCCAAGCCTTCTCTCTGAAAAACCAAAACATTTGGCTGGGGGTCTACTTTAACATCTGGGCAGTAAGAGAAGCAAAAATGGGCAATCAACATTCTGAATCTGCACAATGGTGTGGCAAAGGCAAGCAACATTTTACACACCGCCTGTCCCATTAATTTGATGCTTTAAAGGATCATCTGTTACCTCTAAAATTTAGAATTAATAAATGCTACTTTAAAAAGACAAAAAAAAAAAAATCTTGTTAAAAGAAGATACAAAAATAAAATATTGCTTTTTTTTTTTTTTTTTTAAATAAACAGCTGTCCCCTCGGGGTCAGGGCTAGTCCTGTTCATCAGTAGTGCATTTAGCAGTCATCTGTTGGCAAAAATCAGCAATGCCCCCTGCTGTGGCAGACTGCCTTGGTAAAGCGGTAGAAGGTGCCATGGGAGTGGCATTTTGCAGAACACCGTTACCCTCCTCTGCTGGGCGCCGGGAAGCCTCTCCAGTGTTTAGTAACCCTCCAGCGAATTCCTGCAATATGGCCTCACACTGAAGCAACATCTTGCCCTTTTCTGGCACCAGGAAGGACAGCGGGCACTCGGAGCTGGAATATTTTGCCAGGATGTGTATCTGCTCGCGGCTCAGAGCGGCCTCGTGGCACACTTGCTGGCAGAGCCCGGTGAGGTTTTGTTTGGTTTCTCCCAACGTGGATAAAATTTGGTCCCTCTCCATGAGCAAATGTTCCTTTTCATTTTGCTGTGGGAAAAAAAAAATACATACATTTTATATTAGGTTGTATGCAACAGGTTAAGGCAAGCTTGCTAAAATTTCAGGTTTTGTTTCTCTTATATATATATATATATATATAAATATATATATATATATATATATAAAAAAAAAAAAAAACTCTACCACAAACTGTGCAGG
Source organism: Rana kukunoris (assembly GCA_029574335.1). Classification (NCBI taxonomy): domain Eukaryota; kingdom Metazoa; phylum Chordata; class Amphibia; order Anura; family Ranidae; genus Rana; species Rana kukunoris. The sequence continues at coordinate 574,878,109 of CM056050.1, read as the reverse complement.
GAACTTTATGTATTCTGGTGACTTTCTATTGCCTCATGTATATAGAATAGTTCAATTCTAGTGGGGTGTAGGAGAATGCCTCATTACTAGCTTGTGTAAATATAAAGTCCAATCATGAGATAATTAATCATGGAATACACTCGCCTCCAGGACTTCTCCCAATTCTATGAATTAGGATAAAAAGCCTTCTGTGTGTAGCAGCCTCCCCAGCACCCCCATATTACTTACCTGAGCCCCCTCTCTATCCAGCGATGTCCACAAGTGTCTTGCTCGTCCTGGTTGTCTGAGACACAGCAGCGGCTCCATTGACGTCAGTTAGCCAATCAGGGGAGAGAGAGGGCAGAGCCAGGTCAGGGCTCCGTGTTCGAATGGACACAGGGGTCTGTGACTTGGCTTGGGTGCCCCCATAGCAAGCTGCTTGCTGTGGGGGCACTCGACAGGAGGGAGGGGGCCAGGATCACAGAAGCGGGACCCGAGAAGAGAAGGTTTCGTGCTGCTCTGTGCAAAACCAACTGCACAGTGAAGGTAAGTAAAACTTTTTTTTTTTTTTTTACTTTACTATCACTTTAATGACCCCAGACGAGGCTTTTTTGGCACTTTTTATATACATTTAACAATCTGGATTTTTTGCTTCAAAATTATTTAGAACCCCCAGAGGATAAATTAAAGCAGAGGATAAAATTGGTGGGTTTTGTGGTGGGATTTTGTCGCACGGTATTTGCAGTTTTATCAAATGACATTTCTTTGGGGGGAAAAAAAAAAAACATTTTGAATTGTAACGCAAAAATACAATACATAACCCAAATTTTCTTTTAATAAAATATAAAAACTTGGATATTGCACCAAGCAAATAGATACCAAACATTAAAATTGCCCACGTGCAACGATAACATTTTACTATCCATAGGTGACACTTTAAAAGCCTTTACAGTTTACCACTTTAGATTTACAGAGGAGATCCAGTGCTAAAATAACTGCCCATGGTCTGACATTTGTGGTGATTCCTCACGTATTGGATGATCACTGTTTGCGTGCAAGTGCCCCTTTGTGCGTGAGTACAGGGGCGCGTAGGGCACTTTCCTTTTTTTATTATTCATTTATTTTATTTTTATTGTTGCTTCACTTTTTTTTTTTTTAGCACTTTTATTGGGGTCACAAGGAAATGTAAATAAGCATGTGACGGATATGCCTTTATGGAAAGATCTGGGGTCTATAAGACCCCAAATCCCCCCCTCTGCACTTAAAAGCATTTAAGTTCAGTGTATCTGAATGCCTTAGAAGTTTAAAAAAAAAAAGCCTTTAAGGACAGGAGAGAAGCTTACACCGATTGAACAGCTCTGCACAGCGGAAAGTTCAAGACTCGCCATCTCAAAACTTTATAAATTACTGCTGAAGGTGGATAAGCTGGAGACGCCCCCATTCATCCAGAAATGGGAAAGGGAGTTGGGAACACAAAGGGGAAAAAACACTATCGAAAGGATTATAAGTTTGACCCACTCCTCTGCCATAGACATTGGGACCACAGAGATGCCAAGTGCATTACAGGATGGTATGCCACACCTGATAAAATAAGCAAATTTAGAGAAGGACAAATCGGTAGATTTGTGCAGGGACCGCCATGTCTCTCCTCCGCTCTCCCCTATGGGGAATCGGACGAATACGGACCGTTCGTCCGTATTCATCCGATCCGTTCTGCCGGACGGAAGAAAAATAGGGTTTTCTTCCGTCCGAAAAACGGATCCAGGCGGACACGGATCTTTGCGGACGTTAGCGGATGCATCATCCGCTAATGGACGTGATCCCATAGGGAACCATTACAAGTCCGTTTACGGACGAGCGGAGGTGGACGTGTGAAAGGGGCCTTACGGGATAAGAGGATAAATAGGAAGTTAAGTAAAACTGCCAAAATAAGAAGATCTGGAGTCATGGGGGGGGGGGGGAGTGTTTTGCGGAGGTCTTTGAAAATGTTTTATGTATAGATATGTCATTAATTTGGCCTCTACTGGACTTATAAAGGCCACTTGGTCCTTAATTTTGATCAAATAAATTAAAACGAAAGCGCAAAAGAAATCCACAAATGATGCAAAACCGTTTACAGAGACAATTGAAGTAAAAAACATTAGCAAGTCTCTAGTTTTTGGTGGAGTCTGAAGTGGTAAAACAAAAAAAAAAAAGTTTAAAAAATGGCGCCATTGACATCCGGGTAAATCGGAAGTGATGTCATGTCATTGCTTCCGGGCTACTATAGCAAACAGTTGATCAAAGCGGACTTTGTTTGGCTGTCTGGTAGGCCAGCCAGTGGACGTGTCGGCTGGTCACTTGGGTTTCCTAGGTATGACCACCAAATGTCCAGTGTAAGGCCCCATACACACGAGCAGACACATTTGTTCAAATCGGTCGGGCAGACCGATTTGAACAAATCTGTCTGCTGGGGACGTATTGGTTTGATCGTGTACACACGATCAAACCAAAATCCCCGCCGGCAGATGGCGCGGTGACGTGGCGGTGCCACGTCACCGCACCAGGAAGTAAATCACGTCCGCGCATGCGTCGAATCCATTCGACGCGTGTGCGAGAAGACATGTCTGCTGGTTAGCGTACTAACCAGCAGACATGTCGGGCGGACGGGTTCCCAGCCGACAGATTGGTAAGCATGCTTTCAAATCTGTCGGCTGGCCAAATCCGTCTGCTCGCCCGTACACACGATCGAATCTGTCTGCTGGAACGGTCTGGCTGACCGTTTCCAGCAGACAGATTTGGTCGTGTGTACGCGGCCTAAGAGTCATTACCGTTTGTATCTCTTGACCCTCCCTCTTCGATTGTTAGCTCTAATGAGCAGGGCCCTCTGTATTCTATTGTAATAAATTGTATTGTAATTGTACGGTGTGCCCTTATGTAGTATAAACCGTCAACTGGGCGCTATATAAATCTTGTATAAAAAATAATAATAATCACAAGAATTACAAAAAAAAAACATAAATGGATAGGGCAATGGCTATATTTAGAGGAAAAGGGGGGTGGGCAGGGTGGCCTGGCCAACAGTGTGATCACGCCACCCAAGCATAAAAGCATGCCATAGATTATGGGAATCTCAATCACTCCGTCATCTGTGGGTGGATGTCTGGAAACTTACTCCAAGGACCTATGCCTTTGTATTAGACAAAAAAAGAAATACAAATAGGCTGCCATTGCAGAATCTTTGGAAAATGCATGACTATAACGGTGATCTGAAGGTTATAAATGCTATTTAATCTATAAAAAAAAAAAAGCCTGCTGATCAGGGTTTCAGACTTTACTTTCTGCATATCTGTGGCAGGTTAGAGATTCAAAAATGTATTAAAGCAGAGGTCTGGCAGTAATTCTTTTTTTTTTTAAATGTCAGCAGCTACAAACACTGTAGCTGCTGACTTTTAATAAGCACACTTACCTGTCCAAGTTGCTTGCGATGTTCACCGCCCGAGGCCGATCAGTCCCTCAGACTGGGTCCCGGTGCCGCCATCCTCACTAAGGGAAACAGACAGGGAAGACTTGCGGCTTCACTGCCCATTTCCTACTGCGCATATGCGAGTCGCACGGCGCTTTGTGAATGGGCGGCTGTCTCCTGGGACACACACAAGGTCCCAGAAAACACCGCTCCCCATTTCCCAGGAGGCAGTGCGAGGAGAAGAGAGAAGACCACCGCGGAAGAGGAAGTGGCAGATTAGGATGATCTGCCTAGCAACAGCCATTTTTGGTAAGTATAAAATAGTTTTTTTTTTCCCTCTCATTTTTTTTGTAGCCTTTTTGGCTCTTTTTTTTAGGGTGAATCTTCGCTTTAAGGCCTCAAAACAGGTTTCAACATCATGCCTTTTAGCTAGTCTAGATTTGAAAGCCCAACTCCAGTAAAAGTAACACCCCCCTGATCTTCCGCTACCCCAGGGGCCGGCACTCTCCTTGTCAACACTACACTCTAGCAGTGGGCTGTTGCTCAGCATCCTCATGACCAAATCAGGGGCTATGGGAGGATCCAACCATTGGAGTGCAGGGCAGAAGAGGGACTGGTCTAGGACAGAGGAGACTGCTTGGGTCAAGGGTCAGGAGAGTAAAACTGCTTTTCCACCTCCATTGTTTTTTATATAGCTGTAGGTTTCTAGCCATTACTATAATCCACCAAAGAAAAAAAAAGAAAAAATAAATTCTCCTGATCCTGACAATCACAGCAATACCGCATATGTGTATGTTAGTTTGTACCCGTAAAAGGGCATAGAAACAATGCACATGCCCTGCAGCAGCCGCTCAGTGACACAGGGAAGCAGGAGCTACAGGATCACGTGACCAGACAGTATTAAAAATGGTAAATGTATTCATACCCCTCGAAATTCTCCACATCTTGTCATGTTACAACCTAAAATGTATTGAGATTTTATGTGATAGACCAACACAAAGTAGCACATAATTGTGAAGGAAAATGATAAATGGTTTTCAACATTTTTTTTACAAATAAATATCTGAAAAGTGTGGTGTACATTTGTATTCAGCCCACTATATAGAACCTCCTTTCGCTGCAATTGCAGCTGCAAGTCATTTTGGGGATGTCTCTACCAGCTTTGCACATCTAGAGAGAGACAATTTTTCCCATTCTTCTTTATAAAATATCTCAAGCTCTGTCAGATTGGATGGAGAGCGTCTGTGAACAGCAATTCTCAAGTCTTGCCACAGAATCTCAATTAGATTAATGTCTGGACTTTGATTTGGCCATTCTAACACATGAATATGCTTTGATCTAAACCATTCCATTGTAGCTCTGGCTGTATGTTTTGGGTCATTGTCCTGCTGGAAGGTGAACCTCCACCCCAGTCTCAGGTCTTTTGCACACTCCAACAGGTTTTCTTCTAAGATTGCCCTGTATTTGGCTCCATCCATCATCCCATCAACTCTGACCAGATTCCCTGCTGAAGAAAAGCACCCCGACAATATGATGCTGCCACCACGTTTCACGGTGGGGATGGTGTGTTCGAGGTGATGTGCAATGTTAGTTTTCCGCCAAACATAGTGTTTTGCTTTTAGGCCAAAAAATTCCATTTTGGTCTCATCTGACCAGAGCACCTTCTTCCACATGTTTTCTGTCGCCCACATTGCTCCTCACAATCTGCAAACAGGACTTCTTATGGCTTTCTCTCAACAATAGCTTTCTTCTTGCCACTCTTCCATAAAGGGCAGATTTGTGGAGAGAACGACCAATGGTTGTCCTGTGGACAGATTCTCCCACCTGAGCGGTGGATCTCTGCAGCTCCTCCAGAGTTACCATGGGCCTCTTGGCTGCTTCTCTGATTAATGCTCTCCTTGCCCGACCTGTCAGTTTAGGTGGACGGCCATGTCTGGTTAGGTTTGCAGTTGTACTATACTATGTACAATCCTTTTTCGGATGATGGATTGAACAGTGTTCTGTGAGATGTTCAAACCTTGGAATATTTTTTTATAACCTAACCCTATTTTAATCTTCTCCACAGCTTTATCCCTGACCTGCCCAGTGTGTCCCTTGACCTTCATGATGCCATTTGTTTACAAAGGTTCTCTAACAAGCATCTGAGGGCTTCACAGTACAGCTGCATTTATACTGAGACTCTACACACAGGTGGACTGTATTTACTAATTAGGTGATTTCAGAAGACAATTGGTTCCACTAGATTTTAGTTAGGGGTATCAGAGTAAAGGGGACTGAATACAAATGCATGCCATACTTTTCAGATATTTGTAAAAAAATAAAACCATTTATCATTTTCCTTCCACTTCACAATTATGTGTTGGTCTATCACATAAAATACATTTTTGGTTGTCAAGGGGTATGAATACTTTTTCAAGGCACTGTACATATAAGTTAGTTAGGATAGGCGGGGGGCATAAATACTCAATGTGCAAAACAAACCAAAAATAAAGTTTTCATTCTCAGAGTTTTTAGTCCTCACCTCAACTATCCTGCCAGTCATGCCACGTCATGCAGCATTGTTATCTGCTGTAAACACTAACACACACACAGCCTTAGTCAACGTATCACATCTGCTCACAACACACACATTCCAACATTAACTCTCTGCTTTCCAGCCAAGTTATATAAACTTATCAGACTAGCACCCGATTTGTAGAGCCAATTATTAAAATCTTGTATAATCTAATGCCAATGAAGACATTTCAAAATACTTAAAGTAGTACCAAATCTTTTCAATTTACCTAAACCTTGCTAAGATTAATGTAGTGAAGGACAAAAATCGTTATTAGGATTTTGTTTTAAACTTCAAACCATTAGTGAGCCGCAACAACCAATGTTCGTGCAGCCATCGAGTGATCGGGCATGTTGGACATTTTTTTAACCACTTAAGGACCGCCTAACGCCGATATACGTCGGCAGAATGGCATGGCCAGGCACAGGCACATACAGGTACGTCGCCTTTAAGAGCCCAGCCGTGGGTGGCACGCGCACGCTACCCATTCCGAAGCTCCGTGACTGCGCCCGCGGTACCCGCGGACCCGATTGCCGCCGGTGTCCCGCGATTGGTCACAGGAGCTGAAGATCGGGGAGAGGTGTGTGTAAACAAACCTTCCCCGTTCTTCATTTTGGCAGTGTCAGTGATCATCTGTTTCCTGATATAGGGAACGATGATCACTAACATCACAAGTCCAGCCCCGCCCCCCTACAGTTAGAAACACAAATGAGGTCACACAACCCCGTCAGTGCCCCCTAGTGGTTAACTCCTAAACTGCAATTGTCATTTTCACAGTAATCAATGCATTTTTATAGCACTTTTTGCTGTGAAAATGACAATGTACCAAAAATGTGTCTTAATTGTCCGATGTGTCCGCCATAATGTCGCAGTCACGAAAAAAAAAAAAACGCTGATTGCCGCCATTAGTAGTTAAAAAAAATATTAATAAAAATGCCATAAAACTATCCCCTATTTTGTAAACGCTATAAATTTTGCGCAAACCAATCGATAAACGCTTATTGCGATTTGTTTTTACCAAAAATAGGTAGAATAATATGTAACGGCATAAACCGAGGAAAAAAATAAAATTTTATATCTTTTTTGGGGATATTTATTATAGCAAAAAGTAAAAAAATATTGCATTTTTTTCAAAACTGTCGCTCTATTTTTGTTTATAGCGCAAAAAATAAAAACCGCAGAGGTGAGCAAATACCACCAAAAGAAAGCTCTATTTGTGGGAAAAAAAGGACGCCAATTTTTTTCAGGAGCCACATCACGACCGCGCAATTGTCAGTTAAAGCGACACAGTGCCAAATCGCAAAAATTAGCCAGGTCCTTTACCTGCAAAATTGTCCGGGCCTTAAGTGGTTAAAAACACTAATCTCTAAATCAATGAATCATGCAAGAAATATTAAAAAAAGAAACGCGCATGAGCTGTGACCTGGAAAGAAAACAAGATTCCCTGCCACAAAATGTATGTTTTCTGTAGCAAAACGAGGTGAAATTAAAGGCTTAGTTGGCCGAATCTCAAAATCACTGGTGGCGCTATCGGCTCACAAAGAACATTTCTGATTTTCGAAAGAAAATTTGTTCAGAATTCGACCCATGTATGGTCTGTATTAAAATCTGATTGGCTACCATGCACAGCTGCACCACATTTTGCGCTCTCTAGTTTTAGTAAATCAACCCCTATAGGTCTTGCATTCCATAAAACCTCTAAAAACTTTTCTAAAAGAGAAATAAAACGAAACGAAACTTGAACGGCATCAAGGCCACATGACTAAGGGAACCGAGAATATAAGTTGTTCTGTCAAACATTTTAAATCGATTCCAAATTTTTCTTTCACAATTGCATACTTTGAAGTGTGTTGGCGTATAAATGCAGCTTCCATGCGTCTCCTCCCACTGGAATGTCTACAGACACTGAGTCATCGGCAGAGATTGTACATACAGTGACTCCGGGACAGGTTACTCATACAAGACAAGGAAGTTAGAATGCGGAAACACTGATTAGAAATATCAGCTTACTCTCTCTATATTGACACTTGATAAACCATTCCAGATCCGATCTCTGGGGTGTCTAGTATCAGGACAGACAGGAAGGAAAATGTTTGCACTTCCCAAACTATCCACCTAATGGCCCATACACACGATCAGAAATTATGACAACAACCGACGGAGGTGTTTTATCGGACAATCCGACCGTTGTTTTTTTTCATCGGACAAATGTTCGCTGTTAATGCTTTCAAACTTTTCGGCAACAAATGTCCGATGGAGCATTATCCGATCGTGTGTACGATGTAAATTCCAAAACACACATTCATCACCCCCCTCCCCGAGGACCCTTCATTGGCTAACAGTAAAGGATCGGGTCACATTCAAGACCCTCTGCCTCACCCAAAAAATGCATATTCACCCCCGGCTTCCGGGTAAGTAATCGTGCGGGACTGGGCGTTCCTAATCACAGGCTGTGATTGACGTGCTTGCGACCGGTGCATACTGCGCGCCACGAGTTGCCGAAAGAAGCCGAACGTCGCCTGCGCACCGACGTTGATTAGGAACGCCCAGTCCCGCACGATTACCTATCCGGAAGCCGGGGGTGAAAATGGCCCTAAAATGGTATGTACGCAAAAAAAAAAAAACAGCATACTGTCGCTCTACTAGGTCGGCTCCATGTAATGTTAGAATTTTTTTTTTAGGGTGAACCCCAGCTTTAAGTTGGCTTGGTACCAGCCCCTATAATCCTCTGCGCTGCACTACTTTAACTGAGAGGGAGAGAAAGCACTAGGAGCCAATCAGGTGTGCCATTTGCACATGTAGTTACATCACTGTTCAATAAGAGGCTGGGAAGTGGGGAAATAGCGAAGCTTTACTGCTTAAAAGTGAATTGTCACCCAAAACTGAAACTTACACACATTTGGCACCTTCCGGGGGGGTTGGGGATACTCGACAGGTAACCTGTCCCTACTTACGGGAGCCACTGCCGCAGCTGTTAAAGTCACCGCTCGGGCTCCCTCCTCCTTCCCCTGCTGCCAGGCCAGTAGGAGAAAGGAGTGGAGCCTCACACATGTGCAGTAGGGTTCCCGGTATGAAGCCGTAAGGCTACACTGCTGGGTTCCCTTTCCTGCAATGGCGGCGGCAGCCCCCCGTTAGCTGATGGAAACCTCAGCTGCGGTGCCGATATCACTGGACCCCAGGACAGGCAAGTGTCAGATTATTAAAAGCCAGGAGACGACGTATGTGTAGCTGCTGGCTTTTAATTTTTGCAGAGATAAGCAGATCTCTGTTTTAAAGAGGGGCTACAGCAGGCTCCTTCAGAAAAAAAAAATACTGTAGCTGCTGACTTTTAATATAAGGATACTTACCTGTCCTGAGATCCCACATTTTCCTCACCCGAGTGGATTCTTTAATTGGCTTTGGGTGCAGGCGCCGTCACCTGTGGTACAGGCAACAGCCCTTTCCTACTGCGCATGCGCAAGTTGCGCTGCACCTTGTGAATAGTCCTGCAGTCTTCTGGCACCTGTGATGTGTCTACTTAGGTGTTCTACTGTATTTTTTCTGTCGTTTTGATGGTAACATTTGTTATCCTCATTCTGTAGAGCCAGGGTAGATATGGGTGACCAGTTATGTTTTAACATCTGAAACCTTTGCGGATAACTGCTGGCTTCAGGAATATATATATACTAGGTAGGTATTACTGGTATAAACCCTACTTAGTTACAACTAATTTTGGGATGATGGTTGTCATGGACCTTGGAATGCGGAAGTGTTTCTCCTTGAAATCTGTTACACAGTGGGATGGTCTTCTGCCCTGTCTTAAGGCTAACCCCCCCCCCCCCTCCAGACGGCTCCATTGTTCTGTGTCTGGCTGTTTATGTATTTTGATTGCCCCTGGGGCTTCTGTCTCATTACACATAGCAGTCCTTCTATTCAAGCTATCGGACCAATCCCTGCTGACCCTGTTTCAAGTCCTCATTTGCATAGCTAAGAGCACCTAATAAAGAACTACAATGTACGTTACAATTGACCAATAGGAAAGCGGTTGTTGGTGGCGGGAGAGAACGGGCGATTACTACAGTGGAGCCTGGCTTTGTAACCGTACAATTTCACCATACAATATCGGCCAGGGCCTCAAAACGGGAATGCGGATGTGTTATCCCGGGAGACAGACCTGGAACCTTAAGACTGCTTTTCCAACACCCTCAAGTTGACCCGTTCAGGGTCCCATTGTGGCTGTTGGACCGTTTCCCAGGGGAAGTACTGTCATGGACCTTGGAATGCGGAAGTGTTTCTCTTTGAAATCTGTTACACAGTGGGGGGTCTTCTGCCCTGTCTTAAGGCTAACCCCCCCCCCCCTCCAGAAGGCTCCATTGTTCTGTGTCTGGCTGTTTGTGTACTTTGATTGCCCCCTGGGGCTTCTGTCTCATTACACATAGCAGTCCTTTTATTCAAGCTACCGGACCAATCCCTGCTGACCCTTTTTCAAGTCCTCATTTGCATGGCTAGGAGGACCTAATGGAGAACTACAATGTACGTTACAATTGACCAATAGGAAAGTGGTTGCTCGGGGCGGGATGTTCCAACTTCTGTATAAAAGTGTGTTGTGTGCTTCCTTTTTGAACTTACATACAGCCTGCCTGGTGCTTGTTCTGATGGATTTCGAACGGCACATAGCTGTATTTCGAAGCCCGGAGCCTTGGATGATTGAACCATCAGTCGTTGCGATCTGCAATCTGATTCAATAGCAGCAGAGGAGTGTCGGGAGAGTGGAACCGAGCGAGCAAGGTTCTCGTTACAATGGTTCTTATAAGAATTATTTTGATGTAGATCTGTTATTTTGGGGTGCCCTAAGATCTTTATCTTACCCTCCCTGTATGCTCCAGTGCTCGCCCAGGATACTACATGCGCTTTATGCGATGCGGAGGTATGTCCCATACAGGAAGTTTAGATAATGTTGTAAAATAATGCACATTTATGATTTTTTTAACCTTATATACAGCACTTATATATTGTCTTTTAGATGATTACTGTACTATACTCATGTGTCCTGATGAAGCATAATTCCAGCGAAACACGTTGATACACAAAGATCCCTCTGTATTGGGGTGTATCGAGCAAGAGCAATACTTTTGTTCTATGTAGCACCATATAATAATGGTTTTAATGAGCCATTTTGTTTGTTTTTTAATCATGTAAAAAAAAATATATACTTTATCTCTCGACTCCTTGTCTGGCCTGTACAGTCCGATCTTTTTTCTTTTGGATTTGGCTTCTATACAAACAGATGATGGCCTAGCATGTCGCACCTATATAAATGTGTTTTAAGACATGGGCTGCTAGAACAGGAAGTATACTTAGGTACTCTTTTTTGTACAAGATGGGTTTAGTTTATTAGTTTACAGCAGTGGTTCTCAACCTGGGGGTCGGGACCCCCTCGGGGGTCAAATAATGATTTGCCAGGGGTCACCAAATTCTGGGCTGTTTCTGAAGCCGGCACCACTCTCCCAGCCTTTCTGCAGCTGGGCTGTTCCCGGAGCCCACGGCCACCCACTCAGTTCACGGCATGGCTGGGGGGCAGAGATTAGAGGTCTGCTGGTGAGGATTGTGAGGCGGGAGGGGCTGGAGGAGACTCCTGATTTCAACATACAGTGCGGAAAATAAGTATTTTGCAAGTTCTCCCACTTGGAAATCATGGAGGGGTCTGAAATTGTCATCGTAGGTGCATGTCCACTGTAAGAGACATAATCAAAAAAAAAAATTCCAGAAATCACAATTTATGAATTTTTAACTATTTATTTGTATGATACAGCTGCAAAGAAGTATTTGAACACCTGTCTATCAGCTAGAATTCTGACCCTCAAAGACCTGTTAGTCTGCCTTTAAAATGTCCACCTCCACTCCATTTATTATCCTAAATTAGATGCACCTGTTTGAGGTCATTAGCTGCATAAAGACACCTGTCCACCCCATACAATCAGTAAGAATCCAACTACTAACATGGCCAAGACCAAAGAGCTGTCCAAAGACACTAGAGACAAAATTGTACACCTCCACAAGGCTGGAAAGGGCTACAGGGAAATTGCCAAGCAGCTTGGTGAAAAAAGGTCCACTGTTGGAGCAATCATTAGAAAATGGAAGAAGCTAAACATGACTGTCAATCTCCCTCGGACTGGGGCTCCATGCAAAATCTCACCTCGTGGGGTCTCAATGATCCTAAGAAAGGTGAGAAATCAGCCCAGGACTACACGGGAGGAGCTGGTCAATGACCTGAAAAGAGCTGGGACCACCGTTTCCAAGGTTACTGTTGGTAATACACTAAGACGTCATGGTTTGAAATCATGCATGGCACGGAAGGTTCCCCTGCTTAAACCAGCACATGTCAAGGCCCGTCTTAAGTTTGCCAATGACCATTTGGATGATCCAGAGGAGTCATGGGAGAAAGTCATGTGGTCAGATGAGACCAAAATAGAACTTTTTGGTCAAAATTCCACTAACCGTGTTTGGAGGAAGAAGAATGATGAGTACCATCCCAAGAACACCATCCCTACTGTGAAGCATGGGGGTGGTAGCATCATGCTTTGGGGGTGTTTTTCTGCACATGGGACATGGCGACTGCACTGTATTAAGGAGAGGATGACCGGGGGCCATGTGTTGCGAGATTTTGGGCAACAACCTCCTTCCCTCAGTTAGAGCTTTGAAGATGGGTCGAGGCTGGGTCTTCCAACATAGACAAAAAAGTGTAGCGCTAAAATTATGTGAGAAATAAACTATATAATACTGCAAAGCATCATATGTGGCATAGGGTAAATTGTTAAATGAATTACGTGAAGCAACACATAAAACTAATCACCAAGTGTCCAAAATAATCATATATAATAAAATATGAAAAAAAGGAAAAAATAAAAATTCTTTTGTTGATTCAAAGTGTCCAAAAACGTGACAACAGATGAAGTGAATTTTGATAGCAGGTCCACCACCAGAGAGAAAATAGGAGGCTTACCAGAAAGCGTGGACTCAACTAAGTATATACCTAATGAGTCAAACAGACTCGAGACGATGGTATCTGGACATCAACCTTCCATTGGAAACCAGGGATGAGGGACTTGACCAGGGAGAGGAAGGAGCTCATCACAAACTGGCTACAAGAAAATGGCCATTTTCTTGTAGCCAGTTTGTGATGAGCTCCTTCTCTTCCCTGGTCAAGCCCTTTCCAGCTGTCAAGGACTCAAGTCTATAGTGACTAGCTATCTGAGGTGAGCATTCCTGATTTTCTGTAAAGAACGTATGAGTTTTTTGGTCCTGGTATTGCTACATCCTGCTTGGTTTTCCATTATATGAGAAGCTGATTTATACCTACCCCTCATCCCTGGTTTCCAATGGAAGGTTGATGTCCAGATACCATCGTCTCAAGTCTGTTTGACTCATTAGGTATATACTTAGTTGAGTCCACGCTTTCTGCATTCCTGATTTTCTGTAAAGAACGTATGATTTTTTTGGTCCTGGTATTGCTACATCCGGCTTGGTTTTCCATTATATGAGAAGCTGATTTATACCTACCCCTCATCCCTGGTTTCCAATGGAAGGTTGATGTCCAGATACCATCGTCTCAAGTCTGTTTGACTCATTAGGTATATACTTAGTTGAGTCCACGCTTTCTGGTAAGCCTCCTATTTTCTCTCTGGTGGTGGACCTGCTATCAAAATTCACTTCATCTGTTGTCACGTTTTTGGACACTTTGAATCAACAAAAGAATTTTTTTAGATTTATTTTTTCCTTTTTTTCATATTTTATTATACAGGGAGTGCAGAATTATTAGGCAAATGAGTATTTTGACCACATCATCCTCTTTATGCATGTTGTCTTACTCCAAGCTGTATAGGCTCGAAAGCCTACTACCAATTAAGCATATTAGGTGATGTGCATCTCTGTAATGAGAAGGGGTGTGGTCTAATGACATCAACACCCTATATCAGGTGTGCATAATTATTAGGCAACTTCCTTTCCTTTGGCAAAATGGGTCAAAAGAAGGACTTGCCAGGCTCAGAAAAGTCAAAAATAGTGAGATATCTTGCAGAGGGATGCAGCACTCTTAAAATTGCAAAGCTTCTGAAGCGTGATCATCGAACAATCAAGCGTTTCATTCAAAATAGTCAACAGGGTCGCAAGAAGCGTGTGGAAAAACCAAGGCGCAAAATAACTGCCCATGAACTGAGAAAAGTCAAGCGTGCAGCTGCCAAGATGCCACTTGCCACCAGTTTGGCCATATTTCAGAGCTGCAACATCACTGGAGTGCCCAAAAGCACAAGGTGTGCAATACTCAGAGACATGGCCAAGGTAAGAAAGGCTGAAAGACGACCACCACTGAACAAGACACACAAGCTGAAACGTCAAGACTGGGCCAAGAAATATCTCAAGACTGATTTTTCTAAGGTTTTATGGACTGATGAAATGAGAGTGAGTCTTGATGGGCCAGATGGATGGGCCCGTGGCTGGATTGGTAAAGGGCAGAGAGCTCCAGTCCGACTCAGACGTCAGCAAGGTGGAGGTGGAGTACTGGTTTGGGCTGGTATCATCAAAGATGAGCTTGTGGGGCCTTTTCGGGTTGAGGATGGAGTCAAGCTCAACTCCCAGTCCTACTGCCAGTTTCTGGAAGACACCTTCTTCAAGCAGTGGTACAGGAAGAAGTCTGCATCCTTCAAGAAAAACATGATTTTCATGCAGGACAATGCTCCATCACACGCGTCCAAGTACTCCACAGCGTGACTGGCAAGAAAGGGTATAAAAGAAGAAAAACTAATGACATGGCCTCCTTGTTCACCTGATCTGAACCCCATTGAGAACCTGTGGTCCATCATCAAATGTGAGATTTACAAGGAGGGAAAACAGTACACCTCTCTGAACAGTGTCTGGGAGGCTGTGGTTGCTGCTGCACGCAATGTTGATGGTGAACAGATCAAAACACTGACAGAATCCATGGATGGCAGGCTGCATGAGTGTCCTTGCAAAGAAAGGTGGCTATATTGGTCACTGATTTGTTTTTGTTTTGTTTTTGAATGTCAGAAATGTATATTTGTGAATGTTGAGATGTTATATTGGTTTCACTGGTAAAAATAAATAATTGAAATGGGTATATATTTGTTTTTTGTTAAGTTGCCTAATAATTATGCACAGTAATAGTCACCTGCACACACAGATATCCCCCTAAAATAGCTAAAACTAAAAACAAACTAAAAACTACTTCCAAAAATATTCAGCTTTGATATTAATGAGTTTTTTGGGTTCATTGAGAACATGGTTGTTGTTCAATAATAAAATTAATCCTCAAAAATACAACTTGCCTAATAATTCTGCACTCCCTGTATATGATTATTTTGGACACTTGGTGATTAGTTTTATGTGTTGCTTCACGTAATTCATTTAACAATTTACCCTATGCCACATATGATGCTTTGCAGTATTATATAGTTTATTTCTCACATCATTTTAGCGCTACACTTGTTTGTCTATATTTGTTTCTTGTTGCAGGCTTTATCCAGTGCTGTTGTGTTGGCAGGTTTTTTATGTTTAATTAGGTTAGCGCGGTGTTATATGCACATTTGTACATATATATTTTTTTCACTGGGTCTTCCAACATGACAATGACCCGAAGCACACAGCCAGGATAACCAAGGAGTGGCTCTGTAAGAAGCATATCAAGGTTCTGGCGTGGCCTAGCCAGTCTCCAGACCTAAACCCAATAGAGAATCTTTGGAGGGAGCTCAAACTCTGTGTTTCTCAGCGACAGCCCAGAAACCTGACTGATGTAGAGAAGATCTGTGTGGAGGAGTGGGCCAAAATCCCTCCTCCAGTGTGTGCAAACCTGTTGAAAAACTACAAGAAACGTTTGACCTCTGTAATTGCAAACAAAGGCTACTGTACCAAATATTAACATTGATTTTCTCAGGTGTTCAAATACTTATTTGCAGCTGTATCATACAAATAAATAGTTAAAAAAAATCATACATTGTGATTTCTGGAATTTTTTTTTTTGATTATGTCTCTCACAGTGGACATGCACCTACGATGACAATTTCAGACCCCTCCATGATTTCCAAGTGGGAGAACTTGCAAAATAGCAGGGTGTTCAAATACTTATTTTCCGCACTGTAGGTGTCACTGCTACGAGACAACACAAAGTCGGAGGCCCAGTGAGTAACCTGTGAGTAACCTGTGATTATAGTTTCCATTAAAAGTCCCCACTACAGTTCTCAGATCAGCATATGACCCTAATCAAGAGCGCCTAAGTTGGCTGATCAGAACTCCCCCCCCCCCCCAGCACTACCACTGATCCCATTCCCCCCACCAAGGAGTAAGAGAAGGCATACAAATAGAGAATACATGGAAGGGTGAGGAAAAGAGGAGGAGGAAGAAAGAAGAAAGAAAAAAAAAAGGAGAGAAAGAATAAGAGAAAAAACAAGAAAGACAGCTAGAGAGAGGGATGGGGGGAAAAAAACAAGAAATTAGGATAGCGAGAGATAAAAGGGAAATAAAACAGAACAAAGAGAAAGAGTAGTACATCCTAAAATGTACCACATGAGGTTTTAATATTGTACGAGTGGAAGGGACTCATGGAGCGCTACATTTCTGTGTGTTAGGGGCGCAGATTACTTGTCTTGCCTTGGGTGCTGACAACGCACGTTATGAAAATTTTACTGTTAGGGGTCCCCACAACTTGGGAAATTGTATTAAGGGGTCACGGCACTAAAAGGTTGAGAACCACTGGTTTACAGAGTCACAGGGCCGAGGCTACAGGGTCAAATTAAACCTCAACTCTAGGTAAAGGCCGCCCCCTTCCCACCCCTGCCAGGACACTGGAGCGGCATGGCTCATACCACTGTAAAAGTTGAGAGAGCCAAGTGGACATGAGGGTCTTCTAGAGCCCTGGTGTCTCAGTAAAAAGAGCCTGGTAGGGGGACACCAAGAGGAGGAGCCGCCAGGAATGCTGGCAGGGGACTCGAAACGAGGAGCTGCTCTGTGCAAAACCATGTTTGGGTTTTAAAAAAATTAAATAATAATAATTAGGCTTTACAATCACATTAAAGGGACACTAAAGTCAGGGCTTTAAAAAAAAAAAATTACAAACCTGTTATACTTACCTCCACTGTGCAGTTCGTTTTGCACAGAGTGTCCCGGAAAGCTGTCTTCTGGGGTCCCTCGGCTGCTGTCCGGGCTCCTCCTCGCAAAAGCTTTCCATCTTCATGCGAGGGCGCTCGCACGGAGGAAAGCTTTTGCGAGCGCGCTCCCGTGATACAGCGGCGGCCATAGCCGCCGACTGTATCACTCGGCTCCGCCCCCTGGCGTGCCGCGTCATCCGCTCTGATTGACAGCAGCGCTAGCAAATGGCTGCGCTGTTATCAATCCGCCCAGCCTAACCAATCAACGACCAGGCTGGGAACCGAAGAGGACGACGTGGACGCACCCGGGAGATTCGAACGGTCAGGTAAGTACAACGGGGGCTCGGGGGGGGGGGGGGGGGGGGGGGGGGGCGGTGCTGTGAGATGTGTTTTTACCTTAATGCATCCTAAAACTTGTACCTTTACAACCCCTTTAAGGTTTATGACCATACCCATGAAAATCCACAAACCAGCAGCAACCTACCAGCTTCATGATCTCAGTCTCCAGGTTCTGGATACAGTCCATTTTTCTCTTTCGGCAGCGCTGAGCGGCAATCCTGTTCTTGCTTCGTCTACGTATATCGTGGATACAGTCCAACTGCTCCGTTGAAAGGGTGTGCGTTTTCACCAAGGACTGGAAATCATAGCGTGAGAGGGAAATGATCTTCTGTGCATTGAATGGCAGTGTTTTCTGCAAGTCAAGAATAAATCCAGTAGGTAGGATGAAACAGGATAGCAAATACAAGCCTTCAGATGACAATAAGGCCCATTTCACAAGAGTGGACCGATCAGGTCTGCTTGTGAGTTATTGAGGCAGACACAATCAGACCCTCCATTATCCTTTTTTGAGCAGTGGATGTAAGCAGACAAGTGTCCATTTACACCCGCTGATCCGCTAAAAACAAGCAGATGGGGGATCGGTTGCCCATCAGTCAACCGGATCGGCATCTGTACCCCATCTGTCAAGTGGATTAGATTGGATGGCAATTGAATACAAAACGGAGAGGTGGTACATTTACATCCAACAGCCCATAGAGGAAAGCAGGCTGTGTCTGTGTCTGCCCTGCATAAACAGAGCAGACACGGAGCAGCCATCCGCCTGCTCAGCAGGGAATGGGAACAGATTACCCGCTTAGCTGGTGGAGTCTGCCCTCCTGGGAAAAAGCAGAAAAGCAAATCACAATTTTTTGTAAACATTTAAAAAAAATATGAAATCCTTACTAAAAATCGCCCTACTGTATTAAAGTGTATCTACAGTATATTTCAAAGCTTTATTTTTTTTAGTTTTGGATAGCTTAGGGAAAGGATAGACTTCCCAGCAGTTATTACTGCCGTGCCGATATGGAACTTCAGTAAATGGACAATCTGGATAATATTGTTGTAGCGCCGGCTTTTCCCTACACCTGGATTTGTGGCCACCTGGTTACAAGTGGTCAGTGCTGTGTGGTGCGATGTATTACATGTCAAAGGCTGCATTGGAGAGATTCTCACATTTCTGGTCTGGTGAAAAGGTTATCCCCAGGACAGGAAGTAAGAAGAAATATCTTATGCCGCATACACATGCTCGGAATTTCCGACAACAAACGTTTGATGGGAGCTTTTGGTCTGAAATTCTATAGGCCCTATTGGACATTTTCTGTCGGAATTTCCGACAACAAAAATTTGAGAGCTGGTTCTCAAATTTTCCGACAACAAAATCAGTTGTAGTAAATTCCGAGTGTGTAGGCAATTCCGACACGCAAAATTCCACGCATGCTCTGAATCAAGTACGAGACGGAAGCGCTCAGTCTGGTAAAAATAGCGTTCGCAAGGGAGATAGCACATTCGTCATGCTGTAACAGAATGAAAAGCACGAGGCTAAAAAGCGCAAATCGTCTCTCACCAAACTTTTACTAACACGTCTGGTATGGAACTTCCCTTTAATAGTGCAGTCGTACTTGCTGTACGTGACCGCATTTTTGGCGATTGGAATTTCCGACAACATTTGTGCGACCGTGTGTATGCAAGACAAGTTTGAGCCAACATCTGTCGAAAAAAAAAATCCACGGTTTTGTTGTCGAAATGTCCGATCGTATGTACGTGGGATAAGAGCAGCATGGACAAAAGGAAAAAGACATTTGTAAACAGTCACCGTCTGTCTGTTTTATTGTTCCTGTTGTAGATTTTCCTTCTCGTACCCGGGACAGAAAGTGAGGGGAGATCTCCCAATGGTTTCCCAGATAGCAAAAAAAAAGGTTCTGACAATTCCCAGGTCCATCAAAAAGTGAAAAAAAAAAAAGTTTTGCAATGTGAAAACTTGAAGGGGTTGTAAAGGTGAATTTTTTTTTTCCTAAATAGCTTCCTTTACCTTAGTGCAGTCCTCCTTCACTTACCTCATCCTTTCATTTTGCTTTTAAAAGTCCTTATTTCTTCTGAGAAATCCTCACTGCCTGTTCTTCTGTCTGTAACTCCACACAGTAATGCGAGGCTTTCTCCCTGGTTTGGAGTGTCGTGCTCGCCCCCTCCCTTGGACTACAGGAGAGTCAGGGCGCCCACTAACACACAGCTCCTTTCTCTATCTGCAACGTAGAGAGCGTCCTGACGGAAGCGCTCAGTCTGGTGAAACTAGCGTTCGCAAGGGAGATAGCACATTCGTCATGTTGTAACGGACTGAAAAGCACGAGGCTGAAAAGCGCGAATCGTCTCTCACCAAACTTCTACTAACACGTCTGGTATGGAACTTCCCTTTAATAGTGCAGTTCCCTCTCCTATAGTCTAAGGGAGGGGGCGAGCACAACACTCCACACCAGGGAGAAAGACTAGCATTACGGTGTGGAGTTACAGACAGAAGAACAGGAAGTGAGGATTTCTCAGAAGAAATAAGGACATTTAAAAGCAAAATCGAAGGCTGAGGTAAGTGAAGGATCACTGCACTAAGGTAAAGTAAGATATTTAGGGGAAAAAATTGTACCTTTACAACCCTTTTAAGCGACCTGAAAATATGCACAAGTACCTAGCAACCCTGGACTGTAAACATTCCTGCCCCATATAAAAGAAAAAGTTTTGCACAGGTTTGGTTTCAGGAGAAGCTGTCTGACAACATTCACAAACACCTAGAAACCTGGATTTTGAACTTTCTTTCCTCATGCTATGACTCAGCTCTTCTATACCTTTAGTACTTTGGCTTCTTACAGTCTTTCCAACTTTCTGCAGGTTCAGAAGGTTTTCTGCTTTCAAAACAGAAAACAAAGACTGATGGCATCGTCCATGTCTGAGGCTACCACCAAGATTGCCCCAAGGCTGGCATTGTTTGGGCCGATTGCTATACCTGCATACCCCAGCCTTTGTACACATTTGATGTGAAAGGTTTCCATGGCTGGGCTACTTTATTCTGGGATAAGCCAAGTAACTCTGAACAGTGGTAACTTCAGTGCTACTCAGAAAACAATTAGTGGGGTTTACCCTGTGCTGACCTGCAGTATTCCCTTTAAGTAGGCTGTATGAATGGACAACTTCAAATGTGCACAAGGTTGTGTCTCTTCATTCTTCTCTATGCATGGAGATGTAATTCCCACATTGAGCTCCAGAGTACTTTGCTAATCCAACAACATCCAATCCTGTGCACACCAATTTACACCAACGATGGACTAAGTTAATGAGAGCTCAAGTCTTAAAGGAACATTTTTTTTCACCTTAATGCAATCTATGCATTAAGTAGTGCTGCACAATTTTGGCCAAAATGAGAATCACGATTTTTTTGCTTAAAATTAAGATCACGATTCTCAAGGCGTAAAATCTTTTACATTTATACCAAAAAAAAATGGGCTAACTTTACTGGCTTTTTTTTTATTATTCATTAAAGTCATTTAAAAAAAAATGCATTTAAAAAGACTGCTGCGCAAATACAGTGCAACATAAAATATTGCAACAACCGCCATTTTATTCTCTAGGGTCTTTACTAAAAAGTTATATAATCTTTGGGGGTTCTAAGTCATTTTCTAGCAAAACAAATAATGATTTTAACTTGAAAAGAGCTGTCAGAAAAAGGTTTGGTGTTTAAGTGGTTAAAAATTCCTAGTTTACATACAGAAGAAGTTTATTCCTTTGAAGAGATACAATGTTTTCAAAACTTGGCAGGTTGCCCAGACTTTGACTTTTGGCTGAGAGCGGACAGGAAATTATTTGCATACCAAAGTGCAGAGAGAAAATTATTTTCATGTCAATGATCATGAAACCCTGTATCAAGAATTGCAATGGGAAAAAGATTGCGATAACGATTCTTGACGATTAATCGTGCAGCTCTAGCATTAAAGGGGTTGTAAAGTTACAAGTTTTTTTACCTTCATGCATCCTATGCATGAAGGTAAAAAAACATCTAGCAGCACCGGCCCCCCCCCGAGCCCCCGTTGTACTTACCTGACCGTTCGAATCTCCCGGGCGCGTCCACGTCGTCCTCTTCGGTTCCCAGCCTGGCCGTTGATTGGCTAGGCTAGGTGGATTGATAGCAGCGCAGCCATTGGCTAGCGCTGCTGTCAATCAGAGCGGATGACGCGGCGCGCTGGGGGGCGGAGCCGAGTGATACAGTCGGCGGCTATGGCCGCCGCTGTATCACGGGAGCGCGCTCGCAAAAGCTTTCCTCCATACGAGCGCCCTCGCATGAAGAGGGAAAGCTCTTGCGAGGAGGAGCCCAGACAGCCGCCGAGGGACCCCAGAAGACAGCTTTCTGGGCCACTCTGTGCAAAACGAACTGCACAGTGGAGGTAAGTATCACATGTTTGTTATTTTTTTTTTTTTTTTAATCCCTGACTTTAGTGTCCCTTTAAGGTGAAAAAACATCTGATGCTGCCGGCCCCCCCAGCCCCATTATACTTACCTGGCCCCTCGAAGCCCTTTTATACTGCACTTAGATTGGCGCATCCTTGTTTTTTCTTTGTTCACTATTGAGTTGGCCCGCCCTTTGCAGCTATAACAGCTTCAACCTCTTCTGGGAAGGCTGTCCACAAGGTTTAGGAGTGTCTATGGCAGTGATGGCGAACCTTGGCACCCCAGATGTTTTGGAACTACATTTCCCATGATGCTCCACTACACTGCAGAGTGCATGAGCATCATGGGAAATGTAGTTCCAAAACATCTGGGCTGCCAAGGTTCGCCATCACTGGTCTATGGGAATGTTTGACCATTCTTCCAGAAGCGCATTTGTGAGGTCAGGCACCGATATTGGAAGAGAATGTCTGGCCTCGTAGTCTCCAATTCGTCCCAAGGGTGTTTTAATTGGGTTGAGGTCAGGGCTCTGTGCAGGCCAGGAAAGTTCCTCCACCCCAAACTCACTCAGCCATGTGTTTATTGCCTTGCTTTGTGCACTGGCCCAAATAATTTGGTGGAGGGGGGATTATGGTGTGGGGTTGTTTTTCAGGGGTTGGGCTTGGCCCCTTAGTTCCAGTGAAGTTCTTAGGGTGTCGGCATAACAAGACATTTTGGATGATTTCATACTCCCAACTTTGTGGGAACAGTTTGGGGATGGCCCTTCCTGTTCCAACATGACTGCACAACAGTGCACAAAGCAAGGTCCATAAAGACATGGATGAGCGAGTTTGGGGTTGAGGAACTTGTAATTTTTGGGCCCCTTCGATTTCTGAATAGACACAGTGAGCAATCTGTACCAATCCCTCTTGTGTCCATTTATAACCAAAGTATAGTTTTGTGTTTTGGTTTGTGAATGAACAGGAAGCTCTGTACAGAAACATTTCTAGCCATTTATTTTGTGCAGCTGAGTCATCAATCTACTTTTTGTGTTTCAAAGGTGAAACATCAGAGGTCTGTTTAGACCCCTGACATTTCACCAAAACCCCCAATAGGGCGCCAAAAAGGGAAAATAAAATGGTAAAAAATAAAACTACCGACACCAATGGCGAAACTACCAGGGTCACAAAGGTCGCACCGTGCGGGTCCCCAAGACGACCAGAAGGAGCCCCGCCACGTAGCATGTAAAAGGGTCCTGCTGCAGGACCATAATAAAGGGCCTTGGGGTTAGGTGGGCCCTTCATGGTTTCTTGCATTGGTACACTGAAGGTTTTAGTTACGCCTCTGTTGCTTTCTATTCAAAGCTTAATTTCAAGCAAAGAAAGGAGTGGAATCAGATTTTACCTCACATTCTTGCTCTTTGGCAGACGATGACTCAATGCTATCCACCTCGCTATCACTATCCGAGTCTTCATCCAAGTTGATGGAACAAGCATACGGGCACTCTTCCTGGGACTTACTTGGAGCACTATCCTCACTGCTAAGCTGTGGGCTGTTGGCACATGCATCATTAGTGAGATTGTTGATGAAGGGGCACGATACCGGGTTGAGTGTTGTAAAAGTCCGTTCAGGGACGTCGTTGGATATGGAGATGCCCAGCCATGGACATTCAGTCCTTTTTTCCATGTTGTTCTCCAACTGTGGTTCCTTGCTGGCCACAATCTCCAACTCTTGCTGGCATGGATATTCAGCAGGGTACACATCAGACCAAAAACCTTTGGCAAGATGTTCAGCAACTTCTCTTTCCACATTACTGCGCTCCCTTAATAATGGGGGTTTTCCAGAAGCACAAAGTTGAGGTTCTGCTACCAGCTCTGAGGTCAGAATTTCAGCTGCCTGTAGGTTGCTCCGACGACTGTTGCTCCCTTCCGGCAAACCTGCTGTGCTGGAGTCATTAGGGGTGTCTGAGTAGTTTATGCTTCGGTATGGTTGATATGCACTGAAAGGCACTGAGCTGAAGTCTTGAGGTCCCAAAGGAAAACACGGTGAGTATGCAGCAGTCATGACTACTTTGTCATCAACACAGGTAAGGTTTTGATAAGAACTGTCAGGGCCCTGTGAAGGTATTGGATTCACTTCCATGTCAGACTTGGCTGCATGAATATCCTCCACGTGAGGTTTGGGCTGGCTAACTGGTTCAGAAGCATCACTTGATGGTGCTGGGGATGGACTCTGAGCATCCTGATTGCTGGAACACGTGCTGACAGATCGCACCCGGCCACTTTTACAAGCTTTCTGAAACTTTCTGTACTTTGGACAAAGAGAGGAAAATCCGGAAGCACTGTCTCTGCCAAGGCAAAATGATTCACAGGGCTGCTTGGGGCTCTCAGGAGACGGGGAAATATTTTCAATCTCTGCTGGACATTTCAGGTTCTGGGTAAAATCCCCCCTCCATAGTTCTTCCACTTCATGCACCGGTGGTCTTCCCGAATCGCTCTGTGGCCCAGCTGCCTTCGGGCAGAAAGACTTGCAGCATTTCTTTCTTGGGTCTGCCGACTTGGCTTTGTTATCTTGGAATTTTAACTTCAGGAATTCAAAACAGGTTTCTTCAACATCATGGATTTCGAGCAACTTCGCACACTTTCTGATTTCTGATAAGCTATCTCTGGTGATGAGAAGCTTGGAGGTATATGCAAACTGAAGAAGAGGTAAAAATCCTTTCACAGTTACCTGCAAAAGTATTAAAAAAAAAATGTCAACAAACTTTAATAAACCTTATGTCACTAAAATATTTAAAAGCTCCATTCAGTCACTTTCTAAAATGCGCCGGATTATTATGGGTTAAAAAGTGGGATTCCACTTGTTTTCTTTTAAGTCAGCAGCTGACTTTTAGTAAAGACACTTACCTGTCCTAGGCGTCTGCGATTATGCCCCCCCCCCTCTCGATACCGATCCGGATCATTGCAGGTCCTGGCGCTGCCATTCCCAGTAAGGGAAAAAGGCAATGAAGCTTGCGGCTTCACAGACCATTTCCTACTGCTCATGCATGAGGCTCACGCCGCTTTGTGAATGGGCGGCTGCTCTCTTGGATATACAGAAGTTCCCAGAAGGCAGCGTGCCCCATTCACCAGAAGGAGGACGCGGAAGAAGACCCACTGCGGATAATGAAGATGAAGATTAGGAACAACAGGTATTTCAGGGGAGTAAAAAGCATTTCTGTCTGCGTTTATAGAAATATTTTTTTAACCACTAATGGAGCTTCCTAGGGGGTGCTTGCTAACTGTTTGGGGGATTGTCTGACTGGAGGAAGACAGAGATCGGTGTTCCTGCTTACCAGGAACACTGGTCTCCATCTTCTTCCCTATCAAAACGGCAATCTGCCTTCTCTACATAGACAGATCACTGTTCTGCCTCTCCCAGAAACAATAGTGGATCTCTGGCGCTGATTGGACACATGGGTTGCCAATCAGCGTGCGATCGCACCCCCCCAGTGCTATTGCACAAAAATCACATACAGGTAATTTTGCACATTAGAGCCGGCCTGCCACAGTAAATATGCGGTAGGTGGTCAGAAAGTGGCTAATTTACATGTTTACTGAGCACCAGGGAACATAGCTAGCTGTCTCTATACTTCTACCGCTGGAACTTCTGGTCTTAGATCCTTGCAGCTGAAGTTGTGTGCAGCCACTCTGCCCACTCCTCCCCTGCCCAATCACAGTGCAATATATTCTGTGAACACATTCACAAAATACAAAGCCTTCTGAAAATGGACAGGGAGGGGCGGGCAGAGGCAGAGCTGTCAAAGTGCCATAGCAGTGTGGTACTGTGAGCTGTGCTCCTGGGGCTCAATAAAACTGTCAGTTGTAAATAATAAAGATAAGTCCACAAGGTGGCATGCATCTCCTTTGACCTAATCTATAGTACGCCAGCACATTTTAGAAAGTGGCTGAATTCCTGGAGTTTAGCTTTAAAGTTAGGACTGCACTGTGATTAGTACTGTAGTTTGGACATGCTACTAGAAGAATTATTGGTTACCTGTAGTAGTACTACTACTACAGGACAGAGATACCTTTAGTAAATTATATGTCAACTGTAGTATCAGCAAGTCAGCCTTACTGTTAGTTGTGTTACAAGATAGACTCTGCATTAGCAGTAATACAGGACACAGCTGCAAGATCAGTGCTACCCGCCTCTCACCTCTTCAGGAAGGGCGATCGTGAAGTCCCCATCGTAGGCCTGGACAACACGGGACAGGAAATAATCACTGGAAGCTGCGAGCACAGTGCGATGGGCGCGGAACCTCTGATCTTCCACTACGACAGTCACATCGCACAGCAGACCCTGTTCCCGGTGACTGTTCAGACGAAGGAGGACATTAGCGCTGTGGACCGAAGACTCATAGGCAAAAGGAGCGTCCTTCTTCTCACTATAAGACATCCTGTACACGGTGCTCAGCAAGCATGCTTCCCTTTATATCCACCACTGCAACACAACAGGAAAAGCGTTAAATCATGGACCATCAATTTGGTATCTTGCACATAAAAGGCTCAGTTCACATTGGTGCAATGCAAGAACCCTGCAAACCCAGGGCAGGTTCCCGCATCGCACCTGAATTACACACTGGTTCACACTGCAATATGCAAACCGCTGGGGGGGTGTCAATACCAGGGGCAGACTGACCATTGAGGAACTCGGGCACTGCCGAGGGCCCCATGCCACTAGGGGGCCCCATCAGGGTTGCCAGGCTCAGTAAAACCAGGGACAGTATGTAAAAATCAGTGTTTTTTTTTTTTACATCTGCCCCTGATATGTCCAAAACCTACATGCTTTTGATGTGAAAATCCTGAGATTTTAGCTGCCCCGCCTCTGCACTGCCTCCTGGCTTGGTGGCCATCTGTAAGCCCGGGGGCCCCATAATCTTCTATTGCCCGAGGGCCCCATGAGTTGTCAGTCCGCCCCTGGCCAATACAAACTTAAAGGGGTTGTAAAGACAAAAATATTTTCCTCTTAAATTAAAGTCTGACAGTAGCTGATAAAGTAAAAAGTAATGTTTTGCATTATAACTAGTTTGATACCTGTTTAAATCGAGCTGTTTTATTCACCTCTGTCACTCCTGAATCGTTATTCTCACTGACTTCCTGGTTTGCGGTGCGCATTCATTCTTGCTACATCATGGCCTAATGGGAACTACAATTCCCATTAGGCTTAGCCTCCATGCCTGTGAGGAATAAGAGAGCATCTAAACGCAGGGCTGTAGTCATAGGGAGGGGGTGAGCACATTCCGCTTTCCACCATGCAAAACAGCTTAGGTGCTGGTGGAAAGCAAGAAGAGGAGAGACAGGAAATGGCATTTTCAAACCTGGATTACTGTATTTTGGAGGTCAAAAGGAAAAACGAGGTAAGTGATTTAAATGCTCTAGCTTACAGCAATCAATTGATCTAATAAAAAAACTAACCTTTAGTATTCCTTTATGACACCCCAGAACGGTTCGCATTTTGCAGTACGAACTGTCAGTTTGGTCATGAATCGGATCGCATGGGTGTGAAAAATGGGTCCTGCACAACTTTTGTCTGAATGCGATGTGAATTCAGCCATACTATCTGCATCGCACAGACATTGTATGTGATTTGCACTGCAATGCGGTGCGAATCACATGCGATATCGCACAGTGCACCAGAGTACACACACCTGAGATTTAACTGAATACAACTTAAAGCTGTGCTCTGGGCAGATAAAAAAAACAGTAATACATGCTGTTATGTGCCAAGGCCCCCTTTAAATAAAAAATAAAAGGTACATATTTTTGCAATAATAAAAAAAAAGGATGTGCACTATATTTTATTTACACAGGGGCTTGTAAGGTTATCAGTAAATCACAAGCACTTCGTCAGGCTCCAGCACACTTTCCCTCCAGCTGTCTGTCCGTACCTCTGTATGGGCTTTCAGTCAGAAAGCTGGAGGAAGAGTCAATGGAATACAAATGCGCTGATCAGCACACTTGTAGTAAACTGAGAATGACAAGCCATCTGCAGTGGTGGCAGACAGGACTTGTAGTTTCTTCATTCACAAATCTTTACACTGATTGTAAATATGACAGCGGCTGTAGTTGTTGAGTAGCAGAATGCATGTCTCTGGTCAGCGCACTGGGAGTATAGTGAGAGCTATAAATACCGTGTTTCCCCGAAAATAAGACGTACTCCGAAAATAAGCCGTAGCGGGATTTCGACACAAGATCGAAATATAAGACATCCCTCCAAAAATAAGACGTAGCAATGGCGTGTCGAATCTCCGAAAATAAGACGTAGCGATGGCGTGGCGAATCTCCGAAAATAAGACGTAGTGATGGGCGTGTCGTATGCGTAGTGGCGCGGCGCGGTAAACAACACGTGATAGGCGTACGGTAGTGTACTGGTGCGGAGCTCAGGAGTTGAAGTGAGAAGGAGAACGCTCTGTAAAGCTTCTCCCAGCACTGACCAGCAAACCCCTCTCTCACCCCACACAAACACCAGGGGATAGGGGGAAAAGCTGCTACCGTACTGAGCCCAACGAGATCACCCCAGCTCCACTGTGCTCCACATCAGCTTTGCTGGCCTATCTTTCTGTACAGCCAGACAAGATGAGTGCAAAGAGAAGAAGTTGGATATCCGAATGGTCCAAAAATGGCGTGCAGAATACGATAATCTCAGTCTACAGGTGGACAGAGGAAATGCTAAGAAGCGCAAGTGTGGTTCAGGTAGGCAACCTTTATTTTCTGTAATAAAAATAAGACACCCCCCGAAAATAAGCCATAGTGTGATTTCTTGAGGAAAAAAAATATAAGACGGTGTCTTATTTTCGGGGGAAACACGGTAGTAAATAAAAGAGATAGGCCCACAAAAGATGGCAATGGATCTAACCTCCTGTCCCACTTCCTCCTTCCGCCGAGGGGCTGGTTAGGCGATTAAGCTTAATCGCCTACAGCAGCCCCTCCCCGTAGGCAACCGCATAGGACAACACACAACAGGTCCCATGCGATCGCCTGTCCAATAGGAGAGCGCAGCGCTGCTCGCGCATGCGCGGTGGGTGCTCAGCCGTGAAGCAGAAGGCTGTCACGGCCGGGTGCCCGCACTTAGGATGAAGACGCCGGCCGAGGAGGGGGGGGGGGGAGAGGAGCGGAGACCCGGCTGGCGTGTCGCTGGATCGTGGAGCAGGTGAGCGAGTGTTTATTAACCACTTCCGGTCCGCGCTATTGACATAATACGTCAGCAGCGCGGACCTGAGGCGCCGGGGTCACGTCTTTGGACGTGATTTGCTTGTAATTCCCCGCGCGCGCCACAGGGTGGCGCGCGGCGGGGAAAAACAGTCCCGACGCATCACCGAGGATTCGATGCGTGTACCCGGCGGCCGCGATGTCCGTCAGGTACACGCGATCGTCGGTGACAGAGCAGGGACATGGAGCTCTGTGTGTAAACACAGAGCTCCACGTCCTGTCAGGGAGAGGTGACAGATGCTGTTTCTCTTGTACATAGGGAGACAGCATCGATCACCTCCCCCAGTCACCACCCTCCATCCACACAGTTAGAACACACCCAGGCAATACATTTAACCCCTTCCTCACCCCCCCTAGTGTTAACCCCTTCAATGCCAGTCACATTTATACAGTAATTGGTGCATATTTATAGCACTGGTCGCTGTATAAATGTGAATGGCGCCAAAATTGTGTCAAAAGTGTCCGATGCAATATCGCAGTCAAAATAAAAATCGCAGATCGCCGCCATTACTAGTAAAAAAAAAATATTTAAAAAAAATCATAATTCTGTCCCCTATTTTGTAGGTGCTATAACTTTTGCGCAAAGCAGTCACTTATTGTGATTTTTTTTTACAAAAATACGTAGAAGAATACGTATCGGCCTTAACTGAGAATTTTTTTTTTTTTTTTTTTTAAATTGGGATATTTATTATAGCAACAAGTAAAAAAATATATATATATTTTTAAATTGTCGCTCTTTTTTTGTTTATAACGCAAAAAATAAAAACCGCACGGGCGATCAAATACCACCAAAAGAAAGCTCTATTTGTGGGGAAAAAAAGGACGCCAATTTTGTTAGGGTGCCACGTCGCACGACCGCGCAATTGTCAGTTAAAGCGACGCAGTGCCGCAAGCTGAAATTTCGCCTGGGCACGAAGGGGGTTTATGTGCCCAGTAAGCAAGTGGTTAAAAGCCAGCAGCTGCACTTTTTGTAGCTGCTGACTTTTAAAAAAACACTACATTTGGCTGGAACACCCCTTTAAGTACGACATCAAGCCAGCCTGAATGTAAAGTTAAAAGTCATTCTCAACATATTTAAATCTGCGGCTTTCATGAAAACAAAATCTGCCGATCCTTCCATGAAGATCCTCATTCAGGCACCTCCTGCTATGAGGCGACACCTGTCTCCCAATTTTGTACATGCCATGGTCACATTCATGCTCCCGATGGAGACTACAAGCCAAGCTGACACACATTATGCAGCCATGGTCTACCAATGTCACCATCAAGGAGCCGGGCCCTAACAATGATGTGCATGTAGATGGGAAGTGTCTGTAAGAAGCTGAAGGAGACCAGCGCCCCTGAGAGGTAACAAAAGGATTAAATAACAGCATTTTCTTTCTCATCAGCAGTATATAGAAATGTCTGACCGAGCACTGGTTAAAGCTTGTAGGAGGAGTTTTCATTCCCCTCTGACTGTCCCATGAGGCAGCAGGACCCCTGACCCTCTGTCTGGACAGTGCTGATTGGCCCGGTTCTGATCACATGCACCCTCCCAAGAAAAAAAAAAACTCTCTAGCAATACACACCAAACTGAGCATGTGCTCTTTTCTATCATGAGATGAATTGGGGACAGTAAAAAAAAAAAAAAAAGAGGCGGAACAAAAAAGACAGGATCAAGCAGCCTTTATTGCATAATGCAGAGGATTAACCCCTTAGGTTCCACAGTGAGTAAAACAAGCATGCTTTACTGCATGTACAGACTGATTTAACGGTTGTGGGTTTAATAACACTTTAGATCGCAGAGCAGCTGAAGTGATTCAGCGCACACTTCATTCACTGCAGTGTCGAGCAGCGTGATGTGCTGCACTGCCTGACTTCACTGCGCTTCAACCTCATGCACTGTGATAACACGTAGCAGGTCTGCACTTTGCAACACAGCCCAGCGATTCGCTAGTTACGAATGGAATACATAAGAAACAATCATAGGTAAAAAGTCTATCACTGCATATTATGTGAATTGGCCCTTAAAGTGGTTGTAAAAGCAGGTTTTTATCTTAATGCATTCTTTACATTAAGATAAAAATGCCTTCCGTGTGTAGCAGCCCCCTAATACTTACCTGAGCTCCATCTCGATCCAGCGATGTGCAAAAGTGCCTCAGCAATTCGGGATTCTCCCTTCTGATTGACTGAGACGCATCAGTGGCGCTACTGGCTCCTGCTGTCAGTTAGCCAATGAGAAGAGAGGGGGCGGGGCCGAACCACGGCTCTATGTCTAAGCCCTGGTTCACACCTATGCATTTTTTTTGTGCATTTTCAGTTTTACAAAAACACACTACAGTCCATTTAACATGGTTTCCTATGAATCACGTTCACATCTGTGCTTTTTATGGAAAGTGCCAGAGGTTTTTTTTTTGTTCCATAGACTTCAATGGTTTAAAAAGCTGTGTATTGAAAAAACACAAAATGCACCTGTAATATGCAAACTGCAAATCAGGCCTAAATGGACACAAAGCTGTGGCTCAGTTTGGGTGCCCCCATAGCAAGCGGTTTGCTGTGGGGGCACTCAGAAGGAGGGAGGTTCCAGGAGCGCCGCCGAGGGACCCGATAAGCGGAGGATCTGGGCTGCTCTGTGCAAAACCATTACACAGAGCAGGAAAGTGTGACATGTTTGGGTTTGTGTTTTTAAAAAAAAAAAAAAATTGACTTTGGTATAACTTTAATCCAGACAGGGCGTAGCTTTTGCCCAAGCACTCGCTTAAGAAATTCCCCTTACATGTTCCCTGTATATGGGAAAATAGTGGATCATCACATCAGAAAACGCCTTGCTATGATGAAGACAATAATGGACTGAGCCAAGCAGAAAATGTTACTTTGGATTAAATGACACACAGAGAGAGAGAATGGGTCACACAAGGACAAAACATAATGGGTTTTCATTGACTCGTGTTCTAAATTCACATCGGAAATACAAAGAAGAGCCAAACAGGAGTGATTCTGCAGACAAATTACATAATTGTATCAAAAAGGTCTGCATAATGCTTCAAATGTTCGGGGTGTCCCGAGGCACCGGAGGTAAGTACACATACCTAGCCCCAGAATGTGCACAGGGTTTCTGTTAAAGCTGAACTCCGGGTACACAGCTAAATACCCAAATACTTTTGATCATTTTTTTTTTTCTGGTAGTGGACACCTAATTCAGCAGGTACCCCACTCACCTAGGCGGGCCGAACGGAAGTTTTCCCCCCTCGCCCACAGCCTTCAAGGACACGTCACATGCCGCAGGTCCATTCAGAAAGTGCAGCGTGAAGTTGCAGGAAGCCACAGCCGGCTTCCCACAAGCAAGATAGTGGGAAAAATCAGCCTGGGTGATGACAGAGCTGGATCCCTGAACTGTTAAGTCTGTTTATTAAAAGTCATCAGCTACTTGTAGTATTTGTAGCCAATGGCTTCATTTTATTTCACAATGACTGGAGCTCCCCTTTAAAAAGAGGTGCTCCTCCCCCCATGAAAACATTTAAAGTCAGCAGCTACACATACTGTAAGTGCCAACTTTAAATATAAAAAGGACACTTACCTGTCCAGGGGTCCGGCGATGTCGGTGCTGCCGCTGCCATTTCTGGTAAGGGAAACTGGCAGTGAAGCCTCTCAGCTTCACAGCCAGTTCCATTCTGCGCAGGCGCGAAGTGTGCTGCGTTTTCTAATTGGCCCGGCAGCGGAGGAAGGGGGCCGAACTTCAGAGGGACGGCACCCCCTCCGGAAGTGGGGAAAGGGTGCCTGTCAAAAAAAGGAGGAGACAGATTAGTGGAAGTTCCACTTTTGGATGGAAATCCACTTTGAGAGCATATTGGCTAGTATGCATTGCAGCCTGCTATCTGCTCTCACATAAACTGACCACTGTCTGGTCTCAGCAGCCATGATACACCGTGGTCAGTTTACAGAGGGGAGGGGAGAAACTGGCAGGATCAGCCAGGTTTTTAGGTATTATATCACATGCTTTAAAAGGAGCAGTATCCTTTTTTTCTTTTGTTTTTGGTTAACAAACGCTTCAATGCATTAAAGGGGTTGTAATGGATTTTTTTCCCCCTAAATAGCTTCCTTTACCTTGCAGTCCTCCTTCATTTACCTCACCCTTCCATTTTGCTTTTAAATGTCCTTATTTCTTCTGAGAAATCCTCACTTTCTGTTCTTCCATCTGTAATTACACACAGTAATGCAAGGCTTTCTCCCTGGGGCGAGCAGGCGTGTCAGGACACTCTACTTTACAGATAGAGAAAGGAGCTGTGTGTTAGTGGGCGTCCTGACACTCCTGCTCACCCCCTCAAGAGGCTTTCTCCACACCAGGGAGAAAGCCTTGCATTACGGTGTGTAGTTACAGACAGAAGAACAGGAAGTGAGGATTTCTCAGAAGAAATAAGGACAATTAAAAGCAAAATCAAAGGATATCCCCACAAAACTGCTGAAGGAATGCGCCTACATCTTGGCTCCTCCCATCACGCAGCTTATCAACCAGTCTTTCTTGGAGGGCATAGTGCCCTCACAGTTGAAAGAGGGTATAATCCAACCCATCCTGAAGAAATCCTCCCTGGACCCCAAGGACCCACTCCACCGCCGTCCCATAACAAGCCTCAATGTACTCTCAAAGGTAATGGAAAAAGTAGTGGTACAACAGCTGCAACAGCATCTAGAAACCCACAAGCTACTTCACCCATTGCAATCAGGGTTCCGTCCCGGACACGGGACTGAAACCGCGCTGCTCAAAATATGGGACGATGTTCTCGAGGCCGCAGACGAAGGAGAATCTTGTCTTCTAGTTCTGTTGGACCTAAGTGCAGCTTTCGACACTGTAGACCACAAACTTTTATTGACACGGCTAGCTGAAGTAGCCAGAGTCGCAGAAGGCGATTTATCTTGGTTCTCCTCTCTTCTGGAAAACCGATCACAAACAGTGAAGTTAGGACCCTTCACATCTGAGAAACGCACAGTATCATGGGGAGTCCCTCAAGGATCGCCTCTGTCACCGGTGCTGTTTAACATCTATCTTCGCCCTCTTTTTGAGATTATCAGCAGCCAAAAACTGCTCTACCACTCATATGCAGACGACACGCAACTATATTTCCGCATCTGCAACAGAAAGGATCACCACCTCAATCTAGAGACACCCCTCTCTTTGATAGAGGACTAGATGACAAAGAGTTATCTTAAACTCAACGGAGCGAAAACAGAACTTCTCCTGTTTCACGCCAAGCGCAGGAATCAACCTTCAACAGCATGGACACCCCCGCCTATTCTGGGCAAAATCATCACCCCTAGCGCCAAAGTCAAAAGTCTAGGGGTCATTTTTGACTCCTTCATGACAATGGACGCACAAATAGGGGCAGTAGTCAGCGGATCTCACCATCTACTGCGCCTACTACGCAGACTTAATCCGTTCATCCCCAAAGAAGATTTAGCGGTCGTGGTGGGAGCAATTGTTAACTCCAGACTGGATTATGCAAATGCCCCTTACCTCGGACTCCCCAAGTACCAAATCGCTCGTCTGCAAGTCGTTCAAAATACAGCCGCCAGACTTGTGACTGGGAAAAAACCCTGGGAATCAATCTCACCTTCACTGAGATCCCTTCACTGGCTGCCAGTTAAAGACAGAATTGCTTTCAAAGCACTCTGTCTTACGCATAGATGTGTCCATGGGAATGCTCCCCATTATCTATGCGAAAAAATAAAAGCTCATAACCCCAATCGCGTTTTGCGATCCACCGATCAAAACCTGCTTCAGGTTCCGAAAGCCAACTACAAGTCCAAAGGAGAAAGAAGATTCGCGATCCAAGGTCCCAGACTATGGAACGCTTTACCAATCAGCATTCGGTTGGAGGAGAACCACCAAGCATTCAGGAAAAAGGTCAAGACTTTTCTCTTTTGATATCAAAGGAGACAGGAACAACAAGCGCCCAGAGGCGATTCAGTTCGCATGTGCCGCGCTATATACGTTTTCATTCATTCATGAGGTAAGTGAAGGAGGACTGCACTAAGGTAAAGATAGCTATTTAGGGGAAAACATTTTTTTCCTCTACAACCCCTTTAAGGTGAACAACCATGAGACTTTACAACCATCACAGAGATCAACACAATAGTACACAATGAATTCATTGTGTACAATGGTCATGCGATCTGCGGTCAGCAGGCCGGTACACTGATCTGTCATCCGCTGTGACGTCATAGGAAGTCTGCCCATAGGGCTCCACAGGGAAGCAGTTAATAAAGAAAAAAGTACAAGCTCATTGTGAAATTCCTATAAAGAGGAATATAAACAACTCTAGGGCTCTGGCATTTGATAACATTATGTCTTCTCAGAAGCGTGAGACAGCATATGTTATCAGCATCAGGTCTGCCACAACTGCAGCTGTCAGAGCGATCCACTCCCTGCTCCATACTGCTGTCAAAACAATGATAACAAAGGGGTAAAGTATTAATATTTTACAACCGGTTCTCTTTAATGTAAACCTGGCAAACCCTGGGGCAGTCCTAACTAAGCATTAGATGAGAAAATGCATATGCAGAGATTACCCGATTCAAGTCAATGCAATCACTTGATCCTGAGATCAGGGCACCTGAAACTATATACAAACCTTGACTTTGTCCACCTTTTCCTTTCAATTGTAGAAAATGAGGAAATTTCCATTACAGTGTCATAGCGCCAATCATTACTGGCCAGCTAGCCAAGCAAGATACATTTTATAACTCAGCAGTTTTGTGCTTTTGCAGGAAAATGCTGTGAAACCTGCACATGGCGGTCCAAAGTCCACTTGTGTGTTTACATGCCGACATCCATAAATACAATAACGTGTCGTCACTCGTTCTAATGGAGAAAACAGGTCCTGCAGATCTGATGTGCCATCATTTATGGTAAATGCCAACAACACATAGGACAGCCAACTCAAAAACTTTTTATTTTTTTTTAAATAAACCAATAACAAGTAAAGGGACCTATGCTGCTCACTCAAACTTTATATTTTTTTACTTTTTGCTTTAATAAATATCCCCCAAAAAATATATATAAAAAACATTTGTTTCCTCAGTTTAGGCCCATACGTATTCTTCTACATATTTTTGGTAAAACAAAAATATATATATATGTTTTTTGATTGGTTTGCGCAAAAGTTATAGCGTCTACAAATTGGAGATAGTTTTATGGCATTTTTATTAATAATTCTTTTTTTTTTTTTTTTTTCTAGTAATGGCGGCGATCAGCGATTTTTTATCGTGACTGTGACATTATGGTGGACACTTTTGACACCATTGTCAATTTTACAGCGATCGGTGCTATAAAAATGCACTGATTACTGTGAAATTGACACTGGCAGCGAAGGGGTTAACCTGTAGGGGGCACTGCAAGGATAAGGTGTTTCCAAGGAAGCGATTCTTACTGTGTGGGGGCGTGGCTTGGTGTGTGACGTCACTGATCGTCGTTCCCTACGACAGGGAACAGACGATTAGTGACACTCTCACTAGGAAGATTTTTTTTTTTTTTACACTTGCCTCTCCCCGTTCTTCAGCTCTGTGACCCGATTGTGGGACACCGGCGGCGATCGGGTGCGGTCACGGAGCTCAGGCCAGCGGTGCGCGACCCACGTGCCATTCTGCCGACATATATTGGCGTTAGGCAGTAGTGATTAAAGAGTTACTAAACCCAGGACCCTGCACTCACTATATCCGGTCTCCCACAGTACACAGAACATGGAAATGCAATTATTTTAGTAAATCTAAATTGCTAAATACCTTTTCTCATTAGTAGTATATAGCAGTCCTGTGACTTCTATTAGTGTCTAGCTGAGCATTGGTTAAAACTTGTAGCAGTTTTCATTCTGATCAGCACAGGATGGTCCTGCAGCCTCATAGGAGGGTGAAGGGTCCTGGGTTTAGCAACTTCCGCTCCCCCCACAAATGTGGGATAGCATGCTTTAAAATTTTCAGACGACATATGTGTAATGTCCGATTTTCCGATTGTGTGTACACAAAACCATCAGGAAAAAATTAAAAGTACAAACACGCATGCTCAGAAGCAAGGCTCACCATAACACAACATTAACAGAAGTTGCCCAAAAGGCAGGCGCTAAAGAGCTGAAAAAGCACGTAGTTTCGCGTTTGTTGGCCAACAATTCGTTGCCATCTGTATGCAATACAAGTTCCTGGCAAATGCCCTTCGGACAAAAGTCCTACGCTTTGTCTGCAGAAAATCGAATTGTGTGTGTGAGGCTTTAAATATTACCCACTGGAACCCCTCGCAGTTACATTCCTCCCATCCCCCACACATGTAAACCCTATTTTCTGCTTTTGTTTTCTAATTCTGGTGATCAGTATAGTCTCTGACACTGATAAGTCTTTGCTGAAGAGACTAGAGAGAGCCTAGGCTTACCAACCCTGAGGAAAATTCCTGAAGACTTCATTAGGATTATGTCAGGAGGATTTCCTAAAGGGACGGTCATGTTACAGGCAGCCGTCACATAACAGACCCGTGTACCAGGGGGCCAAAGTAGGCCTTGGTCAGAAGTTTTCTACCATGTTTAATAAAAGACATTCTTAACCACTTAAGACCCGGACCAATACGCTGGTAAATGACCCAAGGTGTTTTTGCGATTCGGCACTGCGTCGCTTTAACAGACAATTGCGCGGTCGTGCGACGTGGCTCCCAAACAAAATTTGCGTCCTTTTCTTCCCACAAATAGAGCTTTCTTTTGGTGGTATTTGATCACCTCTGCGATTTTTATTTTTTGCGCTATATACAAAAATAGAGCGACATTTTTACTATTTTTTACTTTTTGTTAAAAAAAAAATCAAATAAACTAAATTTTAGTCAAACATTTAGGCCAAAATTTATTTAGCCACATGTCTTTAGTAAAAAAAAAAAAAAAAAAAAAAAAAAAAAAAAAAAAAAAAAAAAATCGCAATAAAAAAAAATAGCTACCTAGCGGGAACAGCGACACTAATACAGCGATCAGAAAAATGATCGCTTAGTGATGCTGGCAATAGGGAGTGAAAGGGTTAACTAGGGCGGTGATCAGGGGGTTAAAACTTTATTAGGGGGGGTGGGGGGGCTACCCTGGACCTAACACTAACTGTTTTTTACACTGCCTGTCACACTGACACTAAATGCAGTGATTAGATCACTGCATTCAGTGACACTGTGACAGGGGGGTGGGGGGGGGGGGCGATCACAAGGGGTTAATATGCCTATGTGAGTGTGTGTCAGTGTTGTGTTGGTGCACACTTACTTGTGATGTCTTCTCTCATCAGCAGCGGTGGGAAACACCGCTGCGATGAGAGATTACATCATTTCCTCCTTCCTGTGTAAACACAGGAGGAGGAAGTGACAGGAGCTGGGAGCGCGCGCATTGGCTGGGAGCGATCGCGGGGGGGCGGGTAAACGCCGACATCCGCCCGCTGATCGCGGATCGCTCCCGGAGCCAGGGGGACCCCCGCACGCCGCGGAGGGGGTCCCGATGGGACCCCCGAACCGCACTTAGGCGGGGACGTAAATTTACGCCCTTGTGCCTGTACGTGCCATTCTGTGGCCGTATATGTGCGTGCGGTTAAGTGGTTAAAGGGGTTGTAAAGGTTCATCTTTTATTTTCTAAATAGGTTCCTTTAAGCTGGTGCATTGTTGGTTCACTTACCTTTTCCTTCCATTTCCATTCTAAATGTTTTTTTTCTTTGTTTTCTTTTTCTGAATTTCTCACTTCCTGTTTCTACTCATTAAGCTTTCCACCATCATCTGAGCGGTGGAAAGTCATTTAGAATAGCTTACTGAACACCTTACTGAGGAGGAACAGGAAGTGAGAAATTCAAACAAAGAAAAAAAACATTTAGAAGGGAAATCGGAGGAAAAGTAAGTGAACCAACAATGCACTGGCTTAAAGGAACCTATTTAGAAAATAAAAAACAAACCTTTACAACCCTTTTAATGTCACATTGAAGGTATTACTTCTTACAGAGACCAAAGAGCTTCCACTAAAGATGCCTTCATCTTCCTCTATGCCCATAATGCTGGTCTTTAAAGAGAAAGTAAACCCTCTCTTAAAAAAAAAAAACAACAACCTGCAAGACAAAAGGCATAATGAGCTAGCATATGCATAGCATACTAACCCATTATAAATTACTTACCTGAGAACGAAGCCCCTGCAGCACTGCGACTGGCCGGAGCAGCGATGACGCCACTCCCGTGCATGCGCCACTCCCGTGCATGCGTGCGGGAGCCGCCACTAATGGCATGATGCACGCTAGGGGTGCAACGGATCAAAAAACTCACGGTTCGGATCGTTCCTCGGATCGGCAGTCACGGATTGGATAATTTTTCGGATCAGCAGCAAAAAAAAAAAATACAGTGACCCCCCCCCCCCCCCCCCAAGTAGTACAGGCACACAGTGACCCCCCCCCCCCCAAGTAGTACAGGCACACAGTGACCTCCTCCCCCCCCCAAGTAGTACAGGCACACAGTGACCCTTCCCCCCTCCAAGTAGTACAGGCACACAGTGACCCCCTTCCCACCATAGTTCAGGCAGACAGTGACCCCCCCCCCTCCGTAGTACAGGCAAACAGTGAGCCCCCCCCCCCCCCCGTGGAGACCTCAGATCAGATAGCGGCGTGTGTGTCCCTTGAGCGCGGTCTCCTCCTCCTAGCGATTCTATCCGTAGGGGGTGACCCGTTCGGATCACGGATCAACCGTGATCCGTTGCACCCCTAATGCACGCTCAGTGCGCCGTCTTTCTTGGAAATATCTCCTTAACCTACATTACTTGGACCTACAGGTAAGCCTTAATTTAGGCTTACCTGTAGGTCAAATAGGTCTGTAATGGTTTACAACCACTTTAATCAAGCATCATTCAGCTCCAGCATCTACTTCCTGGTCTAACAAGCGGGTCCAGAAGACGCATTTAAAAAAATAAAAATAAATGCCAGACGCATTGATTTTAAATGGTTTTTTTTTTGGTTTTGTTTTTTTAAGCACATAATTAGAACCTGAGGCTCTAATTGCTTTCAAAAAAGGGTGGGCTTGGGGCACAGAGAACTGTGCCCTGAGCCCACCCAGTTGCTTCTCCTTCCGGCCAATCAGGAAGTGGGTCCTGAGATCCGATTGTCCAGGGAGTCTTAGGACTCCCAGCCAATTGGGTCTCAGGACCCACTTCCTGTTAGGCTGGGAGGAAAAGCTGGAGGGAAGAGGGAAGAGACAGAGTCTGTGCGAGGGGATGTGTGTGTACCGAGGCCAGCCGGTGTACGGTGGGGAGGGGGTGGCGGTATGTGCAAGTGAGGGGGCAGTTTTGTTTGCCGTCACTGGGTCGAAGTGTGTGGTCAGTGGGGGGAAATAGGGGAAAGGAAATGCTTTCTCCTGCCTGCAGCAGACTGATGATATCCTTCTCCTAGGCTGCACCTCTCAGGCCTAGATACAAGTCCTATGAGTACAGAGAAGGACAAAGGTAGTGCTTTTTGAGAAATTCAGAGATGTAGTAAAATTACCGATAGGCCTGCTTTAGCCAGGGTTTGTCTATCAACAGCGAAACGACAGCCCTTTGTTTACCCAGTGCTGTTTATTACACTGAATAAATAGCTGTCAGGCGGCTGATCCACCTGATAATCACTGTTAATGGGGATGTCATTATTCAGCTGCGTACATTGAGAAAATGTACCAAGCCGATCCAAGGGGCTGGGTAACATGTGATCACAGCCTTGATTGATGGCACTCCCAGCGAGCCGCCGTGACGGCCGCTCCCCACCCCTCTACAGCTCAACGCTCCAATGATCGTGGAGAAGCAGACCTGATGCTGAGTGACAGTAGCATCGCTCTGCTCGGGGAAAAGTGAGAAGCGAGCCATCAACAGTGTTCCTTATCCCCGATCATGTCACCACCCGGCACTGTCTTTCTCCACTGTATGTATTCCAGAGGGAGGGGCCGAATTCTCCCTTCAACATCTGCCAGGCGGTCACGTGATCTCCCTCCGATATACAAACATTGGAGGAAGACAGCGGCGGGCGATCACGTGACCTCCCTCTGGAATACAAATATTGGAGGAAGACAGCGCCAGGCGGTCACGTGACCACCTAGCAGATGTCAGAGGGAGAGCTCAGCCCCTCCCTCTGTAATACATACAGTAGAGAAAGACCGTGCCGGGCGGTCATATGTCTTCTGATCGGAGATAAGAAAAATGGTATCTATAAAAAGAATTTTAGAAAATGGCATATAGTATATATACATTATATACTGTATTTATCAGCGTATAACATGCATCCCAACTTTAAGAGGGAAGTTTCAGGAAAAAATACTTTCCACAGCCCCCTGCATATAACACGCAGGCACAGTTTACCCTCTATTTTCAGGGTAAGTGTTATACGCAAATAAATAGGTGAGTGTTATACGCGAATAAATACAGTCATTTTAGCAGAGGGACTGGCAGTGATTGGGAGCGGTAATGTGCGAGCTGCTCAGAACTGTGATAGAAGGGGAGGTGAGGACACGGCTGACACACAGAGCCGACAGGCAGAGAGGGGAGGGGGGGAGGAGGACACAGGCTTCCCATGGGAGCAATGGAGAGATAGCAGAGGCCGGGAGCGCTGGTGGGGGACCCGAAAAGAGGAGGTTCACGGTCGCTCTGTACAATTCTGTTGCATACAGCAGGCAAGAATAGACATGTTTGTTTGTTTTATTTACCTTTGCAATCACTTGAAAGCAAAGCATTTTCTGACTGGACAAGGTGGAGAGATGGGGTGGTGACATCACAATCTCCACCTCATCCAATCAGAGAAAGTTTTCTATTTATTGAGAAAATGGAAAGAGTTCTTTTAATGGCACCTGTGCCGAGCAGGTGACATGTGTTTAGTATGCAGCAGGGCAGCCACTTGGCACAGGACATGGAATGTAGCAGTAATTACAGCACCTTCAAAGGTGATTTCCAGCTTCCATAGATATGGCTCATACATCTCTATACTGAATCAGAATGGACCAATGTAGCTAAGTAAAAGTTGGCAACCCTGGAAATCCGCTTAAAAGGAGTTGTAAAGTAAAAAATTATTTCACCTTAATGCAATCTATGCATTAAGGTGAAAGAACATCTCTGCTGCCCCTCCCCCCGAGCCCCCATTATACTTACCTGACCCCTTGAAAGTCCCGCACGGTCCCGAGATCCTCTTCGCCGCTCAGCCTGGCTGCTGATTGGCTATAGCAGATGGATTAAGAGCAGCGCTGCCATTGGCTGGTGCTGCGGTCAATCACATCCAATGATTGGGCCGAGTGATACAGTGAGCGGCTATGGCCGCTCTCTGCATCACAGGAGCATGCCCGCAATTACTGACCACCATGCGAGCTCTCGCATGTCTGTGGTGAGTAATTGCGGGAAGGACCAGAGACAGCGGCCGAGGGACCCCAGAAGAAGCAGATTGGGGCCACGCTGTGCAAAACTAACTGCGCAGTGGAGGTCAGTATAACATGTTTGTTATTTAAAATGACAAAAAAAAAAATTCCTTTACTAACCCTTTAAATTCATCATCCAAAATGTTGGTGTTATTGGTAGTACACAGCTGCTAGCGGGCAGTTGGAAAGTGTTGCATGGCTGCCCACTTTTCTTTGCCCAATAATACCCATAATACAGGATAACTTGGGACCTAGAGGTATTCGGTATGTAAAAACTGCCATACCTTTAGTTCAGCTTGAAAGCCATGAGAGAAGCCAGCTGGAGTTGTAAGACTGTAAGGTTCTGCCAGTGCCACTAATCTCAAGAGACACATATTCTAACCAGGGATGGACTGGCCATTGGGACTACAGGGAGTTTCCCGGTGGGCCGATGGCTCAGTGGGCCAGCTTCAGTGACAGCGGACCACCACCCCCCCCTCTGCTCCTTTTGTCTCTCCCTCCCCGCAGCCCTCACCTGGGGGGGAGCAAAGAAGCAGAGGGAGGACAAGAGAAGTAAAGAGGACGACAGAGGAGCACGGGGGAGGGGACAGACAGTTGACTCAACAGCTATGGCCTGGGAGTTTCTCACTTCTGCCTAATCTTGTCCCATTAGGGGGGGCACTAAACTGATTCTTTGCCCCGGGTGAAATAATGTCTAGCTTCCCCACTGGTACTGCCTATAAGAGTACCAGTACCAGCTGTTCTACTCTAATAAAGTAGAACGGCTAGTGAAGAGGAAGAGAGGGCTTGGGTGGCCGGGGGGGGGGTGCGGGAGTTGTCCGACCGCCATGGGAGAGACCTGTCAAAGTGGGCCAGTCTGGATAAAGTCCAGGGCCAAACTTTTGTCCCAGTCCAGCCCTGATTCTAACCAGTCCCACCAATGATACCCCATAAGCAATCAGCCAAAAGTGGCCAGCTCACGTGACTACAATCTCCTTTCTGTGGTCTGTATAGGAGAAGATATCCTGTGTGGACACTTACTCTGATATCCCTGCACTTTCTAAAAAAATAAAATAAAAAACACACACACACACACACACAGACACACACAATGGTCAGAGCAAAAAGTCCAGCGGTTCCACGGTCAGCGCAAAATAAACTTCTCCTGCGAAGGTTACATTTACCCAACAGCCGCGTCATTCACTTGTTAGATGCATTTTTGCCGCGTGTTAATAACACATGGAAATTCTAAGCTGGTACTACCGGTTTATTTGCTTTTGGCTTTAACCCTTTATGTCCTTTGAATGATGTACAATACTAGAGCACTGCATAGACCTGGATCTGTATGGGCAGAACTATAAAAACACACTAGAGCAGTTGTTCTCAACCTTCTAGTGCCGTGACCCCTTGATAAAATTTCCCAAGTTGTGGGGACCCCTAACAGTAAAATTATTTTTGTAGCGTGGGTTGTCAGCACCCAAGGCAAGACAAGTAATTTGTACCCCTAACCCATGGATATTTAGCGCTCCTCCACCGTAAGGGGGAAAGTCACCGACCTCCACCGTAAGGGGGAAAGTCACCGACCTCCACCGTAAGGGGGAAAGTCACCGACCTCCACCGTAAGGGGGAAAGTCACCGACCTCCACCGTAAGGGGGAAAGTCACCGACCTCCACCGTAAGGGGGAAAGTCACCGACCTCCACCGTAAGGGGGAAAGTCACCGACCTCCACCGTAAGGGGGAAAGTCACCGACCTCCACCGTAAGGGGGAAAGTCACCGACCTCCACCGTAAGGGGGAAAGTCACCGACCTCCACCGTAAGGGGGAAAGTCACCGACCTCCACCGCAAGGGGAAAGTCACCGACCTCCACCGTAAGGGGGAAAGTCACCGACCTCCACCGTAAGGGGGAAAGTCACCGACCTCCACCGTAAGGGGGAAAGTCACTGACCTCCACTGTAAGGGGGAAAGTCACTGACCTCCACTGTAAGGGGGAAAGTCACTGACCTCCACTGTAAGGGGGAAAGTCACTGACCTCCACTGTAAGGGGGAAAGTCACTGACCTCCAAAACGTAAGGGTGTAAATTTCCACTGACTGTTAATGTAAGACTTCTACACTGAATTATATAGAAGGGAATACAACAATGTTAGTTGACTGCAATTACCCTCAGATCATTATTTTTTTTATCAATACCATTTGTTGAATTTCATTATTATTGCTGAAAATAATTTGTGATATAGAGAAGCCCGTGCGTCACTTTTTTTTTTTTTATTCCTAATTTAGGACACAGGGTGGTTGATTCACTAAAGGAAAAATATACTGTGGGGAAAGCTCTGCTGATTTATATCTTCCAATCATGTGCAAGCAAACATGCTGTTTTTTTTTTTTTTAGTGCATGTTCCCCTCATGACTGGGGCAACTGCACAGACTTTTTGCCTGTAGTAAATTAACCCCACTGTTTATGCTA
Source organism: Rana kukunoris (assembly GCA_029574335.1). Taxonomy (NCBI): domain Eukaryota; kingdom Metazoa; phylum Chordata; class Amphibia; order Anura; family Ranidae; genus Rana; species Rana kukunoris. The sequence goes on along the minus strand of CM056050.1, from coordinate 574,833,209 downwards.
ATGTATTGTGAGCTGTAGATAAAGAAATTACCAGGAGTTCCGAGACCTGAAATTTATTAAAACAGTTAAAGTGGTTGTAAACCCTGTTATACCACTTTTACATACAGGTAGGCCTACCTGTAGGTACTGGAAATATCTCCTAAATATCTCCTAAACCTGTACGGTTTAAGAGATTTTTTACTATATATGCTTTCGCAAACGTCATTGGCACATGCACACTAAAGAAAGGGCACGATCGTGCCGTTTCTTCAGGGCCCGTGGTGTGACCATCGGCGCATGCCCAGGAGTGACATTACATGACTCCAGCCAGTCAGAGACCCCTAGTCCGCAGCCCCCGGAAGGAAGAGGGGTGAAGATAGATGCTTCCACACAGCAGGGATAGCGGTGACATCGCTGGCTTCCTTTGCAGGTAAGTGCAACATAATGGGCTAATATGCATTCAATCCCATTATTCTATTACTTTGCAGTGGAAAAAGAGGAAGTAAAACCCATCAGAAAGGCTTGTGTATTTTCAGTAAACACATCTTTTGATTTATTTTTTAAACAATTTGCATTAAACTAAAAAGCTCCATTATAGGCCACAAATTTGTTTTCCAAAGACGTTAAAGTGGAGTTCCACCCAAAATATGAACTTCCGCTAATCCCACCCCACTGACAGGTCCCATGCGATCGCCTGTCCAATCAGTGGCGGGCCGCTCCGCTCGTGCATGCGCAGTGCCGCTCGCGCATGCGCAGTGGGTGCCCGGCCGAGAAGCCGAAGGCTGTCACGGCCGGGTGCCCAGAGTTGCAATGAGGACGCCGGCCGGGGAGGGGGGGGGGGGGGAGGAGCGGAGCCCCGGCCGGCGCGTCGCTGGAACGCTGGAGCAGGTAAGTGTCTGTTTATTAAAAGCCAGCAGCTACACTTTTTGTAGCTGCTGACTTTTAATAAACATATAACTAGGCTGGAACACCCCTTTAAAGAGGTTGTAAGGCTTTGAGTTTGTTATTTAACCACTTGCAGCCCACCAATGACAGATTGATGTCGGCAAAGTGGTTTCAATATCCTGAGTGGACGTCATATGTAGTCCTCACGATATTGAGCCGCTGCGCACCCCCGGGGGCACGCATTGCGACGATCGCTGTTGCAGGGTGTCAGTCTGACACCCCGCAACACCGATCTAGATCCATAATTGTTGGACGCGTTGTGTCAGATAATCCGACTGTGTCTATGCTCTATAAGACAATTATTGGCTGAATTGACAACAAAAAAAGTTGGCTCACCAATTGTTGGGCAATAAATCTGTTATGTCGGTTTATCTGATTGTGTATACGCAAGTCCGTCCAACTGAAATCCAAAGTACAAACACGCATGCTCAGAACCAATGCTAAACATCAGACAATAGCAGAAGTTGCCCAAAGGGTGGCGGTAAAGAGCTGAAAAATCACGTGATTTGGCGAATGTTGGCTGAAAATTTTGTGCCGTGTGTATGCAGAACAAGTTTACGGCCAACGCCCTTCGGAACAAAATCCTCGGAAAAGTTGGTTGGAAGTCCGATCGTGTGTACTAGGCTTTAGGACCAATAGTTTGTAACAAAAATAGAAGAAAATTAAATGTCCACACTTGTGAATCTTCCTGAAGTCAAAATGTGCATATAAATGTCCAAAGTTCAATCACAGTGAATCCACGTGTCTCCACCACCTCAGGAACGCAGCAAAAGGCTCACCAGATATAGAGATTTTATAATATATATATATATTATATATATATATATATGATCCTGAAATTATAGAGAAGTTATATTGCATGATGTTTAAAAAAACAAAAACAAAACACATAATGGAGAATATATAGCGCTGCCCCAGAAGACGTCAATGCTAACAACCTACTAATTACTGTATTTATTGGCGTATAACACTCACTTTTTTACCCTGAAAATAGAGTATAAACTGTGCCTGCGTGTTATACGCAGGGCACGGTGGAATGTTTTTTTCTGAAACTTCCCACTTAAAGTTAGGGGGCGTGTTATACGCCTGTACGCCGATAAATACGATAGGTGACTTCTGAAGGGAGTTGGTTCCACTAGATTTTAGTAAGGGGTATCAGAGTAAGGCTCCTTTCACACTACTGCGACTTTAAAGTCACGTGATGCGGCTGCAATTTCTGGGAATGACTGTGTAACTTCAATCAAAAGTTGGACCAAAGTATGCAAAGGACTACATTGAAGTCATACTAATAAATGATTGTCATTGGAAATCATGGGGAATGACTTGTCATGCTACTTTGCAGGCCCAAATCGTGGGACAAGTTGTACAAATGTGAAAGAGGCCTAAAAGGGGGCCGAATACAAATACACACCACACTTTTCAGATACCGGATTTAAATCGGCGTATAATGCGCACTTTTTTCCCCTTAAAATCAGGTGAAATCGTGGGTGCGCGTTATATGGCGATACCCCGATGTCTCTGAGCGCCACCGACATAGACCGAGCCGAATGTACTGCGCACTCGGCTAGGCTCGGCCACGCTCGGCTCCGCCCACAGCCAAGCGAGAGAAGCCGAGAGGAGCCAAACAAAACAGGAAATCTGGCTCTGCACAGCTCGGCCAAGGCGCCAAACATACAACGCTGCAACCTCGGGCAAGGTGCGGATGGACGCCGGACAAGGCCGCCGATGGGACGCTGGACAAGGCCGCCGATGGGACGCCGGACAAGACAGCAGACGGACACTGACAAGGCTGGACGGACCCCGCGCAAGGCAGCATACTGACGCCAGACTAGGCCGCGGATGGACGCCGGGCAAGACAGCAGACGGACACAGACAAGGCTGAGCATTCAAAATGTAAGTTTTTTCCTTAAACTTCCCTTCTAAGCTTGGGGTGTGCGTTATACGCCGGCGCGCGGTATACGCCGATAAATACGATACTTATTTGATTAAAAAAAATAAAAAATGTAAAACTGTTTATAATTTTCCTTCCACTTCACAATTATGTGCCACTTTTTGTGTTGATCTATCACACAAAATCCCAATAAAATACATTTACATTTTTGGTTGTAACATGACAAAATGTGGAGGGGTATGAATACTTTTTCAAGGCACTGTAAATAAAATGTGATCAGAAAAGGAAAGCAGACGCGAATTGTGTAGATAATCAGTGTATATGAATTGGTCCATCCCGCTGCCAGAGAAAAACACAGAACAAGACTTTCTTCGTATCTCAACCGCTTGTCAACATTCCATTGTACACAAGCCGTGCCGTGTCAGCTGAAGTGTGGCGAAAAAGTGACACGCTGATATGACCCAGAAGAGAAACGTATGAATGTCGCAGTCCAACCTGCTCCACTGGAATACCTTCATCAAGGTTCTTTGTGTACAGTTCGTATATTGAAAACAAAGCCAACACAGGGACATGGTTTAAATTAGGGGAAAGTCCTGAACATGTGGAAATATTGACATCGCGCCTCTTACGCCATCGGCAGATTCCAGACAACTCTGCCCCAGGATACAGGCCTCTCTGGGGCTTTCCCATAGTGAAGCTATACTCGTCCCTCCAGAGATGAGACATCTGCAACCTCCCTCTCCAGCTCCGACACCTTCACCTGGTCTTCTTCCAGGGTTATGCCGCGTACACACGGTCGTTTTTTGCGATGAAAAAAAACGACGTTTTCTGTGAAGTAAAAAACGACGTTTTTGAAACGTCACTTTTCAAAGACAATTTTGCATACACACTGTGGCAAACCTAGCCACTTCTGGAACGCTGGACGTTACATGTCAAAAGGTTGTCTGTATTATATGCTATGTATTCTGCTGGGTCTTATGTGGGCATAGTAATTCATATGCTGGCAGCCGTAAGCCACTAGCATTCAGTACTTAGTTTTATGTTGCCCAATCAGTGTTCGGCAGTTTTAAACCGAACTCCCACAACACATAACCCCAGACCCCAGCTATCAACCGACTTTTCCCTTGTGCAGCAATGCCTGATGGGAGAATTATCCAAACTGTTAAGTTCCCCATCTGGTCCTCCCTGTATTACCCCTGTTAAATTTATTTGGCTGTTTGGAAACCCCTTGCATGGGGAATTATATAAATATGGAAGCCTGTGAATAAAAAGTCTGTTGACTCTCAGAGCTGTGTGTCGTCTGGTTACTGAGGGAGATTTGGGACATTGCCTTACTTGTCAATGCTGACTGTGGATTTACCCTGGTTACCAGCGGAGATCGTGGAGTTTAATATTGCTCTCCGCTACACACACCATCGTTTTTTCACAAAAAGTGAGGTTACGTTCACCACTCTTTTCCATTGAAGCTCGCTTCATAACTAGCTTCTGGGCATGCGCGGGTTGAAAAACGTCGTTTTGAACGACGTTTTTGCTACACACGGTGACTTTTTGTGAAACAAAAAATGACGTTTTGAAAAACGACACAAAAAATTCAAGCATGTTGGAATTTTTTTTTGGTCGTTTTTTTGAAGACAAAAAACAACGTTTTCCCCACACACGGTCAATTTAAATGACGTTTTAAAAAACGTCGTTTTTTTTCATCGCAAAAAACGACCGTGTGTACGCGGCATTAGGATCTTCAGCGATCATGACTGGCCATGCCAGAATAACATACCGGCACAAGCAGGCAAGCAGGCTACGCTTCCTACAGGCAAGCAGGCTACGCTTCCTACAGGCAAGCAGGCTACGCTTCCTATATGCAAGCAGGCTGCGTTCCCTATATGCAAGCCTCAAGGCTTTGACTGGCTGTACCTTACACTTTTCCATTCACACTTCTCCGCTCCTGTATGTTGCACTAACGCACATTAACACGCAATGCAACCACTTCAGCCCCGGACCATTTGGCTGGCCTAAGACCGGGTGATTCAAACTGATGTAAAATATACGTTGATTTACCTGTCGGTGACATTCTGCCAACATATATGTACAGGAGCCGGTCCTTAAAGCGGTATTTCACCCTAAACATAAGATCTCCCATGCGATCCAGCATACTGGCGTCAGCGCCAGTATGCTGGTTTTTTTTTTTTTTTAATAGCACACTTACTGTATTATTGTGGAATTCCTTTTCTGTCCCCCGTGGTGGACGGCGCCAGTATAGCGCGTCACATCTTCCTAAAATACCCGATATGGACTCGGGTAATCTCGGCGAAAATGCGGCGCCTGCGCACAGACCTAGGAGCTGACTGCGCAGGCGCCGTATTTCTCCGAGTCCTACGGCTATGGCGCGTCACGCCCTCCGAAATAGGACTCGGAGAAATACGGCGCCTGCGCAGTCAGCTCCTAGGTCTGTGCGCAGGCGCCGCATTTTCGCCGAGATTACCCGAGTCCATATCGGGTATTTTAGGAAGATGTGACGCGCTATACTACAGCCGTCCACCGCGGGGGACAAAAAAGGAATTCCACAATAATACAGTAAGTGTGCTATTAAAAAAAAAAAAAACAGCATACTGGCGCTGACGCCAGTATGCTGGATCGCATGGGAGATCTTATATTTAGGGTGAACCTCCGCTTTAACCGGTTAACATGTTCAAGAGGAAGTATGGCCAAAGCATATTTTGACCATACTTCTCTTCTGGGTCACTTGCTTTTTTCACTACTGTGAGACAGAATCCCATCACAGAGAGTCTTCAGGCTCTGGACAGATCCCGACCACATTGTTGGTATTTAACCAAGTGCCTCTTCAGCAGCTGGATCCACCTCTCAGAGCTCTCCCCAGCCACTCCCACACCCTCCCCAGCCCAGTGAGCACTGGAGGGGCAGAGCAAAGAGAGACTGTGACTGAGAGTTACTGTTCTGGGAAGATCGAGAACGGAGCGATCAGTGGTTATGTGATTGCTCAGTTCTTATGCTTAGAGCCAGCAAGGTAGAGCTGCAGCATGGAGCAAAGTATAGATGTTTGTTCAATTGGATTCGTATATTTCTCCTTTAACCACTTTCTGCCAGCGCAATAGCCAAAAGACGGCTACAACGGCGTGCTCTGTGATCGCCAAGTCCTTCGGAACGCAGCTGATCACAGATTGGGTAAAGGGCCAATCACAGCAGTCCTTTATCACATGATCAGCTGTCAGCCAAGGATGCAAAAAAAAGCCATTCATCTGCTTTTCTTTCCTCGTGCTGACAGTGTAAGGAGAGATGAAGAGAGAAGATAAACGGCTTGCGTTAAAGGAACATTGGCATTATTAGTGAAGTCATATCAGCACCCACCAGTGCCACCAATCAGCACCCACCAGTGCCACCAATCAGCACCCACCAGTGCCACCAATCAGCACCCACCAGTGCCTCCTCATCAGTGCACATAAGTGAAGGAGAAACAATTTATAAAGAAAAGTTTTTTGTTTGTTTTTTCCATTTCATTTCATTTGAGTACAATGTTGCATGACTGCGCAGTGGTCAAATTGTGACAGCGCCAAAAGCTGAAAATTGGCCTGGGCCGGAAGGGGATGAAAGTGCCCACTAGGCAAGTGGTTAAGGCAGCCCAATGCACACGTTTGTACATAGACTCCATCTCAAATGTGGCAACTTATTAAAGGTCAGAACCTATTTGCCTGCTTGCCGTCCACCCTGTAACAGTTTTACTGCTACAGAGTGGCAGCTCTGTGGCGCATCACCCATGGATACTTCCAGCTAGGGAGCGCACATGCAGTTTGCCAGTGGCCCACTTCAGCTATGATTACACACAGCACGAGCTGACCAGCGGGTGCTGAATGTCTACTGGCACCCACAGATTGTCAGGCAGAGACACAGAACTGAGATCGACCTATGTAAACAATGCAGATCTCAGTTCTGACAGGGGGGTGGGGAGGGGATAGATTTTGTGCCCACCTCTCCACCTGGTAAAAGCACCTCACAGCTCACATAAACACTGGTTAAAACTTCAAAACAAATCAGCGCTCATGGATATCTAAAAGTCACATAAAGTCCAATAATATAAATATCAAAAAAGGAAAAGATTGGTAAAAAATCCATTTAATAAAAATTCTACAATTATAAGGAAGTACTTTCCAGATAGTTCGGTGTGCAGTTAAATGCAGGACTGTAGGGCTAGATTGCCATACACACAGTGTGCAAATGTAATAAGTTTCACCGACAGTCACTTCTTAATTCATGGGTTTAAACATCCTGGGTTCAGTACACATGCCATCGTATAGAGGAAAATGTCAACAGTACCTTAGGGACAGGTGGCAAACTTGCAGTGAAATCGGTCATCCGATCTTTGGTAGGTGCCTGGCCTCATTTAATCCACATTACCGGCGTGTCACTGCGGGGCAGAGAAGACGGAACCGTCCGACAAATCCTGCAGCCAGGGACACAGCGCAATGAGGTCTGGAAAGGCGTGTGCTCGTTCCGTTCGATCGCGTTGACGTCACACGTCTGGGACGCCGCTCCAGGTTCAGAACCGAGGAGCAAGGATGTACTCGATTTCCTCTTCCTGTCAATATCACTCCTCCCCCTATCTTTAGACTATTTAATCCCTTGTATAAGCCACACATACTTGACTTTGAAAAAGCGCTAGGAAGCGCAAAACGCGTCGTCATGGCTCTTAAAACTACACTATTCCCCTCATCCTGGTCCTCCGATTTATGAGGGCTCCTAAACTTCCATTTTTGCAAGACCAGCTACAGTGCTTTTATATTTCCCGCTGACATTTGTCACTGTGTTATATTGGGAGCTTGCAGTCTGCGGATCTTCCATTAGAGGGCGCCGAGTACATCCTTGCTCCTCGGTTCTGAACGTGGAGCGGCGTCTCAGACGTGTGACGTCAACGCGATCGAACGGAACGAGCACACGCCTTTCCAGACCTCATTGCGCTGTGTCCCCGGCTGCAGGATTTGTCGGACGGTTCCGTCTTCTCTGCCCTGCAGTGACACGCCGGTAATGTGGATTACCTGAGGCCAGGCACCTACCAAAGATCGGATGACCGATTTCACTGCAAGTTTGCCACCTGTCCCTAAGGTACTGTTGACATTTTCCTCTATACGATGGCATGTGTACTGAACCCAGGATGTTTAAACCCATGAATTAAGAAGTGACTGTCGGTGAAACTTATTACATTTGCACACTGTGTGTATGGCAATCTAGCCCTACAGTCCTGCATTTAACTGCACACCGAACTATCTGGAAAGTACTTCCTTATAATTGTAGAATTTTTATTAAATGGATTTTTTACCAATCTTTTCCTTTTTTGATATTTTTATTATTGGACTTTATCTGACTTTTAGATATCCATGAGTGCTGATTTGTTTTGAAGTTTTTTCTGTGTGTTGGGTACTTCCGGGTACTGTGAATCCTGTAGCTCTGGACTATCCACCCTACACCTTACATACAAACTATATCAGGGTTATCTGTATACACATTTAGCGCCAGTGATTTTTTTGTGTATAAACACTGGTTAGGCACACAGTTAACCCTTTGATCTCCCCTGTTTAACCCCTTCCCAGTCATTAGTGCACATTTTAGTACTCATCACCGTATTAGTGTCACTGGTTCCCAAAAAGTGTCTTAAATGTCAGTTAGCGCCAGAATGTCTGCCACAATATCATAGTGCTGCTTTAAGTCACTAAGCGCCGCAATTACTAATAGAAAAAAATAAAAGAATAAAAATATCCCATAAATTGCAGATGCTATAACTTTTGCACAAACGAATCAATATACGCTTATTGGGATTTGCTTTACCAAAAATATGTAGCAGAAAACATATTGACCTAAATTTATGAAGAAATTCGATTTTTTTATTTATTGGATATATTTTATAGCAGGGTATTTGAAAAATGGTCAGTTTCTTTTTTGTTTATAGCGCAAAAACTAAAAAACACAGGAGGTGATCAAATACCAAAGAAAATCTTTATTTGTGGGGGAAAAAATGATATCAATTTTATTTGGCTACAGCTTTGCATGACCGCACAACTGTCAGTTAAATTTAAACATATGTTTGTTTGTTTTTTGCGAAAAAAATAATAATAATAATATGCAGAGACCTCTCCTGCTCTTCTACTGTATTCTGTCTCCCCAGCCAAAATACACAGATCAGCGCTACAGCCATTGGCAGCAAGCTCAGAGCAAATGCTTGTTTTCCATCAAGACCATTTGACAGAAGCCGGTCGTTAGACTGACTTTTGTTGTATAGACATTGGTACACACACACACACCGAAAGTCAACCAGTTTGTGTGTACAATGCTTAACATTGTCTCATCCCCAGCAGCAGAATATGGTGCCAATCCTTCTAGCGGAGGCCAACACAGAACGTTACCTCAATCCCCGGAGTCAGGCTGCAAGTAGAACGCAAACATGAGAAACTATTTATTAGATAAATCTGCACCCGAGGCTGGGAAAGTCTGCTGTGATATCAGACACATGGAGGACATGTACACCCTGTATACAGAACCCAGACATGTATATGACCCGTCATCTGTATACAGAACACAGACATGTATATGACCCGTCCTCTCTCTGTATACAGAACACAGACATGTATATGACCCGTCCTCTCCCTGTATACAGAACACAGACATGTATATGACCCGTCCTCTCTGTATACAGAACACAGACATGTATATGACCCGTCCTCTCCCTGTATACAGAACACAGACATGTATATGACCCGTCCTCTCTGTATACAGAACACAGACATGTATATGACCCGTCCTCTCTCTGTATACAGAACACAGACATGTATATGACCCGTCCTCTCTCTGTATACAGAACACAGACATGTATATGACCCGTCCTCTCTCTGTATACAGAACACAGACATGTATATAACCCGTCCTCTCTCTGTATACAGAACACAGACATGTATATGACCCATCCTCTCCCCGTATACAGAACACAGACATGTATATGACCCGTCCTCTCTGTATACAGAACACAGACATGTATATAACCCGTCCTCTCTCTGTATACAGAACACAGACATGTATATGACCCATCCTCTCCCCGTATACAGAACACAGACATGTATATGACCCGTCCTCTCTGTATACAGAACACAGACATGTATATGACCCGTCCTCTCCCTGTATACAGAACACAGACATGTATATGACCCGTCCTCTCTCTGTATACAGAACACAGACATGTATATGACGCGTCCTCTCCCCGTATACAGAACACAGACATGTATATGACCCGTCCTCTCTGTATACAGAACACAGACATGTATATGACCCGTCCTCTCTGTATACAGAACACAGACATGTATATGACCCGTCCTCTCTGTATACAGAACACAGACATGTATATGACCCGTCCTCTCCCTGTATACAGAACACAGACATGTATATGACCCGTCCTCTCCCTGTATACAGAACACAGACATGTATATGACCCGTCCTCTCTCCGTATACAGAACACAGACATGTATATGACCCGTCCTCTCCCTGTATACAGAACACAGACATGTATATGACCCGTCCTCTCTGTATACAGAACACAGACATGTATATGACCCGTCCTCTCTCTGTATACAGAACACAGACATGTATATGACCCGTCCTCTCTCTGTATACAGAACACAGACATGTATATGACCCGTCCTCTCTCTGTATACAGAACACAGACATGTATATAACCCGTCCTCTCTCTGTATACAGAACACAGACATGTATATGACCCATCCTCTCCCCGTATACAGAACACAGACATGTATATGACCCGTCCTCTCTGTATACAGAACACAGACATGTATATGACCCGTCCTCTCCCTGTATACAGAACACAGACATGTATATGACCCGTCCTCTCTCTGTATACAGAACACAGACATGTATATGACCCGTCCTCTCCCCGTATACAGAACACAGACATGTATATGACCCGTCCTCTCTGTATACAGAACACAGACATGTATATGACCCGTCCTCTCCCCGTATACAGAACACAGACATGTATATGACCCGTCCTCTCTGTATACAGAACACAGACATGTATATAACCCGTCCTCTCTCTGTATACAGAACACAGACATGTATATGACCCGTCCTCTCTGTATACAGAACACAGACATGTATATGACCCGTCCTCTCTGTATACAGAACACAGACATGTATATGACCCGTCCTCTCCCTGTATACAGAACACAGACATGTATATGACCCATCCTCTCCCCGTATACAGAACACAGACATGTATATGACCCGTCCTCTCTGTATACAGAACACAGACATGTATATGACCCGTCCTCTCCCTGTATACAGAACACAGACATGTATATGACCCGTCCTCTCTCTGTATACAGAACACAGACATGTATATGACCCGTCCTCTCCCTGTATACAGAACACAGACATGTATATGACCCGTCCTCTCTCTGTATACAGAACACAGACATGTATATGACCCGTCCTCTCCCCGTATACAGAACACAGACATGTATATGACCCGTCCTCTCTGTATACAGAACACAGACATGTATATGACCCGTCCTCTCCCTGTATACAGAACACAGACATGTATATGACCCGTCCTCTCCCTGTATACAGAACACAGACATGTATATGACCCGTCCTCTCCCTGTATACAGAACACAGACATGTATATGACCCGTCCTCTCTCCGTATACAGAACACAGACATGTATATGACCCGTCCTCTCCCTGTATACAGAACACAGACATGTATATGACCCGTCCTCTCTGTATACAGAACACAGACATGTATATGACCCGTCCTCTCTCTGTATACAGAACACAGACATGTATATGACCCGTCCTCTCTCTGTATACAGAACACAGACATGTATATGACCCGTCCTCTCCCTGTATACAGAACACAGACATGTATATAACCCGTCCTCTCTCTGTATACAGAACACAGACATGTATATGACCCGTCCTCTCCCTGTATACAGAACACAGACATGTATATGACCCGTCGTCTCCCCGTATACAGAACACAGACATGTATATGACCCGTCCTCTCTGTATACAGAACACAGACATGTATATGACCCGTCCTCTCCCTGTATACAGAACACAGACATGTATATGACCCGTCCTCTCTCTGTATACAGAACACAGACATGTATATGACCCGTCCTCTCTGTATACAGAACACAGACATGTATATGACCCGTCCTCTCTGTATACAGAACACAGACATGTATATGACCCGTCCTCTCCCTGTATACAGAACACAGACATGTATATGACCCGTCCTCTCTCTGTATACAGAACACAGACATGTATATGACCCGTCCTCTCTCTGTATACAGAACACAGACATGTATATGACCCGTCCTCTCCCCGTATACAGAACACAGACATGTATATGACCCGTCCTCTCTGTATACAGAACACAGACATGTATATGACCCGTCCTCTCCCTGTATACAGAACACAGACATGTATATGACCCGTCCTCTCCCTGTATACAGAACACACACATGTATATGACCCGTCCTCTCCCTATACAGAACACAGACATGTATATGACTCGTCCTCTCCCCGTATACAGAACACAGACATGTATATAACCCGTCCTCTCTCTGTATACAGAACACAGACATGTATATGACCCGTCCTCTCTCTGTATACAGAACACAGACATGTATATGACCCGTCCTCTCTCTGTATACAGAACACAGACATGTATATAACCCGTCCCCTCTGTATACAGAACACAGACATGTATATACCCGTCCTCTCTCTGTATACAGAACCGACATGTATATGACCCGTCTCTCCCCGTATACAGAACACAGACATGTATATGACCCGTCCTCTCTGTATACAGAACACAGACATGTATATAACCCGTCCTCTCTCTGTATACAGAACCGACATGTATATGACCCATCTCTCCCCGTATACAGAACACAGACATGTATATGACCCGTCCTCTCCCTGTATACAGAACACAGACATGTATATGACCCGTCCTCTCTCTGTATACAGAACACAGACATGTATATAACCCGTCCTCTCTCTGTATACAGAACACAGACATGTATATGACCCGTCCTCTCTCTGTATACAGAACACAGACATGTATATGACCCGTCCTCTCCCCGTATACAGAACACAGACATGTATATGACCCGTCCTCTCTGTATACAGAACACAGACATGTATATAACCCGTCCTCTCTCTGTATACAGAACACAGACATGTATATGACCCATCCTCTCCCCGTATACAGAACACAGACATGTATATGACCCGTCCTCTCCCTGTATACAGAACACAGACATGTATATGACCCGTCCTCTCTCTGTATACAGAACACAGACATGTATATGACCCGTCCTCTCTCTGTATACAGAACACAGACATGTATATGACCCGTCCTCTCTCTGTATACAGAACACAGACATGTATATGACCCGTCTCTCCCGTATACAGAACACAGACATGTATATGACGCGTCCTCTCTGTATACAGAACACAGACATGTATATGACCCGTCCTCTCTGTATACAGAACACAGACATGTATATGACCCGTCCTCTCTCTGTATACAGAACACAGACATGTATATGACCCGTCCTCTCCCTGTATACAGAACACAGACATGTATATGACCCGTCCTCTCTCTGTATACAGAACACAGACATGTATATGACCGTCCTCTCTGTATACAGAACCGACATGTATATAACCCGTCTCTCTCTGTATACAGAACACAGAATGTATATGACCCGTCCTCTCCCCGTATACAGACACAGACATGTATATGACCCGTCCTCTCTGTATCAGAACACAGACATGTATATAACCCGTCTGTATACAGAACACTCTGACATGTATATAACCGTCCTCTCTCTGTAGAAGAACACAGACATGTATATGACCCGTCCTCTCCCGTATACAGAACACAGACATGTATATGACCCGTCCTCTCTGTATACAGAACACAGACATGTATATGACCCGTCCTCTCTCTGTATACAGAACACAGACATGTATATGACCCGTCCTCTCTCTGTATACAGAACACAGACATGTATATGACCCGTCCTCTCTCTGTATACAGAACACAGACATGTATATGACCCGTCCTCTCTCTGTATACAGAACACAGACATGTATATGACCCGTCCTCTCTCTGTATACAGAACACAGACATGTATATGACCCGTCCTCTCTCTGTATACAGAACACAGACATGTATATGACCCGTCCTCTCTCTGTATACAGAACACAGACATGTATATGACCCGTCCTCTCCCCGTATACAGAACACAGACATGTATATGACAGAACCAGACATGTATATGACTCTCTGTATACAGAACACAGACATGTATATGACCCGTCTCTCCCCGTATACAGAACACAGACATGTATATGACCGTCCTCTCTGTATACAGAACACAGACATGTATATGACCCGTCTCTCTGTATACAGAACACAGACATGTATATGACCCGTCCTCTCTGTATACAGAACACAGACATGTATATGACCCGTCCTCTCTGTATACAGAACACAGACATGTATATGACCCGTCCTCTCTGTATACAGAACACAGACATGTATATGACCCGTCCTCTCTGTATACAGAACACACACATGTATATGACCCGTCCTCTCTCTGTATACAGAACACAGACATGTATATGACCCGTCCTCTCTGTATACAGAACACAGACATGTATATGACCCGTCCTCTCTGTATACAGAACACAGACATGTATATGACCCGTCCTCTCTGTATACAGAACATAGACATGTATATAACCCGTCCTCTCTGTATACAGAACACAGACATGTATATGACCCGTCCTCTCTGTATACAGAACACAGACATGTATATGACCCGTCCTCTCTCTGTATACAGAACACAGACATGTATATGACCCGTCCTCTCCCTGTATACAGAACACAGACATGTATATGACCCGTCCTCTCTCTGTATACAGAACACAGACATGTATATGACCCGTCCTCTCCCCGTATACAGAACACAGACATGTATATGACCCGTCCTCTCCCTGTATACAGAACACAGACATGTATATGACCCGTCCTCTCTCTGTATACAGAACACAGACATGTATATGACCCGTCCTCTCTGTATACAGAACACAGACATGTATATGACCCGTCCTCTCTCTGTATACAGAACACAGACATGTATATGACCCGTCCTCTCCCCGTATACAGAACACAGACATGTATATGACCCGTCCTCTCTGTATACAGAACACAGACATGTATATAATGTGTACACAGACCGGTCACACACTTACAACACTCGGATCTCATCGGTCCCGAATCCCGATCCCAACCTGCACCGTCCGGAGTGTACTAGGCAGCCGAAGGACCCGGAAGTGATGTCGGGGATGGAGCGGGGGGCGGGGTTCGCGGTACTCAGCACACTCAGCACACAAGTTCCGGGAAAGAAAGTTACCAGGCGGAGTTGTGTCTGTGTACACAGCGATGTGTATGGGGGGAATGTAGAAATGAGGGAGTAAGGTGGGTTCTAATGGGGGGGTTAGTATAATGAGTGCTGTATATAATGGGGTGCAGTGTGATCCCTGTGTTGGGTAGTAGTATGGTTCGTGCTGTGTATAATGGGGAGGGGGCAGTATGGTGGGTGCTGTGTATATAATGGGGAGGGGGGGAAGTATGGTAGGTGATGTATATAATGGGGGGCAGTGTGGTGGGTGCTGTATATAATTGGGGGGCAGTATGGTAGGTGCTGTATATATAATGGGGGGGGCAGTGTGGTGAGTGCTGTATATAATGGGGTGCAGTGTTATCCCTGTGTTTGGTAGTAGTATGTTGGGTGCTGTATATAATGGGGTGCAGTATGGTGGGTGCTGTGTATATAATGGGGGTAGTATGGTAGGTTCTGTATATAATGGGGTGCAGTATGGTAGGTGATGTATATAATGGGGAGCAGTATGGTGGGTGCTGTGTATATAATGGGTGCAGTATGGTAGGTGATGTATATAATGGGGAGCAGTATGGTGAGTGCTGTGTATATGATGGGGTGCAGTATGGTAGGTGCTGTATTTAATGGGGTGCAGTGTGATCCCTGTGTTTGATAGTAGTATGGTGAGTGCTGTATATAATGGGGTGCAGTATGGTGGGTACTGTATTTAATAGGGTGCAGTGTGATCCCTGTGTTGGGTAGCAGTATGGTGAGTGCTGTATATAATGGGGTGCTGTATGTAATGGGGTGCAGTGTGATCCATGTGTTGAGTAGCAGTATGGTGGGTGCTGTATATAATGGGGTGCAGTATGGTAGGTGCTGTATATAATGGGGTGCAGTGTGGTGGGTGTTGTATGTAATGGGGTGCAGTATGAACCCTGTGTTGGGTAGCAGTATGGTGGGTTCTGTATATAATGGGGTGCAGTGGGGTGGGTGCAGTGTGGTGGGTGTTGTATGTAATGGGGTGCAGTATGAACCCTGTGTTGGGTAGAAGTATGGTGGGTGCTGTATATAATGGGGTGCAGTGGGGTGGGTGTTGTGTATATAGTGGGGTGGGTGTTGTATGTAATGGGGTGCAGTGTGATCCATGTGTTGGGTAGTAGAATGGTAAATGTGTTATATGTAACAAACTGCAGTGCAATTCCTGTGTTGAGGCAGTATGGTGGGTGTTGTATGTAATGGGGTGCAGTGTGGTGGGTGTTGTATGTAATGGGGTGCAGTGTGGTGGGTGTTGTATGTAATGGGGTGCAGTATGAACCCTGTGTTGGGTAGCAGTATGGTGGGTTCTGTATATAATGGGGTGCAGTGTGGTGGGTGTTGTATGTAATGGGGTGCAGTGTGGTGGGTGTTGTATGTAATGGGGTGCAGTATGAACCCTGTGTTGGGTAGCAGTATGGTGGGTGCTGTATATAATGGGGTGCAGTGGGGTGGGTATTGTATATAATGGGGTGCCGTGTGATCCATGTGTTGGGTAGTAGAATGATGAGTGTTATATGTAACAAACTGCAGTGCAATTCCTGTGTTGAGGCAGTATGGTGGATGCTGCCTGGTTCCTGTTTTGGCCAGTGGTATGGCAGGTTCTATTTAAATTGGGATTCAATGTGATCCCTGTATTGGAGGGTTGTATGGTGGGTTCTGTATATAATGGGGTGCAGTGTGATCCCTGTGTTTGGTAGCAGTATGGTGGGTGCTGTATATAATGGGGTGTCAGTGGTATGGCAGGTTCAATATAAATTAAGATTCAATGTGAAGGGTTGTATGGTGGGTTCTGTATGTAATGGGGTGCTGTGTGGTCCCTTATCCGCCCCCCATTTTTCCTTTCTATTTTCCCACCCCCATCTTTATTTTATTTGTAACCGTTTTTTTATTTTTTTTATTTGGGATACTGTCTACACTGTGTAATGTGGTTAAATGTGAACTGTGATTTGGAATGAATGCATTATATTCAGGGGTATTGTGTATATAATTAGGAGGTTGTGTAGCCCCTATCCAGTCTTTTCCGAGGTACACAGCTTCAACAGAACTGCCAGGCCTGGGGGTGCTTCCCCTACCCTGCTGACTCCACTCTACAAACTCCATGCACACCTCGTCTTAAAAAAAAAAAATTCTGCTGCATGTGATGATTGGCAACACAGGTAAAGCACGTGTAAAGCAAATCTAAATTACACCAGAGCTCTTAAAAGGGGGAGTGGGTGAAGTGTGAGACCTGTGTCAGCTGACCCCAGCCCTTAAAAAATGATTCCAGGTATAGATATTTTATACATAGTTACGATGTACAGTAACTATATGTACAGTATCCCACAAAAGTGAGTACACCCCTCACATTTTTGTAAATATTTTATTAAAATTTTTTATGTGACAACACTGAAGAAATTACACGTTGCTACAATGTAAAGCAGTAAATGTAAACCACTGGCAACAAAAGTGAGTACCCCCCCCCCCCCCCAAGTGAAAATGTCCAAACTGGGCCCAAAGTGTCTATTTTGTGTGGCCACCATTATTTTCCAGCACTGCCTTAACCCTCTTGGGCATGGAGTTCACCAGAACTTCACAGGTGGTCCCTGGAGTCCTCTTCCCCTCCCCTATGATGACATCACAGAGCTGGTGGATGTTAGAGACCTTGCGCTCCTCCACCTACCATTTGAGGATGCCCCACAGATGCTCAATAGGGTTTAGGTCTGGAGAAATGCTTGGCCAGTCCATCACCATTGCCCTCAGCTTCTTTAGCAAGGCAGTGGTCGCCTTGGAGGTGTGTTTGGGGTCATTATGTTGTAATACTACCCTGAAGCCCAGTCCCCGAAGGGAGGGGATCACGCTCTGCTTCAGTAGGTCACAGTACATGTTGGCATTCATGGTTCCCTCAATGATCTGTAGCTCCCCAGTGCCGGCAGCACTCAAGCATCCCCAGACCATGACACTCCCACCACCATGCTTAACTGTAGGCAAGACACACTTGTCTTTGTACGCCTTACCTGGTTGCCGCCTGACACCATCTGAACCAAATTAGTTTATCTTGGTCTCATCAGACCACAGGACATGGTTCCAGTAATCCATGTCCTTAGTCTGCTTGTCTTCAGCAAAGTGTGGGCTTTCTTGTGCATCATCTTTAGAAGAGGCTTCCTTCTGGGATGACAGCCATGCAGACTAATTTGATTCAGTGTGCGGCGTATGGTCTGGGCAATGACAGGCTGACCCCCCACCCCTTCAACCTCTGCAGCAATGCTGGCAGCACTTGTATGTCTATTTCCCAAAGACAACCTCTGGATATGACGCTGAGCATGTGTACTCAACTTCATTGGTCAACCATGGGGAGGCCTGTTATAAGTGGAACCGGTCCTGTTAAACCGCTGTATGGTCTTGGCCACCGTGCTGCAGCTCAGTTTCAAAGTCTTGGCAATCTTCTTATAGCCTAGGCCAGTGATGGCAAACCTTGGCACCCCAGATGTTTTGAAACTACATTTCCCATGATGCTCATCTGCACTGCAGAGTGCATGAGCATCATGGGAAATGTAGTTCCAAAACATCTGGGGTGCCAAGGTTTGCCATCACTGGCCTAGGCCATCTTTATGTAGAGCAACAATTCTTTTTTTCAGATCCTCAGAGAGTTCTATGCCATGAGGTGCCATGTTGAACTTCCCGTGACCAGTAAGAGTGAGAGCGATAACACCAAATTTAACACACCTGCTTCCCATTCACACCTGAGACCTTGTAACACTAACGAGTCACATGACACCAGGGAGGAAAAATGGCTAATTGGGCACGATTTGGACATTTTCACTTAGACCCCTTTCACACTGAGGAGTTTTTCAGGCGGTACAGCGCTGCTATACCCCCTGAAAAACTCCTGCACTGCATACTCAATGTGAAAGCCTGAGGGCTTTCACACTGAATCGATGCGCTGGCGGGAGAGAAAAAAATCTCCTGCCAGCAGCATCTTTGGAGCGGTGATAGGAGCGGCGTGTATATCACTCTTTCACCGCTCCTTCCAATTTAAAACAATGGGAAACCGCAGCAATACTGCCCGCAATGCGCCTCTGCAGAAGCGCATTGCAGGTGGTATTAACCCTTTATCGGCCGCTAGCGGGGGTTAATACCGCACCACTAGCGGCCGATTCCCGCGGCAATTCCGATGTATAGCGCCGCTATTTTTAGCAGCGCTATACCCAGAGGTGTATTTAGGTTTTGTGCTGCCCTAGGCCTGACTAACTTGCGCACCCCCTAATTTAAATATGACCCACCCCTTCCTGTCAAAGCCACATCCCTGTCATATTCATGGGAAGAGGACAGAGGGATGCTGTGGGTTAAGGACAGTGGGACGCCCTGGGAGGAGGACAGAGGGTTGCCGTGGGTGACGGACAGAGGGACGCCGTGGGAAGAGGAGAGGGGGATGTCATGGGAAGAGGACAGAGGGCCGCCCCCCACAAAGTGCCGCCCTAGGCCTGGGCCTTGTTGGCCTAGGCCAGAATACATCCCTGGTTATACCGCCACCGTGCCTCTAACCCCAGTGTGAAAGGGGCCTTAGGGATGTAGTAGAGCTGCACGATTCTGGCCAAAATGAGAATCACGATTTTTTTGCTTAGAATGAAGATTCACACGGCGTAAAATCTTTTACATTTATACAAAAAAGAAAAATGGGCTAACTTTACGGGCTATTTTTTTTTTATTATTATTTATTAAAGTAATTTTTTCCGAAAAAAATAATTTAAAATGACTGCTGCGCAAATACAGTGCAACATAAAATATTGCAACAACTGCCATTTTATTCTCTAGGGTCTTTACTAAAAAATGATATAATCTTTGGGAGTTCCAAGTAATTTTCTAGCAAAAAAATAAATAATGATTTTAACTTGAAAAAATATGTCAGAAACAGGTTTGGTGTTTAAATGGTTAAAAAGTTTTAATTTACATACAGAAGTTTATTCCTTTGAAGTGATACAATGTTTAGACTTAACTTTCCACTGATAAAGAATGTTTTCAAAACTTGGCAGATTGCCCAGACTTTGACATTTGGCTGAGAGCAGACAGGAAATCTTTTGCATACCAAAGTGCAGAGAGAAAATTATTTTCATGTCAAAGATTGTGAAACCCTGTATCAAGAATCGCAACGGAAAAAGATTGCGATAACGATTCTTGACGATTAATCGTGCAGCTCTAGGATGTACTCACTTTTGTTGCCAGCGGTTTAGACATTAATGGTGTGTTGAGTAAGGCCCTTTTCACACGGGGCAGTGGAGGTACGGTGGTGGTATAGCGGCGCTAAAAATAGTGGCCCTATACTGTCGGAATTGCCGCGGGATTCGGCCGCTAGCTGTGCGGTATTAACACCCGCTAGGAGTTTTTCAGGTGGTATTTAGTCGCTATTTTTAGCGCTGTACCACCTGAAAAACTCCTCTGTGATAAGAGCCTTATTATGAGGGGACAGCAAACTTACACTGCTATACAAGCTGTACACTCACTACTTTACATTGTAGCAAAGTGTCATTTCTTCAGTGTTGTCACATGAAAAGATAGAATAAAATATTTACAAAAATGTGAGGGGTGTACTCACTTTTGTGAGATACTGTATGTATAACAATTGTAATGAATTCTGGTACTCTAGAAGCAGTGTTTCTCAACTCCAGTCCTTGAGGCCCCCCAACAGGTCATGTTTTCAGGCTTTCCATTATTTTGCACAGGTGATTTGATCAGTTCCACTGCCTTAGTAATCACCACAGCCATTTCATCCGAGGGAAATCCTGAAAACATGACCTGTTGGGGTGCCTTGAGGACTGGAGTTGAGGAACAGACGGAGTGTATATTGTCACCTGACTCCGATCCACGCCGAGTTCAGCCAAGGCTGCTGATTCATTGTGGATTGCTGATAAGGGATGATTCAGCATTTCCTTCTTGCTCCATGACTGAGCTGGTTGTGTAAGTCTGAATATTTCATCACAGTGCACAGCTCTGTTACCAGAAATTCAAACGTCTCCCAAAGATCCCTCTTCTGAGGAATAAAATTACAAAGTATTTGCAGAAGAATGCGTACTATAATGCTGTTTCCTAGTAAAATAAACTGTGTGCAATCCAGCAAATGTTACAATGCGCATTCCATGCTTCCTTTTATTGTAACAATTATGGAAAGTGAGGCTTCACAGAGGTTTGCCCAGGAATATTATCACTGTTTTGTATTTACTGTATATACTCGAGTATAAGCCGACCCGAATATAAGCAGAGGCACCTAATTTTACCACAAAAAAATGGGAAAAACGTATTGACTCGAGTATAAGTCTAGGGCAGTGGTTCTCAACCTGGGGGTTGGGACCCCCTCGGGGGTCAAATTATGATTTGCCAGGGGTCCCTGAATCCTGGACTGTTCTTGAAGCCCGCACTACTCTCCCTGCCTTTTTGTTGCTGCTCAGCTGGGCTGTTCCTGGAGACCGTGGTCTCTCACTCACCCTCGTCGCAGCCGCCCATTCAGTTCATGGCATGGGTGGGTTGGAAAGAGGCTATAGGTCAGCTGACTGGTGAGGAATGTGAAGTGGGAGGGGCTGGAGGAGACCCTATCTCCTGATTCCGGCATAGGTGTCACTGCTACGAGACGCAACAAAGTCAACACTACCTGTGATTATAGTTGCCATTTAAAGTCCCCACTACAGTTCTCAGATCAGCAGATGACCTTGATCAAGAACACCTAATCCACTTATCCCACCGAGGAGTAAGAGAAAGAAAAAAATTGAGAATACATGGAAGGGAAAGGAAAAGAGGGGTGAACAAAAGGGAGAGAAAGAGCAAAAAAGATAGCTAGAGAGAGGGATAAAAAAGAAGAAAAAAATTAGGATAGAGAGAGATAAAAGGGAAGGAGTGGTACATCATAAAATGTACCATAAAGGGTTGTAATACTGTACAAGTAGAAGGGACTCAGGGAGCGCTAAATGTCCGTGGGTTAGAGGTGCAAATTACTTGCCTTGGGTGCCGACTACCTACGCTACGAAAATAATTTTACTGTTAGGGGTCCCCACAACTTTGGACATTTTATCAAGGGGTCATGGCACTAGAAATGTTGAGAACCACTGGTCTAGGGTGTCCATGTGCATGCCTCACTGTGCCCATGCCTAGACTTACGTTTAACATGGGAGTATATAGAAGGGGTGCCCAGGTTTGAACAATTTGTACTCTTTCCGGCCGTAGGTCCCCCAGACAACAAACTTGTAGAGAAAGAGTGGGGCTACATGTGTGCCAAGTTTAGGGTGCAGGGGACCTACGACCGGCCGGTACCGGGTCCCCAAATTCTGGGAGATCAGGTACAAAACGGTGACTCAAATATAAGCCGAGGGGGGCATTTTCAGCACAAAAAAATGTGGTGAAAAACTCGGCTTATACTCGAGTATATACGGTAAGTAGTTTTGGGAAATCCTTCCCACTCTCATACACCCACCAATGAGGAAGGGTAGCCGGATACGGTGACAATACGTTGCTCAGAGCCTGGCACAACACAATACCACTCTGGGTTGGACCACTCTTGCCCACACAAACACTGGGTGCAGGTACAGTTCCTTACCAAAAATGAATCCTTAAAAAAAAACACAGATTGGTGGCACTCCAGATAAAAGTTAGAGAGTAATTCCACTTTTGTTGAGAAAAACAAATCCCCTTTGTGTACATTGCAACGATTTTAACAAACTTTGTTGCAGATTGCTACTTTTTGTTATTTTGAAGAAACAGCTGTTTGTTTGTTTGTCTCTGTCGTTGTGCATAGCGACTTTTTATGGAAGTGATTTTATAGTGATCAATCAGCTGCTGCACCTGCAGGGCTCTAATGAGGAAAGTGTCAGGGTTTGCATACTTTTAGATGCAATTTCTGTTTTGGGAGTATCTCACCAAATATTACAATTTTGTTGCAGGGGATGTTAAAAAACGGATTTGTATCTTGGGCTTGGTTTACACTTATGTGTTTTTGGAGGCATTTTTGCAGAAACGCACAACATGATGGTTTCCTATGGGAGCTTTTTTCAGCCGTTGCGTTTTTTGAAAAGGGTCAGGGACTTAATGGAGAAGCTGTAAAAAAGCTGCATTTATCTTCATTTTGGATTCTTTAACCACTTCAGGTCCGCGTTATTGTTGAAAGACGTCAACAGCCCGGACCTGAGGCGCCGGGGGTCACGCGATCGGCGGTGACAGAGCAGGGACGTGGAGCTCTGTGTGTAAACACAGAGCTCCACGTCCTGTCAGGGAGAGAGGTGACCGATCTGTGTTTTTTGTGCATAGGGACACAGCATCGGTCACCTCCCCCAGTCACCCCACTCCCCCCACACAGTTAGAACACACCCAGGATATACATTTAACCCCTTCCTCATCCCCTAGTGTTAACCCCTTCAATGCCAGTCACATTTATACAGTAATTAGTGCATATTTATAACACTGGTCGCTGTATAAATGTGAATGGCGCCAAAAATGTGTCAAAAGTGTCCGATGTGTCCGCCGTAATGTCGCAGTCCCAATAAAAATTGCAGATCGCCGCCATTACCAGTAAAAAAAAAATATTAAAAAAAATCATAATTCTGTCCCCTATTTTGTAGGCGCTATAACTTTTGCGCAAAGCAGTCGCTTATTGCGATTTTTTTTTTTTTACAAAAATACGTAGAAGAATACGTATCGGCCTTAACTGAGAAAAAAAAGTCGTTTTTAAAAAAAAAAAATTGGGATATTTATTATAGCAACAAGTAAAATATATATATATATATATATATATATATATATATATATATATATATATATATATATATATATATATATTTTTAAAATTGTCGCTCTTTTTTTGTTTATAACGCAAAAAATAAAAACCGCACGGGCGATCAAATACCACCCAAAGAAAGCTCTATTTGTGGGGAAAAAAGGACGCCAATTTTGTTTGGGAGCCACGTCGCACGACCGCGCAAATGTCAGTTAAAGTGACGCAGTGCCGGAAGCTGAAATTTCGCCTGGGCATGAAGGGGGTTTATGTGCCTAGTAAGCAAGTGGTTAATCTGCCCAACAACAAATTAACTTAAAAAAAAAAATCACAAAAAAAGCAAAATGCTAAATAAGGACCGGTGTATGTCGGCAGAATGGCACGGCTGGGCAAAAGGGCGTACAGGTACGTCCCCTTTAAGATCCCAGCCGTTTGTCACATGTGCAGCGCTGGCGGCGCGCTCGCAACCCAGTCCTGAGCTCCGTAACCCCGCCCGTGGGCACAATCGCCGCCGGTGTCCCGCGATTGGGTCACAGAGCTGAAGAACTGGGAGAGGTAAGTGTAAACAAACCTTCCCCTGTTCTTGCTAGTGGCAGTGTCAGTGATCGTCTGTTCCCATCGGGAACGACGATCAGTGGCGTCATATGCCCCCTACAGTAAGAATCACTCACTAGGGCACACTTAACCCCTACAGCGCTACCTAGTGGTTAACCCCTTCACTGCCATTGTCATTTTCACAGTAATCAGTGCATTTTATAGCAACGGTCCCAAAATAGTGTCTGATATGTCTGCCATAATGTCGCAGTCATGATAAAAATCACCGCCATTACTAGAAAATTACTGATCGCCACCATTACTAGTAAAAAAAAAAAATTATTAATAAAAATGCCATAAAACTATCCCCTATTTTTAGACGCTATAACTTTTGCGAAAACCGATCAATAAAAGCTTATTGTGTTTTTTTTTTTTTTTTCCATCAAAAATATGTAGAATGCGTATCGGCCTAAACTGAGGAAAACATTTTTTTTTATATATATATTTTTGGGGAATGTTTATTATACCAAAAAGTAAAAAATATAGAATTTTTTTCAAAATTGTCGCTTAATTTTTGTTTATAGCACAAAAAATAAAAAACGCAAAGGTGATCAAATACCACCAAAAGAAAGCTCTATTTGTTGGGAAAACAACAACGCCAATTTTGTTTGGGATGCACGAGGAGGCACGATTGTCAGTTAAAGCGACGCATTCCCGAATCGCAAAAAGTGGCTGGTCCTTTAGCTACAAAATGGTGCGGGGCTGAAGTGGTTAAAAAAAAACATGTGCAAAAATGCAAAATTCACCACAAAAAGCACTGCAGAAACAGATCAAAAGCAAACTGCATAGGTGAGAACCGATCCCAAGTGCAGACTTCTGGGAAAATCAGGGAGCCAATCACACAAGCAGGAAATGTCATTTCTGGGGGGTGTTTTGCACACCATCTGAGCACAGAACGCCTCCAGGTGGACATAATGCATTTTACAGAAAATTACAGTGGCTGCAGATTGAAAAGGAAAGGTCATTTTTAATAACATTCAATTACATAATGATTTATGTCACAATTGTACAGGGAGTGCAGAATTATTAGGCAAATTGTATTTTTGAGGATTCATTTTATTATTGAACAACAACCATGTTCTCAATGAACCCAAAAAATTCATCAATATCAAAGCTGAATATTTTTGGAAGTAGTTTTTAGTTTGTTTTTAGTTTTAGCTATTTTAGGGGGATATCTGTGTGTGCAGGTGACTATTACTGTGCATAATTATTAGGCAATTTAACAAAAAACAAATATATACCCATTTCAATTATTTATTTTTACCAGTGAAACCAATATAACATCTCAACATTCACAAATATACATTTCTGACATTCCAAAACAAAACAAAAACAAATCAGTGACCAATATAGCCACCTTTCTTTGCAAGGACACTCATGCAGCCTTCCATCCATGGATTCTGTCAGTGTTTTGATCTGTTCACCATCAACATTGCGTGCAGCAGCAACCACAGCCTCCCAGACACTGTTCAGAGAGGTGTACTGTTTTCCCTCCTTGTAAATCTCACATTTGATGATGGACCACAGGTTCTCAATGGGGTTCAGATCAGGTGAACAAGGAGGCCATGTCATTAGTTTTTCTTCTTTTATACCCATTCCTTGCCAGCCACGCTGTGGAGTACTTGGACGCGTGTGATGGAGCATTGTCCTGCATGAAAATCATGTTTTTCTTGAAGGATGCAGACTTCTTCCTGTACCACTGCTTGAAGAAGGTGTCTTCCAGAAACTGGCAGTAGGACTGGGAGTTGAGCTTGACTCCATCCTCAACCCGAAAACCCCCCACCCCACAAGCTCATCTTTGATGATACCAGCACAAACCAGTACTCCACCTCCACCTTGCTGGCGTCTGAGTCGGACTGGAGCTCTCTGCCCTTTACCAATCCAGCCACGGGCCCATCCATCTGGCCCATCAAGACTCACTCTCATTTCATCAGTCCATAAAACCTTAGAAAAATCAGTCTTGAGATATTTCTTGGCCCAGTCTTGACGTTTCAGCTCGTGTGTCTTGTTCAGTGGTGGTCGTCTTTCAGCCTTTCTTACCTTGGTCATGTCTCTGAGTATTGCACACCTTGTGCTTTTGGGCACTCCAGTGATGTTGCAGCTCTGAAATATGGCCAAACTGGTGGCAAGTGGCATCTTGGCAGCTGCACGCTTGACTTTTCTCAGTTCATGGGCAGTTATTTTGCGCCTTGGTTTTTCTACACGCTTCTTGCGACCCTGTTGACTATTTTGAATGAAACGCTTGATTGTTCGATGATCACAGTCAGAAGCTTTGCAATTTTAAGAGTGCTGCATCCCTCTGCAAGATATCTCACTATTTTTTACTTTTCTGAGCCTGTCAAGTCCTTCTTTTGACCCATTTTGCCAAAGGAAAGGAAGTTGCCTAATAATTATGCACACCTGATATAGGGTGTTGATGTCATTAGACCACACCCCTTCTCATTACAGAGATGCACATCACCTAATATGCTTAATTGGTAGTAGGCTTTCGAGCCTATACAGCTTAGAGTAAGACAACATGCATAAAGAGGATGATGTGGTCAAAATACTAATTTGCCTAATAATTCTGCACTCCCTGTATACACTGTATTTAAAAAAAAAATATTTGCAATTTTTTTTCCCCATGAAAGTGCAGTTACCGTTTACATTTCTTTATTGCTTGTAATTCATAGGAGCTCATTCTTACTGGCAAAAAAAAATCTGCATTTAACCACGTCAATACCGGGCATTTTCTCCCCACAAATAGAGCTTTCTTTTGGTGGTATTTGATCACCTCTGCGTTTTTTTATTTTTTGCGCTATAAACAAAAAAGAGCGACAATTTTGAAAAAAACACAATATTTTTTACTTTTTGCTATAATAAATATCAATTTAAAAAAAAAAGTTTTATTAGTTTAGGCCGATATGTATTCTTCTATGATATTTTTAGTAAAAAGAAAATCGCAATAAGCGTATATTGATTGGTTTGCACAAAAGCATCTACAAAATAGGGTATAGATTTATGGCATTTTTATTATATTTTTTTCTTACTACTAATGGCGTTGATCTGCGATTTGTATTGTGACTGTGACATTGCGGCAAACATATCAGAGACTTTTGACACATTTTTGGGACCATTCACATTTATAAAGCGATCAGTGCTATAAAAATGCACTAATTACTGTATAAATGTGACTGGCAGGGAAGGAGTTGACACTAGTGTGTGATCAAGGGGTTAATTGTGTGTCCTAGTGAGTGATTCTAACTGTAGTGGGAGGGGTATGATGAGAGGAGGTGACCAATCGTTGTTCCTCTATTCAAGAAACATACAATCAGTTCTCCTCTCTCATGACAGGACGTGGATCTGTGTGTTTACATACACAGATCCACGTCCCTGCTCCGTAAGGAACAATCGTGGGTGCCCGGCATCATTCAGATATCATCCACTGAAGTCCAGGACGTCATATGGTGTCCTACAGCACGGAAGTGGTTAAAGGTGTAAAAAGATCAACAAAGCAAACAAACATTTTTTTAATTAATTAACAATTTATAAAATTAAAGGTTGGTGGCCGATGCCCAGGGGCCGGTGCGGTATACAGATACCCCTAAAAAAAACTTTGTAAGGATTATCTTGAAATGGCCTTCCACCTTGATAAGATGCACAGTGGTTAGGGTCAACTACCCCTTCCCCCAGGTTGATTTACACGACTACCTGGCTGTTATGTTATAGATACGTGCTTGTGGTTGTCCGCTGTGGGGGAGTACCCTTGGGTTTTCCTGCTGCTGCTGCTGCTATATTTGGCTGCTGGTCCTCATTGCATGGTAGTAATTAATTCCTCCTGAAGAGGCGCTTGTCAGCGTGAAACATGTAGAGAATCTGCTGTACATCAGAAATTACATCCTGTGTCCCTCGCATTTACCTGGGGATACCATTTTACGAGTAATATCAACGTAACAAAATTATTACTGCAAGCATGGTTTGTTTTATATGTTTAGACATGTGTCCCTTTTTAAAGTGGAGTTCCATCCAGGAAAAAAACATTTGGCTAAAAATCCTAATAAAAAAAAAAAATGTGAATTTTTTATTTTTTTCATACTCACCCGAAATACCTGTTGCTATGCGGAGGTCCGTAATCTGCCTCTTCCGCAAACGCTGTCTGTTTTCTTCTTCTTCTCCTAGTGAATGGGGCGCGCTGCTTTCTGGGAACTGTGTGTGTTCTCAGAGAGCAGTTGCCCATTCACAAGCCGGCACGAGACTCACGCAGGCGCAGTAGGAAATGGGCAGTGAAGCCGTAAGGGATCGGGGGGGGGGGGCCATCAGTGCGGGCAAGTAGGACAGGTAAGTGTCCTTATTAAAAGTAAGCAGCTACACTGTTAGTAGCTGCTTACTTTAAAAAAAAAAAATTGCGGGTGGAATCTTTAATCATCTTTTGTATAAATAAAATGTAAATGTAATTTTTTTTTTATTACAATTGTGCTATTTGTAGGGTACAGAGATCTATTTCCCCATACTGGGGGCAACCTCTGGCTAAACCAATAACACTGGAGATAAAAACAAAACAAAAGCAACCAGTTGGGACTTTGTATGAGAGCGCAAGCACCTCTCTCTGGTCGCCCTCGGCCCTCCACGCCTGCAGCCAGTCTCATTGGCATCTCTGTAAAGAGCCCTGGGAAATAGTTTTCCCCCCTCCTCTCCCTATAGAAAGACCTATCATTCTATTTTTTGAAAGATTAAATATGTGTGTCTACCCCATACTTGCTCCTGAAGAGTGGTAGTCACCACGAAACACGTTGAGCCAATAGATGCCCCCTTGCTCATATTTTGTAATACTATCTAATACCATATTTACCAATTGGATTGTACCAATGAATTGGAGACACAGCTATCTACCAGGGAGACACGCTTCAACGAAATTGGTTCTTTACAATGTTTACATTATGAACTTATTATGCTACTATTATATCATGTTATCATTGTCATATTTTATATATCCCAATGAATTTGGTTCTTTATAATGTTTCACATTACGAACTTACTATGCCATTATTTTATCATGTTTCTATCATTATTGTCATATTTTATATATATCAATAAACTATTGACTGCCAATTGTCGTTGTACAATGCTGTCATGTAATTTTCATAGTTCTAATATACCAAGTATTTATCATCTCATTGTGATCTTGTTATCTCCCGAGATGCATGCTTCATATAAAGTCCCACCTTCCTTTCACTTAATTTATCCAATAACACTGGAGATCAGGTGAGTATAGAAGCAGGAACTGCTGAAGGAATACATAAGTAAGCTTCAGTATTCACCTGTGAGCTCAAGGCAGGGGGTGGAGCCTTGACCCCCTAAGCCAGTGATGGAGAACCTTGGCACCCCAGATGTTTTGGAACTACATTTCCCATGATGCTCATGCACTCTGCAGTGTAGTAGAGCATCATGGGAAATGTAGTTCCAAAACATCTGGGGTGCCAAGGTTCACTGTCACTGCCCTAAGCTCACAGAACGTTGGTTGAATGATGCTGGGCGTCATTCAATCTGGAAGAGGAGCGGCACTGGATCGATAAGTCTATGGGGGACAACACCGGAGATCAGGTGAGTATAGAAGCAGGAACTGCTGAGGGAATCCATAAATACTCTTCAGTATTCACCTGTGAGCCCAGGGCAGGGGGTGGAACCTTGACCCCCTAAGTTCACAGAAAATTAGTTGAATGATGCCGGGCGCCATTCAGTCTGGAAGAGGAGTGACACTGGATTGATAAGTCTATGGGGGAGGGGCAACTCTATCAATCATTTGAGTATACAAGCAGGAACTGCTGGGGAAATCCATAGTTAAAGTGGAAAAGTGGAGCTCCACCCAAAAATTGAACTTCCACTTTTTGGAATCCTCCCCCCCTCCGGTGTCACATTTGGCACCTTTCAGGGGGAGGTAGGAGCAGATACCTTTGTAATACAGGTATTTGCTCCCACTTCCTGGCATAGGTGATCGCAATGACCTACACCACTTCCGGTCACACAGGTCCCAGAAGACAGCAGGGTCCAGTGAGGACACGCAGTGCAACTCGCACATACATAGTAGGGAACCGGGATGAGAAGCCGCAAGTCTTCACTTCCTGATTCCCTTGCCAAGGATGGCTGTGAGAGCAGCCGAGCAACTCGTCAGCTTTGGCTGCCAACATCGTGGGCGCGCTGCACAGGTAAGTGCCCATTTATGAAACGTCAGCAGCTGCAGTATTTGTAGCTGCTGGCTTTGAATATTTTCTTTTTAGGCGGACCTCAAAGGTTTTTCTCCAAACTAGAATTTGTTTTACATTGGATCCAATCCAACTGAACAGGAAACAACTGATAAAAAGTAAATACCCATAAATCAAAAAAAAACAACTGATACTTGAATGGATGTCTCCTGCATATAAAAGTGTAAAGGACCAAATCCCCCCCCCCCCCCCCCAGCCACACATAAGACCAAGACAATGTACTTCCACAGTGCCCCCCAGTATATACTTCATGTCAGTCCTTACCTTACAAAGACAGCCTTCTGTATCGGAACCCTTTGCTAAACACAAATGGTCTCGGCCTTCCCTGGAAAGGTGGTGGTTGTATATTAGGGATGTAGAAGTTCTGGTGAAATAAGAGTGAGAGCCGTGCTATGTTCTAATCTCCCCAGCCCAGCAATGTGAAAGTCAGCTGATGACAGTTCCGCCTCTTTCATCACGTATCATACTGTATGGAATGCACCCAAATTCCTCTTTTCTCTTTTTGCAGGATCACAAATAATAAAATCATCATAGATACGTTAGTAATCATAGTTCCCGGCACACCATTAAAAATACATTTGTTTGGGAAAATAGGAAAAACAGACAGGCAGAAAAAACAAAGTGGGGATTGTTGATTTTTGTTTGGTTTGGTAGAATTTTCTACACCCTGCTGACAATCACACGGTTCACAGTCTATACCCCACAAGGTTTAGGAGTGTGTCTATGGGAGTGTTTGACCATTCTTACTAGGGTTGTCCCGATACCACTTTTTTAGGACTGAGTACAAGTACCGATACTTTATTTCATGTACTCGCCGATACCGAATACCGATACTTTTTCAAAATGTGTCCCCAAATGCAGCCATGTCCCCCCACGTATTGCAGCCATGTCCCCCCCACATATATCCAGCCCCACATATATCCAGCCATGTCCCCCCACATATTGCAGCCATGTCCCCCCACATATTGCAGCCATGTCCCCCCACATATTGCAGCCATGTCCACCCATATATTGCAGCCATGTCCCCCCACATATTGCAGCCATGTCCCCCCACATATTGCAGCCATGTCCACCCATATATTGCAGCCATGTCCCCCCACATATTGCAGCCATGTCCCCCCACATATTGCAGCCATGTCCCCCCACATATTGCAGCCATGTCCCCCCACATATGCAGCCATGTCCCCCATATATGCAGCCATGTCCCCCACAGATGCAGCCATGTCCCCCACAGATGCAGCCATGTCCCCCACAGATGCAGCCATGTCGCCCCATAGATGCAGCCATGTCCCCCCATAGATGCAGCCATGTCCCCCCACAGATGCAGCCATGTCCCCCACATATTACAGCCATGTCCCCCCATATATTGCAGCCATGTCCTCCACAGATGCAGCCATGTCCCCCACATATGCAGTTATGCATGTCCCCCACAGATGCAGCCATGTCCCCCACAGATGCAGCCATGTCCTGTCCCCCATAGATGCAGCCATGTCCAACCATAGATGCAGCCATGTCCCCCCACAGATGCAGCCATGTCCCCCACAGATGCAGCCATGTCCCCCATAGATGCAGCCATGTCCCCCCATATATTGCAGCCATGTCCCCCACAGATGCAGCCATGTCCCTCACAGATGCAGCCATGTCCCCCCATATATTGCAGCCATGTCCCCCACAGATGCAGCCATGTCCCCCACATATGCAGCTATGCATGTCCCCCACAGATGCAGCCATGTCCCCCACAGATGCAGCCATGTCCTGTCCCCCATAGATGCAGCCATGTCCAACCATAGATGCAGCCTTGTCCCCCTATAGATGCAGCCATGTCCCCCACAGATGCAGCCATGTCCTGTCCCCCATAGATGCAGCCATGTCCAACCATAGATGCAGCCATGATCCCCTATAGATGCAGCCATGTCCCCCACAGATGCAGCCATGTCCTGTCCCCCATAGATGCAGCTATGTCCTGTTCCCCATAGATGCAGCCATGTCCCCCCATAGATGCAGCTATTAGTGTTGAGCGGAATACGCCATATTCGATTTTGCGATATTTCACGAATATATAGAAGAATATTCGTGAAATATTAGTTAATATCGAATATTCGTGATATTTTATCAAAAAAAAAAAATGTTGCAAAATTTCGCTAATGCGAAATTGATTGCGAAATTCTCGTCCGCGCATGCGCGCGAACAACACGCGAAAACGGAGATCATTTCCTGGATTACTAAACTAATATGCACTAAACACTAAGGGCCAGATTCTCGTAGATGCGCGCCTAATTATGCAGGCGTTGCGCATCTCAGATGCACTACGCCGACGTAACACGGAGTGGCAAGTACCGTATTCCCTAAGTAAATGCGCTCCAAGATGCGCCTGCGTCGCGTAAAATCATGGGCGTAATCCGGCGCAACTCCAAAGTAGGAGGAAATTGGGCGTGTTGCATTATAATGAAGCGTGACCCCATGCAAATGCAGGCCGGGACGAACGGAGCATGCGCCGTGACATGGATGACCCGCGCCATGACGTGGTTGACCCGCGCCGTGACGTGGATGCCTTCTGCGCATGCGCAAAGCCTCCCTACGATGCGCCGGCGCAGGGTATATAATGCGCCCACACATGCGCCCGTGCAGCGCAAACGTCTCCCATTTTTTTGATAGTGACGGCCAAAGTTTGTGCTGGACAAGATGACAACCGCGGTTAAGGAGAGGAGGAAGAAGAATTTCTCCCCAGAGGAGAGGGCCATTGTCGTCAGGGCCATGGAGAAGTATGACTCGCGGCTCCATGGTGCTGACAGTGCCCGGACCAGCAAGTCCCGGAGGGATCAGATTTTAATGAGGGTCGCGTGCCAGGTCAATGCCCTCTCTCATGAGGTCCGGACACCGCAGGACATTCAGAAGAAAATGAATGACCTGCGGCGTCATGTGAAGGGCAAGCTGGCTGCCATAGCTCGGCATGCCAGGGGCACTGGAGGGGGCCCACCCTGCCCTGTCCGCCTGACTGAGGAGGAGAAGGTGGTTGCCCGCTGCCTGCAGACGGAGCAGGTAGAGGGAGTTGGGGGCTATGAGTCCCAGAAGCCAGCCGTGAGGACAGGTAAGTGTGTTTTATATTCTATCTGTTGTGTACATGTATGGGGGTGGAAGGGAACATGTGCCAAGTGTGTGGGTCCACCAACATGGGCATCTTTTGTGTCATCCACAGATGTGCAGGAGGGAGCGGGGCCATCTGTTGATGCCAGGGCCCATCAGGATCCATCCCCTGAAGATACAGTCCCTCTGGCTGCCCCCCTGGAACAGGACTTGGAGGGAAGTGGGCACACCTCAACGGAGGAGGTGGTTGAGGAGGGTGTGGTAGTCCAGGACCAGGCCCTCTATGTTGTTGTGGAGGAGGATGGTGGGTTGGCCGGACCAGCCCAGGCTATTCCTCTACCTGTAGCGAACCCCTCAGTGTCCCCCTCCAACCTCTCCAGTCCCTCTCTTTCCCCCCCCCTCATCTCCGGCCCCTCAACATCCTCCCCTTATGCCCGGTCCCCTGCCACTCCCCGCAAGGCGACGTGCAAGACCAGGGGTGTATCCAAGGTCCTGCCGGAAGAGCTGGTCAGACAGCAGGACCAGCAAAATCAGCACCTGGCCGAGGTCGTGGAGGAGATGAGGCGCCTGGCCGACAGCCTGGCATCCTCGGGCAATATTACAGATGCCATCCAGGATGTTGCTGTTAACAGCGCAGCAACGCTGACCAGCTTGGGGGAGCTGCAGGAAAACACCTCAGAACTTGTGGGGGAGGTTCATGCCCTGCGCCTTGCTGTCGAGGCGCAGACTGCTGTGCAGACCCGCATAGCGGTTGCCCTGGAGGGCATGCAGGCAGCCAGGGAGGGACGTGGGGATGCTCCTCCTCAACCTGCTGCCCCCCCCCCATCTGTGGCTGCCCCCAGGCAAGTGAAGGGCAGGACCCGTGGCACCAGGCAGAGCCCCCGCCAGGCCCATTAATTTTATTTTTCTTTATTATTATGCTCTGGATAAGAGCTTTTTGTTATTTTTTATTATGCTCTGGATAAGAGCTTTTTGTTATTTTTTATTATGCTCTGGATAAGAGCTTTTTGTTATTTTTTTTGGATACTGAACACGGTGCAGTGTGAATGGTGTGTGAATGTGAGAGGGTGGCACTCCTGACAGTAAGGGGTGTCACCCTCGGCCGTGGTGGTGAAGTTAACCCCACGGCTGTATGAATGATGTGTGAAAGGTGTATGAATGGACAGCAACATCATTGGGGCCTTGACGTGGCGTTGCTGCTCCCAAGTCCTACATGCTGGACTTGGGCTAATCCAATGCGATGTGCATGTGGTGTGTGTGATCTAGGGACATCAGTGGTGTACACGCGTGCATTGTCTGTGTGCCATGCTGTATGTGTGTGTTTAAAGGTCAAAGATTCGTAACACGAGGACCCTCCTGACTGCTCTTCCATCAGCTGACGGGGTCTCCTCTGGCGGGGGGGGGCTGTGTGGTTGGGGGGTCAGGTCATCACGTAGGGCAATGTGCAGGCCCTTTCGCATGGCAAAGTTGTGCAGAATACAACATGCACCAATGATCTGACCCACAAAGTTGGGGGAATACAATAGGGCCCCCCCAGACTTATCCAGGCATCGGAAACGGGACTTCAGGAGGCCAAATGTGCGCTCCACCACTGCACGGGTTTTGATGTGTGCTTCATTGTATCTTCTCTCTCCTCTGGTTTGGGGGTTCCAGAAAGGAGTCATGAGATGGGGTCCCAGTGTATATGCAGAGTCACCTGTAAGGGAAAAGACAGGAGGATGGTAGTCATGCATGTGCCACTTCTGTTGTGCATCATGGGAGGGGATAGTCATGGCTGCCACCCATGTCACTCACCAACCAGCCAGCTGTCCCCATACATGTCCTGCTCAAAATCTTCTGGGATGTTGCTTTGACGGTAGATGTAGCTGTCATGGCTGGACCCGGGGTCTTTGGCACGGACGTGCCATATGAGGTATTTGGCATCGGCTATCACCTGTACGTTGATGGAATGCCAATGCTTCCGATTGCGGTATATGTGCTCTGTGGCACTGGGGGGCTGGAGTGCCACATGTGTGCAATCAATGGCCCCGATGGTGCGTGGGAATCCGTCAATTCTGTAGAAATCTGTCATTGCCTTCTGCCGCAGGTGCACAGTGGTGGGTCTGATGAACTGGTTGGACATGCGTCTGAGGATTGCGGGGACAACCTGGTGCAGACATCTGCTTATGCTGGTTTGTGACATCCCAGCCACCACTCCACTTGTACGCTGGAATGATCCACTGGCCAGGAAATGCAGTGTTGCCAGTACCTTCACCAGTGGCTGCAGTGCACGTGAGCGGTATGTCTGGCTGGTGATGTCATCCTGCAGGGCTGTGGTTATTTCCAGGATGGCAGCAGGGCTGAATCTGAAGATGCGATACACCTCCTCATCACCCATGCCAAAGAGGCTCATGCGCGCTTGGTAGATCCTCTCACGTGCCCCCCTCCTCCTACTCCTCCTTCTATGCGCCTCTTCCTCTGCATACCTTAGTAGTGATAAGACCATGGCTGGCCCTGGCATCATTGGCATACGAATGTCTTGTCCAGTAAGTGTGATTGCTCAGCTAGTCCGTTACGGTGCTGCTGTAGTTGCTCTCCAGCTGACTTGCACACGGCCTTGAGCAAAGTTACCCGTGCTTTTATGAGGGGTATGTTTACTCAAGGCTTTCGAGTTACGCGCACCACGAGTAGCCAACGCCGGACGCGCGTAGTTTCGGGAATACGCGCATCTCCCTCATTTGCATATTTGCATGCTAATTCAATGGGAACTGAATATTTTTCATGCGTAACTATGCGCCTACGCCGCGCTAGCTTAATGCATTTTCGCCGGCCAGACGGAAACAAATTTCGCGCGTATGTGGTTCTGTGTTTACCGCGCATCGATACGCAGGCGAACATTTACTATTACGCCGCGCATATACATTTACGCAGGCGTAGCGCCGCTGAGAATCTGGCCCTAACTCTACTTACACCAACTTATATGACTAAACTAAAGCTAAAACATTTTTTTTTTTTTTTTTTTTTTTACACTGACTGACAAGGACAAAATAATAAACTAATATGCACTAAACACTAACTCTACTTACACAAACTTATATGACTAAACTAAAGCTATTTTTTTTTTTTTTTATATACACAAAAGACAGAGACTAAACACACACTAAACTAAGCTACCTTAACCACTTGCATACTGGGCACTTACACCCCCCTCCTGCCCAGGTAAAATTTCAGCTTCCGGCACTGCGTCGCTTTAACTGACAATTGCGCGGTCGTGCGACGTGGCTCCCAAACAAAATTTACGTCCTTTTTTCCCCATAAGTAGAGCTTTCTTTTGGTGGTATTTGATCGCCTGTGCGATTTTTATTTTTTGCGCAATAAACAAAAAAGAACGACAATTTTGAAGAAAAATACAATAATCGCAATAAGTGACTGGTTTGCGCAAAAGTTATAGCGCTTACAAAATAGGGGAGAGAATTATTTTTTTTTTTTTTTTTTTTACTAGAAATGGCGGCGATCTGCGATTTTTATTGGTACTGCGACGTTATGGCGGACACATCGGACACTTTTGACACATTTTTGGCGCCATTCACATTTATACTGCGATCAGTGCTATAAATATGCACTAATTACAGTATAAATGTGACTGGCATTGAAGGGGTTAACACTAGGGGGTGAGGAAGGGGTTAAATGTGTATGCTAGGTGTGTTCTAACTGTAGGGGGAGGGGGGGGGTGACTGGGGGGGTGACCGATCTGTGTCCCTATGTAAGAAGGAACACAGATCGGGCTCCTCCCCTCCAGAGACAGGACATTGTCTCTGTGTGAGCCGGCAATAAGAGATGATCTATGAGAGATCATCTCTCATTGGCCCACAGATCGCATCGCAAACGGCCGCTCTGATTGGCCGTTTGCCGCGATCTGTGATTGGCCGTGTCCAAGGGACACGGACAACACAGGGCTTCCCCGCAGCGCGCGCTGGGAACGCCAGAAAGACATGACGGCATGTTGGCTATTCAGGCCCGCGCTGTTGCCGTCATCCGACGGTAGCGCGGGCCTCAAGTGGTTAAAGAAATGTACACTTACACTAACTACACAGAAATCTATCTAACACTAAGGCCCCTTTCACATTGAGGCGTGGAGCCGCGGTGACGGTATAGCCGCGCTATTTGTAGCGCTGCTATACCGTCGTGTTTACCGCGATATTCCGGTGCTAGCGACTGAGGTTTTAACCCCCGCTAGCGTGCGAAAAAGAGTTAATACCGCGGTTTCCCATTGATTCCAATGGGAAGGCGCGCTATAGGAGCGGTGAACACACCGCTCCTATACCGCGGTAAAGATGCGGCTAGCAGGACTTTTGGAGTGTTCCTGCCAGCGCACCGCTTCAGTGTGAAAGCCTTTGGGCTTTCACATTGAACACTACAGGGCATGATTTTTCATGCGGTATAGCAGCGCTATTTTTAGCGCTGTACCGCATGAAAAACGACTCAATGTGAAAGGGGCCTAAGCTACACTAACCTGGACAAAACAACACAAATCTGAGCTTTTAGAAAAGCTGTTGGGTCTTTTGCTTTGAAAAAAGCATTTGGTTTTAGAAGCAGGAAACTCAGAACTGAAAGCACTATAGGAAACACAATGCTAAGCTCTAAGATCGCAATACACAGGAAAAACGCACAGAAACACTCCACTCTCTCTAGCCACCTTGTGAATCTGCACTGAAATACTGCTGGGAGTGATCTTATATAACGGTCGTGCAGGCAGGTTCCTATTGGTTGCTATGGAGGTTGCTAACCTCTGACAACTGTGGTAGGAGAACTCTGATTGGCTCTGATGCAAAACAAGGGCAGAGAAAGTATTCGCGAATATTCGTAATACGAATATTCGCATTGCGAATATTCGGCAACATAAAAGGATCGCCTCAGCTACTCGGCCCAGGGTCTCTAATCATACCAGCAATGCTTTTAGACGTTGATGGAGATCACTAGGATGTGATCTGTTTTAAAAATAAATTTGAAAAAATATGAATATTCGCAATAGCGAATATTCACTGCGATATTCGAGTTATTCGCGAATACTCGAATATGCAATATTCGTTACGAATATTCGCAATGCGAATATTCTGGAGCAACACTAGCAGCCATGTCCTGTCCCCCATAGATCGCCTAAAGGGAGGGTCTGCCAAAAGCGAGAGGAGGAGTCACCTAGGTGGTCCCTGGGCCGAAGCCCCCCCCCAAAAAAATACATGCCAAATGTGGCATGTAAGGGGGCGAGGAGTGCTTAAAGCAGAAGGTCCACTTTTGGGTGGAACTCCCCTTTAAGTGGCTGGGGTTAGAGATCAGCTTTCAATAGTGAATGGATTGAAGCAGGC
Organism: Rana kukunoris; assembly: GCA_029574335.1. Taxonomy (NCBI): domain Eukaryota; kingdom Metazoa; phylum Chordata; class Amphibia; order Anura; family Ranidae; genus Rana; species Rana kukunoris. The sequence continues at coordinate 574,793,893 of CM056050.1, read as the reverse complement.
TTGGGACAAACATATACACACATAACAAAAAAAAATACAAAAACATGTATAAATAAAATAAAAAAAATGGGCAGACTTGATGGATCACCTGGTCTTTTTTCTGCTGTCACTTTTCTTTATTTCTATGTATCTAGTAGTCCCATTTTACTTGATTGCTAAAAGGTGGCTTCCAATTGGTCACTGTGAACCAGATTAGCTGAACTGAATTTAAAGTGGAGTTCCATCCTAAAAAAAAAAAACAGCAAAATCCTACAAAGAAATGAAAAAAATTATGTTTTACTTACCAGAAAGGGCGGTTGCTATGCGGAAGTTCCTAATCTGCCTCTACCCATACCGCAGCAGATCTTCTTCCTCGTCCTCCCCGCGTTGTCTTCTGGGGAATGATACGTGCTGCCTTCTGGGAACTGTGTGTATCCCAGAGAGCAGCCGCCCGTTCACACAAGAGCCACGTGACTCGCGCATACGCAGTAGGAAACAGGCAGCGAAGCCGCAAGGCTCCACTGCCTGTTTCCGTCAGTAAGGATGGAGGTGCCAGGATCGAGTGATCGGCCTGGGGTGGTCGACATCGCGGGTGCCTAGGACAGGTAAGTGTCCCTATTATAAGTCAGCAGCTACAGTAATTGTAGCTGCTGACTTTAAAAAAAAAAAAAATTATCGCAGGTGTAACCCCCCCTTTAAGACATCTAGTTATGTACATGTGCATTCTAATTTTTAATTTTTGCACAATGTTTACCTTCTGTCACATTTCAGTATCTCGGAATCTATGAGTTTCCCCTTGCTGCTTGCGCTGTTCCTCTTTTTTGTATTGGCCTAATACTGTCTCCCAGTGGCCTCGTTGAATACTACAATTCATATATCCATTAGCTCAGGGGAGATTTTCGCATATTTTTATTTATTCATTACAGGTACTTGCATAGCTTACAATTCCAAGAGGAACTGCAGTTTGCTCACATAATTTATAATAAAAAAACATCTTTGCCATTCTGAAGCTTCCCTCCCACCACTTTGCATATTAATTTATATATACTGTGATTCTGTACTTGCCAAATATGCTGCAGAAATCTCCCTCCACTGAGTCTGGCTGCAGCCATTTTAACTGTGGGCAGCTGAAGCTGCTGCCCATTCACTTCCTGGATTTACAAAGACACACAGAGGCACACCTCCAGCCCAGCTCTCATTGGTCCTCTTATGACTCATTTCCCCTTCTTTCCTGGCAAACTCAAAGAGTGAGGGAGGGAGCTATGTATAATGTCATAAGCCCAGGCTAATTACCAGACAGGAAACAGGAAGTGGGCTGTATAAGGTATGTAATGGCAGAAAAAAAAATGTTTTACTATCCAAAGTTAAAACAACAAGGGCAGAAGATTTAATAGGTGGAAAGCTGAATAAATGAGTTCTGCGTTAAGGTCCCTAGCTCACAATCATACATACTTAGGGCCAATTTAGACCAATTACCTACCAGCCTGTATTTGGAGTGTGTTAGGAAATCCACGCAGGCACAGGCCTACCTCCCATCTTTTTGAGATGGGAATGTGGTACACCTAGGGTTGCCACCTTTTCTTCAAGTAAAACCCAAACACTTTAGCGGCACACAGCATTTTTTTTTCTAGTATAAACTAGGGTTGTCCCAATACCGATACTAGTATCGGTATCGGGACCGATACCAAGCATTTCCCCGAGTACTTGTACTTGTTCCATGCTGTCCTCTCTCCCCCCCGTGTTCCATGCTGTCCTCTCTCCCCCCCGTGTTCCGTGCTGTCCTCTCTCCCCCCGTGTTCCGTGCTGTCCTCTCTCCCCCCGTGTTCCGTGCTGTCCTCTCTCCCCCCGTGTTCCGTGCAGTCCTCTCTCCCCCCATGTTCTGTGCTGTCCTCTCTCCTCCCCCCGTGTTCCGTGCAGTCCTCTCTCCCACCATGTTCTGTGCTGTCCTCTCTCCTCCCCCCGTGTTCCGTGCTGTCCTCTCTCCCCCCGTGTTCCGTGCTGTCCTCTCTCCCCCCGTGTTCCGTGCTGTCCTCTCTTCCCCCGTGTTCTGTGCTGTCCTCTCTCCCCCGTGTTCCGTGCAGTCCTCTCTCCCCCCATGTTCTGTGCTGTCCTCTCTCCTCCCCCCGTGTTCCGTGCAGTCCTCTCTCCCACCATTTTCCCGTGCTGTCCTCTCTCCTCCCCCCGTGTTCCGTGCTGTCCTCTCTCCCCCCCCCCCCTGTTCCTGTGCTGTTCTACTCTTTCCCCCTGTGTTCCGTGCTGTTCTCTCCCCCCCATGTTCCATGCTGTCCTCTCTACCCCCTCAATTTGTCAGGGGGGAGAGCGGAGGTAGGAGCCGCTAAACAAGGCTCCTACCTTTTCCGAATGAACAGTCAGTGATCACTGACTGTCCATTCACATAACTGAGCATCGTAACCTGTGATTACGATGGTTCAGTTTATGAATGGAGAGGAGCTTCTCTCCATTCTTAGCTGAAGCTGCTGAGAAAGGGACAGGGGAATATGTTTCCCTAGTCCCTTTCTCTGTCTTAAAGGGGAGATGTCAGAGATCTGTTAAGACCCCTGATATCTCTTCAAAGACCCCCAACAGGGCTGATTAAAAAAAAAAAAAAATGCAATAAATATATATTTTTTAAATAAATAAAAATAAAATGTAAATAAAAAAACACACTGACAACCCCCCCCCCCCTAAAAAACGCACAAAAAAATAAAAATCACTAAAAAATAAAAACTGTAAAAAAATTACTGTAATTTTTATTTTATTTTTTAAATACTGTCACATAACATTAAAAAAAAGTAATGGTATTCGGTATAGTCGAGTACTTGAAAAAAAGTATCGGTACTTGTACTCGGTCCTAAAAAAGTGGCATCGGGACAACCCTAGTATAAACTATACATATATTTTGCAATGAAATAACATTTCTAATCATATGAAGTTAATCACAAGATTCCCCCTTTACATCAGAGTCCACAGAGTTCCCTCTTTTACATCAGAACTCACAGAGTTCTTTGACTAAGGAAGGGGGGACTCTGATGTAAGGGATGCTCTGATTTGTGGAGGGGGGGGGGTTGTTAGTTCTGGATTTGGCCAGCATGAAAGAGAGTGTAACAGACACTCTAGGTTTAGACAACTTTGTTCCCAATCAGTTTGTGGCAGAGACTGTTATTGAATTGGTTCGTGCATCATTCCGGCTGCTAGGCCAGGTGAGAGGGGTCTATCCGCGTGAGCAATACCCACTCAAGTGGAGTGGTGAATGACTTTGGAGTTTAGGGGGTTTTCCCCCATGATCTGTACCAGATACCTGAACCTTCCCCTCCCCCCTTCATCCTTCTACATTCTTCACAAGTTTTGAGCAAAACAATAAAACCTGACAGTTGGAGGTTTTACATCTTGTGTGGACATTGGAGTTCTTTCGGACTTTCTTCCCCTAGACCAGGGGTCTCCAAACTATGGCCCTCCAGTTGTTCAGGAACTACAATTCCCATAATGCTTAGTCGTGTCTGTGAATGTCAGAGTTTTACAATGCCTCATAGGAAATGTAGTTCCGAAACAGCTGGAGGGCCGTAGTTTGGAGATCCTTGCCCTAGACGACAAATGTTGAGGTAACGTGCAGGCCCAAAACTAACCAGCAGCTCCTACGGGGGTAGTGCTACATACCGTATTTATCGGCGTATACCGCTCACTTTTTTCCCCTTAAAATAAGGGGGAAATCGTGGGTGCACGATATACGCCAATACCTGTTTCCCGCGCTCAGTTTGAACTGAGCCGCCGACATATACCGAGTACAGTACACTCGGGTACATTTGGCAAGGCTCGGCTTCGCTCGTGCTCACGCATAAACGTCACAGAGCGAATCCGAGCCTTGCCGAATGTACCCGAGTGTACTGCACTCGGTATATGTAGGCGGAGGCGTTCAAACTGAGCGCGGGAAGCAGGGATTCGACTTGAGACAGCGCTGGAGAAGCCAGGAGGACACCGAAGACGGACGCCGGACCAGACAAGGCTGCCGATGGACGCCGCACAAGACACCAAAACTGTAATTACTAAAATGTTTTTTTACAGGAATTTCGGGTCGACATTAGGGGTGCGCGCTATACGCGGGAGCGCGCAATACCCCGATAAATACGGTATTAAAATCATTTTTTTAATTGAGTTTAATACTACTTTATCCCTTTCCTAAGCACTTTGCTAAGCATAGAAAGGATATATAATGCTGGAAAAAAAACAAGGAGCCGACACACATGCCACCTTATCACACACATGCCCCCTTATCACACACATGCCCCCTTATCACACACAGGCATTCACAAAACTTTTCAAAAATGGTGTAAGATTTTATTTTGAAGATTTATTTTTTACCCACAAAGCAATTTTTGAGTCCACTGTTCACTCACACAGGGATACACTGCAATCTAAAGCCTCGTACACACGATCGGATTTTCCGATGGGAATTGTGTGATGAACGGCTGTTGTCCGAAAATCTAACCGTTTGTACGCTCCATCAGACAACTGTTGTTGGATTTTCCGACAACAAATATTGGATAGCATGCTTTAAAATTTAAAAATTTAACCACTTGCTTACTGGGCACACATGCCCCCTTCCTGACCAGGTGAAATTTCAGCTTCCGGTACTGCGTCGCTTTAACTGACAATTGCGCGGTCGTGCGACGTGGCACCCAAACAAAATTGACGTCCTTTTTTCCCCACAAGTAGAGCTTTCTTTTGGTGGTATTTGATCACCTCTGCGGTTTTTATTTTTTGCGCTATAAACAAAAAAGAGCGACAATTTTGAAAAAAAATACAATATTTTTTACTTGTTGCTATAATAAATAGCCCAATTAAAAAAAAAAAAACATTTTTTTTTCTCAGTTTAGGCCGATACGTATTCTACATATTTTTGGTAAAAAAAAAAAAAATCGCAATAAGCGACTGGTTTGTGCAAAAGTTATAGCGCCTACAAAATAGGGGACAGAATTTTTTTTTTTTTACTAGTAATGGCGGCGATCTGCGATTTTTATTGGGACGGCGACATTATGGCGGACACATCGGACACATTTTTGGCGTCATTCACATTTATACTGCGATCAGTGCTATAAATATGCACTAATTACTGTACAAATGTGACTGGCATTGAAGGGGTTAACACTAGGGGGTGAGGAAGGGGTTAAATATGTTCCCTGTATAGAGTTCTAACTGTAGGTGGAGGGGGGTGACTGGGGGAGGTGACCGATCTGTGACCCTATGTACAAGGGACACAGATCGGTCTCCTCTCCAGAGACAGGACACTGTCTCTGTGTGAGCCGGCAATGAGAGATGATCTCATATGTTTACATTTGAGATCATCTCTCATTGGCTGCACAGATCGCGCTGTGAATAGCCGCTGTGATTGGCTATTTACCGCGATCTGTGATTGGCTGTGTCCAAGCCAGCAAAGAAGTTCCCCGCTGCGTACTCGGGAGCGCGCGCGGGGGAACGAGGAAAGGGGCGGACGTGAAAAGACGGCGTCCCAGAGATTCAGAGCCACCTTGCGGCCGTACATACTCGTACGGCCGTCGGGAAGTGGTTAAACAATTCTGTGTTGTCGGATTTTTCGATCATGTGTACACAAAAAATCCAAAGTACAGACACGCATGATCCAAAGCAATGCTAACCAAAAGACAACATTAGCAGAAGTTGCCCAAAGGGTGGCACTAAAGAGCTGAAAAAACACATAATTTTGTGTTTGTTGACCAACAATTGTTTGTCGTTTGCAATACAAGTTTCTGGCCAACGCCCTTCAGACAAAATTCCAAGGCTTTGTCTGCGGAAAATCCGATCGTGTGTACCAGGCTTAAGTCTGCCAATAGAAAGAAGATGGTGCTGTGGGCTCTCATACCTCCAAACCTTTTGACATGGGAATGAGGGACAGGTATTAGCAAAAGTATGTAAGCATAGGACACACCCCCTACCACACCCCCTAAAGGTAAATTATACAAAACAAAAAATTGTTAAACCCACAAGTGCTTTTTTTTTTACACTACTACTATTCTTTTATATTGGCTTTTGGCTATTTAGAAATTGGATGAAAGGTTTAGCACTGGGAAACACTTTTTGAAAGATAAAAAGTGCATTTTATATACAACTATATGGATCAGAGCAAAATGAGGGACAAATGAGGAGAAAAGAGGGACAAAGGGACGTTGTTTCAAATCAGGGGCAGTCCCTCGAAATTGGGGACAGTTGGGAGCTATGGGCTCTGTAAGCCCCGGGGGGCGCAGAAATAATTTCCCCACTCCAGCAAACATTAGGAATTCATGGGGCAGTACAATAGGTGAATATTCGTACATTGGGCAAACAGGGTGCAATGTATGGTTGCTAATCCAAAAATCTATTTCTAATTTATCATTTATATAGCAGGCTGTAATCTGTGCTGTTTAGTTTTTCATTTCCGCTCAGCCAATGTTTTTATTTCCCATGTTACCATTTAATTACGCAGCAAGGCAGTGGCTGCATTAATCACATTTCTGAGTCATATCCACGCTGTTCTCCCAAAAGCAGAAGTCACGACTCACTGATAAAATGATTAAAACTATTTCTTTAGAATGCCGAACCAGCTTTTATGCCGCGTACACACGATCGGATTTTCGCTCAAGCTTGACTTGCATACACATGGTCACACAAACGTTCTCTGAACTTTCGACCGTCAAGAACGCGGTGACGTACAACACTATGACGAGCCGAGAAAATTAAGTTCAATGCTTCCGAGCATGTGTCGAATTGTTTCCGTGCATGCGTCGGAATTGCTACAGACGATTGGAATTTCCAATTGGAATTTTTTCCGTGTGAAAATTTGAGAACCAGCTTTCAAATTTTTTTTGACGGAAATTCCGACAGGAAAAGTCTGATGGAGCATACACGCGGTCAGAATTCCCGACCAAAAGCTCACATTGGACTTTTCTTGTCGGAAATTCCGACCTTGTGTACAGGGCATAAGAGTATTTTTCATACATAAAACGGAGAATAAAATGACGTGTATACAGCGAGTAAAATACCGTATTTATCGGCGTATACCGCGCACTTTTTTGCCCTGAAAATCCGCCGGGAGCTGCTTGGATCGAGCGACCGGCCTCGGGGGGAGCAACATTGGGGCGCCTAGGACAGGTAAGTGTCGTTATTAAAAGTCAGCAGTGTTTGTAGTTGCTGACTTAAAAAAAAAATGCGGGTGGAATCTTTTGGACTAATGCATTTTTTAACGAAAAAAAAATGATATATATAAACGAATTTCGGGAGTAACTAAATAAATGTATTTTTCAGACGAAACCGAAATTCCAAAACAAAATATTTCAGTGTGCACATAATTTTTATCAAGAATATCTTAAGTTTGCCAGTAATGTATGCTGAAAAACAGCCACCACACCATGATGTTCTCACCTCCAAACAGGGTACACATTTAGATGGAACACATAACGGCTGTCTAATAGCCGGATGCCATACGTAGATGGATGAGATATGATTTTTTTATCTTTGGTTTGGGCCCCATTCATTTATCTTTTATCTTTGGTTTGGGCTTGAGCATTTTTCAACTCGAAGCTCAACGCTCAAAAGGGAAAATCCCATTAATTTCAATGGCCCCTTTTCACATTTGAGCATTTTGTCGCCTAAGGCAAAATACCACTCGCTCAGAAAAGTGCATAAGGTACTTTTCAGGCAGATTTGAGCTTTTACGTCCCCATAGACTTGTATGGTAAGGTGACCAGACATCCCCGATTTCAGGGGAGTGTCCCCAGATTGAGGACACTGTCCCCGGATCAAGTCTGTCCCCGGTTTTGTCCCTGGATTGGATTTGAACAGGGGCTGGGGCAAATTCAAAGATAGTCAGTGCAGAATTAAAAAAATAATATTCTGAATTATACACGCCTGCTCCACCACTCCATTTTTTAAAAGTCAGCAGTATTTGTAGCTGCTGGCTTATTAAATCATTAAAGCCCTTGATCCGTGTTCCTTTAAGGGGGCGTGGCAAGGGATGTGTCCCATGCCTGCATACTTTTGCTGATAGGTGTCCCTCATTCCCATCTCAAAAAGTTGGGAGGTATTCACTACTTTAAAAAAAAAACAGCAACACCAAATCACATACTACTGTGATACCATGCAATCTGGTGCCCGCATACGTATCTTTAGTGTGCTCTTAACAATATATGTGCAATGCAATGAAACATGCATGGAAAAACACCTATGAATTGGCCTCTAGGCCTTGTGTTGACGGGCTTGTGTTGATGAAGACTCTTTGATTTCCTGACACAATTTCTCAGGGCTAATCCCATTTCTACCGGTCTGATTCCAAATTAAAGGAGAGCATGCAAAATCAGAGACACGGAATTCACATCTTTACCTTTCCAACATGGTCAGCCAACAGAAACTGAGGAGCTCCAGCTTCTCGTTTATTAAAACATACAAAATCTTCTCATTGGTTCACATTATATGTCACACCCATCTCCCCAGGTCACCCACCCCCTTGGACTCAGCATGTAACCCTCATTGGCCAGTTCATACAGGCATAAGAAAAAGTCAATTGTCAGCTCCTTCGACCAGTCCCTTCCAAAGTCTCACAAGGCAAATTTTTCCTTCAACGTCACGAGACACAAATTCCTTTGCTAGGAGGAAGGCAGGATGTGGGGGGGGGGGGTGGTAGCTTTCTTCTCAAAGTTCTTTCTGTATGTCCACACAAAAACCTCAGCGTGAAGGGGAGGGGGAGGGAAGGTTGAAGTCCAAATCTGTAACATGGGGGGGGGGGGAATGGAGGATGGCAGCATCTGTTCTTGATAAAAGTCGTATATTGGGTTCATAACTTTAAAACAATATCTGATTCCTCATTTTAAACAGATGTGTAGTCGTATCTTTAGAATAATATCTGGACAAATATTTTCAAGTAATATACACACTGCATTTCAAATGGTAGCTTTTACAAGGTAATATCTGATAATTCTTATCCAAGAAAATGAGCAGTATTGATTATTAATAACTCCAAAGATCAAGCAATAATAAGGAAACAAACGATATAATGAAGGAAAGACAACATCTGAGTGGCTCTTCTTCATACCACAAAAATATTCATTTCATTTCACATCTACCACAGTGTTCACATTAGAACTCCTTCTCTCCCCATACAGGGCTACAGAAATGCAAAAGCTGGTGAAACATGCCAGCTGCTTGCTGATTTTAGAACTGCCTCAAATTGATGTCAATAGCACGAGGCATTAGCCCATTAAAGCTGGCCAACTGTGGCCTGAATATGGCCATTGTAGCAGCAGTACCAGTGTTGAAATCCACCTTGAGATCCATTCAGTGGGCCAATCCAACCATGGGCCTAAATTGAACAGCTGATATGTCTTAGTTTTTGTAACTAATACTGTACATCGTCTTGTTTCAACCCCAGTGAATAAAATGATTCATTCATCACCTGACCTCTTTCTTCATGAAATCCCTCCAGAACCTATATGGAGTCTGTCTGCAGTGATATAATTCTGGGCAGTGATAACATGCTCTAGTATATGATCCCAGTGTGAGTAATGATGGAACAGACCATTGTAAATAAACATTTATTTTCTGTATGCTTCGAGCTTGGGGCTCATAGTCTGTACAGTTATAGCTGGTGGATATTGTGAATATCGTACACAGTAGAGCAGTAAAAGCCATATTACACGTCCCAACTCATCTCCTTGTAACGATTCATGTCCCAATTAGTAGTGAAACTCTTCTGATGTTATATGGTAAGTCTCATAGCAAGCCTCGCATGTCTAAAGTGATTTATACATCAGGCACGCTTCTAAATGCAGCTGAAGGCTTTACCAAGATTATTGGATTTCCAGCAAGGATTCTGTACATAGAGAATTGTAATATTACATATTTAAATTGCAGCTTCATGCAAATCCATCAAAGTACGATGTGCACCGACTTGCCATTTTCATGTGTATGTAAACCCAATCACTTGAATCTCATATGAGTTTTAGCATGTTAATATGATTTCAACAGTCATTTCCAATATTTTTAAATATGTGACTTTCATTAAAGAAGAACTCTCATGAGCATTAACAAAAATTTAAAAAAGTTTATACTAGGGTTATCCCGATACCACTTTTTTAGGACCGAGTACAAGTACCGATACTTTTTTTCAAGTAGTCGCCGATACCGAATACCGATACTTTTTTTAAACGTGTGCCCAAATGCAGCCATGTCCCCCCACATATTGCAGCCATGTCCCCCCACATATTGCAGCCATGTATGTCCCCCACATATTGCAGCCATGTATGTCCCCCACATATTGCAGCCATGTCATGTCCCCCACATATTGCAGCCATGTCATGTCCCCCCGCATATTGCAGCCATGTCATGTCCCCCCACATATTGCAGCCATGTCATGTCCCCCCACATATGCAGCCATGTCATGTCCCCCCACATATGCAGCCATGTCATGTCCCCCCACATATGCAGCCATGTCATGTCCCCCCACATATGCAGCCATGTCATGTCCCCCCACATATGCAGCCATGTCATGTCCTGTGCCCCATATTGCAGCCATGTCATGTCCCCCATACCTCCGCCGCCGTCGCTGCTGCAGCCTGCAGGGTTAATCCCCATGCAACACATACCCGCGGCGCCATGTATAGACACGCGATTGGACGGATCCGTCCAATCGCGAGCAAGGGGGGAGTGTCTATGCACTTATCCGTGTATAGACACTCCCCCTTGCTCGCGATTGGACGGATCCGTCCAATCGTGTGTCTATACATGGCGCCGCGGGTATTACAATTTTACATGGGGATTAGCGGCGGTCGGCGGCGGGCGATCGGCGGCGGTCGACATGCGACGAGCGTGGTGAGGCAAGCGGCGGCGGCGGGGGGGGTGGAAGTATTCTATTTTGGTATCGGGGGTATTTGGGGGAGTACAAGTACTCCCGCAAATACTCGGAATCGGTCCCGATACCGATACTGGTATCGGTATCGGGACAACCCTAGTTCAACCCTAGTACATTCATGTCTAAATACCTCTATTAGCCGTACTGAAATGTGAAGAAAATACCCTCCTTATTCGTTGCTTTGCAGCTTCTCTGCTCCTCCCCTGCCAGAAGCCCGATTTGTGGATGTTACTAACATGAAATGGGTTGTAAACCCTTGTTTAAAAAATAATTAAAAAGAACAAATATGCTTATCTTACCTGCTCTGTGCAATCATTTTGCACAGAGCCATGGTTTCAGGTCGCGTGCATATAGCTTACTTGCCAGGCATGAGTGGCATTCAGAGACCACTTTGCATTTTCTCAATGAATACAAAGCATTCTCTGGCTGGACAAGGTGAAAAGGGGGGGGGGGGGATTTTGTCATAGTTAGTCGACATAGGTCAACATTAAATAGGTCCATAAATATGGGACATCGACACAATTCTAATCTTTTTGGCTCTATACACCACCACAATGAATTTGAGATGAAACGAACAAGATTTGCTTTAACTGCAGACTTTCAGCTTTAATTTAAGGGTATTTACAAATCAGGTGAACGGTGTAGGAATTACAACAGTTTGTATATGTGCCTCCCACTTTTTAAGGGACCAAAAGTAATGGGACAAATTAACAATCATAAATCAAACTTTCACTTTTTTAATACTTGGTTGCAAATCCTTTGCAGTCAATTACAGCCTGAACTCTGGAATGCATAGACATCACTAGACGCTGGGTTTCATCCCTGGTGATGATCTGCCAGGCCTCTACTGCAAGTGTGTGTGCAACTTTTTCATTCAAGGAACTTCAATGATGATGTTAACACTTACTAAATCTTGCTTTTTCCATCACAACCTGCAGCTCAAGAACAAAGGTGTGTTTGTATCTTTGTCAAAGTAGTATATGATCCCTCAAAATGTATTTTTGAAGGGGATTTTTTTTTACGATAATGTAATCTTAACTTCCACATTTGCCTAGTTAACATTTGCATGGTTCATTACAAAGATAATTGTTTCCCCTGTTGTGTCTGATACCTATTTAGAGATGTTGGTTAATTTCCCCTTTTCTGTATCACTTCCTTTACTAGTTTTCATCTTCAGTTGCACGTTGATGCTCTTTTTCCAAACATTTTTGCTTCAATCAAAGCCAACGCAGAGAAGTTCCTACATTGTGATTTTCATTTCCACTTTTTAATGTTAGGAAAGACCATCATTGGCTCAGTTTATAGATGTTTACATTGTAATTGTATAGAGCTGTATCAAATACAAACTAGCTAATTAGAAATATGGGTTTTAATAGTATTTTCACCTTTAAGTTATATAGATCTATACTATCTTTTATTATATTGTATAACTCTTTATTTTTGGGATATGGTATTTATAAAAGCAGAAGCTAATACCAGACATCTAGTGGTGAAGCAAAAGGAGTCTCAAAGCACTGCTTTATGTTATGTCACTTTAGCTAACCCGTAGTGCTTTGGGAAATCCTTTATCAATAATTCCTTTTTTGTAATAATTTAAATGTATTTTTTGTAACATATTTATATTTTTTATGGAATCCTCAAGAGGATGTCCTTACTCTCTCTTAAGGATTGATGTGTGGCGTAGTGTAAAGGGCAGCCATCAGAAATTATGGGGCCCTTACACAGCTTTAAGCCTGACCACCAACATTCCCCAGGGCCCGCCCACTGGCTGTCACTTCAAATGCACCCACTGGCTGTCCCTTCGAATCCGCCCACTGGCCGTCCCACCGAATTTGCCCACTGGCCATCCTACCGAGTCCCATCCTACTGGGGCCCATCCCATGACCACCTTCTTTTCCATCCATGTCCTCCTCCTCTAGTCCCAACTTCCCCATCACATGTCCTCCATTTCCAGTCTCAGCTCCCCCATCCTATGTCCTCTTTCTCCTCCATTCCATGTCCTCCTCCTCTAGTCCCATCTCCTCTATCCAATGTCCTCCTCTTCCAGGTTCATCTACCTCATCCCATGTCCTCCTTCCCCCCATCCCATGTCCTCCTTTTTACCTTCTCATCTCCCCATGCCATGACCTCTACCTCCTGCAGTCCCACCCCGTCCCATGTCCTCAGGGAGGACACATCCATGGATTCTATCTATAGACCTGCACTTCTCTATTGAAAGGAAGGATATATCAGTACATACAGCCTCAGTCTGAGACCCTCTCATGAGGTACCCCCATCTCCCCCTTACCTAAGGATAAGGATGGTGGCCAGCAGCTGCCCACACAGGACCAGTAGCGTCTGGCGATTCTCCCAGCTTCTCTCTCCTCTCAGCCGCTCCGCCACACTACCTGATTGCTGGGCAAAGCCAAGCTCTCTCCTCACCGGCGCCACTGATTGGACTCCCTGGGATGTGTTCCTGCTGCAATTGGTGGCATAAGGAGGTGGGTGGAGATGAGTAGCTACCACAGCTGTCAATCATCCAGCCTGCAGACAACAAATATAAATACCTCCGGCTGGGTCCTGGGTCCCTCAGGCCCCTACATGTACATGGGCTGTCCCCCCCCCCCCCCCCCGATGGCAGCCCTGGTAGTGTAGTAGCAACTACACAGTGTTTGAAAATGCCATTTCCTGTCTCTCCTCTGGTTGCTTTCCATCAGCACCTGAGCTGTTTTGCATGGTGGAAAGCAGAATGTGCTCACCCCCTCCCTATGACTACAGCCCTGCGTGAAGATGCTCTCTTATCCCTCACAGGCATGGAGGTAAAGCCTAATGGGAACTGTTATCAAACTAGTTATAATGCAAAACATTACTTTTTACTTTATCAGCTACTGTCAGACTTTAATTTAAGAGGAAAATATTTTTGTCTTTACAACCCCTTTAAGAGGGCATGGCAGGGTGTGTGTCCTATGCCTACATACCAACAAAAGTTGGTAGGTGTGCTATTGTATTCGGACAGCTGCCGTCCATGGCAGAAACACACACTTGAAACATCTGATTGAATGCGGTCAGCTTGAGGCTGCACTAATAGGCACTGATAGGCACCAATGAGGTGGCACTGATGGACACTAATGAGGGGGCACTTATAGGGGGCACTGATGGGCACTAATAAGTGGCACTGGTGGGCACTGATAGTGGGCATTGGTTGGCACTGATTAGCAACACTGGTGGGCACAAATTGGAACTGATGTCCATGTAACAGAAGCTTTCTTCTTTCCTCCTTTTCTCCTCAGGCTGATCAATAACCGGCTTCTGTTTACTTCCATGATAAGCTTCCATTGGCTGACAACTGATCACATGGTAAAGGGCTACTGTGATTGACGCTTTACCCTGTTCTGGGTTCAGCCGAGCCACAGTGGGCTGACATGTGGTGAAAAATGTATGTCAATAGCACCTCTAGAAATTTATGCACCCAGAAAAATGGTGGCGTGTTCATTACTTATTTATATTCATGTCCTCATACGTTTGAAAAGAAAACTATGTAGCAAACAGACACTTCCTTCTGCTATGAAAATGTGACTAACATTCGCACAGCCACAAAGATTTGCAGGGTTTTCTCTAATATAATTATTTCCTATGATCGTCAGCGCCAGGTAGTGGCCAAAATGCTGTATTTTTCCTGATTGAGGTATTTTAGGAAAAATATAGCATTATCGCCACTAGATGGTGCTGCTGATTATAGGACATAATCATATTGGGGAAAAAAATGACGATTTTCTTGGTGCCGCTGTGTGTCACATTCCTACAGCAAAATTTCTTAAAAATAGACCCTAAATGCGAATTTTACTGATTCTGTGGTCAACACAAACAGTTCTTCTTTCAGATGCTGACTTACATTATTCCCAACGTCATTTGATCAGCCCCATGGTTTCTTCGTGCAGATTGCGTCATCTCGGCCTGGTAAAATATAGAGTGTGTTTACCCAGCTTCACATTCACATCTAATAATATTGCACTGCGATTCTTCACAAAATATCTGTCAGATTTCTCAGATTACATAAGCATGTGCGTAAGGCTGATCTGAAATAAACACAGATAAATAGTAAATAATTTAACACTTTCCATTTTCACCACTCGGCCTTTGCTAACTTGAAATAGCACCAACTTAATGAAGCAGTTTGTTGGCCGTGCCAGCTGTCCCTCCGTGTCTATAACGGGGCCTGCATCTCGGCGGTGGTGTCATTATGAGTCGGTGGTACTACAGTATTAAATGTCCAGTATGTTGAGTATTTGAGTGCTCTCAAGGCTTTCTATTAATGGTTTTAGTATCCTAGCAATTTTGTGCCAGTTTCATAAGGCAATTGAAGCTTTTAAAAAGGAGGTATCAGTATGGAGAGGCCTCCCTGCCGCTGTTAAATCAGGTCTACTTGGTATGCAAACATGCCGTGTACATTTAAAGCGGAGCTCCACCCTAAAATCATACTTTGCTTCAGTAGCTTCCTTTTAATAGTGTTAAAAAAGTTTGGTGTGGATTTTTTTTTTACTTGCCTGGAACACCCTGTTGCTAGGCAGAATTCCTAATCTGCCTTCTTCCTGCACCGCGGTAGTTCTCCTATTCTACTCTAAGCCGCACAGACTCCTGGGCTATGAGTCCCATCTCTTCCCTGGACTGTGCGCTTGTCTGTGCCAATGTTTACGGCGCCATGTTCAAAAAGGGCGCAAAGCGCTTACTTCTTTCAGTGTCATTCAAAGTTTTATTCGAGCGTAGTTTGTGTTATCACTGTTGCAACGGGGCAGGACGATCCTCCGTCACTGCCCGTTGCCATGACAAAAGAATAAACAAACTGCGCTGTGAGCGCCGTTCTACAGCGCACACGCGAGATGTAGGTTACCCAGCATGCACCGAAGGCAATCCAGGAAGGGAAACAAACTGGGCTTCAAATGCCCACACCCATAATGGAATCGGCCAGATGAGGAGAAGAAGAAAATAAGGCAAATGTGGACCAATATTACTTTAAAGCGGAGCTCCACCCTTAATTTAACTTACTTTCAATATTGTTAAGGGTCCAAAACAATGCCACATCCGATATTTTTAAATAAATAAATGTTACAGTACCATCTGAGCTGCTATGTCTTCCGGTCTGTATCCCCTCGGGTTAAAGTCGGGTTTTCCCTGGTTTCCGGTCGCGGCGCTGTGTCTTCTGGGAGCTTATCTCTTTGCTCCCTAATTATAATATTTCGCCTTTTAGAACGAAATCTCGCGCGACTTCGTGTAGCAGGAAGTGACGCGGATGTAAACAGAGGAAGGAGGGCGGGCATTTGAAGAATCTCCATTGCACGGCTGTATTACACGATTCCTTTGTTATCATCACAACGGGGCAGTAACTTTTCATTCATACGCCTGCCGTTGAGATGACAACAGACGCTCGCGCCGCCGGACACCTTTGCCAGTGCGCGTGTGTGAGATCAAGCGGTGGATGCTGGGACAGCATCCACCGAAAACAGGAAGTGACATGCCTGTGTTCTTCTTCCTGCCAAAGCCAAGATGGCAACGCGAGGACATGCAGAATATAAGTTGTTATTTGGGACAGAAAACCAGCGGAGCGGCTGTTGAAAACAAAAACCGTGAGTTTAGCACAGCAGTGCAATTAGTAATTTAAAGAGCCCATAATCAAAAATTAGATTTTTCGGCGGAGATCCGCTTTAATGGCTGGGGAGCTATTGCCATCTTATGGGGACTATGTTATGTGACAATTACAATCTTGCAAAAAAAAATGTTTTTGACCGGAGCTCCGCTAGCTGAACTCAAGGCAGACAGCTAAATTCATACATGAAATTCATATTGTACATGGGAGCTATTTTCAACCAAACGAATATTAATTTCTGTCCATCCATTTCTTAGATTTACACAGCAGGAGACCTGATTTTTCTTTGCTTCTGTTAAGTAACACAAAGACCCCATACACATTATTCATTCATTATGTCATTAAAGTGGAGTTTCCATCCCAATTTATTTTTTTCATTATTGTGCTCATTAGACCTTAATAAAGAAAAAAGGGATTTTTAAATACAGCTTACCTGTAAAATCCTTTTCTTGGAGTACATCACGGGACACAGAGCGGCATATTCATTACTATGTGGGTTATATGGAGTACCTTCAGGTGTGGACACTGGCAATCTCAAACAGGAAGTCCCCTCCCTATATAACCCCCTCCCCTAGAGGGAGTCCCTCAGTTTTGTAGCAAGCAGTATGCCTCCCAAAATGGTCACCCAAAAGAGGGGTGGGAGCTCTGTGTCCCGTGATGTACTCCAAGAAAAGGATTTTACAGGTAAGCTGTATTTAAAAATCCCTTTTTCTTTCTCGTACATCACGGGACACAGAGCGGAATATTCATTACTATGTGGGATGTCCGAAAGCAATGCTTTAATGAGGGGAGGGAGACATCTTCCAAAGAAGGATTCAATTTAGAGATAAACTCAAATCATAATAATAATTCTAACTTAGTCAAGAAAAAAACTTTTTTTTTTTTTATAACCAAGGGTGTTTCTGATCCCGAGGATTTCAAACTGCAGCCTGTAGTACTGCCTGACCAAAGGCAGCATCCGCATTTCTTCTCACGTCTAGTTGATAAAACCTTGTAAACGTGTGGACTGATGACCACGTTGCCGCCTTGCATATCTGAGCCATAGAGATCTGATGGTGTGCTGCCCAAGAGGCGCCCATGGCCCTGGTAGAATGGGCCTTTACCGACAACGGAGGAGGC
Source organism: Rana kukunoris (assembly GCA_029574335.1). Classification (NCBI taxonomy): domain Eukaryota; kingdom Metazoa; phylum Chordata; class Amphibia; order Anura; family Ranidae; genus Rana; species Rana kukunoris. Next base: position 574,776,287 of record CM056050.1, on the reverse strand, counting down.
AACCTCTTCAACCCGTAGGCTTGAATGATTAATTGTCTAATCCATCTCGAGATGGTGGATTTTGCAGCTGCCTGCCCCTTCTTGGGGCCATCTGGTAGAACGAATAACACATCTGTTTTCCGGATCTTTTCTGTAGCTTTAAGATAGGCCTTCATGGCCCGGACAATATCCAAGGTATGCAGCAACCCCTCCTTTCTAGATGTAGGTTTTGGAAAGAAGGATGGAAGTACCAAATCCTGGTTTAAGTGAAATTTGGATATAACCTTTGGTAGAAAGGAAGGATGGGGCCGGAGAACTGCCCTGTCCTTATGCAGAACGAGATATGGTTCCTTACACGATAAGGCTGCTAATTCTGACACTCTCCTGGCCGAAACTATGGCGACCAAGAAAACCAATTTTCTTGTCAGTAAGACTAAAGGAATCTCAGCCAACGGCTCAAAAGGCTGTTTTTGTAGAGTGGACAGGACAAGATTTAAGTCCCATGGACAAATTGGTGACTTGACAGGAGGATTAATACGCAAGACCCCCTGTAAGAAGGTCTTTACCAGCGAGTGGGTGGCCAGCGGCCCCTGAAACCACACTGACAGAGCTGAGATCTGTCCCTTGATTGTGCTTAGTGCCAGGCCTTTATCCACTCCTAGCTGGAGAAAACTTAACACCCTATCAATAGTATATTTGCGGGAATTCCATCTTTTGGATTCACACCAGCCTACGTAGTTCCTCCACACCCTGTAATAAATCACCCTGGAGACCGGCTTTCTAGCCCTAATCAGGGTAGGAATTACCTGCCTAGACAGACCCCTACCCCTGAGAATCAGGGATTCAGCCTCCAGGCCGTCAAATTTAGACGCTGTAATGTAGGGTGGAGGATCGGGCCTTGTGAGAGTAGGTCTGGTTGTAGAGGAAGAGTCCAAGGGTCTCCCACTGCCATCTTCAGGACTAGTGAGTACCATGTCCTCCGGGGCCAAGCCGGAGCTACTAGAATGACTGGCTTGTTCTCCACTCTGATCTTGCGCAACAGGCGCGGGAGTAACTGTAGTGGAGGGAATGCATATAGAAGTCTGAATTGATGCCAAGGGCAAACCAACGCATCGGTTCCGCAGGCCATAGGATCCCTCGCTCGCGACACGAACCTGTCTAGTTTCTTGTTGAACCTGGATGCCATTATATCTACGTCCGGCATTCCCCACCTCTGGCAGATTGTCTGAAAGACCTGGGGATGCAGAGACCACTCCCCTGGCAACAGACTCTGGCGACTTAAGAAGTCTGCCTGCAGGTTGTCCACTCCGGGAATGAATATCGCTGAAATGCAGGGTACATGAACCTCTGCCCATTGAAAAATCAAGTTCACCTCCCTCTGAGCGGCCTGGCTCCTGGTTCCCCCTTGGTGGTTTATGTATGCCACCGCCGTGGCATTGTCTGACTGGATTCTCACCGGGAACCCCTTTAATCTGGAGGTCCAAGCCAGAAGGGCTAGGCGAGCAGCTCTGATCTCCAAGATATTGATGGGGAGCTGCCTCTCCGCTTTCACCCAAGTTCCCTGGCGGGAGAACCCCTCGAAGACCGCCCCCCAGCCTGCCAGGCTGGCGTCTGTGGTAACTACCTTTCAGACAACAGGGCTGAAGGATTTTCCCTTTAGAAGATTCTGAGGGTTCAACCACCAGGCCAGGCTTTGTCGGACCCTTGATGATAGCGTCAAAGGGGACTCTAAGGCATGTGCCCTCTTGCCCCAGGCTGCTAGAATGGCTGCCTGTAGGACGCGAGTGTGGATCTGAGCGTATGGTACTGCCTCGAATGTGGCCACTAGCTTGCCTAGTAATCGCATACACAGGCGAATAGTTGGTTTTTTCTTGTTTAGAACCAACTGAACCAACCCCTTGATAGCTTCGATCTTTACAAGGGGCAGGAACACCTTTTGATGTTCTGTGTCTAACCTCATGCCGAGGTATTCCAACTGCTTTGTAGGCTGGAACGCTGACTTTCCCCGGTTCAGGACCCAGCCGAATTCTTCGAGGTACCGAACCGTGAGGTTTACTGCCTTTTGCAGACCCGGCCGTGAGTGATCTATGATTAAAAGGTCGTCCAAGTATGCTAGGACTGTGACCCCTTGGATCCTTAAATTGGCCAGAATTGGGGCTAGGATCTTCGTGAATACCCGGGGGGCCGTGGCCAGCCCGAAGGGGAGCGCCCTGAATTGGAAGTGTCGCTGCCCCACCGCGAAGCGTAAAAACCTTTGATGCGACTGAAAGATTGGTACATGAAGGTAAGCATCCTTTATGTCTATGGAGGCCAGAAAATCGTCCTTCTGAAGCGCGGCGGCTGCTGACCGGATGGATTCCATCCGGAAGGAACGAACCCTTAGGTAACCGTTCAGCCTCTTTAGGTCCAAGATTGGCCTGACATCGCCGTTGGGCTTTGGTATGACAAAGAGATTGGAATAGAAACCTAGGCCTTGCTCTTGGGCTGGCACTTCTATAATTACGTCCTGGCCAAGCAGGTGATCCAAAGCTGCCAGCATTGAGGCCTTCCTTGCTGGATCCCTTGGTAGCCTTGATTCTTGAAAATGAGGCGGAGGATACCTTAGAAACTCCAGTCTGTAACCTGTGGTTACAGATGCCCGGACCCATTTGTCGGGGATCTTGGCTTCCCAAACTTCTGAGAAGAAACGAAGCCTTCCCCCCACCCGCAAGAGTGGGGGCGCCCCTTCATAAGGCAGACTTAGGGGCTGTCTTTGACGGCTTGCGATACCACGGCCTCTTACCCCCAGGGGTCTGTCCCTGCGATCTACTGTTAACGTTGGATCGTGCAGGCGGCCGTCGATACTGCCTGGAATTTGAGGGCCCCGAGACAGGAAAGAGCTGCCTTTTAAATGTAGGAGCCCGGAATGTCTTTTTGACCGGTAAAAGGGTACTCTTGCCATTTGAAATAGTCTGAATATATTTATCCAGATCCTCTCCGAAGAGTCGTCCTCCATGGAAGGGAAACCCTGCCAGAAGCTTTTTGCATGGGGGCTCCGCCGCCCAGTTCTTCAACCATAAGAGCCTTCTCATGTGCACCAAACATAGTGATAAACGAGAGGCCTGCTGGATGGAATCTTTTATAGCATCTACCGCAAAACACAGAGCTCTGGGAATGTCAGAAAACTCTCCTGCTTGTTGGGTAGGCATGTCCCTTAACATTTCCTTTGTCTGGTCTTTTAATGCCTGACAAACTCCAATTGCAGCCACCGCTGGCTGCACCACTGCTCCTGCCGTAGCAAAGGATGCTTTTAAAAGTGTTTCTAATCTTTTATCAACTGGATCTTTAAACATATGTATGTTTTCCACCGGGCAAGTTAGTGATTTATTCACACATGAGATGGCTGCATCCACTACTGGGAGCCTCCACCTCTTGGAGAACTTTTCCTCCATGGGGTAAATGACCGCAAATCTTTTCGGTGGCAGAAAAATCCTGTCCGGCCGTACCCAATCCCGAAAGATCAATTCCTCCAAGAGAGGATGGACCGGAAAAACTGCGTTGCTTAACGGAGCTTTCAAAGAGCCCAGAGAGGATACCGGAGGAACCTGAGGCTCTGGCAATGGTAAACTAAATGCCGAGCGGACCATGTCTGTCAAAGACTGTACCCACAGTCTTTCTGTCTGGGAGTCTGAAAATGGTTCCTCAGAGGCAGATCCCTCAATCCCTGAACCCTCTTGGTTCAGGTCTAGTTGATCCTCCTGTGATTCCAATTCCTCTGGAGAGAGAATCTCAGCATCTGAGGATACACCTCCTGGTGATGGGGATCTAACCCGTTTCTTACCAGGAATAGCTCTAGCGATCAATGTTGCTATTCTCTCTTCTAGCCCCCCTAGGGATACGGCTAGCATCTCCTCTGTGATAAACACAGGGCTGGGCTGATCTGGGCCAGCCTCCGCACCAGATCCCCCTAATGGCTTATCCAAGGCGCTTCTTATGTTAATAAGTTGCGGGGAAAGTATCGGCATATCAGAATCAGAAAGGGAACCCTTTTGTTTTTTGGTCTTTTTTGTACCCTTTGACCCCGAACCCTTGGAAGCCATAATACAAAATCGAGGGACTCCGCCCACACAACAGACTGTAGTGGGCAGGAGTACAAAAATCAGAGTTTAGGGGACAATAGATCACTAATGCCCAAAAACTGATGGGATCCCGTATGTTCTCTTTTTTTTTTTTTTTAAATATATTATATATTTTCTTTTGACAACATACCGTGACCCCAAACTAAGTTTGCCAGCCTCCAAACCTGCTGCAAAAAAGGGGGATTTCTTGGCTTAACAAAAAAGGTATTTGGAACAAAGTCCAGATGTACTACCCCTCTTCCGCCACCAGGAGTCACTGTTCTGCCGCTCTGCGTCCTCTCCTGTGAAAATCAGCCTCAAACTGAGCACTGACCATGCCTGCTGTCTATAACAGCACAAAGGCGCGCCCCTGTATGACGCCGCAGGCACGCCCCCCCCCGCCCTCCTGTCTGAACGGCGCGAAAAATGTCAATAAGACGTGCGCGCGCACGCGCGCGCGCGCGTATGCCGGAAACAGGAGGAACATGGAGGAGCCGCGCTGCTGGAGATCCAGGAACGCAGAAACAGGCGGCAGATTCAAACTCCCGGCCAGGTAGGACTCTCCAAAGGCCCCTAGGGATCCTTACTAGCCCTAGGAGGAAACAGCAGGTTTAGCTAGCACACATATTTAGACAGGGGGACCTAGTGATGGGGGAGAAAAGGTGTCATCCTGTCTCTCTTTAGACATAGTGAACAAGGTTGCCCATGCAGAGCATACTTAGGCTATCCCCCTTTTAGGTTACCCCGGAGAGCCTGCTGTCGAACCAAGTCCCGCAGGCTCCCCCTTACCTGCTCCATGCTGCAGGATGTTTGTCCAGCAAACTGATCCAATCTTCTCCCATCTCCGTGGGTAGCGTAGTAGACCTTCAGGCCCTGGGGTCCTATGAAGGTACCCACTGTCCTGGACCTATATAGCACCCTGGCAAACAGGAACTTATGGTTTTTTCAAACTCCAAGTCCTGGGCCCAGGGTCCAGCCCTCCAAAGAGGAGCATTATAGGCAAAACCCCACGGCTTGGGGCCCGGGTACTGTCCACTTTGGCACTGAGGCTCCTTGGACAGATCCGGTTAGCCCGCCCTTAATCCCAAGGATGTGGAGCAAAGCTATTCCGTGACCAACACCTAAAACACTGGCGAAAAAACTGAGGGACTCCCTCTAGGGGAGGGGGTTATATAGGGAGGGGACTTCCTGTTTGAGATTGCCAGTGTCCACACCTGAAGGTACTCCATATAACCCACATAGTAATGAATATGCCGCTCTGTGTCCCGTGATGTACGAGAAAGAAAAATATTTTTTTTTACTCTTCTGGAAATGCCTGTTGCTATGCGGTCCCATGAAATCTGCCTTTGGAATAACCTAGGATTCTGACATCATCTCCCTCTAATGCTCTTGGGAAATGTGTGTCATAATTTCCCAGGATGCAGTGCGCTACCCAATTATCACTCCTCATCCAAGACTTCCAGGAAGTAAGTGCTTGTGGGCTTCACAATGCCCACAAGCAAAATGACAATGGTGTGGACATAGTTTATAAAACTATCTTTTTACAACCCGAAAAATGGTTGTTTGTACGCAGCATTAGATTTTCTGCAAATTCAGATTTACCAAAACCATATAGTGCAAGGGCCTGCCAAATAGAAACTCTAAAGCCGCGTACACACGATCGGTTCAAAAACGATGAAAACGGACTGAGGTTCGTTTTCATAGGTCCAAACCGATCGTGTGTAGGCCCCATAGGTCCGTTATCCTTCGGTCATGGATGCAGTTTAAGCCGCAACCAATTTGCATAGGTGTGAACCCGGCCTTAAGGTTTGACCTCATACATAGCTCCCAACTGTCCCTGATTTGGAACAATGTCCCTCTGTCCCTCATTGCTCCTCATTTGTCCCTAATTTTGGTCTGATCTATATAGTTGTATATAAAATGCACTTTTTATCTATCAAAAAGTGTTTCCCAGTGCTAAACCTTTCATCTGATTTCTAAATTGCTGCATTTGTAAATTTCAAAAGCCAATATAAAGGAATAGTAGTAGTAAAAAAAAAGCACTTGTTTTTTTTGCCAATTCTCCTTTAAGGGGGCATGACAAGGGGTGTGTCCTATGCCTGCATAATTTTGCTGATAAGTGTCCCTCATTTCCATCTCAAAAAGTTGGGAGGTATGCCTCATATTATATGGTTTTGGTAAATCCGAAGACATAAATCTGCTAAAAAATCTAATAGTGTGTATGGGGTCTTACAGGTCATGTCCCTTCCTCAGTCTGTCACTAAACAGTCAAGGAAGTGTAGCCAAAGGAATGCTACTGGAAAGTTACCATATTAGGTTATGTATTGTTTATTTAGTAAAGGGTTTGGCCTCTGGTGACCACTGAACGTTATTAGGATATTTTTATTTTTTTGGGTTAAAAGATGAACAGTGATGCATTGTGGGATATGTAGTTTCATGAGAAAGTGACTCTTATTGTTTAATTCAGTTTGAGTAATACAAGCCCACAATTCCGAGCTGTGGACCCACAATGCAAGATGCCACAGGACAGCCTGCTGGGTAGCCAGATAATAGGACAAGTGTGGCCTGTGTTCGACCTCTCTGGACGCCGTTCAACTGCCAGCAGGAGGTCTGTGTGTGTCTGGGAGAGAGAGACTGCGGCCTACTGTGGAGAGATGGATCATCCACCCAGAGGGACCTTTGGAGGACGGCCCTGCTAGTCGAGCAGGTAGATCGCCCTGCGTTTCAGAGCATTTGAAGCGGTTGCACTCGCCAGACTGTTGGGAGCGGCTGCGCGGTGTAATGGTGCCATCCTCTTTCCCAGAGGGATCATCAAGTGAGGCTCCGGACGAAGTACACCAGGTGGCTGAGGATCCGTAGTGGTGAGGTGGCATCTGCCTATCAAAGTAATTGACTGATCTATTAATAAGTTGATTTCCTGCTATCCAGACTGTCGCTGACACTTGTAGTCCCAAAGATGGGAATCTATTGCATCTAAATGTTTCTACAGCTGGATTGTCAGACTTAGCATTTCCTTCATGAGAGAATCAGTCATCTCATATATTTCAGTTATTGTTTCTCTTTTACCACCTTGGATTACAATTAAGTGCACCACCTTATATATCAGGACAACTAAGCTAGCTGAAGAAAAGACTGGAACAGAAGGAACTGCCATTACTTTGTCGTTCACAAAGTTTTACACTATACAGTTAAGGTCACAGTGAACTGCACTCTAGAGGGAGCCATTTAGCAACATAAGATTGAAGCATATACTTTGATTATTGTGTCCATTGTTTGTTATTGGTCTGTGTGCTGGGGCCTCAGTGGAGAGGTGGTTCAATACCACTTAAGCCCCGGACCAATATGCTACTAAATGCCCAGAGGCGTTTTTACAATTTGGCACTGTGTCGCTTTAACAGACAATTGCGATGTGGCTCCCTAACAAAATTTGCTTTTATTTTCCCACAAATAGAGTTTTCTTTTGATGCTATTTGATGGCCTCTGTGATTTTTATTTTTTTTGTGCTATAAACAAAAATAGAGTGACATTTTTAAAAAATAAATAAATATTTTTTACTTTTTGTTATAAGAAAAATCAAATAAACTAAATTTTAGTCAAACATTTAGGCCAAAATGTATTCAGCCACATGTCTTTAGTAAAAAAAAAATCGCAATAAAAAAAATTAGCTACCTAGCGGCAACAGCGACACTAATACAGCGATCAGAAAAATGATCACTTAGTGACGCTGGCAATAGGGGGGGAAAGGGTTAACTAGGGCGGTGATCACACTGACACTAAATGCAGTGATCAGTAAATATATGATCACTGCAATCAGTGACACTGTGACAGGGGCTGGGGCGGGGGGTGATCGGAAAGGGGTTAAATGTGCCTATGTGTGTGGTGTCAGTGTAGTGTTGGTGCAACTTACTGTGATGTCTTCTCTCCTCTTGTCGGATTGAAAATACTGCCGAGAGGAGAGGTGACATCACTTCCTCTGCCTGTTTTTACATTATACAGGCAGAGGAAGTCACATGGCGGAGGCTCAGGCGATTGGCTGGGAGGGATCACGAGGGGGCGGACAAAAACGAACAGCCGCCCCCTCATCCCGGATCGCTCCCGCAGGTAAGACGCCCGCCGCATGTAGCGGGGGGGGGGGTCCCGATCGGACCCCCGACCCGCAAGAAGGCAAGGACGTACATGTATGTCCATCTGCCTGTATGTGTCATTCTGTGGACGTACATAGACTTGCGGCGGGCGTTAAGCGGATACAGGTACTGAAGTATTGGGGACCTACTCCACTGTGTACTAACTTACATACACCTTTGCCGGGTTGTTATTGGGTGAAGTGATAGACGTTACTGGTTGCAAGATACATCTCTGCTAATGACAACAATTTGTTGCTCTAGTAAAAGTTTCTTTAAAACACTATTGTGAGCTTTTTTCCCTGTATGAGTGGAGGAGGAGACCTGGAGGATGCCTTGAATGGGAAGTACCATAAAATAAACTGAAGAGCTGAGTTTTCAGAGGTGTTACGGAGCTGCAGAATGGGGAGATGTCTATGTAAACAAGGCATTTCCCTGTTCTGCCTAGGGACAGGACAGAGGTCCACTGCTCCCTGTCATCGGGAGCAGTAATCGCTGTCAATTCACTGTTAGCCCCCCCCACAGTAAGAATCACTCCCTAGGACACACTTAACCCCTTCATCGCCCCCTAGTGTTTAACCCTTTCCCTGCCAGTGTCATTTACACAATAATCAGTGCATTTTTATACAACTCATCCCTGTATAAATGACAATGGTCCCAAAATAGTGTCAAAAGTGTCCCATGTGTCTGCCATAATGTCGAAGTCACGATAAAAATCGCAAATCGCCACCATTACTAATAAGAAAAAAATGTATTAAAAAATGCTATAAATCTATCTACATCTTTAAATCAATCAATAAGCTTATTGTGATTTTTTTACAAAAACTTTGTAGAAGAATACGTATCGGCCTAAACTGAGGAAAAAAATATAATTTATATATCTTTTTTGGGGATATTCATTATAGCAAAAAGTAAAAAATATTGTTTTTTTTTCAAAATTGTTTCTCTTTTTTTTGTTTATAGCGCAAAAAAAAAAAAAAAAAAAACTGCACAGGTGATAAAAAACACTACAAGAAAGCTCTATTTGTGGAATAGCTGCAGCGTGCAAGAGGCCTTAACCACTTGCCGACCAGCCGCCGTCATAAAACTGCGGCAGGTCAAGTCGTTACCGAAAATCGCCGTAGGTGCACGTCGGCTCTTTTAAGAGTTATAGCAGGGGGAAGCCGATGCACGTGGTTGGCAGCCACCCGCGATCGTTCCCCTAGAGAGCCAGAACGGGGATCTGTCAATGTAAACAAACAGAACCCCGTTCTGACAGGGAGTAGAGAGTGATCTTCTGTTGTTAGTGATCAAGAACAGTGATCACTGTCCTCCTCCAGTCAGTCCCATCTCCCCACAGTTATAAACACCTCCCAGGGAACACATTTAACCCCTTTATTGCCCCCTAGTTTTAACCCCTTCTCTGCCAGTGTCAACCCTTTCCCTGAGCATGACCGCGCAATTGTCAGTTAAAGCGACGCAGTCCCGTATCGAAAAAAAATGTCCAGGTCATTAAGGGGGAAAATCTTCCAGTTCTTAAAGTGGAGTTCCAGCCAAAAATGGAAGTTCCACTTATCCCACTCCTCACCCCCTTACATGCCACATTTGGCATGTAATTGTTTTGGGGGGGGGTGGGGGCTTCAGGAGGAGTGGGACTTCCTGTCCCACTTCCTCCTTCCGCCGAGGGGCTGGTTAGGTGATTAAGCTTAATCGCCTACAGCAGCCCCTCCCTGTAGGCGATCGCCTGGGACACATGACAGGTCCCATGCGATCGCCTGTCCAATCAGTGGCGAGCCGCGCACGCATGCGCAGTGCCTCTCGCGCATGTGCAGTGGGTGCCCGGCCGTGAAGCCGAAGGCTGTCACGGCCGGGTGCCCACAGTTACGATAAGGGCACCGGCCGGGGAGGGGGGGAGAGGAGCGGAACCCCGGCCAGCGCGTCGCTGGAACGCTGGAGCAGGTGAGTGTCTGTTTATTAAAAGCCAGCAGCTACACTTTTTGTAGCTGCTGACTTTTAATAAACATAAAACAAGGCTGGAACACCCCTTTAAGTGGTTAAAGCTGAACTCAGGTCAGGATTTACATAAAAACATTTTGGTGCCTGCCCCATAATAGTGAGGGATAAATGCAAGTATAATAAAGAGGAATTGCATACCTTGGCCCAGATTCAGAGAGAATTGGATTCTCGTAGCGTATCAGAAATACACTACGCCGCCGTTTTTTACCTGGCTCTACGTGGAATCCAGGTAGATTTTGTCCAGTAAACGACGGCGGCGTAGTGTATTTCTCCCGTCGCAATCCATCTAGACGAGTAGTGGGCGTGAAGGATTTAAAATAGGCGCGTTCCCGCGGCGATCGAACTGCGCATGCTCTGTTCGCAAATTTCCCGCCGTGCATTGCGCGAAATCACGTCGTTACGTCATTCGTTGTTTGAGTAGCGTCGTTTACGGACATTTCTATTCCCGAACGAGTTACGCAAAAAAAAAAAAAATTTAATTTGACGCGGGAACGACGGCCATACTTAACATGGGCTACGCACCGTTAGACCAGCAAAAAGCTGGTTTTAACAGTACGTAAAAAAAAACAGACGTAAGCGATTGCGAAGACCGCTCGTATCTTCGTGGATCGCCGTAAAAACACATTTGCATATCCCGACGCATGAAAACGACGCAAACTCCTCCCAGCGGCCGCAAAAATATCGCAGCGTAGATCCGAAGGCTTACGAAGACGTAAGCCTCTCGGATCGAAGCCCGAAGCCGCCGTATCATGGTTTGAGGATTCAAACTAGTGATACGGCGCGCGAAATTTGAAATTACTCCTGTCTAACACCAGTTAGACAGGCGTAATTGCTTTATGAATCTGGGCCCTTATTTCTTGCTCATGCAGTCTTCTTCCCTGCCAGATCCAGGATGGATGATCAGTTCTCTGAAATCACTTCATATCGCTGGTCATGTGGCTGCTCCCTTGCTGAGATCATCATGCACAACATAAGACCAGTGGTCCTGCATTATATGGCAGAGTCAGCTGCATTGAGTCAATTGTCTTTTTTAGCTGGTTTGTAAAGATTGTATCCTGACCATTATTATAATGGGGCATTTTCCTACTAGAATTTTACCCACTGACCAACAATAAATTGGTTTTAGCAAAAGTTTCTCAAAACCTGAAAATTATTTCAAAGTTTCTTCTGGAGTAAAAAGTTTTAGAAAGTTTTAGAAAGGCTGCTCCAGAATAAGCAAGCATTTACCTATATTGCCCTATATTGAACACCAACATTTTTTTTTGAAGGCTAACTGAAGTTCAGCTTTAAGGGTTTATTGAGAATACTTGGCTATTACACCCTGTTCACACTGTACCTTTAAAATCATTAAAATCTACTTCATGCGATTTCAAAGCCGCCAGTCATACGATTTTATGTGCGGCTTGCCAACCTCTGCATGGCTTCATGCACAGATGTCTATGCAAGTTGCACATGAAATTGGCAAAAATAGTGCAGGAACCTTTTTCAAATCGCTGCAAGTCTGAGTCGCACCAATTTGTTCCTTAGGCACAACTAGGGCGCGACATGTCAGGCTATATTAATCTGTCAAATCGCATGGCAAGTCACACCAGTGTGAACGGGGGCTCAAGCACCAGTTCTCAGTGAGATGGAAAAAGGAAGGTGTTATCTGGTTATCTCTGGTTCCCTTGGTTAGATGAGTCAAACAAAAAAAACAGCTCATTATGTCCCTATTGAGGAAGAAAGGTGTCTTATTGCCGGTGTAGCACTCTCTAATGTGTGCTACTAGTAGTAAGAGTGGGTAAACTATACTCTGACTCATGTTATATGGTAAATTTAAAATTGGGTCAGGGCTACAAGAATTCAGAGCTGGATGACTCATCCTGGCAGCTCTCTGGTGCCCCCCCTGTTTCTAGAATGTTGGAGAATATTATAGAATATAGCGGATGGAGGCTAGGAGGGGCTACCTTGAATATTTATGGGCTCTCAGCCAGTCCCCAGGAGAGAAACCCATAAATAGATATAGACCATGCCAGCAAGGGAGTTGGGTAAAAGATGCAGTGCTGAGAATAGGCTGTCAGTGGCCCAACAAAGGGGGGGTTATCCTGAGCTGGAGCCCTGGAGGCTGGCCTACAAGGATCCCACCACAGGAGGTAGGGGAAAGGGGAGAGACTGCCAGCTGTGGCAAGTCTCTCTTGAAGACAGCAGTGGGTCAAGTCTTTATCCAACCTTGCCCTGGAGAATCTTCATGTGTGGGTGTGTCAGTTGGGCAGGACTGGTGCAGAGAGTCAGTCAGGAGGACTGAGAAAAGAAACAGCCATGTGTGTCTGGTGGCAACCAGGTGGGCTAGCATTCTGCACGCAAGTGGAACTGGGATCAGTGGTCACAGGAAGCAGAGGGACATGTGTTATTCTCTTCACTCCAATTTTGTCAAAGGGACTAAGACAGGGATCCTCAAACTACGGCCCTCCAGCTGTTGCGGAACTACACTTCCCATGAGGCATTGTAAAACTCTGACATTCACAGACATGACTAGGCATGATGGGAATTGGAGTTCCTGAACAACTGGAGGGCCGTAGTTTGAAGACCCATGGACTAAGAGTTCCTGCCTGTAATGGGGCTTTGCTGAACTAGCAACATATTGCTAGTTCCCCCCAAGAGTGAGCCAGCAGGAGCTGAACATAAAGGAACCAAGTGTGTGCAGAAGAAAGTAAGAAGAGAAGTTTGTATATAGGGAGGAAGTTGTCCCTGAAGTTCTGTTTGTTGCCACATTGAGCAATCCCATAATCCCCTACCCGATCCAAGTTACCACCCCCTAATTAAACAAAAAAAGGATTTTCTGTGTCCAGATAAAAGAAGGAAACGTGGTATGACTGGCTGTGCAGCAGTGGTGAACCCTAACTTCAGCAACTCCTACGGGGGTGTTGCTACACCCATAACTCTTAAGCCCCATACACACGATCAAACTTTTTTCCAACAAACTTCAAAATTCCCAGGTTTTCAAAAAAATCCTACCGTGTGCACGCTCCATCCGACAAACATTTTCGGTTTTCATCGGACAAAAGTTCGCTCTGCAAACGGACAAACTTTTCGGCAACAAAAGTCCTACGGTGCAAAGTCCTATCATGTGTACAGGAATCCATCGGACTTTTGTCCAAAGTACCAACACGCATGGCCAGAACCAATGTTAAAATCAACTAACAATAGCAGAAGTTGACCAAATGGTGGCGGTAAAGAGCAGAAAAGAGAAGAAAAAACATGTGATGTTGGGAAACTTTGTAGAAAAGTCCTGCCGTGTGTATGCTATGGGTGTGCCCGGCCAACTCCCTTCGGACAAAAGTCTGACCGTGTGTACAAGGCTTAAGAGTGACATCTGCCCATCTATGGCCTATCAAGAGTGGGTGACTGAAAAACCTTCATCCACTCAAAAAAATGAAAACGTTACTTTTGAATTTACTAATCCTTTAAAGTAGTTTACGTTGTTTATAAACTAAAACAATACAATCATAGTAACTCATCTATCTGATAGATTGCAAAATAATTTTGTATAAATATAGATCCATTCTACTGGAGGCTTATGCAAGAAGCAGAAGTGCCGGAAACATTGCAACATTTTGATTTGGAAAATGAATGTCATCATTCTGGTATATTAGCAATAGCAAACCAGGACTTTCTATCTGGGAATAACATGGGCGGACACAACAGATATTTTTCTTCCATTTTATCTGCTATTTTCATGCTTTTTATTACGCCCCCTGTGCTGTAAATCTCCACAGTCAAACTCTTTAAAATTTTAATAGGATACTTGATGGGAGGTTATGAGGAGCTACAAAAAACAATAAAAAAAAAAAAACTTTAGTTAAAGTATAGAGAGATGGATGTGTTGCCAATTACTTCTTGCACCACATCCTGTATATTTATAGAAAATGCAGAGAGTTATTTGAGATTTTTAAGGTGCTAATATATAATATACACAACAATCATATTAAAATCCATTATTTATTTATAAACATGATTAAAAGGGTATTGTAATGGGAGGGCCCGTGGGACCCAGTGGCTGTTACAGGGTGTGGGGTACTCCTGTTTCAGCTTCACTGATGACTCTTGTGTCTAAAGTCACCCTATGTCCACTAGGGGCATAGGATGACTGGGAAATTATATCTTGGATTACAGGAGATAGAACAGTAATGATAATTCACAATGTATTCCAGGATATCTTGAAATATTACAGGTTGTTGATTCTAAACCCATCTGGTCAATAGAAGAGTGATTCATTCAATGTGGGAACACAGACTGTTAAGGTGTTTAATGTCGTCTGCTACTGTCATGTAAATGAACCTTAGTCTGGCTCTCAAGAACCTTTCATTGTGTGATGCTAATTGACACTATATTGTGTGAATTTCTATTGATAATAGATGTGTATTGTATAGCAGGTGAGAAGAACTTATCTCGGAATCACCTTGTCTGGGTAAATGATTAGTAATTAGCTCATGTAGATTATCTCAGAGTCAGAGTGGCTGTCTCCTAAAAGATGTGTATTGAGCTCATTGTGTCATGTTGTGGGTGGAGTTGGGTCATTGTTCATTGTGGTTCCTAAACTGTATATAAGAAGCCTGAGTTTCCCATTAAAGTCTATCCATTTTGAACCAGAGAACAGAGCTGTGTGTCTCGTTTCTGGGGAATCCATATGGGCCGTGTTCGTCTTCTGGATTGTGGAGTGTCGATAAGCTGTCGTGGGTTGGTGGAATGGAATATCGTAAACGGCGTTAACCCCTGAACGTTACAGGTATATAACAAAAAAATACAAAAACAGTCAATATGGTAGTGTTTAGAAAAAAATCTCATACAGTTCATGTGTTTGGCATGGTTAGCAAAGTCCTGACATGTTTCGCCCCATTGGGCTTCTTTAGGGGTAATACTTGTTCGTTGCATATTATGCCATTCCCAGATACTAAATTCCTTTAAGAAAAACTACCTTCAAAGTTATTTGCCTTCATTAGATCTAACAATAGCACTGCAGTGGGATCATAGGAGATGCATATATACTAGGTGAATGTAAGGTATGGTAGAGCAGTGGTATTCAACCCTGTCCTCAAGTACCCTCAACAGCCAATGTTTTTTGAATTTCTCTTAGATAAAATAGCTGTCCTAAATACCAAGCCATTGACTTTAATTTAAAGCACCTGTGCAAGATAAAGGAAAACCTGCAAACATGGCCTGTTGGGGGTACTCGAGGACAGGGTTAGGAACCACTGCGGTAGAGAATGCATGGGTGGCAGGTTTTCAAAACATCAAGAACCAGACTATAAAAGCGCAACAATAGGGAATAAGCAAGTATTTTTATGGTGAACAGCTGTTACCGCTCTATCAGTTTATATTGTGGAGCAGCCGCAATTCCTCCACGTGGCCTCCGGGGACCTTTCACTACTGTGTATATAAGCATTCACCTGCGTGGTTACCGGCAGAAGTATTGGCCTGGAGATGCTGGATTTTCTGCTTCTTCAACCCAGCCGGCATGTGATGTCACCGGCCTCGCGCGGACAAAACTGTCTCTATTGCGCATGTGTGGAAACAGGAATATGAAGTATATGACATGACAATTGCCAAAATCGTATTAGCTTCATTAGCATACCTTGGAGGGAGGGAAGCCTGCCTCGTGTAGAGTCAGCTAAGGGGTGCACTAGAACTGTACACACTACCCACCCTTAACTTCAAATCACATTTCAAATGGGACCTTCGGGCAAAGATTGGTGCAGAGTGTAGGGAAGCTCTTCCAGGATCCTGGCTCTGACTTGTCACATAACACAAAGCCAAGTGGAAGCCTTGAAAGACTGCCCACCAATTTACAATCGGGACGCCAACACAGTGGTGGAGGCATCCAACAACACTGATAAGCCTGCAGACCCAGTGCCAGGATAAGCACTTTTTATGTAAGTGGCCATTTGGCTCATGATTTTACATTTTTTTAAATAAAAAACGGTTGCACTATGGAGGCTATATTTTTCTGTTCATGTTCCATCTCTGAATTCCAGAAAATCAAGGTTTCCTATGTCCATTCCTCTGAGATATGCATCATCCTGCATATGCGTTACTGACCTCCCCTGTGGTAGGTAAGAGGTCCAGTCCATCTGGTAAGCCTCTCTTGATCTATACAGCACGTTTTTGGGGTGTCGATCGTATACCTGGTGAAGGATTTTACAGCAACACTCACAGTTCCAGTGATAATATAGATGTATTGGGATTCATGTCACAATGAACTTTAGTCATCTCTTATTTGTTCTTTGCTCATTCTGAAAGAATCAGCTTTATATAACTGGACTTTATTTACTTGAATTTTGCAGATATTTCTGAAATTTCCTATTTACCTCACAGTAACTTAGGTCTTTGTATATATTTATTTTTTATCACGTTAAGTTTACATTTATTATGTTCAACCTTGTGTGATAGTCACTGCTGTTGTGAATTCTCTATGTGTATGTTTTTTCACTGATTATATAAATTGCATGAAACCTCAGCTACATACAGTATACAGCGCTGTGATCTGGAAGCTGGACAGAAACTTCCCATTCCACTTTCAGAACAAAATCGAGTCAGGCTGAGTGCTGTTGAGCCATTCACAGGGAGCTTTGTATTCTATGAATAAATACAAAGCTTCCTCTGATTGGCTGAGGCGTAGAGGAAGATGGTTGATGTCAAGATCTCCAACTCAGCCAAGGAACTAGCAGCAAGGAGTGGGAGTGTTTAAGAACAACTCTCTTACATCACAAACATGGGTTCTCAAATCGCCACAATCCAGACAAAATCTAATTTAGCAGAATGGTGAAAGATAGTACAGCAATGCATGAAAGAAAAACTTCAGTATTGAGCAACTTGGCTATGTTCCTTCTATGCATGGCCTAATTCTGAGTGCAGCATATTATCAAAAGAGTCATTATTTTAAGTAGCAATCATAAAAAATCATTCAATGTAAAAAAAAAAAAACAATGCAGAATTGTGTATTTACAATTTTAATTGAAAACACAAATACCATACAGAAATGGAATTTAACAATGTTCAATACAAAGGAAACATATAGGCAAGTAGAGTATGGCATGGTTATACATCCGACAATGCTATTTTTATTGAGCCTCAGGCCCCATACACACGATCGGACATATCCGATGAAAACGGTCCGCGGACCATTTCCATCAGATATGTCCGATCGGGAGTTTGATCCGATGGCGTGTACACACCATCGGATCAAATTCCCCGCCGCCGGACGGCGCGGTGACGCGGCGGTGACGTTGACGCCGCCGCGTCACCGCCACGTCACCGCACCAGGAAGTAAAACACTTCCGCGCATGCGCCGAATCCATTCGGCGGCGGCGGTGGGGGACGACATGTCTGCTGGTAAGTGTACTAACCAGCAGACATGTCGGGCGGACAGATTCCACCGGATGGATTTCAAAGCATGCTTTGAAATCTGTCGGGTGGAGAAATCTGTCCGCTAGCCCATACACACGAGCGTAGATGTCTGCTGAAACGGTCCATCGGACCGTTTTCAGCGGACATATCCCCTCGTGTGTACGCGGCCTAAGGGAAAAGACAGGGAAACAAATAATACGGCTTTACAATAGTTTGGGATGTGAACCTCCAGAAATTCTGTTGAATTGTATCCTTCAGGAACTGAACATGTGAATTTATGTTATATTGCCCATCATTTATAATACAGATCCTTATATAGTGCTATTAAAGGGTCACTAAAGGAAAACATTTTTTTGCTGAAATTACTGTTTACAGGGTATAGAGACATAAACTGATTCCTTTTCAAAATGATTAAAAATAGATACAAATCAATCATATAATGTGCCTGCAGGTTAGTTTTAGGCGGCGTACACACGACCGAGGTTCTCGCTAGAAACCAGCGAGAACCTCGCTGGGAGCTGCATTCCAGCGAGAACCTCGGCCGTGTGTACGCTCCTGGCTCGCCCCACCCATCGGGAATCCCGTCGAGCGAATAGAGAGCAGGCTCTCTATTTGCTCGACGGCCCGCCTGGATGAATGGCTGGTTGCCATTCCCGACGGGCGGGTCGCCGATTTCGACGGCCGGCTGAGAGTCTCGAGGGGCGGAACGATGTGTTCCGCCCGTCAAGGTTCTCGTACGTGTGTACGCCGCCTCACTTTTGAACTGGCTTCATGTTTCTGCAAAGTAGAAATAGACACACAGAACAAAAACAAACATATCCAGGGCAGTGTTTTGTTTTTAAAATGAATCTGATTGGTTCTGGGAAGTTTTAGACACACAGTAATGACAGCTTAAACCATTGTGAGAAAGCTCCCAGTATGGTGGTTATAAGGAAACAGACAAGCAGGAAGTGTGGAGAACAGAGCAGGATTACAGCAACTTCAAAGCAAAAACGAACAATAAGGACATGAAACCAGTACTGCAGTAAGGTAAAGAAAGCTATTTAGCTAAAAAAAAAATGTCTTTAGTGAACCTTTAACTTATGTAGTGCTTCACATACTATTCATTTACCTCAGTCTCTACGTTCAAGAAACATACAGTCTAAGGTTCGTATTTTACAAACACATTAGCCAATTTTTAACAGGAGCCAATTAACCTCCCAATATGGAAACCCAAGCAAAGGAAGAACATGCAAGCTCTGTGTAGATGTATGCTCTGTGCACCCCTCTATCCATGGCTTCCACCCCCTATTCATGCGTCCGGCCCCTCTCAGGATGCCGGGCAATTACAGTAGGGGGAGTGTTTTTTTTTTTAAGCACCTGATTAGAGCCTATAGGCTTCAAAATAGGGTGGCACAGAGCATTGCGCTTTAAGCCCACCCAGGTGTTACAACAGCGAATGAACATTTGCTATTGAAACATTGATCCTCGATCCGGCCAATCAGAAGCTTATCTTTTTTTTTTTTTTAAAGTGTATTTTTTGTGCGTGTACTCGAGAGTCCCCTAGTAAATACCCTGTCTGCAAATCAAGTGCTGAAATATGCACAAAAAACACTAAAACACAGAATCAAACTGATTTTCACAGCTAATTTATACCTTTGAACAATCATCCTTTCCAAAAGAAAATGCAACAAACAAACTACATTTTTCCATCTCCCTAACATTTCTAAGAATAAATACTTTTACACTAAACAGACAAAGGAAAAACACACACACATTCACAGGTTTATCGTACAGGGGTTAAATACGTGTTGGTTTATTAGAGCTTATCTTTTAAGATCTGAATTGTAATGTGTTGTGTAGAGCTAAAAACATAACTGTACAGAGTTGGACTGGTTTCTGTGTAGTACCTTCTAAATAACTGCAGGGGTCAGTCTTACAGCAGCTCGGTATGCACACCAGTAGTCCTAATAGCCTCCCTAATTCAATCATTGGGCCAGATCCACAAAGAATTACGCCGGCGTATCTACCGATACGCCAACATAATTCCAATTTCCCGCCGGCATATCTGTGTTTTGTATCCACAAAACCAGATACGCCGGAATTACGCTAAGAAACGACTGGTGTAACGTTATTACACTGTCGTCTCTTAGGTGCATATTTACGCTGGACGCTAGGGGCGCTTCCGTCTATTTCCAGCGTAAAATACGTGAATCTACGAACGTACGAGCGGCCAGCGCATTCACTTTACGTTGTTTGCGTAAGCGTATCTCCGGCGTAAAGCTACCCCTGCTATATGGATGCTCAGCCAATGTTAAGTATGGACGTCGCTCCAGCGTCGAATTTTCCATCGTTTGCGTAACCCGTTCGCGAATAGGGAATTGCGTAAGTTACATACACGTAGTTTTCATTGACTATTTGCGATGTGATTTCACGCATGCGCACTGGGATACGTCCACGGCCGGCGCATGCGCAGTTAAAAAAAAACTTTGTTTGCGTCGGGTCATTGATAATTTTAATATTACACACCCACCTATACCCCATTTAAATTACACCCGCGAACGCCGGCCCATTTACGCTACGCCGCCGTAAGTTACAGCGGAATTTCTTTGAGGATAAGGATTTCGCCGATGTAACTTACAGCGGCGTAGAGTAAATGGGACACGCCGCGCCGGCGGGGGAGGTATGTGGATCTGGCCCCTTGTGTCTACACCGAAAACAAAAAACAACGTTTTAAAATTTTTTAATTTAAAACGATCGTGTGTGGGCTTTTCGAAAATTCGAACATTTTTTCACAACGTTTTAAACGATGTTGTTTTTCGGATTGTAAAAAATGATCGTGTGTAGGCTTTAACGACGTGAAAAATCCGTGCATGCTCAGAAGCAAGTTATGAGATGGGAGCGATCGTTCTGGTAAAACTACCGTTCGTAATGAGGATAGCACATTCATCACGCTGTAACAGACAGAAAAGCGCAAAACGTCTTTTACTAACAAGGAATCATCTAAAGCAGCCCAAAGGGTGGTGTCATCTGAATGGAACTTCCCCTTTATATTGCTGTCGTTCGTGTTCGTCACCGCGCTTTGCTAGAGCATTTTTTTAAAACGATGGTGTGTGGGCAACGTCGTTTTAATGATGAAGCTGGTAAACTTTGTTTTTTACAAGCGGAAAAATGATCGTGTGTACGCGGCATAAGAGCTGTGTCAGAAGTGCAATTTCGCAGCAGAGGTTTGTAATCGCTAAAACATCCTTGTGCCATTTTCTGTCTGATTTGTAGCTGGCTGTAATACAATACATGTTTACCCAGGTACAGACCTCAAGTGGGATGATGATATTCAAGATTTTGCAGATGACTCAACCTGGAATCAATAGGACCCTTCTTTACCATTGAAATTCCAGTATAGACAATCTATACCATAACTCAACTGTATTTGGAGGGTGCTTAGCCAATGATATTACCATGTAAGGTCCATAGTATAAAGTAAAGACGGCACACCGGGTCCCAGCTCTAAACTTTACTGCAGTTTCTTGTAAGACTGGCATAACATTTTTGGGGAGCGGCAGCCCCCATTATCATGGAGATACACTTTGTTCTGTGTGTCGCCTTCATAAAAGGGACCACTCTTCAAAAGACGATGTCAGTTTTGCATGGAACTTCAGTAAAGTTCTAGGTGTCAGCCTGATGAAGGGAACCAATGGGTCTCCAAAGCATTATGTCAGTCTTCCATGGAACTCTAGTAAAGTTCTGTGTATCACTTTGATAAAGGGTGTTTGTGGTGTTTTCTACATGCGCTAAGGCCTCTTTCACACTGGGGCGGGAGGTGCGGTGGCGGTATAGTGCCGCCAAAAATAGCTGCGCTATAACTGGATGCAGCCCCTAGCGGTGTGGTATTAACCCCCACTAGCGGCCAAAAAAGGGTTAAAGGGTCACTAAAGGAAAAAAAATATTTTTTGCTGAAATGACTGTTTACAGGGTATAGAGACATAAAAGTTAACTGATTCCTTTTCAAAATGATTAAAAATAGATAAAAATCAATCATATAATGTGCCTGCAGCTTAGTTTCACTTTTGAACTGGCTTCATGTTTCTGTGAAGTAGAAAGAGACACACAGAACAAAAACAAACAAATCCAGGGCAGTGTTTTTAAAATTAATCTGGTTCTGGGAAGTTTTAGACACACAGTAATGACAGCTTAGACCACCGTGCGAAAGCTCCCAGCACTGTGGTTATAAGGAAACAGACAAGCAGGAAGTGTGGAGATCAGAGCAGGATTACAGCAACTTCAAAGCAAAAACGAACAATAAGGACATGAAACCAGTACTGCAGTAAGGCAAAGGAAGCTATTTTTCTAAAAAAAAAATTCCATTAGTAATCCTTTAATACTGCCCGCAATGCGCCTCTGCGGTTTCCCATTGTTTTAAATGGGAAAGAGCGGTATACACAATGCTCCTCTCACCGCTCCAATGATGCTGCTTGCAGGAGATTTTTTTTCTCCCGGCTTTCACATTGAGAGTTTTTCAGGCGCTATTTAGGCGCTATTTTTAGTGCTATTGTGATGGAGTTAAAATAAAATTAATATTTTGTGTTATGCTACTTTTAACTAAAACCACTCAAATGTTGCTTTTCTTTCCTTATATTGTTTTATTTCTTGATAAATATATATGTGTGTGTTGGTATATACTACAATATTACTTTCCTTAAATTAAGTGACAGAGTATAGAGTTAAATCTCGGCCCGGGAAGTGATTTTATGAAAGCAGATGTGTCCAACCCCTTCCTTCTACTGCACTCCTAAACTAAGGTGACCAGATTTTTAAATTGAAATCCGGGGACATATTTTATTTTTTTACTAGTAATGGCCCCACAGCCTCTCAAGTCTTACTCTCCGGGCCCCGGCTACTACTGGGTGGGGAGCGGAGGAAAATCACTCCACCAGGAAAGGCAAGAAGATAAGCAGGCAGGCAGCTGGCCGGTACTTGAGCCAAGGCAGAAGAACATGTGAGCGGAGCTGAATGGGCATGCACCCGAAACTGAAGAAAAATCCCCATCCGCTCCGACCAGCACAAGATCATCACAAAGGGGCACAGATAATGGGAAAAAATACACCCCCTAAGCTAGTAGAAGCGGCGGAGCGGGGGTGTGCAATTCAGAATAATGTTTTTATTTTTAATTCTGCACTGATTGTCTTTGAAATTGCCCCAGCCCCTGTTCAAATCCAATCCGGGGACAAAACCGGGGACAGACTTGGTCCGGGGACAGTGTTCTCAATCTGGGGACTGTCCCCTGAAACCAGGGATGTCTGGTCACCCTATCCTAAACAGCTCCTCCCATGGCCCCCTCCATCGAATGAAGAAAATGGCCCCCAAAGACTTTGAAACGTTTACAGCATGCCAAGAACAGACTCACAAGAATGAAAGCCATATATGGACTAAGCCAATCAAATGTGCTCATACGAATGATGTCATTCTGTCTATAAAGCTGTTGTAATAAAGGGTTCGGTCTTTCTTGACGGTTAGACACAGAAACAAGCAGATCGTTCTTGTCTCTCTGCCTGTTTTCTCAATTTGGATCAACGGCAATTTAGGTTGCTCTGGTGTTGTGCCAGAGAACGTCTATTTCACTATACCGCCTGAAAAACTCCTCAGTGTGAAAGGGGCCTTACAATCAACATTCTATATTAGCTCATTTTTGGTCTGTAAATTATACATTTGAAAGCCTTTTGTTTTGTTTAATAAATTCTAAATATACCTGTTGATCCTGTCAGAAATGTTGTGAGCTAATAACTTCCTGTGCTCGCTGCCTGTGTTGTACAATTATCAGATATATTGTTCACAGCGGCCTATGGGCTCTTTCACACGGAGCGGTCCGTTTTTCGGTCCGCTCCGTGTGTTCGTCGGCTCAGCGGGGGGTCTCACCGGGCGGACAGGGTGGTCCCCGCACACTGTGCAGGGACCGCCCTGTCTCTCCTCCGCTATCCCCTATGGGGAATCGGATGGAAACGGACCGTCTGTCCGTTTGCATCCGATCCGTTCGGCCGGACGGAAGAAAAATAGGACATTCTTCCGTCCGAAAAAACGGATGCGGATCTGGCGGACGTTGGCGGATGCATCATCCGCTAACGGATCCGCTCCCATAGGGAAGCATTGAGGTCCGTTAACGGACGTCCAAAAAACGGACGAACGGAACGGACGTGTGAAAGAGCCCTATGAATGGAACAGAACCACGTCCCCCTGGATTATGAAGAACAGGAGAGGGGTGGGGTAATGCAGTCCTATCTTGTTTCTGTTGTTCTGATGGAGAAGGGTGAGTCTTGTGTTACTGGCAGAATCACCAGAATAAAATAAAGGGAAAAAGTATAAAAAAGAAACCAAATGCAGCCACCACATCCAAGGACCGGTAAGCTGCAATATACTACATTTTGCTATTGAATTTAGAATGTTAACATTGCCTTCTAGTCTACAGGTTGATCGACAAGTGAAATGAAGTGAAACAGGGTTTGCTGTACACATCTAATCATGTGGAAAAACGTCTATATTATTATTTTAATTTCCCTTGTCAAAAAGTAAAAACATGCTTACATTCTTTCACATTACCTTAGTAAATCTCCCCATAGTTTAGTAATAATGAAAGCAGGGGGTTATACCATGACATGACTACACCACATTTTTAAATAGAATATTTACATTTGCAGATTGGTTATTATACATAAGGGTATGTGAATTTTTTTTATTTATTTAAAATAGATATATTTTTAAAGGCCTATGTCGACAGGCTTTTGGGGGGCTTAGCATTCCTATACAAAGTAATGAAAAGCCAATAACCAACTTGAATCAGATCAAATGCATCTGTCAATGAATTGTGAATGATCTCAGAAGTGTCCAAAACTGGTGGCATTGATATAAGCCCAAAGCCCATTGACACAGACCCTTTAATTTATCAACAAGTACTGTATATAGAGCGAGGACCTACCTAAAGAATCCATTCATTGTGACTTCAGATAGGGCCTCACCCTACGTAAGTGTTGGCAAACCTAAACCTTGTACAATCAGATTGTAGGTATGGCCAACTTAATGTTATATGTAGGCAGATGAAGTGCTTTAAAACTGTGTGGAAACATTGTTTTATCTACTAGATCCCTACATGTCCCTACTGTTAGGAAGAGCCTTGCCGCTTCTGATATTGTATTCGTAAGTTCTCTAGCTGCTCTTTACAACGGGAGTGGGCCAGGTTAAGGCTCTGATTCTCTTTGGCGAGCTGTTCATACTCCTTTGCTAAATAAACGACATCTGAACTTTCCTTCTCAAACTGATCCAGTCTGGCCATCAGTTCTTTCCTGCGAAAAAAATATAACTGTTATTAACACAATGTAACCATGCAGATTATAATAAGAAGGGACTAAAGGAGTGGTCTCCAAAAAGCAGCCCTTTGCTTGCCTGTATACAGCCCTTGGGACACTAATCCTCCCTCTGATACATGCCACTGGTCCTCCCATGGAGCACTATTCCTTCCACTGACACCAATGATGAGGCACCACTCTTTCCACTGACTATTCTTTCCATCAGAAAAAAAGAGTGGTAATACTGCGCTGTCTATGTGAATGGTCTAGAAAAATGCTAGCAACTTAAAATGTGAGATACACACAAAAATAATACTATAAAACAAAAAAAAGCTGCGCAAATATAAACACTACAGTGTAGAACTCAATTGATAGTCCAGTGTAGAGTAAATGAGAGTCCCGTCAAGCAGGTAATGAAAGAAATATATATAATATATAAAATCCATTAATCAATTAATCAAGTGCGGAACATGTTAAAATATGTAAAATCCATTAATCAAGTGCGGAACATGTTATGCTTCTGATGGAAACTGATAGCAGAAAACAAATGTTCTTTCCTCCAGATAGATAGTGACATCAAATGCAAAAACCTCAGAAACAGTGCATGGATAGATAAACACCTCCACCTTTCAATCACACCGCCCCTTACCAGAGGGGAAGATCCCAACTACAGATCTTCTGACAGCAGATGGCTTAATCCCCAGCCAGGGGTTAACGTGACAGGATATCCAAAGGTTGAGTTTTCTCCAGCAGTGGACCGATGATCCGAGTTGTAATGAAATCAGTATGGAGAAGAAAAAAAAGCTACATAGTGTGAACCCATATAACTTGTTTAATAAAACAATTAAAATCACACTTACAAGAAAGTAGATAAAATTTGCATGTGAAAAATAGCCGGCCGGCTAGCACACCCGTTCACTCCGGGACACAGTTTGCGGTTTGAAGGACGTCAGCACGCCGCTACCCAGGGCAATTAAAATCACACTTACAAGAAAGTAGATAAAATTTGCATGTGAAAAATAGCCGGCCGGCTAGCACACCCGTTCACTCCGGGACACAGTTTGCGGTTTGAAGGACGTCAGCACGCCGCTACCCAGGGTAGCGGCGTGCTGACGTCCTTCAAACCGCAAACTGTGTCCCGGAGTGAACGGGTGTGCTAGCCGGCCGGCTATTTTTCACATGCAAATTTTATCTACTTTCTTGTAAGTGTGATTTTAATTGTTTTATTAAACAAGTTATATGGGTTCACACTATGTAGCCTTTTTTTTCTTCTCCATACTGATTTCATTACAACTCGGATCATCGGTCCACTGCTGGAGAAAACTCAACCTTTGGATATCCTGTCACGTTAACCCCTGGCTGGGGATTAAGCCATCTGCTGTCAGAAGATCTGTAGTTGGGATCTTCCCCTCTGGTAAGGGGCGGTGTGATTGAAAGGTGGAGGTGTTTATCTATCCATGCACTGTTTCTGAGGTTTTTGCATTTGATGTCACTATCTATCTGGAGGAAAGAACATTTGTTTTCTGCTATCAGTTTCCATCAGAAGCATAACATGTTCCGCACTTGATTAATGGATTTTACATATTTTAACATGTTCCGCACTTGATTAATTGATTAATGGATTTTATATATTATATATATTTCTTTCATTACCTGCTTGACGGGACTCTCATTTACTCTACACTGGACTATCAATTGAGTTCTACACTGTAGTGTTTATATTTGCGCAGCTTTTTTTTGTTTTATAGTATTCTTTCCATCACACCAATGATGGGACACTATTCCTCCCAGCAATATCAATGATGAGGTAATATTCCTGACCAAGGACAATTTTTTGCTCCCACTGACCACCAAGCTTGAGGCACTGTTTGCTCCCAATGATGCTAGGGCATTTTCTACTCCCAATGGCCACAAGCCAGCCCCCCTAAAGTCTAAGGCCGCGTACACACGGAGAGACATGTCTGCTGAAACATGTCCGACGGACCGTTTCCAGCGGACATGTCTCCTCCGGATTTTCGTCCAACGGTGTGTACACACCATCGGATGAAAATCCCCTCGGCCAGGGAACGCGGGGACATGGCGGTGACGTTGACGCCGCCACGTCACCAAACGAGGAAGTGAAATACTTCCACGCATGTGTCGAATCCATTCGACGCATGCGCGGAGATTTATGTCCGCTGGTTAGTGTACTAACCAGCGGACATATCCGACGGACATGTCTCCAGCGGACAAATTTCAAAGCATGCTTTGAAATTTGTCCGCTGGGAAAACATGTCCGCTAGCCCGTACACGATCGGATATGTCCGCTGAAACGGTCCGTCGGACCAGTTTCAGCAGATATATTCGATCGTGTGTACGCGGCCTTAGGCCTCGTACACACAACTGAGAATCTCGTCGTAAAAGAAACGTTGTTTTCCACGACAAGGTTCTTGTCAAGCTTTCCTTGCATACACACTGTCAAGACAGAATCTCGTCGTTCTCAAACGCGGTGACGTACAACACGTACGACGGCACTATAAAGGTGAAGTTCGATTCCACTGGCGCCACCCTTGGGGCTGCTTTTGCTAATCTCATGTTACTGCGTGTTAAGTAAAAGTTTGGTAAGAGACGAATCGCCCTTTTTAGTCTGTTACAGCATGACAAATGTGCTATCTCCATTACAAACGCTACTTTTACCGAAGGTTCGCTCCCATCTCATACATACATCTGAGCATGCGCGGGTTTCTAAGCATACACACAAATGATGAGGAAATTGAGACTCCCAACGAGAAAAAAGAGAACTTGTTCTCGTTTTTTTCTCGTCGAGATCCACAACCGTTTTCTCAAAGAAAAACATACACACAACCGTTTTTCTCGGCAAAAATGCGATGCCAGCATTTTTCTTGATGGATTTTGCTGAGGAAAAGGGTCGTGTGTACGAGGCCTAAAGGCCAGTAAACTTTCCCTTTGTGTAGAACACTTGGAGACCCCTGGAATAAAGGAACGAAAAAGCACTTTAACCTATCTGGGGCGGCCACAGTCCACATTCAAAAAAGGGTCCTGTGTGTCTTTGGCTCCGATTCAGGTGTGAATTCAGGCAAAATACCCCGACCTGATTCGCACCTGAACCGGTGAACAGTGACACACCAAGGCCCCAGACAGGAACCCGCACTTATGTGAAACTGGCCTTAAAAAGCATTCCACTGCAGATTGCTTTTCAAATAATGGGCTAGTGTGAGCTGTAGACAATAACAACAGAAATAAGGGTTCTTACTGGCAGATTAAGTCAATATTTTGGATTTCCTCACTTTTAGTTCTGGTGACGATGGTCACTAGGACAAATACGGATGAAGAATTTCCCCAATGGGGACCCAGATAGGGTTGCCACCTGTCTGGGATTCACCGTATTGAAACCCGGACACATTAATCAGACAGGAATGTTGCTCAGAGCAGGGAATAATAGGAGGATGAGGGGGCACTATGTGTGCCACATTAGTATTCTATTTGGAGTGCGCAAAGGTGTCCCAGGTCTGTTACAATCCTGTAGTGTATGCCAAACAAATTAGTTTTGCTGTGTGCCGTTAAATTGTTCAGGTTTGGCTTAAACAAAAAGTGGTAACCCTCGACCCAGACAGCAATAAATACCTGACAGGAGTGAATTGGCAAATTTGGAGATTGGGGTGAGGGCAGGGGGTAATGGGATAGTGGCAGCTGAGGTGGTGGCAAGTGTGGGGGTGATGGTGTAGGGTGCTTGCAGATATTGTCATGGGGGTATGAGGGTCATGCACAGTGGCCAGGGTGAGAGGGCATGCAGGTAATAAGGATTAATTGCCATTGTAATAACTGAGTACTTCTAGCAGTAGTATTATCTGTTTGCACTGTGAATCCTGTATTAACACACAGCTGCCCATATATACAGCCATGCTATGTACACACACATACACACATACTTACTTCCTTTCTTCCAGCAGTGCGATTTCCCTCTTCACCTGATGATATTCCTCTGCGATTTTGCAGTGTTGTTTAAACACCTGCATTGACTCCTTTGATGTGTTACATGGTGGAAGAGGCTGAAGAAACAGAATATAATGTAATTGTCAGATATCAGCAAAAATTTATTTTATATGCAGTCTGGAAAGAAGGGAAAGAAATTCACTACCTGGAAAAATATGCAATCCATCACTGATCTATATAATATGATGCAAGGGTCTCCAAACTACGACTTACAAGCCACATCCAACCTGCTACAACTCTAATGTGATGGGTTGCTTCTTATGCGAGTGAGGTACTCTAATGGGAGGAGGTCACGTGCTCCCCCATGCTCAGAATCATTGGGGCTCTGGTGGAACAATGGAACATTAGGATAGGGTGACCAGACATCCCGGTTTCCAGGGACAGTCCCCGGATTGAGGGCACTGTCTCCGGACCCAGTCTGCCCCCAGTTTTTACCCCGGATTGTATTTGAACAGGGGCTGGGGCAGATTCAAAGACAGTCAGTACAGAATAAACAAGTTTAGGGGGGTTTATTTTTTTCCATTATCTGAGCTCCTTTCTGATGATCATGTGCTGGTCAGAGTGGAGGGAATATTTCTTCAGTTTCGGTTGAATGCCCATTCAGCTCCACTCGCATGTTCTTCTACCTTGACTCAAGTCTCAGCCAGCCGCCTGCCTGCTTATCTCCTTGCCTTCCCTGGCAGAGTGATCTTCCTCCGCTCCCCACCCAGTAGTAGCATTATCAACTAAAGTGGTAAACAATGTACAGCAAGAGTGTCAGAGTTGGTTCACACACAGGTGGCACAACTCCAGGGGCGGCTCTGCAAGTCGTCCTGAGGACGACTTCAGAGGCGATTTGCAAGACGACTTCTGTATAGAAGTCAATGCAAGTCGCCCCGAGCCGCCCCCGGAGTCGTACAGAAACCAAATTTCTTGCATCGCTATGATTAGAATGGTTCCATTGCATTACATGGGAACCGACTCTAAACCTAATCCAAGTAGGTACACAATTAGAACTAGTGAAACACAAATAAGGGTACCAAAATACAATCAGTCCCGGTGCAGATGCTACAAACCAAACATGTAGCACACCCCCTAAGAAGGGAGAACCAGTACGCAGTAATGACTTGAGATAGGAATCCTGTGTAAGACTGAGGCCCCCGTACACACGACCGAGTTTCTCGGCAGAATCCAGTGAGAACCTCGATGGGAGACGTATTCTGCCGAGAAAACCGGTCGTGTGTACACTTTTCGCCGAGCATCCCGTTGGGAAGCTCGCCGAGCCAAAAAAAGAGCATGCTCTCTATTTCCTCGTTGTTCTATGGGGAAATTTGGCTCGATGAGCTTTTCGACAGCTGAACGGAAACCTCTACAGGCGGAACGATGAGTTTAGCCCGAAGAATAACTCGGTCCTGTGTACAGGGCCCGAGAGATTCCTCTGCGCTTCCTATGGCTGTCTCAGGCAAACGTGTAAGATCTTCAAACCAGCACAGCTCAAAAAGAACAGAGGGGGGAGAAAACAAAAACAAAGCTCATGGTGCAATATTGTGTATCCAAGCAGGAGACAGAGACTACACTGTTTGTATGCACACTCACGAATCCACGTAAAAAAGAAAAAACAACTTCTACTGCCGCTCAGTTTGATGATCTCCTCATACGGATAACATCCATCGATCCCGTCACTTGGCTCCTCCCCCACGCGTTACATCACTAGACACGTGACTTAGTAACCCATGACTAAGTCACGTGTCTAATGACGTAACGTGTGGGGAGGAGCCTATTTCAAGTCATTGGGGGAGGGGGAGGAGCCTATCTCAAGTCATTACTGCGTACTGGTTCTCCCTTCTTAGGGGGTGTGCTACATGTTTGGTTTGTAGCATCTACACTGGGACTGATTGTATTTTGGCACCCTTATTTGTGTTTCACTGGTTCTAATTGTGTACCTACTTGGATTAGAGTCGGTTCACACTGGGGCGACACGACTTCCAGCACGACCTTCAGAGGCAACTCCAACATGACTTCAGCGTGAACCACAGGGCGATCTGGGGCGATTTACAACACTACTTGAAGTCGTCTCCAAGACAGGAGACTTTACAGTGGCCAATCAAACAACAATCAGCTCTGGGAGAGGGAGGGGGAGGGAGGGGTTTGCCTGAGAAATGTATGTTATCTTCCTGGAAAGTTGCTTCAGTTAAGACAGTGATCAGACTTTTGAGGCGACTTCCATTGAAATCAATGGGTACAAATCGCTTAGAAGTCTGATTGAAGTAGTACAGGAACCTTTTCTGAAGTCGAAGTGACTTCAGTAGTGTACATTAAGACGGCTCCATTCACTTACATTGATTTTCTCAACCGCACGACTTGGGGAGACTTCAAGTCGGATCCCAGGTTGCCCCAGTGTTAACCGGCTCTTAGGTTTACACTCTTGCTGTACATTGTTTACCACTTTAGCTAATAATAGCGCATATTCCATTTCCTATTCAATCCCATTGGTTTAGTTCACCGTTTATATATGCAGCAATTATTATTTGGTTATTTTTGTGGATTTTTTTCCTTATATATTTTTTATTTAGTAGCGCTGTAGTACTCACTTTATCATAAGACTTGACAGGCTGTGAGGCGGGCAGAGACGGGCAGAGAGTCACTGATTACTAGTTAAAAAAAAAGATGTCCCCAGATTTCATATTAAAAATCTGGTAACCTTACATTAGGAGGGAATAGTGAAGATGACTCAGGCTCCATTCACACCTAGGTGTTTTTACGCCTGAAGCACAACGCTACAATACGCCGGAGGGTCGAATTTACATTGTTCTCTATTGAGACTGTTCACATCTCCTAACGCAGAACGCCGTACGTTGATAGAACGTCGAACGCCAAATTTTAAACAAGTCCCGGACCCTTTTTCGACACGCGCATCGGGCGGCTTCGGCGTTCTGCATAGCCGACAATACAATGTAAAAAAAAACGCGGTTAAAAATCGAGGGACAAAACGCCTATTTTTTGTCGCCGCAAATATGCTGCAAATCGCCTACGCAAAGGTGTGAATGCAGCCTAAGTGGATCAGAATATGGACTTTTAAGAGACTCCAAGTCAGAGGGAGATTTACCAAAACTGATGATTATACTTACCTACTATACTTACAGTTTAATTATACTTACCTGCTCTGTACAGTTGGTTTTGCACAAAGCAGCCATGATCCTTTTCTTCTCAGGTGCCTCGCCGGCGCTCCTGGCCTGTCTCTCCTGTTGAGTGCACCCATAGCAAGCAGCTTTCTATAGGGGCACCCGAGTTGAGCTGCTGCTCTATATGCCCATTCAGACACGGAACTGTTGCCCAGCCCGCTTCCTCTTCTCATTGGCTCACTCACTTTGATTGACAGCAATGGGAGCCAATGACGCCCCACTGCTGTCTCAGCCAATGAGGTAAAGGGAGCCCCGGACAGCCGAGCCTCTTGTTCAACATCGCTGGATCAAGATGGGGCTCAGGTAAGTATGAGGGGGGGCTGAGTGGGGCTGCTGCATACAAAAGGTTTTATATCCTAATGCATAGAATGCATTAAGATAAAAAAAAAAAAATTCTGCCTTTACAATCCACCACTTTCAGCTTGTTCAATTAAGTTTTGACAATAAAACCTGGAAGCTGATTGGTTTCTATGCACAGCTGCACCAGATTTAGCTAAATGCAGTTTTGGTAAATAACCCCCTCTATCACTTTGTCCCATATGGCTAGTAATAATAATAATAATAAAAAAAATGTCATTGAAATATAGAAAAATAGAAATGAAAGGCAAAACATTTCTGTGTGTGTGTTTATATATATACGGTGGAACCTTGGATTACGAGCATAATCCATTCCAGGAGAATGCTCGTAATCCAAAGCACTCGCATATCAAACAGAGTTTCCCCATAGTAGTCAATGGAAACGAAGATAATTAATTCTGCATTGAGTTCTATTGCATACAATACCGCACGTGGACAGAGGTGGGGGGTGCTGGAGAACCTTGAAAATACTTGCGCGGGTGAACTCGGAAACCCTCGAAAGGTAACAGAGTATTTCCAATAATTTTTGAGCGTTTCCGAGTGATTCTGAGTATTTCCAAACAGCTTCAAATGGCTCCGAACCATCCCGAGTGTTACTGGCGCCCCACACCTCTGGCTAAATGCAATATTGCACACACCATTAGCTTAATTTCTGCTTGTTTTTCAAGACGACACTCGCAAACCAAGTCAGGATTAAAAAAATGTTGCCCATCTTTCAAAACGATTGTTAACCACGTTACTCGTTAACCAAGGTTCCACTGTATGTATGTATATATATATATATATATATATATATATATATATATATATATATATAAAACTCTTTAAGCAAGTCTAAAACAGAAATCAGGTAGTTCTGGTCTGGTTCAGGAAACGATAATATTAGTGATTTTCCCTCCCAGTTTCAGAAAAATCTGTTGACAGATTTAACCAACTGTCATGAGAAAGCAGAGAGAAGTGTTTGCTCATACACAATTTCTGTAATCTGACTTCCCGCTTGAATTTTTGCTTGGTGATTACCCGTATTTCACAAAGTGAATCTATTTTCGTATGTTATGTCTAAGCTTTGATACTGATCCCTGCAGCGAATGGCTGAAGGCTATAAATATTAGGACATGGTGGACAGTCTCGTGATATAGTGGTATGTCCACTAAAAAATACAAACAGTATAATTTTTGAACCGCGCTGGCGGTATAGCGCCGCTAAATATAGCGGCGCTATACCGTCGGATTTGCTGTGAGTTGTGGCCACTAGAGGTGTGGTATTAACCCCCGCTAGCGGCCGTGAAAGGGTTAATACCTCCCTCAATGCGCCTCTATAGAGGCGCATTGCGGGCGGTATTGCCGCGGTTTCCCATTGTTTGTACAGCTGCACCAGATTGTTTGGGCACCGATTTTAGTAAATCTCCCCCATTTGTGTCATTTTGGCTTGGCTACCCTTGTTGAGGTGTCACTTGAGGCTACCAAATATCTTGTCTTGAGTAGGGATGAGCCAAACACCCCTGGGTTCGGTTAGCATCAGAACCTGCGAACAGACTAAAAGTTCGTGTGAACTTTAGAACCCTGTTAAAGTCTATGGGACTCGAACGTTTGAAATCTAAAGTACTCATTTTAAAGGCTAATATGCAAGTTATTGTCCTAAAAAGTGTTTGGGGACCCGGGTCCTGCCCCAGGGGACATGTATCAATGCAAAAAAAGTCTAAAGAACTGACGTTTTTTCAGGAGCAGTGATTTTAATAATGCTTAAAGTGAAACAGTAAAATTAAAATATTCCTTTAAATTTCGTACCTAGGGGAGGGGGGGTGTATAGTATGCCTGAAAAGTAGCACTTGTTTCCCGTGCTTAGAACTGTCCCTGCACAAAATGTAATTTCTGAAGGAAAAAAGTCATTTCAAATCACTCGTGGCTATAATGAATTGTCGGATACCAGCAATACAGAGAAAAGTCGTTCATAAAAAAAGAATGCGTGGTGGTCCCCCCAAATTCAATTACCAGGCCCTTCGGGTCTGGTATGGATATTAAGGGGGACCCTGCATCAAATTAAAAAAAAATTATGTGGGGTTCCCCCCAAATATCCATTCCAGACCCTTCAGGTCTGGTATGGATTTTAAGGGGAACTCCACCCCAAATTAAAAAAAAAATGCTGTGGACCCCCACACATTTTTTTTTATGAATGACTTTTATCTGTATTGCCGGGAGCCAACAATTCATTATAGCTGCGAGTGATTTTAAATAACTTTTTTTCCTTCAGAAATTACACTTTGTGCAGGGACAGTTCTAAGCATGGGAAACAAGCGCTACTTTACAGGCATACTATACACCCCCCCCCCCGATACAAAAATTTAAAGGAATATTTCACTTTTATTGTTTCACTTAAAGGAATTATTAAAATCACTGCTGCCCAAAAAAAAACAGTTTTTAAAAGTTTTTTTTGCATTGATACATGTCCCTTGGGGCAGGATCCAGGTCCCCAAACACTTTTTATTACAATAACTTGCATATTAGCCTTTAAAATTACCACTTTAGATTTCAAACTTTCGAGTCCCATAGACTTTAATGGGGTTCTAAAGTTCACACAAACTTGCAGCGAACACCCCAAATAGTTCGCTGTTCGGCGAACAGGCAATGTTCGAGTCGAACATGAGTTCTACTCGAACTCAAAGCTTATCCCTAGTCTTGAACAGTGGATCACTGTTTAAGGCCCCTTTCCCATTAGCTCAGCAGGGAATCTGTCCGCTAATCCCCTATGTGTGGTCAGATGTAAACGGACTGCCTGTCTGTTTACACCCAACTTCCATTCGATCCGTTAGACCAGTGGTCTCCAAACTGTGGCCCTTTGCTTGCCGTTATCTGGCCCTTGGGGCTCTATCCCTCCCACTGATGACACTACTCTGCCACCTGACACCAACAAAGAGGCACTATTTCTCCCACTGACACTAATGGGTCCCTATTCCTCTCTATGATGAACATGGTGGACCACTATTCCTCCTCCCAATACCAAATATGGCAATATTTACTCCCACTAATGCTAGGACAATTTCAATCTTGCTGTTCAAAGTCCGGCCCTCCTAGAGTCTGAAGGACAATAAACTGGCTCTTTGTTTAGAAAGTTTGGAGAACCCTAAGCTAGATGGGGAACGGATCTCCATCCATCTGTTTTTAGCGGATAGGATCGGATGTCGTTGACTCCCGCTGCTCCATGGAGGACGATAGATGGTTCAATCAGGTCAGCCTAAAAAATTGACAGGTGAACCAGATCGATCGGCGCCATGTGAAAGGGCCCTAATGCTGACTCTTTACAGGAAAAAGGTTCTGGGTTCAATTCACAGACATTGTGACATGGTGGAGGGGGTATTATGGTGTGGGGTTGTTTTTCAGATGTTGGGCTTGGCCCCTTAGATCCAGGGAAGGGAACTCTTAAGACATCAGCATACCAAGGCATTTTGGACAATTTCATGCTCCCAACTTTGTGGGAACAGTTTGAGGACGGCCCCTTCCTGTTCCAACATGACTGCACACCAGTGTACAAACCAAGGGCCATAAAGACATGGATGAGCGAGTTTGGGATGGAGGAACTTGACTGGCCTGCGCAGAGTCCTGACCTCAAGCCGATAGGACACCTTTGAGATGAGTGGAGACTGCGAGCCAGGCATTCTCGTATTACATCAGTGCCTGACCTCACACATGCTCTTCTGGAAGAATGGTCAAACATTCCCATAGACACTCCTAAACCTTGTGGACAGCCTTCCCAGAAGAGTTGAAGCTGTTATAGCTGCAAAGGGTGGGCCAACTTAATACTGAACCCTACGGACTAAGACTGGGATGCCATTAAAGTTCATGTGCGTGTAAAGGCAAAAAAAACTTTTGGTTATATAAAAAGGAGGGAGGGAAAAAGAGGAGTGAAAGTAAAATATATGGAGGTTTAAATTAAGTTTTTGGATCATGGTAGGAGACATAGGTGTGCGCACAGGGTGTGCCAGATGTGCCTGGGCACACTCTAATAGCCTTGTGCTGGGAAAATTCCCTCTGCTACTTGGCTGGAGAGAAAGGAACTATGGAATCTCTGTCCTCAGTCCCTTTCTCTGTCTCAAAAGTGAGACATCAGGGGTCGGCTTAGGCCCCTTATATTTCACTTGGGCCCCCATGGGGCAAAAAAAAAATTATTGTAAAGAATAAAATAATATTGTAAAAAAACAGAATATATTGTAAAAAATAATAATACTGTAAAAAGATCATAATAAAAAAATAAACTGACTCCAGTCTCTGCCCTTTTGACATTGTCCACTGCTCTACCGACACTGTTCATTGCCCTATTGCTTTGGGGTGCACACCTATGGTAGGAGATCAAAGCACCTAAAGAGATCTACACAAACAATACTGTTAGTAATATAGACAATTTGCAGAATTTGTTTTCATTGTAAATACACTTGGTTTTCTTCTTTTTAGCCCCCCACACTTCCAGATTCCTCGCTTAGGCAAGGATGATGTTAATCACCCACCTGCTTCCTCCTGGGATATCAGATCTCAGTAGGCAGGGAGATGAAGTATTATGTGACTTCAATGCTGCACATGTGTAGAGAAATTCCCCATGCACGCTGCAAGTCTCTGCTATGTCTCATTAGCCTAACAATTGAGCAATTACAATTTTCAGAAATTGATAGGGAAATGCATAAGGACTGATGTGAATGGTAAATCAGTACACACTATAAGCCCACTATATAGTGCTAAAAGTCAGACAGTAACTAGGAGATGTAAAAGGTCAGAGGCTCTTAGAAATCTATTAGTAAGAATTGTTCATGTATCTTTACAAAAAATAATAATAATAATAATAATAAAACAATTTAAAAAAAAGATTTATTTAAAAAAAAAAAAAAAAAAAATATTTACCTGAAGCTGCTGATCTACATCTGGAAAAGACAAAGGGAAGGCATTCTCTGCAGATGATTCATCTGTAAAAAAAAAAAAAACACACATAACTCCACAATGTTAAATGATACAATTACAGATATTATCACTTCGCAATACAGTACATGTTACTGCCACTCTGGCATAATATTTATGCTGTTTAGGTTAAGATGACCAGATTTTTTAAATGAAATCCGGGAACATATTTTTTTTATTATTGGCAAATAGAAAACTATTTTATACGCATATTTTCCTCAAATTATATGAGCAGTCAGTGGTGTAGCGTGGGTTGTCAGCACCTGGGACAAGGCAATACATTTGCACCCCCTGCCAGACTTTTAGCACTCCCTGGCCCAGATTCACAAAGCACTTACGCCAACATAAGTGCAAATTTGCGCCTACACTGACCATTAAACTTACCTAACCGATTCCTACACTGACCACTAAACTGACCTACCTAGTCCCTACAATGACCTATCTGATTTCTACACTGACCACTACACTGACCTACCTGATCCCTACACTGACCTAGCTGATTCCTACACTGACCATTAAACTAACCTACCTGATTCCTACACTGACCACTAAACTGACCTACCTGATCCCTACAATGACCTACCTGATTCCTACACTGACCACTACACTGACCTACCTGATTCCTACACTGACCACTACACTGACTATATTTTTAGCACTGATCACTGTCTTAGTGTCACTGGTTCCCACAAAGTGTCAGTGGCAGTAAGGTTTTTTTTTTTTTATTAAAGCTAGAGAGTGCAAAATGAGTCACAATTCTGCATAGAAACTAATCAGCTTCTAACCCCAGCTTGCTTACTTAAGCTTTAGCAATAAAACCTGTGAGCTGATTGGTTTCTCAGCAGAATAGTGACTCATTTTGCACTCTCTAGCTTTAGTGAATAAACCCCTAAGTGTCAGACTTTCCATCGCAATATCAAAGACTCGCTAAAAGTCACTGATTGCCATTACTAATATAATTATTTTTATTTTTTTTATTCCAGTATTTGTCCCATAGTTTGTAGGCACTATAACTAACCAATCAATATACAGTACGCTTATTGGGATTTTTTTTACCAAGAATATGCCATTTTTTACCAAGAATTTTACCATTGGATATGTTTTATATTAGAAAGTAAAAAATATTGTTTGTTTTTATTTTTTTTGCTGTTTTTTTTTTTTTTTAATTGTTGGTCTTTTTGTTTACAGTGCAACAAAAATAAAAACCCAGAAGCGAATAAATACCACCAAAAGAAAGCTCTATTTGTGGAGAAAAAAATGACATACCGGTAAATGTAATTTGGGTACAGCATTGCATAACCATACAATTGCCACTTAAATTAACACAGTGCTGTATTGCAAAATATGGCCTGGTCATGAAGTGGGGAAAATGTTCTGGAGGTCAATTGGTTAAACTCTTTACTCTACTGGCCATTTTCAGTGGGTTTCTTAGGTCATATGAAAACAGACCTGAAATGACATTTTCTTATTTCTGATGTGACACTGTTTTCACAATAAGTATGGGAAATGTGTCTATTCGAGGTGCAAGATTGGTAAGCTGCAATAGAA
This sequence comes from Rana kukunoris, assembly GCA_029574335.1. Taxonomy (NCBI): domain Eukaryota; kingdom Metazoa; phylum Chordata; class Amphibia; order Anura; family Ranidae; genus Rana; species Rana kukunoris. Next base: position 574,737,400 of record CM056050.1, on the reverse strand, counting down.
TACATTTTTGGTTTTGGGTTTAATAACGCTTTAAAGAGGAACTGCAGTCTGGTCACATAATTTGATATAAAAACATCTTTGCCATTCTGAAGCTTCCCTCCAACCACTTTTGCATATTATTTTATATATACTGTGATTCTGTACTTGCCAAATATGCTGCAGACATCTCCCTCCACTGAGTCTGGCTGCAACCATTTTAACTGTGGGCAGCTGAAGCTGCTGCCTGTTCACTTCCTGGATTTGCACAGACACACAGAGGCACACACCTCCAGCTCTGCATCTCTTATTGGCCCTGACTCATCCCCCCTCCCTTCCTGGAAAACTCTCATGAGAATGAGAGAGAGAGAGAGAGAGAGAGAGAGAGAGAGAGAGAGAGAGAGAGAGAGAGAGAGATGTGCATGATGTCATAAGCCTAGGCTAATGACCAGACAAGAAACAAGAAGTGGGCTGTATAAGGTATTTACTTTCAGAAAAGGACAGAAGATTTAATAGATGGAATGATGAAAAATTGACTGAAAGGGATTGTAAAGGTTTGTGTTATTTTACCTTAATGCATCCTATGCAATGGAGAGCACAGATTTGACTATAAATACATAGAGTGTTTATGACGGAAGTACGCTCCAGATGACGTCACTAGACGAAACCGGTCGAGCGGGATAACCTCCAGTCGTATACACTCGTGGATAACTCATTTTAATACGCTTGTTTTTCGAATGTCAAATGTGAGTACCTGACCTTTGTTTGTACAATAAAACTTTTACCTACTGTATTACGCTATGTGGGCACCCTTTCTTCTTTGAGCCGTATATTAGACCCAACGCATCTAAAACCAGTGGAGATTGCCAGAGAGCAACACAGGGGCTAACACTGTGAAAGCCTTTAACCCGCATGATCAGAGGGAGCACTGAATGATCACAGCCATTTGAATCACATTTATGAAGCACAAAGCACTTCTTGCATGGACTGTTAAAATTAGCAATAATTTCAAGAATTTATGGCACTGAGCACTATATACAATACCATCTAAAATAGCACGGATTTTACATTTTTTCTTCTAATTCTTTTATTTATTTTTCATTATTTAATTTATTTATTTTCTGGTATGACTCAATGTATTAACATTCCACATAAGGATCACATGTGGATGAAAGCATAATCTTATATCTGTCTCAGGGCTGCATTAATTATTTGTCTTACCCTGCCAAACTTACTTATTTATTTATTTTATACATTTGGACACATTAAATAAGAGGCGCCAATACCTACTACCTCACCCCGATTCACAATGCATCCTATGCATTAACCAATTTAGCCCTGGAGGATTTGGTTGCCAAATGACCGGTCCACTTTTTGCGATTCGGCACTGCGTAGATTTAACTGACAATTTGCGCGGTCGTGCGACGCGGCTCCCAAACAAGATTTATGTCCTTTTTTCCCCACAAATAGAGCTTTCTTTTGGTGGTATTTGATTACCTCTGCGTTTTTTATTTTTTGCGCTATAAACAAAAATAGAGTGACAAGTATGGAAAAAAGCTATGGGGTAGATTCACATACACTTAATATTGCGCTGCGTAATCGAAATACTCTACGCTGACGTATTTTACCAGGCTCTACACCGAATCCTGGTAGATTTTTACCCGTACGCTACGGCGGCGTAGTCTATTTCTCGCCGCGTAATCGAAATACGCGATTGGGGGGGCGTGAAGCATTTAAATTAAGCGCGTCCCTGCGGCGATCGAACTGCGCATGCTCCGTTCAGAAATTTCCCGCCGTGCATTGCGCGAAATCACGTTGTTACGTCATTCGTTGTTTGAGTAGCGGCGTTTACGAACATTCCTATTCCCGGACGACTTACGTAAAAAATAATAAAAGACGTCGGAAAACGTAGAAATTCGACGCGGGAACGACGGCCATACTTAACATGGGCTGTCTAATATTAGAGCAGCAAAAAGCTGGTATAGTGTTACGCAAATAAAAGATGACTAAAGGTGCCGTAAGAGATTGTGATTGAAGATCGTAATTTCGCGGATCGCCGGCAAAAGCTCATTTGCATACCCCGACGCGGAAAACTACGGGAAGTCCACCCAGTGGCCGCAATTTTATTGCAGCGTAGATCCGAAGGCGTACAAACACGTAATCCAGTCGAATTGAAGTCCGCAGCCGTCTATTCATGGTTTGAGGTTTTCGACTAGCTAGAAAACGCGCGTAATTTGAAATTACTCCAGTCTAACATTAGTTAGACAGGCGTAATGGCTCTCTGAATCTGGCCCTATATGTTTTACTTTTTGCTATAATAAATATTCCAAAAAAATATATAAAAAAACTTTTTTTTTTCCCAGTTTAGGCCGATACGTATTCTTCTACATATTTTTGGTTTGATTGGTTTGTGCAAAAGTTATAGCGTCTACAAAACAGTGGATAGTTTTATGGCATTTTTTTAATATATTCACTTTACTGCAACATTATGGCAGACACATCGGACACTTTTGAAGCCATTTTGGGACCATTGTCGTTTGTACAGCAATCAGTGCTATAAAAATGCACTGATTACTGTATAAATGTGACTCGGAGGGAAAAGGTTAACCACTAGGGGGCTAGGAAGGGGTTAAGTGTGTCCTAGGGAGTGACTCTAACTGTGTGGGGGCGAGACTTACTGTGACATGACACTGATCGCTGCTCAGAATGAGAGAGAGCAGACGGTCAGTGTCCTGTCACTAGGCAGAACAGGGAGATGCCTTGTTTACACAGGCATCTCCCGTTATGCTGCTCCGTGTCACGATCGCAGGACATGGGCAGACATCAAGTCTGCGGGTCCTGCGGGCACGGTCACAGAGCTTGCGACGGGGGCGGCAAATTTAAAGGGACATACCTGCACGCCCATTTGCCTGTCTGTGCCATTCTGTCGGTTTAAAATTGCATGCGCTGGTCAGCAAGTGGTTAAGGTGAGAAAACACCTGGCAATCACTGCCCCCCCCCCCGTTTTACTTACCTGAGCCAGTTCACCTGCTCGGCGCATCCCGGCGTCCTCTTCTCCACGGAGTCCTGGTGTTGATTGGATAGATTGATAGCAGCACAGCCATTGGCTCCCACTGCCGTCAATCAAATCCAATGATTCGTGCCGAGTCATACACTCAGCGTCTATGGATGCCGAGTGTATGACACAGGAGCGTACCCGCAAGGTAACCCCCTTAGGAAAGAGCTTTTCCAAGGGGGTTATCTAATGCGGGGAGGAGCCGCAAGAGCCGCTGTGGGACCCCAGAAGACGTGGATCGGGGCCACTCTGTGCAAAACAATCTGCACAGTGGAGGTAAGTATGACATGTTTGTTATTTAGAAAAAAAAAAAGGGAACCTTTATAATCACTTGAAGTTCCGCATTAAGCAATACAATTTTGGCAGATGTTCTAATTTGCTTCTACTTTCACTAAAACTAAAAAAGGGAAGTTTTAACTATACATACACTTTAATATTTTCTACAACGAAAAGGGATGATTCCTACATGTTTCATACATGAACAATAATATCGGTTTCCAATATTTATCATATGTAAAAAGGAATACGATTTGTGAACTTTACCCCAAAATAAAATGCTGAATCATCTGAGAAAACTCTTCTTCTTTCCTTCACAGAATTATTGCCAAACAACAACCACGTAACACAAGACCACAAACCCTAACCTTACAGTTGTTTAGGAAAGTGATGTTGAACTTTTAAACCTGACTTCCTTTCACAGAAGCCAATTTTTATCAAAGTTCCTGTTGAGGTTCACCTTATCTATCCTGGTGTATATTCCCTAATTGTGTGTGTTTTTTTATGATTTAAAGTGGAGTTCCACCCATTTTTTTATGTTTGTCTGTGCTGCATGCCCTAATCTCATAGTGTTCAGAATGGACAATTTTTATTCATTTTGTTGCTTGTAAATACCTTTATTTTGTAGTCCTTCATTACTTCCTCCTCCTTATTAGCCTAGGCTATTAAGTCACATGGCTATTTGCAAGGGTTTCTGGGATAGGCATCATGTTTCCCAGTAGTCCTTGCAAACCTGACTGAAACCTATTACAGTGCTTGTGCCGCACTGAGCATGTGCGAGATATGCAAAGCTGAAATCCAGGAAGTCATACAGTCTGGCTTCATGATGCCCACACTTAAGATGGCCACGGTCTATTTCTAAATTATAATCTAAATGCTGTAACAACCTAACAAAACGGACCTTAGTTTACAGACTAACTTTACTAGAATACATTAAGCTTGTGTATTACAATTTATATTTAAAAAGTGAAATTGTGGGTGGAACTCCCCCTTAATTAAAAAAAAAAAAAAAGAAGAAAAAAAATGAATGTGTATGTGATCCCAAACATTTAAATCTTATGTCAGCTTTAACCTCTTCCCGGTGATGGTACGCATATATGTGGCCGTATGTAAACACTTTTCTGTGCTGTGAGCACACACCCTGCACGCTCCCAGCACAGTTACCGCCAGGGACCGGAAAGCTCTCGATGGATACCTGCGATCAGGAGCTTTCTGATCACATGGCCACTGTGACAGCTGGAAGGGATTACTATGATGTCAAAGGTAATGTTCAATATTTTAAGAGAATAATTCCACATGTGGGTATTTTATACATAGCTACATTGGTCCAGCTTAGACCAATGTAACTATGTATTTACCAGGGGGGGGGGGGGGGGAACAATAATAATGCAAAAATAAAACATATTTTTTTTATTAAAATCATTTTTTTTTTTAACCACTTCCCGCCCGGTCAATCGCAGATTGACGTCCGGGAAGTGGTTCTGAAATCCTGACTGGACGTCTATTGACGTCCTGCAGGATTTCATACCACGCGCCTGTGGGTGTGGGGTGTCAGTCTGACACCCTGCATCTCCGATCTCGGTAATGCATCTCCGGCGGAGGCTCGTTACCACGTGATCAGCCGTGTCCAATCACGGCTGATCACAATGTAAACAGGAAGAGCTGTCGATGGCTCTTCCTCACTCGATCGGCGGCTCTCCTGACGGGGGTTCGCACTGATTGTTTATCAGCGCTGCCCCCCTTCGGATGCCCACACTAGACCACCAGGAAAGCCCACACTGGACCACCAGGGAAGGGCAAAAAAAAGGGGCAAGTAAAAAAAAGTCAGTAAAAAAACAAAAAATAAAAAAAGGCCAGTAAAAAAAAAAGATGCCAGTCAGTGCCCACACATGGGCACTGACTGGCAACATGGATCCATCAGTGCCACCCCTCAGTGTCCATCAGTGCCACCCCACAGTGTCCATCAGTGCCACCCCTCAGTGCCAATCCATGCCCAGTGCCCACCTATCAGTGCCCATCTGTGCCACCCATAATTACCCATCACTGCCACCCATGAGTGCCCATCTGTGCCGCCCATGATTGCCCAGTGCCGCTCATGAGTGCCCATCAGTGCCGCCCATGACTGATGGCCCATGACTGATGGTCACTTCATCGTGACCATCAGTACTACCTCATCGATGTCCATCAGTGCCACCTCATCGGTGCTCATCAGTGCCGCCATATCAGTGCCCGTAATTGAAAGAGAAAACATACTTATTTACAAAGAAATTAACAGAAAAAAAAACATATTTTTTTTTCAAACTTTTCAGTCTTTTATTAGTTGTTGCACAAAAAATCAAAAACGCAGAGGTGATCAAATTCCACCAAAAGAAAGCTCTATTTGTGGGTAAAAAAGGACGCCAATTTTGTTTGGGTACAGTGTAGCACGACCGCGCAATTGTCATTCAAAGTGCGACAGCGCTGAAAGCTGAAAATTGGCTTGGGCGGGAAGGTGCGTAAGTGCCTGGTATGGAAGCGGTTAAAATCATTTTTTTTTTTTTTTTATCACATTTATTTAAAAAAAAATGCTTTTGGTGTAAAAAATATATTCAAAGATAGTTTTCTTTTTACGATATATTATTCAGCATGAAATGGAGCTTAGTTATGTAGCACGAGGCTGTATATTCTGCAATATTTACATTTTTGGTAAACTCATTCAATGAATTCAACCTCTGCAAGCTGAGATAACACGCACTGCCTTCATGCATTCACACAATTTCACAGTACCCATGAGATAAAACAAAGTTCAGGAATATTCCTTAATCCCATTGTATTGTCTCTGTACACTACAAACTGTATGATTTAATCGGTTCTGATATCACTGTTTTACTAACCTGACAGCTTTATATTCTAAATAGGAAACCTTCATTTTGTTTGAAAATATTAAAGATTCTAACTACCAGCAAGAATAAATCCTTGCATTTAACCACTTCAATACCAGGCACTTTCGCCCTTTCCTGTCCAGGACAATTTTCAACTTTCAGCGCTGTCACACTTTGAATGACTGCAAGAGGAAGATGGTGCAGAAATCTGCTAGACAGTGTGACTGCAAATCTGAATAGGAACAGGTAGCTCTATAATATGTCACCTACTGTGGGTCATGCTATGATCGATGTCTGCCAATGTTTGCCTACTCAGAGACCTCAGTCCAACATATCTGGGGGGACAAATGCCACATAGCTTATTCCTACCCTGCACCCATTGGGGGAGATTTACTAAAACTCAAGCCCAAAGAATCTAGCTTCTAAATTCAACTAGTTCAATGAAGCTTTGACAATAGCGCTTAGAAGCTGATTGGTTACTAGGCACTCCTGCATCTGATTCTGTGTCCACCAGTTTTAGTAAATCTCCCCCTTTAGGATTCATCTCCATGAACTTCGTCAGGGACTCCAGTTGGGAGACATCTCATTATTTAGGTACTTATATACAGTGGGGATCGAAAGTTTGGGCACCCCAGGTAAAAATTTGTATTAATGTGCATAACGAAACCAAGGAAAGATGGAAAAATCTCCAAAAGGCATCAAATTACAGATTAGACATTCTTATAATATGTAAAAAAAAATTTAGATTTTATTTCCATCATTTACACTTTCAAAATTACAGAAAACACAAAAATGGTGTCTGCAAAAGTTTGGGCACCCTGCAGAATTTATAGCATGCACTGCCCCCTTTGCAAAGCTGAGACCTGCCAGTGTCATGGATTGTTCTCAATCATCGTCTGGGAAGACCAGGTGATGTCAATCTCAAAGGTTTTAAATGCCCAGACTCATCTGACCTTGCCCCAACAATCAGCACCATGGGTTCCTCTAAGCAGTTGTCTAGAAAACTGAAACTGAAAATAGTTGACGCTCACAAAGCTGGAGAAGGCTATAAGAAGATAGCAAAGCATTTTCAGATGTCAATATCCTCTGTAATTAAGAAATGGCTGTCATCAGGAACAGTGGAAGTTAAAGCAAGATCTGGAAGACCAAGAAAAATATCAGACAGGACAGCTTGCAGGATTATGAGAAAAGCAATTCAAAACCCACGTTTGACTGCACGATCCATCCAGAAAGATCTGGCAGACACTGGAGTTGTGGTACACTATTCCACTATAAAGAGATACTTGTACAAATATGGTCTTCATGGAAGAGTCATCAGAAGAAAACCTCTTCTAAACCTTTCCTCTTTGCAAATGAACATATAGATAAGCCTGATGCATTTTGGAAACAAGTTCTGTGGACCGATGAGGTTAAAATATAACTTTTTGGCCGGAATGAGCAAAGGTACTTTTGGAGAAGAAAGGGCACAGAATTTAATGAAAAGAACCTCTCTCCAACTGTTAAGCATGGGGGTGGATCAATCATGCTTTGGGGTTGTATTGCAGCCAGTGGCACAGGGAACACTGCACAAGTAGAAGGAAAAATGGATTCAATAAAATTTCAGCAAATTTTGAATGGTAACTTGATGCCATCTGTGAAAAAACTGAAGTTAACGAGAGGATGGCTTCCACAAATGCATAATGATCCTAAACACACCTCAAAATCCACGGAGGATTACATCAAGAGGCCTTAACTGAAGGTTTTGCCATGGCTTTCACAATCTCCTGACCTCAAAATAATTGAAAATCTACGGATAGACCTTAAAAGAGCAGTGCGTGACAGCTTTTGTAAAGACTTTTGTAAGGAAGAAAGGGCAAAGATACCTCAAACAAGAATTGAAAGACTCTTGGCTGGCTACAAAAAGCGTTTACAAGTTGTGATACTTGCCAAAGGGGGCAGTACAAGATATTAACTATGCAGGGTGCCCAAACTTTTGCAGACACCATTTTTTCGTTTTCTGTAATTTTAAAAGTGTAATGATGGAAATAAAATCTAACTTTTTTTTGACATATTATAAGAATGTCTAATCTGTAATTTGATGCCTTTTGGAGATTTTTCCATCTTTCCTTGGCTTCGTTATGCACATTAATACAAATTTTTACCTGGGGTGCCCAAACTTTCTATCCCTGCTGTAGCGCCATCAATTTAAGCTTTACATATACATTGTACAATCACATCTGTCCCTACCCTTAACGAGCTTACAATCTAAGGTCCCTAACTCACATTCATGTACTAGGGCCAATTTTGAACAGAAGCCAATTAACCTACCAGCATGTCTTTGGAGAGTGGGAGGAAACCGGAGTACCTGGAGGAAACCCAAACAGGCACAGTGAGAAAATACAAACTCCAAGCAGGTAGTGTCGTGGTTGGGATTTGAACCAACGGCCCTTTTTACTGCTAGGCGAGAGTGCTACCCACTACACCACTGTGCTGCCCATCATGACTTTCATGCCCAATAATACATTGGTATTGGGTTACCCTTTCTCCATAACCCCTGCAAATTCCAATAAGATATATTATACTACATAGAATTTTTATAAAACATGACAATTCCGTGCTTAGATTAATATATGTATTAAAAAGAAAAAGCAGCCAGCACAAGGATCCCGATTTAAAAAATCGACCATAAACAATGATATAAAATTTGCAGCGCCATCAATACAACTGCTCTTATGTTAAAAGAAAAGTCCATAAAAAGTGCAGGAATTGATTCCGATCTCCAGAACAGCTTCCAGATATTCAGACACTGCTGTGCGTGATGATGTCATGCAGCGCTGCAGATTACTGTTATTTCAGTTTATATTCAACTGAATGGAAAGAACAGTATTTTTCCTATTTAATACAGGCACCCCATTCCACCATAAAGCTCTGAGCGATCTGTCATGAGACCCAAATTCTGTTTCATAAGGGTGGGGACTTCCTAAACCTATGCAAGTACTTGCTTAAAGAAATTTGGTTGATATTTGCTTAGGATATTCTGTAGGTTGCTTGTAGAGGTATGTTTGCTACAAACCCAATTTCAAAAAAGTAGGGATGCTGTGTAATCTATCTACATAGAACAGAATGTAGTGATTTGCACATTTTAGATAATCCATATTTTATTCACAATAGAAAGTAGAAAACATAACAAATGGTTAAAAAAAATTGGATAATTAAGAAATTGATAGCAGCAATACATATCAAAACAGTTGTGACAGGGCAACAAAAAGCTAGCAAAGTAAGTGATACTAATGCCTCATACACACGGTCGGACTTTCTGAGAAAAAAGATAGACGGGCTTTTTTTCCCTCGGAAAGTCCGGACGTGTGTAGCCTTCATCGTACTTTTTTGGTCGGAAGTCTGACGAACTTAAGATAAAAAAACCTGTTCTCTATCTTTCCGTTGGACTTTGGATGGATTCACAGCAGACTTTTGCATGGTCAAAAGTCCGACTGTGTGTACGAGGCATAACAGGATCTGGAAGAACATGTTGCAACTAGTTAGGTAATTGGTAACAGGCCAGGTCAGTAACATGATTGGGAATAAAAAGAGCATCTTAGAGAGTCAGCGTGTCTTAGAAGTAAAGATGGCCAGATGTTCACCAATCTGTGAAAAGCCGCATCTAAAAATTGTTGAACAATTTCAGAATAATGTTCCTCAACAAAAAATTGCAAGGATTTTTAATATATCATCAGTACTATTTTAAAGAAAAAAAATAGGATAATTTTGAAAGTAATTGAATTATCAAAAGATTCAGAGAAACCGGACAGTGCCGAAACACAATATTGGGAGCCTGTGATCTTCAGGTTCTCAGACGACACTGCATTAAAAACAGGTATGATTGTGTGATGGACATCACTGTGTGGGCTTAGGAATACTTCCAAAAATCACTGTCTGTGAACACAGCTCGCCTTGCCATCCGAAGATGGAAGGTAAAGCTCTATCATGCAAAGAAGAAGCCATATCTTAAAATCATCCAGAATCGCTGCTGTCTTCTCTGGGCTAAAGCTCAATGGTCTGTTGCAAATTGGAAAACTGTTCTGTGGTCAGACAAATTGAAATTTGAATTTTTTTTGGCCAAGCATGGGCGGAGAGGGACCTTCCAGCTTATTGTCAGCTTTTAGTTCAAAAGCCTGCATCTCTCATGGAATAGGGATGCATTAGTGCATATGGAATGATCAGCTTGCACATCTGGAAAGGGACCATAAATGCTGAAAGATATATGCAGGATTTGGAGCAGCATAAGCTCCCATCCAAACGTCTTTTTTCGGAAAGGCCTTGCATATTTTAGCAGGACAATGCTAAACCGCATACTGTATCTAAGAAAACAGCATGGTTTCACAGTAGAAGAGTCTGAGTGCTTAACTGGCCTGTCTGCAGCCCAGACCTTTTATCAACTAAAAATATTTAGCGCATCTTGAAACAAAAAATTAGGACAAAGACCCAAGACTGTAAAGCAGTTAGAATCCTTTATCAGGCAAGAATGGAACAACATTATTTCCCTAAAACACCAGCAACTGGTCTTCTCAGTTCCCAGACATTGGCCCTGTCCCAACTTTTTTGAGACATGTTGCTTCTATTACTTTCAAAATTATCCTATTTTTTTCTTTAAAATAGTACATATTCTCTGTTTAAACACTTGATATGTAGCACCCTCTACTTAAGGTAGGTGCTAGAAGTAGGATTTTTTTGTGAGTGCGGGTACATTTAATCGGGTACACTTAGCTGTAAGCTAGGCCTATTTATTTTGATCTGTGTGGACTGGAAGTAGCTCAGTGTAGGCTGGCGACTCACAGATAGCATCATCTTTCGGGTTACTTCCCATCTGCTTCTAGAGGACTCTAGAAGGAAGGGGGGGGGAAGAGAGATGGAGGGAAAGAGAGTTGAAGCTGTCTGTGGTGTTTCAGGGACCCCTGACCATCCACCAAATAAGGTTGGCAGGGGGCAGGCCTCCTTGATATACCCAGGGTCAGCCCAGCTGGGCAGGAGTTGTCGGGTGGAATAAGCTGGAGACGGAGCACTAGGATGTTGGGGCCTTTGAGGTACCCCCCAGTCTGGGGGGTGACCTTGGGCCTGTGGGGTTCAGTTACAAGTCAGAACCTTTCTGAGAAACAAAAAAGGATATAGACAGGAGGCACAGAGAGGAACTGAGAAGGACAGTGGGGGCTAGTGTTGCCAGGCAATTCTCCAGGAGGGAACCCACAGGAGTGCAGCCCGGAGGGCTGGTGAGTGACAGGAACAGTTGGGAGAGCTGGGGAGGCATGCCGGAGCAGATTGGGGGAGTGCAGTCTGTGATGGATGTAGAGGCAGCGGGAGACACTGTGGTGTCATGGGCAGTGGAGTTGGGCAGCTGCAGCCAGGAAGGATGGCAGGGCCTGAAGAGGACTGACTGGGAGCAGTAGTCCATCAAAGGACAGCTAGCATTACAGGACTTTTATTTTACTATTAGTTGCTACACTAAAGGGTCCTGTGGTCCCTGCCTGCAAATGGCAGTTGCTGAGGCCTGACAGAGTCAGAGTTGGGCCTGCCATGTACTAGCTGTACCAGGAACCAAGTATTGTAAAGGAGAGAAAAACAGTCTACAAATAAGCATTGTGCTGGAGGAGACTGGAATTCTAGAAGTCTAAATAGAGGTTCCAACTGATCATCTTATTGATACCATTATTGATTCTGTGCATCCTATAATTTTCCTTACCCTATACAAGTTCAAAATCCCTCAATAAAATACAAAACAAACATATGGACTGTTCATTGTCTCAAGAGTGACTGGGAAGTGAATGTCGAGCTGGGCCCGGGTGACAGGTGGACCACAATACCCAGCAGCCCCTATGGGGGTACCGCTACAGATATGTTTTCTATTTTCTTTTGTGAATAACATAAGGGTTTATTGGATCAAATCATTGCATTCTGTTTTTATGTAGAGTTTACACAGTGTCCAAACTTTTTGGGAATTGGTAGTTGTAAATCGTCGAAATGAAAAATATGAGATTACATATGTATAGTAAGGGCCCTTTCACAAGGGGCGGATCAGTAATGATCCGCCTCCGTGTGCTCCGTAAACTCAGCTGGGATCTGCACACTGTGCAGGGACCGCCCTATCTTTTCTCCGCTCTCCCCTATGGGGGGGTCGGATGAACACGGATAGGATCTTCTTCCGACTGCAAAATCGGATCTTTGCGGAGGCGGGTGATTACGGGTGTCAGCGGATGTTTATCCGCTGACACCCGCAATCACATAGGGACCAATGTATGTCCCTTTTTCATCTGCAAACGGATGGATGAAAAAGCGAACATACGGTCTGCACATGTGAAAGGGGCCTAATACAACATATCTGACGTAAACGATAAACATGATTTCACAGCTGAGAGAACAATTCACAACAACTTGGACAAGGATCACGTTAAGAGGCAAGACTAAACAAGATTATAGAAGGGTATTCGCTTTCAATTTCTCAGCTATAAATATCAATTATGACAGCTATTGCTGACTGCTGTTTTATCGCTGATAAATTTAACTCCCTCCATGGCACGCCACTGTCAATCTACAATTCCTGTATGTTTACTTTAAGGATCATAATTGCCTTCTTTAAAAATAGGTGAAAGCTCTAAAAGTGGAGACATGAATCATGCTGTGCTGCAATGGCTTACCAAGAGTGACTCAATCCACCTCCTCCAGCTGCTCAGCATGATCTTTGCCAAGTTCTTCTGAAGAAACTTTGACTATTATTTTATTTTATAGATAACAGCCTGTGCATGTTTAACGAAAAGCTGCAAAGTCCTGGTGCAAAATCTAGACCATGGGCTAGATCATATCTACTAAAACATTTTTATCAGCCCATTCCCCCCCACCCCACCCTGGGATTGAATAAAAACCAACATGGCCAGTGATAAAAGCTCTGACAGCCTTTAGTCATGGCTTCCAACCTCGTTTGAAGGACTCTATACATCTTTGTGCCCCTTTTTCCTCCTCTGTTGTCCCACTTTTTGGTCCAGTATATAGACTTCTATAAAAATATATATAAAAAAAATGTTATATACTACATTAACGATATAATTTAATTCCTAAATTGTTGCATGTGTTATTTTAAAAAGTATAAAGTAAGCGTAGTGGTGAAAGAAAACCCAAAAAACAATCAATTTTAATGGTCCCCGTAATGGTCTTAACAGTTCCCGTAATGAGGGGCAGGAGTGTGTCCTTTGTTTGCGTACTTTGTGCTCAAAGGTGTCTTTTCATATCTTAAAAAGTTTAGGAGATATGTTTACAATAAAGGTACCAATAATACAGGTTGTAGACACATATTCTCCTCTGAGTAGGAATCCATGTGAAGGAGAAGTTGAACCTTTAAGAGGTTGTAAAGGAAATTATTTTTTTCATAACAAGCATCCTTTACCTGCAGACATTTCTCTTTTCACTTCCTCATTGTTCGTTTTTGCTCAGAAGTTGCTCTATTTCATCTCTGTTCTGTTCACTTCCTGCTTGTCTGATTATTACTCACCACCGTGAAGGGAGGCTTTACTGCGGTGGTCAGTGACATGCTCGCCCCCTCCTGGGAACTACATATGTGGGGCAGGACGCTCTCTACGTGTCAGGCCTCGTACACACGATCGGACATATCCGATGAAAACGGTCCGCGGACCATTTCCATCGGATATGTCCGATCTGGAGTTTGATCCGATGGCGTGTACACACCATCGGATCAAATTCCCCGCCGGCGGACGGCGCGGTGACGTGGCGGTGACGTTGACGCCGCCACGTCACCGCACCAGGAAGTAAAACACTTCCGCGCATGCGCCGAATCCATTCGACGGCGGCGCAGCGGCGGTGCGGGACGACATGTCTGCTGGTAAATGTACTAACCAGCAGACATGTCGGGCGGACGGATTCCACCCGATAGATTTCAAAGCATGCTTTGAAATCTGTCGGGTGGACAAATCTGTCCGCTAGCCCATACACACGATCGGAGATGTCTGCTGAAACGGTCCATCGGACAGTTTTCAGCTGACATATCCCCTCGTGTGTACGAGGCCTTAGAGACTTTAAGGAGGGGTGAATTACTGGACGTGCCGCAATGCATACGTGGAAATGTTGTTCTTACATGAATGAGCGCCGCAAACCAGGAAGTGAATGAGAGAATAGAAACTAGAACGCCGGAGGTGATATAGATGAAGGAACTTAATAGGTATTTACTCGTTTTTTAACAGAATCATTACACTGTTCTGTCTGTCTAACGTGCAGACATAAATTTTAGGCAAAAAAATGTTTTCCTTTACAACTCCTTTAATCAGTTCTACTAAAGAGTAGACCTTGCTATTCAGGCTTCACACTGTCACATTTTTAGGAAGTCCCCCTCCTTGTGTGCTTTATTCCCACAAACTGTTGGGGCACCTGTTGTACCAGGTTCCCACTCACACAGCAAGCCAGCTCAGATCCGCCTGTCCATTTTTCAGGTGGATCCGAGAGGGCCATCGATTGACTCCTATGGGCAGGTGGATGCCAGCGGAGATGCGTTACCCGTGTGCCATCTGATCCACTAAAATCAGATGCTATCCGTCTTGAGGGATTGGATGAGATCTGATGAAAACAAATATGCTGTTCGTTTTGATCCGATCTCTCCAAAGGAATCAGAGGTACTCTGACAGCCCCCCCCCCTGCTCAGTGAGCAGAGGCAGACCTGTCATCCGCCGGCTCAGCAGAAGAGGCCTAACATGCACGTTTGATCATGTGTAGACACATTCACACAGCTGTTTCATTGCTTTTAATGAGGCTAATTCATTGCATTAATGTAAGTTAGTCAAAAAAAAGTGCATATCGTTTTTTTAGTGCATTGGCTTGCATCGTAGGCCCTATTGTGCATGCAACATTTTATTGACTGACACAACCCATCAAAAAAATTCAGAATGCATGAAAACACATATAAAAATGCATGAAAACATGCATAGAAATGTACATGGAAAGATTTGAACCCTGCCACACCCTTTTTCAATACCCTACTTCCACTTGAGAACCCTTGTACCCACTAATATTAAAACACCTCTTTCCCATGTTTCTTTGTTTTGGGGACATCAGTTGACCTTGTGACGGACTGTCTAGCACCCAGCATGGGTGCCTCTGTCAATATACAGCTTCCTCCAGCCTGGAACCAGAAGCCAGCTATTATAGCTGAGCACCCAAGAACTAGACGACACTAGCTTAGGTGCAAACTGGAACTCACTTTATTGTAAACTTACACAGAATATATAGCACACAACAGGTAAGAGCATTACCCTAACAATGCAAGCAGAAAACAGTAGTCTCATTAGCACATGTAAGAAACAGCCAACAGCTAGCAGTGATCTAATCCTAGGTGACACAGTCCACTGCCCACCCAGACTATACTTTGATTAAACAGGGATCCCACCCAGACTGTTTCGCACCAGTCCACAATAGGCTGTGATACAAAAACTCATACAATGTTCCAGCAGCCTGAAAAAGTGGAATTCATTTATCTTCATAGATTTCGTGAGGGATATTGTTGATAAATATTTCTGTCCCAAGTGGATGGGCTTCTCCAATGCAGTCTGTAGGAGGGCCAACATATTTTATCTGACCATTATTCTGTACAAGATTAATATTATAGCTTTCCATCCCCTCCAGAAGGGAAGCTTTATTATCCTTATTCAAGGAAATAATCCAAGCCTTGGTCTCAGTATTCATCACATTGATGTCCATCATTAGAGAATGATCTGCTCCCTCCATGTGATCAGAGGCTAAACTGAGCTCTTTACCCTGCTCTGACCATAAGAAGCAGCAACATCCCCAGTCTCCTACATGGGCCATAATCAGTGGGTAGGTGGCTTGCCCCAAGTCCCCTACAAAAGCCACTGTCTCAGTTTGGTCTGTCACAGACCTCTTCACCATGATGGTGAGCAGATCTTAAAGGGGTAGTTCCCCCAAAAACCTTTTTTTTAACATTGATTGAGGCTCGTTTTGTCAAGGGGAATCGGGTGGTTTTTTTTTAGAAATGAAGCCGTACTTACCGTTTTACAGATGCATCGTCTCCGACGCTTCCGGGAATGGTCTCCGGGTCTAGGCGTTCCTATTTGATTGACAGGCTTCCGAGGTCGGATACATCGCGTCACGATTTTCCGAAAGTAGCCGAACGACGGTGCGCAGGCGCAGTATAGAGCCGCACCGTCGCTCGGCTTCTTTCGGCTACTCGTGACGCGATGTATGCGACCGTCGGAAGCCTGTCAATCAAATAGGCACGCCCAGACCAGACGATCATACCCGGAAGCGACGGAGACGATGCATCTGTAAAACGGTAAGTACTGCTTCGTTTCTAATAAAAAAACACCCGATTCCCCTTGACATAACGAGCCTCAATCAATGTTAAAAAAAGGTTTTTGGGGGAATTACCCCTTTAAATGTTGCAGACAGCAGCACCACATAATGACATTCTGGACCACCTAGGTCCTAGGAAGTGGGTTGCAAAATACTGGTTGTCATTCAACAAGGAAGATGAGTTGTACTGGATTGGTGAATTGATGCAGGAGAAAGTGATGGCAACTAGCAGCTGCTTTTTTATTTTATTTTGAAGAGCTGCTGAGGAGGGATATTTTATGTCCTAGCTGGACTCTAACTTAATTAACCGCTTAAGGACCCTTTCACACCGATATACGACGGCAGAAGGGAACGTTTGAGCACAAGCATGTACCTGTACGTCGCCTTTAAGAGCCCAGCTGTGGGTCGCAAGCGCGCCGCCGGCAGCGTTTACTTGCGACCTGGTCCTGTTCTCCATGACCGCGGGACCCGCGGTCACAGAGTTGGAGAATGGGGAGAGGTAAGTGTAAACAAACCTTTCCCCATTCTTCCTAGTGTGACTGCCACTGATCATCTGTTCCCTGTCATAGGGAATGACAATCAGTGACATCATATGCCAAGCCACACCCGCAGTAATCACTCCCTAGGAAACACTTAAACCCTTCAGCGCCCCCTACAGGTTGACCTATTCACTGCCAGTGTCATTTTCACAATAATCAGTGCATTTTTATAGCACTTTTTCGCTGTAAAAATGCCAATGGCCCCAAAATAGCATCAAAAGTGTACGATGTGTCCGCCATAATGTCGCAGTCACGATGCCATAAAACTATCCCCTATTTGGTAGAAGAATACGTATCGGCCTAAACTGAGTTTTTTTTTATATATATATATATTTTTGAGGGATATTTATCATAGGAAAGTAAAAAATTTGCATTTTTTTTCAAAATTGTCGCTGTATTTTTGTTTATAGCGCAAAAAATAAAAACCACAGAGGTGAGCAAATACCACCAAAAGAAAGCTCTATTTGTGGGGAAAAAATTACGCCTATTTTGTTTGGGAGCCACATCGCAGGACCGCAAAATTGTCAGTTATATCGATGCAGTGCCGAATCGCAAAAAGGGGCCTGGTCCTTTACCTGCATTATGGTCCAGGTCTTAAATGGTTAAGATGCTTAATTTTCGCCACAGAGAGTAGCATGTTCATCTCATCAAAGCTGGTGAATTCATGCTTGTTCCCACATGAGGCCTATGGTTGCTCACCTAGGGCTTTTTGCCAAGAACTGCAACAGGGACTAATGCCTGCAACAGGGAAAGATTCTTAAAACTGCAGGGAGGCCCTTTGAAACATAGCTGGAGTACACCCAAAAGGAAACAGCATCTGCCTGCTTACATATTTAGCCAATGTAATGAGAAATGGAAGTCCTGTCCCATTCCACCACGGGGCTGCTACTTGCATTGTTCTGTCTTCTTTTTAAATGAGCCTGTTTTGATGGTCTTTAGGCTTGGTGTCCCTATTGGAAAAGTTCCTCTCCGATGGATATCTGTACACACGATAGGACTTTGCACTGTAGGACTTTTGTTGCCGAAAAGTTTGTCCGTTTGCAGAACAAACTTTTTTCCAATGTCCGATTTTCTTGAAAACCTGCTCATTTTGAAGTTTGTTGTCAAAAAGTCCCACCGTGTGTATGGGGCTTAAGTTATACCAATGTGCAAATTGTATGGTTTGCTGTCATAACGGCTTAAAATGTGTAGCATTACCCCCGGAGGAGCTGCTGGATGTTTGGGCGGCACATTACCTCATGGCTCCTCCGAATTCCAAGGGGTGAATGATGCGCATTTAGTAGAAGTAAAGGAATGTCCACCACAGGTGCTCTTTGCTGTGCTCTTTATTACCCAGCCAGGTAAAAACAGTAAACTTGTGGTGAGGAAAGTAGTGTAGAAGAAGAAGAGAGAATAGCAGATTCAGGCATGATGATATGGAAACAGTCCTGCTCCCAAGCGTAACACTTCTCTGCGCCACTTCTGCCGGAGTGGGTTTAGTGTACTCGGACAGGTCTCTCTCACTGACCTGGCAGCCGGAGTATCACTCAGACAAGATAAAGTCTCTGCCACAGACCCTCCTCAGTGAGCCTCAGAACAATACCTCTGCCACAGGCCCTCTCTGGATTGAATTCATGGAGATATCCCTCCTTAGATGAGTTACGCCTAAAACTCCTTCAACTTGTTGCCCAGGTACCGACTGACAGGTGATCAATCCCTCAGTGTCCGGCTACCTCGATCCCTGATGGTTTGTCCAGGCCCTTTTGGACCGCCAGCCTCTCCTGACTCACCGCCAACCAGCAAATACAGCTTGGGATCCTCAAAGGTGGCAACTCAGTCACTCACTGGGTCACCGTCACTGTCCAGATGCTCCGGGCCTGCATGGCCCCAGAACCAAGAACACCGCGTGGCACGCATGCCCTGGCCAGGTAGGCCCCATACCGCCAGGATGTGGCCACCCTAAAGGTGGATGCCACACTGGATGAGGAAGACCCAGAACTAATGACGTCTGCCTCATAAATATCCCTCCCCAGCATGCACAACAAGGTCAAACCCCCCTGATTGGCTGCCGGGAAAGAACACCCAAACCTTGACTCCACTGCTGCCACCTGCAGCACCGGGGCTGGAAGAACACCCCGGTGCAGCAGAATAAGTCCACAGCACAGCCAATGCTGAGACAGAGACCCTGTTTTGCACTTAACAATCTGGATCTACCCTTAAATTTAACTGGCATCGGTACCATAAAGTACACAGGCGCTACAAATAGAATCCACCAAATCCACAAACTTTCGAGAACAATCACAAGGTAAGCCAATAATGCAAAGAGATGGACTGGTTGCATGTCCAATTCATTCACAGCACACACGGATGCAAAAGGGACATTGTACTTGAAAGTGAACATAAGTATTTAATTCTGAGAGAGAGTCATTACAGGCCCAAATATTTAAATCAAAGTCAGCCTCTCATCCGTCTGCATTAGGGATGAGCGTTCGGTTCGCACCAGAACCGTCGAACGGACCGATTCCAACATGACTGCACACCAGTGTGCAAAGCAAAGTCCATAAAGACATGGATGAGCAATTTTTACCAATAAAGAGACCCAATAAATGGTCAATGTGATCAAATTTACCAATCAAGAAGGGCATCTAATACATATGTGTAAGTTCCAACTGTGACTAAAAAGCGGAGATGAAACACTTTCCCATTGGCTTTTCCCATATTGACATACCGTATTTGCCGGCATATAAGACAACCTTTTATACCTAA
Organism: Rana kukunoris; assembly: GCA_029574335.1. Classification (NCBI taxonomy): domain Eukaryota; kingdom Metazoa; phylum Chordata; class Amphibia; order Anura; family Ranidae; genus Rana; species Rana kukunoris. The sequence continues at coordinate 574,717,610 of CM056050.1, read as the reverse complement.
AAATTTGGCTTAAAAATCGGGGGTCCTCTTATACGCCGGATGCAGACTGCGGGCTTCCATTTTTTAAAAACCATGCTTACTCCTCGTGTTCCGTGATAGGCTCAGTTCAGTGTTCCGCCTATCACGGACGTCGTCTCATCCTGGGCATCGGATGAGAGGACGTCCGTGATAGGCGGAACACTGAACACAGGCTCTGCTGGGGAACTGAGTGTTCCGCCAATCACGGAACAGCACAAGGAAGAGGGACATCTTTTAAAAAATGGACGCCCGCAGTCTGACTCACTCTGCCAGGCAAGTAATGAAGATAGGCAATGGCAAAGTGAGGCAATGGCACAGTAATGTAAAATAAAGGATCCGCGCTTAGGATGTGAGATATAGCTGCTGCCTCCCTGGGGATCTCCTAGGAGATCAAATGGTGAATATACAAGTATTGGGATGGTGGCGCTTCTGTATATGTCTAGTGAGTGAGACGTGAATATTCTAAGTGAAAACTAGTGTATTAGCGATCCAAGTTTTGGGTAACCTGTATAAAGGGGAATCCCAAAGTCGGGGGATCCCTTTAGAACCGCTCAAAAGGAGCTTTTGTGGTTACCTCGTTAATGATGTGGACTCTCTTGGTGTCCTGATTGGGTGGGTGTTGGAGTAGACTACCACCAGTAGGTGGTGTCTAAGGGTGTGTATAAAGTGATTCCAAATAGCTGGTCGTGGTCAACCAAAAATATATATATAAAGAATTGGCCAAAAACACGGATTGGTCAGGACTCTGTGCAAGTATATGAAGGGGAAACCCTACAGTGAAAAGTGTTCAAAATGTGACTGGTGTGCCAAATGCAAAACCTGGTATCCCAAAAACGTAGGCCTGGGCTGGCCAAAGTAAATGCTTCAACAAACTAAAAAAAACTGAAATGGCAAAAATCAAAATAATACCAAATCAAACAAGGGTGTGCACCAACCCACAGTGGTATGGTGGACCACCAATAATTACCCAACGTGTATAACTTGTAGTTCCCAAGTATAACCTAAAAATGCAGGCCACTAGGTACAGTAATAATTACTGTAACCTTAGAAAGAGATGTATACCAAACACAAAATGGCATCAAATGTGGATGTAATACCGCTCCCTTAGGCAGGGATTCTGATGATATAGATATAACACCTCAAGTATAGAAAGTCATTGCAAACTGTAAAAAAAAGAAAAATAATAAATAATAAAAGTCTATGAGTGACTTGGTGCGGTTTTTTCTACTGGGATGCTGCTTCTTGACTTCAGTGCTCCCCCTCTTAGGTCACCACTCACCAGATGTTGGCACCCTCCAGGGGCTATAGGCAGATGGTGGTGGTACCTTGAATGCTCCTGCTCCACTGCTCCCTCTATCCGCGATACACCTGCTGTCAGCTGTAGGAGTGACCCTCCAGCTGTTTGTAGTGATGAACTTCCGGTGTCACTCAGGAAGACAAAAAGTGAAGTATCCACATAGTGTAATAGGTTTCAGAAACACTGAGTGTATTTATTATAAAAAACTGCTATAGGTGGGTATTCCCACTTAAAAATTCCCAGTGGCACCTGGGCTGGTTAAAAATATGTATACAAAAAATATAATAAAAAGTAAAAACAAAAGAGCAGTTTTTTATAATAAATACACTCAGTGTTTCTGAAACCTATTACACTATGTGGATACTTCACTTTTTGTCTTCCTGAGTGACACCGGAAGTTCATCACTACAAACAGCTGGAGGGTCACTCCTACAGCTGACAGCAGGTGTAACGCGGATAGAGAGAGCAGTGGAGCAGGAGCATTCAAGGTACCACCACCATCTGCCTATAGCCCCTGGAGGGTGCCAACATCTGGTGAGTGGGGACCTAAGAGGGGGAGCACTGAAGTCACGAAGCAGCATCCCAGTAGAAAAAACCGCACCAAGTCACTCATAGACTTTTATTATTTATTATTTTTCATGTTTTTTTACAGTTTGCAATGACTTTCTATACTTGAGGTGTTATATCTATATCATCAGAATCCCTGCCTAAGGGAGCGGTATTACATCCACATTTGATGCCATTTTGTGTTTGGTATACATCTCTTTCTAAGGTTACAGTAATTATTACTGTACCTAGTGGCCTGCATTTTTAGGTTATACTTGGGAACTACAAGTTATACACGTTGGGTAATTATTTGTGGTCCACCATACCACTGTGGGTTGGTGCACACCCTTGTTTGATTTGGTATTATTTTGATTTTTGCCATTTCAGTTTTTTTTAGTTTGTTGAAGCATTTACTTTGGCCAGCCCAGGCCTACGTTTTTGGGATACCAGGTTTTGCATTTGGCACACCAGTCACATTTTGAACACTTTTCACTGTAGGGTTTCCCCTTCATATACTTGCACAGAGTCCTGACCAATCCGTGTTTTTGGCCAATTCTATATATATATATTTTTGGTTGACCACGACCAGCTATTTGGAATCACTTTATACACACCCTTAGACACCACCTAGTGGTGGTAGTCTACTCCAACACCCACCCAATCAGGACACATCATTAACGAGGTAACCACAAAATCTCTTTTTGAGCGGTTCTAAAGGGATCCCCCGACTTTGGGATTCCCCTTTATACAGGTTACCCAACACTTGGATCACTAATACACTAGTTTTCACTTAGAATATTCACGTCTCACTCACTAGACATATACAGAAGCGCCACCATCCCAATACTTGTATATTCAATGGCACAGTAAGGCAATGGCACAGTGAAGTGAGGCAATGGCACAGTAAGGTGAGGCAATGGTAAGGTGAGGCAATGGCACAGTGAGGTGAGGCAATGGTAATGTGAGGCCATGGTGAGGTCAGGTGAAGCAATGGTGAGGTGAGGCAAAGGCACAGTGAGGTGAGGCAATGGTAAGGTGTGACAATGGTGAGGTGAGGCAATGGCACAGTGAGGTGAGGCAATGGCACAGTGAGGTGAGGCAATGGCACAGTGAGGTGAGGCAATGGCACAGTGAAGTGAGACAATGGCACAGTGAGGTGAGACAATGGCAACGTCTGCCTCAGTCCCTAGCTAGCCAGTGAGGCAGACGGATTAGCTACAGGAGCTACAGCGGCGCACGTCTCCTAGGAGTAGGAGCGTGTGAGTCATAGCTCCAGGCAGGCGTAGGAGGCAGACAGGCAGAGTCCCTCCCAGCCCTGCTAGCCCGGTCTTCTCTCCAGCTCCAGCCTGGAAAATCCTGTACCCCAGTCCGAGCACTCCTCTAGCCCAGCTCCTTGGCTCTCCTGAAGGTAAGAGCCCTCCACTGAAGCTGCTGACGGCCGTCCTTTTCAGGATAAAGCCGCAGCAATCACGGATCCCCCTTGCTCCTTTTGGCTCCTTTCCTCGGTGCCCCGCACTCCCACACCTCCATCCTCATTAGGGGCCCCCTCCTGTAACCTCCCCGCGGCAATTCCGACGTTCGGGGGCATTTTTTTGAAAGCACCGCGCCAGGCCGACCTGAATCGCGGGGCCGCGGTTTAGGAAAGACCGCGGCTTCACTTGCGGCCTAACGGCGCGCCGCTCCCCACGCCCTGCAAACTTCACCCAGCCTCTGGGAAACCCCCCCTCACCCCAGAAGGACAGCCATCTGTCCTTGTTTTCGCCCTCTCAGCCCCTAGATCATTCGGAATACACCCTATCTGTTCAGCCCTCATCCAACTGCCTGAGCAGGCAGCCATCCTACCAGACCAGCAACACGTTCCCCCTCTCATCCCCAGCCCCCCCCTTGTCTCGTGAACGAATAGAAGCTTGATCCAGGGGTTAACCGATCGCCTTTTATAGGGGTCAGGAAGGAATTTTTTTCCCTACCGGAGCATATTGGCCTAGCACCGCCAGGGTTTTTTTGCCTTCCTCTGGACCAAGCCAATTTCCCCTCTCCCCCCCCCCCCCCCCCCCCCCCACGGTGTATTGGCGATTATGGCAGGTCGGCAATATTCGGCCGAAACCATTTGGAGTTTGAGGCAATTCGCCGCAATACTGCCAGCCATCACCAAAAATGCCCTAAGAACTGAGCGACTTTTGAGAATCGATCATCGATCGACTGTCAGACGTTTCAGCCATTTACCCCAGCTCAAGCACATATCATGTGCTCTGATTAACACAAGATCGGCAGTAAAACATCGACTAGAAATCCGTGACTTCATTCAACAAAATGATTTAGACTGTCTCTTTATTACAGAAAGCTGGCTCACAGCCGACTGTAACACCATTCTAGGAGAACTGGTGCCAGAAAATTACCGTATTATAACGGAAAACAGAATAGGGCAAAGAGGAGGCGGCCTGGCGGTGATCCACAAGACTCACCTTACGATCACCAAACCAGTCCGCCAAAACCCTCTTCCATTCATGGAAACCCTTACTCTGCAACTGCAAGCAAATTCAAAGGAGACCGTCCACATTCTGCTCTGCTATAGGCCTCCCGGCCCAAAATCGCAGCTGCTATCATCATGGACGGATTTCTTCTCCACTTATACCCTCAACAGCAAACAACTTTTGCTGCTAGGGGATTTCAATCTCTGGGCTAACTCCTCACAAGACCCCATTGCTGACGCCTGTATTGACCACCTGGAAGGATTAGGATTGCAGCAACTAGTATGTGGGCCCACACATGCTTCAGGTCACACACTCGATCTTATTTTCAGACAAGCGCTGGAAATAAAAATTTGGGAAAATGAAAAATTGCCATGGACAGACCACCATGCAATTATATTCAGTATTTCCACCATCCCCCCCGCAACAAAAACATCAAATCCAGTGACAACACACTGGACTAGATGTCAGAAGAAGCTCCACTCGGAACTCTTCAAAACGACTTTAAGGAAAAAAATAGAAACAACTCAGCCGCATCAAACGGCCGTTGAAACATTGGAAGCCATAAATTCGGCCATGCTACAGTCAGCCGACTTGGTAGCGCCGAAACGAATAACCCGCATTCGGAAAAACAACAGCAGCTGGTTTAACAACCAGCTGTCGTTACTGAAGCAAGAACGCAGAAGGGCAGAATCTGCCTGGAAAAGATGTTCTTCAGAGCTAAACCTATCCATCTACAAGGCGGCGACAAGAAAATACCACAAAGGAATTTTCCAAGCCAAGAAAAATTATTTTTCGGAGGCTATCAACGGTGCCCTAAACCGCCCCCGCGAACTCTTCAAGATGGTCACCCAGACCATGAAGCCAGGATGCATTGAAGCCCCCAGTTCGGACACACAAGAATTTTGCAATGAGCTATCGGATTGCTTCATTAATAAAATCGAGGCAATCCGTGAAAGCATTCAGCAAAACAATTCTCCCCCCAGCCCCCCCCGCAGCCTCTCACACAGCACCCATAATAATTCTCCGATATCAGGTAAGTTCACCCTGGAACCCATCTCCATCGAGACCACTAAGAATGTCATTTGTACTCTGCGCAATGGCGCAGCGCCAAATGACATTATCCCCACAAAACTGCTGAAGGAATGCGCCTACATCCTGGCTCCTCCCATCACGCAGCTTATCAACCAGTCTTTCTTGGAGGGCATAGTGCCCTCACAGTTGAAAGAGGGTATAATCCAACCCATCCTGAAGAAACCCTCCCTGGACCCTAAGGACCCACTCCATCGCCGTCCCATAACAAGCCTCAACGTACTCTCTAAGATAATGGAAAAAGTAGTGGTACAACAGCTGCAACAGCATCTAGATACCTACAAGCTACTTGACCCATTGCAATCAGGCTTCCGTCCCGGACATGGGACGGAAACAGCATTGCTGAAAGTATGGGACGATGTTCTCAAGGCCGCAGACGAAGGAGAATCTTGTCTCCTGGTTCTGTTGGACCTAAGTGCAGCTTTCGACACTGTAGACCACAATCTGTTACTGACTCGGCTTGCTGAAGTAGCCAGAGTCGCAGAAAGCGATTTATCTTGGTTCTCCTCTTTTTTGGAAAACCGATCGCAAACAGTGAAGTTAGGACCTTTTACGTCTGAAAAACGCACAGTAACATGCGGAGTCCCTCAAGGATCGCCTCTGTCACCAGTGCTGTTTAACATATATCTCCGTCCTCTTTTTGAGATTATCAGCAGCCAAAAACTGCTCTATCACTCATACGCAGACGACACACAACTCTATTTCCGCATCTGCAACAGGCAGGATCACCACCTCAATCTAGAGACATGTCTCTCTTTGATAGAGGACTGGATGACAAAGAGTTATCTTAAACTCAACGGAGCAAAAACAGAACTTCTTCTGTTTCACGCCAAGCGCAGGAATCAACTTTCAACAGCGTGGACCCCCCCGCCTATTTTGGGCAAATTCATCACCCCTAGCGCCAAAGTCAAAAGCCTAGGGGTCATTTTTGACTCCTTTATGACAATGGACGCACAAATAGGGTCAGTAGTCAGCGGATCTCACCATCTACTGCGCCTACTACGTAGACTCACTCCGTTCATCCCCAAAGAAGACTTAGCGGTCGTGGTGGGAGCTATTGTAAACTCCAGGCTGGATTATGCAAATGCCCTTTACCTCGGCCTCCCCAAGTACCAAATCGCCCGTCTGCAAGTCGTTCAGAATACGGCCGCCAGACTGGTGACTGGGAAAAAACCCTGGGAATCCATCTCACCTTCACTGAGAGCCCTTCATTGGCTGCCAGTTAAAGACAGAATTGCTTTTAAAGCTCTCTGTCTTACGCATAGATGTGTCCATGGGAATGCCCCCATTTATTTATGCGAAATAATAAAAGCGCATAATCCCAATCGCGTTTTGCGATCCACGAATCAGAACCTGCTCCAGGTTCCGAAAGCCAACTTCAAATCCAAAGGAGAAAGAAGATTCGCGATCCAAGGTCCCAGACTATGGAACGCTTTACCAACCAGCATTCGGTTGGAGGAGAACCACCTAGCATTCAGGAGAAAGGTCAAGACTTTTCTCTTTTGATATCAAAGGAGACAGGAACAACAAGCGCCCAGAGGCGATTCAGTTCGCATGTGCCGCGCTATACAAGTTTTTCATTCATTCATTCATTCATGAGGTGAGACAATGGCACAGTGAGGTGAGGCAATGGCACAGTGAGGTAAGGCAATGGCACAGTGAGGGGTCATTTATACGGCGAGTATATTCCAAAACCAACATTTTAGCTGGAAAATTAGGGGGTCGTCTTATACGCCCAGTTGTCTAATACGCCGGCAAATACGGTACCCTAAATCAAAGATTATCCTTTTTTTTACTTCAAATAAGTTACAAATTATTTTAGTAATTTTCCTTTCAGGTTTGACCTTGGTAACTCTCTCCTTATTTTTTCTGCTTCTAAAGTATTTACATTTCACAGTAAAGAAGTGACTGCAAAGAATTAACTATGCTTCTAAAACCAATGTACCGCAGCATAAATCAGTCTTTTATTTCGTAATTGGTTCCCTGAATAGGCTGAAAGGGCACTTTATAAGCACAATGCCACATAGTCAATGGCTGCAAAAATTGTTTTGATGGCTATGAGGAGCAATATTGCATGTCGTAGTAAATTTCATAATAGACCTGTCCCGGCATCTTTTGAACAGCTCCAATTTATATTAAAGCTGAGCTGCTCTAAGACCTCTTTAAACAATGGGCAAATACAGTGCAGTGGAAATGTCTTAATGAGTTGATGACCATTTCTTTGCCCAAAGTGACCTTGCCAGATGCTTAAAAAACTTAACTGACAGGTCCCTGTAATAGAAGGGGGATTTTAGCTCAGCCCTGTCCTCCCCTGCCATGCACTGTGGTCCCTTCCTCAGACACCATACAGTACTATTGAATCCTGTACTAGCAGATGGCTCAGAGGATGGAACCAAAGTATGTAGTAGGGGGCACAGTGTTGAATGCTAAAAAAAAATATGAAGGCTGCAGCGCTTGAAGAGAGTGAATGTAGGGACATAGGTTGCTATAATGGTGAGTGTAACGGTCACCACCGTTTACGATCTTCCCTCAACCCAAGACAGCGTATCCGACACTCCGACAAACCAGCAGACATGATCCATATCAATTACCCAGAAAATGAGACTCACAGCTCTATCCTCTGGTTTCAAAATGAATGAACAAACTCTTTAATGGTCAGCTCTCTTATATACAGTACAATGCATGTTTCATTAATCACAGGAACAATCAAACTCTCCACCCCCAAGTTCACACCATGGGGGGCTTCAATAACATTCTTTTAGATAATGACATCCAGTTGAGCTTATCATTAGTCATCCCCCAGGCGTCCCGTCTCCGCAATTAGAGGATTAGAGGAGGTAATTACTACAGCTTGACAAGTCACATTCCCTTACTAAACATAATTGACATGCTAATTCAATACACCTGAAGAGAGACGTCTGACCTTTAGAGTCACAACACATCTATACACAATGAAAGGTCTTAGGAGCACACCTGAATTAACACCTCTACAGCCTTACACAATGGACAATGGAATATCTTAGGAGTCTATTGACCTGGTGTGGGGCAACATTAACCAACAACTTGTAATATCTCAAGATATCCTGCACATGAATTATTATTTATCAGCTACCCTATGCCCAAAAGGGGCACAGGGTGACCTTAGACCCAAGAGTCCTTAGTGCCGCTGGCACAGGAGTATCCCCCATCCCTCAAAAGTCTCTGGGCGTCACGGGTCATCCCGTTACAGTGAGTATAATACTATACTGGATTTTCCCATTAGATTTTTTAGACAACCAACAAGGCTATTTAACCACTTGCCGACTGTAGATATACATCGGCAAAATGACACGTGCAGGCAAAGCAATGTACCTGTACATTGCTTTGAATCTGCCACCTAGCGGCATATTAAGAATATTAAGGGTTCCTTTAGAAATTACATTTTGTGCAGGGACTTTTCTAAGCACAGGAAACATGCGCTACTTTACAGGCATACTATAGACACCCCCCAGGTATGCAATTTAAAGGAATATTTCACTTTTATTGTTTCACTTTAAGCATTATTAAAATCACTGCTCCTGAAAAAAATTCAGTTTTTAAAACTTTTTTTTGCATTGCAACATGTCCCCTGGGGCATGACCCGGGTCCCCAAACACTTTTTATGACAATAACTTGCATATTAGCCTTTAAAATTAGCACTTTTGATTTTTCATTTTTGTGTCCCTAAGGCCTAGTACACACGTCTGAGAATCTCGTCAGGAAAAACCCTTTGTTTTCCCCAACGAGATTCTTGGCAAGAAATTCTTGCCGCAGGAGTGTACTGACTGTCATTTCAAAATAACCGCGGTTCTCTTGAAAGGAAAGAACGCGGTGACGTTATCGCGTATGACGAGCATGCGCTCGTCACATTTCGATGCAGTCGCCGCCATCTTGCTTCACCCTACCTATGCAGTGGAAGCTTCCGTGCATGCAACAAAGTCATTTCGAGCATGCACGGGTTTCCACGGCCAAGGGTAAGTATACACACGCTCGGGTTTCTCGTCGGAAAACAGACTGACAAGAATCTCAACGAGAAAAAAGAGAGCAGGTTCTCATTTTTTCTCGTTGAGATTCTGGCCAGATTTCCTGACGAGAAACCTGAAAGCCTCGTACACACGAACAGGAATCTCGGCAAGAATCTGTTTTCTTTTTTTTTTTTTGAGAGAAACCCGGTCGTGTGTACGAGGCCATAGACTTTAACGGTGTTCGCGTGTGCGAACAAATTTGTTGCCTGTTTGCATGTTCTCCTGCGAACTGAACTGGGGGCGTATTCGGCTCATCCCTATCCAATATCAGAACTGCTGAAGGTTAATAAAGCAATGTTTTTTGTTCAGGGAATTGCCCATGTGGGAAAGGGGGAATACATTTTTGTTTCCCCCTCTCTGACAAAATTGGCAACAGCTGCCCAAAGTGTTTGTTTTTACCTCTGGAAAGAAACTGCAGGAGTTTTGACAGGCTTGTAGACAGGTGCAGTCTACTTTCTCCACTGCAGGTGTCGCTCTTCTGAAGCAGCACTGCAGCTGGAGAGGAAGTCAGGAGGAATAGGGTTTCTATGGTTTTCTGTGTCACTGGTGAAGCTATCCCATTGGATGCTGCTGCCCCATGTGACTCTGATGGCCATGTTGGGTCAGGCAGAGCCCTTTTAAGGTCAGTTTTGGCACACATTTGCAAGTGAGTAGAGCAGGGACAGGTACCCCGCCCGGTAGGGACAGAACTAGCAGCAAGGAAAGGTTCCTGACGAGGAGGGAAAGCTTAGGGCTCACAAATTCTCTAGACACCCGCCATTTTAGGCACAAGATGGCCAGGCCACATTCTTCGCCTCTCTGCAAACACTGTCAGTTTGGCTGCATTATGCTCTCTACCTGTTGTTGGAACCATGAATGTTCCCAGTTGGGCTGCCTTCCCACCAGGTTATTTGTGAACTCTGTAATATTTTAATACACGTTCTTTCATTGCACTGGAACTGAATCTGTTATTCCCACTGTACTGAGCTGCACCCCACCTACAGGCTGAACCAGAAGGATGTCTGTCTTTTTTTCAACCTAATTAACCATGTGCCTGTTATAACTGAGGAATTATTTGTGAGTTCCCCGGTCTGTACACTTGTTGCGGTCATTATGAGAAGGTGTCACTTGCTATGATAGATTTATTCTATCGCTTTTATATATGGAGAATGCAACAGTGGAATCTGAAAACTGTAAAGGTGGGCAGGAACTTCTGAAATTTAGACAGGAACAGACTTATTCTAGCATTGTAATAGCCAAAACTACAAGGGGCTAGTTTACACTTGCTTCAAAACATAGCTTAGGACACGCTTTGTTAAAGCTATCTGAACTCTAGTTAAAGCTCCTGTCATTAAATAAAATAGTTAGCTTGCAGTCCTGTTTACACCGTGCTTTTGCTTTGCTTCAGCTTTGCTTCAAAAATGATACCCCATGTCGCTTTAGTGGTGCTTCATAGCGTCTTCAAAGCCTCCATAGAAGTCTATGGCAAAGCTTGCTTGAAGCCCCACTGAAGCCCCATCAAAGCCCCATGAGGCCTCACCAAAACCTCACCAAAGCCCCACCAAAAGCTCATTGAAGCTCCACCAAACCTTTATCGAAGCCCCACCGAAGCACCAAGGAAAAGCAAGGCGTAAACTGGACTGTAATCTAACTATTTTATTTAGTGACATGGGCTTTGACTGGCGTTCAGAGAGCTTTAACAAAGCCTGTCCGAAGCCATGTTTTGGAGCAAGTGTAAACTAGCCCTAAGGATGCCTTGTTTCTCCAGGACAATGCACAAGCTTATACTTTTCACTGTACTACAAGCAGGGCAGGACTTAGGGTGGTGGGGGCCCCTGGGCTTGAGTGTTGAAGGGGCCCCCTGGAGCGAGGGGGGGGGATCATAGTTGTTGAGCGGGGGGGGGGGGGGTGCGCATTAAAGTTGTTGAGCGGGGGGGGGCGAATTGAAGTTGTTGAGCGGGGGGGTGAATTGAAGTTGTTGAGCGGGGGGGCCAATTGAAGTTCTTGAGCGGGGGGGTGCGCATTAAAGTTGTTGAGCGGGGGGAGCATTAGAGTTGTTAAACGTCCCTGCTGCCGGCCTTGCAGATCTTTGATCTTTTTGGACGCTTCGCCGGAGTTGGGATCAATTGGGGCAAATCTGTCCTGTTTCCCCTGGATCCTGGGGCCAGAGCGGGGGGATCTTCGTCCCCGCTGCTGTGGGTTGAAGAGTTTAAATATTTGGGGATAGTGGTGTCACGCAACCTCAGGGACTTCCGCCGTCTCAATCTACTGCCAGTAATTAAACGACTTAAGGAGCATTGCTCCAGATGGAGGGACCTGCCTCTTAACCTATTGGGACGTATAAACATTCTGAAAATGCTTTACTTACCTAGATTTACTTATATATTTAGGCATTGCCCGGCTACGCTGCCACTCTCCTTCTTCAGGGAAATCGACGCCTGCATAGGCTCATTTCTGTGGAGGGGGTCTTCCCCTAGGCTGGCCCGGTCCACCTTGCAGCTGCCGGTCCGCTGTGGAGGGCTTGCGCTTAACAATCTCCTGGTATACTATCAGGCAGCGGTATTGGTGACTGTGAGGTGGTGGTTTGAGCAATCCAACTCAAATGCGGCTACCTGTTTGGAGGCGGCGATACTGGGTTCACGTAGAGAATTGGGGAATTTGGTCTACAGAGGGATTGCTGCATATCCCTCCCTGCCAGAGCCCACTAAGACAACCTTGCGGGTATGGTGTGCGGCCCATAGGCGACTGGTTCGCCCCAATTACTATTCCCCCTTCTGCCCGCTTTGGGGGAACCCCTCTCTTCCCCACTTCAGGACTGTCCCGGACCCGCAGCTGTGGGCCGGCTACGGGATCAAGACTCTACGAGACATTATGCGCTCGGGGTCACTGATGTCCTTCCAAGAGTTAACTGTCAAGTATGGGCTTCCGGGGCACATGTTCTTTAGATTTTATCAGCTGAGACACGCAGCCAGGACACAGTTCCCGCAGACTATCACACTTGAGGCTGACCCCATTGAGGAACTGCTGGCTCAGGTATCTCTTAAGAAAACGATGTCCACGCTTTATATGGCCCTGTTGGAGGTAGATTCCCCCAAGATGAGTGCCCTCTGGGACAAATGGCTCAATGATATCCCTGGTCTTGATAGAGAGGATTGGGAGGGGTGCTTTGAGGATGGGGCTAGGATACTGATTTTGTCTAGGGATAGGCTGGTACACGTCAAGTTTATGCATCGTGTCTACTATACACCCCAGAGGCTGCATCGAATTTACCCTGATAGGTCCCCGGGTTGTCCTCGCTGCCAATCCCTAGAGGGAACGTTTCTACATATGTTCTGGACCTGCCCACTGATAGAGGCGTTCTGGGGGCAGGTGTTTGAGAGTATCAATATACGTCTCTCGCTGTCCATTCCGGTATCCCCTGAGCTGGCCCTACTAGGGATTCATGACGATGACCAGCGTCCCCGCTACACAAAGATACTTGTCTCCACGCTTATGTACTATGCTAAAAAAGAGATTCTTAAGAAGTGGTCCTCCCCCGACCTCCAACTGTAGAGGCCTGGGCAGGGGCGGACTGACCATTGAGTAACTCGGGCACTGCCCGAGGGCCCCATGCCACTAGGGGGCCCCATCAGGGTTGCCAGGCTCAGTAAAACCAGTGACAGTATGTAAAAATCTGTGTTTTATTTATATCTGTCCCTGATATGTCCGAAACCGACATGCTTTTGATGTGAAAATCCTGAGATTTTCGCTGCCCCACCTCTGCACTGCCTCCTGGCGTGCCGGCCATCAGTAAGCCCAGGGGCCCCATCATTTTCTATTGCCCGGGGGCCCCATGAGTTGTCAGTCCGCCTCTGGGCCTGGGACTCTTCTGTGAATGCGCAGCTACCAATGTATAAACTGACTTACATCAATAGGGGCTGCCCCCAAAAGTTCAACAGAGTCTGGCTCCCATGGACACAACAGTTCTGATGTGAACCTTATCTGCCGTGTGTTAATTGATGATGGGTGGGTTGCTGTTTTTGACTAGTTACTGGACTGTGATGAACGCTGAATCTCTGTCTGTTTTAGTGACGATTCATGCACTATTCTGTCTGAGCTATGTAAACATGTTATTTGTATATTGAATGTCTTCTCAATAAAGACCAACCTGTTTGTTAAAAAATAAAAAATAAGTTGTTGAACGGGGGGACATTAAAGTTATTGAACGGGGGGACATTAAAGTTATTGAGCGGGGGGGTTCGCATTGAAGTTATTGAGCGGGGGGGTTCGCATTGAAGTTCTTGAGCGGGGGGGCGAATTGAAGATGTTGAGCGGGGGGGCGAATTGAAGTTGTTGAGCGGGGGGCATTAAAGTTGTTCACCGGGGGGCATTAAAGTTGTTCAGCGGGGGGCATTAAAGTTGTTCAGCGGGGGGGGGGTGACTCTCATCTGTGCACGGAATGTGTCGGCTCTCTTCCCTTCAGCAGACATCCCCACACCACTCCGGTTCCTCCTGGGGGAGGTTTTGCAGTTGTTCAGCGGAGGGGGGAGTGCCTCTCACCTGTCATTAGCCTGGCTGTCGGCTTTCTTCCCTTCAGCAGCCACAGTCCTCCACACAGCGCTCCGGTTCCTCCTGCTTCCATGCTGCCTCCTATTGCAGTGCGGGAAAATTAACCCTTTCGCGGGACTGCGGGAAGAAGCGGAAAGTCTCGCAGAATCCGTGCGTGTTGGGAGGTATGCGCAGGGCCATCAGGAATTTTGGGGCCCCTTGCACAGCTTAAGGCATGGGCCCCCTGGAGCAGAGAACCGGGGGAGGGGTGCTGCCGTCTGAAATTGAGAAGCGGGGGGGCTGCCGCAAATTGAGAAGCAGGGGGGGGCCTTTACAAAGAAAAGAAGAAATATATATATATATATATATATATATATAAAAAAGGGGGTAGCCATCAGGGGCCCTGGGGATCTCTGGACCCTTTAATAAAAAGAAAAAATAAACCTCTGGGCCCTTTAATAAAAAAAATAAACATTTATAAAAAATATAAAGAAAATGTAAATTTTTTAATAAAAAAAAGGGGGGGGTTGCCATCCGGGGGCCCTGGAGACCTCTGGGCCCTTTAATAATAATAATAATTAATTAAATACATAAATATATATATATATATATATATATATATATATATATATAATATAAAAAAAAGTGGAGGTTGCTGTCCGGGGCCCTGGGGGCCTCCAGACCCCTAAAAAAATAAATAAAAAAATAAACATTTATAAAAAATACATAAAAAAGGGAGGTTGCCATCCAGGGGCCCTGGGGACCTCTGGGCCTTTTAATAAAAAATAAAAAAATATAAACAAAAATAAAAAAATAAACATTTATAAAAAATAATAAAAAAAGGGGGGGTTGCCACATGGGGCCCTGGGGACCTCTGAGCCCTTTTAATAATAAAAATAAATATATATATATATATATATATATATATATATATATATATATATATATATATATATATATATATATATATATAAAAATGTCAATTATAATAATAATAATAATAATATAAAAAAATTTATAAAAAATAAATTTAAAAAAAGTAGGGGTTGCTGTCCAGGGCCCTGGGGGCCTCCGGGCCCCTGGGGACCTCCGGACCCTAAAAAAAAAAAAAAAAAAAAAAAAATTATTTTTTTTATTTTTTTAGAGGGGCCCCCTATTGGACGGGGCCCATGGGCTTTAGCCCAGTCAAGCCCAATGGTAAGTCCGGCCCTGACTACAAGCACATTACAGCAATTTGGATGGCAGGTATTGCCACATCTCCTCTACAGCCCAGACTTCACTCCAACTTCACCCCTAAAAGAGTTCCTTGGAGGTCAGCATTTCAGCATTGATGACGAGGTGAAGCCGGCTGTTCTAGGATAGTTCAGGCGTACTGCCAAATCTTTCAATGCCGAAGATTTCCAGGCATTCGTTATTGTTTCCAATAAATGTGTTCTTTTATTATATATACTCAAAAGTCCTGATTTGATTTGACTGCCCCCATATAAGAAACCAAGGGCTGAATTACCCCTCCAGCTCCATCTATATCATTATGGGTAGATTTCTTGCTTACCATACTCAATAATAAAAAAAATGTGGAATAAAAATGTTAGTTTTTTTATTTTATTTCTTCCTTTACCCCCAGTTTTACTGCTACAGGACACCTGCGCTGAGCAGGATCACACACACATAAATATATATATATACGTGATCCTGCACTTCTGGGTATCGGCGCAAGTGCGCGCTGTCAAAGACTCGCTCCCTTTGTGTTTCTACACAGAGTGATGTTCAGCAGGTTACACAACCCAATGTCTGCTGATCATTCGGTACACAGGCAGAATGGCGATCTGCCTATGTAAACAAGGCAGATTGCCATTCTGTCAGTACAGAAGGCATGGATCCTGTGTTTCTGTAAAGCAGGAACACCAATCTATGCCTTCCACTAGTAAAAGCACCTCCCCCACTACACTGAAACATCAGTTAGGCACACAGTTAACCCTTTCATCGCCCCTGATGTTAACCCCTTTTCCAGACAGTGTATTTAGTACAGTGACAGTGCATATTCTTAGCACTGATTACTGTAATAATCCCTGGTCCCCAAAAAAGTATCAGAAGCAGTGTTGGCCAGTGTCCACAGAGGGTGCATGGCGCCGCCTTCTCTATCCATGCATTTGGCCCCCTGATCTACATATCAGAGCGCCGGACCATGGATTCCAATGCGGGGTGGGTGTTTTTTTTAAGCACCAGATTAAAGACTGAGGGCCAGATTCTCTAAGAAATCCGGCCGCGTAGCGTAAGCCATTTACACTACGCCGCCGCATCGTACTAGAGCAAGTGCCGTATTCTCTAAGCATTTGCTCCGTAGTTTGCGTTGGCGTAGCGAAAATTTCCCAGCGTAAGCCCGCGTAATTCAAAGGGGGCGGCTTCTATTTAAATGAAGCGCGCCCCCGCGTTGAACGAACCGCGCATGCTCCGGCCGGGGAAAAAGCCCAGTGCGCATGCTCCAGCTCACGTCGGAAAGCGCCGTTGAAACCGACGTCAAAACGACGTGATCGTCACTACGCAATGCCCTATTCGCTAACGAGTTAGTAAAACGACGTAAGCGTCAGAAAAAGCCAACGCTGACCCGACGCCATACTTAACATGGCATCCGACGGCACCTGACGGCATCCGATGGTACTTCGTAAGGTTACTCCTCATAGAAGCAGGGGTAACCTTACGCGAACGAAAACGACGTACGCGACGACGGAGCAGCGTAAAAGCGATCAGGAATCGGCGTAGTAGCCTCATTTGCATAGGCAAATGATAAAACAACGTAAAGGCCACCTAGTGGCCGGAGTTGTCATTACAACTACGATCCGCAAGTGTAATGGTATTCCACTTGTCGAATGTTCAAGCGTATCTACGCCAAAGTGATGCTAAGAATCACTCGCATAGATACGAGCCAAAAAAAACGGCGATACGACGGGGTATCTGAGATACTACGTCGTAGCGCCTCTGAGAATCTGGCCCAAAGGCTTTAACAGGCTTCAAAAAAGGGTGACCTCGGAGTTCAGAGCATTGCACTCTGATCCCACCATGTTGTGTGACACTAGCGAATACATTTTCGCTATTTTCACACTAAAGTTCACGAATGGCCAAAGCGTTAAGTTGGATGCCTAGCAGAAGAGGAGACACATGGCGGAGGAAGCTTGAGGAGTGGACACCAGAGCTGCCACTGCCCACATTTCAGGAGTGGACACCAAGAATGGGTAAGTGCTGGTAAGCGGGGGGGGGGGGTGCTGTCAGGGCCTCGCCGCCCTGGCGGGGGGGTGCTGTCTCAGTGCTGCAGTGCTGCGCTGCCTTCCCCAAAAGAAGAACTCACCAGCCGCCACTGGTCAGAAGTGTCAGGTGTCCAATTTGTCCACCGCAATATTGCAGTCCCGCTATAGGTCGCTGATCATGGCCATTACTGGTAGAAATAAATAAAAATATACGCTTATTGGGATTGTTTTTTATCTTTAAAAAAATATATATACCATTTGAATATTTTAGATATACTGTACATCACACAAATAAATTGACCAAAAACATTTTTGCCTCCCCCCGAAGGAAAAGAGTTGGAAGATGAGAGACTCCCAACACAGCTTAAGTCTGATTAGGTGGAAATAATGTCAAGGAAGTTGTTAACCTTTAACAACAATGTTTCCACTCATCAAATACGCGGTGACATTTCTGCTGAAGCTACAGCGATTAAAATGTGCCCAGTGCATCGCCAACGCTTGCCTGGTCAACGCTTATGGTCATTGGCACACAGGGAACATCAGCACAAGCGAGAGAAATGCAGACAGACAAGTCTTGTAGAATGCATCCCGACTGACATCTGTAGAAGGTAGCAAGTGAACCAAGAGAGGTCTGATACATAGTGGGAAGACAATGATGCTAAATTATATCTGACATGAAGCCACACTGCAGGATAAACACTACACTTAAAGTAACCCTATGCTCAAAATAAACACAACGTATAAGCCAACATATTATTGCTGCTTCTTCAATGCCAGGATCCCATTGGGCATAGCTCCCAACTGTACCTGATTTCCAGTGACTGTCCCTGATTTGGAACCCTGATCGTCCCTCTGTCCCTCTTTCCTCCTCATTTGTCCACATTTCACATACATTATATTGTCAAAAGTATTGGGACGCCTGCCTTTACACGCAGGTGAACTATAATGGCATCCCAGTCTTAGTCCGTAGGGTTCAATATTGATTTAGTCCTCCCTTTGCAGCCATAACAGCTTCAACTCTTCTGGGAAGACTGTCCACAAGGTTTAGGAGTGTGTCTATGGGAATGTTTGACCATTCTTCCAGAAGTGCATTTGTGAGGTCAGGCACTGATGTTGGACTAGAAGGTCTGGCTCACAGTCTCTGCACTAATTCATCCCAAAGTTGTTCTATCTGTGCAGGTCAGTCAAGTTCCTCCACTTCAAACTCGCTCGTCTACACTATATTGCCAAAAGTATTGTGCCACCCCTCCAAATCATTTGGTGGAGGGGGGATTATGGTGTGTGGTTGTTTTTCAGGGGTTGGGCTTGGCCCCTTAGTTCCAGTGAAGGGAACTCTTAAGGCGCATTTTGGACAATTTCATGCTCCCAACTTTGTGGGAACAGTTTGGGGACGGCCCCTTCCTGTTCCAACATGACTGCGCACCAGTGCATAAAGCAAAGTCCATAAAGATATGGATGATCGAGTTTGGGGTGGAGGAACTTGACTGGCCTGCACAGAGTCCTGACCGCAACTGGTAGAACACCTTTGGGTTGATTTAGAGCAGAGACTGTGAGCCAGGCCTTCTGATCCAACATCAGTGCCTGACCTCACAAATGCGCTTCTGGAAGAATGGTCAAACATTCCCATAGACACACTCCTAAACCTTGTGGACAGCCTTCCCAGAAGAGTTGAAGCTGTTATGGCTGCAAAGGGTGTGCCAATTCAATATTGAACCCTACGGACTAAGAATGGGATGCCATTAAAGGTCATGTGCGTGTAAAGGCAGTTGTCACAATACTTTTGATGATATAGTATAGTGTATGTGTTTTAAACAACATCCAATTTGCATGGTATGTGAATGTGACCAGCTTTTAATGGAGCCGGTTCACACACGTTCGGGACAGCTGCGGTTCGGTTTAAAAAAGGGTCCTGTTTTCTCGTGTCACTACTCTATGTTCTCTACATGCTCTGTTATATGATGACCAATTTCAAGTCTGCAGTGTTGTACATGACCACCTATACCTTGTTTTATTATGCATTTTGATCTAACTGTGAGACTTTCCTTGTTATGTTTTATTTTGCACACGTTTGTAAAGTGGAACTCCATAGAAAATAAAGGAAATACAAAAAAAAATGGTCCTGTGCATTTTTGGGTCCTGTTCAGGTGCGAATTCAGGCAAAAATTTGCATCTGATTCGCACCTGAATCAGTGAACAGAACAACACTGGACCCCGGAGTGCAAACCCAGCCCGACATATGTGAACTGCAGCTAACACTCCATAAGCAGTTACAGCATTTTTTTTTGGAGTATAATTATTTAACCACATAGTGACCGCCGCACGCACTTTTACGCCGACACAATGGCACGGGCAGGCAAATGGGCATACTGTACGTCCCTATAAATTTGCAGCGACGCGTGCCTAGTAGTGCGCTCGTGGCTCCCAGGAACTCAATGTTCCCGGGCAGGCCACGATTGCGGTAGGCAAAGGCAGAACAGGGGGATGACTTTGTAAACAAAGTATTCCCCTGTTTTGCCTAGTGACATGTCACTGATCTACTGTTCCCGTGATCAGGAACAGTGATCAGTGACGTGTCACTGGTAGCTCCTCCCCCTAACAGTTAGAGTCACTCCCTAGGACACACTTAACCCCCTTCAGCGCCACCTAGTGGTTAACCCCTTTTAACGCCAGTGTCATTTTCACAGTAAACAGTGCATTTTTATAGTACTGATCGCTGTATAAATGACAATGGTCCCAAAAATGTGTCAAAAGTGTCCAATCTGTCCACCATAAAGTCGCAGTCACGATAAAAATCACAGGTCGCCACCATAACTAGTAAACAAAAAAAAATGCCATAAAACTATCCCCTATTTTGTAGACACTATAAAAAAAATGTAGAAGAATACATATTGGCCTAAACTGAGGAAAAAAATTCCTTTTTTTTTTTAATTGTCGCTCTGTTTATAGCGCAAAAAATAAAAACCGCAGAGGTGATCAAATACCACCAAAGAAAGCTCTATTTGTGGGGAAAAAATGACGTCAATTTTGTTTGGGAGCCACGTCGCACGACCGCGCAATTGTCAGTTAAAGCAACACAGTGCCGAATCGCAAAAATTGGCCTGGTCATATGGCAGCCAAATCCTCCGGGGCTGAAGTGGTTAAGGCCCAGTTGCACTATTGCATTTTTGTAAAGCACATTACCAAAACATGCGCTGACATACATCACATGCATTGCTGCACTGGAGTACAATAACACCATTATTTTTGAATGGCACTCCAATGCACACGCAGTGCTCCATGGTGCATTCTTTACAAATTTTGCAACACGTCTTTTTTAGGACATCTTAATGTATTGGCAGTCTTAACACAATAAATTATAATGTGCAATATAGTTAACGTACCATAAAAATATAAACGGGCGCTATTATAAAAATGTATAATAATCAGGGGTTGTTTTTAACTACAAAGAACAGGTCCAGGATAAATGAACGGAGCTTCCTCAACTTTCAGGATCCATTTGAAACTCATTGCACCATTAACCACTTCATACCGAATCACGTCCTTCGACGTCCTCGGCTTTGTGCGGGGATATCTGAGTGATGCCTGCAGCTGCAGGCATCATTCAGATATTGCTGTCTTCAGCCGGCGATTCTGTGTACCAGAAGAACGATCAAAGCAGCGGTTACGCCGCTCGATCGTTCTTCTAGGCAGCGGGAGGGGGCGTCCCCCCCCTCCCGCCGCCATCCGGTGCTTCTCCATCGGGGGCCCGGAGAGCGAATCGGCCGGCGCTCGTTGGTGAAGCATAGAGATGACTGGTGACCAGATGGTCACAGTCATCTCTATGACCGTCGGAGGACCGGGCGCGACGTGATGACGTCACGCCCAGTACCCGCAAGTAAACAAAGCCGCTATCGCGGCTGTCGGCATGCAATCGGTGATTTTTTTTTTCACCGATTTCATGCTTCTAAGCCTGTAGGAGAGATGTGGGGTCTTGTTGACCCCACATCTCTCCATAAAGAGGACCTGTCACAGTGATTCCTATTACAAGGGATGTTTACATTCCTTGTAATAGGAATAAAAGTGATCAAAAAAAAAAAACATGCAAAAAAAGTGTAAAAAAAAAAAAAAGAATAAAAAAAAAAAAAAAATTAATAAAAAAAAAAATTTCAACCGCCCCTGTCCCGGTCGCTCGTGTGCAGAAGCGAATGCGCATGCATGTCCCGCTCACATATGTAAACAGCGTTCAAACCCCACATGTGAGGTATCATCGCGTGCGCTAGAGCGTGTGCAACAATTCTAGCACTAGACCTCCTCTGTATCTTAAAAATTGTAACCTGTAAAAAAAATTAAAGTGTCGCCTATGGAGATTTTTAAGTACCGAAGTTTGGCGCCATTCCATGAGTGTGCGCAATTTTAATGCGTGACATGTTAGGTATCTATTTACTCAGCGTAACATCGTCTTTCACACTATACAAACAAATTGGGCTTACTTTACTGTTTTGTTATTTTTTAATTCATGAAACTGTTTTTTTCCTTTAAAAAAGGCGTTTGAAAAATGATTGCGCAAATACCGTGCGAGAAAAAAAGTTGCAATGACCGCCATTTTATTCCCTAGGGTGTCTGCTAAAAAAATATATATAATGTTTGGGGGTTCTGATTAATTTTCGAGCAAAGAAATTAGGGATGAAGTGGTTAATAACCCCCAAAATTGTTTTCCACTGCAGATATAAATATGATTGGTTGCTCTCAGACAACTTATAGTTCCAATGTCAAATACACAGATAAATTAGGCCTGTTGTTCTGCAGTAGGCACCCTACTGACTTCAGGGTTAACGCAAGCATAGCATACTGCAGCTAACCTAGGCCTGGAAAAATCCGGTTGATTTTAATTAGGTTGCTGAAGCTAATTAGAGAAGCAGCCTTTCCACAACATGCTGGATGTATGTAAATATAAACTCTACCTGCTCCGCTATTTCATTACCTCAGCAGCCATCCCATACATTTTAATGACATAACTATATTTACTTGTCTGAAGTCTTGTGACAGACAGATGTCCTTAAAGGGTTTTTCCACCCATAACGCCCACGAGTTAACCACTCTATGGCTTCTTATAGCCTTTGGGGATTCCAATGTCAGCATTTCCTTGCTGGAATTCTGAAGTACACTATAAAATGCCTAAATGATTGATGCAAAGACCATTCTTGCCACGGAGTGCAGGATAAATAGTCTATTGCTCAGAAAACATGCTTGTTATTAGACATGTGCACAGAAAAAAAAATCGTTTTTTTTTTTGTTCCGTTTCGTATGGTCCCGTCTGTTCGTTTCCGTAAGACGCCCGTTTTCCCGTTCGTTCCCGTTCGTTTGTCGTACGACGCGATTTTTTCGTATTCCGATCGTTTCGTATTTCCGTTACCGTTTTATTTTCGTACATGCGGGATGATTCGTTATTCTGTTTAATTCATGTTCGTTTCTTGTTAGACAATAATTATCGTGAATTTTCGTCAATTTGCATTCTGTGTATCTTGAATGCTTTTCTTTTGTTAGTGTCAGTTGTATGTTCATTGTTCAATGACATCTATAACAAAAGAATTTCATTATGTATATTGAATGAATTCCTTTTTCTGTTATAGGTGTCATATCAACATACGAAAATAACAAAAGAAACGTGTTCAAATGCAAATCTTTTGTTTATGTTTTTTTTGAATGGCTAGAGAGTTAGGCTGGCCATACATGATACAATTTTCTGTGCAATTTTCTTTAGATTTACTTTCAACTATGTAGTGCAAGGGCCTGCCTGATTGCATACAATTGAAAGTGTTGCTTAGTTTGACCTCATATATGGTTTTTGGTAAATCTAAAAGAAAATTGTACAAGAAAATTGAACATGTATGGCCAGCCTCAGTGACTGAAAGCAGCTTCTCTTTTGTGCAGAATAGTGAGTACACTTGTACAGTAAAGCCTAATAAACTTTTCTGTGGATTTTCATCTGAAGGGAGATCAGTTGGCCAGACTTTTGAACCCAAAAATGGTTTTCTGATGCAGTTTAAAAACGAACAAATTTTCTGAGAACGATCGGAAAACGATCGTTTTTATGTTTGTTGTTAAAATAGTCTGACCAAGTGTATGGGGCTTAACAATAGTATTCCGTTCGTTTGACACCTATAACAAAAAATTTGCCTTCAGTATTTTGAATACACAGAAAACAGAAAAGGGAATTCATTCAATATACATAATGAAATTCTTTTGTTATAGATGTCATTGAACAATGAACATACAACTGAAAACGAACACAAAACGGATTCAAACAAAATACACAATACAAACCTCTTGATACAGATTTCATTTTCGTTATTTTGCCATTTTCGTTTTGTCGTTTTTTCCCGTCGGATCGTTCGTTCGTATTTGCGGTAGTTCGTTATGCGGCTCATCCGTTATCCCGTCGTTTTCGTATTTTGGTGCTTTACCGTTTTCGTATGTACACATTATCCCGCGGGTACGAAAATGAACATTTTCGTACGAAAATAACATTCGTACGAACGGGAATGCACATATCTACTTGTTATTACCATAACCAGGGCCGCCATCAGGGGGGTACAGGCATTATGCCTGTAAGGGGCCCAATGGTCCCCAGGGGACTTTAGAAACTCGCGGCAGGAGAGAGAAGAGAAGACTTGAGTTGACTTTGTTTTGTTCGTCAGCACCAACCCCCCGTTCCCGTCCTGCTTATCATCTCACGGCAGGAGAGAGAAGAGATAACACTTTCGTTACCACAATCCCCCCCCCCCCCCGCTTCCGCTTATCATCCCGTGGCAGGGGAGAGGAGTGCCCTCCCAGTTCTCTGCTCCAGTAGGGCTCTGCCTAAGACACCTTTCACACTTGTACAACTTCAAAGTCGGGCGATTTTGCGCCCGCAATTTTACTGTGATTTTGCCGCTATTCGCAGCCACAATTTCAATGGACTGCAAAATCGTATGACAAGTCATTCTCCATTATTTTCAATGACTACCATTCATACTGGCACAATTTTAAGTAGTGCCGACTTCAAAGTAGTCCCTGCACTACTTTGGTCCGATATTGATGCCACTTACACAGGCATTCATTGAAATCGCGGTCGCGAATCGCGGCGCGATACTTTGAAGTCGTACAAGTGTGAAAGGTGTTTAAGTGGCATCAAAATCGGACCAAAGTAGTGCAGGGACTACTTTGAAGTCGACACTACTTAAAGTCGTGCCAGTATGAATGGTAGTCATTGAAAATAATGGAGAATGACTTGTCATACGATTTTGCAGTCCAAAATCGTGAGACAAGTCGTATAAGTGTGAAAGGGGACTAAAGCTGTGTAAAAAATTGTGATGTCTGCCCTTACCATAACTCCTGGGGGGCTCCCATCTTCAACTTCAGCAAACACTTTTGACATTTTTGAGTAAAGAAAGGTTAAAATCTCGGTCTGTTTTTTATTATCCTCTGTTGTTTTTTTCATAATAAGGAGACTCTTAACTCCTAAATGTGGGTGCTCAATAATATACATTGTGGAACAAACGCTGTAAAGAATGCACCTTAAAAAAGTCTGTACACCCCAGATTTCTAATTTACAGTGTTCTGGAGTCCCTGCAAATACCAACAAGTCTACTATGCCTTTAGACTCTGGTCACCCCACTCTTTCACTGCCTTGAAGGCTAATCACTGTGCTGGCCTTACTGTCAAGTAAAGGAGGTGGGCCACAACCACAAATGATATCTGCTCTATTGGCTTTTTTATAAAAGACTGGCTTTTTTTATAGGAAAATCCGGCCATGTAGAGCCTCCATCGGACTTCCGACGGACTCACGGCGGACTTTTGCATGGTCAACGCTTTAAGAACACGGGAATGATGTGAAGGCATCGGGAGCTATCGTTTCTCTCAATGCCACCACATAAGTCTAATATTATTTAAAGGTACCCATGTCCTACTATTTTAATTCAATGTGCAAAGCAACAAAAAATGTTTTGATGTAAATAAATATGTAATCAGCTTAATCTCCCTTATCTTATGTTAAAGCATTTTTTCACCTTCCCCATCCTTTTTTTTTTCTACCCTTATCTTAATGGTAGTGAGATCAACACATTTGAAATACTTATCCACCCAGCAGTTTCAGCGCTGTCCAGTAGAGATCCTCCGCTTTTCGGACAGCACTCGGTCCTGCACCACCATGTTTTGGCATGATGTCATTGAGAGCCTGCCAGCTGTCCCAGGTTCAGCCGGCACGTTACTTGATGATGCCCCGTTAGGCCCGCCTCTCCACTTTTACTGAATGAAAGGAGTTGCCTACTGGGATGTCGCAAGGAAAATGTTTGCCAGCACACCATGGATCAACAAGGAAGCGTTCAAGCGAATTGTTTAATGCATGAGCACATCACAAGCAGGGCCATCTTTACCATAGGGCAAACAGGGGCAGCTGCCCAGGGCCCTGTCACTGTTGGGTGCCCAAAGCAGAGCCGCCCGTTAAGCCCCTGTGCTGCCCACAAATCAGCCCTGAAAATCATCAGCGGCACGCAGTACTGCTTGCCTTCCCAGTGTTTAAAATGTACAGCACCCCTGGCTTCCCTTTAGACGTGCACTTCTCCCTTCCTGCCACTGTGTGCTGCTTGTATATAAAAGTGAATTAGAATGTGATTTTATAGCATCCCCAGTTTGATCTTCCCAAGGCTGACTTCTTCCTGCTCCTCAAGATATGTCACTGTTTGCTAAACTATATTGTAAATAGAAGTTTTCTGTAGAGTGTGCCCAAAGGCTTTAAAATATTTGATGATTCACTGCAGGCCTGGTCAGTGTTTTAAAAAGTTCCTGTATTTTACACATGGCATGGCATGGGGTCACAGCACCGTCTGTCCATTCTGCTTTAGCACCATGGGACCCCAGGCCATGCCATGTGTAAAATACAGGAACTCTTTAAATCACAGACCAGACTTGCAGTCCAGGCTGAGTAAGGCCTCAGAGCACATGGCATTACTGTCTGTATTTAACTACATGCCGACCTCCCACCGCAGTTATACGGCGGCAGGTCGGCACTGCTAGGCGAGAGCACGTAGCTCTACATCCTATCTTTTGCGGCCGCTAGGTGTCCGATGTGTCCGCCATAATATCGCAGTACCGAAAAAAAACGCTGATCGCCGCCATTACTAGTAAAAAAAAAATATTAATAAAAATGCCATAAAACTACCCCCTTTTTTGTAAACGCTATAAATTTTGCGCAAACCAATCAATAAACGCTAATTGCGATTTTTTTTTACGAAAAATATGTAGAAGAATACGTATCGGCCTAAACTGAGGAAACAAATGTTTTTTTAGATATTTTTTGGGGATATTTATTATAGCAAAATGTAAAAAATATTGCATTTTTTTTCAAAATAGTGGCTCTATTTTTGTTTATAGCGCAAAAAATAAAAACCGCAGAGATGATCAAATACCACCAAAAGAAAGCTCTATTTGTGGGAAAAAAAGGACGCCAATTTTGTTTCGGAGCCACATCGCACAACCGCGCAATTGTCAGTTAAAGCGACGCAGTGCCGAATCGCAAAAAGTGCTCTGGTCAGGAAGGGGGTAAATCCTTCCGGGGCTGAAGTGGTTAATTGCTTCATGGGCTTATTTTGGGCCTGGCTGGTTCACATGTATGTGTTTTGGTGGCCCACATTTGCGCAGGCACAGCAGCCCATTCATTTGAATGGGCCGCCATGCCTGCATTTCCTGCAAAGAAAAGCGCATGCCTCATGTAATAGGCTGCACACACGGCACACCTATGCCCATCAAGCAATGACATACAGCACTGTCTGTCCATTCTGCTGTCTGCTGTGACTTATCTGCAGTTCCTGCACTGTCAAACTTGCTGCATTTTTAGACGTTTAGGTCACGCTTTTAAAAACACATTGGGGCTGATTTACCAAGCCTGTGCGCCAAGACTCATGGTGCACAAGCAGGAGTAAACCTGTTTTTGACATTTACCAAAGAAACACGCTGCTAGTGCAGCGTGTTTCCTCATTTACTAAAGTGCCTAATGCGCCCAGAAGAGGGCGCACAGCACGCCAGTACAGAGCTGGCGTGCGGCATTTAGTTATGTAAACATCGGGGATTCGGGCGGGAGTTTATGAGGGGAGGGAGGGGGGTGATGCAGGGGAAGTGTGGTGACATGTGTTTCAACTTGTGTGGCGGGCCGATTTGAAAGGGAAAGTGACTTTTGGGACCCGATCCCCGGGCGCTTGCAAAGTACGCTAGAACCTCGGAAGGTTCACTTGCATACTGGGCATGCGCAGAGGGAAAAATCGGAGCTCACCGCGCGCCTCTTCAGAACGCCGGGAAATCCTTGGTAAATACCAGGCGGCGTAGCAGTGTTTGCACTGCCTGGAGCGGCGTACGGCAAGCTCCGAGCTGTTCTCGGGCTGCGCTGACACTGAAGGGGAACTCCGCGCCAAATTTCAAATGTGAAACCGGCGCGGCTTCCCCCCCAGGGGTACAATAGGCTCTCCGGCTTGGTCCGGAACGTGAGGGGTTAACCCACGCCAAAATCGGCGTGGGGTTCCCCCCCAGATCCGTACCAAGCCCTCATCCCAGGCATGCAGTCTGGCCGGACAGGAATGGGGGTGGGGACGAGCGAGCGGCCCCCCCCCTCCTGAGCCGTACCAGACCACATGCCCTCGACATGGGGGAGTGTGTGCTTTGGGGGAGGGGGGCGCTGCCCCCCCACCCCAAAGCACTCTTGTCCCCATGTCGATCGGGACAAGAGCCTCTTCCCGACAACCCTAGCCATTGGTTGTCGGGGTATGCGGGCGGGAGCCAATCAGAATCTGGGAGCCCCGTTTAATAATGTGGCCCCCAGATTTCGGGCCCCCACCCTATGTGAATGAGTATGGGGTACATCGTACCCCTACCCATTCACCTGGTGAAGGTGGTTTGAACTTTGAGGGTCTTCTGCCGCCGCCCCCTTCGAATTTTTCGGCCTGGACGGGGGTCGCACATCCCATCCAGGACTTGGACGTGGCGGGCTTCTCGTCGCTGTCTTCTGCCGCTGCCCCCTTCACCACGAAGCTCCGTGCTTGTTTGATGAGGGCAGCGGGCTTCCGTCGTCTTCTCCGGGGCGAGGGTCGTACATCCCACCCCGGATTTCCTCGCCGGCTTCTGCCTGGCTCCTACTGGGGGCCAGGCCTTCTTTTGCCGTCTTCCGCCGGAGGGCGCCACTCTCCGGGCTTCTCGACGTTGTCTTCCGCCGCGGGGGCCAGGCCTTCTTCTTTGCCGCCCCCTTCGATTTTTTCGGCCTGGACGGGGGTCGCACATCCCATCCAGGACTTGGACGTGGCGGGCTTCTCGTCGCCGTCTTCTGCCGCTGCCCCCTTCACCACGAAGCTCCGTGCTTGTTTGATGAGGGCAGCGGGCTTCCGTCGTCTTCTCCGGGGCGAGGGTCGTACATCCCACCCCGGATTTCGTCGCCGTCTTCTGCCGCTGCCCCCTTCACCACGAAGCTCCGTGCTTGTTTGATGAGGGCAGCGGGCTTCCGTCGCAGTCTTCCGCCGCGGGGTGACACTCGCGGGCTTCTTCTTCCATTCGATGTTGACACGGCGAGGTCCGGCGCTGAAATGCCTTCTGAGCGGCGGGCAAGGACTTATATTGGCATTGGGCGTGGGCGTGGTTATGCCAACATGTGACCTTAACCCATGTGACAGTGATGTCACGTCACATCACTGTCACATGGGTTAAGGTCACATGTTGGCATAACCACGCCCACGCCCAATGCCAATATAAGTCCTTGCCCGCCGCTCAGAAGGCATTTCAGCGCCGGACCTCGCCGTGTCAACATCGAATGGAAGAAGAAGCCCGCGAGTGTCACCCCGCGGCGGAAGACTGCGACGGAAGCCCGCTGCCCTCATCAAACAAGCACGGAGCTTCGTGGTGAAGGGGGCAGCGGCAGAAGACGGCGACGAAATCCGGGGTGGGATGTACGACCCTCGCCCCGGAGAAGACGACGGAAGCCCGCTGCCCTCATCAAACAAGCACGGAGCTTCGTGGTGAAGGGGGCAGCGGCAGAAAACGGCGACGAGAAGCCCGCCACGTCCAAGTCCTGGATGGGATGTGCGACCCCCGTCCAGGCCGAAAAAATCGAAGGGGGCGGCAAAGAAGAAGGCCTGGCCCCCGCGGCGGAAGACAACGTCGAGAAGCCCGGAGAGTGGCGCCCTCCGGCGGAAGACGGCAAAAGAAGCCCTGGCCTCGGGAGGAGCCAGGCAGAAGCGGAGGAGCCCGAGGTGGGGCGACACCCCCGTTGTTCTCCGCTGTTTTCGGCCGGCCCCCCCCGGATGTAAAAGAGCTTCATTTTGGGGTGGGGGCACAGTCGAGCATGGCGGAGAGCATGGGTGGGTGTTTCCCCCCCCCGGCAGAAGACGGCTAGAAGACCGAGGAGTGGCGACGCCCCCGTTGTTCTCCGCCATTCCCGCCGGCCCCCCCCGGATGTAAAAGAGCTTTGTTTGGGGTAGGGGGCCTGGCCGAACATGGCGGAGAGCATCGGTGGGGGTCTCTCTCCCCGGCGGAAGGCGGCGGCGAAGACCGGGGGGGGGTAGGTGTACCCCCGCGGCGGAAGACAACGTCGAGAAGCCCGGAGAGTGGCGCCCTCCGGCGGAAGACGGCGAAAGAAGCCCTGGCCTCGGGAGGAGCCAGGCAGAAGCGGAGGAGCCCGAGGTGGGGCGACACCCCCGTTGTTCTCCGCTGTTTTCGGCCGGCCCCCCCCGGATGTAAAAGAGCTTCATTTTGGGGTGGGGGCACAGTCGAGCATGGCGGAGAGCATGGGTGGGTGTTCCCCCCCCCCGGCAGAAGACGGCTAGAAGACCGAGGAGTGGCGACGCCCCCGTTGTTCTCCGCCATTCCCGCCGCCCCCCCCCGGATGTAAAAGAGCTTTGTTTGGGGTAGGGGGCCTGGCCGACCATGGCGGAGAGCATCGGTGGGGGTCTCTCTCCCCGGCGGAAGGCGGCGGCGAAGACCGGGGGGGGGGTAGGTGTACCCCCCCGGCGGAAGGCGGCGGCGAAGACCGGTGCGGGGCTGGAGCCCCCCCGGCAGAAAACGTCTGGAAGACCGAGGGGCTCCGCCCCCGTTGTTCTCTGCTTCTTTCGGCCGGCCCCCCCCGGATCTGAAAGAGCTTATTTTGGGGTGGGGGCCTGGCTGGACATGGCGGAGATCATCGGTGGGTGTCCCCCCCCGGCAGAAGACGGCGAAGCCCGGGGCCCAATGGGCTGGTGGTGGGGGGTCCCGGCAGAAGACCCCCGGAGCTGACTAATAAATTATTTTTTTCTGTGTGTTTTTTTTTGTTTACACTTTTCCACCCGGTGAATGGGTAGGGGTACGATGTACCCCATACTCATTCACATAGGGTGGGGGGCCAGAATCTGGGGGCCCCCTTAATATAGGGGGCTCTCAGATTCTGATAAGCCCCCCGCCCGCATACCCCGACAACCAACGGCCAGGGTTGTCGGGAAGAGGCTCTTGTCCCTTTCGACATGGGGACAAGAGTGCTTTGGGGTGGGGGGGCAGTGCCCCCCTCCCCCACAGCACACACTCCCCCATGTCGAGGGCATGTGGTCTGGTACGGCTCAGGAGGGGGGGGGGGCGCTCGCTCGTCCCCACCCCCATTCCTGTCCGGCCAGACTGCGTGCCTGGGAGAAGGGTTTGGTCTGGATCTGAGGGGGAACCCCACGCCGTTTTTTGGCGTGGGTTTAACCCCTTATGTTCCAGATCAAATCTAAGAGCCTGTTGTGCACCAGAAGGGGGACCCCCACGCCGTTTTTTTTTTGTAATTTGGGGTGGAGTTCCCCTTTATCCCGGTCCTGTCAGGGGGGGGGGGGAATGCCTGCTCGTCTGTCCCTACAATGTATGAACAGCGATCTGTCATTTCCCCTACACAGTCCCACCCCCTTTACAGTTAGAACACACCCAGGTAACATAATCAACCCCTTCCGCGCCCCTAGTGTTAACCCCTTCCCTGCCAGTGTCATTTTTATAGTAAGCAATGCATTGATATACCATTGCTCGCTACAAAAATGCCAAATCTCACAAAAATGTGTCCGCCACAATGTCGCATTAGACAGAAAAAACAAATGATAGCCACCATTACTAGTAAAACAAAAAATTATTCAAAAAAAACCCATAAGACCAACCCCTACTTAGAACTTTTGCCCAAACCAATCAAACGCTTATTGTGATTTTTTGCAACCAAAAAGATGTCCAAGAATACTTATCGGCCTAAACTGAGGGCAAACATTTTTTGAATATATTTTGGGGGAGATTTATTATAGCAAACCGTAAAAAAGATGTTTTTTTAGTTACCAAATTGTCGCTATATTTTTGGGTCAAGCAAAAATATGAAAAAACGCAGAGGTGATCAAATACCACCAACAAAAATAAAAAAAAAGAATTTTTAGGGGGGGGGGGGGAGGATGAGGACGCCCAATTTTTTGGGGGGCCACGTCGCACAACCACGCAATTGTCAGTCAAAATGACGCAGTGTTGAAATGCAAAAAATGGCCCCGTCAGTGACCAGTAATATGCTCTGGGGCTCAAGTGGTTACAAATTAAGAATACACTAAAGTTAGCCCAATTTATGGCCATAATGTGAAAGATGATGTTACACCGAGTAAATAGATACCCAACATGTTACACTTTAATATTGCACACACTCATGGAATGGCGCCAAACTTCAGTACTTGAAAATACCCATAGGCAACGCTTTTTTATGTGTTTCAGGTTACCAGTTTAGATTTACAGAGGAGCTCTAGTGCTACAAGTATTGCTCTCGCTCTAACGTACGCTATGATACCTCACATGTGGGGTTTGAACGGGGGTTCAATATGTGGGCGGGGCTTACACATTTAAGGCCCGCCCCCATATATGGAAACATTCTTCAAACCACACATGTGAGGTATCATAGCGTGCGTAACAGCAAGAGGAATATTTATAGCACTAGACCTCATCTGTAAATCTAAACTGGTAACCGGAAACAATAAAAATGCTGCTTGTTCCCTTCTGACTGCGAGCTACTAGGGACAGGGGCGTTTAAATTATTACTATTTAGGTTTGTTACGTAAAAATTCTATAAGACCTCCCGTTCAGCTTGTAAAGCATCACTTCATGGGGACCAAAAAAAAATTTAACACCTCTAATGCTTTCATCCGCCATTGCAGATTTGATTCTGGTACTGCATTTCGAGTGAACTGGGCATGCTCGAACAGTTAGAAAAAGAAGTTGGAAGTTTCATCCTGAAAATGACTTGCATCTTTCTGAGCATGCTCAGAAAGCTCTTTTTTTGGCTTAGTAATTTAAGGACATCCTTAACAGGTGTAAGCAGTTCCAAGTGCACACAAACTAGAGGCTGACATTTCTTCATGTGTTTCCAATTGGTTCATTAGCACACATGTTATAAAAAGCGTGGATACTGCACGTGTCAGCTGCCCCTCAGAGGGGGCAGATTTGCTGGCTGGAAGGAATGGCGGAGTGAAACAGAGATGTTTTGGAGCAAGTTTTGTATTTTTTGATGTTTTCTCTGCTACATAATTTTGCTAAATGTTTCTCAAGATGTTAATGACTAATGTTTTAATCCTGTGGGTCTATCCTGTTATTTCAAAAGCATGATTTATTTTCCAATGACTGTGAAATAAACGTTGGTCTTTTTTGTTTTTAGGTGTTTGTATATATTTTTGGTGTGTTTATTTGTAATTTTTTTTTTGCTTTCCTTGTTTTGTGGACCAATAAAATTACTTTCAAATTTTGAAGTTTGTTTTGTGATATTTTTTTCCTGCTATGGATTTCAACCGCTGCAGCTGAAATAGTTTGGGCCTAAACCATCAAGTGTGATTTGTCTCTAAGATCTTTCCTGGTGTGTATGCATGAAATGTTTAGTCACCAGAAAAGGAAGGACAAAGCGGTAAGTATTGTTTCCTAGAACTGATGTCCAGACTGACTTTTTAAAGCACATGTGCAAGATGTAGGAAAAGCTGCAAACAGGGCCTGTTGGAGGGGGGGGGGGGGTGGTGTGTTTTTTTTGGACAGGCTTGAAGTGCTGATTTACAGCGCTGTGCTTGAAACTAGCACAAGACAATCCTATTCTAATTGTGGGTTGTTTGAGGGAAGCCAATTGAGTGTTAGAACCCCTGCTAGTGTTTTTAGGTTGGGCTTTGTGTCCCTTTTCCTAAAATTGGCTTCACTTCCTGTCACACAGCTGAACAGGAAGTGAGGTTAAAACCCTACCAATGGTCTTTTCTTTGGGACACAGGTCAATCTAACTAGTGTCACCATTAAGCAAATTGCACTGCAGTGTACACCCCAAATGATTGGTTACTTTGGGGTTTAGTAAAGGCAAAGCCGCTCTGCAGTAGAAGCGTAGGCAATGAAAATCAGAAGGGAAGCACTGATGGTTTTTACTTCCAATCCCGCCAAGTTTTGAGTTTTCTTCCTTGCTTGTCCACTTGTAGTGCAAAGTGGATTTGCCTTTAGTAAATGGACCCCAAAGTCCAAGATTCCTACTAATTTGGGGTGTACACAGCAAAATGCCATTTCCAAAATGGGAAACTATTTATATTGATCTGTGTGTCCCCAACAAAACATTACTCAGGTGTTTCCCTCACTTCCTGTTTGGCTGTGTGGCAGGAAGTGAATGAATTAAGTAGAAAGTGACAACATTTGTGAGGTGTCTTTACCCTATCAGGGGTGCAGGCATCCCCAAAACAAACATGAAAATAGTTGATTTAACATTGGGTGGTGTTTGTGGGGGTCCCTAACACACATTCATACATATTAGCAACGCTGGATCGTGGCCTATTGGCATGGTTATATTTTCTTAAGCCTCTCAATAAAATGATCTGAAATTTGGGGTTAAACTGGAACAATAATCATCACTTTTATTTTTTGGATTTCTTTCATTTTGGATAGAGTTGGTGGGGGGGGGTTAGAAGCTCTGTCAGTTTATTTTGTATTATCCCTGTCCGTTTGGGGAGATTGGCCTTCACTTCCTGCCCCATAGCCAAACAGGAAGTGATCGAAAAAGTAGGCAAATTAAGGGCCCCCCCAAGTCCCCCCCCACAGAACTTGTGTGTGTCCCCTGAAAATTCCTGGGTGGGTCATAAAAAAACAGGGTGTGGCCTTGACAGGAAGGGTGGGTCATTTTTCTATTAGGGGGGTGCCAAAATTTGGTCAGGCCTAGGGAAGCACAAAACCTAAATCTCCTACTGCACATTAGGGCTTATTTAGACAGGATCCAATTTACAGCATGTTTTTAGATTGTGGGAGGAAACCCGCACAGGGAGAACATGCAAACTCCAGGCAGATAGTGTCACGGGTGGGATTCGAACCAGCAACCCTTTTGCTGCTAGGTGAACATGCTACACACTACGCTACTGTGCTGAACGAACATGATTGCAGCTGAAAGCATGAGATGTTTTTGTTTTTTCCAATTTCATGCTTTCCAGCCTGGAGGACAGATGTGGGGTCTAATTGACCCCGCCTTTCTCTATAAAGAGGACCTGTCACACACTAGTCCTATTACAAGGGATGTTTACATTCCTTGTAATAGGAAGAAAAGTGAAAAATAATACAAACAAAGGGACAAACAAGTGCAAAAAATAAAATATTAAGTAAAAAAATAAAATAACAAAGGAATTTAAATGCTCCTGTCCCTAGTAGCTCGCACTCAGAAGCGAACACGCATGCAAGTCCCACACACATATGTAAACATCCTTCAAACCCCACATGTGAGGTATCATAGCGTGCGTTAGAGCGAGAGCAATAATGTTAGCACTAGACCTCCTCTGTAACTCAAAAGTGGTAACCTGAGAAAAAAAGTCAAGCGTTGCCTATGGAGATTTTTTATAACGAAGTTTAGCGCCATTCCATGAGTGTGCGCAATATGAATGCGTGACAAGTTAGGTATCTATTTACTCGGTGTAACATCATCTTTTACCTTATCCCTAAAAATTGGCCTAGCTTTACTGCTTTCTTATTTTGTCATTCATGAAACAGGTTTTTTTTTGGAAAGCCAAAAAAAA
This sequence comes from Rana kukunoris, assembly GCA_029574335.1. Taxonomy (NCBI): domain Eukaryota; kingdom Metazoa; phylum Chordata; class Amphibia; order Anura; family Ranidae; genus Rana; species Rana kukunoris. The sequence goes on along the minus strand of CM056050.1, from coordinate 574,682,376 downwards.
AAAAAAACGTTAGAACATTTTTGGCACAAATACTGTTGGAAATGTGTCCGAAAAAATGGCCGCCACTTTATTCCCTAGGGTGTTTGTTAATAAAATATATATAATGTTTGGGGGTCCTGAGTAAGTTTCAAGGAAGAAAATATAATTGTTACATGAAGGAGAGAAGTGCCAGAATAGGCGCGGTATGGTAAGTGGTTAAAGTGCACCAATAAAAGTGAAAAATTCCTTGAAATTTCGTACCATGGGGGGGGGGGAGGCAATTAGGGGCGCCATCAGGAATTATGGGGCCCCTTACACAGCTTCAGGCATGGGCCCCCTGGAGCAGAGAATAGGGGGGGGGGTGCCGCCTGATATTAAGAAGGGGGGGGGGCTGCCGCAATTTGATAAGCGGGGGGTTCCTTTACTAAAAAATACATATAGAAAAATATATATTAAAAAGGGTGGTAGCCATCCGGGGGCCCTGGGGACCACTGGGCCCTTTAATAAAAAGAAACTTCTGGGCTCTTTAATGAAAAATAAATTACAATATCTACATATATAAAATAATAAAAAAGGGGGTTGCCTTGGGAGCTCTGGGCCCTTTAATAAAAAATAACTACCAAAAATCTAACAAAAAAATCACATTGGGTGGGAGCTGTGGTGGCTCAACGTGAATGGCACTGCGCGACAAGCCGTTCACCTCTGCAGCCAAGGGTTCGGATCCCGGTCTCGGCTACATATGAATTGAGTTTGGTGGTGTCAGCCCGGCTCCCGGTGGGTGTGCTATGCAAGGTACGCCTGTGCTTAGTATGCCCACCCCCCCCCCCCCCAAAAAAAACACCACACTTGCACACACTTTGGCCATGAGGTCTCCTAAAATAAAGGGAGGCGAAGGACCTACAGGGCTGGCTGGGTGGGCTACACTCCTTCATAGGGGGAGTCCCTCTGTCCCATCGGGCTCCCAAGTGTAGCAGGTGGGGTGAGTGGGAGGCCCCCCTCACACCCACCATTGCCACCGGGGCCATGGAGAAGGATGGCGATTGCAAGTCCAGCTCCTCTCTCTCGACTTCACGCACAAAATACACTTTAAAAAAGAAATTAAAGTAAAAAGTAACAAACCTGGGGAAAATGTTTATAACATTTTTAGAAGCAAAAAGGTTGTCATCTGGGGCCCTCTGGGAGCTTTCAAAATTATATTATATATATATATGTTTAAAAAATAACCAAAAAATATATCATATGTTTTTTTTTTTTTTTTTTTGTAAAGGTGGGGGGTTGTCATCTGGAGCCCTGGGATCTCCGGGCCACTGGGGACCAGGCCACTGGGGACCTCCAGACCCCTAAACCAAAACATTGGCCCTTTAATAACAACAAATTTGGGGGGTTGCCACCCGGGGCCCTGGGGACCTCCAGACTGCAAAAAAATATTAAATTCCAAAAATTGGCCCTTTAATAAAAAATCCTACAAAAACCAACTAACAAATATATATACAAAAAAAAAAAGAGGGGGGTTACCATCTGGGGCACTGGGGGGCCTCCAGGCATCTGGGCACCTCCGGACCCCCGGGCCCCTTACAGGTGTACAGGGCCGCCATCATGAATTTTGGGGCCCCTTACACAGCTTCAGGCATGGGCCCCCTGGAGCAGAGAACCGGGGGGGGGGGTGCTGCCGTATGAAATTGAGAAGCGGGGGGGGGGGGTGGTGCCGCAAATTGAGGAGCGGGGGGGCCCTTTACAAAAATTTTGACAGAAATAAGAAATAAAGAAAAATATATATAAAAAAGGGGGGTAGCCATCCGGGGCCCTGGGGACCTCTGTGCTCTTTATCAAATAAAAATACAAAAGAGAGAAAATACATATATATATATTTTTTAAATATAACATTTATCGAAAAAAAGTTAAAAAACAAGGGGGTAGCCTTCCAGGGCCCTGGGGACCTCTGGGCCCTTTCCTTAAAAAAAAAATAAACAAATATATTTAAAAAATATATATTTTTTTTTAAATATATATATTTTATTTAAAAAAAAGGGCTTGCCATCTGGGGCCCTTAGTGGCCTCCGGGCCCCTGGGGACCTTCGGAGCCCTTAAACAAAAAAAAAAAAAAAAAAATAGTTTTTTTTGTTTTAGGGTGGTTCCCATCCGGGCCCCTGGGGGCCCCTGGGGACCCCCGGGCGGTGTAATGCCTGTACCCCCCTAATGGCGGCCCTGCAGGTGTACTGCCTGTACCCCCCTGATGGCGGCCCTGGGTGTAATGTCAGCATGTGAAAAATGACATTCTGAAGGAAAAAAGCCATTTAAAACTGACTCGCGGCTATAATGAATTGTCAGCTCTTGGAATTTGCAGGAGAATTCATTCATTAAAAACACCAAAAAAAAAGCGTGGGGGTCCCCCCAAATTCAATAACCAGACCCTTTAGGTCTGGTATGGATATTAAGGGGAACCCCGCCATCAATTTTTAAAAAAAATGACGTGGGGTTCCCCCCAAATATCCATAACCAGACCCTTCGGGTCTGGTGTGGAATTTAAGGGGAACTCCACTCCAAATTAAAAAAAAAATGGCGTGGAGTCCCCCCTAAAATCCACACCAGACCCCTTATCCGAGCACGTTGACCTGGCCGGCCGCAGAAAAGAGGGGGGGACAGAGCGCGGCCCCCCCCCTCTCCTGAACCGCACCAGGCCACATGCCCTCAACATTGGGAGGGTGTTTTGGGGTGCCCCCCAAAACACCTTGTCCCCATGTTGATGAGGACAAGGGTCTCTTCCCCACAACCCTTGCCCGGTGGTTGTGGGGGTCTGCGGGCAGGAAGGCTTATCGAAATCTGGAAGACCCCTTTAACAAAGGGGCCCCCCAGATCCCGGCCCCCCCCCTGTGTGAAATGGTAATGGGGTACCTTGTACCTCTACCATTTCACGAGAAAAAAAATGTAAAGGGTTAAAAACGACAAGAGCCGGTTTTTGACAAGTCCTTTATTATCTTCTTTCTTCTTTCCTTCGGGTTTCTTCTTCCTCCTCCTTCTTCTTCCTCTGCTTCTGTCTTGGGTCTTCTATTCCCGCATCTTGCCCGGCGTGTTCTTCCATCTTCTTCCGCTGTCCTTCTCGTCCGCATCTTCTCCTTCTTCTTCTTCGCCGGAGGCGCCGCTTCCAATTGAAATCCCCGCTGTCTGCCGGACCACGCCCCCCCCCCCTCTGACGTCTCGGGCAAGCTCTTAGGAGTGTGCTGCAAGTGCGTCAGAGGGGGGCGTGGTCACATGTCAGAGGGCGGCCAATTCAATTTGAAGCTCGTGCGCGGCTTTTTCTTTGCCAGAGTCGCCGCTTCCAATTGAATTGCCCGCTTTCTGGAACATGTGACCACGCCCCCCTCTGACGCACTGGCACCACACGGGGACTTTCCTAAGAGCTTGCCCGTGGCGTCAGAGGGGGGGCGTGGTCCGGCAGACAGCGGGGATTTCAATTGGAAGCGGCCGCTCCGGCGAAGAAGAAGAAGAAGGAGAAGATGCGGACGAGAAGGACAGCGGAAGAAGATGGAAGAACACGCCGGGCAAGATGCGGGAATAGAAGACCCAAGACAGAAGCAGAGGAAGAAGAAGGAGGAGGAGGAAGAAACCCGAAGGAAAGAAGAAAGAAGATAATAAAGGACTTGTCCAAAACCGGCTCTTGTCTTTTTTTACACTGACACTTTTTTTTTCTCGTGAAATGGTAGAGGTACAAGGTACCCCATTACCATTTCACACAGGGGGGGGGTCGGGATCTGGGGGGCCCGTTTGTTAAAGGGGTCTTCCAGATTTCGATAAGCCTCCTGCCCGCAGACCCCCACAACCACCGGGCAAGGGTTGTGGGGAAGAGACCCTTGTCCTCATCAACATGGGGACAAGGTGTTTTGGGGGGCACCCCAAAACACCCTTCCAATGTTGAGGGCATGTGGCCTGGTGCGGTTCAGGAGAGGGGGGGGGCCGCGCTCTGTCCCCCCCTCTTTTCTGCGGCCGGCCAGGTCAACGTGCTCGGATAAGGGGTCTGGTGTGGATTTTAGGGGGGACTCCACGCCATTTTTTTTTTTTTTGGGGTGGAGTTCCCCTTAAATTCCACACCAGACCCGAAGGGTCTGGTTATGGATATTTGGGGGGAACCCCACGTCATTTTTTTAATAAATTGACGGCGGGGTTCCCCTTAATATCCATATCAGACCTAAAGGGTCTGGTTATTGAATTTGGGGGGACCCCCACGCTTTTTGATTTTGTTTTTTTATGAATGAATTATCCTGCAATTTCCAGGAGCTGACAATTCATTATTGCCGCGAGTCAGTTTTAAATGGCTTTTTTTTTTATTATTTGTTTTTTTCAGAATGTCATTTTGTGCAAAGACATATTTCTAACCGCAGGAAAAGTGCGCTTTATTCACCTGCTGACATTCCCCCCCCCCCCATGGTACGAAATTAAAAAAAAAATATTCAAATGACGTGGGGGTCCCCCCAAATATCCATAACCAGACCCTTCGGGTCTGGTGTGGAATTTAAGGGGAACTCCACCCCAAATTAAAAAAAAAATGGCGTGGAGTCCCCCCTAAAATCCACACCAGACCCCTTATCCGAGCACGTTGACCTGGCCGGCCGCAGAAAAGAGGGGGGGACAGAGCGCGGCCCCCCCCCTCTCCTGAACCGCACCAGGCCACATGCCCTCAACATTGGGAGGGTGTTTTGGGGTGCCCCCCAAAACACCTTGTCCCCATGTTGATGAGGACAAGGGTCTCTTCCCCACAACCCTTGCCCGGTGGTTGTGGGGGTCTGCGGGCAGGAGGCTTATCGAAATCTGGAAGACCCCTTTAACAAAGGGGCCCCCCAGATCCCGGCCCCCCCCCTGTGTGAAATGGTAATGGGGTACCTTGTACCTCTACCATTTCACGAGTAAAAAAAAGTGTCAGTGTAAAAAAAGACAAGAGCCGGTTTTTGACAAGTCCTTTATTATCTTCTTTCTTCTTTTCTTCGGGTTTCTTCTTCCTCCTCCTTCTTCTTCCTCTGCTTCTGTCTTGGGTCTTCTATTCCCGCATCTTGACTGGCGTGTTCTTCCATCTTCTGTTCCTCCCGCTGTCCTTCTCGTCCGCATCTTCTCCTTCTTCTTCTTCTTCGCCGGAGCGGCCGCTTCCAATTGAAATCCCCGCTGTCTGCCGGACCACGCCCCCCCCTCTGACGCCACGGGCAAGCTCTTAGGAGTGTGCTGCAAGTGCGTCAGAGGGGGGCGTGGTCACATGTCAGAGGGCGGCCAATTCAATTTGAAGCTCGTGCGCGGCTTTTTCTTTGCCAGAGTCGCCGCTTCCAATTGAATTGCCCGCTTTCTGGAACATGTGACCACGCCCCCCTCTGACGCACTGGCACCACACGGGGACTTTCCTAAGAGCTTGCCCGTGGCGTCAGAGGGGGGGCGTGGTCCGGCAGACAGCGGGGATTTCAATTGGAAGCGGCCGCTCCGGCGAAGAAGAAGAAGAAGGAGAAGATGCGGACGAGAAGGACAGCGGAAGAAGATGGAAGAACACGCCGGGCAAGATGCGGGAATAGAAGACCCAAGACAGAAGCAGAGGAAGAAGAAGGAGGAGGAGGAAGAAACCCGAAGGAAAGAAGAAAGAAGATAATAAAGGACTTGTCAAAAACCGGCTCTTGTCGTTTTTAACCCTTTACATTTTTTTTCTCGTGAAATGGTAGAGGTACAAGGTACCCCATTACCATTTCACACAGGGGGGGGGCCGGGATCTGGGGGGCCCCTTTGTTAAAGGGGTCTTCCAGATTTCGATAAGCCTCCTGCCCGCAGACCCCCACAACCACCGGGCAAGGGTTGTGGGGAAGAGACCCTTGTCCTCATCAACATGGGGACAAGGTGTTTTGGGGGGCACCCCAAAACACCCTCCCAATGTTGAGGGCATGTGGCCTGGTGCGGTTCAGGAGAGGGGGGGGGCCGCGCTCTGTCCCCCCCTCTTTTCTGCGGCCGGCCAGGTCAACGTGCTCGGATAAGGGGTCTGGTGTGGATTTTAGGGGGGACTCCACGCCATTTTTTTTTAAATTTGGGGTGGAGTTCCCCTTAAATTCCACACCAGACCCGAAGGGTCTGGTTATGGATATTTGGGGGGAACCCCACGTCATTTTTTTTTTAAATTGACGGCGGGGTTCCCCTTAATATCCATACCAGACCTAAAGGGTCTGGTTATTGAATTTGGGGGGACCCCCACGTCATTTGAATAATTATTTTAAAATTCGTACCATGGGGGGGGGGGGGGAATGTCAGCAGGTGAATAAAGCGCACTTTTCCTGCGGTTAGAAATATGTCTTTGCACAAAATGACATTCTGAAAAAAAAAAAAAAAAAAAAAAGCCATTTAAAACTGACTCGCGGCAATAATGAATTGTCGGCTCCTGGAAATTGCAGGAGAATTCATTCATAAAAAAACGAAAAAATAAAGCGTGGGGGTCCCCCCAAATTCAATAACCAGACCCTTTAGGTCTGATATGGATATTAAGGGGAACCCCGCCGTCAATTTATTAAAAAAATGACGTGGGGTTCCCCCCAAATATCCATAACCAGACCCTTCGGGTCTGGTGTGGAATTTAAGGGGAACTCCACCCCCAAAAAAAATAAAATGGCGTGGAGTCCCCCCTAAAATCCACACCAGACCCCTTATCCGAGCACGTTGACCTGGCCGGCCGCAGAAAAGAGGGGGGGACAGAGCGCGGCCCCCCCCCTCTCCTGAACCGCACCAGGCCACATGCCCTCAACATTGGGAGGGTGTTTTGGGGTGCCCCCCAAAACACCTTGTCCCCATGTTGATGAGGACAAGGGTCTCTTCCCCACAACCCTTGCCCGGTGGTTGTGGGGGTCTGCGGGCGGAAGGCTTATCGAAATCTGGAAGACCCCTTTAACAAAGGGGCCCCCCAGATCCCGGCCCCCCCCTGTGTGAAATGGTAATGGGGTACCTTGTACCTCTACCATTTCACGAGTAAAAAAAAAGTGTCAGTGTAAAAAAAGACAAGAGCCGGATTTTGACAAGTCCTTTATTATCTTCTTTCTTCTTTCCTTCAGGTTTCTTCTTCCTCCTCCTTCTTCTTCCTCTGCTTCTGTCTTGGGTCTTCTATTCCCGCATCTTGCCCGGCGTGTTCTTCCATCTTCTTCCGCTGTCCTTCTCGTCCGCATCTTCTCCTTCTTCTTCTTCTTCGCCGGAGCGGCCGCTTCCAATTGAAATCCCCGCTGTCTGCCGGACCACGCCCCCCCCTCTGACGCCACGGGCAAGCTCTTAGGAAAGTCCCCGTGTGGTGCCAGTGCGTCAGAGGGGGGCGTGGTCACATGTTCCAGAAAGCGGGCAATTCAATTGGAAGCGGCGACTCTGGCAAAGAAAAAGCCGCGCACGAGCTTCAAATTGAATTGCCCGCCCTCTGACATGTGACCACGCCCCCCTCGGACGCACTTGCAGCACACTCCTAAGAGCTTGCCCGTGGCGTCAGAGGGGGGGGCGTGGTCCGGCAGACAGCGGGGATTTCAATTGGAAGCGGCGCCTCCGGCGAAGAAGAAGAAGGAGAAGAAGATGCGGACGAGAAGGACAGCGGGAGGAACAGAAGATGGAAGAACACGCCGGGCAAGATGCGGGAATAGAAGACCCAAGACAGAAGCAGAGGAAGAAGAAGGAGGAGGAAGAAGAAACCCGAAGAAAAGAAGAAAGAAGATAATAAAGGACTTGTCAAAAACCGGCTCTTGTCTTTTTTAACCCTTTACATTTTTTTTCTCGTGAAATGGTAGAGGTACAAGGTACCCCATTACCATTTCACACAGGGGGGGGGCCGGGATCTGGGGGGCCCCTTTGTTAAAGGGGTCTTCCAGATTTCGATAAGCCTCCTGCCCGCAGACCCCCACAACCACCGGGCAAGGGTTGTGGGGAAGAGACCCTTGTCCTCATCAACATGGGGACAAGGTGTTTTGGGGGGCACCCCAAAACACCCTCCCAATGTTGAGGGCATGTGGCCTGGTGCGGTTCAGGAGAGGGGGGGGGCCGCGCTCTGTCCCCCCCTCTTTTCTGCGGCCGGCCAGGTCAACGTGCTCGGATAAGGGGTCTGGTGTGGATTTTAGGGGGGACTCCACGCCATTTTTTTATTAATTTGGAGTGGAGTTCCCCTTAAATTCCACACCAGACCCGAAGGGTCTGGTTATGGATATTTGGGGGGAACCCCACGTCATTTTTTTTTTAAATTGACGGCGGGGTTCCCCTTAATATCCATACCAGACCTAAAGGGTCTGGTTATTGAATTTGGGGGGACCCCCACGCTTTTTTTTCCCTTTTTTTAATGAATGAATTCTCCTGCAATTGCCGGGAGCCGACAATTCATTATTGCCGCGAGTCAGTTTTAAATGGCTTTTTTCCTTTGAAAAATGACATTTTGTGCAGAGACAGTTCTAACCACGGGAAACATGCGCTTTTTCACATGCTGACATTAGAGACCCCCATAGTACGAAATTTAAAGGAAAATTACACTTTTATTATTGCACTTTTAGCATTATTAAAATCACTGCTCCCGAAAAAACGGCCGTTTTAAAAAATAAAAAAAGCATTGGTACATGTCCCCTGGGGCAGGACTGAGGTCCCCAAACACTTTTTAGGAGAAAACTTGCAGATTAGCCTTTAAAATTCACTATTAAGATTTCCCCCATAGACTTTAACAGGGAGTTCGGCGGCGGCTTTACTTATCAATCACATCGCGCTGCTGCTGCCGCCGGTTCATGCGCCTAATTAGGGATTCATCCAGCGCACTAATTAAGGCATGTACCGGCGCAGCGCAGATTCATTAGTAAATCAGCCCCATTGCGTTTGTGTGTGCAAGAACTGCAGGTAAGTAGCATGGTGCAAAAGCAGAATGGATTTCAAGGCAAATGTATTTTTAAAATGCTGAATGCACATTTTTTCTGCAGGAAACAAAGGCATGGCAGCCAATTCCAATCAATGGGCTGCTGTGCCTGCACAAATGAGGGCCGCCAAAACACATACATGTGAACCAGCCAGGCCCAAAATAACCTGGAGGGGGGCTCAAAAAAAATGTTTGCCCAGGGCCCAAACCATATTAAAGACGGTCCTGATCACAAGTGTTCACCGATTGGATGAGGTTGGGATTACATTATCACTCCACCTTCTCTCCTCATCCAATCAGAGAACGCTTTGCATTCATTGAACATATGCAAAGTGTTCCCTGAATGGCACCGATGGTGGGAGAGTAAAATCTGTTTAATATCTGTGTAATATGTGTAAAAGCCACAAGATTAAAGCGGAACTTCAGTAATTTTTTTCTTTCCATCTATTAAATCTTCTTACAATTCAACCAGTTCCTAGTGAACTGGCCAGAATTCGAACAGTGGAGGGCCCTGGGTGCCCCACTCTGCCTGACATCCTTCTATTAAAAAAGATGATGGATGAAAAATTGCCACCGGAACAGCACCTTGCATCCAATCATAAGCAGGCACTGTTCTGGGCAGCAAATGCCACAGCGGGAAATGTATCTGTATGTTCTGTTTATCATGGACTGAGAAATCTAAGGTATATGGTCAGCTTAAGTATAAACCCATTTACCGTATATACCCGAGTATAAGCTTTTACCGTATATACCCGAGTTTTTTAGCAACGTTTTTTGTGCTAAAGATGCACCCCTCGGCTTATACTCAAGTCACCCTTTTTGCGCCTGATCTCTTGAACTTTGGGGACCCGGTACCGGCCCTACGCCCGGGGAGCATTGATTTTTCAAAGCTGGAACCCCTTCCATAGACTCCCATGTTAAACAGTAATTTCTCTGGTAACTTTGGGGACCCTGTACTGGCCGGCCATAGGTCTCTTGGACCCCCAAACTTGGCACACATGTAGCCCCAGTTCTCCTCTATGGGCCAGATTCAGGTAGAGTTAGGCTGGAGTATCCATTGATCCGCCAGCCTAACTGTCACTTTAAGCCGGCGTTTTTGTTTTCTGTAACCAGAAAACAAGAAACGCCGGGTTGGAGTTCCGATGCGATCGGCGCAATTGAATTTCGCCATCGGATCGTTACTTCAACTTAAAAATGGCGCCGGGGGCGTTCCCGCTGATTAACGCTGAAAAAATATGTTAATCAGCGGGAGTCGGAAATTCACGATCTTTTTCGGGCGCGACGCAGTGACTTTACGACGTTTCTGGAAGCGATACGCAACGTAAAGATAAAGCAGCCCCCTAGTGGAGTATCCTATGTTAAGTATAGGCGTCATCATCGCGTCGGAAAAAATAATAATCGCGTCGCTTGCGTAAAACGTTCATGAATGGGGATGTGACGTCATTGACGTTCACTGACAGAATTTGGAGCATGCGCACTAGGATGCATTGACACTCGACGCATGCGCAGTACGTTCGCCGCGGGATCGCGCATAGTTTAAATATTACACGCCCCGTACCCGCCCAATTTGAATTCCGCCGGCTCATTTGCGATGCGCTGCCGCAACTTTAGGAGCAAGTGCTTCATGAATAACAGCACTTGCTCCTAAAACTTCGGCAGAGTAACGTAAATGAGAAGCGTTACTCCAGAGCAAAGATGCTCTCATCTACCTGAATCTGGCCCTATAAGTGTGCAAAGTTTGCTGTCTGGGGGACCTAGGGCCGGGGAGCACCGATTTTTCAAAGCCAGGCACCCCTTCCATATACTCCTATGTTAAGTGTAAGTCTAGTCATGGACACTGTGAGGCATGGGCACAGTGAGGCATGGACACAGTGAGGTACAGTGAGGCATGAACACAGTGAGGCACAGTGAGGCATGGGCACAGTGAGGCATGGGCACCGTTGGGATTGCACATGGACACAGTGAGGCAAAGTGAGAAACAGTGAGGCATGCAGATGGACACCCTAGGCTTATACTCGAGTCAATAAGTTTTCCCAGAGGCGATTAAGTTCACATGTGCTGCGATATACAAGTTTTGATTCATTCATTCCCATTTTTTTGTGGTAAAATTAGGTGCCTCGGCTTATATTCGGGTCGGCTTATACTCAAGTATACGGTACCTTTATTTTATATTTTAATTTAAAAAATCCTATATTATGGAGTGTAACTTAACAGCCAAAGTGCGATTATGAAAAGCCATGAAAGGTAAAGATAGCGATCAGATTGTATCTGGACATTTTCTGAGCTCAAAAGGATAAAAGTTACCTGGAGAGTCATTAAGACTGAAGGAGATTCGGACAGGCTTATCAGCAGGGATTCTCGCTGTAGTGATCATATGGGCAGAATGACTCCAACCACCTTCTCTGGGGAAGACTGTAAGACATGGAACAAGAGCATAGTCAGGAACTTAGAAAAAGGTATTTTAACGCTTTGCATTCTAAATAGAAAATAAAGATGGCACTAAAAATAATATTCTCAGGGTTAGGAATAGTGATAACCTGGTACCAAAGCTGCAACTTTTCAGAAGATAGAAATATAGAGCAATTGAGGTTTTATTAAAGAATTACTATTGCTACAGACTGCATTACAAAAAGCAATACATTATCATAAAAATAACATCTCTTTTTATGTCAAGAAAAATTGCTTCTTGGATCACACCACTAGGGAACAATGAAGAAATAGGAGCTGTACATGTCCTATGTTATGTAAATGGAAGGGTGGCGACAAATACTGTATGACTCCCAGAGTCCCAGTTATCTTAAAAGCAGAATGCCAGTTTTCCCTATTTTTTATCAGTTGCTTGGTAGTGTTAAAACAGCTTTGGTTGCAATAATCATCTTCTCGCTGACAATTTATCCAAAAGATCAATTTTGAATTTCCAACGGTGCTCCTCTTCTGGGCTTAATGAAGCCAATGTCATTGAACCCACTTCCTGTCAGCCAAGACCATCATGGACACATCCTGGGGAAGGTGCATCATCACTCCAGCCTGGTACAGCATTGCTCCCTGTGTGGATAAATGATGCCAACGTCAATGAACCCACTAATCGTGAGCCCAGGCTATCATGGACACACCTCCTGAGGGTGCACATCACACCGGGTTGCTACAGCATTGCTCCTTATGTGGATAAATGATGTCCACATCAATTAACCCACTAATTGTGAGCCCAGGCTCTCATGAACACACCTCCTGGGGGTGCATCATCACACCAGCCTGGTACAGCGTTGCTACTTTTTGATGCCCACGTCAATGAACCTACTAATTGTTAGTTCGGGCTATCATGGACACACCTCCTGAGGCTGTATCATCACACTGACCTGTTACAGCATTGCTCCTTATTTGGTTAAATGATGCTCACATCAATTGACCCACTAATTGTGAGCCCGGGCTCTCATGGACACACCTCCTGAAGGTGTATCATCACACCGACCTGGTACAGCATTGCTCCTCATGTGGATAAATGACACCTACGTCTATGAACCCACTAATTGTGGGCCCAGGCTATAAAGCACACACCTCCTGAGGGTGCATCATCACACTGGCCTGGTACTGCATTGCTCCTCATGTGGATAAATGATGCCTACGTCTATAAACCCACTAACTGTGAGCCCAGGGCAGTGTTGTTCCTTATGTGGGTAAATTATGCCCACATCAATAAACCCACTAGTTATGAGTCAAGGCTATTATGGACACACGTCCTGAGGGTGCATCATCACACTGGCCTCGTACAGCATTGTTCCTTACGTGGGTAAATGATGCCCACACACACCATTGAACCAACTACTTGTGAGCCCCGGTTATTATGGACACACCTCCTAAGGGTGCATCAACGTGCCAGCCTGGACTCATAGACTTCTACACAGAACAGAGCTCAGATGTCATTACATGTGTGGTATTTTGTCCAGGAATAAGAACCGCGGTGATGGAGGAGGTGAGGAAGGTCATGTGACCAGCCAGAAAACGGCTGGTTTTAAAATATGTATAAATTGACTTTTTTTAACAATTGGTTCAGGGACAGGTGGAGATCGGCACTGTAGACAGGTAGACAGAATATACATTTGAATTTATTACATATTAATTGCTGGACCTGCCAAAATGTGTAATTCTGTTCAGCCTCTTGATCCAGATATCCAAATAGTAGCACAGCCAGGTCCTTAACCTTCACTGTAGAAGTTTGATCAAGTACACCCCCAGCTGGTTCATACAGAAGGAGCAGAAGAACACAGAGGTTATTATACTGCTGTGACCCCAAAGCCATTTGCGCTTTCTCTGCAACGTCCTACTGACTTTTGTGATTTAAAGGGACTTTAAAGTTTTGAAGCGTAAAGGTCCCTGGGAACAGTGAAAAGGGGCCCAGGTTCGGAAAAAGGGCCCCAGGACCATAGAAAAGGGCCTGGTCTGATGAAAGGGGCCTTGAGTTACACCATACTGGACTAATAAATCAAGACAGCTGAAGACTCCAAACCTGAAAGACGACTGTGAAGATGAAAGTGCCAGCTTTGGAGCAACGAGGAAGATTGGAGCCGTTGCAGTAGAGAAGAGAACTTGTGCTATAATGAGCAAATATAATGAGCAGATTTACAATATAACTAAAGGTAAAACTTTTTTTCGTTTTAGATAGAGAGGAGATGGATTAGAACACCTATTGTTTTTATTATGTGCCTCTGTGGGAATTTTTCACCCTCTCTATTTGTCCTTTTTTACTGGTATCACGAGGTGAAAGTAGAAGAAAATCATACATTTTGGGTTGTCCCTAGTACAGTAATCGGATCGGAAAATGACGGAAAGTGGATTTTTTCCGACAGAATCTTGTCTCAAACTTGTCTTGCATACACACGGTCACACCAAATTCCGACCGTCAAGAATGCGGTGACGTACAACACTACAACGAGCTGAGAAAAATTAAGTTCAATGATTCCGAGCATGCGTCAAATTGATTCCTAGCATAGACAGATTTCTCACCGCTCCAGGTGAGCCCCGTGTGCAATCAAGGGTTGTTGAACCACCAAGGTGCTGGCAATGCTAATGATAGCAAATGGAAGGACGAAGACTGGACAGCCGCACTCCAAAATTACTTAAAATAAGTTGTCTTTTATTTTCAACTGTACACACAGTCACTGCAACCAACAAAATACAGTATGGCCGACGCGTTTCGCACTTGCAGTCAGTGCTTAGTCATGATTCCTAGCATACATGTTATTTAGCATGTCGGAATAGCATACAGACGATCGGAATTTCCTCCAAGAACTTTTCTTGTTGGAAAATTTGAGAACCGTCTCTCAAATTTTTCTTGTGGGAAATTCCGACAGAAAAATTCTAATGGAGCATACACACGGTCAGAATTTCCGACCAAAAGCTCACATTGGACTTTTCTTGTCGGAATTTCCAATCGTGTATACGCGGCATTAGAGAGGGGAACTCTTCCAACTAGGGCACTTGTTTTGGTAAACCTGTTGACAGCCAGCGATTTTTTTCTCACTTTGGCTATGGGACAAGAAGTGAAGGGAAATCTCCCCAATGGGACACTATTTAAAATGAAAAAAAAAAAGAAAAGTTTTTACTTCAAAGATTAATCCATTACATCCATTACAACAAAGGGAAACTACATCTATTACAACAAAGGGAAACTACATCCATTACAACAAAGGGATAAGCCACACAACTGCTGAATTCCAAAAGTCAAGGATTTATTTGAAGAATCATATCTCCCATAGGGCAACTCTTTAACAAGTCAACAACACAAATCATCTACTCTTATGAATACCCCCATAATCTAAATCTATAAATGGCTTGTAACTGCAATTCTCCATACCTGGCTGTACATATTATCTGAAATAACGAAAGCCACAGCTAAACGAATGGAACAGAACTAATTACCGTATTTATCGGCGTATAACGCGCACTTTTTTCCCCTGGAAATCGTGGGTGCGCGTTATACGCCGATCCCCGCATTGTGTTTGAATTGAGCAGTACACTCGGGTATACTCGGCCAGGCTCAGCTCCGCTCGCGGCCACGTCCTGTGCGTTTTGTACGTACTTTACGTGAGAGCCAAGGGTGGCCGAGCATGCCCGAGTGTACTGAGCTCGGTATATATCGGCGGAGTGGTTCAAACACAGCACGGAAAGCAGGGATCGGCTGAAGAACACAGCGGGGAGGACACCACGATGGCCGCAGAAGGACGCCGGAACGCCGAGATGGACGCTGGACCGCCGATGGACGCCGGGCAAGACACCGATGAAGGGCATCTGAACTGTAAGTATTTTCTTTTTTTTCAGGATTTTTTCTTCTAGGTTGGGGGTGTGCGCTATATGCCGGAGCGCGTTATAGCAAGATAAATAGGGTAATAATGATTAAAACGTTTTTATTAATATTATCATTATTTATTATTATTCATTTGTTACGTTCCACCATATGTTTAGATCCGGCATTCGTTATTTTGGATAAATCGTAACTTCGGATAAATTTGTATTCGTTATGTTCACTAACAGCCAAATTTGAAAGGAAATTCCAATACCTATAATTTAATAGTTAAGTTATTATTAGTTAGTTATTATTTCAGATTTTCAAATTTACACATTTTGAATTTATGAATCAACGGGTTTTCGTTATTTGGATATTTTGGAATTAACAAATTTGTTAAAATTCATTAAAAAAGAAATTCAGAACGAAACAAATTGCACATTTCTAGTGTTTAGTTCTGCTTTATGTTAGCCAAACCTTCTGTATTGTTTAGACTACATACTGTAACTATGCTATACTTTATACAGAAGTCATTTACTGGAAGTTCTATAGGCACTTAAAAGGGAAGGAATATTATAAATCTATAAAACATATTCCTGTAATTTAAGTCTACTGCCAAAGAAAAAAAAAAAGAGCAACAGTCCATCTTGTTTAAAACAGCAACTGATTTTGTATATACTTATTTATCTACATCCACCAACATTTATAAAGGCTTCATCTATTATTTTCACAAGAAATATTACCCAATTTATTTGCTGTCCAAATTGCCGACACACGGCCTCTGCTTATAATTACACTTGCTTCCTATCAGAATGAAGATCTTGTATCAATGAAATATCCATTTTCTTTATCCTACAGTATATTTGTATATAACAAATGGCAGTTACACATTCCTACAGGACTATTTAACCACTTCAGCCCCGGAGGATTTGGCTGCCAAATGACCGCACCATTTTTTGCGAGTCGGCACTGGAGCAGTAGATCAGTGTCCTGTTACAAGGCAGAACAAGGAAATGCCTTGTTTATATAGGCATCCCCCTGTTCTGCAGCTCTGTGACAAGATTGCAGGACATCGGCGGACATCGAGTCCGCAGGTCCCGCAGGCACAGTCACGGAGCTCGTGGCAGGGGCACGCACGCACGCCCGCGCGGTGTGAAATTCAAAGCGTTGTATATATACATCGCTTTGCACAGCCATGCCATTCTGCTGATGTATAAGTGTGTGAGCAGATCGGCAAACAGTTAAAGTGATCTGGTAGTCCGTTAAAATGGTGACTAGCAGAGGTATGTCTACTGAATACAAAAGGGTGTGTGACTGCAGTGGTGGTGAGCAGGTCTGTTGTTAGAAAACCAGACGGCCCCATACAGCCTTCCTGATATTAAAGCGGCGTTCCAGTCATTTTTTTGTTTATTAAAAGTCCCCTTGTGAGTCTCCGCCCCCTACAGTTAGAATCACCCTTAGGACACACCTTCAATCCCTTGATCTCCTCCTAGTGTTAACCCCTTTCCTGTCAGTCACATTTATACAGTAATCAATGAATTATATAGCTCTGATCACTGTATAAATGTGAATGGTCCCAAAATAGTGTCAAAAGTGTCCTATGTGTCCGTCGCAATGTTAAAGTCACAATAAAAATCGCTGATCGCTGCCATTACTAGGAAAAAATATAGAAAAATATAAAAATGCCATAAATCTATCCCCTATTTTGTAGAAGCTATAACTTTTGCGTAAACCAATCAATATACACTTATTGCGATTTTTTTTTAATCAAAAATATGTAGAAGAATACATATCGGCCTAAACTGAGAACATTTTTATTTTTTTAAGAAAACATTGGATATTTATTATAGCAAAAAGTAAAAAATATTGTGTTTCAAACTTGTTAGGCCGCGTACAAACGATCATGTGTACGGCCCATTGAACCGCTGTCCGTCGGACCAAAGTTTTAAAACTTGCTTTAAAATCTGCCCGATGGACGTCTGACCATCGGACCAAACCGATGGTTTGTACGCAAAAGCATCAGAATCAAGTCGACGCATGCTTGGAAGCATTGAAGCATTGAACTTTGTTTTTTCAGCACGTCGATGTGTTCTACGTCACCGTGTTCTGGCCCGATCAGATTTTGTCCCGATGGTGTGTACGCATATCAGACCATCAGACCACTTCAGCGGTGGCCCGATGAAAACGGTCCGTCGGACCATTCTCATCGGACCGGTCTGATCGTGCTGCTGGCTGTCAGAATTCCTGAACAGAAGTTGCATCTGACTGGATGCAGCCATCGTATGCCCAACAATTTTACGCCCGACTCCTTCAATTTTTCATTTGAAGGATGTCAGGTGGGAAGGGGGCTGACAGGGCCATTCACTAAGTGAATTGTGGCTAGTTCATCAGAAACCAGCCAAAATTTGAACAGTATATGGCCAACTTAAGGCTGGGTTCACACCTACGCAGTGAACCTGCATCCAATTTGCAATAGCAGGAGACTATGACCAGCTCTCTAAGGAGTCCTGTGCGTCTTTTAATCAGTTTCAGGTCCAAAATGGTGAACCAGGACGCACAGGACCCCTGCTGTGAGCCGCATGCGGCAATGGTGTGAACCCAGCCTAAAGGTGCAATAAGCTTTCTGAGGATCACAGAAGCGCCTTTCAACTAATGTTCATCTAACAGCCCCTAATAAGCCTCTTGATTTAACTTTTTTCCTTAGTAAGATAAAACCAGACAGCAGGAAGAAAAAAATAAAGGGCAGGGCTTAGTAGGAAAGCCATTCCAATTTTATTTTAACAAAAATTATCAATGTAGTAATTGTTCAGATTACACTGGGCAATAACAACACAAATCTTATATTCTACTGTTCAAAAACCAATCATACAAAATAGAAATAATAAAATGTAAACAGCTCCAATTGAAATTGTATGCTGTACTGTTCAAAAAACAAAATGACAATCAAATGCACAAAAAAATAAAAATAAAAAACAAAGAACGAGAATTTAATCTTCTACTGTTCATAACCAAATGAAAATCAAATACACCAACAGCAAAAAAAAAAGAACTATAACAGAAATTTAATTTTCGGCTGTGCAAAAACAAAATGATAATCAAATACACAAAAGAACTACAATAGAAATATAATTTTCGAATGTGCAAAAACTACAATATAAGGCCTCATACACACTGGATGTTAAAATAACATTCGAAAAACGGCAGTAGCTTTGCAGTGAGTTTTTTCAATTTCTCTTAAATTTTTTCAACGTTTTTGCAATAGAGTTTTTTAGCATCTATTAGTATTTTTTAGCGTTTTTCCACGTTAGCGTCTTTTAGCGTTTGTATTTTTTTTCCAATGGCTCACAAAATGTTAAAAAAAGCTTGTGAGCGGCGTTTTTGAGCGTTTATCGACGTTCATCAGCGCTTATCAGCGTTAGAGCGTTTTTACAGCTGAAAAACATCAGAACCCACTAGTTTTGTTTTTTTACTGCTCAAAAACACCACTGTCCAAAACTGCTGATAACAGTGTATGGACACATAGGATAACATGATGGATAGTTTGATAACTGGAGAAAAAAAAGTCTACAGCCACAAACAGCTGCTGTAAAAACATCAAAAAACGTCCAGTGTGCATGAGGCCTAAATGTTACTTTCTAATGTGAAAAAACAAAATAACAATCAAATACACAAAAACAAATAACGACAATAAAAATGTTCACAAACTAAATGACAATCAAATACATGGAGAAAAAAAAAAGAGAACTTTAATTGAAAGAAGGTACAATTATCCTTAATATACCCGAGCAAAAAAAAAAAAAAAGAAGAAGCAGCAGGTTTTTTTTTTCACTTGAATGTCACCGAAGCAGCTCAATGAGAAAATTGAAAGTTTCAATTCACTAAAATTTTGCTGACAACAAAACCACAAATTTTGCAGCAAAATTGATTTTGCTGCATTGACTTTGCTCATTCCCTAATCACAAAAAAGGTCTAGACTGGGCTCATGTTTTCCCTCCTTCTAGGCAAGCCATAAAAACCATATGTTTGCTGATCCGTCAGGGGCCACACAAGGACTTAGCCATCACATCCATACAACAACTGCCGGCAAGGGTGCCAGCTGCTTATGTGCAAATTCTGTATCACAACACAGATTAAGTGATGTTACAGCTTCATCCTCTCTGCAGTCCAACGTCCACACCTGTTGCCTTACCTCACTCAGCCGAGAGTGTCTGTGCTCCAATAATCCCAGGTCAGCCACTTCCTTGGCCGCTTCTTGTCTTTGTGGAGAAAAAAAAATAAAAAAAAATCAATGGCAGCAAAGCTTGCACCTGCTGCATAGCCACTCTGACAGCAGCTGAATGGCTGGGACAGCTGTCAGCACAGCATGCAACTACCTGCAACGGCCTTGCTTTTCCAAAAAGGTCTTTCTCTCCCTCCTTGTAGCCCCCTTTCCCTATCCTTCCAGCAGAGTTTAGTATGTTGTCATTTGCTTTGGAGGGAAGGAAGAAAAAAAAAATCCGCCTGTCACGCTCCTTAAAAAACAAAGTGACAAACCGCGGGAGTTCAAGGCTTTTAATTCACTAGTCCCAGTGAACCTAAAATACAAACAGACTTACTTCACTGGGCAAGAATGTTTTCAGCATGACCCAATCAGTGTCTGAGCCTATTCCAGCTCGCTGGCAAAGATAGTCACTTGTACTCAGCAGAACTGTCTGGGGCTGCTGTCAGCCAGAGGTGACATGGCCAAAGATTGCAGGCAGGTTATCAAAAAAAGGACCAAGTGCCAGCTAAGTTATCTATTGAGAAAACTCTTCACTATAAAGCCAAAAAAGATGAGCATTGGGCAATTACGAGGCCATATACTATAATTGATCAAGTTAAAAAAATCCTGGTATACAGTATAGTAATTTGTCTAGATTCAGAGCTCATTTCTTTAACCACTTCAGCTCCAGAAGGATTTGCCCCTTAATGAGCAGGCCATTTTTTGCGATACGGCACTGCGTCCTTTTAACTGACAATTGCGTGGTCGTGTGATGTTGTACAAAAACAAAATTGATGTTCTTTTTTTCCCGTAAATAGACCTTTCACCTCTGCCATTTTTATTTTTTGCACTATAAACAAAAAAAAAAAGTCACAATTTTGAAAAATATTTTTAACTTTTTGCTATAATAAATAATATAATAAATAATTTGACTTTTTGCTATAATAAATAATATAATAAATAATATCATTTAAAAAAAGAAATACAAATTTCTTCCTCAGTTTAGGCCGATATGTATTCTTCTACATATTTTTGGTAAAAAAAAAATGCAATAAGCGTATATTGATTGGTTTGCACAAAAGTTATAGTGTCTAGAAAATAGTGGAATTTTTTTATTTTTTTTTACTAGTAATGGCGGCGATCTGCGATTTTTATTAGGACTGCGACATTGCGGAGCACAGATAGGACACTTTTTTAGGACCATTGATAGCTACTGATTACTGTATAAATGTCACTGGCAGGGAAGGGGTTAACACTATGGGCGATCAAGGGGTTAAAGGGGAAGTAAACCTATCGATTTCAAAATGAAAAAACAGTTAACATTCCCAGCATGCCGTAAATGCTAGCTGTCACATTGGTTGTGCCCTCAACCAAACAGAATTGATCACGTGTGCAGCAACATGGCAGTTGCAGACTAAACAGAAGCCAAGATGGCAGCTTCCTTGGCTGAGAACAATAGGAGGGTTTACTTCCACTTTAATTGTGTTCCCTAGATGTGTTCTAACTGTGGGGGAAATGTGGCTGACTAGAGGAGGACACAGAAAGTTTTTTATACTTAGTAGGAACACACGATCTGTCTCCTCTCCCCTGACAGAACTGGGATTTGTGTGTTTATGGTGCCCGCCGGGCACGCGCATCGGCTCCAGGGACACTCTGCGGGCGTACGCATACACGCCTGCTAGAGCTTCTTAAAAAAACGCTAGAATATTTATACAAGATAATAAGTGAAGCTGCCCCTTTAAAAGTGGGTAAACCACTCTAAATACAGTAAGTGAATGAGATTTAAGGAAAAAAAGGTTGTGGCGCTACCTCATAATGTGAACCTTCATCTCTCAACATATATAGTCATATAAAAAATACAACAACAAAATGCAAAAAAAAAGATTTTGTGATGTGGGTATAAAAATATACATAGTCCAAATAAAGAAGTCCGATCACTGTGATACAAAGATAATTATAAAGGCAACTTATATCCTTCAAATCATGTTCCACCACAAAACGTGCATAAAAAATGCAAACTCACCAGAGCTTAAAAATAAAAACATCTTATAGCAATAATGAGTTTGTTTCAACCAGTAGCAAACATGGAGAGGATCCCTCTATCATTGGCAGAGATCAAGCAATAGGGCACGGGAGAAACATATAACAAGTCATAGCGCAATATGTTTGTTACAAGTAAATAAAAGCAGGTAAGTAAAGCAATGAGCACTTACATTTAGATGTGCTATAAGTTAGCATAAACATGTACAGCTTTGGAAAAGTATGCATGCCGTTCTGCCAGCCGCGACATGCATTTCAAAACACAGGGGTTCAGAACCAACAAAACCAGATGTGACATCAGTGAAAAGCGGACACGCTGTCTCTATGCATTTCAAGTTACACACGTTATCAGGAAGCTTGATGTGTAGGGACTCTCATGTAAGGAGGAAATTGGTGGGGACTCTCATGTAAGGAGGAAACAGGTGGGGACTCTCATATAAGGACGAAACGGGTGGGGACTCTTATATAAGGATGAAACGGGTGGGGACTCTCATGTAAGGAGGAAATGGGTGGGGACACTCATTTAAGGAGGAAACGGGTGGGGACTCTCATGTAAGGAGGAAACGGTGGGGACTCTTATGTGAGTAAGAAACATGTGGGGACTCATACATAAGGAGGAAACAGGTGGGGACTCCCATGTAGGAAAGGAAACGGATGGAGACTCCCTTGTAAGGAGGAAACGGATGGAGACTCCCATGTAAGGAGGAAACGGATGGAGACTCCCATGTAAGGAGGAAACGGATGGGGACTCCCATGTAAGGAGGAAACGAATGGGGACTCCCATCTAAGGAGGAAACGGATGGGGACTCCCTTGTAAGGAGGAAGCAGATGGGGACTCCCATGTAAAGAGGAAACGGATGGCGACTCCCATGTAAGGAGGAAATGGATGGGGACTTTCATGTAAGGAGGAAATGGATGGGGACTCCCATGTAGGAGGAAATGGATGGGGGCCTCATTTTTTCCCCATCCCTCTCTCTAGCCATCTTTTTTGTTCTCTTATTCTTTCTCTCCTTTTTCTTTGTTCCACCCTCTCTTTTTCTCTCGCTTCCAAGTATTCTCTTTTTTTTTCCCTTCTCCTACTCCTTGGTGGGGGGAAATGGGATGAGTGGCAGTGCTGGCAGAGAGTTGGGATGAGCTGCAGTGCTGGCAGGGAGTTGGGATGAGTGGCAGTGCTGGCAGGGAGTTGGGATGAGTGGCAGGGAGTTGGGATGAGTGGCAGTGCTGGGGGGAGTTCTGATCAGCCAACTTTGGGTGTTCTTGTTCAAGGTCATCTGCTGATCTGAGAATTGTAGTGGGGACTTATAATGACAACTATAATCACAGGTAGTGTTGCTCACTTTGTCTCTGGTTGTGTGGTGTCTTGTAGCAGTGACACATATGCCGAAATCAGGAGATAGTGTCTCCTCCAGCCTTTTCCACGTCACATTCCTCATTAGTCAGCTGACCTCTAGTCTCTGCCCCCCAGCCATCCTGTGAACTTACTGGGGGCCTGCAGGCTTTAGGAACAGCCCTGCTGGGTGGCTACAAAAAGGCTGGGAGAGCAGTGCGGGCTTCAGGAACAGTCCAGGATTTGGTGACCCCTGGCAAATTGTCATTCGACCCCTGAGGGGGTCCCACCCTCAGGTTGAGAACCACTGGTCTAGACTCTTCTGATCCGACTTCTGGTACCATGTGATGTTTTAACACCAAGAATAGGAAGACAGCAAGAGCTTGAACATGAGCCTGGTGTTTATTCAGCAGCATCAATCATGCAACTAATACAGCCCCCCGCCCCGAGATCACATGACCAAAACTAACATGCATAAGGAACTAGGCATGACAATTGAACTTGAATTATAACATAAAGCATACACACCATTACAGTTGGGGACGTACAGTACATGGTTGCAAAATTCACTTTCTGTAAGTCCAGGAAACCTTCAATAAAAAGATAGCACCATCTTGGTCATCGTATTCCTCCAACATAGTCCACAGCACTCTTTGATGTATAAAGTGACATACCCCTCTTTATTTTTCTCCTGAGGGAAAAAAAATTGAAGGAACTGGGGTAATGTTTGTTCTGACGGATGGGAGCTTTGTTTATTGAAGAATGTGTCTCCTCTCCAGTAGGAAGGCAAATATGAATCTTGCGTTTATGAATATCTGTGAGAATAAGTTTCCATTTCTCAGGTATGTTAAGCCCTCACGCATTTAAGGAAGTAATGTTAATGTTAAATTCCAATTCCCTGGATAGTGCAGCTAGTAGCCCAGGATTGCCTAAGTGGGGAAGAGACTAGAGCACAGGGGGGTAGGGGCCCCAGGGCTTACAACCGCTATCATAAAAAACAAACCTAAAATAGAATGCTGGATCTACAAATATGTCTTGCTAGCTTTTAGGGGGTACAAAAAAGGCAGTGAGTGGATAATGCAATGTCTACTCACCTCACATTAAAAGACCCTCTGAAAAGTTTTTCACTGCGGATTACTTTTAAGAGGGCTAACACTAGTGTATACAAACCCTTAGGGCTCTTTTACACTACAATTCCTGCATTCAGTGTGCAGTTCCGCATGCAAGCTCACGTGCATTTGTGTGCTTTCGGCGTTGGTTACAGCACCTTCAGTCCATGACACAAATAGGGTATACTCGCTACTCCATGTAATTCCCGGTGTTAGCCTGGTGTTAGCCTGGTCAGTGCAACATGTGCACTTGCTGCTCCCTGCAGCACCACAGGCCCACTTCTGGCCTCTCAATAGGGGTTCTCCTGACATTCTGGGCTCTCTCGGTTGAGACTTATGGATTCCCTCAATGCCTTGGAATTGCCTAGTTCCCCCAGATTTCCCAGTCTGCCAGAGTTGCATAGCCACCTCAACTCTCTTAGGCCCCGTAGACACGAGCAGACCGATTTGAACAAATCTGTCTGCTGGGATGTATTGGTTTGATCGTGTACACACGATCAAACCAAAATCCCCGCCGGCAGAAGGAGCGCTGACGTGTCGGTGACGTGGCGGTGGCGTTGAGTGGAGCACCTCTCTCTCCTAACTATTCTTGGGCCTTGCTTATAACAAACATACACACCTGCTTACTCACACAACCTGCAGGTCTCCAATAAGACCTGGACACATGACTAGAGATTTCATCCCAGCTAAATCTCTTTTCAATGTTCAAGCTCCAGTCTTCTCCACACAGAAACAATACTATGGAGCTTCTCAAACTGTAACTTTGGGAATGCTGTGTCGATTCTACCTTTCCAGTAGCAGGGCCTAGCACTATCACAGTACATATGTCAGCCTGTGTTCAATTATTACATTTGAAGGTGGTGACAGTTTTATGATGCAGAGATGCAAATCACATCCTGTTCGGCATGAACACTCGAGTCACTGATCGGGGATTATTATTATTATACACAATTTATATAGAGCCAACAGTTTACACAGTGCTTTACAATGTAGAGGGGGACAGCACAATTATAGTAAAGTTCAATACAGAAGGTGCAGGAGGGCCCTGCTTATAGAGCTTAGATTCTAAAGCAGTGGATCTAAACCTGGGGGTCGGGACCCCCTTGGGGTTCCAATGACAATTTGCCAGGGGTGACTGAATCCTGGGCTGTTCCTGAAGCCCGCAATGCACTCCCAGCCTTTTTGCAGCCGCCTAGCTGAGCTGTTCCTGGAGCTCGCGGCCACCCACTCAGCCTTTTCGCAACCGCCCATTCAGTTCATGCCATGGCTGGGGGCAGAGACTAGAGGTCAGCTGACTGGTGAGGAATGTGAAGTGGAAGGGGCTGGGGGAGACCCTATCTCCTGATTTTGGCATAGTTGTCACTGCTGTAAACACTGTGACACTATTGCATTAAGGTGAAAAATCAAACTTTTTCAACTCCTTTAACCCCCCTGGCAGTATTCCCGAGTGTGGCTCGGGGTGGAATTTCAGAACCAAAAGCGGTTACCCTGAGCCAGACTCGGGATCGCCTTGCAGCATCTACAGGCAGGGTTTACTTACCTTGTCCCTGGATCCTGCGATGCCTCTCGGCTGAGTGATCGAGTGGTGTCCTCGCTCGATTTACACCGTGCCTGTGTGCCGCCGAGCTCCGTTCCCTGCGAAGTTATAACTCACGGGGCGGAGAACGGCGCCAAAATCAGAAAAGTGAATAAACACAGTACATACAGTATACTGTAATCTTACAGATAACAGTACTGTATGAAATAAATACACACCCCTTTGTCCCTTATGGTCTGTCCAGTGTCCTGCATGTACTTTTGTATAATAAAAACTGTTCCTTCTGCCTGCAAACTGTAGATTGTCCATAGCAACCAAAAAGTGTCCCTTTATATAAAAAGTGATTTTAGACCAGCTAGAAAACAGCAATAATAAATTATAATCACTTGCAGAATTGCAGAGCGTTAGCGATTTGTGGGGAAATTTGTCATTAAAAATTAAAAGTATTGACAGCGATAATTCTGCAACTGAGCAAATTTCAGTGTTTTTGATTTGATTACATTATTTAATAATTGTTATTATAATTATATTATTATTTGTTATAATTATTTATAGTTATTTATTATATTATAATTTATGATTTTGTTTTCCAAACTTTATCATATCCGACATGTCTACTAGACTCTTGTTTGGACAGATTTAAGTGAGTTATTCCTAAGAATTACAGACCTACAATGTAAAACGCCAAATTTCCTTGCAAAATAATGGTACCCCTTTCAGCACCTAAAATCTGAAATAATTATACCGCCAGGGAGGTTAAGGCAGCAGCACTGTTTTGCTGGAAATAAATAAATACATGTATGTGGAATGAGACAGAAGACAGAGATAGGTGGAGTTTTGTAGTTTAGCAGGCGGGGCTGCCAACGTAGTTTGGAATTATAGTAAACTAGAAGCACTGTGTTGTCAGCTCAAACAGAAAACTTGGAGCACACTGGATTTCTGTCAGATCAGAAGATATTAGGTAGATAGATAGATCAACAGCAGTTCCGTTGTCACCTTGTCCATAACCCTTAGAAGTGTTGGGGTTCTGGGTCTTGGCTGCAGTCAGGGCTTTCGCCTCCTAAATTTCGGCTTCAGACACTTCACAGCTTGCATAGCTCGGTCTATTCAGGTGTCTAGTCATCTTCCCCTGAGAGCATGGAGGTCTTCCCAGAGAAGCATCAGAGCTTTATTTCCCCCTATGGGCCCTTTCACACTGAGGCCCCTTTTCACACTGGGGTGGTGGGTGTGTCGGCGGTAAAGCACTGCTATTTTTAGCGGCACTCTACTATCAATTTTGCGTCGCTATTCGGCCGCTAGCCGGGAGCTTTTACCCCCTGCTAGCAACCGAAAAAGGGTTAAAACCATTGCAAAGCTCCTCTGTAGCGGCACTTGCCGGCAGTATAGTCGCGGTGCCCATTGATTTCAATGGGCAGGAGCGGTGGAGGAGCGGTATACACATCGCTCAATGGGCAGGAGCGGTGAAGAAGCGGTATACACATCGCTCAATAGGCAGGAGCGGTGGAGGAGCGGTATACACATCGCTCCTTCACCTCTCCAAAAATGCTGCTAGCAGGACTGTTTTTTACCATCCTGCTAGCTCACCACCCCAGTGTGAAACCCCTGCTTTCACACTGGAGAGACAGCAGCGGCTTTTTCAGGGCGCTTTGCAGGTGCTATTTTTAGCGTTATATCGCCTGCAAACCGCTTCAGTGTGAAAGGGGTCTGAGGTGCTTCTAAACTGTCAGTAAAACACTGAGCGCTTTTGAAGAGCTTTTCTGGCTCTTTTGTAGAGCTTTTCAGGCTCTTTTAAAGAGCTTCCATTCATTTTAATAGAGGGGCCTTTTTTCATCACCCTGCCCCAGTGTGAAAGCATTCATTGAATTTAATGGAAATGGCATTTGTGAGCTTTTCATGTGCTTTTTTTTAGCATGAAAGAAAATGAAAAGCGCCTCAGTGTGAAAGGGGTGTAAGTTAACTGTTGCTGATGTATTCACAAAATTCTTCACCAGCTTCCTTACATCAGCAGGAAAAGAAGCAGAAGGGAACCCTGGGGATGCTACAGATGTTGAGGTAACCACTTCAGACACTGGTATTACTTGGCCAGTTCTTTCTGGGTTGGTATCTGGCACTCTCAGCTGGAATTATATATGAATGTCAACAATCAAATTAAGGCCTCTGGAAAGAGGTGCCTCTTACTAGGGACAAGAGGCAAAGTTCTTGTATGTCATTTTGAATGAGTAGACTTTAGCCCTAGTTCTTAAGCCAGCTAGCATTGGGACCCAGTCTTTAAAGTGGTCCACATGAGTACAGTCTGCATGCAGTAAATAATGCTGCTAATAGTCCATTGACTCCTTTAGAATAATCCTTGACCTGCACTATATCTTCCATGATTCAATGCTGCCCACCATCAAGTCTCTAGAGCTCCTTCTGCTTGTCAGCTACCCCCCGTTTAATGGAGGCGAGGTTGTGTAAACCCATTTAACTGAAGTCCAGTGGAGACACAAAAAGCACTGCAGCACATTGTCCTCAACTGCTCTCTGTCTCTAGCCAAGCACCTGACTACAATAGATAGACAAAGAATAGATAGATAGATAGATAGATAGATAGATAGATAGATAGATAGATAGATAGATAGATAGATAGATAGATAGATAGATAGATAGATAGATAGATAGATAGATAGATAGATAGATAGATAGATAGATAGATAGATAGATAGATAGATAGATAGATAGATAGATAGATAGATAGATAGATAGATAGATAGAATGTTCATGAATAGAAATAGACTTCAAATTCTTTAAGTCACCTCACTCAAGCTTTTTATAGATGTGCCAATCTGAAGGGCCAATCTATATATATCTCGTACTAAGCAATTATTAAGTGCTTTTCATAATCTTGATAATCCTTCTTTGATGAAGTGACCTATATACCCTTCTGCCCACTTCAAAGCACACATTCGCATTAGGGGCACACTTCTATATGTTGCCAATTTCATCATTTATTTTTAAAGTTGTACTTGATTTCTGTCTGACTCCAGATAGACTTAATTCAATAAAGGTCCCTCTAGTAAAGCCCTGGGGGAGATTTACTAAAACCGATGCACAACCAGCTTATAACTTCAGCTTGTTCAATTAAACGTTGACAATAAAATCTGGAAGCTGATTGGTTACTATGCAGAGCTGCACCAGATTCTGTGTGCACCAATTTTAGTAAATCTCCCCCTATGAGAGCACCAAATACAGGTAATACTTAAAAAAATTGAATGTTGTGCAAAAGTTCATTTATTTCACTAATGCAACCTAAAAGGTGAACCTAATATATGAGATAGACTCATTACATGCAAAGCAAGATAGTTCAAGAAGTGATTTGTCATAGTTGTATTGATTATGGCTTACAGCTCATGCAAACCCCAAATCCGCAATCTCAGAAAATGTGAATATTACATGTAATCAATAAAACAAGGCTTGTACATAGAACAATATCGGACCTCTGAAAAGTAGAAGCATGCATATGTACTCAGTACTTGGTTTGGGCCGCTTTTGCAGTAATTACTGTCTCAATGCGGTGTGGCATGGAAGCTATTAGCCTGTGGCACTGCTGAGGTGTTATGGAAGACCAGGATGCTTCAATAGTGGCCTTCAGCTCTTCTGCATTGTTCAGTCTCATGTCTCCCATCTTTCTCTTGGCAATGCCCCATAGATTCTCTATGGGGTTCAGGTCAGGCGAGTTTTCTGGCCAATCAAGCACAGTAATCCCATGGTTTTTGAACCAGGTTTTGGTGCTTTTGGCAGTGTGGGCAGGTGCCAAGTCTTGCTGGAAAATCAAGTTAGCATCCCCATAGAGCTTGTCTGCGGAAGGAAGCATGAAGTGCTCCAAAATCTCCTGGTAGACGGCTGCGGTGACCCTGGACTTAATGAAGCACAGTGGACAAACACCACCAGATGACACGGCTCCCCAAATCAACACAGACTGTAGAAACTTCACACTGCACTTCAAGCATCTTGCAGTGTGTGTCTCTCCATTCTTCCTCCATACTCTGGCTCCTTGGTTTCCAAATGAGATGCAAAATTTGCTCTTATCAGACCACTGAGCAGCAGACCAGGTCTGTTTTTCTTTAGCCCAGGTAAGACGCTTCTGATGTTGTTTGTTGTTCAGGAGGCCAGATGTCCAGGATCCGTCCGTGTGTGTGGTGGCTCTTGATGCCAGGGCCGTCTTAACAGCATCATGGGCCCCTGGGCAAAGAAATGCTCTGGGGCCCCTACAATGATGACAGTGCAGGTAAACAGACATTAAGTAGGTAGGAGGCAGACTGCCCCTCCTATGTATCTATCACTCTCAGTGCCATTATGGGGCCCCCAATTTTAGGGCAGTGTGGGCTCAAGGTCCAGCTGCTTTGGGGAAAGTGCAGGGGCCCCTGTGCAGCTGGGGCCCCTGGGAAGTGCCCAGGTGTGCCCTCTCATTAAGACAGTTAAGACAGCCCTGCTTGATGCACTGACTCCAGCCTCAGTCCACTTCTTGTGAAAGTCCCCAACACTTTTAAATGGCCTTTTCCTGACAATCCTCTCCAGGCTGCGGTCATCCCTGCTGCTTGTGCACCTTTTTCTTCTACAATTTTCCCTTCCACATAAATTTCTATTAATGTGCTTTGATACAGCACTTTGGGTGTCAATGATGGTTTTCTGCACAACTGTCAGGTCAGCAGTCTTTCCCATGATTGTGATTCCTACTGAACCGGACTGAGAGGCCATTTAAAGGCTCAGGAACCCAATGCAGGTGTCAAAGCTTAATTAGCTTTTTAGAGTGGGACACTTTGAGCCTAGGATATTGTACCTTTTCACAATATTCAAATTTTCTGAGATTGTGGATTTGGGGTTTTCATGCGCTGTAAGCCACAATCATCACAATTATGACAAATCACGGCTTGAACTATCTTGCTTTACATGTAATGAGTCTATCTCATATATTAGTTTCACCTTTTACGTTGTGAAAAAAAAGTTAACTTTTGCACAATATTCAAATTTTCGAGTATCACCTGTAAGTGAGGGCTCTGAAGAAGAGAAAATGGCACCCCTGGAAGCACTTACATACATCTAGAAACTGGACACTGTGGGGAATGGAATGTTAGGGCTACAACGAAAACCAAGTTGCCCAAGTTGATAATTTAAAGATGAATTCCAGGTATGGATATTTTATACATAGTTACATTGCTCCAACTTGGATCAATGTAATCATGTATACCTCTCTGATGCCCCTAGAAGCTGAAAATCACTGAAGCAGACACTGCTACTCCAGTGATCTCCACTTGCTTCCAGGTCCCACGGTGAGCAGCTGACCTGAAGCCACCTGAACATAAGAGGTCAGCCACTCAGCACAGGAACCGCTCAGCACAGGCACCACTCAGCACAGGAACCACTCAGTGGATGCTTCTCTTTTTTTTATTTTTATTCAACAACAGGATACAGCAAGAACATATAAATACAGGCAAAAATACAAATACAAACAAAAGCGTAACACTCCAGCCCGAGTTCCAGGTTAAGTATCATGTTGCCTGTGATCCCATGGGGGTCCAGGAGAGGTGTATGTGAGGGAGCGTGCACCCGTGCCAGAGGGCGGCTCGCTCCACTCAAGATAAGATCAGAGAAATGAGGAGAGACAGTAGAAGGAGTGTGAAAACAGGATGGAGAGGATTCCAGAGATTGCCCCAAATTAAGGGGAAGGAAAGAGAGAGTAGAATCAGATAAGGGGGAGGGGAGGGGTGTAGCAGGGTAGGGGGGGTGATGACTGCGGTCTGCTGTGTCCCCCATGTGGAGCTGGAGGGTGATAGCGGTGTCCCTGTGCTGTGTCATGGACCTGGAGATATCAAAGTGTTTCTACGTGAAATCCTAATTCATGTATTACAGGATATACTGAGACATTACAAGCTGTTGGCTTATTTATTGCAAGGACACCTGCTTTTAAGACGCTAAGTGAGCTGGCTTGTGAAAGACATTTCATTGTCCACTATGTGATAAGCCTGTTTAAAGCCTTTTGTTTATCAGATGTAAATATCTTCTGTTAGTTGAGAGTCTGTCTGTCTAAAGATGTGGGTTGAAAGACATACCATGTTCTATGGTGTGATGCCAATACTGTGTTGTAATTGATTAAGTCAAAAGGGTCTCTGCCCTGTCTTAAGGCTAACTCAACTCTCCAGACGGCCCCATTGTTCTGTGGCTGGCTATTGTGTACATTGATTACCCCCTGGAGCTTCTGTCTCAATACACATAACAGTCTTTCTATTCAAACTATCCGACCAATCTCTGCTGCGTCATTTTGAAGTCCTCATTTGCATGGAGAGGACCTGAGTGAGGACTGCATATACTTTGCAATTGACCAATTGGAAAGCGGTTGTTGGGGGTGGGATGTTCCAAATTCTGTATAAAAGTGTGCTGTGTACTTTCAATAAATGAGTCCTGTTTGAACATACATACAGCCTGTCTGGTGTTTGTTCTAAATGGGTCCGATCAGCACATAGCTGTAGGTCGGATCCCGGGAACCTTGGATGACTGGATTATCAGACGTTGCAATCGGCAATCTGATCCAATAGAAGCAGAGGAGTGTCGGGAGAGCAGAACGGCGCGAGCAAGGGTCTTGTCACATGCTGGTCCCTAGAGTTCTCCAGCGCCAATACCCATGCCTCCAGGGAAGTCACCGAGGTCTCCCCCGCCGAGACCCTCTCCGTTAGGGTGGACACCTCTCCCCTCATCTCCTGGAAGTCTTGCCAGTGGGTCTCCTCTAAACGCAGAATGAGAGCCTCGATGTTGGTGTGGGTTGGGAGCGCCTGCAAGAGGGCCCTAATGTCACGTTCCAGCATGGGGACTTCAGGGTGTTGGGCCTCGTCCATCATCATTCCAGGGCCCAGGCCGGGCTGGATGGCTCCAGATGTGAAGCGGCAGCGCTGGGTAAGTGATCTCTGCCAGTTAAGGACCGGGTGCTCCTCGTGCGAGGCCTCGCGGTGCCGTCGCTCTGGCTCCCGGGGACTTCTCCTGAAAATAGCCCGTAGTAGCGCTGTTTTTCTGCCGTGCAGGTCCCCCGTGTTGCTGCCCTGGTTCTATGTTTCTATGAGTTCATGCCGGTAATTCACCTTATTTTGCCGGTAAAGGTGGGCTCAGGCCGGGAGCTCCTAAGAAGTATTGCCTCACTCGGCCATGTCCAAGGCACACCCCCCAGCGGATGCATTTCATTTTCTAAATGAATGCAAAGCGTTCTCTAATTGGGCAAGGTGGGGAGCATAATGTCACTGCCCAGCCTCATCACCTCATCTAATCAGAAATGCTTTGTATTTATTGAGAAAATGCGTAGCATCATATAGATATATGAATGCTGATATTATGTTTCTATCATTTAGGGAAAAATACTGACCTATATACTTACTGCTAGCATGTTTAAAGTTCTCCACTATATGATGAAATACCAAGTTTCATGGTACATAATTAGGGAGCAGAGCACCTGCAATAAGTCACATTTGAAAAGAGGTCCAGTATTTTTCTATTTTAGCCTTGAAAACAGAATTGACTGCACTGGGTGTACTAATCTGCTTTTTATTTATGAATACTTAAAGTATGTGCAGTACAAAGTATGTAGATATGTGGGGAGATGAAAGCCCACAGATGTTGTGTTATGGATGTTGCATACAGTATATTTGCAAATGTGTGTAACCTGTTAGACAGGACCAATTCTTTTGTTATGCAGGCTGGTTGGTAATTGTGCTGGTAAATCTTTTGTTTATTTGTGATCTGTATTGCCCTTCCATGTGCACCTTCCTACAAAGTCCAGTTATAGATTAGGGTGTTTGCCATTTTTACCTACAAGTAGAGGTTGGCACAGCCCCAGATGGGAAGGGTATGGTTAATTTTGTTTTTATTTTGGTGGGATTTGCTGGGTCCAACCCACTGGTTCTGTGAGTTATAAAAGGAACAGAGGGTTTGCACCCGGAAAGCCCTGAGGGGCCTGAGACGTTGAGCCAGAAAGATGTGCTTCCTGTCTTCCGAACCTTGATTGCCAGGATTGGAATTCCTGCTGTTAGGGTAGACTGCTGGGTCTTGCAGTGCTCCTTGAAGAAACTTTTTGTGGACTGTCATCCTGTGCAGGTATGCTGGTGCAGCCACAAGTCTAAAGTTAGAAGTTAAGAATGTAGTAAAAGACTGCACTTTACATTGAACAGTTATCTTGTAAACTTCATCATGCCAAATTAATTAAGTAAAGCTTTTGAAACTTTGTTTTTGCCTGGTTTAAAGTTACTAAAGGGGTGTACTGCAAGTAACCAGCACATATAGTTACAGATCAGGTCACCACACACATTGGGGTATGAAAATAACGGTTTGAGAGTTGGTATAGTATGAGGACAAAAGTGGTTACCAAGAGTAACAAAGATAGCTTCTTTCAGCGAGGGAGATGTTTCTGGCACTCCTTCTGCAACGACCTGTCTCCCATAGCAATGTGAGTGAGTGTGAGTGTGCAATGGGAGCATATCTACACCGCGGGGGCCCTCAGCCTGTGCACAGGTATAGAAGAGTAAGAGTTAAATGAAGTGCAGGCATGCAGTTCATGTTGGGTGCATGGCGGGACCCCATACCGTAACTTTGAGTGAGGTAGCAGTGACACGTTGAACAGGTGGAGAATGCAATGGCTCTGCGTGTCCCTCCTAATTGCACAAGTAACTGTGGTAATGCTTAGTACATTGAGAGAGTTTATTAAAGTTCAATTGTCTGTTCCAGTCAAGGTGCTCCATGTGTAATGCAGTGACCATATCTAAAGTACCTAGTAAAGCCCAGAAGAACCTAAACTGGGGTAGTCTTCTCATGTAACCCTTACTTGGCACCCAACGAGGAGGGAAACATGAAGGACATGATGACCATTCTATTGTGCTACACCTAACCCCTGCCCACAACCACAACCATATTACAAAATGCTTGATGGCAAAGCTGGAAGTCTGCATAACCAGT
Organism: Rana kukunoris; assembly: GCA_029574335.1. NCBI lineage: Eukaryota > Metazoa > Chordata > Amphibia > Anura > Ranidae > Rana > Rana kukunoris. The sequence continues at coordinate 574,648,029 of CM056050.1, read as the reverse complement.
ATCGTTTTTGTCTTGGCCAGCAGGAGTGCCAGGGTCTGCACAGATCTTCCAACCAATCATGTTGCTGACTATCAGTAAAACGTTTCCATGTTGCATGAAAGGTTCTAGTCTGCCTGCAAGTGCATTCTGTCTTGGTCCTTAATTGGATAAAAAAAGAATGGATGGCTACATGACGAGGCGGTGATGAATCTCTTTATTGTAAAATCTGTAACATTAATAACGCCACAGGACAGGCAAACAGGTACAGGTAGACACGTTTCACACAGCGACACTGTGCTTATTGATTAGGTAATGAATAAGCACAGCATCGCTGTGTGAAACGCGTCTACCTGAACCTGTTTGCCTTTCCTGTGGTATTATTCATGTTACGGATTTTACAATAAAGAGATTCATCACTACCGCGGTGTGCAGCCATCCATTCTTTTTTTATCCAATTAAGGACCAAGACAGAATGCACTTGCAGGCAGACTAGAACCTTTCATGCAACATGGAAGCGTTTTACTGATAGTCAGCAACATGATTGGTTGGAAGATCCAAATTGCATGGCCGGCGAGCCGAGGCTAGCACCCCTGGGAGAAGTCCATTCCTCAGCTTACCTGGTTCCATCACTCATCTGGAGCGGCATTTTCTTTTTCTATTTGGATCCTTGCTGTTGCTGTTCTTGCACAGTTTGAGTAGTTTGAAGTGCAATAGTTTGCAATAGTTTGCCTACTCTAAAGAAATGGGGGAACCCCTGGGAGCGGGACTTTAAAGGCACTACCAAACGAATGGAGAGGATGTATGAAGGTATAACAAAGTTAGTTTTATTAACAGTTAGGTTGCCTACTCTAGGTTCTTTTTACACCTATAATCAATGACTAGGTGTACAACACAAAGTGGGCAAACAGTCAGAGTGGACGACATTTCAATGATTGCACTTCCAGGCTTGAACTGTCCCCTGTGGCTATTAAGTCTGATCTAAATAATGTGGTACCAAACCTCTCCCGGTCACTAGTAGGAAGGGGTGGCATCAAAAACACTTGGCTTGGGGGACAGGAAGAATAAATTGGGCAATTCGGTGTGCAGGGCTCCTGGGGGGAGATGCCATTCCGGGTTGAGGCCCAGTTATACGGTTGGGGCCCAAGTGTGAGCTTCTGAGGAAGACTTTGTTTCAATGCTCTGAAAATGACATGGGGACACATGAAAACAGAGGTCAGACTTTGCTGGATATTAATAGTGGTAACACATGAGTCCATCCTCCCACTTGATAAATCGAGCTGTCAATCAATGCATTCTGCATACAGGCTGGTAGATTAATCCTTAATTCCAGCAGGAATAGAAGGTTACCCTTTTCTAAATGCAGGCCCCTTTATTTTTAGGATGAAAGTTGCTATTCTAGTCAGTTCATTTTGTCTGAATACCAGCATGCAGAATTTCCAGTGATAGGTCAGATACTTATATTTGTGGATGGTGACAAATGTATTACCAAACCAAAATAGCCTCCGCGAAGGCACTGATAGGCTCAAAGATTGCTGGCATTTTGTAATATGAATTACCTTGCTATAGTCCATATTTCAGGGAGGATTACAAGTCAGTGGCCAGCCTTTTTTTTTAGAAATCAAGTCTGTAAAAATACTTAAAGTGTATGTATACCCAAAACTTTTTTTTTAGTTCTGATGGAATTGGGACATATTGGTTAATTTGTTGCTGTCTGTGTCCCATTTAGTAGATTTCCCTTTTCTTCTTGTCCAAAAGAGGCAACCTTATGGGAAAAGAGATCTCTACAAAGTGGGGAGAAGAAGTCCCTTCTTGGACAATGGTCAGCAGCCCAGGGGTCCCGGTTGGAAGATTTACCCTCAGCTCTTGTTCTGGTGACAACTCTCAAAAGTTATATTTCTCGTTACTTTTTGTCTCGGTGACATAGGTCACAAGGAAAAATAGGGAGGGCGAACTACCTTACGAGGATAGGGATAGGATAGGGATATGTGCAAAAACAGTGTAGCGCTGGACAGCATATACCACATAAGTATCTAAAGTACCAGGTGTAAACAGTGATAATCTATAAATAATAACAATCAATATGTGAATACACAAAAGCTATGAATGCATAGGTTGTTATAACACTGTACCAATCAATATGGCACTGAGCATAAAGTACTTATAAATATCAACAGATAAATAAACAGTGTAAAAATAAAGTGACCAATTCAGCATATGAGGTGCAAAACAAATAGAGTCCTCAGAAAAAAGCTGGGAGTTATTAGCCCCTTCCAATGCAGGTGATGAAAAAATGCAAACAATGAAAGTCCAATTAGGAGATCCACAGGTGAGAAAGGAGGGAGATTTCAGACATCAGTGGCCCAACACCAGTAGAAATAAAGGCTTACCAGAAAGCCTGTGACTATCCATTTCAGGAGTAGTCTAAACAGGCATAGCAGGAAGTTCTGATCCTTTGGGGTGTCAGGAACGAATCCGGGTCTCTCCACAGATTAGATGGTAGAATCCACAGCTCCTCATGGGGTAAACCACTGCTTCCAAATGGAACTTGCATAGATGTATGTGAGCGTGTGTTTATCAAACACCATGTGGTGAAAAAGAAAGGGACAATCCCATAGTGTAGGCGTAAAAAATGAGAGGGTTTATTTAAAAATTAAAAAAAATTGAAACAGCTTAAAATACTCTCATTCATAGAGAGTAATACAAAAGTCCTTGCAAGGATAAAAAGCTCCGTATGAATATCAGACCGCCTAAGGCCGTTAGCGCATTCGCAATGCGAGTGTGTTTAGCCACTGAGTCGTAGATCCCTACCAGAAGGATCCTTAGATCCACTGCACAGATAGACCTCTGATTGTGTTGACATACATCACCACTGCCAACCAGAACTAAATCCGGGAGAGGTGTTGAGGGGTGTATTATGCCCTATGAAGAAATTTGAGCTAAATAAATCTGTCCCTTGCTGAAATAACTGTGGGCACATATTGTTGTACCCCCTAATCCCAGTCATTCTCTGACAAGGTGGGAATGTCTTTCTGCCAAGATTGGAAAAGTTGGGTCCCTTTACCCATATCCACACTAGTAATTCTAAGATACAGTATATCGAGGAGATGATCCTATCACCATTACAAGTAATGAGGAACCTCTATACCTTATGAGGAACTAGGGTCACTACCCAGGGGAATTGCGCTTGCACTGTATGTCATATAGCTAAAAAAACATTCACAAAGGGAGTCGAAATGTTTCTTTGAGACGATTAAAAGAAAGGAGCTGCCCAGTAGGAATAACCTATTGTAATATTTTCATTCCAAATCTAACCCATTCACTAGGGACATGGATAGAGCGCAGATGCCACAGCGTGGGGTTTCCCCATAGCGGGGTATGCGGAGAGATAGTATTGGCTTCTCCAATAGCTGCAGTCACCTAACCCCACACCAGGACCATCATGTTCATTTTCATGCGTGAAGTAACTCTGGGGCCATGATATACTAAGTTACCCAGTGCTGAATAGGGGCCCAGGATGGCAGCCTCTAATTTGACCATTGGGTTTGATTAACTCTGTGACAACCACCAGCGTACCGTGACCAACATGGCCACCAAGTAATGTTTCCAAAAACAGGACAACGCCAAGCCTCCAAGCAAAAGGGGCAACTGGTAGATTTAGCTATCCAAGGAATAAAACCCACCCAAATAAAGGATGTAATAATTTTATCCAGTTTAGTAAAAAAAATTCAACAGGAACGGGAATAGGACTGTTCCTAAATATGTAGAGGAATTTGGGGAGGAAGGTCATCTTAAGAAGGTTAATGTGTCCTACAGGAGTCAAGGGTAATGTCTAAGGCCTTGTACACACGAGGGAATAAATCCGCTGAAACTGGTCCGACGGACCATTTCATCTGAAAAATCCGGTCGTCTGTATGGGCAAACGGACCGTTTTGGCCGGATTTTTCCAGCGGAAAAATTTCAAAGCATGCTTTGAAATTTTTCAGCCGGACACATGTCCGTCGGATATGTCCGCTCGTTAGTACACAAAAGCCTCGGACCAAAAACCCGCGCATGCTCAGTCTAAACGATGGGACGGGAGCACTCGTTCAGGTAAAACTCGCGTTTGTTTGGGACCTGGCACATTCGTCACCTAAACTCTCTATATAGTGTTCCGTTTATATCGTTTTTTGTTCTTTCTTCTCTTGCTAGAAGAAACCCGTTGTCTTGCTTATGCAATTTTGTCCAGATGTCACATACTGCTAGCTTGCATTTTCATTAGTGTTTTTTCTATTTGACACAGTTTGCTAGCCAGATGTCCCCACATTTGTTTCTGTTCTCCACATTTTTAGTATGTCTATTTGGACTTCATGTTGAGCGTATCATTTGTTTTTATAATTTTTTTTTTTTTTTTTTACAGTTGGATTTAACGGTTTTTGAAACTTTCAAAAATAATTAGTTTCACCATGTTTTTGTTTTTTTTTAATTAAAATTTCCCTTTTTTTTCCCGCAACTTATGTAATTTAGTTGTCTTGTCCTTTATTTTTTACTTTATTTTGGGGTATTTATATATTTTTTTTAACAATTTATGCTTCTTTTGGGTTTACCAAGTTCTAACAGAAAAGGTCCCCCCCCCCAAGGAGTTTGTGTCCTTTGCAAATGACACATTTTCTTTTACAAATGTCTGATGCTTACTCACCACAGTATAAAACACAATAGACAAGGTTTGAAAGTAAATACAAAAGCCATTTATTTCCGGCCAAAAAATAAATTAGAAATCACCAGAACGGCAGCACTTGATGAGATTGCAACATACATGCATACTTGGGAATTACAACATGATTAAGGAAAAATTTAGTAACCTCAGGAGTCAATAACAAAAATCAGGATCAGCAGCACATGAACAAAGGAACCCAAGCTGTGCTACTACAACGAGCTCAGTTTTTTGGACAATCAACTGGGAATCATCTTCTCGACTTCTTTGCAGACTTCCTTCCAGCGAAACTTCCACGGGTCCGTCCACGGACCCTTGCAGGTGGGGGTGATGTGGCAGCAGGAGGAGGATGATGATGATGGGGAGCAGGCCCGGCCGGGTCACACAGCACAGTGTCCCTGCTCAGCTCGTCCCTTTTCATCCTGGCCAGGACCTGATTAATAATGTCCTTGGCCAGGCTTTTTTGCTCCTCCCCCTCTTGGTTGAGCTCATTGGCCACAAATGCACTATAGCATTCCGTGGGGTTGAGGGGGGCCCTCATGATTTCCGCAGCCTCCCGGATGACCTGAAGGCTTTCATCGTGCACCTCCCTCCTGCGCCTCCTTGCAACTGGTGGCCTCATCTGGAGGGGAGGAACTTGGCTGATGGTGCTCAGCCTGGGCCTGGAGACCTGCTGCACCTCACTTGGGCCGGCCTCCTCCTGGCTGCCACTCCCCCCTTCCGCCTGGCTGACATGGGCCTCAGGAGCTGCCACCTCCTGGCTGGTCTCTTCTTCCTGTGGATAAAAAAGGCAACATGTTTTATTTTTTTGCACAATCAATCACACACATTTTCTTTCTCTAGACTGTTTTAGTTAGTATTTTTTTAAATTAAACAGACTGTCCTTCTGACCCCTGCATTTGGCATCCCTGTTTGTTTTTTGTTTACAAGATCAATTCACTAATTAAAAATAAATAGCAGCACAAAAATATTTTTGAAAATACTAGACCTCACTGAAGATGGCCAGATCTGGCTCCATGTCAGCCAGCCCCGCTTCACATTCTGCAGGGCTCCTGGGATCCGGGGAAGTTCCGCTGGGAGAAAGGCTGCAAGGTAGTGTTGAATCCGAAGCCCTGCCATCCAGTTCATCATTCAAAAAACTGAGCTCTTTGTAGTACCAGAGCTTGGGTTCCTTCTTCTTAGCTGCTGCTGATCCTGATTTTGGATATTTCCGTTTTTTATATACATTCATGTAGCTTCTCCTGAGGTTACTAAATTTTTCCCTAACCATGTCGCCTGTGCAACTTGGCACCCAAGTGTGCAGGTATGTAGCAATCTCATCAAGTGCTGCCTCTCTCTTCCCAGTGTCCAAATAATGTGTGTGCCTGGTGTCCCAAAGAAGGGGCATATCCCGATATCGGGTTATTAGTTCCATTGTTGCCTCCTTCCCTTTCAGCAAATCCATTTTTTTGTCAGCTCCTAGATGTAGCTTCAATAGTAATGTCTAGAATAGAAAATGACAATCAAACACAAAGCACAACTTTAAAAAGGCTCAGCTTTGACATTCTTAAAATATGTGCGCATTCATTCATTTTAGAGCATCAACATTATACAAACACAGTGTCTTCTGCTGCTACATAGCTGGCCAGCTCTGCTGCATTGTTGTACCCCCCAAAAAGTTGTCATTCGGTGCCCATTTTGCAAGTTGTAGCATGTAGTTAAGAACACATCCACCATGAATATGAATGCTAGCAATCATCTCAAGGCACTAGTTCATGTGTAGCTATCATGGCCCTCAGCATTGATGGCAGAAAACACTACCTACTTATCTCTGTCCAACCAACACACAACAATACTTGCATGATCTGACTGCATACTCTAAAATCCAAATAAAGAGGATAGAGCATTCTTTACATATATCTTGATGAAGTGATGTGTACAAGCACTTGGCTCTCAAAATTTTATGGTGGGCCCCAAAATACATAAATAACAGTAGCACAAAAAGGGTGTAAACAACATTGAAAAGCCCCATCCCCCATGGCTGTTTAAATTATAGGCCTCTGATCCGATGTTTTCATTTACCTTTGTCTCTCTCTCTCCTCGTTTCCGCTCGAGTAATCTCCGCGTAACCTACGTAATCACGTCGTTTCCATTATATCCCCACGCAATCAAGAAACGCCGCCCTCGTCTCCGCCCATGACGTACCAATTCCTGTTTTCCACGCCCATATGCAACGTTGATTGGAAAATATGGCGATGTCACACGAGCGCACATTAGGCTCTGATCGGGATCAGGAAGGGACAGAGGCCGGAACGTTCAGATCCAGGCCAAAACGTTACAAGGCCACAAACATGTCTCTACAAGAGATGGTGGAGTTGGTGTCCATCCTGCGACGGAAGGACTATGATGGTGAGCATGGCCCATACAGCACCCCTAACCGGAGGAAGTCCAAAATTATGGATAAGGCAGCGAGGAAACTTTATGAGATGTTTGGGGTCACCAGGTCCAAAGAGCAGCTCCGAAAACGCTGGTCCGACTTAAAACTGCGCGAGCCAGAGCAGTATCGCAAAATAAAGAAAATCATTGAAAAAAGTAAGTACTTTAAAATGTCTTTGGAGTGCCTATTTTTGGATAAAATGTTTTGCCATGTCTATTTCGCCATCTGCCTCGTTGGCCTCCTTGTATTTTTGAAACCCTGCATTGTAAATTTAGTAATGTTTGTCTAATATAAATCCGACGACTTGCCACGATCGTAGTCAACATCGTTCCATCACATAGTTTATCCTCAATCCGCGGGTCCAGGAACATCACACCTGGACGTGGCTATTTGGCGAAAAACATTGTTTCTAGAAACAATGTGGAAAATATGATGTGTTTGTGCAAACTAAGTTGATTTAAAAAGCAAACACGATTCATTAATTCACACAGTGATGAGATAACCTAATAGGCACCTGTTTTGACATCTGTAATTTTGAGAACCTGTCTCCCCCCATAAAAGAGTAAATTGGAGTTTTGGAGAAGGGACTCCAAAAACTACTTATTCAGGAGGCCAGCCATGTGTGTCACTTCACCAAAAAGCCTCATTATATCACAGCTAGGGAAAAGTCATCTACCAAAAAAAAAAACATGGTTTTTGCTGTAATAAGGCCAAAACTAGAATTGTAACGCCACTTCTAAGCAATGTTTGCAAATTAGTCCCTCCAAAAAGATCTGTTTGCTGATGAGTTTCCTTATTTTTTGTTGTTTTTAGGGGACAGAAGAGGACAGCGCTATGAGGAGTCAGGGAGGCCCACACTGTCTCCCAAACGGCCCGAAAAAATTGTTGAGCAGGAGGATGATGAAGAAGGAGAGGAGGAAGAAGGAGAGGAGGAAGGGAGAGAGGAGGAAGGCGGATTGGAGGAGGAAGGCAGATTGGTGGAGGAAGGCGGATTGGTGGAGGAAGGCGGATTGGTGGAGGAAGGCGGTTTGGTGGAATTTGGCGGATTGGTGGAGGAAGGCGGATTGGTGGAGGAAGGCGGATTGGTGGAGGAAGGAGAAGTTGAAGAAGAAGAAGTTGTAGAAGATGTTGAACTTGTCAGTACAACAGGTCAGTGACACCCCAGCTTTGCAGGGAAAAAGAGATGTAGATAGGCCTGCACCTTACTTACTTACAATGTTGTGTTTTTCCTTTGGCATTTTTAGGGGATGAAGATGGGATTAGCACATCTGTTGCTCCTATTTTTTCTTGTGCAAGTGCACAAATCCTAATACAGCAGATAATGGAGTGCAGCACCGATCTGGCCAATATGAGGGAAAGGATGGTGGTGATGGACCAAAACTTCAAAAACATGCTAGATATTTTGGGATGTATATAAAAGACTATCCCCCCCCAGCTGCCCCCCATGCCCCCCCCTGCCCCCCCTGCCCTCACCCCTAACCACCCCACTCTCAAAGATGTTGTATAATGTTCGTTTCATATCCCCCAAAATTTGAGGATGCACACACACACACGGGTTTATTTACTAAAGCTATAAGGTGCAAAAGCAGCATCACTTGGCATATAAAACAATCATCTTCCATGTTTGGATGCAAAGTCTTAATTGACTAAGCTTAATTTAGAAGCTGATTGGCTTATATGCACAAATAAGCCGGAGTTTGGACTGTTTAGTAAATAAACCCCAATGTGTGTTCACATGTGCGATCTGCCATCACAGGACATCAATTGTATGTGCTTTGTGGGTGCAACCCCTTCCTTACTTATCAAGTAGGTGACAGAAAGGGGTTGCACCTACAAAGCACATACATTGATCACCCATGATGGCAGATAGCACATGTGAACATTTCGCATGGGATCTCATGTAAAAAATCACCATTTGGCCCATCACACACACAGCATGTGTGCATCCTCGAATTTTGGGGGATTCCGGCGTGACCTAAGACCATGTTGTCTGGGTTTGTTATGCCAAATAAAAGTTGAACTTTGTAAGTTCGATTGTTATATATGTTTGTCAAAACCACAAAATATTTTTTGAATAAATAAATACTTTCTAAACCAATTTTTCAAAGAAAAGACAAAGATTTACGTAAATAAAAAAGAAATAAAAAAAACTTTTTAAAACACACACACCAGTGGCTTCTTATTTCTAACCTCAATACCCAGTTTGTAGAAGAGTGACTAGAATGTGCAATTGTGTGTATTTACTAAAACCTGCTAACTAAATTGGGCACAAGAAATGCACTAGTTTCAGAACCTGGAAGACAGATCAAAAGAGAAAAAGCAATAATGACAAACAACTGTATAAAGTCCAATGGTCGAATTTTTTATTATTTCTTGGTAATATTTCTTTATTTTGGGGGCCGAATTATAAAGAAATATTATTCTGGCATAGCTACGGCCCCCCGACCCATAAAGTACTCAACATATTTGTCGCGTACCTCACGAGCAGATTGGGTGACCGAGCCAGCGCGACCAGTGTCCAGCCCAGGAAGGGTATCTGAGGGTAGTCCTGCCTCAGCACCGATGTTGGGTAGGTACGTCTGGGAATGCCTGCGTAAAAAATTATGCAATATGCAGCAGGCCAAAATAACAGAGTTAAATTTATATTCCGCCAGATGTATCGCTATCTGGAACAGGCGGAACCGGCTGGCGAGTATCCCAAAGGCATTCTCGACTACCCTCCGGGCCCTGGCCAGCCGGAAATTGAAGACCCTCCTCTCCGGGGTGAGGGTCCTCTGGGGAAAAGGCCGCATGAGGTGAGGTCCAAGTCCAAAAGCCTCGTCCGCTAAAAAAACAAACGGAAGTCCTTTCACATTGTCTTCATCCGGTGGCAGTTCAAGACCACCAGTTTGTAGACGCCTGTAAAATTCGGTCCGCGCGAACACTCCCCCATCAGACAGCCGGCCATTCTTCCCCACGTCCACATACAAAAATTCGTAGTCTGCCGACACCACCGCCATCAACACGATACTATAAAAACCTTTGTAGTTATAATAGTACGAGCCCGAAAGAGGTGGCGGCACTATGCGGACGTGCTTCCCATCAATTGCCCCTCCGCAGTTTGGAAAATCACAACGCTGGGCAAAGTGGGCAGCCACAGTCTGCCATTCCTGTGGCGTGGAGGGAAACTGTGGGGACAAAAGCAAAAACCAAATTAGCACTTTGGCACATAAACAACATTGCAAACACTAGTAAAAATACAACATTCTGCAACATCACGGTATTAACATTTCTAAAAATTAGTGTATAGAGAGTATTTAGGGCAACAAATCTAGAGCCAATTATTATCAGACTCCACATCCCGCTGATGGGGCAATACACTTTTTTAGGGGGAGGGAGTTGAACTACAATGGAGCAGGACACCAAAAAAAAGGTGTTTTTGTCCCTAGGAGATGATGCTGGACAGGTTAGTAGTGTTGAAGGAAAAAATATGCAGGTAGGCCAAACCACATTAACCTGGAAAGCTTAACAACATGCATGGGGAGAAAAGGGAACATTAAGCACACAGCATATTACAATCATGGCGACTAGGAAAACCAACACAAAAAGGTGAGAAAAATATGCAAACATTATTAAAGACACAGATTGTGATGTTAAAGGAGGAAACGTACCTTAATAAACTCCTCCTGCATGACTTGTATGATGGCAGAACACGTCTCCGGTATGATGATCCCAAGCGCCTGGGGAGAGATGCCTGTTGAGAACTTGAGGTCCTGCAGGCTCCTCCCAGTCGCCAGGTACCGCAACGTGGCAATAAGCCTCTGCTCAGCCGGAATGGCTTGGCGCATCACAGTGTCCTGCCTCGTGATATAGGGGGACAGGAGATCCAGCAGACGGTGGAAAACGGGGTCCGTCATACGGAGAAAGTTCCTGAAGTCATCAGGATTATTCTCCCGGATCTCCCTAAGCAGAGACATATGAGAGAATCGATTACGCTGCCGCAACCAATTCTTGGCCCAGGAACTCCTCCTCCTACTGTTCCTGTCCAAATCACTGGAATGCACACAGACTCCAGAACAAAACCCATAAACAGCACGAACTCGTGAAAAGTTGCGCTGCTGCTCCATCATGGCTTCAAACGGGCCGGCTGGTCAGTCAAGAACACACTCAAACAGAAAGCACACCCAAATCCAGCAAGACCTGCAAAGATCGCACGTCAAACAGATACGACCGTACAGGACGGCACTGCAAAGCAGAAACGCCGCGTACGGCGACACTGAATGACAAATACGAGCCCACAAGCACACACTGAACCTGAAAATACGACCTGTTAAGCACGGAGACTGAAAAGCACGAATCAGCTCTAACCAAACCTTCGCTAACACGGAACTAGCAGAAGCGGAACAGAGGGCGGCGCCGATGGCTTCGTCATTCCCCTTTATAGTGACGTCGTACGTGGTTTACGTGCCCGCGTTCTGGTCCGCTGGGATTTCGGTCCGATGGTGTGTACGCTCATCACACCAACGGACAAATTTGCCTTATCCGCTGGGAAATATCCGTCGGATGTTTCCGACCGGATACATTCCCTCGTGTGTACAAGGCCTAAAAGACCTGATGTGTGTATCAGTTGTTGCAAAATCTGGTATAAGTTATCTGTCATATAGCAAGAAGGATCCCCCTGGTCCTCTATGCCTAGGTATTAAAAATGTTGACACCCACCCAGGTCAAGAAGGTCAGACAGGGAGGAGTTCCTCTCTGCTTTAGTGGAACTAAACTCCATGAAAAAACAGCTAAATACCCAACTGAAATATATGTACTGTATATTGTATGTAAACTGTTAAACCTGTAGCAGGGCAGTCAAAACACCCGAGGGGAATACAAAAAAGCACTACCAACTCTTTTCTTGTACCATGGCCTTTTAAAATGGCCAGCGGCAGAAATCCCTATTGCCCATTTCAGCAATGTTACCAACATGTGTGACACATTCAGTGATCTCGTAATGTAATACATTTTTACAATGTAAGGCTATTAATTAAAAAATAATTGCCTCCAGTTCACAGATAACAGGCAATTAAGACTCTAATTGGCAAACAAAGACAGGCAGAGTGCCTGTCCCTGTATGCAGTGTTTCAAATTTGCTGCAGTTACCCTCTCCCGGTCATTGGTTGTTAAAGACACTGTAGATTTTACAGCTGACCACCTCCCAGCAACAAGTGACTGCAGTGAGTGCAGTTCCCCATTAGGTCTGTTCTTGCCTTAGGCAAATTCTATAGCCAATAGCAGGCTGTCAATTGACTAAGGATCCACCAACTGCCTGATGTTAGTCACAAGAGTAGAGGACCTGATGGGGAACTAGTTTCTGTGAATCCCTATCAGGCTCCACTCCCCTAGGTACAGGAACTACAGTCCCCCCAGGAAACACAGTTGCACTGAAGGCGGTCAGTCTTGATGCACCTTCACACTCAGCTCATTCCCCAGATTCATGTCTACAACACTACATAAATCTGTCGCCCCCCACTGACATTTGTCATGTGGAGGCATGTTGGAATTCTTAAGATTGTCTTTGACACCCTTTACGAATTCCCCTGCTAGTTTTAGGCCTCGTACACACGACCGAGGAACTCGTTGGGAAAGACATATCGTTTTCCTCGACAAGTTCCTTGTTAGGCTTGTTGAGAAACTTGACAAGCTGTCTTTGCGTACACACTGTCAAGACCAAATCTCCTCGTTCTCGAACGCGGTGACTTTAACACATACAACAGCAGGGGAAGTTCGATTCTACTGGCACAACCCTTGGGGCTGCTTTTGCTAATCTCATGTTACTGCGTGTTAGGTAAAAGTTTGGTAAGAGACATTTGCACTTTTCAGTCTGTTACAGCTTGACAAATGTGGTATTTCCATTACAAACGCTACTTTTACCGAAGGTGCGTGGGTTTCTAAGCATACATACCAACGTGTTGCTCTTCGAAAACTAGTCCGACGAGGAAATTGAGACTCCCGTCGAGGAAAAAGAGAACTTGCTCTCTTTTTTCCTCGTCGAGTTCCTCGACAGTTTTCTCGATGAAAAGCATACACACGACCGGTTTCCTCAGCAAAAAAGCTCTGCCACCAAGTTTCTTGATGGATTCTGTTGAGGAAACCGGTCGTGTGTACGCGGCCTTAAGGGTCTTTCCTGACACTCCTTCTACTTCAAAGGCCCACTTGGCACATGAACTGGGGATACAACAGCTGTTAACTTTTCCAGAAGCCCTCTAAACAACTGCTTTTATCAGATATAAAGTTGGCCAACTATGTGGAATGGGGATAAATAACTTAATTTTAGGCAAAATAAAATTCTTGAACAGCTTTGTACTATTTCTGATTCTACTTTCTGGAAATCTCATGGGATTGCCACCTTATCAGAAGAGTGCCATTAATTTATTCTGCACTCCTTTCACAACGCCAAGTAAAGTTTGAGTTGCCTCCATCTTTCTTTTACATATTTATACAATGTTGACATCATGGCTTATGCCGCGTACACACGACCGTTTTCCAGGTTGTAAAAAATTATGCTTTTTTTTAATGTCATTAAAAACGATCGTGTGTGGGCTGCTCCAGAGCATTTTTCACAATGTAAAAAATGGGCATTAAATATTTAGAACATGCTCACATTTTTCACATAGTTTTTAGCGTTGTCGTTTAAACGTCGTAAAAAATGGTCATGTGTGGGCTTTAACGACATGAAAAAAACATGCAAGCTCAGAAGCAAGTTATGAGACGGGATCGCTCGTTCTGGTAAAACTAGCGTTCGTAATGTAGATAGCACATTCGTCACGCTGTAACAGACTGAAAAGTGCAAATCGTCCCTCACCAAACTTTTACTAACACAAAATCAGCAAAAGCAGCCCCAAGGGCGGCGCCATCCGCATGGAACTTCTCCTTTATAGTGCCGTCGTACGTGTTGTACGTCACCACGCTTTGCTAAAGCATTTTTTATTATGATCGTGTGTAGGCAAGACCGTTTTAATGATCGGGTTGAAAAAAAATAGTTTTTCTAGACTATTAAAAAATTTATTTTTTACAATCCGAAAAATGGTCGTGTGTAGGCGGCATCAGAGGTACAACTAAGAACTCGGGAAATGACTATATCTAACTACTCCCTAATAGGAATTTTGAAATTACAGTGAACGTGTAACCAGGCGGTGTAACCGCCTGGTTACACATCTTACAGCTAAACCTCTAATTATATTCCATTTCCATAAAAATCTTTATTTTTTTTACCATAATTACTGTGTGGCTTTAACCACTTGCTTACTGGGCACATATACCCCCCTCCTGCCCAGGTGAAATTTCAGCTTTCGGCACTGTGTCGCTTTAACTGACAATTGCGCGGTCGTGCAACTTGGCTCCCAAACAAAATTGATGTCCTTTTTTCCCCAAAAGTAGACCTTTCTTTTGGTGGTATTTGATCACCTCTGCGGTTTTTATTTTTTGCGCTATAAACAAAAAGGAGCGACAATTTAAAAAAAAAATACAATATTTTTTACTTGTTGCTTTAATAATTTGAAAAAATAAATTCTCAGTCTAAGCCGATACGTATTCTACATATTATAGCGCCTACAAAATAGGGGACAGAATAATATTTTTTTATTATTTTTTTACTAGTAATGGCGGCGATCTGCGATTTTTATTGGGACTGCGACATTATGGCGGACACATCGGACACTTTTGACACCATTAATATTTATACTGCGATCAGTGCTATAAATATGCACTAATTACTGTATAAATGTAACTGGCATTGAAGGGGTTAACACTAGGGGGTGAGTAAGGGGTGAAATGTGTACCCTGCATAGTGTTCTAACTGTAGGTGGAGGGGGGTGACTGGGGGAGGTGACCGATCTGTGTCCCTATGTACAAGGGACACAGATCGGTCTCCTCTTTCCCTGACAGTGACAGGATGCTGTGTGATCCGGCAATATGAGATGATCTCATATGTTTACATTTGAGATCATCTCTCATTGGCCGCACAGATCGCATAGCAAACGGGCACTCTGACTGGCCGTTCGCCGCGATCTGTGATTGGCTGTGTCCAAGGGACACAACCAGCTTAGAATTTCGCCGCTGCGTGCTCTGGAGCCATATATTGTCCACCAGACCTATCAATCCTCAGTCTGTTTACACAAAATTGGATGTATGACTCCTTATAACTAAATACGCTGTATTCAAGCAAATTTTATGCACCTCATCTGGAGCTGTCCAGTCATAGCTGATTTCTGTAAACAAGTGACAGCTTGCTACCCTACTAAATGTCCCCATATATTAGCTTATTTGGTGTACTGGATGAAGAACACATTGCACCAGAAAGTTCCTATGAGAAACATTATTCATGGCTTGCAAGGTCATTCCTATTAGATGGATGAACCCATCTCTCCTGAGAGTGTCCCACGGAAGTTGTTCATTAATCAGATTATCCCTTATGAGAAGGTTATGTATGGGAGAAAAAGAGTGTCCTCTTATAAAGTTTGGGCCTTATGGTGCGAATTTTATGCTTACTTTAAATTCCAGGATAAAACCACCCAACCGTTAGTTATAATGACTCACTCAAGACTGTCAAAGTTTATGCAATTACTTTCTTTTCTATTAGCATGCACTATTTACAATATTTGTCTTTTGTACATACTGTATACATATCATACGTCTGTGAATTCTGTGCAACTGTATTGAAAGCAATAAAAAAATGGTTTACCTGTTAAAAGATTTGCAGTTCTGTTTAGTATGTTGTGTGATCCAGGCATCTCTGCCACATAGCAAAGTCCCGCTTCTAAATTGCGATAAGGGTGCCTCAGCACAATAACAAACTCATTAGGGTACAGACAGCAAAAAAAAAGCTAACAGGAATTTTAATGAACCCCCTACACTATTCAAAACTAGCAAACAATAAATACAATAGGCCAGATTCCCATACATTCTGCGGCGGCGTCACGTAAGCTATTTACACTACGCCGCCGCAACTTACAGGAGCAAGTGCCGTATTCTCCAAGAACTTTCTCCGTAAGTTATGGCGGCGTGGTGTAAATGGCCCGGCGTAAGCCCGCGTAATTCAAAGGGACGGCTTCTATTTAAATCAAGCGCGTCCCCACGCCGAACGAACTGTGCATGCGCCGGCCGTAAAAGTAGCCCAGTGCGCATGCTCCATAGTACGGCGCAAATACATTGTTTTCGACAGCAACGTAATTAACGTAAAGACCTATTCGCAACGAGTTACGTAAACGACGTAAAAACCAGACGCTGTCCCGACGGCCATACTTAACATGGCGTGCTTAAAGTTAAACCACCATATAGCAGGGGTAACCTTACGCTTACTGAAACAACGTAAACTACGGCGACGCGGCGCAAATACGTTCGGGAATTGGCGTATCATGCTCATTTGCATATTCGCCACCTAGCGGCCAGCGTAGTATTGCAGTTAAGATCCGACGGTGTAAGTGACTTACGCCAGTTGGATCTACACCGTATCTATGCGTAAATGATTCTAAGAATCACGTCGCATAGATACCCAGGGCCAGAAACAGAGATACGACGGCGTATCTGGAGATACACCGTCGTATCTCTTAGAGAATCTGGCCCATTGGCTTTATGCTTGTAGTGTAAATATGGCCTCTGACAATACTGACTAGACATATAGAAAGATAGTTTGTCCATGCATTAGTGGAATCACCATAGAATTAGGCACCTAATCCCGTAATGTAAATATTGAAAGTGAATGGGAAAAAGGCTGGGATAAATTACGGTGCAAAAAGGGTTATAATGATACTGATGAGAAAGAACGGCACGTTTCTTTATGAAAATACAAAATATTTTTATTAAATATATATGTATAGAATATACAACAATGTAGAATGACGGCATGGAAATTACACGTTCCCTACATGTTTCACGATATGTCGCTTCTTCAAGGATCACTAAAGGATTTTTTTTTTTTTACCTTAATGCAGTGCTGTTTTCATGTTCTCATTGTTTGTTTTTGCTTTGAAGTTACTGTAATTCTGCTCTGATCTCCACACTTCCTGTTTGTCTGGCTCCTTATGAAAAATCTCATGGCAGCTTTTCACTGTGGTCCAAGCTGTGTGTCTAAAACTCCTCAGAACCAATCAGATTAATTTTAAAAACAAAACACTGCCCTGTGATTCAATTTAAAAACAAAACACTGCCCTGGATTTGTTTGTTTTTGTTCTGTCTCTCTCTCTACTTCACATAAACACAAAACCAGTTTAAAAACGAAAGTGAAACTAGAGGCATATTATATGATTGATTTTTATCTATTTTTAATCATTTTTAAAAGGAATCAGTTAACTTTTATGTCTCTATACCCTGTAAACAGTCATTTCAGCAAAAAAATTGTTTTCCTTTAGTGATCCTTTCAGGGGAAAATCAGATCCACGCCTAAATAATGGTAACTAAATCAGAATTTAAAAAGAATATATACATGCAGTAAGCTAAAAAAGCAGAAACTACATATGGTATAATACACAGATTTATGTATATGTCAGAAGAGTGACTCAGAGGTGAAAAAATTCCAGATGAAAATCATGGCATATGCTTACCAACCACCAGACAACAGAGAATGGAACTGGGCCAGCTGCACACTACATCAAAGATGGCCAGACATGGACCCGAATAGGGTCAACACCAGAATTCGTGAGCAGTCACAATTAGATGCTAGTATTTTCATAAAGAAACGTGCTGTTCTTTATCATCAGTTTTATTATAACCCTTTTTGTACCGTAATTTATCCCAGCCTTCTTCCCATTCACTTTCAATACTGACTAGACATGTTTGATTCCTTTTTTTATTATAAAAAGAAATTCGGCCGCAATTGGCGTGATTCAGAAAAAAATTATTTTGCAAAGATTTGTATCAAAATCCTCGAATTTCAATAGTAACCAATTTCAATCAATACAAAATAAATTATAAAGAAAGCAATACATTTATTAATATTTATTAATTTCATTCAGATGACATGGTGCCATAGTTTGGACCTTTTTGTAATGTTTGAAGTATCCTAAATAACCGGCATAATGAATGACCGAATGGATTTGGATCCGTTCATTTTTTTTTAGTAAGCAAAGCATGAATATTGTAATAAGATTCTTTTTGTGTTAGGGTAGAAACTATGGGCTAGATTCAGGATGGAGAGCATATCTTTGTGCGGGCGTAGCGTATCCCATTTACGCTACGCCTCCACAACTTTTACAGGCAAGTGCTGTATCCACAAAGCACTTGCTCCATAAGTTGCGGCGGCATAGCGTAAATGGGCCGGCGTATCCGCGCGTAATTCAAATAGGACAGGTAGGGGGCGTGTTGTATTTAAATTATCCCTGACCCCACGTAAATGACGCGCCGAACGAACTGCGCATGTGCCGGCCGTGAACGTATCTCAGTGCACATGCTCCAAATCACGTCGCAAATAATCAATGAAAACGACGTGAACGTAACTTACAGCCAGCCCCATTCTAAATCGACTTACGCAAACAACGTAAACGAAGTACAATACGACGCTGTCCCGGCGTCCATACTTAACATTGGCTGCGCCTCATTATAGCAGGGGTAGCTTTACGCCGGGCGTAAGCCTAACGTAAACGACGCAAAAAGATACGCCGGCCGCAACTACGTTCGTGAATCGGCATATCAATGCGTAAATCGACGGAAGCGACACCTAGCTGCCAGCGTAAATATGCAATGAAGATACGACGGCGTAAGAGACTTACGCCGCTCGTATCTTAGCACAATTCAGGCGTATTTTGTTTTCTGAATACAGAAAAAAAGATACGCCGGCGCATCCAAGAATTTACACGGCATATCAACAGATACACCGCGTAAATTGTTACTGAATCTAGCCCTATTTGTTTAATTTGTATGTGCGTAGCCCAACAAACAAAGTCAGTTGGGAATGGGGAAATTCAATTAACCACGATGTCTGCCAGCCACTTGCCCTCACGGAAATGAGTGCCAGAACAGGGATCTGTGTATGTAAACACACACATCCCCGTTCTGACAGGGGAGGAGAGACAGATCTGCTGTTCCTAGTAATTAGGAATAGTGATATGTCTCCTCCTCCAGTCACTCCCATCCCCCAACAGTTAAAAAACACTCATGAGGTAACACATTTAACCCCTTGATCAGTAACAGTAACTGCTGCCCTGCAGTGCTGAACTGGTTAACAGCTATATCAAAAAGAGAAGGAAGAGTTCAGTAGACTGAGTCAGGCAGCACTGCACTGTGGTGAGCTGCAATATTGTTGGGACTGGGGAGCATTTACCATCTGCTGCTAGAGAGATTGAGCCTTTTATAAGCTAAACATATTGGCCCGGATTCACAAAGCACTTACGCCGACGTATCTCCAGATACCCCGCGTAAGTACAAATATGCGCCGTCGTATCTGTGCGCCGGACCCACAAACTAAGATACGCCTAAAAACAGACTTCAACGTAACTTGCCTACGCAGGCGTAGAGTGGGCGCATATTTACGCTGGACGCATGTGGCGCTCCCATTGCTTTTCTATTCAAATGAGGGAGAGGTTTGCGTAAGTTTTACGTTCCGTGTAAAGTTATTCCCCATAGATGAGGCGCAACCCATGCAAAGGTATGGACCAGGGAACACATGCCTACATATTGGACGTTGGACGTCTGAATATGGGCCGACGTAGGTCTGACTGGTCGTAGGTTACGTTCACGGCGTACACAGTGATCCGGCGTATCTTAGGCAGTTGTTCCAACCTGGTTGTGTGCATGCGCACGGGGATGCGTCCACGTCTCGGCGCATGCGCAGTTCATTTTAAGTACTTGTATTGCGCCCGGCCCATTATTTGCATGGGGTCACACTTCATTAACATGGATCACGCCCACTTCCAGCCCACTTCCACCTACTTCCACTTACGCCGGCTTACGCCTACGAAATATAAGCTACGCCGGCACAGAGTTGGGTGCATTTGCTTTGTGTGCCGGCGTAGCGTAAAAGAGATACGCTACAGCGGCATAAATATGCGCCGATGTCTGTGAATCCGGGCCAATGTAGTTCTATTGCTAGCTGCATGCTTGACTGGGACAATTCTCATGTGCACCGGCAGCACAACTGGGCCCATATGCTAGCCGGCTGCAGCATTAGGACTAAACGCTGTATATTAACAGCTGCTACAGAGAATCCGGCACCTATTGCTTATGCTAACAGGCACCTTTCTGTAGACATTGCATCATATGCCAGCCATTCTCCTAGAATGCACAGTAAATTAGTTACAGCAGGGATCTTCAAACTACGTTGCAGAACTACACATCCCATGAGGTATTGTAAAACTCTGCCATTCACAGATATGACTAGTCATGATGGGAATTGTAGTTCCTGAACAACTGGAGGGCAGTAGTTTGGAGACCCCTGAGTTACAGCATTATTATTCACATTGCAATTAATCTTTATAAGCACTGCTTATTGCTAATCTTGCTGATTTGTGAGTTGATTCCATTCTAGTGATACAGAACTCTAACCTAAGTCACTTAAGCCTAGAGATTACATTGTTTAGCAGACTGTCTCTGAAATTGTCCTCTGTGTGCTCATTCATGCTCTAATTACCATTTACTCTAAGCCATAGCAATACATTGAGTTCCTTTACCACTGTATTTTGCCTATTTCCTGATACTAATTCACAGTCGAGTTAAGGTATTTTATGTGTTCCTATAAGTGTGTGCAGTAACTTTCACTCAACCAGGTATGCCAGAGGGGCTGAGGTTGTTCTCGGAATTGAGGCACAGAACAGAGAACCCAAATGACCAACAAGGTCCTTTGGGTGTTGCTCTACACTTGTATCTTTATTAAATTTATCTTAGTCAAAAAAGGGTATTACTTAAACCCTAAACTTTCTATGTTAATTCATGGCTTACACGGCACAATGCTCTATTACTGGGGTAGGCAACCTTGACCTTCCAGCTGTGGTGAAACTACAAGTTCTATGAGACATTGCAAGACCCTGAAAAACACAGGCATGATGGTATTTGTAGTTTCACCACAGCTGCCGTGGTTGCCTTCCCCTGCTCTACTACCAGCCAGGGCTGGACTGAGACAAAAATTTGGCCCTGGACTTTATCCAGAACGGCCCACTTTAATTTTGCAAACAAGCAGAAAAACGGTATCTAAACTATACGCATATGTGCAAAAAAACATAAGTAGCATAACATAAGGAGTCCTCACTCACCTCTTTTGTTATTTGACTTATTCTCCTCTGTATTTTTCTCATCCTTCCCACATCACTGCATGAAGTGGAGGGCGAGCCGCGCAGCCATTACTTTGACAGTCTGTCACTGAAACCGGCCCACTGAGCCATCGGCCCACCGGGAAACTCTCTGTAGTCTCAATTGCCAGTACATGCCTGCTACCAGCTAGCAATTTTTTTAAACTGTACACTGACTATAGGGCATGGTGCAGTACAGTGTACAGACCTGACTCGTTACAGATGCTGGAAATAGAACCAGGTGCTGAGGAGTTACATCAACCGTACCTGCCCAGTGGGTCAATCAGGAAAACAGCAGAATCAAAAAAAGAGAAAGATAACAAGGCATCAGTGGGGCCGGAGTGGATGAAGAGATCTTAAACCTCATACCACCGGCAGGGAGCATACCCAAAGGGTATATGACACAATATGCAGCTATGCACAGTATGGCAAATGCTGGCCACCTCCACCTCCCTTTACTTCCACTTTGAAGCCCCATACACACTATCAGTTTTCCTGCAGGTTTTTCTCATCAGATTTACCAAAACCATGTAGTGCAAGGGCCTGCCTGATTGCATACAAATTAAAAACTCTTAGGCCGCGTACACACGATCAGACATGTCCGATGAAACAGGTCCGACGGCCTGTTTTCATCGGACATGTCTGAAGTGGTCTTTTGGTCTGATGTGCGTACACACCATCGGACCAAAATCCCCTCAGACCAGAACGCAGTGACATAGAACACACCGACGTGCTGAAAAAAAGAAGGTTCAATGCTTCCAAGCATGCGTCGAATCAATTCGACGCATGCGTGGGATTTTGGTCCGATGGTTGGACGTACTAACCATCAAACCTGTCCGACGGACAGGTTTCCAGCGGACAGGTTTCTAAGCATGTTTAGAAACTTTTGTCCGCTGGAAAACTGTCCAATAGGCCGTACACACGATCGAACATGTCCGCTGAAACTGGTCTGCGGACCAGTTTCAGCGGACATGTTCGATCGTGTGTACGCGGCCTTAAGGTTTGACCTCTTATTAGATGGTTTTGGTAAACCTGAAGAGAAAAACCTGCAGGAAAACTGATAGTGTGTATGGGGCTTTAGGGGCCTTGAGTAGCAAAGTGAAGCAGCACTGATGCCTACAACAAAACAATGGAGATCGCCAGCATACTGACCTAACTGTTTATGTCCTTGCATAATTAAAAAGCTCCAAATAAGGGCACATTAAACAGTTGCATGATGTTTGTTATAAATACATGGCACTGCATGTGTTTAGCACAGTTATGTTTAGCTGCTCCTAGCTGTGATTTATGAATACTCATGGTTGGCATTGCTGACATTTTTGTGGTAGGACTCGGATCTTTTTAGCTTTGCAAAGCTTAGTGCTAAAAAAATGTTTCACTTGGTTGTCAAAGATTTACAATATTCCAACAAGCAGCAAGAGTTTTGCTGACTGGAGGAAAACACAGATACATTCAGAACACATGAATGACATGATGTAATGTCATGTCAGCTTTTGTTCTTTCCATTTGTTGGCTAAGGGTGCAACATTAGAAGTGGCATTCTTAAAGTTTACTCCTGGCACATGAGATATGTATATCCCCCCTGGCCCATTAAATGTCAGTGACTGATAAAAGTCACTTGCAAGCAGCAATACTGGTTTATTGTTGGTGTGTGACCAATAACATTGATATACGTGACATTTTTCAGCTGCTAAATTCTTGGTAGAGAAGGCACTGGTCTACTTGAGCAACCCACCAAACAACATATAAGAAGGCCAGTATGGTGGCCTGAGTTTATGGGAGGAGCCCGGAGGGTATTTAAGCAGCCCACTCACACATGCTCTTTGTCGGTTCAGTGTGCAGTACTACACGTCACTGGGCCGACTCTTCCCAGCTCACCTCATGTCCGTGAGTCTGCGCATTCAATCGCATTCGTCATCGCAATCGCTTTGTGGCTTCTCCCTTCATGGTCTTCGCCGGCGGTTCCCGCTTACTGTCGCAGGTTGTATTCAAACCTTTTCGTATCTTGTGCAATCTTGCAATTCGTTATGATTCCTATCCTGCATTTCTTTTTGAAAAAAAAAAAAATCTGCCTCTGAGTTACTGTTGCTTATGTTCCAACATCATTCGGCTCAGGCGTAGTACATTTGTAACTTCCTTATGCCAAACATACGATTCATTTGTAAATCCATTTGGAGATTAGCATGTGTTTGTATGGGTTCTTTGGCAGATTGAGGTGGTAATTGGACTCACATGGTGCCTTGTCTGCACTTGATTAGCCTGGGGGGATGGGTGGTTGGTAGGTGTTCGGTTTCAAAGCAAGGGGTAGCATACACTCTACAACCAAATCGTATCAGATTCGTTCAATACTCCTTACTACCGATTCGTATCGAATTTGTTTCATGCATTTTTACAACCGTTTTGTATCAGATACATTGCATGCTTTCTACCGTTGTCATTCATTGTTCCCCATGCCGTGTGTTTTTAGTTCCCGCAGCGGAACTTACGAATTGTTTGTACACGGTTCCTCTCTCTCATTTATTTACCAAAGTTATTGCCTGTGCGTCATGCATGGCGCCACACCACACTCTTCGGATGTGTTGCACATCCACTCCAGTCCAAAGCAAACCCAGTCGCACGTTCACTGTCCCAGGTAGGATTCGTTAGCTTGTTTGTCACATCAAATTTGTGGCCACTCATGGTGTCACCCGTACCATATGTTTGGTTCCCGCAGTGGAGCTTACAAAGCATTGATACGCACTTCTCGTGTTCTATTTTCTACACCAAACCTCATTGTTTTGCCCCATGCACGGCATCACGCTACACCTTCCCGACATGTTTCACTCCAGCCACAGTCCGCCGCAAACTCACTTGCATGGCCCACTGTCGCAAGTAAGATTTGTTATTACATTCTTTATGTCCTATCAATTTGCTACCATTTGTTGTCTCCCATATCGTTCATTAGTGGCCCCTACGGAACCACGATTCAAACAGGCGTTGTCCTTCTACCTTATACTGCTTGCTTAAGGTACAAACAAACCAGGTGTTTCTATCCTTTCTCAGTAACCCAATTCTTATTGATTGAGACCTTGCAACCATGCAAATCATCTCAACAGCCTGACACCCTTGTTAAGACCCTTGCAACACATGACCCTTACAAAACGCAAAATAAAAAAATAAATAAATATAAAAACGCAAAAAAAAAAAAAACGCAAAAAGAAAAAAAAAAAAAAACCTTTGCCACCTCGCAATCTCAGCCCCTCGGCAACCTGACACCTGTTGAGACCATTTGCAACCACGCAAAATCGTCTCAGCAGCCTGACACCCTTGTTGAGACCCTTGCAAACGCAATATCGTCTCAGCAGCCCTCACACTCATTGAGATCCTTGCAACCACGCAAAATCAGCAGCCTGACACCCTTGTTAGACCCTTGCAACACATGACCTTTACAAGACGCAAAATAAAATAAAAAATAAATATAAAAACGCAAAAAAAAAAGCAAAAAAAATAAATAAATAAATAAAACCTTTGCCACCACGCAATCTCAGCCCCTCGGCAACCTGACACCTGTTGAGACCATTTGCAACCACGCAAAATCGTCTCAGCAGCCTGACACCTTTGTTGAGACCCTTGCAAACGCAATATCGTCTCAGCAGCCCTCACACTCATTGAGATCCTTGCAACCACGCAAAATCAGCAGCCTGACACCCTTGTTAGACCCTTGCAACACATGACCTTTACAAGACGCAAAAAAAAAAAATAATAAATACAAAAACGCAAAAAAAAAAAAAAGCAAAAAAAGCAAAAAAAGAAAAAACCTTTGCCACCACGCAATCTCAGCCCCTCGGCAACCTGACACCTGTTGAGACCGTTGCAACCACGCAAAATCGTCTCAGCAGCCTGACACCCTTGTTGAGACCCTTGCAAACGCAATATCGTCTCAGCAGCCCTCACACTCATTGACATCCTTGCAACCACTCGTATATCGTCTCAGCAGCCTGACACCCTTAAGACCCTTGCAACACATGACCCTTACAAAAGGCAAAAAAAATAAAAAAGTATATATAAAAAACGCAAAAATAAAAAGGAAAATTAAACATTAAAGTGCAAAAAAAAAAAAATTGCAACCAAGCAAGATCGTCTCAGCAGCCTGAAACCCTTGTTGAGACCCTTGCAAACGCAATACCGTCTCAGCAGACCCACACTCATCGAGACCCTTGAAACCACACAAAATCATCTCAGCAGCCTGACACCCTTGTTAAGACCCTTGCAACACAAGGCCCTTACAAAAACGTGAAGAAAAATATATATATAAAAAATAAAAAAAACGCAAAAAAATAAAAAAACGTTGCCACCACGCAATCTCGGCCCAGCAACCTGACACCTGTTGAGACCATTGCAACCACGCAATACCATCTCAGCAGCCCCACATTCATCAAGGCCCTTGCAACCACGCAATACCGTCTCGGCAGCCTCACACCATTGTTGAGACCCTTGCAAACGCAATACCGTCTCAGCAGCCCCACATTCATCAAGGCCCTTGCAACCACGCAATACCGTCTCGGCAGCCTCACACCATTGTTGAGACCCTTGCAAACGCAATACCGTCTCAGCAGCCCCACACTCATCGAGAGCCTTGCAACCACGCAATCGAGCAACCTCCCACTCATCAAAGACCTTTGTGACCACGCAGTCTCGCCCCAGCAACATGGCATTCATTGAGACCATTGCAGCCAGAAAAATTGGTGTTTTTCAGCCACCCCTGATCTCTCCTCTATGTTATCTTACCAGTACGTCTACACAGGATCCCCAATCACTCCTTTATGTTATCTTATCAGTACATGTACACAGGATCATTTATAGTAATTTCTAGGCAGTTGAGTTCAGAAACCTTCTTGCAAAAAAAAAAAAATTGGGTTCAGACGGCATTCGAAACGCCGATGCCTGTAACAGCTTGTAAACACAGCCACATGTGGTAACTCATGTTTACCAGCGTTTCATTTACAGTCGTTTTTATATAAAAAAAAAAAAAAGGGGGAGAATATTGTCTCAGCAACTTGTCACTCATTTGAGACCCTTGCAAAATGTAATATCATCTCAGCTACCTCACACTCGTCTAGACCTTTGCAACCACACAATCTTGTCTCAGCAACCTAACGCCCGTTCAGACCTTTGCAGCCATACAAAGTCGTCTTAGCAAAACTGACACTCATTTGACACCATTGCAAACGCAATATCGTCTCAGCAACCTGACACCTGTTCAGACATTTGCAGCCATACATAGTCATCTCAGCAGCCCGACACTCACTTGAGACCATTGCAAACGCAACATCGTCTCAGCAACCCCTCACTTGTTGAGACCCGTGCAACCACACAAGGCCATCTCAAAACAAACCTCGTAATCATCGAGACCTTTGCAACCACACAATATCGTCTCAGCAAACCAGACTGAGACCCTTGCAACCACACAATATTGTCTGCAGCAGTATAAAACACTTTGCAGCATGCACCTGCGTGCAAACCCGAATACATACTAAACTTGCAAACACACCTCAGTGACAATCAGCCAAACAAACACACAGTGGCACCCAGTTGACCATTCATCTTTAGTGGCACGCGGGCCACTCATCTTTTCCCTGTCTTTTTCCCTGCAGTTAGTTCAGGTTTCCATCCAGCACCAGCGAGTGCACGTTGGTCTGCGAGTGCACGTTGGTCTGCGAGTGCACGTTGGTCTGCGAGTGCACGTTGGTCAGCGAGTGCACGTTGGTCAGCGAGTGCACGTTGGTCTGCGGGTGCACGTTGGTCAGCGAGTGCACGTTGGTCAGCGGGTGCACGTTGGTCAGCGAGTGCACGTTGGTCAGCGAGTGCACGTTGGTCAGCGAGTGCACGTTGGTCAGTGAGTGCACGTATATCATCTTGTTGAGCACCTGTGTATTGTCTTGATTTTCTCACACCAATGCAAGATCCAGTCCAAGTTCTTAAACTAGACAAAGCATCAGTAGCAGACTTAGCTATGTGGGACAACTTCCCCACCTGATAGAACAGCATTTCAATCTTCATCCCAGCAGTGTCAGCCGAGCCACCACAGGCTTTTGCGTGCATTTTTCGTCCGCCACTGGTTCTCCAAACCTTGGCCCCCAGAAATTCTCTTAAATTTCTGCTTCACCCAGTCTTCATCACGTCTCGTGCTGTACCCCATTGTGGCAGCTGCCCAGGTTTGGGGCCACACTTGAACTGGACAGACAGTGTTCTTCACCACAGACAATCAGGCCACAGCCGACTTCATCAATTAAGGTAGATCAAGCCTCTCCCCATCACGTCCTTCCTGCGCAGGCTCGTGCAGCTGTCACTCCGTCACCAGTTTAATATCTTCTGTAGTCATATTCCAGGCAAATGCAAAATCGCAGCTGATGCTCTGTCCCATTCTAACCTTATTTGTTTTTCCAGCAAGAGCCTGGAGCTGACCCAATAACCATCCCTGTCCCACCCTGGTCATTGCTGACGATGGACTGAAGTAGCATCTCACCAACTCAACCCAGCTTATTAACTCCTTGGCACGCAACACACTGAAGGCCTAATACACTGCTTGGAATACTAACTGCTAATTTTTGGCCACTTGCCTCGGAGCAGCAATAGGCAACGTTAGACACGTCCTAGCCTTCATATCGTATTGCCACACGCAGCTGACCCTTTCTTACAATACTATCACGCCATATCTAGATGGCGTCCAGCATTTCCTGTCCCTGCAGGACCCCAGTAAACTGTCAGTATTCTCGAGCCCATGCAGTCAAGTCCCTCCTACAGAGCATACAGAAGCACCAACCTGTAGTCAGTAGCAAGCGCCTAACTTTCAAAAGTGCCCTCTTTAGGCACATGTCTGAAATCCTTACTCGTTCCCCATTTAGGGCCTTGCCAAGCATAGTCATCCTAGCAGCCATCTACCAGGCCTTCTACGGTTCCCTACGGCCTAGTGAATTTACAATCAGTGGCTCCGGCAGTCAGACACTGCTCCGACGCTACCCGACTCGCTTTCGAACCCCTACACTCTCAGTCTGCAAACGCAACAAACCAGCCCCGGGGGTTGACATCAACCTGTTTCAGACTAACAATGCCTGACGCCCAGTGACGGTGCTCGACCGACTACTGCTCCATCTACCCAGCCAATCTGATGGTAGCTTGTTGCTACCCTTTCTAAACCAGCTTCCAGAGTGGCAGCCAGTTTGTCAAGCATGTCAGAATCCTAAGCAACTTGGGCTTCAAATCCAAGTCTGTTCTCAGGACATTCTTTCTCAACTGCCTCACAACAGGGAGTACCAGACCACGTAATCAAGACACCAGGCTGATGGGAAGTCTCCTTGTTTTGCCACATACATCCCAAATCCTCAGGAAGAAATGGCACAAGCCTTTACCAAGCTGGCTCAATAAATACAAGAAATCAATATAAGCTATTTCCCTATCTGAGTCTTTTGCCCCCTTTTCTTGGCATACTGACCAGACCACCAAGGCACACTTCAGGTCTATTTATGTTGTAAGTCTTGTCGCGTGTTTATGTGATCCACATCACTCTCAGTCAGAGGGCCACAACCATAAGTAAGAAGGCCAGTATGGTGGCCTGAGTTTATGGGAGGAGCCCGGAGGGTATTTAAGCAGCCCACTCACACATGCTCTTTGTCGGTTCAGTGTGCAGTACTACACGTCACTGGGCCGACTCTTCCCAGCTCACCTCATGTCCGTGAGTCTGCGCATTCAATCGCATTCGACACCCTCCCGCCCTTCCCTTTTTCAGGGCACTTCTCAGCATATCCTTCAATTAACTACCCATTACTTACTTTGGGTATGCCCCCTTTTCTTGGCATACTGACCAGACCACCAAGGCACACTTCAGGTCTATTTATGTTGTAAGTCTTGTCGCGTGTTTATGTGATCCACATCACTCTCAGTCAGGGGGCCACGACCATAAACAAACAACATACATAAAAAAAAACATTAGAATCGGGAGGGGGATCTATTATATTAAGGGATAGAATGAAGACATGTGTCCTGCAGGATCATACCGTTTTAGGTTTCAGTGATCAAGAGTGAATTGGATAAATCTACAGGTAATCTACAGGTAATGTAGTCAAGTTAAGGATTTGGAGTAAACTCTCTTTGTCAGTGGTGGGAAGAATACATTTAATTAAAATGATCCTACTACCAAAGTGTTTGTACATCTTCTCACACTCCCCAGTAGTAGTGCCTAAAAAGTTCTTTAAAAAGTTGAATTCACAATTTATAAAATTTATATGGGCAAAAGGTAAATGTAAAGTAAAGCTGACAACATTACAGCGCCCAAAGACAGAGGCAGGGTTGGCGCTGCCAGATGTCATTTTGTATTACTTGGCAGGACAAATGAGACATTTGCGTAACTGGTTTACACAGGAACAAAGCTCGGGAGTAGAGAAGTATTTGTTAAATTACAAGCTGAGAACTTTTTGGTAGTATTAGAGACAAAACGTATACATACACCAGGGGTCAAGATACCGATGCTCTCATTGGTACGATCAGTATGGCGGAAGTTCAAAAAATTAATGGGCTTCAGGGATATCCCTGCTGAGCTATCTATGTGGGATAATCCCTTGTTTGGAGAACTATATACATTCGAGGATAGTATATTTTGGAAGCAAAAGGGAATAGTAGCTTTGGAACAGGTATACCAAAGTGGGACTATATGCTCATTTGATTATTTGAAAACACAATATAAACTAGTCGATACATTCTTTTATAGATTTTTACAGTTAAGACATGCGTTATGTGCCTAATTTGGTAGTAAAAGTATAGGTATATCTAGATTCCCCCTTATAGGAATTATGAGAACTCAAGGACCAAAGGGATTAGTATCCAAGTTGTACACATATTTTATGCAGGTCAAGATACGGGACTCTCCGCTTCAGATTAAGAGGAAGTGGCAAACGATATCTCCATCTATGACGGATGAGATCTGGGGGGGAACCTGCAAATCACATTTGACAGTATCACCTGCAAGCAATAATAGATTGATACAGTTTTACATAATACACCAGGTTTATCTTACACCGTATAAACTAAGCCTGATGGGGGAAAGTAGTAAACGCGGAGTGTGCAAGATGTCATCTACCACGGGCTGACTTCGAGCACATGATGTGGTCTTGTCCGGGCATCAGTAGATATTGGAGACAGGTTTTGGATATACTATCAGAAGTTGTGGGAGGATGTGTCCCATTTACTCCAGAAGTATGTCTATTGGGGTTAATTGAGAGTCAGAGGTGGAATGTATATACTAAGACTTGTTTACAAGAAACTTTATTTATGGCCTGCAAACAAATTGTACTTGGATGGATGCAACCTACGCCTCCTTCGAAGGGACAATGGCTTGGGGTGGTAAATCAAATCCTTCCATATGAGAAACTATTGTACGAGCATAGAGGAATATAGAATTTGGGATGAGTGGTTGAACTCGGGGTCAACTCTTAGGGCCAGATTCAGGTAGAGTTGCGCTGGAGTAATTCGATATGCGCCGCGTAACTGTGAATATGCGCCGTCGTTTCTATGTGGCCGTACCCACCAAACTAGATGCGACAGAGAACGGGCCATTTCCAATCGGCTTAACTTTCCGACGCCAGAGTCTCGTCAGCGCATAATTTCGCTTGGCACATCAGTCGCGCCTATTGATTTCCCCTGCAAATATGCAAATGAGGGAGATTTCCCGATTCGCGAACGGATTAGCACCATACGCCGGCTACATGCGCCGCGCGTATCTCGTCCGTCCGGCGCAAAGTTATTTCTACAAATAGCTGCTTTATCTTTACTCCAGACGGCCACAGGTCAGCAGGAGAGCAGCTACAGCAGCGTTACCGACGATAAGAGCTAGCTGAGCACCCCCACTTGCAGGACAACACCTCTGTCCATGCTTGTCTGTGAACTTTTACAGCCATGAAGGAAGACATCATAGGTCTCCATAGCCGAGATGACGGCTGACAGCTCCTGGCCTTTAGAGTTCAGCTTTCTCCTGTGTGTTTGCGGGGAACGGGAGCAGCCATCTCAGAACAAAAGTAACTTCACTGCGGGGAGGGGGAACAGGATATACTTTAGTGCCGGAATGGCGCATCTACGGGCGCATTTAAACGCCCAACGGAACGCATTGCGATGACGTTTCCCGTGAGTGGTGCCAACGGAAGTTGTGAGCATGCGCACAAGGGGGCCGAGTGAAGCCTCACTTACTGCGCATGCTCCGTGGATGATGCGCTGAACGTAAGCCTCTGTGCTGGGATCACACCCACTTCCACTTGCGTCGGGTTAGGCCAGCGCATTATCGTTACTCTGGCGCAAGTTTACGTGCAACTGCTATGTGAATAACAGTACTTGTCGGCGGAGTAACGTAAATGAGAAACGTTACTCCAAAGTAAAGAAGTGCCCATGTACCTGAATCTGGCCCTTAGTGGTGAATAAGTAGAAGAGGGGCACTAATAGAAGGATATTCTGATTATTGGAAGTCAGTAAAGAGGGGGGAGGGGCACTGCAACCAGGGTAATGAGGTAGTTTGTCTTTATTGTTTTGTTTCCTTTTTGTTATCTGTTTTTCTTTTCTTCTTCAATGTGAAATGTAATGTATAATGATACTTTTTCTGTTGATTTGGTTGTATTTATGAAATGGGAAAAGATTTAATGAAGAAACATAATAATATTGACGGATGTAGACATGTGAAAGAATAAAATAAAAACGTATAAAAAAAAAAGAAATTCTTCCCTGTCCTAGTCATCAATCAGTAGGATGCAATTTGTAAACTTTTCTAATATACTTTTTACCCAACTGACTATTTTTCAAGCACCTCTTTTCCAAAATAAGAATTTTCCATGAGTTAGGAGTCCAGCCTGTATGTATAATACAATACAATATACAGTAAAACCTTGGTTTGAGAGCGTTTTGCAAGACAAGCAAAATGTTTTAATAAATTTTGCCTTGACAGACAAGCGATGTCTTGATATAAGAGTAGCGTCATGTCACAACCGAGTATAAAAAAGAACAGAGGAGCCTCTAAGTGTAGCAATATGGTTACATTTAATGAAGGTACAACATTTAGCAACAAACTACTACACTTAGGCCGCGTACACACGATGAGATATGTCCGCTCAAACTTGTCCGACGGACAGTTTAGAGCGGACATGTCTCATCGGATTTTGGTCCGATGGTGTGTACACACCATCGGATCAAAATCCCCGCCGGCAGACAGCGCGGTGACGTGGCGGTGACGTTGACGCCGCCACGTCACTGCACCAGGAAGTAAAAAACTTCCACGCATGCGTCGCATCCATACGACGCTTGTGCGGGCAGATATGTCCGCTGGTTAGTGTACTAACCAGCAGACATATCCGACGGAGATGTCGCCGGGGGACAAATTTTAAAGCATGCTTTAAAATTTGTCCGCCGGTCAGACATGTCCGCTAGCCCATACACACGATCGGATTTGTCCGCTGAACTGGTCCATCGGACCAGTTTCAGCGGACAAATTCGATCGTGTGTATGCGGCCTTAGAGGTGCCTCTCTTCTCTTTTAAACCCTGTAAAACAAATGCTTTGATATACAAGTGCTTTGGATTACAAGCATGTTTCTGGAACGAATTATGCTCGCAATCCAAGGTTTTACTGTACAACGTATAATACAATACATATAAAGGTGCATCTCAAAAAAATTAAATATCATCAAAAAGTTCATTTATTTCAGTAATTGAATTCAAAAAGTGAAACTCATGTTTTTTTTATTTATTTTTTATAGAGATTCATTAAACACACAGAGTGATATATTATAAGCATTTCTTTATTTTAATTTAGATGATTATGGCTTACAGCTAGTGAAACCCCAAAATTCAGTATCTTAGAAAATTGTAATATTACATAAGACCAATAAAAATAAAGGTTTTTTAATGCAAAAATGTTGACTTACTGAAAAGTATGTCCAAGTACAGTATAATATGCACTCAATACTTGGTCAGGGCTCCTTTTGCATGAAATACTGCATCAATGCGGCGTGGCATGGAGGCGATCAACCTGCAGCACTGCTGAGGTGTTATGGAAGCCCAGGTTGCTTTGATAGCGGCCTTCAGCTTGTCTGCTGTGTTGGGTCTGATGTCTCTCATCTTCCTCTTGACAATACCGCACAGATTCTCTATGGGGTTTAGGTCAGGCGAGATTGCTGGCCAATCAAGCACAGTGATGCAGGTGCCAAGTCCTGTTGGAAAATGAAATCAGCATCTCCATAAAGCTGGTCAGCAGAGGGAAGCATGAAGTGCTCTAGGATTTCCTTGAAAAGAGGATTTGGATTGACAATGGACTCAATAAAATACAGTGGACCAGCAGATTACATGGCTCCCCAAATCCTCCTGACCTGTGAAAACTTCACACTGGACCTCATGCAACTTGGATTCTGTGCCTCTCCACTCTTCCTCCAGACTCTGTTACCTTGATTTCCAAATGAAATGCAACATTTTCCACAGTTTTTGATGATTTTGGGCACCATGTCATCTCCTGGAGTTGGTCCACTGTGTTTTATCAAGTCCAAAGTAAGCGCAGACTTCTACCAGGAAATTCTAGAGCACTTCATGCCTCCCTCTGCTGACCAGCTTTATGGAGATGCCGATTTCATTGTCCAGCAGGACTTGGCACCTGCCCACACTGACAAAAGTACTATGACCTGGCCTAATTATCATGGTATCACTGTGCTTGATTGGCCAGCAAACTTGCCTGACCTAAACCCCATAGAGAATCTGTGGGGGTATTGTTAAGAGGAAAATGAGACACAAGACCCAACAATGCAGACAAGCTGAAGGCTGCTATCAAAGCAACCTGGGCTTCCATAACAACTCAGCAGTGCCACAGGCCGATCACATCCATGCAATGCTGCATTGATGCAATAATTCATGCAAAAGGAGCCCCAACCAAGTATTAAGTGCATATTATACTGTACATGGACATTCTTTCAGTAAGCCAACATTCCTGTATTAAAAATCCTTTTTTTTTTCATTGGTCTTTTGTAGTATTAAAAAAATTTGAGATACTGAATTTTGGTGTTTCACTAGCTGTAAGCCATAATCATCAAAATTAAAAGAAAGAAATGCTTGAAATATATTACTCTGTGTGTAACTATCTATATAAAATATATGAGTTTTGCTTTTTTAATTGAATTACTAAAAGAAATGTACTTTTTGATGGTATTCTAATTTTATGATATGCACCTGTGTATATATATATATATATATATATATATATATATATATATACTGTGTATATATATATATATATATATATATATATATATACATACACACACAGTGCTATTAAGTTTACCCTGGCAGAATTTATGATTTCTTGGCAATGTATCAGAGATTGAGAATATGAATGAAAACACAAAAACTTTTCTTATGCCACGTACACACGTTTTTTTCATGCCGAAAAATGATCGTGTGTATGTGGCATGAATATCGTGTATTTCCCCCTTTAACATCAATGACAGCTTGAAGTTTTTTGGTATTTGTGGATGAGGCTCTTTATCTTCTCAGATGGTAAAGCTGCCCATTCCTCTTGGCAAAAAGCCTCCAGTTCCTGTAAATTCTTGGGCTGTCTTGTATGAACGGCACGTTTGAGATCTCCTCAGAGTGTCTCAATCAGTGGCGGCCCGCCCATAAGGGCGCACGGGCGCCGCCCCCCCTCCCGCAGTCACAAAAAAAAAAGAATTAAAAAAAAAAAAACGGGCCCTTTAAGAACTTTTATTCGGCTAAAATGTCATTTTGACATTTTAGCCGAAGTTCTGGCGGCCGTCTATAGAGGGCGCTGCAGCGCCACCCCCTCTCGCAAGTAACACACGTTCAATGCTATGCATTGGACGTGTGTTACTGTTGCCAGCTGCCTGGTCTATTCGTATAACCGGACATGGGACGCCGGTTACCCGAATAGCGACAGCTGGTTGGCTGAGGGGAACTGCCTATCAAAGCCAGTGGCTCTGATAGGCTTTTCCAGTCCCGCCCTCCGGCTCTCGGAAGTCTATGCTCGGAGCGCAGACAATCTGCGGTCCTTGCATTAGACTGACAGCCGTTTCAGCCAATCAGGTTCCCGGATTCTGGTTTTCAGGAACCTGATTGGCTGAAGCTTCTCCAGGGCGGCAGAAGACATCGAGGGAGGACATGGAAGCGTCAGGTAAGTGATTTTTTTACAGGGAAAGGGGCAGCATGGGGCACAGTGGCAGCATGGGGCACAGTGGCAGCATGGGGCACAGTGGCAGCATGGGGCACAGTAGAAGCATGGGGCACAGTAGAAGCATGGGGCACAGTGGCATCATGGGGCACAGAGGCAACAATGAGCACAGGCCGGGCACAGTGGTGACAATTGATGGCACAGTGACTGAATATGATGGCATGGCAGAGAGGTGACAATTGATGGCACAGTGACTGCATTTGATGGCATGGCAGAGAGGTGACAATTGATGGCACAGTGACTGCGTTTGATGGCATGGCACAGTGGTGACAATTGATTGCACAGTGACTGCATTTGATGGCATGGCACAGTGGTGACAATTGATGGGCACAGTAGCTGCTTTTGATGGCATGGCACATTGGTGACAATTGATGGCACAGTGGTGGCGTTTGATGGCATGGCACAATTAGTGACACAAGTGGTGACAATTGATGGCACAGTGACTGCAAATGATGGCATAGCACATTGGTGACAATTGGTGGCACAGTGACTGCATATGATGGCATGGCACATTGGTGACAATTGATGGGCACAGTAGCTGCATTTGATGGCATGGCACAGTGGTGACAATTGATGGCACAGTGGCTGCATTTGATGGCATGGCACAGTGGTGACAATTGATGGCACAGTGGCTGCATTTGGTGGCATGGCACAGTGGCTACATTTGGTGGCATGGCACAGTGGCTGCATGTGATGGGCACAGTGAGGCTGCAATATTTTTTTTTTCGTTTGCGCCCCCCCAAAAATTTTGAGCACCAGCCGCCACTGGTCTCAATGATATTGAGGTCAGTAGACTGAGATGGCCCCTCCAGACTCCTCACTTTATTCTTCTGTAGCCAATGACAGGTTGACTTGGCCTTGTGTTTTGGATCATTGTCATGTTGGAATGTCCAAGTATGTCCCATGCACAGATTCCTGCTTGATGAATGCAAATGTTCATCCAGTATTCTTTGATAACATACTGCATTCATCTTGCCATCAATTTTGACCAAATTTCCTGTGCCTTTGTAGCTCACACATCCCCATACATTAGCGATCCACCTCTGTACCTTTCATCATAGGCCACCTCTGTTTGGCGTATTTGGCGTAGTGGGATAATTTGTGGCATTTGCGTAGTAATGGCTTTCTTCTGGCAACTCGACCATGCAGACCATCTTTCTTCAAGTGCCTCCTTATTGTGCATTTTGAAATTTGTGGGTTTTTCTTTGCATCCCGAACAATTTTCCTGGCAGTTGTGGCTGAAATGTTAGTTGATCTACCTGACCGTGGTTTGGTTTCAATAGAACCCCCTAATTTTCTACTTCTTGATTAGTTTGAACACTGCTGATTGGCATTCTCAATTCCTTGGATATCTTTTTTTATCCCTTCCCTGTTTTATACAGTTCAATTACCTTTTCCTGCAGATCCTTTGACAATTCTTTTGCTTTCCCCATGACTCAGAATCCAGAAACATTTACAAGCAAACAGATCATAGGTGAGGATGGTTACCTTTAAAAGCCATTGAAACACCTTTGATATACACAGCAGGTAAAATAAGTATTGAACACATCACAATGTTTTTAGGTAAATACTGTATATATCTTGAGGGGTTATAAGCTTAGTGGTAGTAGCCAGGGCCATCTTAATGAGAGGGCAAACCTGGGCACTGCCCAGGCGCCCCAGCTGCATGGGGGGCCCTGCACTTTCCCCAAAGCAGCTTGACCTTGAGCCTACGCTGCCCCAAAATTGGGGGCTCCATGATGGCACTGAGAGTGATAGATGCACAGGGGAGGCAGTCTGCATCCTACCTACTTGATGTCTGTTTACCTGCACTATCATCATTGTAGGGGCCCAGAGCGTTGCTTTGCCCAGGGGCCCATGATGCTATTTAGACAGCCCTGGTAGTAGCAATCTTAGCAAGATCCTGACAGTCCAAACTCTGTTTTAGGGCTTGTTGGCCCACTTTTATTATCCTGGATCATGGCGCCTGTAGTTACAACACCCTGCTGAATGGGCCAGCTCCCTGGCCTCCAAATAGAGGATTTCCTGGCACCTCAGGCTCCCACAGTCCCCCTAGACTCGAATAGTCTTTCCAACTTTCCCAGTCACCCAAACTTGCTTAGCTACAGTACCTTTACCCTCTCCGTTCTATGGGTGTGAAATTTCTCCTCCTGAATGGGGTGATGTGTTTCAAGTAAAGCACCGGACCTAATAGGAGCCCATACTTGTTCCTTGATGGGGGTACACCTGTTGCCAAATAGAACACACACCTGTCTCCTGAAGGAAGCTTACAACTATATCCAAGTCGTTCATTATAAGGGCGGTGCGCACCTGCACTCACAGCCTGCTAGTCTCTTGCAAGACCTGCATACTGTGTTGGGGATTTCCTCCCACCCCGAGGACTTTCGAAATCCCCAAATTCCAAACTCTGTAGCCCATCCAGGGTATACCAAAACCCAGAAAAAGCTGTAAAAACACGCAAAACTGATAATTTGTGAATAATGTGAATCCTGTGTGCTCGTTCTACATCCTATTTCACAGTGGCAGGGCCTCCCACTGTCACAATATTTGTATAAATACTGTATATATAGATATAGATCTATCTATCTATCTATCTATCTATCTATCTATCTATCGAGAGAGAGAGAGAGAGAGACTGATACTACTCCAACAAAATGGGCAATACCCATATCTGGAGAGATAAATACAAATTGAGAAAATGCTGTTTTTTCTGACAGCATAGATCTCTAGTTAACAAACTACAGCCTGGGGTCCATGTTCTCACCCTAGACACCTTTTTGTGCAGCCTTTAGGGCCCCTGCAGACACTTATCTGTTTTTCCCAATTGCCCAGTTATAGCAGTGATTTCTAGCAGTCTAGCAGTCTCATGTAATATGTCTGCAGTCAATGACTTTCTCTTGATGTATGTCCCCAGTCTGCAACAACTCCTATAACATATTCACAGTCTCACTCTCCAGCATCATGTAAAAAGTATTTGACCATTCCTTTTAACATTTCTGCAGTCTCTGACCATCTCCTGTACCATGTCTGCAGTCCTTGACCATATTTTGTATTATTTCCACAGTCTCTGAACATCTCTTGCATCCCGTCCACAGGGTCCCTCAATATCTCCTGTTTCATGTCTGCAGTCTCCGATTTCAAGGGACTGTCCCTGATTTGGAGAAATGTCCCTCAGTCCCTCATTCCTCTCCATTTGTCCCTCATTTTGGTCTGATCTATAGAGCTGTATATAAAATACACTTTTT
Source organism: Rana kukunoris (assembly GCA_029574335.1). Taxonomy (NCBI): domain Eukaryota; kingdom Metazoa; phylum Chordata; class Amphibia; order Anura; family Ranidae; genus Rana; species Rana kukunoris. The sequence goes on along the minus strand of CM056050.1, from coordinate 574,609,222 downwards.
ATATATCAAAAAGTGTTTTCCAGTGCTAAACCTTTCATCTGATTTCTAAATTCCTTCATTTGTAAATTCCAAAAGCTAATATAAAGGAATAGTAGTGGTAAAAAAAAGCACTTTTGGGCTTAACTAATCTTGTTTTTTTGCACAATTCTCCTTTAAGGGGGCGTGACAAGGGGTGTGTCCTATGCCTGCATACTTTTGCTGATAGGTGTCCCTTATTCCCATCTCAAAAATTTGGGAGTGTATGCTCTTGTAATTGCCCATAGTCCATAGTCTTTGACTATATTCTGTTGTGTTTGTGCTGTCTCACATACTAAATATTGAATTAATTTAATGTGTGGCCCTTGGGTGATGTTAAGGGCTGCACTTGGGGTCCCCCATATCACAAAAGTAATGCACTGTGGGTTTGAAGGGATCTGTGCCTCCATCCCTAAGGCAGAATACTATAGCTTTCTAACAATGCTCACTATCAGTCAGATTCTGTTCAACACCATCCCTGTTTTAAGGCTAATCAGCTGTCACTGTGTATCTGCTGGAGGTTTGCCACATTATTGGATGATATTCTAAGCCTTACACCTGTTACTCTCTATTTACTATAGCATTAAGCCCTATGGAAGGGAACTCGGAACTCCAAAACATTGGCTCACTTCTTCAACTTCTTAATAAATGAAATCTAAACTGTCAGAGAGTTTGGGCCAGATTCTCAAAGACTTCCGCTGCCGTATCTCCTCGTACGCCATCGTAAGTCTGAATCTGCGCCGTCGTATATGCGCGCCTGATTCTCAGAATCAGTTACGCATAAATTCGGCCAAAATACGATCGGCGTCAGTCTCCTACGCCGTTGTATCTTGGGTGCATATTTACGCTGGCCGTTGGTGGCGCTTCCGTTGATGTCCGCGTCGAATATGTAAATGAGCTAGATACGCCAATTCTCGAACGTACGTGCGCCCGTCGCAATTAGCTACGCCGTTTACGTAAGACATACGCCGGCGTAAAGATAAAGCTGCTCTCTAGGTGGCGCAGCTCATGCAAGGTATGGACATGGAACAAGCGTATCTTTTTACGTTGTTTGCGTAAATCGTACGCGAATAGGGCTGTGCGTAAGTTACATTCACATCGTAGGCAGTGTGCGACGTATCTTAGGTATTCTATCCGACTCATGCGCACTGGGATACGTCCACGGAGGGCGCATGTGCCGTTCGTTAAAAGCGTCAATTACGTGGGTTCACGATTATTTTGCATAAAAACATGCCCACCACTTCCCCATTTGAATTAGGCGCGCTTACGCCGGCACATTTACGCTACGCCGCCGTAACTTAAGATGCAAGTGCTTTGAGAATACTGCACTTGCGTCCTAAGTTGCGTAGCGTAAATAAGATACGCTACGCCTGCTCATAGTTACGCCGCCCTACGTGAATCTAGGCCTTTGTTTTTTCTTGATTTTCCTCATCCCTTTGCATATGGCCACTGCCCAGCTTGTGGAGTGGAGCACCTATGATTATGTATGCTTACTAGGGATGAGCTTTGAGTTCGAGTCGAATTCATGTTTGACTCGAACATTGCATATTCGCTGAACAGCGAACAATTTGGGGGGGTTTGCGGCAAATTCGAAAAGCCGCAGAACACCCTGGAAAAGTCTATGGGAGAAATCTAAAGTGCTAATTTTAAAGGCTTTTATGCAAGTTATTGTCATAAAAAGTGTTTGGGGACCCGGGTCCTGCCCCAGGGGACATGTATCAATGCAAAAAATGTTTCGAAAAAAAAAGCTGTTTTTTCGGGAGCAGCGATTTTAATCATGCTTAAAGTTAAACAATGAAAGTGAAATATTCCTTTTAATTTCGTACCTGGGGTGTGTATAGTATGCCTGTAAAGTAGTGCTTCTTTCCCGTGCTTAGAACTGTCTCTGCACAAAGTGTCATTTCTGATGCATAAAAAGTCATTTAAAATCAATGCTTCCGAAAAAAATTCAGTTTTTAAAACTTTTTTTGCATTGATACATGTCCCCAGGGGCAGGACCCAGGTCCCCAAACACTTTTTAGGACAATAACTTTTTAGGACAATAACATATTATCCTTTAAAATTAGCACTTTAGATTTCAAACGTTCGAGTCCCATAGACTTTAACAGGGTTCCAAAGTTCACACAAACTTTTGGTCTGTTCACAGGTCCTGGTGCAAACCGAACGGGGGCGGGGTTCGGCTCATCCCTAATGCTTACCAGTAAAAGTTGAGGCTGACCACATTTACGTGTCCCTTAGCTTTCAAATTTAATGTTCCCTCTCTAAAACTAAAAAGTGATCTGCAGTGGACTGCTTTTCCAAGCACGGAATAGCAGCGGCAGAAAGCAATTCAGAAGGTGCCATTGCCCATACCTCCTAAGACACACCCCTTGCTACCCCCCCTTAAAGGAGAATTGTACAAAAAATAAGATTGATCAAATCCACAAGTGCTATTTTTACCAATACTATCCCTATTATATTGGCTTTTGGAATTTATAAATGCAGCAATTTTCTGGCCTTATCACATCTGCATGGTTTGTTGCATCGCAATAGGCACACAGGGCCAGATCCACAAAGCACTTACGCCTGCGTATCTCGAGATGCGTGGCGTAAGTGTAAATATGCGCTGGCGTGTATATGCGCCGTATCCCCAAAACGAGATACGCCTGAAAACCAGATTTTCCCGACCGACGTAATCTTTTTACACCGGCGCATCGTGGGGCACAAAAATGCACTAGACACACCATTGATTTGCTATGCAAATATGCAAACGAGGGAGATATGGCGATCCACAAAAGTACGCTTGTCCGGCGCAGGCTACGCACTGTGCGCATCAGCTGTACGTCTGGTCTAAAGTTACCCCTTATAAAAGCAGCTTTAACTTTGCACCAGACGTGTGCAGGTCAGCTAAAGCAACACCGTTAGGGACGAGCTGAGCAGCCACACTTGCAGGACAACAATCTGTATGCCAACATGCCAGGGGCATCCATGGTCATAGCTTTACTACTGGCTTTAGATGCGCGCAGAAGGAGTAGGGCACGGAGGAGAAGGAGGAGGGCACGGGAGAGGGTATAACGCACACGCATAGACATCTTTGGCATGTGTGATTCTGAGGTGTATCGCATCTTCAGATTCACCCCTACTGCCATCCTGGAATTAATTACAACCCTGAAAGATAACATCACCAGCCCAACACACCGCTCACATGCAGTGCAGCCACTGGTCAAGGTACTGGCAACACTCCATTTCCTTGCCAATGGCTCGTTTCAAAGAACAAGTGGAGTGGTGGCTGGGATGGCACAATCCTCCATTAGCAGATGTGTGCACCAGGTTATCCCCGCAATCCCCAGACGCATGGCCAACCAAATCATCAGACCCACCCAGGAGGACCTGCGGGTGAAGGCAATGACAGATTTATACAGAATTGCCAGATTCCCACGCACCGTGGGGGCCATTGATTGCACACATGTGGCACTACAGCCCCCCCGTGAGACAGAGTACATATACCGCAATCGGAAGCATTGGCATTCCATCAACGTACAGGTGATAGTGGATGCCCAATGCCTCATATGGCACGTCCGTGCCAAATACCCCTGGTCCAGCCATGACAGCTACATATACAATCAGAGCCCCATCCCAATGGATGGGGACAGCTGGCTGGTTGGTGAGTGACATTGGTGTCATGCATGACTGCCCCCCCCCATGATGCACACATCACGAGGGGCACACACACGACTAACATCCTCCTGTCTTTTCGCTTTCAGGTGTCTCTGCATATGCACTTGGACCCCATCTCATGACTCCTATCCGGAACCCCCAAACCCCAGGAGAGGAAAGATACAATGAAGCACACGCATTGTACCCGTGCAGTGGTGGAGCACACATTTGGCCTCCTGACGTCCCGTTTCCAATGCCTGGATAAGTCTGGGGGTACCCTGTTGTATTCCCCAAACTTTGTGTGCCAGATTATCGGTGCATGTTGCATGCTGCACAACTTCGCTGTGAGAAAGGGCCTGGAGATTGACCGACATGATGACCTGACCCCCGAACCAGACAATCCCGACAATCCAGGTCCCCCGTCTTCTGAGGGAAGAGCAGCCAGGAGACGCCTTGCATTAGGCATCTTTGCACGTTAAACACACACATTAATCATGGCACAATGAGAATGCATGCATGCACATCACTGTGGTCCCTAGCACACACACCCCACATCCTCATCTAATTGGATAAGCACAAGCCCACCATGCAGGACTTGGGAGCAGCAACGCCACGCCAAGGCTCCAATTACGTCACTGTACATTCATACACCATTCACACGGACCTGGGGATCACTTCTCCCTGGTCCTGGGGATCCCTTCTCCACCACAACCGAGGGTGACACCCCCTTTCCGGCAGGAATGTCACCCCCACAATCAAACATCATTCACAAAAAGAAAACAAATCATAATCACTGTAAAAAACAACAACACAGAAACAATAAAAAAAACACAGAAACAATGAAAAAAAAAACCCTGACGCAGCTGGCGTGACCCACGCCTGGGGCGGCCATGACCACGGCCCCGGCTCCTCAGGGGAGACTCATGGGGGGGAAATCAGGGGAAGGAGGAGCATGCCCTGGTCTCTGCCCACCTGGCGGCCTGCCCTCCAAGGCCACGGCGAGGCGCGTGAGGCCCACATTGAGGACAGCCTGGGTCAGGGCACGCACCTCCTGACCCACACCTGCAGTGGCAGTCTGCAGGTCGTTGAGGCATGTTATGAGAGCCAGAGAGTTGCAAGCCATGTCCCCAACTGACTCCTTGATGGCTGGTCCCTCCTTCCTGCCTCCAGATGAGGCTTCCTGCCTCCAGATGAGGCTGGTGGCCTGGGAGTAGGGGAGACCCCTGGGGGGGAAGCCCTGTTGGGGGGAGGAGTGGGAGGGGCTACCCCTGATGGAGGCCTGACTGCTGCCAGCCCTAGGAGGAGACTCTACCAAATGGAGAAGTACCTCATTGGCACTTAGCAACTCCTCCTCCTCAACCTCCTCCTCCTCAACCTCCTCAGAGGACTCCGGGCTTGCCTGGGGGTCTTCCTCAGACTCATGTCTGGTTGAGGCTGCGGACTGGCCAAGATGGCCCAGCACCCTCCTGCCCATCTGTGAATGACACAAAACATTCACAGGTTGGAGAATCCACACACTTGTCACATATCCCCCCCCCCCCACATGCTACACACCAGATAGAAAGAAAAAAAACGTACCTGTCCTCACGGCCTCCTCAATGGAGTCAAAGCCAGGCAGCCCCTCCACTTGCTGCCTGTGGAAGCACTGGGCCACTGCACGCTCCTCAGCAGTCAGCCTAATAGGGCATGGTGGTCCCCCTCCAGTGCCCCTGGCATGAGCCACGATCTTGGCCAGCTTCCCATGGACCACACGCCTGAGATCGTAAAAAATTTTTTGGATCCCATGGCGGGTCCGGGTCTCACCACACAAGGCATTGACCTCGTCGGTGATGTCCTGCAAGATCTGCCTCCTCCTGGCCGGGCTGGTGGTGGCACTCTCAGGGCCATGCAGGAAACGACCAAAGCGGGTAATGGCCCTCACAACGATCTCCTTCTCCCGCAATGAGAAGTTTAACTTCCTCTTCCTCTCAGTCATCTTTCCAAAACACTCTCCAACAACACACCGACACGACATGACACAAACCAACAAACAGCCACAGACAATGGAACAAAAGCACCTTGCTTCAGGAAGGGAAACAAATGGATGTACTTTTGCAATGGAAGGGCGTTTGTCTGGGCCTATTTATGCACTGGGCGTAGCTCACTAAGTACACCGGGCCTAGTTCCAATCTCACTGATTGCGCCGGGCCGAGTTGTGAGCATGCGCAGAGAGGCTCTGACCATAGTCGCCGTCATGCGCATGCGCAGTCCGGCCGGCCCTTCATTTGCATGGGGTCACGGCTCATTTCAATGGAATACGCCCACGTCCTTCCCACTTTGAATTACGACGCCTTACGCCTCGAAATTTACGTTGCGCCGGCGCAAAATTGTGCGCAAATACTACGAGGATACGGTATTTGCGTCTCTAATTTGAGCCGGCGTAACAGAACGGAGATGCGCTACGCCGATCTATATATGCACCGATGTACGTGGATCTGGCCCACAATGTTTGGCTTCCTGGAATAAAGAATAGGTGAGTTATTTGATTGGAAATAAACAGTCATTTTTAGTAATAAACACCTATTGTACAACCTAGCTGTGAAATGTGGAGCACAGATTTAAAGTGTCACTCTACTTTTGTGTGGGAAATAAATAGCAAATTGAAAGAAATAATACAGTATAGCATTAGGATTGTTCCACAAGCCATGTTGTAATTGAATGCTATTAAAAATTAACTTTTCCTTTTCAATCTACAGTGCTGTAATTTTCCTTAAAATTCAATGCAATATGACAAACTGGAGGTGTTCTGTACACAGATGATGTACGGAGCGCCCCCCAGAAATGTTGTTTCCTGCTTTTGTGATTAGCACAAATTTCCCCATTAGAACAGAGCACTGAGAGCGCACCAGCTGATTATAATGAACCAGACCCTCCCATTTATCAGGAATTTGTCCTTAAGTTGGCCATATACTAGTAGAATTTCCGTTGAAAAATTTCCTTTGGGGCAACATTCACACCTAATGCCGCGTACACACAGTCGGAATTTCCGAAAAGAAAAATCGAGCTTTTGGTCGGAAATTCCAACCATGTGTAGGCCCCATCGGACTTTTTTGTTGGAGCTGGTTCTCAAATTTTCATGTAGCACTAACCCGGAGCTGCTTGATGTTTGAGCGGCGTATTACCTCTTGGCTCCTCCGAATTCCTAGGGGTGAATGATGCATATTGCATATAGTGGCTCTTTGCTGTGCTCTATATTACCCAGCCGGGTAAAAACAATAACTTGTGGTGAGGAAAGTAGAGTTGAAGAAGAAGAAGAGAGAACAGCAGATTCAGGCTTTATGATAAGGAAACAGTCCTGTTCTCAAGCGTAACACTTCTCTGCGCCACTCCCGCCGGAGTGGGTTTAGCGTACCCAGACAGGCCTCTCTTACTGACCTGGCAGCTGGAGTATCACTCGGACAATTTCAGGATAAAGTCTCTGCCACAGACCCTCCTTGGTGAGCCTCAGAAAGATACCTCTGCCACAGGCCCCCTTCTGGATTGAATTCTTGTAGATATCCCTCCTTGGATGAGTTACGTCTGGATCTCCTTCAACTTGTCACCCAGGTACCGACTGACAGGTGATCAATCCTTCAGTGTCCGGCTACCTTGATCCCCGGTGGCGCTCCTCAGACTGACTCCCCACCGAACAGCACTACAGCTTGGGATCTTTAAAGGAGGGAACGCAATCACTCACTGGGTCCCCGTCGCTGTTCAAATGCTCCGGACCAGCATGGCTCCGGAACCAGAAACACCGCGTGGCACGCACACCTCGGCCAAGTAGGCCATAATGCCGGGGGCTGTGATGTGGCCATCCTAAAGGTGGGTGCCACACTGGACGAAGAAGACCCAGAACCAATGGCGTCTGCCTCATAAATACCCCTCCCAGCATGCACAGCGAGGTCAAACCCTCCTGATTGGCTGCTGGGAAAGAGCACCCAAACCTTGACTCCACTGCTGCCACCTGCAGCTCCAGGGCTGCAAGAACACCCCAGTACAACAGGACAAGCCTACAGCACAGCCAAGCTGAGGCAGAGACCCTGTTTTACAACTAACAATTTTGGATCAGAGTTTAACTACACTCTGATCTACCCTTAAAATTAACTAACACTGGTACTATAAAGTACACAGGCGCTACATTCAGATGGGAAAAGTTTTTGTCGGAAATTCCGATCGTCTGTATGCAATTCCGACATGCAAAAAAATATGCATAATCGGAATCAATTCGACGCATGCTCAGAATCATTGAACTTCATTTTTTTCGGCTCGTTCTAGTGTTGTACGTCACTGCATTCTTGGTGGTCGGAATTTTGTGTGAGCGTGTGTATGCAACACAAGTTTGAGCCAAAATTCCATCTGAAAAAAATCCACGGTTTTCTTGTCGGAATTTCCGATCGTGTGTACGTGGCATAATCGTTTGGCATTGCATTTTGCAGAAACGCACTACAGTTCATTTAACATTATTTGCTATGGGTCACGTTCACACCTCCGCATCTTCAACTGGTGTGGTTTTTGAAAAGGGCCAGGGACTTTTTTACCCGCAGCAGTTTGCATTTTTGGTTTATTAGACTTCAATGGAAATGCACCAGAAACGCAAGTACTGCGTTTCTACAGAGTTTTGCGTTTTTAACCACTTGCCGACCGCTGCACGACTATATGACTATAAGACAGAATGGCATGGCTGCGCATATGGACGTACCCGAACATGCCCTTTAAATCGCGGCATTGCGGGTGCGCTCGCCTGCCATGAGCTCTGTGAATGTGACCGCCAGGTACCTGCGATCATGTCACAAGGCAACAAGGCATTTTTCTGTTCTGCCTAGTGACAGGACATTGATCTACTGCTCCCAGGAGCAGGGATCAATGTCCTATCACTTGTAGCCCAACCCCCCCCACAGTAAGAATCACTCCCTAGAACACACTTAACCCTTTCCTCGCCCCCTAGTGGTTAACCCCTTCCCTGTCAGTGTCATTTACACAGTAATCAGTGCATTTTTATAGAACCGATTGCTGTATAAATGGCAATGGCCCCAAAATAGCGTAAAAAAAAAAAATGCTATAAATCTATCCCCTATTTTGTAGACGCTATAACTTTTGTGCAAACCAATCAATATACTCTTATTGTAATTTGTTTTACCAAAAATATGTAGAAGAATACATATCGGCCAAAACCGAGGCAAAACAATGTTTTTATATATATTTTTGGGGGGTATTTATTATAGCAAAAAATATTGTTTTTTTTTCAAAATTGTCGCTCTATTTTTGTTTATAGCGCAAAAAATAAAAAACCGTTGTGTTTGCCACTATTTCCATCCGTTAGCGGGGAGATTTTAACCCCCCGCTAGCGGCCTACAGAGGATTAAACCCGCCCGCAAAATGCAGCTGCAGGGGGTACGGCCACGCTGCCCCATTGATTTTAATGCGCAGGGACGCTATAGGAGCAGTATTTTTACCGCTCCTACCGCGCCTCAGGCCGCTTACACACGATGAGACATGTCCGCTCAAACATGTCCGACGGACCGTTTGCAGCGGACATGTCTCATCGGATTTTGGTCCGATGGCGTGTACACATCATCGGACCAAAATCCCCTCGATCTGAGGACGCGGTGACGTGGCGGTGACGTTGACGCCGCCACGTCACCAAACCCGGAAATAAAATGATAAATTTGATCGTGTGTACGCGGCCTCAAAGATGCAGCTGGCAGGACTTTTTTTCCATCCTGCCAGCGCAACACTCCAGTGTGAAAGTCCTCAGGCTTTCACACTGGATAGAAAGGAGCGGCTTTTTCAAGGCGCATTGCAGGCGATGTTTTTAGCGCAATAGCGCCTCAGTGTGAAAGCAGCCCGAGCGCTTCAAAGAACAGCTGTATTTATTTTTGTGATTAAATAACACACAGGTGGACTCTATTTACTAATTAGGTTTGGGGGTATCAGAATAAAGGGGGGTGAATACAAATGCACGCCACACTTTTCACATATTTATTTGTAAAAAAAAAATCCTTCCACTTCACAACTTTGTACCACTTTGTGTTGGTCTAGCACAGTGGTCTCCAAACTGCGGCCCGAGGGCCGGATACGGCCCTTTGCTTGCCTTTATCTGGCCCTTGGGGCACTATCCCTCCCCACTGATGCGAGACACTATTCTGCCATCTGACACTGGAGCATCATTTCTCCCACTGACACCACTAATGGGGCACCATCCCTCCCTATACCAACGATGGGGCACTATACCTCCCCCTAATACCAGATGTTTAGTCCCACTGAAAATTTTCACCCCCCCCTCCCCGATGGCCAAAGTCCGGCCCTCCAAGAGTCTGAGGGACAATAAACCGGCCCTTTGTTTAGAATGTTTGGAGACCCCTGGTCTAGCACATAAAATCCCAATAAAATATATTTACATTTTTGGTTGTAACGTAACATGTTTGCTTTGAGTTGCACTTTACATAAGCTTGGTTGTGATGTAACATGTTTCTGCCCCGGCTGTTAATCCGCTCTCTAATCAAGTAGCAACCTATGCATTTATCTGCTGTTCAGACTTGTAGTGTAAAGATGATGGGAATGACTGGAGCAATGAGTGTGGATAGAAGCCCCAGGGAACTGTTACATGGATTCACTGTGAACTAAGGGGAATTCCTGCATTAACCTCGGCATGTTGTTTATTTGCATAACTAGCGCCATAATGTATATATTTAGAGTATGACTAGAGATTCTTACATACATTGTTGTCTACTGTGTTGGGTATCATGTACTCTGTGTCTGATCTTTTATTGCACAACAATGTACAAAATGTGTTGTAATGAATATACTCTTACTCTTAGCAACAACAACAAACAAAAACTATTAGGACACAAAAAGCTCTTAAAGAGGAACTTTATCCCCCCCCCCCCCCAATTCTTCCCTATCCCCCCCCCCCCGTCACCTACTCATAATATTACATACTCACCCACCCAGCGAATCCAGCAATGTTCTGTAGGGATCTTCTCTGCTGCTTCATAACCGGTTCCACGCCGCAATTCTCTTCTCTGACATCATCAGAAAATGGCTGTCCCTTCTGTGTTCTTGCAGCAGGCCCCCTGATGATGCTCATATGCCATAATATGCCAGCTGCAAGAACCAGGCAGAGACAGAAAGCCCCCTTATAATGCCGAATAAAGCATAGCTCCCAACTGTCTCTGATTTCGAGGGACTGTCCCTGATTTGGAACAATGTCCCTCTGTCCCTCTTTTCTCCTCATGTGTCCCTTATTTTAGTCTGATCTATATAGTTGTATATAAAATGTTCTTTTTATCTTTCAAAAAGTATTTCCCAGTGTCCTTTTATCCAATTCTGCAATTGTAAACTTTAAAAGCTAATATAAAGGAATAGTAGTGGTAAAAAAAAGATCTTGTGGATTTAATTAACCTTTTTTTGGTTACTTCTCCTTTAAGGGTGTGTGGCAGGGGCGTGTCCTATGCCTACATATGTTTGCTAGTAGGTGTCCCTGATTCCCATCTCAAAATATTGGGAGGCAGGGCTTTTTTTCAGGGGGAACTTGGTTCCACCACCTCTGGCTCAGACCCTTTGGTGCCTGCTCACCACAATCACCTGTAAACACAGAAGTCTGGCTTCTGTGTTTACAAGTGACAGCTCTGTACGCTGTGTGTAACCCCCTGAACTCTGCACTCCGTATGTAATGCAATCCTGGTATTTAATGCCCCTTTAAGACCTTTCTACTGTTTGTGAAATCTTAACGGGGTCGTGGTTGAGTTCCTGCACCTATTTTCTGAGAAAAAAAGCTCTGTTGGGAGGTATGGATAAAGCATGCACTGTACTGTATCTGAGGCCTGCCTAGATGTGTGATGTGAGTTTACCTCGCCTAGGCAAAAGTCCAGGAAGTGCCGGAGGGTTAGCTGAAAAAAAGTATTACATTTAAGTTTGATTGTGAGAGAGGACTGAACTGATGGAAAGTGGGTAGTGAAGGTGAAGGTCTGCTCTAAAGATCATTATCTTCTAAGGTTTTATCTGTTAACATTCTTTAGCGGGTATTGCTGGAGGCTGGTGACCTAAATGAGATTCTAAATGTCTACACTTCCTGGGGAGTCCAGTAACCAAATCTTCCTATCATAATTATTGGCTGTGCCGCACAACAGCTTTGGGTGTACCAACGTGATACATTTTATTGTTAGAACTAGAAACTAGTATAGTAGTTGTCTGAGCAGGGCTTCTGGTAGGGAAATTTTTTTATTTACATATATTGGGCTCCTAACTTTAGCAAAAAGCCATAGGCCCCTTTCAAACTAGTGGATCGATCCGGTCCGCCTGTCAGTTTTTCAGGCAGACCCAATCAGACCCTTCAGTCTCATCTATGGAGGGGTGGGAGTCATGGGGCATTCTTTGGAACATCTGAGCCAATCCTATCCGCTAAAAACAGACAGATGGCGATCCATGACATCTGTATGGGTGGATGTAAATTTACTGTCTATCTGTCTGAGCTGATGACTGATCACTGTACCAGCCTGCTGACAGTATCATGTGATCACTGTGGCCAATCACAGCAGATAACATAACAAGGGTACAAAAAAAAGGCTTTGATTCATGCCATTTATTGTGTACTATTGTGATGAGCATGGTTTTTGGTCACAGTCACATGGTACAGACGGGGCCAATTACAGCCCATCTGTACCATGTGATTAGCTGTGGCCAGTAGTACATAGTAAATAGTAAACGCTGAATGAATAGTTTTCACTCAAAAAAAAAAAACTGTTTGCTTGTAACTGTAAAATTCACAGTTATAAGCAATCATAATGTGTAAAAAAAAGAAAAAACACTCTGGTCACCTTCCCAGAGTAGTACAGCGTTACTATGGGAACACTGTATTTCTCTGGTCACTTTATGTAAAAAATTAAATTGTAAATTAAATTAAAAAGGGAAAAAAAATGTAAAAGAAAAAAGGATTTTTTTTTAAAAACAATTATCATTAAAAGTTAGTGTCCCTGATCACCACCACACCAGTTATATGATGATGCTGTCCTGCACTGGTGACAGTATGTAAAAAAAAAAAATGGGGACATTTATTTATTTTTTCCTTAATTCCCCCCAAAAAAAAATGATTACAATTTCATAAATACTCTCCATGCCACTTATTAAATACCTTGGACTGTCTACTTTCCAAAATTTGGTAATTTGGGGGATATTTGTACTGTCCTGGCATTTTTGGCCTCATTGGAAATGAAATAGGCCGTCAGTAAATCAGGATTGATCGATTTTAAGCTATATACCATAGTTTGTGGATTCTATAATTTTTCTACAGACTAAATAATATACACTGATTTGGGTTATTCTCACCAAAGTAAATTGTAGCAAATATAAGTGTTGGTCTAAATGTATGAAGAAAGATTATTTGCAAAATGTTATAACAGAACCCAAGAAAAACATGTTTTTTTTTTAACTTTTTGGCTTTTTTTTTATTTAGCAAAAAAATAGAAAACCCAGTGGTGATTAAATACCCCCAAAATAAAGCTCCTCCAGCATTGACCAGGGTGCTGAGGTGTGCTGGAGAGTCTACTGATGCTGGCTGCTGGTGGAATCTATTGTCATTGGGGGGATCCATTTTCGCTATTGTTGCTGAAAGGGTCCTATGTGGCTAGGGGGGTCAATTGTTGCTGGTAGGGATCCACTGTTGAGGGAGGGATCTAATGTTACTTGCTACTAGAGGGTCTATTAATGTTGGCTGCCCGGAGATCTACTGTATTTTGTCTATGTAGGGGATCTATTTTATTGCTTTTGTGTTGTCATTAAAAAAGTCCATACAAATCACTTAGCACCACAAAGTGATACTTGGTTCTGTATTCCCTGAAAGGGGCAGAACTGGGAGGTGGGTAGGGACTGGAACCAAGGAACGGTACTTGGAGGTGGGTATAGGGTGGAGACATGGGGTGATTCAGAGAAGAGGAGTGCCTGCACCTATTCTTTGAGAAGAAAAGGCCCTGATAACTTTGCTCTTACCAAAAGTACCATAAACATAACCTAGAATCTAAATGAACCCTTAACTATCTCCAAGTATGTGAGCTTAGCCTCGTACAAAACAGTGCGGCCCAACCTTTTTAGTGCCATGCCTATCCTGATCAAACGCTTGGTGGAAACGTATATGAATGCCGCCATTACTGATCCCTACTTCTGAAAATGCTCGTTTACTGTTTATGTTCATTAACCACCCTGGCGGTATTCCCGAGTCTGATTCGGGGTTAAATTTCTGTGCTGCAATCGGTAACTCCGGGTAGAGTTGCCACCTCATCCCTTTAAAACCGAACACATATTAATTACACAGGTTCTGTGGCTAATTAAGGTTGTAATTAAACTCACTTGGTGCTTTACCTGCATTATATTAGCCTCAGAACCTGTGTAATTCATATGTGTTCAGGTTTAAAGGGATGAGGTGGCAACCCTAACTCCGAGTCAGACTCGGGATCACCTCACAGAATACACAGGCAAAGTTACTTACCTTGTCCTGGATCCAGGGATGCCACCACGCTGTGTGAGTGAGCGGGTGCTGGCTCGATTCACACAGTGCCTCTGTGTGCCGCCGATCTCCGTTCCCTGTGATGTTGCGACAAATTCAAAAAGCTAAACAAACACATTACATACAGTATATTGTAATCTTACAGATTACAGTACTGTATGTAAAAAATACACACCCCCTTGTCCCTAGTGGTCTGTCCAGTGCCCTGCATGTGCTTTTATATAATAAAAACGATTCTTTCTGCCTGGAAACTGGAGATTGTCCATAGCAACCAAAAGTGTCCCTTTATGTTTTTAAAAAAATGTCATACCCGGGATGCCTACTAGACTCTTGTTTGGTCAGATTTAAGTCAGTGTCACTGTGAGAATCAGTTTCATGTGTGTGTGTGTGCCGCCCATTCTAAGTTCTTGCCCTCCTGAGTCCTGTTCCTGAGCTACTATATTGAAAATAAAATAAGAAATATGTTTTTTGCCTTATTTCTACCTTAAATCACATTTCTAATTGCATATTGTATTTATTTGTAGCCTAAATACGGAGATTTGTATTTAAAACTAATTTTGTAACTTTTTGGAAATGCCAGTAAAAACTTGGCTGTGCCAGTAAAGTTTGGGTGTCGTGTCAGTAAATTTCAATCTGGTAGGTTGGCAACACTGGCGGCTATATAGCTTCTGGTGAACCACACAGCATGGATCCTCCAGGATTAAGGATGGGTATAAGACCTTCGGTGATTTGCTAGTCCCGCGATCGGTCCCCAGAGCTGAAGAACGGGGAGAGCCGTGTGTTCACTGTGGCAGCGTCATCGATCGTGTAATCCCTTTTATAGGGATACACAATCGATGACGTCACACCTACAGCCACACCCCCCTACAGTTGTAAACACATGTAGAGCTCACCCCCAAAGGAGCCGCTGATTAGTTTGGGACCGGCATGTTAGGTTACCAGTGATTCTTGTCTAGGAATAATATTAGTGAAGGTGGTTAAAGCAAGTGTCCAGACGTCAACTTGAGTTTTCAATGCTTTCCAAGGCCCAACATGGCCAACATAAACATGACACACGATAGAGAAAAGGTTGATGAGCAAGGAGAGAACTGTAGTATCAGGCCTTGGATATCAAAGAGAGAGCAAGCCTGCTCTCAGCACAGTCAAGTTCAAACGTCGCCACTCTCAACAGAGTGGGTGAAGTGCCCGGACAGGCAATTTACTTGAGCCTGGCAGCCGAAAGGGCCACTTTTAAACAAAGTCACTGGGAGGAAAACAGGGGCCTCTGCCACAGGCCTGATGAATTTTTCTTAGATTTGTCAAAGGCTAGAACCAATGAATCCTCCCAGTAATTCCAATCTGAAGGTCACCGATTGACAGCTAAAGTGTACCTGTCATGTGATGTGGTGACCGGATCCCCGATGGTTCATCCAGGCCTCGCAGACAACCTCTGCCTCTGGGTTCTCCCGAGCCGATCCCCCACCGTTCAGCTCCGGCTTAGGATCTGGGACCCAGCAAGCTGCTGGGGCCCCTCACTGCATCAGAATGAAGTTCCGCCTGGTACGCAACCTTGGCCAGGTGGGCCTCGATGGCGGGGCCCATGGATGAGCGCACCATGAAGGTGGATGCCGCACCTGGAACCCGGGCGCCGCATAGCACAACTCTCACAGGCGACTGCCTCAGATATACCCTCCCGCCAGCATGTCCAGAGAAAGAACCGCTCCTCTGATTGGCTGCTGGGAGAAGGTGGGTCTGTCAGAACCCCTTCTAGCGCCGACTGTAATAACACCCCCCTGGCATGCAGACCGACCTACAAGGCAGTTCCAAAACTGGCAGCAACCCAAATTTAGGAAATTTGTGAATGGGACCAACTTATCTCTCCCATTCCCCACTAACTTTAGCGTATTGCCCCGCAAATAGGAGGGGGCGCTACACACACATTAGGTCACACATAACCCCATCAGCGCCTCCTTGTGGTTAACTCCCAAACTGCACTGTCATTTTCACAATAAACAATGCATTTTAAATGCATTTTTTGCTGTGAAAATTACAATGGTCCCAAAAACGTGTCAAAATTTTCCGAAGTGTCCGCTATAATGTCGCAGTCACGAAAAAAAATTGCTGATCGCCGCCATTTGTAGTAAAAAAAAAAATTGTATAAAAATGCAATAAAACTATTTTGCGCAAACCAACCGATAAACGCTTTTTTTACCAAAAATAGGTAGAAGAATACGTATCGGCCTAAACTGAGGAAAAAATATTTTTTTATATATTTTTGGGGGATATTTATTATAGCAAAAAGTTAAAAATATTGCATTTTTTTTCAAAATTATCACTCTATTTTTGTTTATAGCGCAAAAAATTAAAACTGCAGAGGTAATCAAATATCACCAAAAGAAACCACGTCGCACGACCACGCAATTGTCTGTTAAAGCAACGCAGTGCCGAATCGCAAAACTTGGCCGGGTCCTTTAGCTGCCTAAAGGTCCAGGTCTTAAGTGGTTAATGGGCAACTTTCCAAAAGTTAATACTGGTCCGTAAGCCCCACTGTTTTGATGTGTTAGGGCAGGGGTGTTCAACCTTTTGACCTTCCTGGGCCACATTAGAAGAGGAGCAATCCGCAGCCACCATTCTCAGGGCTGGTGCAAGGATTTTTGACACCCTAGGCGTAACCCAATTTTGCCGCCCCCTGGCTCCGCTCCTGACCCCACCCCCTTTGCCCTGCCCATATATATGGTGGAGGTGTCAGGGATAGAGTTTTTTTTTTTTTTTTGCAGCACCTCTCCACCTATTTCTTCAGCCGTGGTCTCCACCTGCACTTCTGGACCCGGCCTGAAGACAAATAGTGGCAATACAGCATCCCTTTACAATACAGCACCCCTTTACAATACAGCACCCCTTTACAATACAGCATCCCTTTACAATACAGCACCTCTTTACAATACAGCATCCCTTTACAATACAGCACCTCTTTACAATACAGCACCCCTTTACAATACAGCACCCCTTTACAATACAGCACCCCTTTACAATACAGCACCCCTTTACAATACAGTGCCTGCTTTATATCACAGCCCCCCTCCTCACATCATAGACCTTCCCCCATTACATCAGTGTCCTCAGCCCCCCTTCCTTGGATCCTGCTTTATTTGTGCCTCAGTCCTCTTCACAGCCCCTCTTGTACCCCAGTCCCCTCCACAGCTCCCAAACTTGTATCCCAGTCCCCTTCACAGCCCCCTTCCTGTATACCAGTCCCCTCCACAGCCCCCCTTCCTGTATACAAGTCTCCTCCACAGCCCCCCTCCCTGTATACCAGTCCCCTCCACAGCCCCCCCCTCCCTGTATACAAGTCCCCCCCAGTCCCTGTCCCCAAGTCCCTGTCTCCCGTCCACAAGTCCCTGTCCCCCATCCCTGTCTACAAGTCCCTGTCCACGAGTCCTTGCCCCCCTGTATACAAGTCCCCCCCCCTGCCCCCCCCTGTATACAAGTCCCTGTCCACAAGTCCCTGTCCCCCCCCTGTTCACAAGTCCCCTGTCCACAAGTCCCTGTCCCCCCCCTGTATACAAGTCCCTGTCCACAAGTCCCCTATCCACAAGTCACTGCCCCCCCTGTATACAAGTCCCTGTCTCTGTCCACAAGTCCCTGTCCCCCCCCCCTGTATACAAGTCCCTATCCACAAGTCACCGTCCCCCCTCCCTGTATACAAGTCCCTGTCCACAAGTCCCTGAATACAAGTCCCTGAATACAAGTCCCTGAATACAAGTCCCTGTCCACAAGTCCCTGTCCACAAGTCCCTGTCCACAAGTCCCTGTCCCCCCCCTGTATACAAGTCCCTGTCCACAAGTCCCTGTCCACGAGTCCCTGCCCCCCCTGTATACAAGTCCCTGTCCCTGCCCCCCCCTGTATACAAGTCCCTGTCCACAAGTCCCTGTCCACAAGTCCCTGTCCACAAGTCCCTGTCCACAATTCCCTGTCCACAAGTCCCAGTCCCCCCTGTCCACAAGTCCCTGCCCCCCCTGTATACAAGTCCCTATCCACAAGTCCCTGCCCCCCCTGTCCACAAGTCCCTGTCCCTGCCCCCCCCTTGTATACAAGTCCCTGTCTCTGTCCACAAGTCCCTGTCCCCCCCTGTATACAAGTCCCTATCCACAAGTCACTGTCCCCCCCTCCCTGTATACAAGTCCCTGTCCACAAGTCCCTGTCCACAAGTCCCTGTCCCCCCCTGTATACAAGTCCCTGTCCACAAGTCCCTGTCCCCCCTGTATACAAGTCCCTGTCCCTGCCCCCCCTGTATACAAGTCCCTGTCTCTGTCCACAAGTCCCTGTCCCCCCCTGTATACAAGTCCCTATCCACAAGTCACTGCCCCCCCCCCTGTATAATACAAGTCCCTATCCCTGCCCCCCCTGTATACAAGTCCTTGTCCCTGGCCCCCCTGTATACAAGTCCCTATCCACAAGTCACTGTCCCCCCCCTGTATACAAGTCCCTGTCCCTGCCCCCCCCTGTATACAAGTCCCTGTCCCTGCCCCCCCTGTATACAAGTCCCTGTCTCTGTCCACAAGTCCCTATCTACAAGTCCCTGTCCACAAGTCACTGTCCCCCAGGGCTGGAGCAAGGATTTTTGACACCCTAGGCGAAAACCTTATTTTTTCACCCCCACTGAGTCCGCCCCTGACTCCACCCCCTTTGGCAGTGTTAAATGGTTTGATTCAACCCTCTAACTGCTACATCGGAAAGACAGCTCGTTCTTTTGAAAAACATAAGACTTACTAGCAGCATCACCAGGTGAATATACAAGAGAAAACCTAAAAACAAAACTAATGCAACCACCCATCTATAAATTGGTAATCTGCAGTATAATAAATATTTTTCTTTGCTTTAATACCACTTTAAGAGGATAAAGTTAATCAAGTAATTCTGTTATACATCAATATATAGGCAGATTGGTAAGGAAAGAAGTTAAAAACAAGAGATAAACAGACTGGAGTAAACCTACTTACAGTGCTGACTAGTGTTGCTCACGAATATTCGCATTGCGAATATTCGCTACGAATATTGCATATTCGAGTATTCGCGAATAACGCGAATATCGCGGCGAATATTCGCTATTTCGAATATTCGAATGTTTTCAATTTTTTTTTAGAACAGATCACATCCTAGAGATCCCCATCGACGTCTAAAAGCATTGCTGGTATGATTAGAGACCTTGGGCCGAGTAGCTACAGCGCTCATTTTATATTGCCGAAAAATCGCAATGCGATTATTCGGTAATAGCGATATCGCGCGATTATTTTATATTGTAATATATCACAAATATTCTGAGCCAATCAGAGTGCTCCATCCTGCATTTCTCGAAATTTCGCAATTATTTTATATTGTAATATATCACGAATATTCTGAGCCAATCAGAGTGCTCCTTCCGCATTTCTCGAATATTCGCAATTATTGTGTATTGTAATATATCACGAATATTCTGAGCCAATCAGAGTGCTCCTTCCGCATTTCTCGAATATTCGCAATTATTTTGTATTGTAATATATCACGAATATTCTGAGCCAATCAGAGTGCTCCATTCCGCATTTCTCGAATATTCGCAATTATTTTATATTGTAATATATCACGAATATTCTGAGCCAATCAGAGTGCTCCATTCCGCATTTCTTGAATATTCGCATTCGCAATTCGCAATTCGCAATTCGCATTCGCAAAAATTCGCAAAAATTCGCAATCATTTAATTTCCAAAAAATATCACGAATATTCGTATTTAGCGAATATATGTCGAATATTCGACTATATATTCGAGATATATCGCAAATTTGAATATGGCATATTCTGCTCAACACTAGTGCTGACAAGGAAAGAGAGAGAGAAGGGGGGGGCTGTGTGAGAGAGAGAGAAGGGGGGGCTGTGAGAGAGAGAAGGGGGGGCTGTCAGAGAGAGAGAGAAGGGGGGGCTGTGTGAGAGAGAGAGAAGGGGGGGCTGTGTGAGAGAGAGAGAAGGGGGGGGGCTGTGTGAGAGAGAGAGAGAAGGGGGGGGCTGTGTGAGAGAGAGAGAAGGGGGGGGGGCTGTCAGAGAGAGAGAAGGGGGGGGCTGTGAGAGAGAGAAGGGGGGGGCTGTGAGAGAGAGAAGGGGGGGCTGTGTGAGAGAGAGAGAGAAGGGGGGGCTGTCAGAGAGAGAAGGGGGGGGCTGTGTGTGAGAGAGAGAAGGGGGGGCTGTCAGAGAGAGAGAAGGGGGGGCTGTGAGAGAGAAGGGGGGGGCTGTGAGAGAGAGAGAAGGGGGGGCTGTGAGAGAGAGAAGGGGGGGCTGTGAGAGAGAGAAGGGGGGCTGTCAGAGAGAGAAGGGGGCTGTCAGAGAGAGAAGGTGTCCCCTTAGGCTGCATTCACACCTTGGCGACAAAACGCCCGACGCTCGACACGCTGGAGGGGCGAATTTCCATTGCGGTCTATGAGATGGTTCACATCGAACGCCGAAACGCCGTGCGCCTGCCGCCTGGAAAAAAAATTCCCGGACCCTTTTTTTCAGGCGGCATTGGCGTTCGGCCATAGACAGCAATGGAAAGAATTTGTTAAAAAAAAAAAAAAAAAAAGTTAATCGAATCGCAGCAAAGTAAGCCGTGTACGCGGCGTTACTTGTTGCGTAGGTGTGAATGCAGCCTTAGGCAATCCGTCCGCAAACTCACTCCACGCTGTCCCCTGCAGCCAGCGCAGCGCCCCCTACTGATGTGCGCTCTAGGCCACCGCCTAACTTGCCTATTGGTAGCGCCGGCCCTGAGTGGCCGTTTTGATATAAGATTTGTGTGGGTCGGCTAGAAAATGAGGAAGCGGTCGCAGTTTAGAAATCATGTCCTGATTTTTTTTGATTTTTTTTCACACTCTAGATTCACTATCCGTTCCTTTTACGGGACAAATTTTGCCGCAAAAATGACGATATTTCGCAAAAACGATTTGGTGAAACGTTCCACAAAGTAATATCAGTCCGATCGGGAACAATCCGCACGTTTCGGTATATTACTATATGTAGTAAAAAAAAAAACTGTGGGGGGAGTTAGGGTGGCCAATTCGGCTCACACACTAAAGACACAGCTGCCTATATGCAAATTTACAAACAAACAACAGGATTGGTTAACTTCTTAAGGACCGCCTCCTGCACATAAACGTCGGCAGAATGGCACGGCTGGGCACATCCACGTATATTTACGTCGGTTCTAGTACCCACCCGTGGGTCACGGGTGCGCGCCCGCCCGCGGCGCGCTACCGTGAACCGGTCCGAAGCTCCGTGACCGCGGGACTCGCAGACCCGATCGCCGCTGGAGTGCGGGGATCGGTCCCCGGAGCTGAAGAACGTGGGAGAGCCGTGTGTAAACACAGCTTCCCCGTGCTTCACTGTGGCGGCAGCATCGATCGCGTCATCCCTGTTATAGGGGGACGCGATCGATGACGATGACGTCACACCTACAGCCACACCCCCCTACAGTTGTAAACACACACAGGGAACACATATCCCCTACAGCGCCCCCTTGTGGTTAACTTCCAAACTGCAACTGTCATTTTCACAGTAAACAATGCAATTTAAATGCATTTTTTGCTGTGAAAATGACAATTGTCCCAAAAATGTGTGAAAATTGTCCGAAGTGTCCGCCATAATGTCGCAGTCACGAAAAAAATCGCTGATCGCCGCCATTAGTAGTAAAAAAAAATTTTTTTAAATGCAATAAAACTATCTCTTATTTTGTAAACGCTATAAATGTTGCGAAAACCAACCGATAAACGCTTATTGCGATTTTTTTTTTTTACCAGAAATATGTAGAAGAATACGTATCGGCCTAAACTGAGGAAAAAAACATTTTTATATATATTTTTGGGGGATATTTAATTTTAGCAAAAGGTCAAAAATAGAATTTTTTTCAAAATTGTTGCTCTATTTTTGTTTATAGAGCAAAAAATAAAAATCGCAGAGGTGATCAAATATCACCAAAAGAAAGCTCTATTTGTGGGGGAAAAAAGGACGCCAATTTTGTTTGGGAGCCACGTCGCACGACCGCGCAATTGTCAGTTAAAACGACGCAGTGCCGAATCGCAAAAAGGGCAAGGTCCTTTACCTACATTTTGGTCCGGGTCTTAAGTGGTTAAGTTAGGCTCCTCCCCCTATAGGGGGAGGAGTCTGTCTTAACCAATCCTGTCGCTTGTTTGTTTGTAAATTTGCATATTTGCATATTTCACTATAGCACTCGCATTCCTTGAATTTTTTATATTTTCTCAGTAATAAATAATAAAACGATGATGATGGGAGGGGCAGATGAAAAGCTAGTAATAGTTTAGTAGATATCGCCTGCAATGACAGCAGAAAAAAATTTTTTTGCATAACTGTTCTCTCCATAAGTTGAGGGGAACAATTTTTTCAGCACTATATATAGGTTTGAAAGTGAGCTTAATATTTGCTTACGGCAGTGGCGGTGGTAGTACTAGATGGAAGACTGACAAAAGGCCGTTGACCTCCTTGGAATTGTAATACTTGGATGGATGACTGACCGCGTCCGTTGAACTCCAGGCAATCGTAATACTTGGATGGATAACTGACAGCGTCCGTTGAACTCCGGGCAAGCGTAATACTTGGATGGATAACTGACCGCGTCCGTTGAACTCCGGGCAAGCGTAATACTTGGATGGATAACTGACCGACGTCCGTTGAACTCCGGGCAAGCGTAATACTTGGATGGATAATTGACCGACGTCCGTTGAACTCTGGGCAAGCGTAATACTTGGATGGATAACTGACCGATGTCCGTTGACCTCCGGGGAATTGTAATACTTGGATGGATAACTGATGAACCCGTCTGTTGACCTCCGGGGACTCGTAATACTTGGATGAATGACCATTCCAGTCAAGTGATCAATCCTGGGGGGAGGATTGTAATACTTGAATGAATGACTGATCAAACAGTCTGGTGATCAATCCTGGAAATCGTAGTTACCTGGATGACTGATGAGCATCTGTTGACCTCCTGGAAATTGTAATACCTGGATGGATGACTGACCGACGTCCGTTCACCTCCTGGGATTCGTAATACTTGGATGTATGACTGACCGACGTCCGTTCACCTCCTGGGATTCGTAATACTTGGATGTATGACTGACCGACGTCCGTTCACCTCCTGGGATTCGTAATACTTGGATGGATGACGTTGACCACGTCCGTTCACCTCCTGGGATTCGTAATACTTGGATGGATGACGTTGACCACGTCTGTTCACCTCCTGGGATTCGTAAAAAACTTGGATGATGATGTTGACCACGTCTGTTCACCTCCTGGGTATCGTAAAAAAACTTGGATGGAAGACATTGACCACTGGTGGTGTCTGTTGGCCTCCCGTGTATGGTAATGCTTGGGTGGATGACATATTGACTGACCACGTTGACCTTCGGGGAAACCCGGCATGTGCTGTAGGTTCTTTTCTTCCAGCAGTAGTTTTTTTATTTTTATAAAAAAACATTTTACCATTTCTTTTTTTAGCAGCCCTGTTGGGGGTCTTTGGTGAAATATCAATAGTCTAAAGAGACCCCAGATGTCTACATTTCGAGACCAAGAAAGGGACTGAGGACTAGACATGTGCACTGCCAAAAAATTCATTTTTTTTTTTTTATGTTATTTTCGTTTGTTTTTTTCTGGTAATTCGGAAAATTCATTTTTTTTTCGTTTTTTGTTTATTTTTTCGGAAATTCAGGAAATTCGAAAAATTCGAAAAAAATCATGAAACAAAAAAATTTTTTTTCGGAATTTCAAAAAATTCGGAAATTTACCAATTTTTCGAATTTTTAATTTTTTTTTAACATTTTTCGAAATTTGGAAATATGAAAATTCGGAAATACGAAATTCGAAAATATGAAAATGAAAAATTCGAAAATTGAAAAATTTGAAAAATAGAAACATTTCGAAAATTTAATCATTTGAAATTCGAAATTTCGAAAATTTCGAAATTTCGAAAATTGAAAAATTCGAAATTCGAAAACGGAAAAATTCGAAAATTTTGAAATTTGCAAAAATTTGAAATTTGAAATTGAAAAATCGAAATTCGAAAATTCGAAATGTGAAAATTCGAAAATTGAAAAATTCGAAAATTAAAAAAATCGAAATTTAGAATTTTTGAAATTCCGATTTTTCGTATTTCCGAATTTTCGTATTTGCGAATTAGAAAATTCGAAATGTGAAAATTCGAAAATTTGAAAATTCGAAAATTTTATAATTTGAAAATTCGAAAATTTCGAAATTCGAAAATTAAAAAATTCCTGTATACAAGTCCCCCCCAGTCCCTGTCCCCAAGTCCCTGTCTCCCGTCCACAAGTCCCTGTCCCCCATCCCTGTCTACAAGTCCCTGTCCACGAGTCCTTGCCCCCCTGTATACAAGTCCCCCCCCCTGCCCCCCCCTGTATACAAGTCCCTGTCCACAAGTCCCTGTCCCCCCCCTGTATACAAGTCCCTGTCCACAAGTCCCCTATCCACAAGTCACTGCCCCCCCCTGTATACAAGTCCCTGTCTCTGTCCACAAGTCCCTGTCCCCCCCTGTATACAAGTCCCTATCCACAAGTCACCGTCCCCCCTCCCTGTATACAAGTCCCTGTCCACAAGTCCCTGTCCACAAGTCCCTGAATACAAGTCCCTGAATACAAGTCCCTGAATACAAGTCCCTGTCCACAAGTCCCTGTCCACAAGTCCCTGTCCACAAGTCCCTGTCCACGAGTCCCTGCCCCCCCTGTATACAAGTCCCCCCCCTTGCCCCCCCCTGTATACAAGTCCCTGTCCACAAGTCCCTGTCCACAAGTCCCTGTCCACAATTCCCTGTCCACAAGTCCCAGTCCCCCCCTGTCCACAAGTCCCCTGTCCACAAGTCCCTGCCCCCCCTGTATACAAGTCCCTATCCACAAGTCCCTGCCCCCCCTGTCCACAAGTCCCTGTCCCTGCCCCCCCCTTGTATACAAGTCCCTGTCTCTGTCCACAAGTCCCTGTCCCCCCTGTATACAAGTCCCTATCCACAAGTCACTGTCCCCCCTCCCTGTATACAAGTCCCTGTCCACAAGTCCCTGTCCACAAGTCCCTGTCCACAAGTCCCTGTCCCCCCCTGTATACAAGTCCCTGTCCACAAGTCCCTGTCCCCCCTGTATACAAGTCCCTGTCTCTGTCCACAAGTCCCTGTCCCCCCCTGTATACAAGTCCCTATCCACAAGTCACTGCCCCCCCCCCTGTATAATACAAGTCCCTGTCCCTGCCCCCCCTGTATACAAGTCCTTGTCCCTGGCCCCCCTGTATACAAGTCCCTATCCACAAGTCACTGTCCCCCCCCTGTATACAAGTCCCTGTCCCTGCCCCCCCTGTATACAAGTCCCTGTCCCTGCCCCCCCTGTATACAAGTCCCTGTCTCTGTCCACAAGTCCCTATCTACAAGTCCCTGTCCACAAGTCACTGTCCCCCAGGGCTGGAGCAAGGATTTTTGACACCCTAGGCGAAAACCTTATTTTTTCACCCCCACTGAGTCCGCCCCTGACTCCACCCCCTTTGGCAGTGTTAAATGGTTTGATTCAACCCTCTAACTGCTACATCGGAAAGACAGCTCGTTCTTTTGAAAAACATAAGACTTACTAGCAGCATCACCAGGTGAATATACAAGAGAAAACCTAAAAACAAAACTAATGCAACCACCCATCTATAAATTGGTAATCTGCAGTATAATAAATATTTTTCTTTGCTTTAATACCACTTTAAGAGGATAAAGTTAATCAAGTAATTCTGTTATACATCAATATATAGGCAGATTGGTAAGGAAAGAAGTTAAAAACAAGAGATAAACAGACTGGAGTAAACCTACTTACAGTGCTGACTAGTGTTGCTCACGAATATTCGCATAGCGAATATTCGCTACGAATATTGCATATTCGAGTATTCGCGAATAACGCGAATATCGCGGCGAATATTCGCTATTTCGAATATTCGAATGTTTTCAATTTTTTTTTAGAACAGATCACATCCTAGAGATCCCCATCGACGTCTAAAAGCATTGCTGGTATGATTATTTTATATTGTAATATATCACAAATATTCTGAGCCAATCAGAGTGCTCCATCCTGCATTTCTCGAAATTTCGCAATTATTTTATATTGTAATATATCACGAATATTCTGAGCCAATCAGAGTGCTCCTTCCGCATTTGCCGAATATTCGCAATTATTGTGTATTGTAATATATCACGAATATTCTGAGCCAATCAGAGTGCTCCTTCCGCATTTCTCGAATATTCGCAATTATTGTGTATTGTAATATATCACGAATATTCTGAGCCAATCAGAGTGCTCCTTCCGCATTTCTCGAATATTCGCAATTATTGTGTATTGTAATATATCACGAATATTCTGAGCCAATCAGAGTGCTCCTTCCGCATTTCTCGAATATTCGCAATTATTTTGTATTGTAATATATCACGAATATTCTGAGCCAATCAGAGTGCTCCATTCCGCATTTCTCGAATATTCGCAATTATTTTATATTGTAATATATCACGAATATTCTGAGCCAATCAGAGTGCTCCATTCCGCATTTCTTGAATATTCGCATTCGCAATTCGCAATTCGCAATTCGCATTCGCAAAAATTCGCAAAAATTCGCAATCATTTAATTTCCAAAAAATATCACGAATATTCGTATTTAGCGAATATATGTCGAATATTCGACTATATATTCGAGATATATCGCAAATTCGAATATGGCATATTCTGCTCAACACTAGTGCTGACAAGGAAAGAGAGAGAGAAGGGGGGGGCTGTGTGAGAGAGAGAGAAGGGGGGGCTGTGAGAGAGAGAAGGGGGGGCTGTCAGAGAGAGAGAGAAGGGGGGGCTGTGTGAGAGAGAGAGAAGGGGGGGCTGTGTGAGAGAGAGAGAAGGGGGGGGCTGTGTGAGAGAGAGAGAGAAGGGGGGGGGCTGTGTGAGAGAGAGAGAAGGGGGGGGGCTGTCAGAGAGAGAGAAGGGGGGGGCTGTGAGAGAGAGAAGGGGGGGGCTGTGAGAGAGAGAAGGGGGGGCTGTGTGAGAGAGAGAGAGAAGGGGGGGCTGTCAGAGAGAGAAGGGGGGGGCTGTGTGTGAGAGAGAGAAGGGGGGGCTGTCAGAGAGAGAGAAGGGGGGGCTGTGAGAGAGAAGGGGGGGGCTGTGAGAGAGAGAGAAGGGGGGGCTGTGAGAGAGAGAAGGGGGGGCTGTGAGAGAGAGAAGGGGGGCTGTCAGAGAGAGAAGGGGGCTGTCAGAGAGAGAAGGTGTCCCCTTAGGCTGCATTCACACCTTGGCGACAAAACGCCCGACGCTCGACACGCTGGAGGGGCGAATTTCCATTGCGGTCTATGAGATGGTTCACATCGAACGCCGAAACGCCGTGCGCCTGCCGCCTGGAAAAAAAATTCCCGGACCCTTTTTTTCAGGCGGCATTGGCGTTCGGCCATAGACAGCAATGGAAAGAATTTGTTAAAAAAAAAAAAAAAAAAAAGTTAATCGAATCGCAGCAAAGTAAGCCGTGTACGCGGCGTTACTTGTTGCGTAGGTGTGAATGCAGCCTTAGGCAGTCCGTCCGCAAACTCACTCCACGCTGTCCCCTGCAGCCAGCGCAGCGCCCCCTACTGATGTGCGCTCTAGGCCACCGCCTAACTTGCCTATTGGTAGCGCCGGCCCTGACCATTCTCTAATGCACAAAGCCGATTCCCAGCACAGCTTAGCAGAAGAGAAAAATGTACAGTTCCCATTTTTTTGACTGTGCTTTTATTTTTTGTTTATCTGCTTTTAGTTTTTTTATATCTTGTTCTTTTTCACAGGTGCACATTATCTAAAATGATAGTATTCTGGTGATATCATTCTCAAGCTATAACATATCTTGCCTGTCCTTATTTCTCCTCTTTCCAGTGCCAGGGTCAGTGAGAGCACAGCTTAACATGGTGAGAAGCCGTTCAGCTCACTGCCTGGTGGCACAGCCGAGTCACATCGGATTACAGAGATTTCCTGTTGAGGAGGCAGAAGAGGAATCGTAGAGATAGGAGATGTTACTTTCTTAGGTCTTGGTGAGCCCATATGAAACATCCCCTAACTCCCTATCTGGGGAATCCCCCTACTTACCCTAAATTACCATTTACTTTCTTTTCCTTTATTTTTTAGAAAGTAAATTCAGCTGAATTATTTCTTTTTTTAAGAGTTATAAAATTTCAGTTATGTTATTAGTCACTTGTGATATACATAATAATAATAATGTTGAAGCGCGGCCTTTCTGTTCTCAATTATATAACCATACAATGCATACCACAAAAAAACCAAGATGTACTTTTGCATGTTAAAGCATATTTTAAGCCACATTTTCTAATTTTGGATAGAATGGGGAAAGTTTAGAAACCCCGATCAGGTTTTAATGCTATTCAGGGCTTCGGTAGATCAATGAGGTACCTATCATATCTACAGAACAGAAGATCCGTCACCATCACATCAAGGATTTCCAAAAAAGGGTTTAACTCTTTATTTAATGATCACATCACAGCTGAAACAGTGAAACAGTGCCATTTTGAGGACACCCAGGACCCCTTCATCAGTCATGTAAACCAGGCCACATGACTGATGAAGGGGTCCTGCAGGACCCCAAAATGTTGTTGTTTTAGTTGTGATGTGATCATTAAATAAGAGTCGGTTCACACTGGGGCGACACGACTTCCAGTGCGACTTTCAGAGGCGACTCCGACACGACTTGAGCATGAACCACAGGGCGATCTGGGGCGATCTGGGGCGATTTACAACACGACTTGTTGTCATCTCCAGGACAGGAGACATTCCAGTGGCCAATAAAACAACAATCAGCTCTGGGAGAGGAAGGGGGAGGGAGAGGTTTGCCTGAGAAATGTATGTTATCTTATCTGGAAAGTAGCTTCAGTTAAGACAGTGATCAGACTTGGAAGCGACTTCCATTGAAATCAATGGGTACAGGTCGCCTAGAAGTCTGATTGAAGTCGTACAGGAACCTTTTCTGAAGTCGGAGCGACTTGAGTAGTGTGTATTAACACCGCTCCCATTCACTTACAGCAGTACAGTTTTTCTCTACAGCGCGACTTGGGACGACTTGAGGCGACCTCAAGTCGGATCCCAAGTCGCCCCAGTGTGAACCGACTCTTAGGGTTGGGCCTGTTTTTGGAGATCCTTGGTGTGCTGGTGACGTATCTTCTATTCTGACTGTTTCCAGTTTCTAGCCAGTGGTCACTACAGCACCCACTCACCTGAAAGCCATTTACAATAACGTCTGTGTTGGAAATATTTCCAAGCATGTCTGCAGGGCTACTTACTGTATACATATCACATAATTGCCACAGTGCTTGTACCCACAATATATACTTTCATTACTGTGCCACAACCGAGAGTCTAAACAGTTTTATTACAAATGCTGTTACACGCACAGACATTTAATATTATGGCACTTACCTGTCCAGGAATCCAGCGGTGTCCTCACCAGAGACGATTTTTCAATTAGCTATTGGGTGCCTACCACCACCATTTTCGCTAAGAAAAAACGTCAGTAAAGCCTTGCGGCTTCACAGCCGGATCCCTCCTCCACATGCGCGGAGCGCGCTGTACTTTGTGAATGGTGCCGCCTACGGTGGAAGGAGAAGGGGTGGCCGAAATCCACAGCAGACTGAGCTGGAAGTTGGAGCAGGTATCTGTCAAAACCAGGTACCAGCTCTCCCCTCCTTCCCAAAAGGTGCCAAATGTGGCAGCGGAGGGGGGAGGCAGACCCCCCTTTTGGGTGGAATCCACTTTAAAGAAAAACCTCATGTAAGGTACTGAAAGTACTTTATGTACATTGGTCAGGAATGCCATACAAAGTCCACTGTACTGAGTGCAGTGGTCAGGAGTATGACATGTCCAACATAGGGTCTATAATGCAGGGCTCAGTAGTGCCCTGCCATAAGAGTGAAGAAGTCAGGAGTGCCTATAAGTGCATAGGTGTGAAAACGTAGAACGTAGAGGGGTTAGAAATGGGTAACACAGGGAGAACAGAAGTCAGAAGTGGTTTATACACAGAGTGCAGAGGTTAGGGGTGAGTAACATACAAGCCATTCTATGGAAAAAAAACATAATATACCCCTCCTCTCAGAACAAATTCCCCCCAAGCCCATGTCCTCCACAGTATGGCTCTCTACCAACAGCTCAAAATCACCTCTTAAGTACAACCCCCCACCTCTCCGCCAGTACAGTCTTTTCCCCCCAGAATATCCCCTTCCCAGCCTAACCCTCAGCACAGACCCCACCCTCCCAGGCTAACCTCCAGTATAGACCCCTCCCAGCCTAACCCCTATTACAAACCCTTTTCACCAAGTGTATCTCCCAGTCTAACCCCCAGTACAGACCTCCTCCATTTTCCAGCCTACCCCCAGTACAGCTACCTCCCTCAAACCTGCTAATATAAACTCAAAACTGCTAATATAGCTCCTCCATCCAGCCTTGCCCCTAAAAGTACATACCCCCCTTCCCAGCTTACCCCTAACCTTCAGTACAGCCCTTCTCCAAGCCTAACCCCCTGTACAGACTCTTCTCCCATCCCCAGTACAGAACCCACCCCAGTACAGATCCTCCCTACCAGTCTAACCCCCAGCACAGATCCCTCTACCAGGTACAGACTCCCCCTCCGAGACTAATCCCTCAGTACAGATCCCCCCTTGCCCACGGTACAGACCATCCCCAGCACCCCCCCCCCCCCCTTCAGAACAGATCTCCCCTTTAACATAATTAACATAGCAACATTTCCAAGTAAAGGGGAGGTCCTCCACTCAGCTGTGTCATGTGATTAGGGCCATGGAGGAACCTCCCTCTGCTATGAACAGAAGCAACATAGTATGCTAAACCTGCATTCCTGCCAGGGTTCTCTGTCGGGTCAAAAGAATGTAGTCTAAAACCTCATTAAAACCTCATACGGTGACTGTCCTGAGTTATTGTAGGGATGGTTCAGCCGTTGGAACCAGTGCTTCCAAGTGCTACAGAAAGGAGCACTTCCCTGTAGCCCAACAGCTACTCAGTCCTTACAATAACTAGTGATGAAACCATCACAGGCTATAGATGATTTATCTTTAATGCAGTCGTGATTTTTATTGTGCTGAGTATTGATATAAGCACTGGAAGCTTTTTGGAAGCAGTGATACAGCTTTACTTTCATGGAGAAATATCAAAACATGTCTTTACATCATGGAGACAGAAGCAGGAACAAGGAGTATACAACTACATACACTTAGAGAGATAACACTTCCTCTAAATACATTAAAATAGATACAGACTTTAGTGCCACCTGCAGGATAGATAGCTATAATGCATACACTATATACAGTACAGACCAAAAGTTTGGACACACCTTCTCATTCCAAGAGTTTTCTTTATTTTCATGACTATGAAAATTGTAGAGTCACACTGAAGGCATCAAAACTATGAATTAACACATGTGGAATTATATACATAACAAAAAAGTGTGAAACAACTGAAAATATGTCATATTCTAGGTTCTTCAAAGTAGCCACCTTTTGCAGCAGACACATCTCTAGAACAACTGTTAAGAGGAGACTGTGTGAATCAGACCTTCATGGTAGAATATCTGCTAGGAAACCACTGCTAAAGAAAGACAACAAGCAGAAGAGACTTGTTTGGGCTAAAGAACACAAGGAATGGACCAGTGGAAATCTGTGCTTTGGTCTGATGAGTCCAAACTTGAGATCTTTGGTTCCAACCACCGTGTCTTTGTGCGACACAGAAAAGGTGACCGGATGGACTCTACATGCCTGGTTCCCACCGTGAAGCATGAAGGAGGAGGTGTGATGGTGTGGGGGTGCTTTGCTGGTGACACTGTTGTGGATTTATTCAAAATTGAAGGCATACTGAACCAGCATGGCTACCACAGCATCTTGCAGCGGCATGCTATTCCATCCGGTTTGCGTTTAGTTGGACCATCATTTATTTTTCAACAGGACAATGACCCCAAACACACCTCCAGGCTGTGTAAGGGCTATTTGACAAAGAAGAAGAGTGATGGGGTGCTGCGCCAGATGACCTGGCCTCCACAGTCCACAGTCACCGGACCTGAAGCCAATCGAGATGGTTTGGGGTTAGCTGGACCGCAGAGTGAAGGCAAAAAAGCATCTCTGGGAACTCCTTCAAGACTGTTGGAAGACCATTTCAGGTGACTACCTCTTGAAGCTCATCAAGAGAATGCCAAGAGTGTGCAAAGCAGTAATCAAAGCAAAAGGTGGCTACTTTGAAGAACCTAGAATATGACATATTTTCAGTTGTTTCACACTTTTTTGTTATGTATATAATTCCACATGTGTTAATTCATAGTTTTGATGCCTTCAGTGTGAATCTACAATTTTCATAGTCATGAAAATAAAGAAAACTCTTGGAATGAGAAGGTGTGTTCAAACTTTTGTACTTTACTGTATATATATATACTGTATATATAAACAGTATATATATATATATATATATATATATATATATATATATATATATATATAAACAGACACAGGTATATATTTATATATAAATGTAATATTGTAATATTACAAACATTACAATACATTTACAATATCTCTCTAATTCTATTTCGCTGCAAAAAAATGTGGAAAGCACCTAAAAAAAGTTGCCAAACAGAATGATGACATCATGAAAATGCAAGTTAAAAAAGGAAATAGATACTGATTGCATTCTTGAAATGGGTAAAAATATACTTGTATTTTATCCTCAATAACCTCTGGACTGATGGTGTATGAGTGCGGCATCACTCAGTGTAGAAGATTGTACTGTATGTAATAGTAAATGGCAGAAACTGGAAGTCCTGAGTGGGCTGCTGTCCAGTACATGTGCTGTCCCTTTCCCAGTTTTCATAAGATCGCCTAAAATTTCCCAGCAACCATCAGCCTAAAATACAGCGCTATGTTTTATGTTTGCTTAAAGCATTACTTGGCATTTTCCATGTGTTGCTTTCATAACCTGAGCACTCTCACATTTTACTAGGTGATATTTTTGGAAGGTATTCAGTCTAAAAATGTTTTTTTCCTTTAAATGATGTCAACGGCTCTTTGGCCGCCCCCGTAATCTATGCATATATCTGTCAGCACAATTCTTCACAAGGGGGGAAATTCAGAAGTTTATAAATACTAATGAATAAAAAATATATAAAAAAAGGATAGAGAACAGCAGCTGTGTTATTAGACAGCAGATATTGGTCTGCTTAATCTCAATGGATTTGGACGCTGTGCTTGAAATAAGTATCTCTCCCCCCGTGTTGCAGGACAAATTGTGTCATTTGAAGACTTCTTGGTGCTAAAATGTTTTGATGAGTGTAATGCGATCGCCTTCATATCATGTCCTGTTTGTAGATTATCTGGGCTTTCTGTGTGCAATTGAAGGAACGCACTTTGACTCACAGACATTCTATGACTCAGAACAGTCTGGCTGTTACCCGCAGCCTCGCTGATGATGTCATTGTACAGGAAAAGCCGTAGGGATTATCTGCATTCTCTGCCGAATACAAGATGCCAACTGGACTCTGACGGCTTGGAACAAGCATACTTTGCCCACTCGTAGGGGACATTCGAAAGAAAATTATGGTCAGCCATATAAAAACAGGGATCGTGGGCAATAGGGTAGGTAGAGGATGCAATGTGACTGCGCCAAAACACCCTATATCTATACTGCTGACAATTGCCATTGTCCTATTCCATGCACTTATTAAGCCAACTTCTGGTTATAACTATCTTCGTAAAGCTGTATTCCAAGTACAGTAAAACCTTGGTTTACGATTTTATTTACAGGGTATAAAAGAGAAGAGAGGCACCTCTGAGTGTAGAAATATGTTGCTAAATGTTGTACCTTCATTAAATGTAACCATATTGCTACACTTAGAGGCTCCTCTCCTTTTTTATACTCAGTTGTGACATGACGCTACTCTTATATCAAGACATTGCTTGTATATCAAGGCAAAATGTATTAAAACATTTTGCTTGTCTTGCAAAACGCTCTCAAACCAAGTTACTCTCAAACCAAGGCTTTACTGTATAGCAATTTTTACATTGGACTAATGTAAGCATATATGTGCCATACCTGTGGGATTCCCACGGAAGCTGGAAATCTCTGTGGTAGGCACCACTACTACAGTGACTGCCTCTAGATTTCAGATTCAATGCCGAGTAGCCGCTCTGCTGCTTAGTGGACACAGGAGGTCATACAGCACGACCACCATTCAGAGAACACTTTGGGGTTATTTACTAAAGGCAAATCCACTTTGCACTACAAGTGCAAACTACGCTTGAAATTGCACTGAAAGTGCACTTGAAAGTGCAGTCGCTGTAAATCTGAGGGGTAGCTCTGAAATGAGGGGAAGCTCTGAAATGAGGGGAAGCTCTGCTGGTTTTTGGATCCAATCATGTGCAAGCTCAAATGCTGTTTTTTATTTTCCTTGCATGTCCCCCTCAGATCTACAGCAACTGCACTTGTGGATTTGTGTGGATTTGCCTTTAGTAAATAACCCCCTTTGTATCTTCTTAATAAGTGCAAAGCATTCTCTCATTGGGCAAGGTGGAGACCATAAACATGGCCACCCCACCTTTCAAAATCATCCAAGCAGGCCAAATTGTTCCCTAAATGGCACCCAATGCCGAATCTGGTTGCCATGGGACCTGGATGCTAGTCTTAGTTGTACCTACGACAGTAATTTCCAACTTCCATAAGGAACCCACGGGTATGGCAGTGGGTGCTTCCTAACCACCTTCCTAAACTCTCTTGTAGAATGTGCTGACTTTACTGGCAGGCAAGATTGAGTTTAGCTCTGCATTACCTTATTTTTGTGGCATAGGATATCATCAATTATACCTGAGGGAGTAGACTTCCTTAAGCAATTGTAGCCAAGCCTCTGTGCATGGTGATAAGTGGTAAACGGGAAGTAGAGGGTAAAAAGTTTGGAAGGTGGTTGGTGAATTGTTTTTAAAAATACTCTGTTTGAATTGGGGGGGGGGGGGGGCTTTTAAAATTAGCCTGTTGCACTTGTTAAGTAGTACAGGTGTGGCCACCTTCCTTTTAGAGCAGTGGTTCTCTCCTCCTGTCCTCAGGACCCACCAACAGGCCAGATTTTAAGTATCACTGAGCAGCAAATTATATCACCTGTGATGTATTTCAGTTATCTTGCAAACCTGGCCTGTTGTTAGTGGGTCCCGAGGACAGGAGTTGAGAACCATTACTTTAGAGCTTATCTTTTATACACTAGCGACAAATTAGTTTTTTAAGTATGTGGAAGACCTTCATGCTGAGAAGAAGAGTTCTTCTCAGGCCCTGTACACACGTACGAGAACCTCAACGGGCCAAACACATCGGCCCGTACACACGACCGAGAACCTCGGCAGAATCCAGCGAGAAGCTCGCTGGGATCCATATTCTGCCGAGATACTCGGTCGTGTGTACGTTTTCGTGTGCGTCGAGCCAAAATAGAAAGCAGGTTCTCTATTTGCTCGATGGCCCATCGAGAACCATGGCTCAACGCCTTTCCCAACGGCTTGGTCGACGGTTTCGATGGCTGGGCGAGAACCTCGACGGGCGGAACGATGTGTTTGGCCCGTCGAGGTTCTCGTACGTGTGTACGCGGCCATCGTTCCACCCGTCGAGGTTCTCGCCCGGCCGTCGAAATCGTCGACCAAGCCACCGGGAAAGGCGTCAAGCCATGGTTCTCGATGGGCCATCGAGCAAATAGAGAACCTGCTCTCTATTTTGGCTCGACGACTTGCTCGACGGGACGCTCGGTGAAAACGTACACACGACCGAGTATCTCGGCAGAATATGGATCCCAGCAAGCTTCTCGCTGGATTCTGCCGAGGTTCTCGGTCGTGTGTCCGGGGCCTTAGGCCTCATACACACAACCGTTATCCTCGACAGAATCCATCAAGAAACTTGGTGGCAGAGCTTTTTTGCCAAGGAAAACGGTCGTGTGTATGTTTTTGGAACTCGACAAGAAAAAAAATAAAACAAGTTCTCTTTTTCCTCGTCGGGATTCTCAATTTCCTCGTTGTGTTCCTCGTCGGACTAGTTTTTGACGAGAAACACGTTGGTGTGTATGCTTAGAAACCCACACACCTTCGGTAAAAGTAGCGTTCTAAATGGAAATAGCACATTTGTCACGCTGTAACAGACTGAAAAGTGCAAATGTCTTTTACCAAACTTTTACTTACCACACAGTAACATGAGTTTAGCAAAAGCAGCCCCAAGGGTTGTGCCAGTGGAATCGAAACTTCCCCTGCCATCTATGTGTTGTACGTCGCTGCGTTTAAGAACGAGGAGATTTGGTCTTGACAGTGTGTATGCAAAGACAGCCTGTCAAGTTTCTCGACAAGCCTAACAAGGAACTCGTCAAGGAAAACATGTGTCTTTTCCGACGAGTTCCTCGGTCGTGTGTACGAGGCCTCATAGTAAGGTGACCAGATTTTTAAAATTAAATCCAGGGACATTTTTTTTTTGTAGCAGTAGTGGCAATGGTGGCAATCAGCGACTCTCTGCCCGTCAAGTCTTACTCTCCGGGCCTTGGCTACTACTGTGTGGGGAGTAGAGCAAGATCACTCTGCCAGGGAAGGCAAGGAGATAAGCAGACAGACGGCTGGCCGGGACTTGAGCCAAGGCAGAAGAACATGCGAGCGGAGCTGATTGGGCATGCAACTGAAGAAATATTTTCTCCGCTCTGACCAGCACATGATTATCAGAAAGGGGCTCAGATAATGGAAAAAATACACACACCCCTTAGCTAGTAGGAGCGACAGAGCGGGGTGTGTAATTCAGAGGTTTTTTTTTCTGCACTGACTGTCTTTAAAATTGCCCCAGCCCCTGTTCAAATCTAATGCGGGGACAGACTTGGTCCAGGGACAGTGTCCTCAATCCGGGGACTGTCCCCGGGAACCCGGGGATGTCTGGTCACCCTATCTTAGAGATTCATTTTCTCAAAGAAACACCGTCACGCTTGCCCATGCAGAACAAGGTGGACGGTGGGTGTCTTTCAAGACCCAGAGGAGTGCATGGTGTCATGGCCCCACCTCGTAAACACAGCTCCTTACACTTACAATTTATTGCAGAGAGAGTGCTGATGTAATTACAACATCATACTCTGCATCATCCCAGAACAAGAGAAGTTTAAAGAGGACCCAACACATCATGTGACCAGCCAGAAGATCTCAGAAAATGGTGGATAACAAAAAGCATAAAATACTACTGGGAGGGGGGTGCTCAAGTGGGGGACCCATTGTGTGGGGGTGCACAGTGCCTATTGGTTTTCAAATTTCTGCTAGGCTTTTATTTCTGTCTGGGACCCCATTGGGGAGCTTTTCCCTCACTTTTTTACTGTCTCTGTGATACCCGATGGAGTAGCAGTCACCAGTACAGGAAGGATAGGTCGTGCCCTTTGACAACGTCATTTATGACGAAACCGGTCAGGGCGGAGCCACGCACTAACGTCGCCGCGTTAACGTGACCCCGTAAGCACGGGCGCACGTAGTTACTGCTATTTTTTTTATGCTTTTTAGCCGGCAAATTTAAATTTATGTGTATTATGCTGCACACCTTCTTTTAATAAACGTACTTGATGGTACTTTACTATCTGAGCCTTCGTTTTCCCCCCTCGGTTTCCTGAATGGAATGTGGAGTCTCATATACTGAGGAGTGCTTTTTTCCAGTGGAGACCTGCATGAACCTGGGTAGAAGAATCGGAAGTGGTCAAGTTTGAGCCTCCCCTCCTCTGGCTTCAGTGGATTGATATGCCTGTTCCCTTCTAGGATCTGGTAAGAGTATACCCTTACTTATCTTTCGATGCGATTGCAAGATTTGCCTATCTACCAATCTGAGATCGGTGGTGAAAATTCCTTTAGGATTTCCTATATACAAGCCGCATTATTGTATGCTTTTTTGTGTCTCCAATTGGACATTTCTCTATATGCATTGGGGCCTTACACTGTGTCTCTGGACATTTGCCCAACTTCAAATGGACTAATAGAGATATATATACTTTATGTTACATGTTGATGTCAGCACGATATTAGATTAATTTCAGTTATTCATTATTGTCTATACGGATAATTGTTTAGAATTTAATTTAATATATATTCATACAATTTAAACAGAACATCACGTTGTGGCTCTGAGCGCAACCTTTTTTGTTTTCTCTGTTTATCACGAAGAATAAGTAACCATTTCATTCTGGGGAATCGTGACGTCACTGCCTCCCCCCCCCCCCCTCTCTGTCTTCTGGGAAACACTGTTCCCAGGAGAGAGCGGGGAACAGTGATGGCCCACCATGATCCTCGCGCATACGCAGTAGGGAATCGGCAGTGAAGCCGGAAGGTTTCACTGCCTGATTCCCTCACCGAGGATGTCGGCGGAAGCAGCCGAGAACCGAGAGATTGCTCAGCCTCATCTGCTGACATTGCGGGCACGCTGGACAGGTAAGTGTCCATTTTTTAAAAGTCAACATCTGCCGTATTTGTAGCTGCTGGCTTTAAAAAAAAAACAGGTGCACCTCCGCTTTAAAACCTTGACAACATTACACATTTTCTCAACGCAGTCAGCCTGTAGAAAAATAAGATAGTAGTTATATTTTTTATGTTGCACACTATTTGTTAAACTATTTTTCAAATCAATATTTTCAGGAAAAACACACCAACATGAATTGTATTACATACAATTTGACCCCCAGTTTCCGTACAAAGTATTGTTTTCATACAGAGTAAAAGATAAGATAGTAACAAGTAAATAGATACCAAATAAATCAAGCCCAGTGGCAGGTGGTCATTTTTTATTTTATTTTTTGGGGGGGGGGGGGGGGGGGGAGTCAACTCAATATTTAACTCTAGTGACTAAGACCGGGGTACCGCTTCCAGGCCGCCCAACGTACTTTTACAGCCCGGTGCGCAAAATCACGTACCTGTGCGTGATTTTGAGCACAAGGTTTAAGGGAGCATGCGCGTCGCTCCCACTGTGATTGGACACAGCGGGAGCCAATCAGCGGGTCTGGCGATCATTCACAAGAGAGACAGAGCAGCGGTGTGCTGATGAAAACAAAACAGACTGCTAATCTGTCAGGGAGGTAAAGTGAGAGATCGTGTTTCAGCTAAACTGAATCACAATCTCTCTTTTCCTCCAGTGAATCCACCTCCCCCACAGTTAGAAAAACCTCCCAGTGAACACATTTAACCCCTTTATCGCCCCTAGTGTTAACCCCTTTCCTGCCAGTGTCATTAATACAATGACAGTGCGATTTTTTTTAGCATTGATCACTATATTGGTGTCACTGGTCTCCAAAAGGTGTCATTTAGTGTCAGATTTGTCACAGTCCCCCTAAAAATCGCAGATTGCTGCCGTTACCAGTAAAAAGTAAATAAAATACCTAAATCTATTCCATAGTTTGCGCAAACCAATCAATATCTGCTTATTGGAATTTTTTTACCAATAATATGTAGCAGAATACATATTGGCCTAAATTGGTGAAGAAATGTGTTTGTTAGTTTTTTTGGATATGTATTATAGCAGAAAGTAAAAAATATTGTCTTGGCGGCAAGGAGGGTGTGCTTTCACTGCCACACTCTCTGCTGGGAGAGCCCTCACTGCGCATTCCCATCACTGGAATGCCATTAAAGTTCATGTGCGTGTAAAGCCAGCGCCCCATTACTTTTAGTAATATAGTGTATGAGCATCAAGGGGGACATGGATAGCAATGATGAAGGCTCCAATCTTTAACCTAAATGAAAAATAAGAAAATGTAGCTTTGGCTGGGATTGGGCTTTAAAAACAACAAGGCCCCTTTCACATTGCCGCAAAAAATCATGCCGTTTATCGTTGTTTTTGCTGTGATTTTGATGCGTTTTCAGAGAATGAATGTAAACTTGAGGTTTATGGACTTCAACTCGCATGGAAGTTGGACCAAAGTAGTACTTTATAGTCAGCATGACTTGAAGTCGCACATATATGAATGGTTATCATTGGATATCATGGGGAACGAATTGTCATGCCACTTTGCAATCCCAAGTCGCAGGAAAAGTCGCACAAGTGTGAAAGGGGCCTTAAAGTTTCCCGATATTTTACCCTGACACTTCTGGGCCAGACTGGCAGAAAACTGCTGAAATAAGAAGTTGCAATCTTAACTCGATCTATAACTTCTTTATACAGAGACCCTTAGTGATTTTTCACTGTATAACCCTGACATCCATTTATCTCTCAGTGTTTTAGATGTTGCTGCGTTTCCTCTTCCAGAACTCAATCCATTTTGGCTGCTGGAGGATTTATTAATCAGATGCCTCGGGACACCTGTCTCCCCACTTATAGAACTCCCAGTTCATCAAGAAGACTCGCAGTTCATTATTAGAACTTGGGTTGAGGAAATAAAATCGGTCTCATTCTCACCTCTGAACTCATATTAGAAATCCATCTAGCTTTCATAGAAGGAAACATCTCTAAATCACTCAGCAACGTGTCCAAAATATCAGTCCTGTGATCATTGGTTTAAATTTATGTTTCATCTGCTATCACTTTTAATATCCACCTTTCTATAGAAGGGAAAGAGAGAAAACTGGGAGCTTTCCTCTGTCTGGCTTATAAGAGCTCAAAAAATGTGTTAAAGCTGAACCAGGGGCGGACTGACAACTCATGGGGCCCCTGGGCAATAGAAGATTATGGGGCCCCCGGGCTTACAGATGGCCACCAAGCCAGGTGGCAGTACAGAGGTGGGGCAGCTAAAATCTCAGGATTTTCACATCAAAAGCATGTAGGTTTTGGACATATCAGGGACAGATGTAAAAAAATCTGATTTTTACATACTGTCCCTGGTTTTAATGAGCCTGGCAACCCCGATGGGGCCCCCTAGTGGCATGGGGCCCTCGGGCAGTGCCCGAGTTCCTCAATGGTCAGTCCGCCCCTGAGCTGAATGCCAGGCACGAAAACTTACATTTAAATATATTTCTTAATAGCTACAATAAATTCACATTGTGTGCACTAAACCCAGATTTGACCCTGTAAAAGTAGCAATGGCATCATCACCATGCTGTATATAGTCTTTGAAGAGAGCAGAGCTGTGGGAGGAGCCTAGCAAGCTGCAACCACTACAGGCTGCCTTTAGAAAACAACAGGAGGGGGTGGGAACAAGACCAGTCATCCTGCAAAAGGAGAGAGAGTAGTAGTGACTGGTCTTTGGACACTCCTGCACAGAGGCAACGTTTCACACTGGATTACTGCACAGATCTGGAAGAAATACACAAAGAACTTCAAGATTCAATAAGAATACACATGACTCTTGTCTTGAACTTAGACAATATATGCTTATAGTGGAGTTCAACTTTAGAGTTCTCCTGAGAAACTTGAAGTAGTAGAAAAATAATTTAAAGAGGAACTGCAGTCTGCTCACATAATTTGTAGTAAAAACATCTTTACCATTCTGAAGCTTCGCTCAAACCACTTTGCATATTATTTTATATATACTGTGATACTGTACTTGCCAAATATGCTGCAGAAATCTCCCTCCACCGAGCCTGACTGCATCCATTTTAACTGTGGGCAGCTGAAGCTGTTGTCTGTTCACTTCCTGGATTTACACAGACACACAGAGGCACACCTCTGGGCAGAAGATTTAATAGAAAGTTGAAAAAAATTACTGAAGGTTCGCTTTAAGAGTAGTGATAAATGATTTTATGAAAGTACAAATGTGTAATTTAGTTGTATAAAAAATACATTGCAGTCTGCTGATTTTAAGCCTCATACTCGCGATTGGACTTCAAACAAACTTTTACATGGATTTTTGTTTGAAGGGCGTTGGCCATGAACTTGGTATGCATACATACGGCAGGACTTTTTCAGCCAACAAACATGAACGCAGTGACGTAATTGACGTACTACGTGGTTTTTCTGCTCTTTAGTGCCACCCTTTGGGCAACTTCTGCTATTGCTGGTTGATCTTTTGCATTGGTTCTGGGCATGCGTGTTTGTACTTTGGATTAACCACTTGTCCTCCGCCCACCGTCAAATGACGGCGGGCGGAGGACTCCATTGTCCTGACATCACGTCATATGACGTGATGTCCTTTTAAAGCCGCGGGCGGGCGCGCGCACCCGCCGCTCTGCTGGGATCCCGGTGCGAGTGCCCGGCGGCAACGATCGCCGCCGGGCACATGCGATTGCCCAGTAACTGAGCGGGGACCTGGAGCTCTGTATGTAAACACAAAGCTCCACGTCCTGTCAGGGACAGAGGAGACTGTTGCTGTGTCCCTTGTACATAGGGACACAATCGGTCACCTCCCCCAGTCACCCCCCCTCCCCCTACAGTTAGAACACTCATAGGACACACATTTAACCCCTTCCCCGCCCCCTAGTGGTTAACCCCTTCACTGCCAGTCACATTTATATAGTAATCAATGCATATTTATAGCGTTGTTCACTGTATAAATGTAAATGGTCCCAAAAATGTCAGAAAAGTGTCCGAAGTGTCCGCCATAACGTCGCAGTCCCAATAAATAAAACGCAGATCGCCGCCATTAATAGTAAAAAAAAAAAAAAAAATCCCATAAACTATCCCCTATTTTGTAAACACTATAAATTTTGCGCAAACCAATCGATAAACGCTTATTGCATTTTTTTTTACCAAAAATATGTAGAAGAATACGTATCGGCCTAAACTGAGGAAAAAAATATTTTTTTAATATATTTTTTGGGTTATTTATTATAGCAAAAAGTAAAAAATATTGCATTTTTTTCAAAATTGACGCTCTATTTTTGTTAATAGCGCAAAAAATAAAAACCGCAGAGGTGATCAAATACCACCAAAAGAAAGCTCTATTTGTGGGAAAAAAAGAACGCCAATTTTGTTTGGGAACCACGTCGCACGACCGCGCAATTGTCAGTTAAAGCGACGCAGTGCCGGAAGCTTACATTTTGTCTGGGCAGGAAGCGTGTAGGTGCACAGTAGGCAAGTGGTTAAAGGGGTTGTAAAGGTTCATCTTTTATTTTCTAAATGTTTACATGTTAAATGTGTTCTGTCACATTAGCAACTATGTAAGGTCAGCAGGTTTGCCGCTGCTTTTAAAATGTAACATTTAAACAGTCTGTCGGATTTACAAATACTGGCCCAGATTCACATACACTTAATATTCCGCTGCGTAATCGAAATACTCTACGCTGCCGTATTTTACCAGGCTCTACACCGAATCCTGGTAGATTTTTGCCCGTACGCTACGGCGGCGTAGTCTATTTCTCGCCGCGTAATCGAAATACGCGATTAGGGGGCGTGA
This sequence comes from Rana kukunoris, assembly GCA_029574335.1. Classification (NCBI taxonomy): domain Eukaryota; kingdom Metazoa; phylum Chordata; class Amphibia; order Anura; family Ranidae; genus Rana; species Rana kukunoris. Next base: position 574,565,747 of record CM056050.1, on the reverse strand, counting down.
AGCATTTAAATTAAGCGCGTCCCCGCGGTGATCGAACTGCGCATGCTCCGTTCAGAAATTTCCCGCCGTGCATTGCGCAAAATCACGTCGTTACGTCATTCGTTGTTTGAGTAGCGGCGTTTACGAACATTCCTATTCCCGGACGACTTACGTTAAAAAAAAATAAAAGACGTCGGAAAACGTTGAAATTCGACGCGGGAACGACGGCCATACTTAACATGGGCTGTCTAATATTAGAGCAGCAAAAAGCTGGTATAGTGTTACGTACAAAAAAGATGACTAAAGGTGCCGTAAGAGATTGTGATTGAAGATCGTAATTTCTGGGATCGCCGGCAAAAGCTCATTAGCATACCCCGACGCGGAAAACGACGGGAAGTCCACCCAGTGGCCGCAATTTTATTGCAGCGTAGATCCGAAGGCGTATGAACACGTAATCCAGTCGAATTGAAGCCCGCAGCCATCTATTCATGGTTTGAGGTTTTCAACTAGCTAGAAAACACGCGTAATTTGAAATTACTCCAGTCTAACACCAGTTAGACAGGCGTAATGGCTCTCTGAATCTGGGCCACTGTATTTAAGCACATAATTTCCGTTTTGTGTTGAAAATAACTGAAATCTAAAACTCTGGTGGGTGTAACAAGATGTCCACTTGCCCCCTTCTCGGGCCGCGTACACATGACCGATTTTCTCAGCAGAATCCATCAAGAAACTCGATGGGAGACGTATTCTGCCAAGAAAACCGGTCGTGTGTACACTTTTCGCCGAGAAAACTGTCGAAAAAAATTATGAAGAAAACCCCCAAAGGAGTGGGACTTTTAAGGCCAAGTTCAGATAAAATACACTTTATTGCATGGGTTATGATATGGACCCAGTCACATACATATATATTGGTATCTATAGAGAAGGTGACCTGTGTGGTCCGTTGCCCCTCTGTGGGTTTCACATAGTAGGCAAGGAGCATCAGGGATAGGAAAAAAGCACCCAGTGAGAATAGTATAGAAAAATTACAATTACATAACAATACAGTGTATGATACAACATAATAATAAAATAAGCACAATCTCCATGGAAAAAAATGGAGAATGCCCGACGCCTTTCTGGTCTCTTGGTTTAGAAGAGAGCCGTCATCAGGGGCCAGGGAGTTGTACCGTGTAAAAATTCTTTCTCAATTCGCTGGCTTGTGCGGAAAGAGAATTCCCTAATTGGGATGGTAGTGGTCATGAGTGGGTTCGAAGACCGATCAGCTGGCGGGTAGAGACCCTTCCTATATCAGTGGTCACACTCCCGGTATGGGAGGGGGGAAAATTGTCTTTCAAAGACACCCCCTACAGTTCTGTGTGAGATTTGTGACGTGATCCCTCCGGATCATACAAAATAGGACAGTTGTCACGAAGTGTCCGCCAGATGGTAGCGTTATCCCTGGTGTGCGTAGGGTGTAGAAAACTGTCGAGGGACTCGTTGAGCCAAAAAGAGAACATGTCTTCTTTTTTCTCGACGGTAGTGGGAAAATTTGGCTCGACGAGTTCCTCGACAGCCGAACAAGGAACTCGACGGGGAAAACTATGTGTTTCGCCCGTCGAGTTCCTCGGCCGTGTGTACGCGCCCTCACTCTATCATTACTGTGAAGGAGTGTGGGTTGTAGCAAGATGGCGGTGACAAAACGTAACTTCCGGAGCATTCTGTGATATGGAGCAAAATGTGACACTACATTTAGAACAGCTTACTGAGGAGGAACAGGAAGTGAGAAATTCAGACAAAGAAAACAAAGAAAAAAAATTAGAAGGGGAATTGAATTTTTTGGCAATAACATGGTGTGGGTGGATTCTGCCAGTCACAGGCTGTGTCACGGCCCTCCATTCTGTGTCTTAGAGTAAGAGGGAGGTGAAGCCTCCATAAATCAAAATGAAATAGCCCCCCCCCCCCTGTTGTTTAGCTGGTTAGTGGGCATGGAGGAGGAGGGAGGGAGTAGGTTGTCATTTATCACTGTGTATACACCCACATGTGTGACTCTATAGTCACATGGGCTGCTCAGATGTGATAGGAAGGAAATGCTCCCCCATACTGCTCTTGCCAATCCTGGCTGTCAAAATGAGATTTGGGACTTGCTCTTTTCACAGTGGCGTTTGAGCATTCAGAAATACAATGTAACAACATGACAGATATTACTCTGATATTTACTCTATTTACTCTATTTCTCATCCCTAATCTAGAGACTCAATTTATTTCCTCCAATTCAGATGATGACGTCTAGGACAGAAATTGGTGGGTAAAAGTACCAACTTTAGTTTATAGCAAGAACATTTATCAAGCCATTTCTAAGAATGCAAGATGTTTTAAATGTTTTTTGGAGGGGTTGAACTGCATATTTATATACTATGGGCCAGATTCAGGTAGAAATGCCTAGCGTCTGGATTTTAAACTAGTCCGCCGCAACTTTTTCAGGCAAGTGCTTTATCATACCACCCAACTTTTCAACTTCAGAATGAGGGACAAATGACCATACCTCCCAACGAAGGGGGTTTTGCAGATCAAAGTTGTTGAGCGGGGGGGTTTCGCAGATCAAAGTTGTTGAGCGGGGGGGGGAGTTTCACGAATCATAGTTGTTGTTGAGCGGGGGGGGGGGGGTTCCTCGGATCGGGGTTGTTGAGCAGGGCGGTTACGCGGGGGGGACCGTTTCAGCAGATAAATTTGATCGTGTGTACGGGCGAGCAGATGGGTTTTTGCAGCAGACAAATTTTAAAGCATGCTTTAAAATCTGTCTGCTGGGAACCCGTCTGTCCGATATGTCTGCTGGTGGAAGTATTTGCGTGGAAGTATTTTACTTCCTGGTGCGGTGACGTGGTGGCGAACGTCATCGCCACGTCACCGCGCTGTCCGTTGGCGGGGATTTTGGTTTGATTGTGTGTACAGCGATCAAACCAATATATCCCAGCAGACAAATCCGATCAAATCAGTCTGTCAAAAAAATGAATAAAAGAAAAAAAGATAAAAAAGGGGGAGAGAGAAGGGGAACCCCATCCTCTCCCTCCCTTAAACCACAAATCATAACAGGAAAGTCAGTTACATTACGATGGTACTACGCTAACGCAAACGACGTAAAAAAATAGCGCTGGCCGGGCGTACGTTCGGGAATCGGCGTATAGGCTCATTTGCATATTTTAGACGGGAACGCCACCTAGGGGCCAGCCCAAAATATGAAAATAAGATTAGACAAAGTAAAAGACTTACACATGTCTGATCTAAGGAAAATCTATGCTAAACTGATTTTATGAATCAGTGGCATAGATTGGAGGCCTAAAACACAGAGATAAGACGGCTTATCTGGAGATAAGCTGACTTATCTCCTACCTGAATCTAGCCCTATATGCCTTATATTGCCAAGCAATAATTCTAAATCACTTTTTTATTTCTGTGTGTGTGTCTTTTTTTTTTTTTCTTGCAGAAGGCTTTCACCTCCACGCCAGCAGGTTTTGCATCCGCCACCGCCATCCCTTTCCACCTCGCCGTGTACTAGGGACGGTTAACATAGCGCCACCTTCTGGCAACTGATAAGAACAGATTCTACACTTGATCTTAGCCAAAAGGCAGTGAACCATGTGTAAGCACCAGACCCCAGATGGGCCCCACAGTTTTGTAACAATTCAAATATAAACTGACCCCCCGATCCACAAAGCTGCTGTGACACAACCTTGGACTTACAACAAACCGCAAGTCTAGGGTGGGTGGGTGAGAAAACGTCCTCTTTGCCTGAACTTTCTAGAGTCAATACCCAGGTTCCCCTCTCTTGAACAACCCTTGCAGCTCCACCCTGTCCATCTGACTTCCCTGAGCCTCCAATCAGGTACACCCCTTACACATTGAAAGAAAATAATGATGGGGTCCGTGGCACCATCAGTAATTGATCTCCATCCAAAATTAGAACAGAAATAAGAAGAATTTTTGGTCAGGGGGACTGAATGAGACCAATCACTATATAGAGTGATTGAATGAGGCCAATCAATATCTAGAGTGATTGAATGAGGCCAATCACGCTATATGGTGATCGGCCTCATTCAAAGTCCCCCTGACCAAAATTATCCTTCGCCCCCCTCACACATTAAGCTCACATTATTAACCCTTTCTGACCTGTTCCTCCGTTAGTCATGCAACTCCACCATCTATTTGCTCTTCTCTTGGTCTCGCTTTTTTGTATACAGGAACCTGGGATTGCGAGTAACAAGGTTAGCGAGCGTTTTGCAATACGAGCACTGAATTTAAAAAAATCCTAACTCGGTTTGCGAGTGTTGTCTCGCAAAACGAGCAAGATTCAGGCCAAATCAATGTGCCGTATCGTGTTTGGCCTGAGGTGGGGGACGCCGGAGCCGATTGGCGCCATTCGGAAATGCACGGAAAGGTCCAAGGATAGCTCGGCTGACTTCGGCAAACCTCTGGAACAAAGTTTTTCTGAGGTTTGCTGAGATCAGTCGAGGTGTCCTCGGGCCTTTCAGGACGTTTCCGAGGCTCTCTGGCTCCCCCCTCCACCTCTGGCCACATGCGGTATTGCATGCCATTGAAGTCAATGTGGAACTAATTATTTTCGTTTTTGTTTGACTTCAATGGGGAAACTCGATTTGATATGCGAGTACTTTGGATTACGAGCATTCTCCTGGAACAGATTATGCTCCTAATCCGAGGTTCCACTGTATATTGATTTACTGAAAATGTAATTAGACGTAACATTATAAACATACATACATTGCCTTGCTTTATTATTGCTTTGTAACCCCAAATGTCCTTTGCTCTGAGCTGCTCAAGCTTGCAGAATGTTAGGATGCCTTTGATGAGTCATGACAATGTCCCCTGAATATGACAAGCCGTGCCTTTTTACTTAGTTGGTTTTGTCTTGCATCAAAGCAAGTAAGGAATCCGAGCCATTTATTAAGATTAAAAATAGAGGTGGGGGTTTCCGAGTGTACTGTAATATATTTTGGCAAGAATAAAAGGCCTTGTTTGCCAGACCAAACCCTCTTATAACCTTTGGCTGAGCTTCCAGCGAACAAAATTAGAATGCAGACCAAAAATAGCCAAGGTCAAATTAAAGTCATTACAGAATATGTGTAAAAGGGAAACCCGGCCACCAAAGAAAAGATAGGTTTTCTCATTCCTTCTAGTGACAGGTATGACTATAAATAGGTTGGTTCTCCAACAAAATCTGAAGCTCTGTCCTAAAATGTATCTAAACCCGAAAACAAAAATACAAAAACAACGAATATATTGCAGTATCAGTCCATAGATGTGGTGGTTGTATTAATTTATTTTTCTTATCTTTATTTTCACCTGGTGATCCTGCCAATAACACACTATCTGTTTTAGAACCGGTTCACACATGGGCGACCTGGGATCCAACTTGAAGTTGTCCCAAGTCGCGTGGTTGAGAAAATCAATTGAAGTGAATGGGCCGTCTTAATACACACTACTGAAGTCGCTCCAACTTGTACCCATTGATTTCAATGGAGTTGCCTCAGAAGTCAGATCACTGTCTTAAAGGGTCACTAAAGGAAAAAAAAATTTGGGCTGAAATGACTGTTTACAGGGTATAGAGACATAATAGTTAACTGATTCCTTTTAAAAATTATTAAAAATAGATCAAAATCAATCATATAATCAACCTACAGTTCTAGTTTCGTTTCTGCTGTTGTTTCCTGTCTCTCTGATGTACAGAGCCAGAGAGCCAAAGGAGGGCAGTGATGGTTTGTCTAAAACCCCTCAGCACCAACCCAGTTTCAGTTTACACACAGTAATCACACCTCCTTGATTAGTGACCACAGTGAGAAAGCTCCCAGCACTGTGGTTATAAGGAAACAGACAACCAGGAAGTGTCCAGAACAGAGCAGAATTACAGCAACATCAAAGCCAAAACGAACAATGAGGACATGAAAACAGCACTGCAGTAAGGTAAAGGAAGCTATTTAGCTAAAAAAAAAAATCCTTAAAGGGGGAACTCTGTGGACTCTGATGTAAAGGGGGACTCTTGTGATTAACTTCATATGATTAGAAATGTTATTTAATAGCAACATCTATGCATAGTTTATCTTTGCATATTATGAAAAAAAATTGCTGTGCGACGCTGAAATGTTCGGGTTTGACTTGAAGAAAAGGTGGCAACCTTATCAGGCAAGCAGATCATGTTTTTTATATGTCCCTAAAGCCCCTTATACACTGGCCAAATTTCGGGCTGCTTCTGTTGAAAAGGCATGACCGAAAAAGGCCTGCTGCTGGCCCCCGATCAGAGCTCTCAACCAATGGCTGAGAGCGCTGACCAGAGTGTTCTGGCAGGAGGCCGTGTCCCCCTGTCAGAACACAATAGAACAGCAGAGGAGATCGCTGCACTAACATTGGATTGTTAATACATCGGCTCCAAACCAGGTTTTTTTTGTTCAATCAGCTGGGTTGAACGAAAAAAACTTGCAGTATGCACAAGGCTTTAGACCTAAACAATCATTGCATTGTAAATGCAGTCCCACTACAAGAGATAGTATTTAAGTTTCTCTGAGTTTTGCTTTAATAATACAAAAAGACTCCAAACTAAAAGATTTGTCTTTTTTTTTTTTTTACTTTTAAAACGGAGGTCCGGTTTAAAAAAATAAATAAAAGTCAGCAGCTACTAACACTGTAGCTGCTGACTTTAAATACGGAGACTTACCTGTCCAGGGTTCCCGCGATGATGGCAGCAGAAGCCCTAGCAAACCCTTGGGTCTCGGCTGCCCTGCCACCATCTTTGGTGTGGGAATCAGGAAGTGAAGCCTTGCGCCTTCACCGCCCGATTCCCTACTGCGCATGCGCGAGCCGCACGGTGCGACATGAATGGATGATGTCTCCTGGGACACACATAATGTCCCAGAAGACACCGCTCCCCCATTCCACAGGAGGCAGCCGAAGAGCAGAAAAAAGAAGACGGACCGTGGATCAAAAAGTGGCAGATTAGGACGATCTGCCTAGCAACAGGCACTTCAGGTATGTATAAAAAAGAAATTGAAAAGTGAGGAACTCTGCTAAAGACTAAACACGTGGGATGCAATGAAGTTAAGATATTAGTAACACTACAGTGCAATCATGGTGTCCTCATTACTGAAAGGCCAGACGCTGCACTGTGTAGGAAGCTTCTGAATGTTATTGGTAGCTGTTTACTACCCAGAACCCACATTAACCAGACTATCAATCTTCAGTCATTCTGCAAGCTGTAGCTTCTACTGGTACGTGGGACAGACTTGTCCAGACTTCAGGAAGAGCTTATCGGAAACTCTATATTTCACAGCTTTCAGTAATGAAGATTGTAAAGATAGTGGATAGTGACAGTTGCTCCACGACTTCCCAGAGCTATTCATATAATTACCTGCCAGTCCAGTGCCATCTGTACCAATGCCAGTCACCTGCTCCAACCATCCTGACTGTGTTATTTGACTTATGAGGTTCAGCCTGTTCGGCTGCCAGTCACCCTAGACCACAGTATATCTACCCTAGGGGTACTTCTATCTGACAAAGGAAGTACTGAGTAACAGTTGAAAGTTTGTGGTGCTGATACTTGCCTTACAAAAGCATCATGTTTAACCACTTCGATACTGGGCACTTTCAACCCCTTTGTGCCCAGGCCAATGTTCAGCTTTCAGCACTGTCACACTTTGAATGACAATTGAGAAGTAATGCAACAATGTACCCATATGACATTTCTAGAATTTTTTGGAGACAGATAGAGCATTCTTTTGGTGGTATTTAAATCAACAATGATTTTTTTATTTTTTTGCTAAACAAATGAATAAATTCCAAAAATGTTCTGGGAAAAAAAGTGTGCGCTGACAAGGGTGCACCGATCAGCAATGACAGGCTGCACTGATGGGTCCTGATGAGGGAGTACTGATGGGCACTAATAGTTTTCCCTAGTAGGTGGCACTGATGGGCTGCACTGATAATCAGGGCACTGATGATCAGAGCCCTGATTATCAGTGTAAACAATGTGCTGACATGCTTGCCGATTAGTGAGGTTCTGGAAGGATGTCCATGGATGCCCTCATGTCCACACTGATCCAACATGGAAGTCACAAAACTTTGCCCTGTGACTTCAGGTCCGACTTCTATGTGACTTGAAAATGATCCGATTTTGATCCAAAGTTGAGATGATTGCGACTTGTACCTTGGCCAATCAAAATAATTCCTTTGGCTTTGGTATGGATGAAACCTCACGCCAAAGACATTAAATGGAGGAACCGGATAAAGAAGACATCGGTGAAGGAACTGGAGAAAGAAGACATCACTGTAGGAAGCGGAGAAAGAAGACATTGTGACTGACGTTGGAGCTACGACGGGGAAGATTCTTCATTTTTTTTAAAGGACTTGTCAAAAAAAATCTCTTGTTTTTTGTAACACTACACTGCTTTTTTCTTGGTGAATAGGTAGGGGTATAATGTATCCCATACTCATTCACATGGGGGGTGGGATCCGGGGGCCCCCTTTCTTAAAGGGGGCTTCCAGATTCTAATAAGCCCCCTGCCCACAGATCCCCACAACCACCTGCCAGAGTTGTAGGGAAGAGGATCTTGTCCCATCAACATGGGGACAAGGTACTTTGGGGTGAGGGGACCGAGCCCCCTCTGCCCCAAAGCACCCACCCCTCCATGTTGAGGACATGTGGACTGGTATGGTTCAGGAGGGGGGTATTCACTCATCCCTTTTTCGCGTGGAATTTACTCTCAAAATTCATACCAGACCCTTTGGTCTGGTATGGACTTGGGGGGGACCCCACACCATATTTAATTTTTTTAGGGGATTTTACATTGCTAACATTGCATACACTTGATCTCAGAGCTCTAAGGTGATGATCCAATTTGGATGCGACTTCCATTCAAATTAATGAGCTGAAATTGTGCCCAAGTCGGACCAAAGTAGTGCAGGAACCTTTTTCAAAGTCTGACTGACACTGACTGACATTGATTTTGACATGTCATGTGACTTGTGCTCTCGTAGTCGAAGCGCATGTCGGACCAGTATGTACTGGCACTAAGACTTCATGAATGCAAGTCCCTGTGCATGGGTCTCCAGCATTTAGATGCACATGGAAGGTACAGCCGAACCTTCCAATGTGGACACAAATTTAGAAGACCCCATTGACATCCAGGGATCCCCTCACTTTGAAGAAATTTCTCCTCACTTCCAGTTTATGTATGGGAAAGGAAGTGAAGGGATTTTCCCCAAATGGACACAGGGGTTATACTCCATGTGAAAGGCTCCCCCAGGACAGAGGCTTTTGGAGGGGACTGAATGGTGGCCTCTTGCCTACTGATTATGGGCCCTGGCATTTGAGAGAATGGTGCTCTTTGTGAGCTGTATGCCTGGGGACCCTTGAGGTTGTGTTACTTTGGATTCAGGTCCATGTCCCCCAAGACACAGACTTTGGAAACCCTGTATATGTCATATTAGAAATAGTGACCGATTCATACTGTTGGGACACATACTGTTAGAAGATGCTGATGTCATCAACGCCAGCCACTTGTCTGTCTGATGTCTGCTATAATGTAAATGAGTCCAGTATGGCTTCTAAGTGTCTTTCACCCATTGTTTCTTGTGCTAATTAACCCTGCAATTGTATGAAGAAGTTCTGTGTTGTTATGTATAATGTGTATTGTAGTTAGGGAGTCACATCGGCTGGATTATGGGATTGGTTAATTAGCTCATGTTAATTTATGTTTCTGGTTACAGGTGTATTGTTAGAGTAATATGAGCAGAAGGGGGAACCTCGTCTTTAACTATATTTAAGACTGTATTCTTGTTCTAAAAAACAGTCCATGTTCAGCAACCAAAACGAGTATTGTCTTGTTTTGTGGTTGTTAGCGGTTGGAGTATCTGTTATTTATATTCAGACTGGGAGGAAGTGGTAAATGATGAAAGCCCTCAAAGTGAAGTGTGTGTGTTTCTTTACATGACAATCCAAATTTAAAATAAACATTTTGTCTATATTTAAGAATGTAAAAATACAAGAGTGAAGAAGATAAGGAAGACCTCATTGATGTGTGCAATCACAATGTTACAGAAGTGTTAAGGTGTGTTGTTTAATGGCATGAAAGGTCAGGCAAAAGGCTTGGCTGGGGTGTCTGGATCACAAGACTGGCTGCACTAAATTACAAAATAATTGGTAGGTAAAAGAGATCAACTATACCTTTAACTATCCAATAATGTTTATCTGGCCTTAACTGTGTATGTGCTGTATCTAAACAGCTGAAGTGGACAGAAAACTCACAGGTAATCTTGTTATCGCGCAGTCACAAGGATGAGCAATAGCAATACAACGATGTTCCCTTATCACCTGTCATTCTGAGATTAGGACCCTCTACGTCAGCCTTTCTCAACCTTTTTTACCCCAGAGAAAACGTTTAAATAATTTTCAGGTCTCGGAACTCCTGCAAAGATTAATTCATCAGAGGTCAGTGGGAAGAATGCCTCTTAGAAAAGAGATCAGTGGGAAGATAATCCCACATTGGTAGTCAGGGAAAAATGCCCCCCCCCCCCCTTACAATGATAGTTAGGGAAGAATGCCTACCTTACAGTGGTGGTCAGTGGGAAGAATTATCCTTACAATCGTGGTCACTGGGAAGAGTGTCCCCTTACATTGGCAGTCAAGTAAGAATGCCCTCCTTTACGATTCTTACAATAGTGGTCACTGGGAAGAGTGTCCCCTTACATTGGCAGTCAAGGAAGAATGCCCTCCTTACATTTAAAGTTAGGGAAGAATGCCCCCCCTAGATTGGTGGTGGTCAGAATGCTGCCCTTACAAACATCTAAAAAGATCATTGGTGTCACGCGGCTGGCTATGCCTTATGATGTTGAACCTGGAACGATGATACCATCAGATGAATTGTCAATCAGATCAAGGAACGCCTAGAAGCCACTGAAGGAACCGTTGTTGAGAATGGCTGCTCCACCAGATAGTATAGTAAATGTGCAAAATGGGCATTTTCTCTGAGCCCTCAAGTACATATCCATACCTTCTAAAGTCTATACCCATACCTTCCATTCCAATGTCCTAGATTCGCTGGGACCGTCCCCGGATTTCAAGTAAATCCTGGTGTCCCGCAAATCCGGGCTGAATCCTGCAGTGGAGCCCAGTACCAGGACAAGTTCTGCCACTTGACTCCACCTGTCAGTGTGGGCCGCGCTGCAGCTGAGACTAAATCAGTGCCCAGCCAGCACAGCCCTCCACCTCCTTGGCCCATTCACTTGCCCGCCAGGTCACCTGCCCGCTCTACAAAATGGAAGAAAAGGGAAGGCTAGATCTGTTCCAATCCCTCCCCATGTCCCTTTGTGTCCACCCACAAATCTAAGTGTGTAGCCAATTCTGTGACTGTAAAGGTTGTGTAGGTGGGAATTTTGGAGCAATACAAACTATGTCACTGCTCAAGATTCTGGAGGAAAACCAGCCTCGGGTGAGTGAACTCTCCCCTCTCTCTGTCTTCCTTCCTGTGCTATTGTGTTCCTTCCTGCCTTCCATGTGCCTTAGTGATCCATCCTGCCTTCCATGTACCATATCAATTCTTTCTGCTTTCAAAGTGCCATAGCGATCCTTCCTGCCTTTCATGTATCATAGTGATCCTTCCTGCCTTCCATGTGCCATAGTGATGCTTCCTGCATTCCATGTGCCATGATTCTTCCTTCCATGTGCCATAGAGATCCTTCGTGCCTTCCATGTACCATAGTGAGCCTTCCTACCTTCCATGTACCAGAGAGATCCTTCCTGCCTTCCATGTGCCTTAATGATCCTTCCTGCCTTTCATGCACCATAGTGATTCTTTCTGTCTTCCAAGTGCCATAGTTATGTTTCCTGCCTTTCATGTACCATAGTGATCCTTTCTGCCTTCCATGTGCCAAAGTGATCCTTCCTGCCTTCCATGTGCCATAGTGATCCTTTCTGCCTTCCATGTGCCAGTGATCCATCCTTTCTGCCTTCCATGTACCATAGTGATACCTCCTTCCTTTCTTCCATATACCATAGTGATACTCCCCTCTCTCTCCAATCTCTCTCTCTCTAAGGGTTGGTTTACACATGAGACTCCAGCTTGTGGCACAACAATCAAACCATATTTTATAGGTACAAGAAAGCCTGGGTTTTGTTAAATCACGACCATTAAGCCGGGGGGTGTGCTATGCAAGGTACGCCTGTGCTTAGTACGCCCACCCCCCCCCCCCCCACAAAAACCACCACACTTGCACGCACACGAAATTGGTTTAAAACACATGCACTTTGGCCATGCGGTCTCTTAAAATAAAGAGAGGCGAAGGACCTACGGGGCTGGCTGGGTGGGCTAGGCCCCCTCACTCCCTCATAGGGGGAGTCCCTCTGCCCCATTGGGGTCCCGTTGGGCCCCAGTTGGGCTCCCAAGAGGAGCAGGTAGGGCGGGGTGAGTGGGAGGCCCCCCTTCACACCCACCATTGCCACCAGGGGCATGGAGAAGGATGGCGATTGCCTCCGGGGGGAGGGTCTGCCTACTCCCAACTCCTGCAGTCCGGCTCCTCTCTCTCGAGTTCACGCACAAAAATACACTTTACAAAAAAAAATAAAAAAAGAAAGCAACCTAATAGAAATATATAAAGAACAGAAAAAATATATATATATACTGTATATATGTATACAGGAATTGATGAGACACACATATATTTCTCTTGGATATCAAAAAATCAATATTTGGGTAAACATAAATACATAAGTACCTGTGGTATTTAAGCAAGAGCGCTCATTTGGTAGAACCAATCACTATTCATTGAAGAAAAAGGCAAATTGTTGCCTATAGCTAATGTTGACAACACAAGGTTGCAATCTGTATCAAAAAGAAACAAAACAAAAAATAAATATATATATATATGGGAAGATGGATGTCACTGATACAGTGATCAAGATAGCTTAAAGGGGTTGCAAAGGTACAAGTTTTTTTACCTTCATGCATCCTATGCATGAAGGTAAAAAAACATCTAGCAGCACCGGCCCCCCTCGAGCCCCCGTTGTACTTACCTGACCGTTCGAATCTCCCGGGCGCGTCCACGTCGTCCTCTTCGGTTCCCAGCCTGGCCGTTGATTGGCTAGGCTGGGCGGATTGATAGCAGCGCAGCCATTGGCTAGCGCTGCTGTCAATCAGGGCGGATGACACGGCGCGCTGGGGGGCGGAGCTGAGTGATACAGTGATACAGCCGCTCGCAAAAGCTTTCCTCCATGCGAGCACCCTCGCATGAAGAAGGAAAGCTTTTGCGAGGAGGAGCCCAGCCAGCCGCCGAGGGACCCCAGAAGACAGGTTTCTGGGCCACTCTGTGCAAAACGAACTGCACAGTGGAGGTAAGTATCACATGTTTGTTATTTTTTTTTTTTTTTAATCCCTGACTTTAGTGACCCTTTAAGGATTAAAGTCCATAAATTGTCCAAACCAGGCCAATACAAAGTAATACCTGAAAGTAGTGTGCTTCAGAGGGATAATCCAGACCGGGGTTGATGGAGAGGAAGGGATATTCCTGTCAGCGGTGTGTCTGATCAGCTGAAAAGCGCAGTGCTTTATACCAACCATCGCGGCGACGTCTGACGAATCCGTCCCCACAATGCGGACATGTGACCGTGATGTCAGCACGCACGCCCACATGGTGCACCAGCTGACCAGATATGGCAAATCACACAGCGCTCTTCAGGCGACCAATCAGAGGAAGCCTGGAGCAATAGCGCTGAATGACAAACCACCATCTTGGATGCTGGATAGGCTCCAGTACTATTGAGCAAAAAACATACTTTAAAAAGGCGCTGGTGGATGGAAAATAGACACGCAATATAATGATAACAAGGGGCTGGAATAGAGGAGCGGGAGAGCTGACATAATAAGTAAAAAAATAGGGACCAATAGAAGAAAAATACAAAAGGGATTGGTTAAACCCAATTAACCCTAGAGGTCCTTACATGTCCGTATGGTCCCGCTGTATGTATCCAAGTCTAAGAATAGAGGCTGGACAACAACCAGAGCATAAGCTGACCGAACAGAAAGGTGCAAGGCATGCTGGTAAAGAAAAGGTATAAATATACAAAAAATATTATAAATATCTAAATTTATAGTGGGTGCACTGAAGGAGTTGGTGGGATGGCCAGTGGGTGGATTTGGTGGGACAGCCAGTGGGCGTGCCTTGAGGAATGTTTGTGGTCAGGCCCAGGGGGGCCCAGACCTAAAGCGGAGTAAGGGGCCCCAAAAACTCTGATGGCTGCCCTGATTGGTGGTTCATGCAGAACTTATGTTGATGGTCAGTAGGGAGAATGACACTCATATTGGTGGTTCGTACAGTGGCCCTTACATTGATAGTCAATGAAAAGGACCTGGGGAGGGGGGGTCAGTGGAAAGAATTCCACCCGTACAGATAACTTAAAAGATCTTTGTTGTCGTTGGTAATGTGTTGAGAAACCAGAGGTGCGTTTCCATTGGTTCGATGTTGGAAAATCTGTATGTAGGTTCTATCAGGTGGGAACTCAATCAAACACTGCTCATTGCTAAAAGAACCCCTAGCAACCTTTGGAGAAATCTTAGCGTTCCATAGGATCCATGTTGAGAAATGCTGTAATAGCATTCTATTTTGTAATTTAAAACCTCAATTTTTCATATACTGTATGTGGTATTAAAACTGAATCCCAGCTCTCGTCTTAAGCGGGAGGCAGCTCAATCCTTAGAGGACCTGGAGACTAGGGCTGCTGCACTGGAGGCTGAATTTGTGGCCAACCCGGACGATGCACACTATCAGACATGGCGGCGGGCATTGCGAAGTCTGTCCACAGCTAGAGTGGCACAGACAGATAAGGCCCTCCTATATTCGGCCCAAAGGGTCTTTGAGCACGGGGGGAAAAATGGGAGGCTCTTGGCCTGGTTGGCCAAGGGGGCTGTCCCATCCACTCCTATTGGCTCCATCAGGGACAGTCGGGGTCAGTTGATCACGGAGCCAGACGGTATCAATCGACGCTTTGGGGACTTTTTTAAGGACGTCTACTCCTCTCGTGCAGATTTTTCGGAATCGGACCTCCTCTCCTTTTTAGACCCCTTATCGTTCCCCGTTCTCTCTAATAAGGCTAGGGAGGGGTTGGAAGCGGATATTACCCTGGAGGAGGTGCAGTTGGCCATGGGACATCTTCGGGGTGGGAAGGCTCCTGCAGCAGATGGCTTGCCATCTGAATTTTATATGAATTTTACCGAAATTCTAGCCCCTAAGCTAACCTCACTCTTCTCTAAATTTGGAACCCTGGAGGCACTGCCCGATTCGATGAATGAGGCTATTATTGTACTAGTGCCCAAGCCTGGCAAGGATCCACTCGATTGTGCATCCTTCAGACCCATCTCCCTCTTAAATGTGGATGCGAAGGTCTTTGCGAAGATTTTGGCCCTCCGACTGTCCCGCGTCATTGATGACCTGGTGGGCATTGACCAAACTGGGTTTATGCCGGGCAAAGGGACTGATATTAATGTTAGGCGCCTCTTCCTGAACCTCACCATTCCGCATGATAACCCGGGCACCAGGGTCATTGCCTCTCTTGATGCCGAGAAGGCATTTGTTGAGTGGTCCTTTCTGTGGGAGGTTTTGCGTCGCTTTGGGTTTGGCCCTAGTTTCATCCATGGGATTAAATTACTCTATCAGGCGCCTAAAGCTCGAGTCCGCACCAATAACTGGCTCTCGGAACCCTTTAACCTGTATCGCGGTACGCGGCAGGGGTGCCCGCTCTCCCCCGCCCTGTTCACTCTGGCTCTGGAGCCCCTGGCGATTTTGATCAGGAGCGCTCCGGATGTCCTGGGCCTGCGGGTGGGTAAGCTGGAAGAGCGGCTGTCCCTGTATGCCGACGACGCGTTGCTATATTTGCATGATGCGGGCCCCTCTCTCTTAGCTGCACTGCGTATTTTTGACGAATTTGGGACATTTTCTGGCATCAAAATCAACTGGAGTAAATCTGTATTATTTCCTATTGATGATGGTGCGGTTTCTGGGGCTTCTCCCTCCCCTTGAGGTGGGTGGAGGAGTTCCGATATCTTGGTGTGTTGGTGACCCGAGACCCATCTAAGTATGTCGAAAAGAATTTAAAACCGGTCCTGTCTACCCTGCGCTCCAGATGTGCTGCCTGGGCTGACCTTCCGCTTAACCTTCTCGGTCGCATAAACTTGTTAAAAATGATGATGCTGCCCAAGTTTACCTATCTCTTTAGGAGCTGTCCAGTCTGGGTCCCGGTCTCATTTTTTAAAGACATTAATAACTGTGTGGGCTCCTTTATATGGGGTGGTGCGACCCCCAGGTTGGCTCGCTCCACCTTGTGGTTGCCTGCGCACATGGGGGGCCTGGCTCTCCCTAACTTCCAGGTGTACTTTTGGGCCGCAATGTTAGTGTCGGTTCATTGGTGGTTTCAGGGCTCCAGATCTAACGCGGCAGTTTGCCTGGAGGCTACCTGCCTTGGGTCACTAGCCGACCTTCATCATTTTGTCTATAGGGGACCGGGGGCATATAAGATGATCCCTGGGCCTACCCGGGCGACGTGGAAGGTGTGGAGGGCAGCTCGGCGGCGCTATTTGACATCTGATCAGTGGTCCCCTGCACATCCACTGTGGGGCAATCCGACTCTGCCTCACTTCCATTCCATTCCGGACCCTCAGCCCTGGGCAAGGTTTGGTATCACCAAGTTGAGCCACGTGATGCCCCAGGAAGAGTTAATACCCTTCCCTGAATTGAGGGATGCGTACCGCCTGCCCCGATGGATGCATTTCAGATACCTGCAATTGAAGCATGCGGCGAGGGCCCAGTTCCCTCAGCGCCCTGTCCTTCAGGCTGACCCCATAGAGGAGCTTCTGGCACCGGGAGATGCCAGATATGCCAGATACCTTATATGGGGCGCTTTTGAGTAAGGACTGCCCCAAGATGGAAAGACTGTGGGAAACCTGGCATGGTGACATACCATCTCTGGATAGGGAGGGATGGGAGGACTGCCTGGATGGTGGCCCTAAGTTGGTCATTGCATCCAGGGATAAGCTTCTACAGGTCAAATTCCTTCATAGAATTTATTACACTCCCCAAAAGCTCCATCGCATATTCCCAGCCAGAGATCCCATGTGCCCTAAATGTAGGACTCAAATTGGCACATATATTCATATGTTTTGGGACTGTCCTATGGTGGGGGGTTTTTGGTCAGCAGTGTTTAGTGAAATTAACTCGCGGCTGCAGCTGTCCCTCCAGATGCTGCCCGAGTTGGCATTGTTGGGGGTGCACGAGGATGCACAGCGCTCGCATCATTTGAAATTATTGATTTCCTACCTCCTATTTTACGCTAAGAAAGAGATACTCCTAAAGTGGATCGTCCCGTTCCCCCCATCTCTTTCCTCCTGGGAGGCACAGATTGAGGCGGCCCTGCCTATGTATAAAATCACTTACATTAACCGTGGTTGCCCGTGGAAGTATGACAAAGTATGGGCTCCCTGGCTCTCCTCTTAAGGGCCCTGGTCCCTGTTTCATGTGTTCTTGGGGGAGGATATGTGGGGTTTGGGGTTTGGGTCTGGTTCCTGTCTATTTGTGGACCTACCTTTATCCCGTTGGTTTCTTCGTGTGTGAAATGTTATTGCCTGTTATTCTGCCTCATCAATGTTCTTTTTGTTTCGCTGATATTCCTTTTTCTCTGTCCTGTTTTGTACCATGTCAAGAGGTATACTGTACTACATGATTTCTTCTCACAATAAAGAACCTTTGTTTGTTAAAAAAAAAAACTGAATCCCAGGTAAGATGTTTTATTATATAAAGTACATCTGGAAAGTATTCACAGCGCTTCACTTTTTCCACATTTTGTTATGTTACAGTCTTATTCCAAAATGGATTAAATTTATTATTTTCCTCAAAATTCTACAAACAATACCCCATAATGACAATGTGAAAGACGTTTGTTTGAAATCTTTGCAAATTTATAAAAAAAATTAAAATCCCATGTACATAAATATTCACAGCCTTTGCCATGACACAACTGAGCTCAGATGCATCCTGTTTGCACAGATCATCCTTGAGATGTTTCATAACTTGATTGGAGTCCATCTGTGGTAAATTCAGTTGATTGGACATTATTTGGAAAGGCACACACCTGTCTATATAAGGTCCCACAGTTAACAGTGCATGTCAGAGCACAAACCAAGCCATGAGGAAAAATTGTCTTGTAGACCTCCGAGACAGGATTGTATTGAGGCACAGATATATGGAAGGGCACAGAAACATTTCTACAGCATTGAAGGTCCCAGTGAGCAAAGTGGTTTCCATCATCCGTAAATGGAAGAAGTTTAGAACCACCAGGACTCTTCCTAGAGTGGGCCACCCAGCCAAATTGAGCAATCGGGGGAGAATGGGCCTTAGTCAGGGAGGTGACCAAGACCCCGATGGTCACTCTGACAGAGCTCCAGCGTTTCTCTGTGGAGAGAGGAGAACCTTCCAGAAGAACAACCATCTCTGCAACACTCCACCAATCAGGCCTGTATGGTAGAGAGGCCAGGTGAAAGCCTGTCCTCAGTAAAAGGCACATGACAGCCCACCTGGAGTTTGCCAAACGGCACCTGAAGGATTCTCAGACCATGAGAAACAAAATTCTCTGGTCTAATGGTACAAAGATTTAACTCATTGGCCTGAATGGCAAGTCTCATATCTGGAGATAACCAGGCACTGCTCATCACCTGGCTAATATCACCCCTACAGTGAAGCATGGTGGTGGCAGCATCATGAAGAGGGGATGTTTTTCAGGCAGGGACGGGGAGGGAAAGATGAATGCAGCAATGTACAGAAACATTGTGGATAAAAACCTGCTCCAGAGCGCTCTGAACCTCAGACTGAGGAGAAGGTTCATCTTCCAACAGGACAACGACCATGAGCACACAGCCAAGATAACAAAAGGAGTGGCTATGGGACATTTCTGTGAATGTTCTTGAGTGGCCCAGTAAGAGCCCAGACTTGAACCCGATTAAACATCTCTGGAGAGATCTGAAAATGGCTGTGCACCGACACTCCCAATCCAACCTGATGGAGCTCGAGAGGTCCTGCAAAGAAGAATGGGAGAAAATGCCCACAAAATAGGTGTGCCAAGCTTGTAGCATCATACTCAAAGGACTTGAGGCTGTAATTGGTGCCAAAGGAGCTAAAACAAAGTATCGAGCAAAGGCTGTGAATACTTATGTACATGGGATTTTTTTTCCTTTTTTTTTTCTTTTTAATTTGCAAACATTTCAAACAAACTTCTTTCACGGTGTCAATGTGGGGTATTTTTTGTAGAATTTTGAGGAAAATAATGAATTTAATCCATTTTCTAATAAGGCCCCAATATAACAAAATGTGGGAAAAGTGAAGCGCTGTGAATACTTTTCGGATTTACTGTAGTTACATTGGTCCAGCTTGGACCAATGCAAGTTTGCATGTGCTATATGTGTGGGATCCCTATAGAAGCTCAAAATCACCGTAATAGGCACTGCTACTACAGTGGTCTACACTGGCTTCTGGGTCCCTTACGTTGTGACAGGTTAAAAGAAAAAAAATGTGAAGGGCTCCCTCTTTTCGATAAAAATACTATGTGAATTAAATATAAAATAAATAAAATAGTGACCCCTAGTGGGAGTATTGCATATGACACCAAAAATATATCATATATGTCACAATAAAAGTGATATGTACAACCAGCGACCTCTAGTGGGTACAAAAATTATAACATATACTGGTATATCAAATAACATTAATATGTACAACCAGTGACCTCTAGTGGTTACAAAAAAATATAATATAATTATATATATATATATATATATATATATATATATATATATATATATATATATATATATCAGGCAAGGTCCATTCATCCAGTGATATCTTCTATGATCCAAAGGTGATTGATAACAAATGAATGACTTAACACCATGTGGACCCTCCACCAGTCACAGTATGCACTCTCCTCCCAAAACAGCCCCCAATTGGATCGAATAGCACCTTCCTCTTTGGGGTCTCAACCCAGGATCTTTAACCACATGAAGGCAGGGACGTACCAGTACGCCCATCTGCCTGTACGTGCCATTCTGTGTATGTACATATACATGCCACGGGCGTTAAGTGGTTAAGCTCCCAATAGTAAACTCCTGCAAGCGTGAGCTCTCATATAGGATAGCAACATAAGGGTAAAAAAAGGAACTAGCATAGTGTAATACTGTAAAACAAGATTTATTTAAAACACAAACAACTATTCTACTCACATTTAGGAATGCACTATCCCTGGTGCACACAGGTGATGAACTTAAAAATATACAGATCCTTGGCCCTGCTGCCCTCATAGGTGATCGTGTACTTCCAACAAACAATGCGATCTCATCACAGTCCCCCGCCCTGATGCGTTTCTTCGCTCACATGCGACTTTATCAAAGGGTCTCTTTTTCATATATATCCCTGTTTTCAAATTACTGGGTTTAGTAACACTTTAGGTGCTAAAGCCCCATAAACACAGGCCCAATATCGTCCAAAATTAGCCCGTAGAGTAGAAACCAGATGACATTGGGTCCATGTGTACAGGTCCTTATCTGACTTCTGTAGAATGAGCATGCTGCAAAACCATCAGCCGACCGCCATCTGATCAGCTCTCTCAGCCAATGGCTGCAAGCTTAGGCTGGTGTGTTCTGGAGAGAGGGCCGTACCCCTGTCACAATAGCACAGTGGGGAGATCACTGTACTAACATTGCACAGTTAGTACTGAGACCTCCTCTGTTTTTTTCCTTCAGCTCCCAGGGTTAAACTAAAAAAAAAAAAAACTTGCCGTGTGTACCAGGCATAACAGTATAAATAATGCAATTGCTTTATCGGACACTCAGGTGTTAATTCTTGTATAGATTTCCACTGATGCTCAGCCCTGTGAACTAGTCAGCAGTCTGTGCTTTTTTCCCATAGCTTTGAAGGTCAAATATTAAAGCAATCTTCAAAGAATGTTATTTCTTTCACCCTGACTGCCTCACTATTACACATGCATAGTCCCTGCAGTACATACTGTGTTGATGGCTATACCAGCAAATAATGCAGCGCTGCTCTATAGAACTATGACTTGGCATTTATGTAATGAATTAAAGCTGAACGCCAGGGAAAAAAAGATTTACCCTTGCAGTGGGTCCCCCTCCCTACTTCAAAGGTTAACTGTTCGTTTTGCCTAGGGGATGATAAATAATAAGATAATGATAAGTGACACTTACCTTTATCCTCGCTCCTGCAGGTCTCCTCCTCTTTGCGTGATCAGTCCCCTGGTTGGAGCTCACTGACAACAGGAAGAGAAAGACTTCTATATGACGACTCCTCAACGTGCCGATAAACGTCCACACCTACAGACTGAGCAATAGAACAAGAAATGCTGCTTACTATGGTCCTGACAAGCTCTACTGTGTCTGGTCACCTTCCTTATAAGACTGGGACACTCAGATTTTATATATATAACAGCTTCAACTCTTCTTGGAAGGCTATCCACAAGGTTTAGGAGTGAGTCTATGGGAATGTTTGATTATTCTTCCAAAAGCGCATTTGTGAGGTCAGGCACTGATGTGGACGAGAAGGCCTGACTCACAGTCTGTGCTCTAATTCATCCCAAAGGTGTTCAATCGGGTTGAGATCAGGACTCTGTACAGGCCAGTCAAGTTCCTCCATCCCAAACTCGCTCATCCATGTCTTTATGGACCTTGCTTTGTGCCGTGGTGCACAGTCATGTGGGAACAGGAATGGGCCACCCCCAAACTGTTCCCACAAAATTGGGAGCATGAAATTGTCCAAAATATCTTGGTATGCTGACGCCTTAAGATTTTCCTTCGCTAGAACTAAGGTGCCAAGCACAACCCCTGAAAAACAACCACACGCCATAATCCCCCCTCCACGAAATGATTTGAACCAGTGCACAAAGCAAGGTCCATAAAGAATGGATGAGCGAGTTTGGGGTGGAGGAACTTGACTGCCCCGCACAGAGCTCTGACCTCACTCGATAGAACACATTTGAGATCAATTAGAGCAGAGACTGTGAGCCAGGCCTTCTTGTCCAACATCAGTGCCTGACCTCACAAATGCGCTTCTGGAAGAATTCCCATAGACACACATTGTGGACAGTCTTCCCTGAAGAGTTGAAGCTGTTGTAGCTGCAAAGGGTGGGCCAACTCAATATTGAACCCTACGGACTCAGGCTTGATTCACACCTAATACCGATGCTACTCACAGCAGGGGTTCTGTGCTTCCTGGTTCACCTTTTCAGGTCCAATTTCAGTCCGAATTTTGGGCTGAATTCAGACCTAAAACAGACCAAAAGACGCGCAGGGATATATGAGAAACCGAGAAGTCCAATAGACCCCAATGTCTCCATTGCCCTTCCCACCATCTAACCAAGCACAGATCGACTTGGTTAGATGTGGCTATGCTGGCCAGGATATGATGCATCTGAACCCAGAAGTGACATCACTGTTTCATTGTTCACATGTGAGATCGAGGCATGGATTTGCCTTGATCTCACTGCAGTCTCGCTGGTGTTCTGTCAAAATCTCCAATTTCGTTACTTCCGGTGACTCTCAAGCAGCAGATTTTGCCGGCTCTACTGCCCATGTGTGCTGGCAGCTGTTGGAGAACTCAACGAGTTCTGATGGGTGCACAAGCGCGCATTGGGCAGTAGAGCCAATTTGTCGAAATCTGCTGCTGTAGAGTCACTAAAGTGACGTAATTAGAGATTCCGAAGAGTTGTCTATTTTGACAGAACACCAGCGGATGTGTTCTTGGTAAGCAAGGAATAGCCCAAGAACAGTGGGAGGAGGATGAATCGCTGGCAGGAGGGAGGGGGGGGGGACCGCTCCGCCGGCTGTGTGAAATTCACTTTAACTTTAAAGCCGGGTCGCCAGCTCTACAAATCTGCACAGGCTGATGGCTGCTACTGCTACTCAAATGTTCACTCTTTGAATGTACAGAGTATGCCCCAAGAGCTGAACTGGATATCCAGCAGCTTAGTTGACAGCTAGCATTGCTATTCCAGTTATTGAAACCAGCATTCCACTTACAGGATGTGACATCACTGGACATCAGTGAAGACGCCCTCATTGGGTGAAACACGTCGCTAACGTTGCGTCCGGTGACATCACTTCCTGTAAGTGGAATGCAAGCTGCTTCTGACTCCCCGAACAGCAGTGCTAGCTGTCAACTAAGCCGCTTGATATACTGCCTCCCCTATGCTCTAACAGGAGAGACACAGCTTTATCACACAGCGGTAGCTCTCCCCACCCACCCCCTCTGCTGTTCATTCACAGAAGACTTTGTATTTTCTAAATGGATTCCCATAATACAAAGCACTGTGTGATTAGGCAGGAGGAGGGGAGGGATGGGCAGAATGGCTGCATATAACTCTACAGCTGCTGCTTCAGCATCCAAGAGCCAGAAGTATAGCGATAGCTATGCTCCCAACGCTCAGTAAAAATGTAAATTGTAAATTAAAGAGATAAGTCCACAAGGTGGCTTGCACCTTTTTGAACTTAACCCCCAGTAAACTAGCCTGATTTAGCACGTGGCTGAATTCCTGGAGTTCAGCTTTAAATATTTAATGTCATCAGAGCTGTGAAATTAATGTGGACAGAGCAATAATAAAATCAACTGGCGGACGTCATTGACATAATTTAGAGCTCTTATTCAACTACTGAAAGTATATTGCTTAATCACATTGAATTACAGTATGTATGGCACTGAATAAAATATGCTTACATTAAAATTTCATAAAATGATGAGGAGGTTAAGAGGTTAACATGCACCTATGCAATAAAATTCATTCACGTTTAAATAGGTGGTTAATCCTTATGCAGCAATAAAATGTGATCAAAATCGCAGAATCATCACACTTAGCTACATTTTCTCACTTAAAGCAGATGCACATTAAAGGACTGAATGATGGTATGATTCATACTAGCTCAGCGTTACATCCGACTCTTAGAGAGGAGGAAGCAAAAAAAAACACACTTATTCTCCATAGTTAGAGAGTCTCTTTAACCACTTGCTTACTGGGCACATAAACCCCCTTCGTGCCCAGGCGAAATTTCAGCTTGTGGCACTGCGTCGCTTTAACTGACAATTGCGCGGTCGTGTGACGTGGCACCCAAACAAAATTGGCGTCCTTTTTTTCCCCACAAATAGAGCTTTCTTTTGGTGGTATTTGATCGCCCGTGCGGTTTTTATTTTTTGCGTTATAAACAAAAAAAGAGCGACAATTTAAAAATATATATATATTTTTTACTTGTTGCTATAATAAATATCCCAATTTTTTAAAAAATATATATATATTTTTTCCTCAGTTAAGGCCGATACGTATTCTTCTACGTATTTTTGAAAAAAAAATCACAATAAGTGACTGCTGTGCGCAAAAGTTATAGCACCTACAAAATAGGGGACAGAATTATGATTTTTTTTTAAATATTTTTTTTTTACTAGTAATGGCGGCGATCTGCGATTTTTATTTTGACTGCGATATTGCGGCGGACACATCGGACACTTTTGACACAATTTTGGCGCCATTCACATTTATACAGCGACCAGTGCTATAAATATGCACCAATTACTGTATAAATGTGACTGGCATTGAAGGGGTTAACACTAGGGGGGTGAGGAAGGGGTTAAATGTATTGCCTGGGTGTGTTCTAACTGTGTGGGGGGAGGGGGGTGACTGGGGGAGGTGATCGATGCTGTCTCCCTATGTACAAGGGAAACAGCATCTGTCACCTCTCCCTGACAGGACGTGGAGCTCTGTGTTTACACACAGAGCTCCATGTCCCTGCTCTGTCACCGACGATCGCGTGTACCTGACGGACATCGCGGCCGCCGGGTACACGCATCGAATCCTCGGTGATCACGTCCAAAGACGTGACCCCGGCGCCTCAGGTCCGCGCTGCTGACGTATTATGTCAATAGCGCGGACCGGAAGTGGTTAAACCATTTAAGCCTATCCCAAATATAGAATGGAAGAAAGGGTGCAGCGCTTAAAGATGTTGTCCTTAGGTCAGGGGTGCCCAACCTTTTGAAGAGCGAGGGCCACTAAAGCAACTTGGTAACCAGTCGCGGGCCACAATGAGTAGAGCGGAGGGATGACAGGTCATCCGTCATCCCTCCGCTCTACGCAATAGGCCCTCCGATCTGCTCAGATGGAAGGGGACAAATTCCCTTCTGTTTTTCGGATTGGAGGCAGCCGGGGGTTAATCTGTCGCTATATAGAGGTGAATTGAGGGTCCCATTTGGTCGGGCTGATTGTGTGAAAAGGGCCTAAGACTGATGTGCTGCGGTTTACCCACGCCATGGGTGCAGTATAGGGCACCTGTGTCTATCCTGCGGGTTAGCTGAACTTTACCATAGACTCCGCCTGTGACAAAAACCAGCACTGTAGAGGAAGCATCGGCTTATGGGCCTCTGCTCCACAGTCGCTTCCTCCCTCTACCACCAGCTTCATTCACGACACGGATGCTGTGGTATGGTGGGTGGGCAACCTTCAACCTGGGCTTGCCAACCCACCATTCCAGAGCAGGAGGTCGCAGGCCACATCAGATGGCTCCGCGGGCCACATGTGGCCCCCCGGGCCACTGGTTGGCCACCCCTGCCTTAGCCGATGGTTCTCCTTAAAAAGAGCTCAAGATATGTCACACAATATAGTAAAAAACACTTGATCAGGAAAGAAGGGAGAGCAACCATCGACACCCCGAACACGCTGCCTCTTACCGTCCTCTGTGGATCCTTATTACAGGGGTCAAATCAGCTAGGGATATAATGGTATCCTTGATCCCAGCACACTACGATCAATCAAACCAGCCCGGATGGACACATGTAACCAGGTCTCCCCAAGCCGATCACAGTGTTCATAACGATGTTGCCACACCAACGTACATCCCATGAAAACAAAGGGGAACACACCTCATGGTGCAGTAATCCTTACAACGATTTATTGATAAAAAATATTGGAATTGTACTTACATGGTCATAGCTGAAACAATCACTTGTTTTTTGTATAGTTTCACAGCACAAAAACTGCCAACGAGATGGCCACCGTGTCCCGGCATACACGCGCTCCACGTCTTGTCACAAACTCCTCCCTATGCTTTTTATCATGAACTGACGTCATCAGGGGCCAAATATACTCACAGTCCCTGTGCTCTCCTGTTGCTCTGGCCTGTGTAAGCTCAGAGACAGGTGATGATGGAGCTTACACAGGGTTGATTCGTTTGATGCTCTTCAAACAATCCAGTGTTTTGGGTCCGACGATCAGTCATGCACCTCATACCTGGAAGCTAATGCTATGAATAAGCACTGTATGATAGTGTGAAACGTGTCAGCTCTTTTTTCTGATTTTTTGCTGTGATATGTTCATGTTGTGATCAGTTTTATTAAAAAGGAACATTTTTTTGGAGTGCGGCCATCCCGGTTTTTCTCTACACATTTTGCTTGGGGCAACTTCAAGTCGGATCCCAGATTGCCCCTGTGTGAACCAGCTCTAAAGCAATGCTAACACATCGAAAAGCTTTGGTATCTAATGTTAGGGGATTCTAAGTAGTTTTCTAGCAAAAATACAGATTTGTACATGTAAATAAAGAGTGAAAAAAAAGGCCTGGTGTAATCTTCTATCACAGTGCTCACACTCTTCATTACTACATTGCTGCAAAAGCATAAAGTAAAAAAGTGTGCTATTCATTAAAAAACAATAAAGAACAATACAGCTGCAACTTATCTGTGAGACGTACACAGCCAGTGGCGTAACCAGAGTTATGGGCGCCCGGGGCAGAATTTTTTTTCGCCCCCCCCCCCCCCCCTTGTATAATCATCCACTCTGGTTATAAGGATCTGTAATGTATCCCTCTCAGGGCTTTCAGCATGTAAGGGGTAAATTATTGCAGGATTAATCATTTAACCCCTTACTGTAAGGGATTAACAGACTGACCCCCCCCCCCCACAACCACAGATCCCCCATCATAGACTGAACCCCCCCCCCCCCACAATCACAGATCCCCCATCACAGACTGACCCCCCCACTATCACAGATCCCCCATCACAGACTGACCCCCTAAATAACAGACCTCTCATCACAGATGGATCCCCCCAATCACAGATAGACCCCACACAATCACAGACCCCCTATTTAACAGACCTCAGACAGTAACCCCCACAATAGTGCAGACCTCAGACAGTAACCCCCACAATAGTGCAGACCTCAGACAGTAACCCCCAGTAGTGCAGACCTCAGACAGTAACCCCCACAATAGTGCAGACCTCAGACAGTAACCCCCAGTAGTGCAGACCTCAGACAGTAACCCCCACAATAGTGCAGACCTCAGACAGTAACCCCCAGTAGTGCAGACCTCAGGCAGTAACCCCCACAATAGTGCAGACCTCAGACAGTAACCCCCAATAGTGCAGACCTCAGACAGTAACCCCCAATAGTGCAGACCTCAGACATTAACCCCCAATAGTGCAGACCTCAGACATTAACCCCCAGTAGTGCAGACCTCAGACAATAACCCCCAGTAGTGCAGACCTCAGACAATAACCCCCAGTAGTGCAGACCTCAGACATTAATCCCCAGTAGTGCAGACCTCAGACAATAACCCCCAGTAGCAGACCTGCAATAACCCCCAGACCTCAGACCTCAGACAGTAACCCCCAATAGTGCAGACAATAACCCCCAGTAGTGCAGACCTCAGACAGTAACCCCCAATAGTGCAGACCTCAGACAATAATCCCCAGTAGTGCAGACCTCAGACAATAACCCCCAGTAGTGCAGACCTCAGACAGTAACCCCCAGTAGTGCAGACCTCAGACAGTAACCCCCAGTAGTGCAGACCTCAGACAGTAACCCCCAGTAGTGCAGACCTCAGACCTCAGACAGCGGCGTGTGTGGTTTCCCTCAAGCGCGGGCTCCTCCTCCTCTGTGGGTGTGAACAGTGAGGAGGGCCGCCGCCGGGTGTACCAAGATGGCCGCCGCTCCGGAGCTAGGCCGAAGCCGGGGACTTTCCTAGGCCGAGGCTCCGGAGCGCTCCGCGGAGCGCTCCGCGGAGCCGGTGGATGGATTCGCCCCCCCCCCCCCATTTTTCGCCCGGTGCGACAAAGCCCCCCCTGCCCCCCCCCCCCCCCCCGCTACGCCAGTGTACACAGCACAATATTATTCCCCTATAAAGCTGCGCTTATCATGATATAATTAATTGTGAAAAAGAAAACAAGAAAATGGGCTTCAGCAGGAACAGAGAATTAAGGAAACAAGCTGCACAAACCAAAGGAAAATATTTTATATACAAGTTGTTGGAGTGGTGCATCGGGAGACTTTTATTTTATTAAGAATCTATACAATCCCAATTTAAAATACTCAGGGACATACGAGAAAACGTATTGCATTCATTTTTACTGCTGCTCGAATTGCAATAGCCAGATCCTGGAAATCTCCAACTGTTCCCATTGAATTGGTTAAAAGAAATTGTCATATATAATTATAATGAACGTCTTTCGGCAATATTACTGGACAGTGGACAAACAACGTTATTTTGACAAAATATGGAAACCCTGGATGGACTATTTATCAGATTGTTTATAATATACTATAATGCCGCGTACACACGGTTGGAATTTCTGACAAGAAAAGTTTGATGTGAGCATTTGGTGGAAAATTCCGACCGTGTGTAGGCTCCATCTGACTTTTTCTGTCAAAATTTCTGACAACAAAAATTTGAGAGCTGGTTCTCTATTTTTCCGTTCTTGATGTTCTGAATTTTGTGTGACCGTGTGTATGCAACACAAGTTTGAGCCAAAATTCCATCGGAAAAAAAAAAATCCATGGTTTTCTTGTCGGAATTTCCGATCGTGTGTACACGACATTAATCTGTTTTATTTCTCAATACACTCGATTTTTAAATTGTTTTCATTTCTTTATTTATTGAACTTTTATCAACTCCTTTTGTTTATGTTTGAGATGTCTCTTAGTGTCGGTTAACACTACAGCGACATGAAAGTCAACACGAGGGGACAGGCAACTTTGCCAGTGGCCAATCAAACAATAATCAGCTCTGTGGGAGGGAGGGGTTTGCCTGAGAAAACTACTTTCTCTTCCTGTAAAGTTGCTTCAGTTAAGACAGGAGATCCGACTTTGGAGGCGACTTCCAGTGAAATCTATGGGTACAAGTCTCCTTGAAGTAGTACAGGAACCTTTTCTGAAGTTAGAGCAACTTCAGTAGTGTGTATTAAGACGGCTCTCATTCACTTCAATGTAATTTCTCATGTCGTGCGACCTGGGGCGACACAAGTCGGATCCCAAGTCGCGGTAGTGTGAACGGGCACTTAGGGACAACTTTTCTTTTAGTACAAGATTCTTTGCAACAGTCAATTAGTTGTACTTTGTATTTAAACTATTTGTGGTTTGATGGTTCTTTGTGATTCTCTACATAATTCTACCAAACGAATGTATTATTTTTGACTATCTTATGCTTGTATGATGGAAAATTGTACTTTTTCTTTTCTGTTGAATATTTTAATAAAACTATTAAATACAGAGAATCTATACGATCAAGTACCTTTAAAGTGGTGGATCTTGGGACTACAGCCATTCGTTTCCTGGACTGATACAAAGGCCCTGGTTGGGTTATAAGCCACAAGCGAGATTGACCTTCTGTAACAGGAGGTCAATAAGTTTTGGCAAGCAAGCATTTTATATAGTTACATAGTTAGTGAGGCTGAACAAAGACACACAAGTCCATCTAGTTCAACCACAAAATAAATATAAACATAATCCCATATACACAATCCGTCACCCACTGTTGATCCAGAGGAAGACAAAAAACCCCAGCAGAGCATGATCCAATTTGCTACAGCAGGGGAAAAAATCATTCCTGATACCCCGAGAGGCAATTGGATTTTCCCTGGATCAACTTTACCTATAAATGTCAGTACCCAGTTATATTATGTACATTTAGGAAAGAGTACAGGTCTTTCTTAAACCAATCTACTGAGATGGCCAGAACCACCTCTGGAGGGAGTCTGTTCCACATTTTCACAGCTCTTACTGTGAAGAAACCTTTCCGTATTTGGAGATTAATTCTCTTTTCCTCTAGGCGTAAAGAGTGCCCCCTTGTCTTTTGTGTTGACCGTAAAATGAATAACTCAACACCAAGTTCACTATATGGACCCCTTATATATTTGTACATGTTGATTATATCTCCCCTTAATCTCCTTCTCAAGAGGGAATAAATTCAGTTCCTCTATTTCAGTGGTTCTCAACCTGGGGGCCGGGACCCCCTCGGGGGTCAAATGACGATTTTCCAGGGGTCCCTGAATCCTGGGCTGTTTCTGAAGCCCACACCACTCTCCCAGCCTTCCGCCAGCACTGCCACTCACCCCCCCCCCCCCCACCAAGTAGTTATGAATAAAAATAGAGCATACATGATAGGGAGAGAAAAAGAGGGGGAGGAACAAAGAAAAAGAAAGAAAAAGACTAAGAGAAAGAATAACAAGAAAGGTAAAAAGGGAACAAAGAGAGAGTGGTACATCCCAAAATGTACCATTAGGGGGTTTTAATACTGTAGGAGTGGAAGGGACTCGTGGGAGCACTAAATGTCGGTGGGTTAGGGGCCCAAATTACTAGTCACTGCTCTAATCTTTCCTCATAGCTGAGCTCCTCCATGCCTCTTATCAGTTTGGTTGCCCTTCTCTGCACTTTCTCCATTTCCCCAATATCCTTTTTGAGAACTAGGGCCCAAAACTGAACTGCATATTCCAGATGAGGTCTTACTAATGATTTGTACAGGGGCAAAATGATATCTCTCTCTCTGGAGTCCATACCTCTCTTAACCACTTAGGGACCGCCTCCTGCACATATACATCGGCAAAATGACACGACTGGGCACATGCACGTACAGGTATGTGCTGTGCTAGTACCCAGCCGTGAGTCGCGGGCCCGCGGCGCGCTCCCGTGATCCGGTCCGAAGCTCCGGGACCGAGACTGCGGGATTCGCGGACCCGATCGTCGCTGGAGTGCGGCGATCGGTCCCCGGAGCTGAAGAACAGGGAGAGCCGTGTGTAAACATGGCTTCCTCGTTCTTCACTGTGGCAGCGTCATCGATCGTGTGATCCCTTTTATAGGGAGACACAATCGATGATGTCACACCTACAGCCACACACCCTACAGTTGTAAACACACATTAGGGAACACATAACCCCTACAGCGCCCCCTTGTGGTTAACTTCCAAACTGCAAATGTAATTTCCACAATAAACAATGCATTTTAAATGCATTTTTTGCTGTGAAAATCACACTTCGTCAAAATTGTCCGAAGTGTCCTCCATAATGTCGCAGTCACGAAAAAAAATCGCTGATCGCCGCCATTAGTAGTAAAAAAAAAAAAAATTATAAAAATGCAATAAAACTATCCCCTATTTTGTAAACGCTATAAATTTTGCGCAAACCAACTGATAAACGCTTATTGCGATTTTTTTTTACCAAAAATATGTAGAAGAATACGTATCGGCCTAAACTAAGGAAAACATTTTTTTATATATTTTTGGGGGATATTTATTGTAGCAAAAAGTAAAAAATATTGCATTTTTTTCAAAATTGTCGCTCTATTTTTGTTTATAGCGGGGGAAAAAAAACGCAGAGATGATGAAATACCACCAAAAGAAAGCTCTATTTGTGGGAAAAAAGGATGCCAATTTTGTTTGGGAGCCACGTCACACGACCGCGCAATTGTCAGTTAAAGCGACGTAGTGCCAAATCGCAAAACCTGGCCGGGTCCTTTAGCTGACTAAAGGTCCGGGTCTTAAGGACTTTGCTTGCTTTGGAAACCGCAGCTTGGCATTGCATGCTATTATTGAGCCTATGATCAACTAAAACCCCCAGATCCTACTCCACTACAGATCCCCCCAGTTGAACTCCCCCTAGCATGTATGATGCATGCATATTCTTAGCCCCCAAGTGCATAACTTTACATTTATCTACATCTGCCACTTAGTCATCCAATTAGACAGAGCATTGAGGTTGGCTTGTAAATTGGAGACATCCTGCAAGGACGTTACTCCACTGCATAGCTTGGTGTCATCTGCAAAGACAGAAATGTTACTTTTGATCTCAGACCCAATATCATTTATAAATATATTGAAAAGTAAGGGACCCAACACTGAACCTTGGGGTACACCGCTGATAACCTTGGACCATTCAGAGTAAGAATCATTAACCACAACTCTCTGAATTCTGTCTTTCAGCCAGTTTTCTATCCATTTACAAACTGATATATCCAATCCTGTAGACCTTACCTTACACACGAGCCATGTGTGCGGAACTGTATCGAACGCTTTTGCAAAATCCAAGTATACCACGTCCACAGCCATGCCTCTGTCCAAGTTTTTACTTATCTCTTCATAAAAAGAAATCAGGTTTGTTTGATAAGGTGGAGGCTAATGCCGCGCACACACGATCACTTTTTGTGATGAAAAAAAACGACATTTTCAAAAACGTCATTTAAAATGATCACTTATGGGCAAAAAGACGTTGAAAACAAAGTTTTTAAACCCGCGCATGCTCAGAAGTAAGTTATGAGACGGAGCTTCAATGGAACAGAGTGCCGTCGAACATGGTGTACATCACCACGCTTTGCTAGAGCATTTTGGAAAAACGATGGTGTGTATGCAATGTCGTTTTGGAAAATGAAGTTTGAAAAACGTCGTTTTGTTTCATCACATAAAATGTCGTTTGTACGCGGCATTACACTCAAGACTAAGCATTTTCTGGTGACGGATGGTGCACAAATTTTTGGATGGACAGGGTCATTATATGGACTTTTCTTTCTTTTTATTTTCTTGTTTTCTTTTTCACAATTAATTATGTCATGATTAACATTGTAACTTTATAGGGGAGTAATATTACATTGCTAGCTGTGTACAGCAGATGGTACATAGTATCCATTATGTAAAACATGCCTTAGTACCGGCCCTGAGTCCCAGCAATGTGATCTTTTGTGGTAAACTATGAAATATGTTCCCCCAGTGTTATATAACATCTAAATAGTATAGAAAGTCAAATAATTTCACTTGTGCTTGTTATATTCCGTTTTGCCAAGACAGCTTATATAGGATAAATATTTTTAGACATAACATATGAAATTAAAGAAAAAAAATCTGCATTTCTGCCACCTAGTGGATTACATAGAAACTGACTGAATTTGCTTCCCCCTGTATTTCCATGTATGTTTCCTTCTGTATTATATTACTTTGATATATCACCCATCGAACTGAACTTAGGTTGATTGTGCGCAAACAGGACGAAAAAGGTAATTAAAAAAAATAAATAAAAAATAAAGGAAAAGCGCGCCACCAGTCTCACAACCACGTAAAAGGCATCCGTTCGGGAAAAACAATGCAGGGGGGATAGTATTAAGTTAGGCAGATGTATACTTGCGTGACTAGGGCCAACGAACAAACGGATACCCAGGCCACCCAGACAATCCACAAACTTAAGCCACCCTCTGCGTGGAAGCCGGGGTATTAGAGCGGCGTTTGCCGGTGACTTTCTGCCATGAGGCTTCAGGCATAGTAGGGGCCGAAGGGATCACGTCTTGCCAGCCAGGGAGTTCCGGGGGATCTATGTTTAGATCCATGCAAAAGACCTCCAGGTCCTCCGGAAAGCGAAGCACCGCTGTCTTCCCGTCTCTGGAAGCAATCAACGCTGCAGGGAACCCCCACTTGTAGTTGATAGATGCCTGCCAGAGTTTCTCCGTCAGGGGTCTAAGGGCCCTCCTCCGCTCCAGGGTTTCTCTAGCGAGGTCTGGGAAGAACGATAACGAGGCGCCATCAAAATCCAGCGTGGCGGCCTCCCTGGCCTTCCGCATGATGAGCTCTTTTTCCTCGTAATAGTGTACCCGGCAGATCACGTCTCTCGGGACCTCAGAGGCCATATTACAGGGACAGAGGGCGCGGTGGACCCGGTCCAATTTCAGGGGGTGATCCGGGTCGTTACCCAACAGCTTGTTAAAGATGCCACGGATCGAGGCCGCGAGGTCCCCATCTCCTGTCGCCTCCGGTAGTCCGCGCACGTGGATATTATTCCTCCGGTTCCGGTTCTCCTGGTCCTCAATTTTGTACATAGCCATCCTGTGGGCTATGGCCAGAGCTCGGGTGGAGGCCTGCAGATCTCTGATCGCTGTGGCGTGCCTATCTAGGCGATGCTCCGTCTCCTCCACGTGCTCTAGGACCTGGCCGAGATCAGAGCGTACCCCAGACAGTTCTTTCTTAATGGCCTTCTCAAGGCTTAGGAGCATAAAAGCTAGGTCAGATTTGGTGGGGAGTCTGCTCACCAGCTCCGCAACTCCAGATATTCTATAAGGGCTTCCCTCAACTTCTGATCCACCCGAGTACAGGGGAGACCGTAGGCTGGTTTCAGGCCTATTGCGGGAGGCGGAGCTAAGAGCCGACCCACGCGGCGAGCGGCCTAGACCATCTGTCTCCGTGGGATCCTCCGGCTCAGTGGCGAGAAACCGCTTGATAGATCCCTCCGCTGTGGTCTTCCTGGCTTGACTCCTCCCCGACTTGCTGACCATGCTGGCCATTAGGTTATGACAATAGCTGGTTACCGAAAAAACTAATAATATAAGTGCCGGTGCCAGAGCTCACACGAGACGCGTCCTCACAGTCTCATGTCCAGGCCACGCCCTTGAAAGTTTTGTCATGTTACAACCAATAACACAAATGTATTTTTTGGGGATTTTATGTGATAGACCAACACAAAGTGGCACATAATTGTCAAGTGGAAGGAAAATAATAAATGTTTTTTTACAAATAATTATCTGAAAAGTGTGGCGTGCATTTGTATTCAGCCCCCTAACAAAAATCTAGTGGAGTGCACCTGTGTGTAATTTGATCTCAGTATAAATACAGATGTTCTGTTAAGCCCTCAGAGGTTTGTTAGAGAACCATAGTAAACAAAGGGCCAAGGAACACACCAGACATGTCAATGTTGTGGAGAAGTTTAAAGCAGGTTTAGGTTAGAAAAACATATCCCAAGCTATGAACATCTCACGGAGCGCTATTCATCATCCAAAAATGGAAAGAGTATGGCACAACTGCAAACCTACCAAGACATGGCCGTCCACCTAAACTGAAAGGCCAGGCAAGGAGAGTATTAATTTAGAGAAGCAGCTCAAGAGGCCCATGGTAAGGCCCCTTTCACACTGGGGCCGGAGGTGCGGTGGCAGTATAGCGCCGCTAAAAATAGCAGCGCTATACCGTCGGATTTGCCGTGGGATTCGGCCGCTAGCTAACCCCGGCTAGCAGCCAATAAAGGGTTAATACCGCAGTTTCCCATTGTTTTAAATGGGAAGGAGCGGTGAAAAAGCGGTATACACACCGCTCCTCTCACCGCTTAAAAGATGCTGCCAGGAGATTTTTTCTCTCCCGCCAGAGCATCGCCTCAGTTTTAAAGCCGAGATCCACAGCTCAGGTGGGAGAATCTGTCCACAGGAAAACTATTATGCCGCATACACACAACCGTTTTTCGGGTTCTAAAAAATTACGTTTTTTTTTAAATGTCATTAAAAACGATCGTGTGTGGGCTCCAGAGCATTTTTCACGCTCTAAAAAATTACCAAATTTTTTTTTTTTCGAACACGCTCTATTTTTTCACAACGTTTTTAATGTTGTCGTTTTCCGGGTTGTAAAAAATGGTCGTGTGTGGGCTTTAACGACGTGAAAAAAAAACGTGCATGCTCAGAACCAAGTTATGAGACGGGAGCGCTCATTCTGATAAAACTAGCGTTGGTAATGATGTAAGCACATTCATCACGCTGCAACAGACAGAAAACCGTGAATCGTCTTTTACTAACACAAAATCAGCTAAAGCAACCCAAAGGGTGGTGTCATCTGAATGGAACTTACCCTTTATAGTACCGTTGTACATGTTGTATGTCACTGCAACCAATGCAGCCTCACATGTGCCATACATGCAGCCTCACATGTGCCATAAATGCAGCCTCACATGTGCCATGAATGCAGCCTTACATGTGCCATGAATGTAGCCTTACCATTGCAACCAATGCAGCCTTACAATTGCAAACAATGCAGCCTCACATGTGCCATAAATGCAGCCTCACATGTGCCATGAATGCAGCCTCACATGTGCCATGAATGTAGCCTTACCATTGCATCAGTGCAGCCTGATTGATGTCCATCTGCAGCCTCGAAGGAGAAACTCTTGTTTACTCTGTGGCCTCTTTAACCACTTAAGCCCCAGACCAATATGCTGCTAAATGCCCCAAAGGCGTTTCTACAATTCGGCACTGCGTCGCTTTAACAGACAATTGCGCGGTCGTGTGACGTGGCTCCCAAAATTTGCGTCCTTTTCTTCCCACAAATAGAGCTTTCTTTTGATGGTATTTGATTGCCTCTGCGATTTTAATTTTTTGCGCTATAAACAAAAATAGAGCGACATTTTTGAAAAAATATCTATATTTTTTACTTTTTGTTATAAGAAAAATCGAATAAACTAAATTTTAGTCAAACATTTAGGCCAAAATGTATTCAGCCATGTCTTTAGTAAATAAAAAAAAAATTAGCTACCTAGCGGCAACAGCGACACTAATACAGCGATCAGAAAAATGATCGCTTAGTGACGCTGGCAATAGGGGGTGAAAGGGTTAACTAGGGCAGTGATCAAGGGGTTAAAACTTTATTAGGGGGGGTACGGGGCTACCCTGGACCTAACACTAACTGCCTATCACACTAACTGTCACACTGACACTAAGGCTGCATTCACATCTGAGCGACAAGTAAAGCCACGTACACGGCTTTACTTGCCGCGATTACATTCATTTTTTTTTTTTTTGTTTCAAATCATCCCCATTGATGTCTATGGCCGAACGCCAATGTCGCCTGAAAAAAAGGGTCCGGGACTTTTTTTCAGGCGACAGGCGTTCGGCGTTTCAGAGATGTGAACCGTCTCTATAGACATGAATGGGGATTCGCCCCTCCAGCGGCATGAGCGTCGGGCGACAGGCGATTTGTCGCTCAGATGTGAATGCAGCCTAAATGCAGTGATCAGTATATATATGATCACTGCAATCAGTGACAGTGTGACAGGGGGCTGGGGGTGATCGGAAGGGGTTAAATGTGCCTATGTGTGTGGTGTCAGTGTAGTGTTTGTGAAACTTACTGTGAGTCTTCTCTCCTCTCGGCGGATTGAAAA
Source organism: Rana kukunoris (assembly GCA_029574335.1). Lineage (NCBI taxonomy): Eukaryota > Metazoa > Chordata > Amphibia > Anura > Ranidae > Rana > Rana kukunoris. The sequence goes on along the minus strand of CM056050.1, from coordinate 574,528,496 downwards.
TACTGCCGAGAGGAGAGCTCACATCACTTCCTCTGCCAGTGTTTACATTACACAGGCAGAGGAAGTGACACGGCGGGGGGGTTGCTGGATTGGCTGGAGCAATCACGAGGGGGCGGACAAAATCGAGCAGCCGCCCCCTCAGCACGGATCGCTCCCGCAGGTAAGCCGTCCGCCGCATGCAGCGGAGGGGGTCCCCATCGGACCCCCGACCCGCTAAAAGGCAGGGACGTACATGTACGCCCATCTGCCTGTACGTGCCATTCTGTGGACGTACATAGTCGTGTGGCGGGCGTTAAGCGGTTAATACAAAGTCCCGCCTCCTATGATAGACAGAACAGTCGTCCAATGGCATCCCAGGAGACGGGACTTCCAATACAGACGCTGCTGAGTAAACAGGAGATTCTCTTCATGCAATCTGACGCCGCTCATCCTGCCCCCTCCACGGCAGCGCTGATAAATAAAGTATATACAGGTCATTCTCAAAAAATTAGCATATTGTGATAAAGTTCATTTTCTGTAATGTACTGATAAACATTAGACTTTCATATATTTTAGATTCATTACACACAACTGAAGTAGTTCAAGCCTTTTTTTTGTTTTAATATTGATGATTTTGGCATACAGCTCATGAAAACCCAAAATTCCCATCTCAAAAAATTAGCATATCATGAAGAGGTTCTCTAAACGAGCTCGTAACCTAATCATTTGAATCAACTAATTAACTCTAAACACCTGCAAAAGATTCCTGAGGCTTTTAAAAACTCCCAGCCTGGTTCATTACTCCAAACCGCAATCATGGGTAAGACTGCTGACCTGACTGCTGTCCAGAAGGCCATCATTGACACCCTCAAGCAAGAGGGTAAGACACAGAAAGAAATTTCTGAACGAATAGGCTGTTCCCAGAGTGCTGTATCAAGGCACCTCAGTGGGAAGTCTGTGGGTAGGAAAAAGTGTGGCAGAAAACGCTGCACAACGAGAAGAGGTGACCGGACCCTAAGGAAGATTGTGGAGAAGGACCGATTCCAGACCTTGTGGGACCTGCGGAAGCAGTGGACTGAGTCTGGAGTAGAAACATCCAGAGCCACCGTGTACAGGCGTGTGCAGGAAATGGACTACAGGTGCCGCATTCCCCAGGTCAAGCCACTTTTGAACCAGAAACAGCGGCAGAAGCGCCTGACCTGGGCTACAGAGAAGCAACACTGGACTGTTGCTCAGTGGTCCAAAGTAAATTTTGCATGTCATTCGGTAATCAAGGTGCCAGAGTCTGGAGGAAGACTGGGGAGAGGGAAATGACAAAATGCCTGAAGTCCAGTGTCAAGTACCCACAGTCAGTGATGGTCTGGGGTGCCATGTCAGCTGCTGGTGTTGGTCCACTGTGTTTTATCAAGGGCAGTGTGAATGCAGCTAGCTATCAGGAGATTTTGGAGCACTTCATGCTTCCATCTGCTGAAAAGCTTTATGGAGATGAAGATTTCATTTTTCAGCACGACCTGGCACCTGCTCACAGTGCCAAAACCACTGGTAAATGGTTTACTGACCATGGTATTACTGTGCTCAATTGGCCTGCCAACTCTCCTGACCTGAACCCCATAGAGAATCTGTGGGATATTGGGAAGAGAAATTTGAGAGACGCAAGACCCAACACTCTGGGTGAGCTTAAGGCCGCTACCGAAGCATCCTGGGCCTCCATAACACCTCAGCAGTGCCACAGGCTGATTGCCTCCATGCCACGCCGCATTGAAGCAGTCATTTCTGCAAAAGGATTCCCGACCAAGTATTGAGTGCATAACTGAACATAATTATTTGAAGGTTGACTTTTTTTTAATTAAAAACACTTTTCTTTTATTGGTCGGATGAAATATGCTAATTTTTTGAGATAGGAATTTTGGGTTTTCATGAGCTGTATGCCAAAATCATCAATATTAAAACAAAAAAAAGGCTTGAACTACTTCAGTTGTGTGTAATGAATCTAAAATATATGAAAGTCTAATGTTTATCAGTACATTACAGAAAATAATGAACTTTATCACAATATGCTAATTTTTTGAGAATGACCTGTATCTTTTGTGGCCCTGGGGGCCACAAACAATGTATATGTCCAAATTCCCAGGGGGGCCAGATTAAATCAACAGGGGGCCGCATTTGGCCCGCGGGCTGGACTTTGTATATATATATATATACACAGTATAGCTCTCTCTTTCTCTATACAGTATAGCTCTCTCTCTCTCTCTATATATATATACAGTATAGTTCTCTCTTTCCCTAGACATACATAAATAAATATATATATATATTAGGGTTGTCCCGATACCGATACTAGTATTGGGACCGATAGTGAGCAAATGCTCCTGATGCCAGATCCGATACTTTTTTTTTTTTTTTGGGAGCGGGCGGGGGGCGGAGAGCATAGCTGAGCAGTCCTCATAGAAAAAGCCAAGCCCCCCCGCCGCCGCCACCTAGTCCAGGATTGGACGGGTGATCTGTCTATCAAAGTGTCCGAGCAAGGGGGAGTGTCTATACGTGGCTGGGAACACACAGCTATTCAAATCAAACCTGTAATGTTCCCTGCACTGATTAACTAGGCAGTGGCGGGCGGGCAGGGGAGCGCTGGGGATTGCTTGGCTTGGCTTTCTCTGTGGGGACATGGCTGCATTCATGGGGAAGACCTGGCTGCATTAATGGGGAGACCTGACTGCATTTATGGGGGAGACATGGCTGCATATATGGGCGAGACATGGCTGCATTTATGGGGGAGACATGGCTGCATTTATGGGGGAGACATGGCTGCATATATGGGGAAGACATGGCTGCATATATGGGGGAGACGTGACTGCATATATGGGGGAGACATGACTGCATATATGGGGGAGACGTGACTGCATATATGGGGGAGACATGACTCCATATATGGGGGAGACATGGCTGCATATATGGGGAAGACACGGCTGCATATATGGGGAAGACATGGCTGCATATATGGGGGAGACGTGACTGCATATATGGGGGAGACATGGCTGCATATATGGGGAAGACATGGCTGCATATATGGGGAAGACATGGCTGCATATATGGGGGGGACATGGCTGCATATATGGGGGAGACATGGCTGCATATATGGGGGGGACATGGCTGCATATATGGGGGAGACATGGCTGCATTTCTGGGGGGACATTTAAAAAAAAGTATTGGTAATCGGTATCGGTGAGTACATGAAAAAAAATATCGGTACTTGTACTCGGCCCTAAAAAAGTGGTATCGGGACAACCCTAACATATATATATACAGTATAGTGCTCTCTCTATATATATATACATATACAGTATAGCTCTTTCTCTCTCTCTCTATATATATACAGTATAGCTCTCTCTCTCTATATATATATACAGTATAGCTCTCTCTTTCTCTAGACATATATATATATATATATATATATATATACACAGTATAGCCTTCTCTTTCTCTATACAGTATAGCTCTCTCTCTCTCTATATATATATATATACAGTATAGTTCTCTCTTTCCCTAGACATATATAAATAAATATATATATATATTAGGGTTGTCCCGATACCGATACTAGTATTGGGACCGATAGTGAGCAAATGCTCCTGATGCCAGATCCGATACTTTTTTTTTTTTTTTGGGAGCGGGCGGGGGGCGGAGAGCATAGCTGAGCAGTCCTCATAGAAAAAGCCAAGCCCCCCCGCCGCCGCCACCTAGTGCAGGATTGGACGGGTGATCTGTCTATCAAAGTGTCCGAGCAAGGGGGAGTGTCTATACGTGGCTGGGAACACACAGCTATTCAAATCAAACCTGTAATGTTCCCTGCACTGATTAACTAGGCAGTGGCGGGCGGGCAGGGGAGCGCTGGGGATTGCTTGGCTTGGCTTTCTCTGTGGGGACATGGCTGCATTCATGGGGAAGACCTGGCTGCATTAATGGGGAGACCTGACTGCATTTATGGGGGAGACATGGCTGCATATATGGGCGAGACATGGCTGCATTTATGGGGGAGACATGGCTGCATTTATGGGGGAGACATGGCTGCATATATGGGGAAGACATGGCTGCATATATGGGGGAGACGTGACTGCATATATGGGGGAGACATGACTGCATATATGGGGGAGACGTGACTGCATATATGGGGGAGACATGACTCCATATATGGGGGAGACATGGCTGCATATATGGGGAAGACATGGCTGCATATATGGGGGAGACATGGCTGCATATATGGGAGAGACGTGGCTGCATATATGGGGGAGACGTGACTGCATATATGGGGGAGACCTGACTGCATATATGGGGGAGACGTGACTGCATATATGGGGGAGACATGACTGCATATATGGGGGAGACGTGACTGCATATATGGGGGAGACATGGCTGCATATATGGGGGAGACATGGCTGCATATATGGGAGAGACATGGCTGCATATATGGGGAAGACATGGCTGCATATATGGGGAAGACATGGCTGCATATATGGGGGGGACATGGCTGCATATATGGGGGGGACATGGCTGCATATATGGGGGAGACATGGCTGCATATATGGGGGGGACATGGCTGCATATATGGGGGAGACGTGACTGCATATATGGGGGAGACATGACTGCATATATGGGGGAGACGTGACTGCATATATGGGGGAGACATGGCTGCATATATGGGGAAGACATGGCTGCATATATGGGGAAGACATGGCTGCATATATGGGGGGGACATGGCTGCATATATGGGGGAGACATGGCTGCATATATGGGGGGGACATGGCTGCATATATGGGGGAGACGTGACTGCATATATGGGGGAGACATGACTGCATATATGGGGGGGACATGGCTGCATATATGGGGGAGACATGGCTGCATTTCTGGGGGGACATTTAAAAAAAAGTATTGGTAATCGGTATCGGTGAGTACATGAAAAAAAATATCGGTACTTGTACTCGGCCCTAAAAAAGTGGTATCGGGATTCGGGACAACCCTAATATATATATATATACAGTATAGTGCTCTCTCTCTATATATATATATATATATACATATACAGTATAGCTCTCTCTCTCTCTATATATATATACAGTATAGCTCTCTCTTTCTCTAGACATATATATATATATATATATATATATATATATATATATATATATATATATATATATATATATATATATACATAATACAGTATATCATTAGATATATATACATTATATCTCTTTCAGTATTTGGTGGGTTCTCGCTATCTCTGTCTATAGATATATACAGTATAAATATATAGATCTATAGATATAGACGTATAGAGAATCTGTGAGTCTTTGTAGTGCAGATCTCACGCCCATGGTGACCACGCTATTCTCAGTGTACAGGACGTATAGCCGCACCCTGATCACATCGATCTACTCGCTCTTCCCTCCCCTGCTCCCGCTGTACAGGCCGCTCAGTGGCTCTCCGGATAGATTAGTCGTGCCTGTGTCGCAGTGCATTGTGGTCCTCCGCCTGTCTCTTTGCCGGTGGATTGTGTGGTGCGCCGAGTCTCTTCTCTTCTTCCCGGACACCGGAGCCGCACACATGGCGATGCACGTCCCCAAAGCCCCGGGCTTCGCCCAAATGCTGAAAGATGGAGCAAAGGTGAGAGTAGGGGGGTGTATAGAGGAGGAGGGGTGAGCGGCACATGGAAGGTTCCAGAACACGAGGCCTTCCTCCATACTGGGATGTCACATGGAGGGAGGGGGACACAGTACAGGGCTATGAGGGGTGACAGTGCAATGTACAGGGAGTGTACGGAGGGATCTGATCGTATCACAGGCCTGAGGTGACCGTTCATCACCATGGTTACATCATCCGGGGATCCTCCTCACCAGTGTATGGAAGTAATGACCCCACATGGCGGGGAATCCACATTAAACGTTATTTGTTATTTTCCATATCAGAGAGAGTAAGGGCCAGCTTCTTCTCTTTTTTTTTTTTTTTTTTTTTTTTTTTGTTATGTCATCTGTGCCCCCATAGGGAAGATTTTTCCTTCACTTCCTGTCCCATAACCCAAACAGGAAGTGAGAGGAAATCCTTCCAAAGTCAGGGAATCCAAGTGTGTCCCCATTGGAAGATTTCCCCTCTATTCCTGTTCTGGTGGCACCCCAATAATGAGGGATTTTCTTATAATGGATATGACAGAGCGATTCTCCCTCACAGGGGCACAGATAGTAAGAAAAAAAAAAAACTCTCTATACACAACTAAGAAAAAATGTGACTTCAGTTTTACTTTATCCACCTGACCTCTGGAAGATTATCCCCCCCCCCCCCTCCCAAGACCATTTTGTTGCGGTATGGCACTGCATTGCTTTATCTGACAATTGGGTGGTCGTGTGACGCTGTACATTTGTCATTGCTTTTCCCACAAATACCACTTTCTTTTGGTGGCATTTGATCACCACTTTTTTTTTTTTTTTTGCGCTATAAACAAGAAAAGACAGACAATTAAAAAAATAAGTTTCTTCATTAATTTAGGCTGATATATATATATATATATATATATATATATATATTACATATTTTTGGTTAATCCCATTAAGGGACCTTTCACATGGGGCGGATCGTAATGATCCGCCTCCGTGTGTGCGCTTCTGCTCAGCGGGGATCCTCCGTAAAATCCCTGCTGAGCCGTCGGCTGACAGGGCGGTCCCCACACACGGTGCAGGGACCGCTCTGTCTTTCCTCCGCTCTCCCCTATGGGGGGATCGGATGAACAAGGATCGTATGTTCGTATTCATCCGATCGGACGGAAGAAAAATAGGATTTTCTTCCGTCCGAAAAATCGGATCTTTACGGAGGTGGGTTATTACGGGTGTCAGCGGATGGTCATCACATCGGGACCAATGTATGTCCCGTTTTCATCCGCAACGGATGGATGAAAAAGCGGACATACGGTCTGCACATGTGAAAGGGGCCTAAAGGGGTTGTAAAGCGGGGTCTGTGTATGTGTGTGTGTGTGTGTGTGTGTGTGTGTGTGTGTGTAAATAACAAACATGTTATACTTCCACTGTGCAGATCGTTTTGCACAGAGTTGTCCCGATCCTTCTCTTCTGGGGTCCGTAGCGGCTGTCTCGGCTCCTCCTTGCAAGAGCTAACTCCCCTTCTGGGAAGCGCTCTCGCAAGGGGTTTAGCTTGTGGCTGCGTTCCCATGTGATACAGTGGTGAACATAGTCGCCAAGTGTATCACTCGGCCCTGCCCCCGGCGCGCTGTCGTTTATTTGATTGACAGCAGCGGCAGCCAATAGCTGCACTGCTATCAATCTCCAATGAAGAGCTGCCCCAAGCTGGAGGAAACCACTGTGGGATCATGCCCACGGAGTGTCGTGGCTCAGGTAAGTAAAACGGGGGGGGGGGGGGGGTGCAAGGTGGTGTTTCACCTTAATGCATAGGATGCATTAAAGCAGAGTTCCACCCAAAATTGGAACTTCTGATTGACCCACTCCTCACCCCCTTACATGCCACATTTGGCATGTAATTTTGTTTTTGGGGGGGGGGTGGGTGATGAGTGGGACTTTCTGTCCCACTTCCTCCTCCTGCCAAGGGGCTGGTTAGGCGAATAGCTTAATCGCCTTACTGCAGCCCCTCCCTGTAGGCGATCGCCTGGGACACGTCGCAGGTCCCAGGCGATCGTCTGTCCAATCAGACGGTGCAGTGCCGCTCGCACATGCGCAGTGGGTGCCCGGCCGTGAAGCTGATAGCTGTCAAGGCCGGGTGCCCACACTTAGGATGAAGATGGCGGCTGGGGAGGGGGGGAGAGGAGCGGAGCTGCGGCCGGCGCGTCACTGGAACCGTGGAGCAGGTAAGTGTATGTTTATTAAAAGCCAGCAGCTACACTTTTTGTAGCTGCTGACTTTTAATAAACAAAAAACGTCTGGAACTCCCGTTTTTAAGAGTTTCAATTTGTATGCAATCGGGCAGGCCCTCGTACTACATGGTTTTGGTAAATCTAAGGGCCCTTTCACACATACGGATCCCGTGAAGATCCGTACCTTTACACACGCTTGCTCAGCGGGGATCGCTCCGTTGATCCCCGCTGAGCAGGTAGATGACACTGTGCAGGGACCGCCCTGTCAGATCTCCGCTCTCCTCTATGGCAGGATCGGATAAACACAGACTGGAAAAGGATTTTCTCTTCCGTTCATGGACGGACACAGCAGCATGGACCTTAGGGTTATATAACCTTCCTTTCAGGAGAGACTAGTCTGAAAGTAAGGATATATAACCCTAAGGTCCATGAACTCAGAGAAATGGATTTTACAGTGAGTACAAAAATCCTATTTTCCTCCGTCTGCAGAATCGGACACCGATGAGATCGGATGTCAGTGGATGTTCACCCACAATCCCATAGGGATACATGTATGTCTGCTTTTCATCAGAAAACACATACGGTCCACATGTGTGAAAGAGCCCTTAAGGAAATCCGACCGCAAAAGTTGTATGGGGTTCAGGGGGGCAGTCAACCTCCCCCTCTATGTGCAAATGCAGCGGACAGGGGTGTGCACATGTCATGGCAAGATTTAAACACCCTGCCACATGGGTGGACAGTAGAGCCCCCAACACAGCCCATTCGAATGAATGAACGGGCTGTGCCACAACTGTGTGCAATATACATGGTTGTGCTGTGGTCTTTTAGGGATTAAAAGAGGTGAGGAGGCAACATAACGTCTCCTCACCACGTGTCAAACCCCCCCCCCCCCCCCCCTCTCTCTGAAAAGCTTAGTGATTACCACACTTTAGGCATCCAAGTAATAAGGGAAAGAAAGGGTCAATTGTAGTGGATAGTACTTGCTGGTATAGTCCCACGCTGGACGATGTTTGCATATAATGCATGTGGTTTAACTCTTGTGTGTGTTTATTTGCAGCACTATTCTGGCTTAGAAGAAGCTGTGTTTAGAAACATCCAGGCTTGTAAGGAACTTGCCCAGACCACTCGCACTGCATATGGACCCAATGGTAAGTCCGTCCCCTGTGGAATCTGCCAGTGTTATATTTGTGAGCTAAAAATTATACTATACTTGTCCTGAGCTCCATAATAAGCTATTTCTTTTAAGGAAAACTACACTTTTTATGAAGATAAACTCTAGCTGTCCATCTGGATACCTCTAACCCAATGGTTCTCCACTCGTGTCCTCAGGACCCACTAACAGACCAGACTTTAAAGTGAAGGTTCACACAAAAAAATGTTTTTAACATTGCATTCAGGCAAGTTTTTACAATGACAATCGGCTGTTTGTTTAAAAATCGTTGCGGTACATACCGTTTTCTATATAGATGTTCACCGCGGCTTCCGGGTATGATCTTCGGGGCTGGGCGTTCCTAATTGATTCACAGGCATCCTGACCGACGCATACAGCGCATCACGAGTTGCCGAAAGAAGCAAAACGTTGGTGTGGCTCTATACGGCGCCTGCGCACCGACGTTCGACTTCTTTCGGCAACTCGTGCTGTATGCGTTGTCAGGATGCCTGTGAATCAATTAGGAACGCCCAGCCCTGAAGATCATACCCGGAAGCCGCGGTGAACATCTATATAGAAAACTGTATGTACCACAACGATTTTTAAACAAACAGCCGATTTTCATTGTAAAAACTTGCCCGAATGCAATGTTAAATTTGGGTGGACCTCCACTTTAAGTATTCCTTTGGGGAGATGCAGACTAGAATACTGAAATCACTGAGCAGCAAATTATATCCCCTGTGATGTTATTTCAGATATCTTGCAAACCTGGCCTGTTAGTGGGTCCTGAGGACAGAAGTTGAGAACCACGGCTCTAACCCATTCTAAAGTAGAAGCCTCCCCTATGTGTTTACATTCCTTTTCTTTACAGCCACGGCCTCCTCTATTATTTACAGCATTGGTGCCAAAATACTCCCCATGGACTTGAATAGAGCCATTTTCCTACAGTAGATACACTAGATCAGCACCCAAAAGCATTTTGGCACTAAACCAGAGTACACATGGGCTGAATATCTGGCAGTATCAGCTGATTCAATAGAAAACTTCCAACATTTGGCCAGTGTGTAGGGCAGCCGGTCCAACAGAAGCCAGCCATGAAGGGGCATCATTGAAAAAGGTCTAAAAATTCATATCTGATCCACACTCTCGGCCATTGTGTTCTGGGAGGGGGGGGGGGGCATCCTGTCAGAACACAATGTCTCAGCGGAGGGGATATCTGTACTAACATAGCATTGTTGGTACATCAGCTCCCCCTAAGTTCTACAGGTTTTTTTTTTTACGACTCGTGCTTACCTAGGTGGGTGCAGCATCGGTCCCCCGGCACCTCTGCAATGAAATCGGAGCGATCGAACACTGCCGATCACTCGATTTTTATTTTTTTCCCAGTCTGAGAGGTGTAGACGGTAATTCACAGTTCTCTGTTCTTCTTCCTACTCGCTCATTAAAGCTGTGGAGAGGCGGGAGCGCCCATCTCAGGCTCTTATCGGTTCGCTGAGACTGGTGTCAATCCAGACACCTGGCAGGTCCAGACTCCCATTGTCAGGATGACGCACTGCCTGGACTGATATCTTGTGATTGATAGGAGTGAACACTAAAGGATCCTCCTGCTGTCAGGAGGAGGTAAGTAAACTCCGGCGTAAGGGAAGGTTCCAGCTATAATTAAAAGCTCAAATGTCATTCTGACATTTTTTGGTACATCCATATTCAGGCTGGGTTCACACTTTTGCAAATTGGATGCGGCCAATTCCAAATAGGAGATTTTGAACAGCTCTCTATGCAGTCTGTTCACTTATCTCCAGCGCAAATTTGTGCAGGAGCCCTGTGCGTCTTTTGGTCCAAATTCAGCCACAAATTTGGGCTAAAATTTGACCTGAAACGGTGCACTGGACCCCTGTTGGGAACCACATGCAGCAATAGTGTGAACCCAACCCTAGGGTATACCATAAAACATGGTTACATTCATTGTACTTTGTCTTAACAGTCCTGTTATCTTTGTTTCAGGGATGAACAAAATGGTTATCAATCACTTGGAGAAGCTTTTTGTTACTAATGATGCAGCCACCATTCTTAGGGAGCTGGAGGTTAGTGCGAATCACAAACTTTGTATTTTTATTAGCTGAAGTAAAGTACAAGTTCATAATACTATTTGTTTGGTAAGCCCTGAGCTAAGTGATTACATGACTACTAATCGGTCGGCTCTCGGTACGTTGGGTGGAAAGAAGAGCAACTCGCTGCATCCAGCTATTCTCCAGCTGGATCGTTATTGGCGGGATCCATGTAACTGCAATTTAAAAAAAAAAATTGCGTTGTAAACAAAAAAAAAAAATGTAACGTTTTAAGAAATGTTTATTTTTTTACTTTCTGCTATAAAATATGCGCAATAAAAAAAGAAAACATTTCTTGATATATTTAGGCCAGTATGTATTCTGCTACAAAAAAAATGTGTGTGTAATATATATATATATATATATATATATATATATATATATATATATATATATATATATATATATATATATATATATATTAGTTCTCCCGATACTCTGTACTCTATCCATCCGGAGCAGTAAGGAGCCGGATTTACCGGCTCCTACCCCGCTCTCCATCCGACAATTCCAGGGGGTGGAGGAGAGGCACGAAAGGGGAGAGAAACACGGAGGCATGCACGGGATACGCGGCAGGTTTCAGCAGTGATCGGTGATTGGAACTTCCCCATGCACTGATCACCGCTGACAGTACAAGTATCGGGTGAAGCACCGGGAGCATTTGGTATTGGTCCTGATACTAGTATCGGGACAACTCTTATATATCTCGATTAGCCACTTAAAGCAGGACTGCTTTATTACGGTGAACATTCTGACAATTTTTTTTTTTTGGGGAGCCAGTGACGCTAGTACAGTGATGAGGGCTAAAAATATGCACCTTCACTGTACCAATAACACTGGAAGGGGTTAAACATCAGGGGTGATCAAATGGTTAAATGTGTGCCTAGCCAGTGTTTTGTGTTTATTATATGTGCTGCTTTTATTAGGGGAAGAGATTGACTTGAGTCCCACACAGAATCTATTCTCAGAATAGGTGCAGGAACTCGCCCTTTTTTTTCGTGTCTCCGCCCCCTACCCACCTCTGACCCTTGGTTACGCCCTCTACCCACCTTCCAGTATGGCCCCTTTTAGAGAATACAGAGACACGTATCATTTTATAGTGCTAAGTAATTTGTATTGAATTTGGTAATAACAAGAAAACCAATAAAATACATCTCCCCCCAGCAGAAACAGATCTCTCAGCTGCCAGTATCAATAGGCTCTCCAGCAGCCAGGAACAGTAGACCCCTCCCCAAACAGTAGATCTCTTCCAGCAACCCCGTGCCCCCCCCCCCAGTAACAGAAGTTTAATTAAAAGGGAGCGATGGCTTACACGTGAGGACGTGACGCACCTGTAGGTGGGAGGAGCCACGGGACTGCCGGATCAGATGCCAACTAGGAGCGAGGACGGAGGGAGTTGAAGAGCTGAGGGAGGAGCGGGGAGATGTGGATGGCGTGAGGCTGCTGTAACCGCGGCGCACGTTCTATACGTGACATACGAGCAGCCCCGCCACGCGCCGACACCTCCCAGCTGCTATCCCCGTAGGATGCTCGATACCGCGGAGGTGCATGCCGCCGCTGAGATCACCACTTCCACCACCTCTACCTCCTCCCCTCCTCGTGAGTACTCGGGAAGCAAAGGCTAGCGGATGCCTTAGAAGATAAGAGCAGCTCCGTCCTGCACTTCGGTTTTGTGCTAAAGGCACCTGCAAACGATCAGCAGGCTGGACGGATCACTGGGGCTAGAAGGCTAGACGCTTCCTTAAACCCCCCCTCCTAAACCCCCTTATTCTTGCTACTAAAATCCCTGATGCTAAGATCAATGGTCTTGTAGGAAGGCTGGGAAAAGGTAAGCCTCCACGATAAATCCCCTCGGGGAGAGACAGACATGGACAAGTACATGTAGAAGACCAGCTTTGAAGGTATGATACTTTTCTTTTCTTGTTGCTTTATTCCCCTAATATTGAATAAATAAATGAACATGAGGGAGCGGTCTAATAATTGAAGATGGATTAGAAGGACAGATAATAAAAAAAAAAAAACACATGTGAATATACAAAATTTCTGACTGCTTGTTGAGATCACAGGAAGAAATATAGATATATGTACATAATAATGCCTTCATGATATAACCAGGGGTATACGGGGGGATCTCCATTCTTATAGTTGTTTTTGAAATGCTCTGCCATTTGATATATGGATTATGCTGATTGTGTGACACATGTGCGGATTAAACATATTGCTGAAGCGCAAAAGCGGGGGGGAAAGGGAGGCCGAGATAGATTTGCTGCAAAGCGGCCGTAGTCTGAGGAACATCGTTTGCAACCTAACGTTGGAAGACAGGAAGCAGGAAAAAAGCAGAGAGCACCAGGGGAAGTGTGTATAATAACAATAAAATAAAGTGTGTATTAAAAAAAGGGGAAGGAGAAGCTTGGAATCAAATTGAAAAGGGACAACGAGTGGGAATACTCAGGACACCCCTTAAATCTCTCCCTGAACCCCAACCCCTCCAGGACGACCTGAAGGTCCTGTAAGCTGCGGGCTTATAGTGAACGTCTTATATATAAAAGGAAAAAAAGGGGGGGGTAAAATAGAGACTTTTAACCTCATTAGGACCAAGCGGAAGGGAAAGGGGGTACGAGATCAAAGGGATCAAACTGGGGAAGAGAATCAGAAGGAAAGTGCACACCATGCAAAGGATGACGAGCAGGTCTACAAAGGGGGGCCCCCCGAAAACACCCCCAAATATACCAAATAATCCAACAGCAACAAGTTCTATCAGACAATATATGACAAAAGAGGATAGCTCACGAACCCAGGATACAAAAAAAAAACAACCACAAGGAAATAAAGATAAAAAAATGGAGAATAAGAATCCCCATAATAAGTCCTTAAAGGAAAAACCATCGGAATCAAGGGAAGAAGAGGCCTCGGACAAAGATCTAGAGTGTAGCTGGACAGACGAACAAAGACCAGATGAACTAGGCCCATCAAAAAGCGAAATGGCAGAGATGCTAAAGAGCTTGGAGAACGTTATTAAGGGGGAAATACAAACACTACGGACGGACCTAGGACATCTCCTCACTAGAATAGAGTCTGTGGAAGAGAAAACGGAAAAGCAAGAACAAGAATCAATGCATTTAAAAGACCAAATTGAACAGATAAAATTACAGCAGAGGCACATCCTATATAAACTGGAAGACCAGGAAAATAGAAATCGGAGAAAAAATTTAAGAATCAAATTAATACCGGAGGAGCAAGGGGAGGAGCTGAGGAAGATGATGCAGGAAATATTCAATCCATTATTGGAAAGACCAATAGAGGATCCAATCAGAATAGATAGAGTACATCGTGTAGGCAACCCCAGAAGAACAGACACAGAGGATAAGAGACGTTATAGTAAGATTCAGGACGTATGAAGAAAAGGAAAAGATCTGGAAAAACTTAAGAGGAAAACCACCCTTGGTTTTTAGAGGATCAGAACTCCAGATCTTCTCTGATCTGGCGTCAGAAACATTGGCAAGACGACGATTATTAAAACCTCTCCTGAATCAGTTAACAACTCAGAAAATTAAATACAACTGGGGTTTTCCAGCTTGCCTAATAGGGATCAAAGAAGGGAAATCCGCAATTTTAAGATTCCCGGAAGATCTTAAAGCATTCTGTGGTAGACTGGACATCCAAATCCCAGACCTCCCTGGATGGGAGTAGGGGGGAGGAAGATCAAAAGGGGGAGTTGCTAGGCTACGATATCTTTTGGGGAGGCGATGACCGGCATCTCTCCTCCCCTCCGAAAAGAGGGGGAGGAGAGTTAAATCCCAGGTCCCATCTAAAGAGATCTGAGCCAAATCCAAATTGGAGGTTGGCCCAGAGGCAGATAGATGGCCGACAAGGGGGGAGGGAGGGGGGGAGAAGGAGAATGGGGGGAGGGGAGGGTGGGGAGAGGGGAGGGAGGGTAGGAGGAGGTACTATCTCACCAATTGAATCAAGAAGGAAAAAAAAAAAAGAGCTTTAAGACAGACAGAGGTGCTATCCGAAAACAGAGAAGGGAAAAGGGGAAAAAGAGAAAAATGCCGATAATTAAACTCCTGTCGTATAACGTGAAAGGTCTCAACAGCCCAACAAAAAGACACAAGATTTTAAAAGAATTGAAAAGCTATAAAACGAACGTGGCCTTCCTGCAAGAAACCCACCTTACATTAGAATCTAATATAAAATTATACTCATCAGATTTTCCCATTTGGTTCTATGGCGACACTATCTCCAAACGAGCTAGGGGAGTAGCTATTGGCATGGCCAAAGGAGTCCGGTTCACTTTAACCGACAGGCTGGTAGATCCCGATGGGAGGTTCCTCTTTCTTAAGGGGGAATTGGAAGGAATGGAATGAACATTAGTAAACATTTATGCCCCAAATGTCCATCCGATTAAAATATCTTGTTAACCTACTAGAAAAATTGAAAGATTTCAAGCAAGGAAAGGTGATTCTGGGGGGGGATTTAAACTTCTGTCTTGATCCAGGGATGGATAAGACCTCAGTCACAAGAGATAAATAAAAAGCTCTTAAAGATAAAAAATAGCTTATACAGAAACCAACTGGTAGACGTTTGGAGAGTCCTGAATCCGGAACAGCGGGATTATACGTTCTACTCCTCAGTTCACTGTAGCAATTCACGCATCGATCACATCTTTTTAGATCATAGTGGCTTGGAGATGGTGACAGTGGCAGAGATAGGAGCCATGACACACTCAGATCACACACCAATAAGTATAACCTTGAACATACCAGGAAATCAGAAAGTATTCCAGAACTGGAGGCTTAACGAAGAATTAGTGATAGATGAGGGTAGCCTAGCTAGGATTAAAAAGGAGTTGGAAGATTACTTTAGGACAAATGACACAAAGGAAATATCGAGGGCAATACTATGGGATGCACACAAAACAGTGATAAGAGGGATCCTGATATCGGAAGGCGCGAGGAAAAAAGAAGAAAGAAGCAGCAAAAGAGATAAAATAATAACAGAGATATTCAACCTGGAACAAAACACAAAAAAAAAGGTAAAACAAGAGATATATCACGCCCTGGTGAACAAACGAAACAAACTAAAAGAGCTATTAGCCCTAGAAACAAAAAGGGAATTTAATACAATTGCAAAAGAAAGATATATGTGAGGAAATATAACAAACATCTAGCCAGGATGGTGCGGAAAAACAAAACAAGAAATTACATCTAAAAAATGAGAAAGGGGAGACTACATACAACAAAAGAAATAGCCGAGACCTTTAGAGCATACTATGAGAAGTTGTATGCAGTGGAACAGGGGGTATGGAAACGGGGAGAAAAGGAGAATAAAATAACAGACTTCCTAAAAAAAAGCAGGTATCTCAAAATGTAGTCAAGAAGACGCTTTAGCGATGGACAGGCCCATTACAGAAAATTAAATCAAGGCCGCCTTAGCAGATTCAGCGTTAGGTAAAAGCCCAGGGCCAGATGGCTTTACTGTCCTATACTATAAAAAATGTAAGGAGATACTTATCCCTAGACTCTGCCAATATTTTAATGGGCTGGGGACAGACTATCCGCTAAGTAGAGAAGCGGCAGAAGCAACTATTAGTCATCCCAAAGGAAGGGAAAGATGGTAAAACCTGTGCAGGATATAGGCCGATCTCTTTGTTAAATATAGACACCAAACTATTTGCAAAGATCTTGGCCGGAAGAGTAAAACAGGAGATGACAAAACTGGTCCATCCGGACCAGACAGGGTTTATCCAGGGGAGAGAGGGAAGAGACAATGGGGTGAGGGCTCTCCTTGTCCTTCAAAAAATGAAGGAGAGTAGAGTCCCCAGTCTACTTCTGTCGATAGACGCAGAAAAAGCGTTCGACAGGGTAGACTGGGGATTCATGTTAAACACGCTAGAAGAAATGGGCTTTGGACAGATGATAATGAGGTGGATTAGAACTTTATATCAAGCCCCGACAGCAAGGATAAAAATAAACGGAAGTCTGTCCCAGGCGCTTAAAATGAAAAATGGAACAAGGCAGGGATGCCCCCTGTCACCAATGCTATTTGTCTTATCATTAGAACCCCTCCTGGCCAGGATACGTAGCTGCCAAGAAATAGGAGTTAAAATAAACAAAGAGGAACATAAGCTTTCTGCTTTCGCAGACGATGTCCTTTTCTACCTAGTTAATCCCAAGACATCAATCCCAAAATTACTGGAAATATGTAGCCAATATGGAGACATTTCAAATTTCAAACTAAATATCAATAAAACAGAAGTCCTGAATGTAAATACATCAAGGGCAGAGGAACAAGATCTTAGAGTTAAGTACCAATTTCCGTGGGTTGCAAAACTTAAGTATCTAGGGGTTAAGTTAACAAACTCATATAAAAAAAATCTATGAGACAAGCTATATCCCACTCCTGGATGAAATCAAAGAAGAAATAACCAGGGTAAAAAATAGACCAATTTCATGGATAGGCAGAATCAATTTCTGTAAGATGGTACTTATACCAAAAAAATTATCTAAATTCCAGATGCTCCCTATTCCCCTACCAAAGATACTGTTCCAGACCCTTAAAAGCTTGATTATGAGATATATATGGAGAAATAAGAAGCATAGAATATCACTCCAGGTTTTAAAACAACCAAAAGAAATGGGGGGAATTGCTGTACCCGATATCAAAAAATATTACGATGCGGTGGTATTATCGAGAGTGGTAGAATGGGCCAGAGGAAATAAAGAAAAAAGGTGGGTCAGTATAGAAAATGCACTATCAGAGGTAGAATTAGAAAAAATAATATAGAATCCCCCTCAAAGTAGGGCCTTGGGCACAAATATACACAAGATCACTAGGAATGCACTGGATATCTGGGACACTACACATAAAAAAATTGACAGAGAATATAACTCACCGTTTATAGCACTAAAGGATAACGATTATTTTGAACCAGGCAAAGTTTCGGTGGGAGGAAATTGGATAAAAAAAGACACTGCACAACTAAGAGACGTTATAAAGGATGGTCACTTAATTTCACTGAACGAAATGGGAAAAAAAAAAAAACTTTATGGTTATAAATAACTGGAGGTACCAACAGCTCAGACACTTTATTCTAAAATTACCACAACCCTTAAGGACAGGAGAACAGTTAACAGAAATGGAAAAATTAAGTTCAATAGGAAATTCCAAGGGAACGATCTCAAAATTATATAAGATTTTAGTTAAGGTGGAAGAGCAGGAGGTACCTCCCTTTATTAAAAAATGGGAGAGGGAATTAGGGTCACAACGGGATAGGGGCACAATAAAGAAAATATTAAAACTGACACACACCTCGGCGACCGACATCCGGACAGCAGAAATGAATTACAAATGCCTGACTGGATGGTACATAACACCAGATAAATTGAGCAAATTTAAAGGACAATCGGCAGAGTGTTGGAGGGGGTGCAGATCTAGGGGTACGATGGCCCACTTATGGTGGGATTGCCCCAAAATTAG
Organism: Rana kukunoris; assembly: GCA_029574335.1. Lineage (NCBI taxonomy): Eukaryota > Metazoa > Chordata > Amphibia > Anura > Ranidae > Rana > Rana kukunoris. The sequence continues at coordinate 574,509,919 of CM056050.1, read as the reverse complement.
AAAATACTGGGAGAATATTATAGGTCTCATAGAGGAAATCACAGAGAAAAAAATTAAGATGGACCCGTGGATCGTCCTATTCCATGGAGGAGAAGGCATTAAAAGATACCAAAATTCCCTAGTCCCACACCTGCTCAACGCGGCCAAAAGGCTAATCCCCGGGAAATGGCAAGAGGCCGAATGCCCCCAGGTCTGGGAATGGATAGATATGGTAGAAGGAACATATGTTATGGAAGACCTAAAAAACAGTATCGAGGGTAATAAAAAGAACCAGAAGTGGGATAAATGGAAATGATTTAAGAGGACCTGGAGTTATGTTGAAAATTTAAGAGAAGAGATCTAAAGGAAAAGTAGGATAGATAGATAAAAAAAAAAAAAAATTGGTGCGAAAGGGGGGGGGGGGGGTAAAAGAAGAGAAATAGAGTATACATTTTTCTTTTTCTTGGTTTGTTTTTTGATGTATAAACTTTTTCAAAGTGACCGGAAAAAAAAAAAAAAAAGGGGGTTGTATATAAAAAAACAAAAACAAAGAAAAAATATGTTTTCACTGATGATGCGAAACCAGAATAGAGACGCTTTCGGACAGGCACAAAGGGATTAAAAGAGCGTCCTACGTAAAATCTACGAAAACTCTATGCGGTGGAGTCTGAAGTGAAAAAAAAAAAAAGTTTAATTAAAAATGGTCACCATGGTCAGCGTATGTCTGCTCTAGAGAATATGGCTGTGCACTGTCGGAGGCGGAATAGAGGAATATTTAATTTTCTTTTCTATTGTTTGTTCTGTTTTTGTTGTGCCGGCTTGATAAATAGGAAGGACGATGAAGATGGTCTATACCATCAGTATATCTAGAAAGGGAAACAATTTTGGAACTGAAATGCTCTGTAAATTCCTTTTTATTGCAGAATCGATTTGCGAGATTATATATATATATATAATATATTGAAATATGTTTGTATAAAATGGATTAAAAAACAAAATACAGAATAAAAAAAGAGATCCTCTCCAGCAACAATAGATATATTAGCCGCCATACCCCAGCACCCTTTGCCATTGTATACATTCAGTTCTGGGGGTGCCGGAACTGCGTTCCCACTGAGAAAAAGTGTGTGTGTGTGTGTGTGTGTGTGTGTGTGTGTATATATATGTATATATATATATTATACGCACACCTGCCACCCTGTAGCAGTAAAACTGCTTTGAAGTGGACGGCAAGTGGTAAAGTGGAACTATACTCTCCTCCCCTCACCAATATTGTTCTAAAGGTTGCAAACAAGCAGGGGTGTGTGTGTGGTGTTTTTTTTTTTTTTTTGTGCAGGAAAAGGCCTGGCATGCCCCCCCTGTAATAAGGGGTCTGCTCACATGTTTCTTCTCAGTGTAGTCCCAATTTAAGTAATCAGGATGAGCGCCGTTCTAAATCTATAATAACTTTAAGTAGGGTGAAGTTATTTCAAAGTGTTTCTGTAATTTTATTTTGTATTGTAGGTTCAGCACCCGGCTGCAAGGATGGTTGTCATGGCATCCCATATGCAGGAGCAGGAAGTTGGTGATGGCACTAATTTCGTACTGGTATTTGCTGGGGCACTGCTTGAGTTGGCCGAGGAGCTTCTCCGGATGGGCCTGTCTGTATCTGAGGTCTGTTGTACAGCATGCCAACAATTTGCTTTTTAAATTTTTCTTCTTCTTTTCTTTTTCTTTCTCTACTTTTTCATTTTTAAGTCATACAAAAACAAAGATAAATAATTATCTCCAGGCAATCGATGAGCCTTGAAGATAACAGAGAAAAACCTTCACAATGCAAATCCTCATCTGTACCAGATATTTGGATCTATGTGGACAGGTCCTCTGCCCTCCCCAAAGAATGGGCAGCTGACATGGAAAGTCAGAGTAATATGACAATGGGCATGAGCTTCAGGAGAAAAGAGAAAAAAAATAAAAAGTCAAGATTAGAATTAAACAATATAGACTTTGAACAACTAAATCCATAAAAAAATTACGGGTCCCATGTTCACACCAAAAAAGGATCTCAAAAGTTCACACCCGATTCACATACGTCCAGTGCCCAGACTCCTGAGCATTTTGGCCAGCCTGGACAATCTGCTTAAATGCAGTGTCTGCAAGGACCAACAACTCTCTATCCAGACTAGAAAATGTTGGCAGAATCAGTAATGTAGGTACTCCAGGCTGCCCAAGTGGAATAAAAATCTTCTTGGGTACCCTTACAGGTAGCCAGCTATTCCTCCGCCTCATAATCTCCTGCACCCTCTTAACCCATCTGAGCTCACTCGGAATACGCAAGCTCTTCCAGTGTATTGGTATGAGGCGTTGTGCAGCATTGAAAAGGTGAGGGAGAGCAATCTGTTAATAGCGAGGCATAGGGGGGAACACAAAGCAGGAGGAGTTTTGGTGAATCAGGGAGATTGATACCTAGACCACCCGATGCATGCCTATGGACCAAAAGAGCATTAGCAGTGGACAATCCCACCATATATGCAGGAACGTTCCCTTCTGGCCACAGCCTCTCCAACGTATATCGGAGGTCAAGGAATACATTTCTGTAGGACATCTCTTGATGCAATGTGAACTGTAAATTCTTGTTGCTCCGATAATCTACATGCTAACTTCAGTACACATTTCACACTTTTTCGTACATATAGGTGATTGAAGGCTATGAAAAGGCCTCCAAGAAAGCTCTGGAGATCCTCGCAGATCTGGTCTGTAGTTCTGCCAAGAACCTCCATGATGTTGATGAAGTGGCCTCCCTCCTACAGACCTCTATTATGAGCAAACAGTATGGCAATGAGGGCTTCCTGTCCAAGCTCATAGCTCAGGCGTGTGGTAAGATTGAATCTTCTTCTCTTATGGTTGGACTAGATAATTTAAATGTATACTCCCTTCTTTGACTCCTTCTTCTTTTTTTTTTTTTTGTCTTTACAGTGTCTGTCCTCCCTGAATCTGGTAACTTTAACGTTGATAACATCCGAGTCTGCAAAATCTTGGTAAGTTATCTTTTTCTGTTTTTTGAATAATGGCTGCATACAGACATGAATATATTGTATAGAATTCTGTAGCAGGCAGCTAAATAAGGCTCAGAAAATGTAAATCCCACTTGTAATTGCTATTAGACACATCAGCTGTCCGACTTCTCTCCTTCTTTATGTTGAGATAAATAGGGATGTGTTGGATCAAATCAGAGAAACACAATTATCTATTTTTTTCAGGGGTCTGGTATCTGTTCCTCCTCTGTGCTGCATGGTATGGTTTTCAAGAAGGAAACAGAAGGAGATGTCACATCAGTTAAAGAGGCTAAAATTGCAGTGTACTCCTGTCCCTTGGATAACACGGTCACAGAAACAAAGGTAATGCTTTTTTATCTCGCTCTCTATTACTCACGCCTTATAATCAGTTCTGTGCCATCAGCAGCAATCGCACTTTACAGGTTAAATCCTTCCCACTGGCCGTATGCATATATATGGTAACCTATGGATGGGCCTTATGCAGTGCTGCTTCATACACTCCATAGGCCACATTATTAGGTGCACCTGTTCAATTGCTTAGTAACACAATTTGCTAATCGCCTGGCAGCAACTCGGTGCATTTAGGCATCTAGACGTGGTGAAGATGACTCGCATCAGAATAGGGGGAAAAAGAGAATTTAAGTGATTTTGAACATGGCATGGTTGTTGGTTCCAGATAGACTGTCCTGAGCATTTCATAAACTCTTGATCTACTCATGCTCTACTGGGATTTTCACATACAGCCATCTCTCGAGTTTATAGAAAATGGCCTGAAAAGAGAAAATATCCAGTGAGTGGAAATTTTGTGGACAAAAATGACTTGTTGATGTCAGAGGATATAGGCAGACTGGTTTGAGATGATATAAATGCAACAGTAATTCAAATAATCACATTATCACCAAGGTATGCAGAATACCATCTCTGAACACACAACACATTAAACCTTGAAGCAGATGGGCTACAGCAGCAGAAGACCACACCGGGTGCTACTCCTGTCAGCTAAGAACAGGAAACTGAGACTACAATTCGCACTGGATCACCAAAATTTAACAGAAGATTGGCAAAACTTTGACTCGTCTGAGTCTCTATCGGCTGCGACATTCAGATGTTGGGGTCAGAATTTGGTGTAAACATGAAAGCATGGATCCATCCTGCCTTGGTTTGGGCTGCTGGTTATATAATGGTGTGGGGGATATTTTTTTTGTCATACTTTGGGCCCCTTAGTACTAAGTGAGCATTGTTTAAACACTGCAACCAACCTGAGTATTTTTGCTGACCATGTCCATCCCTTTATGGCTACAGTGTCCCCATCTTCTGATGGCTCCTTCCAGCAGGATAATGCACCATTCCATTTGCTCCCACTGCTGTTAATCAAATCCAGTGATGGGGGGTGGGGCCATGTCCTGCTGTTTGTCAATGGACGCAGCAGCAGGACTCTGGAATGTGCCCACACAGGTGCCCTCATGGAAAGCGTCTCTCCGTGGGGGAACCCAATAAAGAGGAGGGGCTAGGAGCACTGCTGGGTGAGCCCAGAAAAGGACTGTGGGCTGCTCTGTGCAAAGCCCTTACACAGAGCAGATGAATATAACAGATAAAAAAAAAAAAAAGCATTGCAAGCCACTGACAGTTACAAGCATGATGAGACTTGTAGTCCGCAACCAGGGCCGCCTTTAGGTGCCCTGTGCGAGAAAGCTTTACAGCGCCCCCTAGTAACCACGCCCCTCTGTAACCACACCCCTCGGTAACCACACCCTTTCAGTGTCCACACCCATTTCTCCAATACCGGCTCCATGTAAAGCCTTCTATTCCTTTAAGTTCCCAGATTACAAGCTATGATAAAAATACATCTTTTATTCACACAGTATAATAACACAGTCTATACTATAAATCACATGGTATAATAACGCCACATATAAAGTAAATCGCATGGTATGATACCACTACCTGTAAACTTACTAATAAATATCGAACATAATTAAAATAAAGTATTTTTTAACTTTTGAATTTACTGTTCCTTTAAAAAAATACCCTATTTAAAAAAAAAAGACAAGCAGTACACTGCATTTATAAAAAAAATTACTTACAGTAAAAAAAATTTACATCTGCTTCTGTGGATTCTTGCCCTCCTTTGTCTTCTCAGTGCGCATGGCATATGAGCTCCTGCTCCTCATAGCAAGGCAAGGACAGCCGCCCATGCCGTCTTTCCGACAGAATTCGCCTGTGACCTGCCAGCACTTTGTCCAGTTTTAAAGATGGCCGCCGTACTGTCCCAGAGCGGCGGCAATTTTAATGAGTAACCCACAGACTTCCAGTGACAGTGTCACTGCAGCCTGTGCTGCCTGGCTGAGCCGACAGCTGATCCATCCAGTGCCCGCACATTACATTATACAGCACCCCACATTTCGGGACCCCTTTACATTACACAGCACCCTGCATCACTGGACCCTTTACATTACACAGCACCCTGCACCTCTGGACCCCTTTACATTTCACAGCACTCTGCAACTCTGCACCCCTTTATACTACACAGCACCTTGCACCACTTGGCCCCTTACATTACACAGCACCCCACAGCTCTGGACCCCTTTACATTACACTGGCCCCCTTTACATTACACAGCACCCTGCATCACTTGACCCCTTTTACATTACACAGCACCTTGTACCTCTGGACCCCTTTACATTACACAGCACCCTGCTCCTCTGGACCCCCCTTACATTACACAAAACCGTGCACCTCTGGACCCCCCTTACATTACACAGCCACAGCTCTAGACACATGTATGTTACACACACCCACCTAACCGTTCTGGACCCCCTGCATGTTACGCAGACCCCCCCCCCCCTCCCCTACAATACAGACCCCTCCTTACAATACAGATTCACCCCTACAGAACCCCCCCCACTACAATACAGAACCCCCCCCCATACAGATCCACCCTACAGACTGTAGGCTACAGTGCAGACCCCCTACAATACAGAACCCCCCCCCCCCAATACAGATTTACCCCTACAGACTGTGATACAGATCCCTGCCCCTCCTCCTCCTTCTGACCTGTCAACCAGGCTCAGATAATCGGCTTGCTGTGTGCTGCACGCATAGCACAGTACGGAAAAGGGGGAGGTGGCTTCACTTCTCGGCTGCATGACTGTGTGAGACAGTCACAGGCAGCCGAGATATTAAGACCCGCGGCGCTGCCACAGAGAAGGGGGACCATTGCGGCTGGGTCCCGGGTGTGCTGACGGCACCTGTCGCCATGCCATCCGGCGCCCGCTAACGGCGCTAAGTCGTCTTGAGTCGCGGAGGAGGGGGCCGAACTGACAGCCCCCAGTGTTTTTCTACCGAATCTGTGCCGGTCGCCAGGCGCCCGTGTTGCTATGGCGCCCTGTGCGACCGCACTTCCCGCACACCGCTAAGGCCGGCCCTGTCCGCAACAACTGGGGGGGGCCACAGGTTGAACACCCATGTTTTAAGTTTTTTTTTTTATTAATTTTTTTTAACTCTGGCACTAAAAGGTCAATCTATCATAAGTGACAGAATTCCCAGATGATGTTTTGAAAAAACGGACTTCCCTTTTAATATTGCAGCCATTTCTTGTGATCCCTGGTGACGATTATATTCTCCTGCTGTACAATGCATGTCTCCACCTGCAGCAAACAGTTGGTTTTGTGATGGACATCTTCTAATCTGTAAGGTTATTTTATTATCCATAACAGGGAACCGTACTGATAAACAGCGCCAAGGAACTAATGAATTTCAGCCAAGGGGAGGAGAATATGATGGAGGAAAGTTTAAAGGCAATCGCTGCTACTGGAGTCAATATTATAGTGACTGGTGGCAAGGTGGCAGACATGGCACTGCACTATGCAAACAAGTACAACCTCATGGTGGTTAGGTAAGAGCTGTTGCATTTGATTTGGCTTTAGTTTTTGTTTTATTTTTGTTTACTAACTTAATGTTTTCATGACTGTGTAGGCTGAACTCTAAATGGGATCTGAGACGATTGTGTAAAACGGTTTGTGCCACAGCCTTGCCCAGACTAGTAAGTATCAGATTTATAAGTGTGAAATACAATATTTTTTGGTATTGCCTTGTTGATGAGTTAAACAAAATTAACTGTGCGTAATGGTGATAGCCGGACGGGTGACTTTTGTGTTCATTCCTACCTTGTCTTTTTTTTTTTTTTTTTTTTAATTGGCAGCAAATATCTTAATATTCTTTTCCAAGCAGGAATTTGAATCTTACCACTCTGTTCAGCTTAGTGTTACTAAACCCACAACAGTAAAATCAGTCTGTATATGCAGTAAAGCATGCTGGTTATACTCACTGTAGAAGGAGTTATTCCTCTGTAAAAAGGATGTTTGATCCTGTCTCCTCTGATCCTTCCCTTTTTTTCACTGTCCCCAATCCATCTCCTGATAAGATGGAGGCTAGGGGACAAGCTGCACATGCTTGGTTTGGTGTGTATTGATATTATTTATGTTTTGAGAAGGTGCATAGGGCCAATCTGCACTGTCCAGACAGTGGGTCGGGTCCTGCAGCTTCATAGGACAGTCAGAGTAGAATGACCACTCCTCACAAGCTTTAACCAGACACTGATAGCAGTATAACAGCCATGAATTCTAAGAAAATATATTTTTGCCATTTATATTTACTAAAACAAATGCATTTCCATGTTCTGTATGAGATCAGATATAGTGAATGCAGGGTTCTGGGTATTAACACTTTAAGCCTGGGTGCATACTAGTGCGATCTCTGACATCGCATGTGATTCGCACCCAAACCGCAGGTGCCGATTGCATGTGATGTCTGAGCAATGTACAGTTGTATGACTGAACTTGCATTGGATTCACAAATAAAAAGATGCAGGGACTTGTTTTTTTCCCCTGCACAAGAATCTGATTGCATGGGTGTTCTCACCCATGTGATCCGATTCCTGTGCGGGTTCACACTGCGATCCGATCACGGGTGTGTCGTTAACAATATATTGATACATGCAGAGGTTGGCAGAGGGCAGTGTGATCTGCCTGCAGGAGAGGAGCAGTATGAGAACTTGTGCTGTAATCGCGATGGTTCCCCGCATCGCACTAGTCTGAGCCTAGGCTTAGTGTCGGCCCATATTCACACACTGGTGACATTTACCATGTAATGAGCTGCTTTCCTTAAAGGGACACTAAAGTCAGATTTTTTTTTTTTTTAAATACAAACATGTTATACTTACCTCCACTGTGCAGTTCTTTTTCAGAGTGTCCCCGAAAGCTGTCTTCTGGGGTCCCTCGGCGGCTGTCTCGGCTCCTCCTCGCAAAAGCATTTTACCTTCATGCGAGCGAGCTCGCACGGTGGAAAGCTTTTGCGAGCACGCTCCTGTGATACAGCGGTGGCCATAGCCGCCAACTGTATCACCCGGCGCGACGCGTCATCTGCTGTGATTGACAGCAGCGCCAGCCAATGGCTGCGCTGCTATCCACCCAGCCTAGCCAGCGGTGCTGTCAGATGTTTTTTTTTTTACCTTGATGCATTAAGGTAAAACATTTTTTACCTTTGCAACCCCTTAAACCAGACCACACTGGAAAATGTACTCAGACCTATTGGTCTGTGTGCCTGAATCTTATGCATTGCCTTATTAGGAAACATTTTGCGTGTTGATGACAAATCCTAAGGGAGGCAGTACAGTTATTTTAAATGTGTAAGGGCGGTGGAGGTTTTACTGAAAGGGTAAAAGAGGGAAGTAGTTCCTCCTCCCCCCCCAAAGAAGCACAAAATAGGGATTTCAAATAAACTTTGTCAGGCATATTCCTACATGATCTGATGTTCCATCCTAATGGTTTTTCTTTCTGCAGATGGCACCTACTCCAGAAGAGATGGGACATTGTGACAGTGTGTACTTGTCTGAACTTGGAGATACACAAGTTGTTGTATTTAAACATGGTACGTGTCTTGAAACAAAGTTTGTTTTGCAGTTATGTCTGGAGACTCCCCTATACTATATTTTATTTATGGACGTGAAATTTTGATTCTTGTGTGTTTTTATAGGTGGTCTTATATGTTGCATGTATCTTTGTTTCTTTAGAAAAAGAAGATGGGGTAGTTGCCACCATTGTTGTGCGCGGTTCCACTGACAACCTGATGGATGATGTGGAGCGTGCCGTGGATGATGCTGTCAACACTTTCAAAGTGCTCACAAGAGTAAGTACCAACTTTTTTAGTTGCGGAATGTTTTATTGCTCCACCTAAATGTTATGTATAAATGGCACCCATAGGCATCAAAATTCTGGGTGCTCCTTATGTTGACTGGGTGCTCCTTATGTTGACTTGTTTGTTCTAAGTCGGTGAGTTGGTCATCGAGGCAAGCTCAGGGTAGTGACCTGGAGCTTGTACCCTTATAGCTCCTTCACATAAGACGTTACTTTAGCCCTCGTTCACACTGAATGCGGCTTTGAAATTATGTAACTTAAATGAAATCTAACAATTTCACTGCTGCCGGTCAGTCCGACTTCAGGTGCAACTTGGCTGCCCTTTGTGCGACTTCATTCACAGATGTCTATGCAAGTCGCACATTAAATCGCAAAACAATAGTTAGCAGGGACTTTCTTTTCAAATCCGTTTGGTACTATAGTCTGAGTTGCACCAATTTGATTAGTTATATTGCAGACAATAGGGTGCGACATGTCGTGATTTGGACCTGTCAAATCTTACGACACATTGCACTGGTGTGAATGGGGGCCTAATGTTTGGAATTATTTTGTTAAGGCAGCCTGCTCCTTTTGAATGGCACTGTTGCACAAGGAAAATCGCACGTACCTTTTTCTTAATGCAACAAACTGTCCTGCAATGCGGAAAGTGTGGGACACTACTGTAATTGTGCATTCAGTTGGCCTTTAAAATGAATGGCACTGCACCACGGTACAAGTGTGGGCATAATTCACAGTAAATGCAAGTTTTTCAACGGCACATTAAAGTGGTACTAAAGGCTCAGTTTTTTTTTCCTATAATGCATTTTTTGTTGCGGTGAAAAACCTTCTGGGTGCAGCTACCCCCCTTCTTGATCCAGCGTGAGAGCAGCCACCATTCCTGTGTGACATTAATATAATGATCAGTGCTAGGAAATATACACTGGCACTGGCTGGGAAGAATTAATTATCTAGGGTGATCAAAGTGTTAACTGTGTGCCTAGCCAGTGTTTTTGTGTTTACTTTCAGGTGCTTTTTTTGGATTTACACCTGTGCTTTTTGCATTTTGCACTACAGTCCATTTAACATGGTTTCCTATGGAACAATTTTTTTAGTGCAAAATAATAAAAGAACTAAAACTGCATAGGTGTGAATCCAGCCTTAGTAAGGAATGTGTTGCATTTTTTTTTCTCTGCTTTGCAGGGAAACCAAATCCAGCACATGCCTGCTGACAGGACGGAGCTCTGCATTGTTTACATATGCAGCGCTCCATCTAGTGGGTCTCCTTGCCCATCAGCAGGTGCCAGCGGGCATCCATTGGCTAATTGCAGCAGAAGCCGCACATGCCTTACTACCTGGAAGTGCAGAATGGGGTGTGTGTGTGTGTGTCTTTAATTCCATTGGGGTTTTTGTTTTTTAAGCTGTTGCGAAGTATGTTCCTTGGTAAATGTTGCTCCCTTTCAGAACCTTGAATCCTAATTGCATTTGTTTTTTTTTGTAGGATAAGCGACTTGTCCCTGGAGGCGGAGCAACAGAAATTGAGCTGGCAAAACAAATTACGTCATATGGAGAGGTAACTGTGTACACTAATGTATTTTGTTGGCAAAAACAGTCCTGCCCGGGTTTACTTTTAGCCCCCTGTTCACAGCTGTGTGACTCATCATGTGATTTGACAGTTGCAAAACGCATGCCAATTCGCACCCCATTGCTGGCAATGGCAGCGATTCATGTTGCAGCAATTATGAAAAGGGTTCCTGCTCTACTTTTTGCTGGTTTCATTGTGACTTGCATAGACGTCTGTTAAATGAAGTTGCAAGCCGCAATGAAATCGGGAGTGTAAATCACACTGATGTGAACAGGGGCTCAATGCTGCAAAATAACAACAAGATCCTTGTCTGACTATTGTAGGTACTGAGACAGATGTGAGCTAGTACACTGAGACTAGCTTTACTGGGCCTGCCGTCTAGTTCTGCTTTACTGGGCCTGCCGTCTAGTTCTGCTTTACTGGGCCTGCCGTCTAGTTCTGCTTTACTGGGCCTGCCGTCTAGTTCTGCTTTACTGGGCCTGCCGTCTAGTTCTGCTTTACTGGGCCTGCCGTCTAGTTCTGCTTTACTGGGCCTGCCGTCTAGTTCTGCTTTACTGGGCCTGCCGTCTAGTTCTGCTTTACTGGGCCTGCCGTCTAGTTCTGCTTTACTGGGCCTGCCGTCTAGTTCTGCTTTACTGGGCCTGCCGTCTAGTTCTGCTTTACTGGGCCTGCCGTCTAGTTCTGCTTTACTGGGCCTGCCGTCTAGTTCTGCTTTACTGGGCCTGCCGTCTAGTTACTGACTTGTTTTTTTAGACTTGGTTTTTACCAAAGATATCTCCTCTTGCAGACTTGCCCAGGACTTGACCAATATGCAATTAAGAAGTTTGCGGAGGCACTGGAGTCCATACCGAGAGCTTTGGCTGAGAACTCTGGAGTGAGAGCCAATGAAGTACTCTCCAAGTTGTATGCTACACACCAAGAAGGGAACAAAAACATTGGCTTTGATATAGAGGTAAGTGTATAGAGGGCACTCTTCCCCTTTTTCCAAAGAAGAAATGCACATATTAAAGTAACTTTTAATATGTCCAATATGATAAGAAGCACATTTGTCACCGTCCCATTGATCCAATTATTTCAGATAGGGGAAAGCGACATTTCTACGGTAACAATTTATTTTTGGCTCCTGGGAACAAGGACATAACCTTCTGTAAAAGCTGTTGACCTTGGGTACATCCCTGGGGTGTGATGTAGTCAGAATATGGACATAAGTACAGGTCTCGCCATCTCCCAACCACCTATCCCACACTCTGGAGTACTTAAGTGGACACCCTTTATGGGTATGAATCGGTCTCTGAAATGGAAGAGTATCATAGACATTCTTTTTCCAGTTGTGTATTGGGGGTAATGCCTTCGTCCAGGCCACAACCTCCTGTGCCAAAAAGTCTTGTACATGTCTACCTCTGCATCTGGCAATAAGCCCAGCAAACAGTTTGGGGTCCAAAAACGAGTTTAGTTGTGTTAACCTAAGATACTGTTTTAACACCCTCAATTTTTTCCCAGTCACTAATGGCCCCAACATCCTGCTCTCAATGCGGTTTTAGCCTTTTGTCCATGCCATTAAACTTGGAAGTCTAATAGTAAACAGTGGAAATTAGCTTAGAAGGCTCCGTGCCCAAAAAAATAATATTCATGATGAGGGGGTGTCTAGTGCGGCAGCAAGATTCGCAAACTGGGTCCGCAGCGCATGACGAAGCTGTAAGTATCTAAACAGTAGATGGCTTAGAAGGGAAAATTCATCTTAAAGTGACTGGAATATTTTAGGCCCAGATGCAGTCATGACTTATGAGGCCCAAATAGTAGGACCCAAAAGTAGTGTCTCTTTAACCCGTTCCCTACCGAGTCATTGTAAAACGACTTCGGCGGGAACCCTCCGTCCCTCAGACTGGACGTCATATGACATCCTTGCCTTCTCGGGCCGCTAGGGGGCCTTGTGTGCGCCCCCCAGTGCACACGCCTGGCGGCCGCGATGTCCGCCAGGCACCCGCGATTGCCCACAATCACGGCAGGACCATGGATCTGTGTGTGTAAATGCACAGATCCATGTCCTGTCAGCGGTGAGGAGACTGATGTGTGTTCCCATTACAGAGGAACACACATCGATCTCCACTTGTGAGTCCCCGTACAGTTAGAACATACTTTAGGGAACATATTAACCCCTTCCTCGCCCCCTAGTGTTAACACCTTTCCTGCCAGTCATTTATACAGTAATCGGTGCAGTTTTATAGCACTAATCGCTGTATAAATGTGGTCCCAAAAATGTGTCAAAGGTGTACGATATGTCCGACGCAATGTCACGGTCACAATAATAAAAAAAAAAAAAAACAGATCGCCATTACTAGTAAAAAAAAAAAAAAAAAAATTACATAATTCTATTCCCTATTTTGTAGATGCTAGAACTTTTGCGCAAACTGATCAAATACGCTTATTGCGTGTTATATTTTTTATTTTTTTTGCCAAAAATATGTAGAAGAATACGTATTGGCCTAAACGGAGGATTTTTTTTTTAATTTAATCAAAAAATAAAAGGTATTTTTTTCCAAAATGTTCTACTTTTGTTTATAGCGCAAAAAATAAAAACCGCAAAGATGATCAAATACCACCAAAAGAAAGCTCTATTTGTGGGGAGGGGGGGGGGGCGACGACACGTTGATATGTTTGCTCCCCTCGTAGAATGGCTTGAATAGGAGTATATGCTGCAAGAACCATTGCAAACCAGGGATCTATACCAGGGCAGCTCAGATGTATTAAAATAATAAAAATGGGAGAGTTGAGAGGCCAAGTAGTAATCCTGCAAATCCGGAAGGGAGGTCCCCCCATGGATGTGGGGTTTTTAAGGATAGGCCAAGCTAGCTTGTGCCGATTATGTCCCCAGACGAGTTTAAAATGGATTCCAACTTTTTAAAGAGTTTCAGGGGGGTGTATAAGGGGGCATGCCACACCCTATATAGAGTATAGCCCACTCTTCTAGTGCCAGGACACCCTATACATGAGTGCCAGGTCCATTCCAGAAACCTCCATCCTTCATGGCCTTGCTGCATATATACACAGAGCCTAGAGACAATGGGACCTGTGTAATCTATTGACTGTCATTACTTGTATTTGATATTTTTTACATTTGCAATAAAATATGTATTTGTGATCATTCTGATTTACAACTTGTGACAACTGTTTTGTGGTCTCCAGGCGGAAAGCGCTGCCGTGAAAGACATGCTGGAGTGTAATGTCCTTGATACTTACCTGGGTAAACATTGGGGCATTAAGTTGGCTATGAATGCAGCTGTTACTGTACTCCGAGTAGACCAAGTAAGTGGTAAAAAAAAGTAACACGCCATAGCAAGGATATTCATGTGTTGTGTTTTTTATTTATTTATTTTTTATATCCAACGTGTAAAAAATGTTTATATTCCCATAGCAGTCAGATATTTCCAGTTTCTTACATGGCATTGCTATGTTGAGTCTTTCTGCGGTATGACAGTCAGGGGAGGTGTGTGTGTGTGTTGCTTATTGTAAGTTGGTATAAATCACCACTTAGGCCCCTTTCACATGTGTGGACCGTATGTCCGCATTTTCATCCATCCGTTTGCGGATGAAAACGGGACATACATTGGTCCCTATGTGATTATGGGTGTCAGCGGATGAACATCTGCTGATGCCCGTAATTGTCCGCCTCCGCAAAGATCCGCTTTTGCGGACGGGAAAAAAACCCTTTTTTCTTTTCGTCTGCAGAGCAGATCGGATGAACATGGGACACACGGTCCTTGTTCATCCGATCCCCCATAGGGGTGTGCAGGGACCGCATTGTCAGCCGACAGCTCGGCAGGGATTTAGAGAGGGATCCCCACTGAGCAGACGGACACACGGAGGCGGAACAATATGCCCATAAAAAACGCCTTTTACTTTTTATGTTCTTAACTTAGCTTTTATGTTATGGGATATGTGCCAATAAATGGACCCCCCCCCCCCTTCACTATTTCAATAAGTGGCCGTGCTGTTAAGTAAAATAAATCCACTGTACCAAGGAGCAGAAAAACACTCTTCTTCCTGCTTCTCACTGGTCATAAGGTACAGAGCCATTCTGATTGGCTCTGTGCTATCTAAAAACAGTGTGTGTGAGAATATACAGTGGGTGTGTGCACCAGGCACAAACGAGGACGTTTATGAACCCCATGTTGGTATAGCAGATTTCTCATCTGACCAATTAACTAGTCGGTGGTTGTTTCTAAAGAGACACACTTTTAGGCTTCCTTAGATCACATCACGCTCTCCTTGGGTAAGAATACAGGCTAAGACATCCCAAAAGCTTAGATCTTTAATATAAGTTATCCAGTAGGGGGTATCCCTTCACTCAAAAAATAAAATAAAAATCTTCATTGATTGCTAACTTGGTACAATACTATTGCTGATATCATAAAAAATGTTTATTTGTATTTTTCCACATAATGTGATAGATATGTAATGTCTTTTCATACTCATAATCGTGATAAGGATGAACAGAAGAAACTGATTTCACTGGACTCTGATGGGGAACCTGCTGCTTTTTTGTTATTTATTTTGTTCATGCTGAATTGTTTAAAACCTTGTAGATTATAATGGCTAAAGCGGCCGGTGGACCAAAAACCCCAAAGCAGCAAGGACACTGGGATAAAGATGACTGGCAGGAGGAACCAGATAATTAGGTGCTCTTGTGGTGCAATGCACGGAGTGCACACGGCATGAAAACACTTCACTACTAACCGCCTGGTGTTCAGTGTGTGTGATAACTGTGTATAAATTATTTATCGGCCACTGGCTTTAATATCTGATTGTGCAACGACTTCAGTATGAATGTAAATCTCAAGACTGCATAACTGTAGGCACTGCATGACCTTTCTAGAACTTACTGCCACACATTCTAACATTGGTATAGAAATGTGCTTTTAAGGTGTAACTCTAGCCAAAAGCTCTGAAAAAAGTGGAGTTGGAACATTTGTCACATCTTGTGCAGGCTGTTTTCACCATTTCCTGTCCCGTTGACAATCATATCACTGGGACAGGAAGTGACCAAAAATCTGCATTGGTGCCACATATGGCAATAAAAATGAGATTCCAAACCTGTGCTCTATCCAGAGATACTCGTTAAACATGTGACTGTATTATTTAAATCTCATTGGACTCCACTATAATAGAACATTAAAAAAATCCTCATGGTGTGTAATGATTTGAGCCTAATGTCTCCCCAACAATACTTATGGCTCTGTGGTTTCAGAAGAAGCTGCTCTGGGTGGTAAGTAACCCTATAGTTTTAATAAATTTAAATTGCTGTAGTTTTAAATTGCAACAGAATTGGGAGGTAGTGTTGGTTTGTGGTCTTAAAGTGGCGAAGAGGATGTCGGGGGTGAGCGTGGGACTTTCCAGGGGTCAGGTAAGTATAACAGGGTTTGGGGGGGTGGTATTGTCGGATGTTTTTTCACCTTGATGCATAGGATGCATTAAGGTGAAAAACATTTACCTTTACAACCCCTTTAAGAACATAGCATTCTCAATCCCTTTCTCTATGGCATTAGTCGCACTTCAAAATGAAAAAACACAAGAGGCTTGCTGTTCATTAACAAACATAAGCATAGAATACACAGTTTACTTATGGTTCAGTAATGAATGAACACGGGTGTAATTGGTACTGATCACTCGGTGTGATCATTCATAAAAATGTAGGGGTTGGTAACATGCAATTTACTGCCTCTCTACCCTGACACTAAACCCCCCCCCGTGCTACACAAAGGGGAGATTGGAGCCGTAGGAAAGGGGAAGTAGAATCGTGAGGGGCTAACTGGGGAGAAACTGTGTCTCCCCTGCAGCAGCTGAAAGCCAGCAGGAAGGATAGGAGAAGCCAGCTGCACTGCTTGGGAGGGGGGGGGGGGGTGCATATCCACAGGGGATTTGGTTTCAGGTAACTTGCCCTCCCGGCTGCTCCAGTAAACTGCCTGCATCATAAATTGAATAGGCATCCGGTTAAAAAGGAAATGTATTATATTTGATGTTATTTTGGTGATTAAAAAAAACAGCTTTGAAATTAAATATTCTTTTTTCTTCCCTTCTATTAGATTATTATGGCAAAACCTGCAGGTGGTCCAAAAGCACCAGCAGGTAAAAAGGACTGGGACGATGACCAGAATGACTGAACCCCCTCCGTATTTATCTGTGCTTTTCTTCTATCTCTTATGGACTGTCTTACCCGTGTGTTTCATACTCAGCTGCAGCTGCCCCTTGAGATTTTGTTCACTAAGTTAAAATACTGTACAATAAAGTACCAACTCACTCTACAAATGTTTATATGACTTTTCTTGTGTTTTTTTTTTTTTTTTTCCTTTTTCTCCGATTTTCACAAACCAATCTGTCGTATGGTCAGTTTGAAATAGGCAAATGGGTCTGTCAGGATTTCATGCAGAAAGAACAGGATACTTTTCTAAATAAGTAAATGATACAAGTAGGCATATCGGACACTTTAAATATTATAAAATATTAGTATTAGAACACTGGATTTTAATGTAAAACTTCTTATTCTGTGACCACCTTCATATATTAAAGTGGAACTAAATCCCAATATTAAAACATCGGGTAAGACGCTGAAGAGCCACAAATAAGGGGGCATAGGTGGCCCTCCTGTACAGGGCCAACGTAACCTAATGTCAGCAGAGGGGCTCGAGAAGAAGATTGCCACTTTCCCCCATTTTTAAATAGAAGATTTTCCAGTATTGTGGTTCACATCCTCCCGGCCCGCATAGTAAACTAGCAAGCCAGGACTGAGCAGATCCCAGGGGATGTCATGAGGGAGGGACTACTGAGGGAACCTCCAATACACATGGCTGAGGAGATGGTGTGTGTAACCTATAGCTTACAGGCTGCACCGCCTCCTCAGCCAATGGGTGCACAGGGAGCGCTGTCAATCGCATGCATTAA
Source organism: Rana kukunoris (assembly GCA_029574335.1). Classification (NCBI taxonomy): domain Eukaryota; kingdom Metazoa; phylum Chordata; class Amphibia; order Anura; family Ranidae; genus Rana; species Rana kukunoris. Next base: position 574,492,214 of record CM056050.1, on the reverse strand, counting down.
ATCTTCACCCCACAGCCTTCCTGTCCTGATGCGGGATGAAGCAGCTCTAAATAGAGTTCCTGAGCAGCCTGTAATGATCCTCTCGGTGGCGAGAGCTAAGGGGTTGGGTTCTTGGTTGTGGCACGGCCCTATTGACATAAATACCCACATTTTGCATTGCTGTAACGCAAACCATGGGAGCTGCGGCACATCTGAGAGGCCTCCTACAGCTGTACTGGGGCACTATTTCATCCACTGATAACAATGGGATATAATCCCCCACCTCACCACCACTGACCACAGTGAAGGAGTGCAATTCCCCCTAATGACACGATGGGGCACACTATCTCTTAATGATTGGACACCACACCTCGTTATGACACGACGATGGGGCATTGTGTTTTCCCCACTTATGGTGGGACCTTTTCAGCTCCCAATGGTCAGTATGGCCCCCTCAAAAGTCTGATGGATCGTAAACTGGCCCTTTTATAAAGCTTAGAGACCCCTGTTCTAGACTTAGGATGGGCCGTAAAAGCTCAGTTGCCTGATTTTACCACCCCCTGACAGCTCATGAGGGAAATGAGTCTTAAAGGGGGCAAATGTATCGGTCTAAAAGTACTGACCCTTTTAAAGATTAGTAGATGACCAGGCATTTTGGGCTTTATGCATTCCTGTCCATTGCATTTATTGAGGGCCAGTTCACACCACATGCAGGCCAGTATGTGTGTTTTTTATTTATTTTTTTCTGCATCAAAAACCCATGGAAAATAGGTTATATGGTTTCCGATGGCAAAGTTCACACCAGTGTGGTCAGTTCCAGGAAAAAAAAAAAAAGTAGAACATGCTGCAATTTCCCTGCACTGGAATGCGGTAACGTACATCAAAAACAGACCGGAATGCGTTAAAGTGCATGCAGAAACGCATCCGGAAGGAATCTGAAGTACGTTTTTGTGGTGTGTGAACCAGGCATTACTCAAGAACCCTGCCCTCTATACATTTATATACATCTGTACTACTATGTACATTGCTTGCACCCACACTCTATACATAGACTTAAGCCCCTCCCACTACTATCACAATTTTGTCACCTCCTAATTCTCTATTGGGGGCCCTGCCAGGTAGGTTGTATGGGGGGTCCCATGATTTCTAACACCTGCCCTGCTTGTGGTCTATGCTGTTATCACTCCAACATTGAATATCATTTATACAAGAAGAAGCAAGGAGTGTTCAAGTTCAAGACTGTGAGAAGAAACTGAAAATGAATATTCAGAAGTAAAAACTGTAAATGTATCATGGCCCAAATAAAATACAATCACTCTACTAATATTCCAGGAGATTTATGCCTAATCACTAAAGTCTCAACGTTTCCAAAGTTGTCTGCACCTGGTGATCCATCATTGAAGAACCTTGTTCATGTACTTCCTATAATGGAATGACAACCCTTTTCCCATTTGTGTTCCTTCCTGTCACATGTACCCCCGACACCGACTAGTGGTGGCTAGACTCGCCATTGCCCAAATGTGGCCCTACAGCCATATTTGGATGATATCAGCCAGCATCCCACTCCTTTGTTACATGTGGATGTGGGGCAGAGAATTCCGTGGCTCTCAAGTGTCAGCTTCCCGCGGGTTCAAGCCCAAACATCACTAGGAGGGACTACAACCACTCATTATCATCCCATAGGTTTTGGAGACTCCACTGCTCAGATCTCCCTGCTAGAAATAATTCTCATATCATTTAGTACCAAACTATGGCTCCATGGACATGTGCAGGAGACAGTGAAGCAAATTTACTAAACATAAGGTGACCAGAAGAGTGCCCCTTACATCAGGTGTCCCCATAAGAGTAGCCCCCCCCCCCCTTACATCAGGTGTTCCAATCAGAGTACCCCTCCTACATCAGGTGTCCCTATAAGAGTACCCCCCCCTCCCTTACATCAGGCTATATCAAGTGTCCCCATTACATCAGGAGTGCCCTCTTAGAGTTGAGCGGACACCTGGATGTTTGGGTTCGGCAGAACTTCGGAAAAAAGTCTGGCTTCGGGACCCGAACTTGACCTGAACCCCATTGAAGTCAATGGGGACCCGAATTTTTGACTACTAAAATGTCTCTAAAAAACTAAGGGAAAGGGCTAGAGGTCTGCAAATGGCAGAAAAATGTTGGTAAGAGCAGCATGGCAAGTACTCTGCAAACAAATGTGGATAGCGAATAACTTAAAATACATAAAAATAAATAATCTTGACACGCAGGAACCTTCCCCAATGATGGGACACTATTCCTCCCACTGATACCAATGATGGGGCACTATTTCTCCCAATGATGGGAGACTATTCCTTTCCACTGACACAAATGATGGGGCACTATTTCTCCAAATGATGGGGCACTATTTCTCCCACTGACACATGATGGGACACTATTCCTCCCAATGATGGGACACTATTCCTCCCACTGATACCAATGATGCGGCACTATTTCTCCCACTGACACAAATGATGGGATTCTATTCCTCCCAATAATGGGGCACTATTTCTCCCACTGACACAAATGATGGGACACTATTCCTCCCAATGATGGGGCACTATTTCTCCCACTGACACAAATGATGGGACAATATTCCTGCCAATGATGGGACACGATTCCACCCACTGATACCAATGATGGGGCACTATTTCTCCCACTGACACAAAGGATGGGACACTTCCTGCAAATGATGGGGCACTATTTCTCCCACTGACACAAATGATGGGACACTATTCCTGCCAATGATACCAATGATGGGACACTATTCTGGTGCAATTAGATTTGTGAAGTAGGACTGACTCCTAACTAATTCTCTCCCTATAAGCACACTCAGGAACTTTTCCCTAATGTAGCTAATGCTATGTAGATCGATCTCTGAGTATTGTAATTTGATTTCTGAAGCAGGAAAATTCTATCTAAATCTGTCCCTGAGAGCAGCTGCAGCCTTTCCCTACCCTAGCTAAAGCAGATTGATGAGCTGTGCTGTGTGCCTCTAGCTTATATAGAGGCTCGGTCACATGCTGCACTGGCCAATCACAGCCATGCCATTAGTAGGCATGGCTGTGATGGCTTCTAGGTCACAAAAATAAAAGAAATGCTGATTGGCTGACCCACAACACGCCGTTACATAGCCGAACTCCGAACCTGTACTTTCAGCAAGTTATTCGGATTCGGGTTCGGGTCCAAAAAAAAAAAAAGTTCGGTACAACCCCAAACTTTACAGTTCGGGTTCGCTCAACCCTACTTTTAGATTAAGTGTCGCTTTTAGAGTGTTCCCCTTATATAAATGTCCCCAATAGGGGACCCCACTTATATGAGTGTCCCGCTATATCCGGTGTCCCCATTACAGCGCCCCTTACATCAGGTGTCCCCATTAGAGTGGCCCCTTGGATCAAGTGTTCCTATCAGAGTGTTCCTCTTATATAAATGTCCCCAATACATCAGAGTGCCCCGCTATATCCGGTGTCCCCATTAGAGTGCCCCCTTGGATTAAGTGTCCGTTTTAGAGTGCTTTCCTTATATAAATGTCCCCAATAGGGGACCCCGCTTACATCAGAGTGCCTCGCTATATCCGGTGTCTCCATTAGAGTGCCCCCTTGGATCAAATGTTCCTATCAGTGTTCCCCTTGAATCACATGTCCCCATTAGGGGACCACGCTTACATCAGGTGTCCCAATCAGGGTGCCCACCTAGATTTGATGTCCTTATCAAAGTACCCCACCTTTCTTTAGGTGTCCCCATCAGAGTTCCCTGCTATATAAAATGTACCCATCAAAATTCCCCCACTATATCGAGTTTACCCCGTCAGAGTGCCCCTCTATATCCAGTGTCCCCATCAGAGAGCTTCGCTGTATCCAGTGTCCCCATCAGAGTGCCCTGCTGTATCTGGTGTTTCCTTTAGAGTGCACCTTATATCAGATGTCCCCAATAGTCCCTCTACATCAGGTGTCCCTATTGGGGGGGGGGCCCCCTACATTAATTGTCCGCATTATATCAAGTGTCCCCAATACAGTATCCCCTTACATCAGGTGTCCCCATCAGAGAGCCCAATTACATCAAGTGACCCCAATATACTACCCCTTTACATCAGGTGTTCCTATAAAGGTGTCCCCATCAGAGTACCTTTTACATAAAATGTCCCCATCAGAGTACCCCATTACATCGGCTTTTCCCATAAGAGTACTGTCTAACATTAGATGTTCCCATCAGAGAAAAAACCCCCCTTACATCAAATATCCCCATTAGAGTGCCCTTTATTTGAAATTTCCCATCCCCCTACTTTAGAAGAGTCAATCCCCTGGCACATCTGTATATATCAATGCAGACTCAACCCAGCTCACACAGAAAACAGTGCCCTGAATTTAAGTATAGATTGGAAAAAAAAAAAAATGATAACGGTTGTCCCAATTATTTGCCATCATTTTATTATTTCCTGTATTTGCTATGCAAGGTGATGGAATCGTGTTATTTTACTAATATATTTCAGATTTGATGTGTTGTTATGTCTTGTTCTGTTTAAGAAATTCAATAAAAAGATTTATATATATATAAAAAAGTATAGATTGGAGATCCAATTTAAGCAAACGTGTCACCTAGTGACTTTCTCTGATGATAATGACTTTTCTATTATATTAATATTTCCACTATGTATTCCTCATTGGCTTGGGCAGTTGTTTGTTCCTTTCAACCAATCAGAGAAGGCTTTACTTGGGCACTTGTCTGTTATCTTCAACCAATCAGAGAAGGCTTTACTTGGGCACTTGTTTGTGGAACTAAATTTCCCATGATGCATTGCAAGACTGGCAGTTACACTCAGCTAAGGCTTGGTTACTATGACATCATCACACAGACCCTTTATAAGCAGTGCGCGAGGGACAGCCAGCCAGTTGTTGCTGAGAGAGTGAAGAGGTAAGTCGTGTTTTGCTCTGCTCTGCAGAAAAGATGAAATATTTGTGTGTTTCTGTGTGTTTTTCTTTAGATAAAGGGGCGGATCAGGCAATATTGTTATCTGTGCTATTTTTAGAACCAACTGACCTTTCAGTTGAATTTTTTTTTTTTTTTTCAAAAATCAGTTTAAATCTCCTGCAGGCAGTACAGCAAATCCACAGCTGTACAAAGTCCTATAGTCACTCCTCTTTAGAAATCAGCCATTGTCCATGTAGACTACACTTATGCTGACCATACATTATATGAAAAATTGTTCAAACCCATTTAAAAAAAAATAATATTTGGTCGTGTATGGCAGTGTATAGGAAGTAAAGCTTTATTTCCAGGGACATTGTTTTTGAGGATTTTTTTAAAATTATATATATATATATATATATATATATTAAAAAATATACTGTACTGGGGTCCGGTGCATTTTTTATGCATTCCAGTGCGGTTTTGATGCAATTTACAGCATTCCAGTACAGTTCAGTGCAGGACAAATGCAGCATGTTCTACTTTTTTTCTGGAACTGGAAAGCCCTGGAAATAACCGCACTGGTGTGAATTATACCATTGGAAACCATATAACCTACTTTCCATGTGTTTTTGATGCAGAAAAAAAAGGCACTGGACTGCATGTAGTGTGAACTGGCCCTTACTAAATACCTGGTGCAGAGAAACGCACTGCATTTGGGGTGTTATTCAGAATCTATTGACAGCCGCAGAAGATTGCGTACCCAGTGCGATTTGAACTCGATGATGGAAACACGCACAGGTTTCCAATACCGCGTTCCTGTGTAAAAAAAGCCATAAAGGAAAAAAATAGAACATGTGGGTTTGCTTACATTTACCTTTCATTTCTTTACCTTATCATTGGTGGTCACTGGCACTTTTACCCCCCACACACCCTCTTTGAAGGTAAATGGTTTCAAAATCTGCACAAATCATAAGAGGTGATTGCCTTTGTCTGTGGATCTGCCCTTGTTCAGTAGTTGTCTAATGTCGTAGTTATAGCCAATGACTTTGTGTGATGTTTATGTAACGAGAATTTATAATTAAATCTTGCCTTTTTTCTTTCTTTACAGATTTACTAGTTGACAACTTTTTCGGATTTCGAAGTTTGGTAGACGTTTGGAAAGCTATTATTCACAAGCTTAAAGGATTCAAAGTTTTAAGATACCTGTCACAGTAAGTAATATATTTTATTTCACTATTCCTATATGACTCCCCACCCACACATGCGCATACACAAAGGGAGGGGCTCTTAACATCATAAACCTAGTATGAACCCACAGCTTCTTTAGTTTTCATTTTCACTATATTTTCATCTACATATCAGGTGAAGAACACATTTCCTATCCCTTGGTGGCTACTCTCACCCCTCCACTGTATCCATGGAAAGAGTCATCACTGCCATCCAGGATGCCTTTGTTTCTTTCAATTACATGGGGGATGGGAGATTAGTAGTTTAGTGAAGGATAATATTGTTTATGCTTTCTATTGATGGCATTTTGTTGGCAAGATCAACCGGTATTTTTTTTACTTGCTAAAAATGCTCTATAGGTGGCCATAGATGGATCGTAATTCAGCCGGTTCTGCACGGACCAACCAAATTTTAAACCATGCGTGGCCACTGCAGTTGAACAGAAGTCAATTTACCAATCAACTTCCATTCAACTGCCCTGTTAGATAAAAGCTTCTCGATCAGTGGCAGCAGCGCTGATCTGGGCACAGCCGGTTGGATTCCTCTATCCTCCTCAAATGTGTGGATGGGGGAATCAGTTGTGTTTTTTTTTTTTACCAACTCGCTGGCTGTATGAAAAAACTGAACCATGTTTGACCAGCTTTAGGTTGAAAAATGAAAACTAAAGCGGCCATCGCAACTAAACACTATCCAACTGAAATGTATTACATATCTGTTCTTGGGTTTAATTATCCTTGAAATGAGGATATGAGGGGCTGAGGACATTAATGGGGTTGTTGAGGATAGTAATGGTGAGGGCTTGAGATAGGGAAGGGTGGGGTGAAGGTACATATTACCCTTTACTTATTATCATGTGGACTGGAATTGGTGGCCCATAAGTAGGGGTATTATGGACCGCTAGGGGTAGGGGAGAGCATAGTAGTATGCCAGTAAGTAGAGGTACAGGGTGGTAAGGTGGGCTAAGGACAAAAAGAATGGGTTCAGGACAGTAATTAGGAGCTGCCGCCGATGAGTGGTAATGCAAAAAATCATGATCAATTGGTGTGGGAAAATCCTCCAATGGTGACACCTGCTCCTGCAACAACTAACATGGGAATTACATTAACTTTCCTATTACGTCTTTAGGACAGGAAGTGATGTGAAATCTCCAGGAGACAGAAAAAATAACTTCATTGGGGTTTTAGTCCTCCAAAACTATAATAGTGGGTTTGGCTCTACTTAGACTTTAAGAAGACTGTATACTGCGAGACACAATGCCAAAAATACTGACATGTAGAATATGAGTTTCCATACACTTTATGTAACGCAGGTCAAATAAAAATATTTTAGAGATTTCCCAATTATGTAGCTAAACCATACATAACAAAGTCTAAATACATGCAAATTGAATTCATCTTTTAATTGTGTATTCCAATTTAACACTTTTTTTTTCCATTTATAGGTTTAAATTAATAAAAAAAATGCCAAAGACCGCTAATGAAAAGAGGAGAGCGGTAGAGAAGAAAAAAGATGAAGAAATGCGCAGGGCCGCAGACAGATACAAAGCGGCGGCGGTGAAAAACAGAGAGAAGAAAAGAAAGGAAGAAGAACAGAGAATTGCAGTGGACCAAGAGTGGTCTAAAAAAATAAGGAAGGCCGATGATAAGAGGAGGGCAGATGATAAGAAAAAGGATGAAGAGCTCTTCAAGGCCGTAGACCGATTCAAAACTAAGGAGATGGAAAATAAAGCAAATTTAAGGAAGGCAGAGGCAAAGAGAATTGCAGTGGACCAACAGTGGTCTGAAGTAATGAGAAAGGGTGATGAGAAGAGGAGGGCAGATGATAAGAAAAAGGATGAAGAGCTCTTTAAGGCCGTAGACAGATACAGAGAGAAGGAGATGGAAAACAAAGCAAATGTAAGGAAGGAAGAGGCAAAGAGAATTGCAGTGGACCAAGAGTGGTCTGAAGTAATGAGAAAGGGTGATGAGAAGAGGAGGGCAGATGATAAGAAAAAGGATGAAGAGCTCTTTAAGGCCGTAGACAGATACAGAGAGAAGGAGATGGAAAACAAAGCAAATGTAAGGAAGGAAGAGGCAAAGAGAATTGCAGTGGAGGAAGAGTGGTCTAAAAAAATAAGGAAGGCTGATGATAAGAGGAGGGCAGATGATAAGAAAAAGGATGAAGAGTTCTTTGAGGTCTTAGACCGATTCAGAACTAAGGAGATGGGAAGCAAAGCAAATGTAAGGAAGGAAGAGGCAAAGAGAATTGCAGTGGAGGAAGAGTGGTCTAAAAAAATAAGGAAGGCTGATGAAAAGAGGAGGGCAGATGATAAGAAAAAGGATGAAGAGTTCTCCAAGGCCTTAGACCGATTCAGAACTAAGGAGATGGGAAGCAAAGCAAATGTAAGGAAGGAAGAGGCAAAGAGAATTGCAGTGGAGGAAGGGTGGTCTGAAGTAATGAGAAAGGGTGATGATAAGAGGAGGGCAGATGATAAGAAAAAGGATGAAGAGTTCTCCAAGGCCTTAGACCGATTCAGAACGAAGGAGATGGGAAGCAAAGCAAATGTAAGGAAGGAAGAGGCAAAGAGAATTGCAGTGGAACAAGAGTGGTCTAAAAAAATAAGGAAGGCCGATGATAAGAGGAGGGCAGATGATAAGAAAAAGGATGAAGAGTTCTCCAAGGCCTTAGACCGATTCAGAACTAAGGAGATGGGAAGCAAAGCAAATGTAAGGAAGGAAGAGGCAAAGAGAATTGCAGTGGAGGAAGGGTGGTCTGAAGTAATGAGAAAGGGTGATGATAAGAGGAGGGCAGATGATAAGAAAAAGGATGAAGAGCTCTTCAAGGCCTTAGACCGATTCAGAACGAAGGAGATGGGAAGCAAAGCAAATGTAAGGAAGGAAGAGGCAAAGAGAATTGCAGTGGAACAAGAGTGGTCTAAAAAAATAAGGAAGGCCGATGATAAGAGGAGGGCAGATGATAAGAAAAAAGATGAAGAGCGCCTTAAGGCACTAGATAGATACAAAGCAGAGGATGCGAGAAGGAGAGAAAACAAAAGAAGAGAAGAGAGAATCAGAATTGCAGAAGACCAGAAGAGAGAACGGGCCAAGTGGCCAAGATTAGAGAGGAACTAAAAGGCATGGGGGAAAACATGTGGTGGGGGAGAGCAGGGGGTACCCTTTACTCATTCACATGGGGGTCAGAATTGGGGGCCCATAAGTAGGGGTACTATGGACTGCTAGGGATAGGGGAGAGCACAGTAGTATGTCAATGAGAAGAGGTACTGGACAGTTAGGCGGGGCTCAGGACAGTAATGGGGGGGGGGGCAGAGGACTGTAATAGATGGGCTCAAGATGGTAATGAGGGGCTGAGGACAGTAATGTGAGGGTAAGGGATAGGGGACAGTAATGGGGGGGGGCAGTAATGGATGGGCTCAGGACAGTAATGAGGGGCTGACATTAATGGGGTTGTTGAGGACAGTAGTATGAGGGATAGGGAAGGGTGTAGTAGAGTTGTATAGTATTTCTTACTCATTCACATAGGGATTACAATTGGGGGCCCATAAGTAGGCCCATAAGTAGGGATACTATGGACCTCTAGGGATAGGGGAGAGCATGGTAGTATGTCAATGAGTAGAGGTACAGGACAGTAAGGGGGGCCAAGGACAGTAAGGGGGGCCAAGGACAGTAAGGGGGGCTCAGGATAGTAATAAGGGGGACAGGGGATTGTAATGGATGAGCTCAGGACACTAATGGGGTTTTTGAGGACAGTAATGTGAGGGTTCGGGATAGGGAAGGGTTCAGTAATGGTTCTTGGTACCCCTTACTCATTCACATGGGAGTCGGAATTGGGGGCCCCATAAGTAGGGGTACTTTGGGCCACCAGAGATGGGGGGAGAGCATGGTAGTATTCCAATGATTAGAGGTACAGGACGATAAGGGGGGCAAAGGACAGTTAGGGGGTGGCTCAGGAGAGTAATAGAGGGGGCATAGGACAGTAAAGGATAAGCTCAAGACAGTAATGAGGAGCTGAGGACATTAAAGGGGTTGTTGAGGACAGTAATGTGAGGACTTGGGATAGGGAAGGGGAAGGGTGGAGGTACATAGTACCCCTTACTCCTTCACATGGGGATCGGAATTGGGGGCTCAAAAGTAGGGGTATTATGGACCGCCAGGGATAGAGGAGAGAATGGTAGTATGCCAATGAGTAGAGTTACATAATGGTAAGGGGGGGGGGGCTAAGGACAGTAAAGGATGGGCTCGGTACAATATAACTGGGTACAGAGATTTCTAGATAAAGTTGATCCAGGGATAATCCGATTGCCTATCGGGGGATCAGGAAGGAATTTTTTTCCCCAGCTGTAGCAAATTGAATCATGCTCTGCTGGGGTTTTTCGCCTTCCTCTGGATCAACTGTGGGTATAGAATTGGGTACATGGGATTGTACGACATTTTTTTATTTATTTTTACGGTTGAAACACATGGACTTGTGTCTTTTTTCAACCTGACTATGTAGTATAACTATGCTGGGTGTGCAGTGCGCCCCTGTACCTCTAAACTTTACTGTTGTCAGGTATGCCATTCAGCTGTTGAGCGTATTTATTTATCTTGACAGAAACAGCGTTTGCTTCCACGATACATAAATCTGAGCTGTAGGAGGTGATTTTGCCACCACAGTTAAAAAAAGAGCATATATCCTGAAGCATGGGGGCAGCAGGGGCGGAGGAGCGATTCCTAACGCCGCGTACATAAGGTCATAATTCTGACAAAGACTTGCCGGTGGAAAAGTCTGACTGTGTGTACGCGGCATAACTTTTTTGCGGGAGGATGCCCCCATGCTTCGGTATATATATATATATATATATATATATATATATATATATGTGTATATATATATATTTTAGGCACCAGGTTTCACAGGTAAAAAAAAAAGAGCATATATGCCGAAGCATGGGGGCAGCAGAGCGATTTTGCTCCTAATGCTGCGTACATACGACGGAGGCTTGCCCTGTGGAAAAGTCTAACCGTGTGTACACGGCACAAGTTTTTATGCCACGTACATACAGCATAACATTTTTGCGGGAGGATGCCCCCATGTTTCGGCATATATAAATAGTGCATTTAGATGGTGCATCTGGTGGAAATGGTGCATCATTAGAAGTGGATGGATGAAGGGAGGTATTCTAATGGTGGGCATACCCACCGATCAATCTCTTTTTTGTTCAACCAACAGGCTGCATGAAATAAAAGGACCATCAACGTATGGTATGTTGCTGGACTTTGAATGGTTATACCAGAATGATGCCTGCGGGTTTAGGCATCATCTTGGTATCATTCTTTTTAGCCAGTTGTCTGCTTTCATGTAAAAGCAATCCTAGCAGCTAATTAGCCTCTAAACTGATTTTACAAGCAGTGGGAGGGAATGTCCCCCCCGGATATAAACAGCGCTATTGGGAAATTGGGAAAGCATTTTATCACACCTTTCTTGGTGTGGTCAGATGTTTTGAGGGCAGAGGAAAGATCTAGGGTCTAAAAGACCTAAATTTTTTCTAAAAAAGAGTACCTGTCACTAAGAGCTCTTTCACACTGGGGCGTTTTTCACGCGGTACAGCGCTAAAAATAGCGCTGCTATACCGCGTGAAAAAAGTTGCCCTGCAGGCTTCAATGTGAAAGCTCGAAGGCTTTCACACTGAACCGGTGCACTAGCAGGACCGCTCCAAAAGTCCTGCTAGCCGCATCTTTACAGCGGTATAGGAGCGGTGTGTTCACCACTCCTTTCCATTGAAATCAATGGGAAACCGCGGTAATAACGCCCGCAATGTGCCTCTATAGAGGCGCATTGCGGGCAGTATTAACCCTTTTTCCGCCGCTAGCGGGGGTTAAAACCGCACCGCTAGCGGCCGAATACCGCGGTAAATACGACGGTATATCAGCGCTAAAAATCGCCACCATGGGTAACGCTGCAATGTGAAAGCAGCCTAACTATTGCTATTATAAGGGATATTTACATTCCCTGAGATAACAATAAAAATGGTAAAAAAAATCAATAAATGGAAGGAACAGTTTAAAAATAAAATAAAAAAGCAAAATAAATAAAAATTAAAAAAAGCACCCCCTGCTCTTGCGCAAAGGCAAACCCAAGCGTCGGTCTGGCGTCATATGTAAACAGCAATTGCACCATGCATGTGAGGTATCACCACAAAGGTCAGATCGAGGGCAGTCATTTTAGCAGTAAATGTAAATCTAATGTGGTAACCTGTAAAGGCTTTTAAAAAAGTATGTAGTTTGTCGCCACTGCGCAATTTTAAAGCATGTTGTGTTTGGTATCCATGTACTCGGCCTAAGATCAGCATTTTTGTTTCATCAAACATTTGGGCAATATAGTGTGTTTTGGTGCATAAAAAAAAAAGAAAAGATGCATTTGAAAAATTGCTGCGCAAATACTGTGTTTGGGGGTTCAACAACTTAATTTTCCTGCAAATTTTTTTTTTAATGTAAACAAAAAGTTTCATGAAAGGGCTTTGTCTTCAAATGGTTAGAAGAGTGGGTGATGTGTGACATAAGCTTCTAAATGTTGTGCATAAAATTCCAGGACAGTTCAACCCCCCCCCCCCAAATGAACCGATTTTGAAAAGTAGACACCCCAAGCTATTTACTGAGAGGCATGGTGAGTCCATGGAATATTTTATATTTTGCCACATTTTGCGGGAAAATAAATTATTTTATTTTTTTTGTGCAAAGTTGTCACTAAATGATATATTGCTCAAACATGCAATGGGCATATGTGGAATTACACCCCAAAATACATTATGTTGCTTCTCCTGAGTTCGGGGATACCACATGTGTGCCTAGCCACGTACAGGACCCGAAAAACCAAGCACCGCCTTCAGGCTTTCTAAGGGTGTAAATTTTTGATTTCACTTCCCACTGTCTATCACAGTTTCGGAGGCCATGTAATGCCCAGATGGCACAACCCCCCCCCCCCCCCCAAATGACCCCATTTTGGAAAGTAGACACCCCAAGCCATTTGCTGAAAGGTATGGTGAGTATTTTACAGCTCTTGCTTTTTGTCACAAAGTTTTGATAATTGACAAAAGAAGAAAAAAACAATTTTTTCAACATTTTAAAAAACAAATGAGAGCTGTAAAATACTCACCATGCAACTCAGCAAATAGCTTGTGGTGTCTACTTTCCAAAATGAGGTCATTTGGAGGGGGGGGGGGGGTTGTGCCATATTGCCATTTTATGGCCTTCGAAAATGTTATAGGTAATGAGGAGTGAAATCAAAAATTTGTGTCCTTAGAAATCCTGAAGGCGGTGCTTGGTTTTTGGGGCCCAATACGCGGCTAGGCTCCCAAAACATCCCACACATGTGGTACAATGTTTTTTGGGGTGCAATTCCACATATAACCATGGCATGTGTGAGCAATTTATCATTTAGTGACAACTTTAAAAAAAAAAAAAAATTGTCATTATTCAATCACTTGGGGCAAAAAAAATGTAATATTCAATGGGCTCAACGTGCCTCTCAGAAAATATCTTGGGGTGTCTACATACCAAAATGGGGTCATTTGGGGGGGTTTGTGCCATCTTGGCATTTTATGGCCTTCAAAACGTTGATAGGTAGTGACAGGTAGTGAGGAGTAGGGGTGCAACGGATCACAGTTGATCCGTGATCCGAACGGGTCACCCCCTTCGGATCGGCACACACTGTGATCCGCGGATTGCTGCGGCTCCGGAGCTAGGCCGAAGCTGCGGCCTTTCCTAATGCTATGGCCGCGGCACCGGAGCTCGGCCGAAGCCGCGGCCATAACATTAGGAAAGGCAGCGGTTTCGGCCTAGCTCCGGAGCCGCGGCCATAACATTAGGAAAGGCCGCGGCTTCGGCCTAGCTCCGGAGCCGCGGCCATCTTGGTACACCCGGGGGCAGTCCCCTCCTCTGTTTACACCCACAGAGGAGAAGCCAGCACTCGTGGGACACACTGATGGGTCTGTCTGTACTACCCGGGGGGGATCTGTCTGCCTGTACTACCTGGGGGATCTGTCTGCCTGCACTACCCGGGGGGGGATCTGTCTGCCTGCACTACCCGGAGGGGGAACTGTCTGCCTGTACTACCTGGTGGGGATCTGTCTGCCTGTACTACCTGGGGGGATCTGTCTGCCTGCACTACCTGGGGGGGGATCTGTCTGCCTGCACTACCTGGAGGGGGAACTGTCTGCCTGTACTACCTGGTGGGAATCTGTCTGCCTGTACTACCTGGGGGGATCTGTCTGCCTGCACTACCTGGGGGGGGATCTGTCTGCCTGCACTACCTGGGGGGGATCTGTCTGCCTGCACTACCTGGGGGGGGGGTTCTGTCTGCCTGCACTACCTGGTGGGGATCTGTCTGCCTGTACTACCTGGGGGGATCTGTCTGCCTGCACTACCTGGGGGGATCTGTCTGCCTGCACTACCTGGGGGGGGATCTGTCTGCCTGCACTACCTGGGGGGGATCTGTCTGCCTGCACTACCTGGGGGGATCTGTCTGCCTGCACTACCTGGGGGGGATCTGTCTGCCTTGTACTACCTGGGGGGGTCTGTCCCGATGCTGTGGTTCTTTACTGGGGGGGACTATAGTTGGTAGGAGGGGGGGTGACACCATTTTTTTCTGCACCGGGTGACACCAACCCTAGTGACGCCATTGCAGTGGGGGGAGAGATGTGGATATTACAGTGGGGGGGGGAGACATGTGGATATTACAGTGGGGGGGAGACATGTGGATATTACAGTGGGGGGGGGGGGGAGACATGTGGATATTACAGTGGGGGGGGAGACATGTGGATATTACAGTGGGGGGGAGACATGTGGATATTACAGTGGGGGAGATTTTTTTTTTTTGCCGGTCCGAAAAATGATCCGATCTGTGACTCCTGATCCGAGGAACAATCGGAACCATGAGTTTTTTGATCCGTTGCACCCCTAGTGAGGAGTGAAATCAAAAATGTATTCCCTTAGAAATCTTGAAGGCAGTGCTTGGTTTTGGGGTCCTGTACACGGCTAGGCTCCCAAAAAGTCCCACACATGTGGTATCCCCGTACTCAGGAGAAGCAGCAGAATGTATTTTGGGGTGTAATTCCACATATTCCCATGTCATGTGTGAGCAATATATCATTTAGTGACAACTTTGTGCAAAAAAAACATTTTTTTATTTTCCCGCAAATTGTGGCTGCACTGAAAATGAATGGAGTGAAGAAAGCGTCTTCTCTTCATTCATAAACTGAAACATTTGTAAACACAGGTTACAATGTTTCAGTTATGTGAATAGACAGTCAGTGATCACTGATTGTCCATTCGGAGCAGTAAGGATCCGGATTTACTGGCTCCTAACCCGCTCTCCATCCTGACAATTCCAGGGGGTGGAGGAGAGGCACGGAAGGGGAGAGAAACACGGCGGGATACACGGAATACACGGGGGCATACACGGGATACACGGCGGCATACACGGGATAGACGGCGGCATACACGGGATAGACGGCGGCATACACGGGATAGACGGCGGCTTTCAGCTGCTTTAAAATCAGCGGTGATTGGTGCTTGGAACTTCCCCATGCACTGATCACCGCCGACAGTACAAGTATCAGGTGAAGCATCGGGACCATTTGCCCGAGTACAAGTACACGGGCAAATGCTTGGTATCGATACCGATACTAGTATCGAGACAACCTTAGTTACAATCTTGCTAAATCAGTAAGCAATGAAGGTTGGTTCAGACCCGTCATAGCTACCTCCAATGGTGAACACTGTGGGTACACGTAAAGTGCACCTGTCATTTAGTAGTAGACAAAAAGCTTTGCAAGAAGATAGCATTGTATTATTTTTAGGGCTGTGATATTTTTGTGTTCGATTAATCGTTTTTTTTTAATAGATTAATCGACTAATTTCGATTAATTAACGCACATACAGATACAACTACTTTTAGCTGATCTCCTTTCATTGCAACTCTGCATTATTCAGTGGTAAATGTGATGGGGGCAGATGTGTATATTTTTGCAGTATGGGGGCAGATGAGTATATTACAGCATCTACCCCCATGCTGTAATATACACATCTGCCCCCATGCTGTAATATACACACACATCTGCCCCCATGCTGTAATATACACATTTGCCCACATGCTTTAATATACACATCTGCCTCCCATACTGCAAGAATAAACACATCTGCCCCCATGTGTACATTACAGCATGGGGGGCAGATGTGTATTCTTGCAGTATGGGGGCAGATGTGTATATTCTTGCAGTATGGGGGCAGATGTGTATATTAAAGCATGGGGGCAGATGTGTATATTACAGCATCTGCCCCCATGCTTTAATGTACACATCTGCCCTCATACTGCAAGAATATACACATCTGCCCCCCATGCTGTAATATACACACATCTGCCCCCCATGCTGTAATATACACACATCTGCCCCCCATGCTGTAATATACACACATTTGCCCCCCATGATGTAATATACAGTTTGCCCCCATACTGCAAGAATATAAACATTTGCCCCCATACTGCAAGAATATACACATCTGCCCCCATGTGTACATTACAACATAGGGGCAGATGTGTATATTCTTGCAGCATGGGGGCAGATGTGTCTATTACAGCATGGGGGCAGATGTGTCTATTACAGCATGGGGGCAGATGTGTCTATTACAGCATGGGGGCAGATGTGTCTATTACAGCACGGGGGCAGATGTGTCTATTACAGCATGGGGGCAGATGTGTCTATTACAGCATGGGGGCAGATGCTTTTCATAAACACATCTACCCCCATGCTTTTCATTAGGGTTGTCCAGATACCGATACTAGTATCGGTATCGGGACCGATACCGAGTATTTTTGGGAGTACTTGTACTCGCGCAAATGCTCCCGATACCTAAATAGAATACTTTTTTTGTATTTATCAACATGTTCTGTGAAAATTCTTTGAGTTTTTACTACTGCGTGACAAGAAAAAAAATATTTTTTAATTCATTTTTATTCTTTTATAATGTCTTGAGTTAGAGTTCTTCATAATTCTAAAGAAAATATCCTTAATCTGTATTGTGGTTTGAAAACTGTCACATGACATTTAAAAAAGTATCGGTATTCGGTATCGGCAAGTACATGAAAAAAAGTATCGGTACTTGTACTCGGTCCTAAAAAAGTGGTATCGGGACAACCCTACTTTTCATATACACATCTGCCCCCATGCTTTTCATATACACATCTGCCCCCATGCTTTTCATATACACATCTGCCCCCATGCTTTTCATATACACATCTGCCCGCATGCTTTTCATATACACATATCTGCCCGGATGCTTTTCATATACACATATTGCCCATGCTTTTATACACATATCTGCCCGCATGCTTTTCATATACACATATCTGCCCGCATGCTTTTCATATACACATATCTGCCCGCATGCTTTTCATATACACATATCTGCCCGCATGCTTTTCATATACACATATCTGCCCCCATGCTTTTCATATACACATATCTGCCCCCATGCTTTTCATATACACATATCTGCCCCCATGCTTTTCATATACACATATCTGCCCCCATGCTTTTCATATACACATATCTGCCCCCATGCTTTTCCTGTACACATCTGCCCGCATGCTATACATGATGGTTCTCCTCTCTTACCTTCTTAAGGCAGGAGGACCCATCCGCAGAGTAGCCGACACTGACACGTGCACGATGCAAGCAGGCGGGCGGGTGATGATGACGTCAGCGCGCCGCTACTTGGTTGCCGCCGGGTGGACCAAGATGGCCGTGGCTCCGGAGCTAGGCCGAAGCCGCGGTCTTTCCTATCGGCGAGACCGCGGAGCTCACTTCGCGGATCGTCGATCAAATTTTTTTAGTCGATCAAAGAAATTAACGATTAATCGAACAATTAATCGCTAATTTCCGCAGCTCTAATTATTTTCTAGTTAAGATTCTTAAGACCTATTTAAGTCTTATTTCATATGCATGTCTGGGTGGGTGTGTATATGTTTTATATATATATATATATTATATATATATATATATATATATATATATATATATATATATATATATATATATATATATATATATATATATACATATAAAACAAAAAAACACAACATTGACTACATGTGTACAATCCAGTGTGCTCCAAACTTCTAATTGAACGGACAACACAGAGCATCTCGTGCACTGAAATCATGAAGGTCCGTACACACGATCGGATATTCCGACAACAAATGTGTGATGGAAGGGTTTTGTCAGATAATCCGACCGTCTGTACACTCCATCGGACAATTGTTGGCGGAATTTCCAACAACAAATGTTGGATAGCCATGCTCTCAAATTCTCTGACAACAAATGTGTTCCTTCGGATTGTACACAAGTCCGTCAGAATAAAATCCAAAGAACACCCACACATGCTCCAAACCAATACTAACCATCAGACAATGTTAGCAGAAGTTGCCCAAAGGGTGGTGCCAAGGAGCTGAAAAAACAGCATGTCCATTTGACTGAAGTGTGAATGAGGCCTTAAGGAATCTTAATTTCATTTTTTTCTGTTGATTACTGATGAACGTTTATTTACTGACACACACTGGACTGGCATGCACTGACCTACACTAACAGAGGACGTCCAGATGTACATAAACTGACCACTCCATGCTTTAGAGAGATGCACACAGACAGACAATCAAATTAGGAGAGAGTAGATCACACACAGATTATAGGATGAGGCCTACTACAAACATACATCCAACATTAGAAAAAGGATGACTAGCATCCAGTAGGGTAGCTTAGTGTAGTTAGTGTAGGTCCTGCCCTAGAAGAGTCTACCTTGCCGTGGTGGGCAGGCTTGGAATCTCTTGGTCTAAAGTATGTCAGCGAATGGGAGAGACGATCACTAGATCTTCACTCCTGGCCAATTGATTTTACCAAAGGACTCTTGGTTTATATAGTTGGAAAAGGAAAAAATGTGTCTAGATCCATAATTATACTCATAAAACACACAATAAAAATGTGGTATATTTACATTTGAATTGCTTTATTTTTTATTTAATCCTTTCATGACCACTTGGATGCACAGGCCACATTTGTAAGGCTGGAAGGGGCTCTATGACTACTTCTTCCACTTCTGGTGTGTGTAGGGATGTGTAATAGGTGTTTATGTATTAACATGTGTCCTAACCATGTACCGTATATATATACAGTACAGACCAAAAGTTTGGACACACATAGTTACATAGTTACATAGTTAGTCAGGTTGAAAAAAGACACAAGTCCATCCAGTTCAACCATAAAAAAAAAAAAAAAAAAAGGAAGGCAAAAAACCCCAGCAGAGCGATGATCCAATTTGCTACCGGAGGGGAAAAAATTCCTTCCTGATCCCCTGAGAGGCAATCGGATTTACCCCGGATCAACTTGACCTACAAAACTTAGTACTCAGTTATATTATGTGCATTTAGGAAAGAATCCAGGCCTCTCTTAAAGCAATCTACTGAGCTGGCCAGAACCACCTCTGGAGGGAGTCTGTTCCACATTTTCACAGCTCTTACTGTGAAGAAACCTTGTCGTATTTGGAGGTGAAATCTCTTTTTCTCCTTCCAGACGTAAAGAGTGCCCCTTGTCCTCAGTGTTGACCTTAAAGTGAATAACTCAACACCAAGTTCACTATATGGACCTCTTATGTATTTGTACATGTTGATCATATCCCCCCTTATTCTCCTCTTCTCAAGAGTGAATAAATTCAGTTCCTCTAATCTTTCCTCATAGCTGAGCTCCTCCATGCCTCTTATCAGTTTTGGTTGCCCTTCTCTGCACTTTCTCCAGTTCTCCGATATCCTTTTTGAGAACTGGTGCCCAAAACTGGACTGCATATTCCAGATGAGGTCTTACTAATGATTTGTACAGGGGCAAAATGATATCTCTATCTCTGGAGTCCATACCTCTCTTAATACAAGAAAGGACTCTTGCTCGCTTTGGAAACCGCCGCAGCTTGGCATTGCATGCCATTAATTGAGCTTATGATCAACTAAAACACCCAG